>JAQPPZ010004205.1:12059375-14552500 GCA_028583015.1 Wollemia nobilis
CCCAATTAAAATGAACCTCATTAATTAATGGGTTAATTGAACCACACTAAACTACTAGTAAACAATCTCACCTTAGGTAGGACTTAGTGTAGTCTATCTTAGAGGGTGGGCATTTAATTTTTTGGCTTTTTTAGGATGGGAAATGACCTCGAAAGGGGTGATTCTCTTAGCCACGGGTGGTAGTTGTAGTTCCCAATTGGCAAACTAGAGGTCGTGGTTGTCAACCATGGTGGGATTCAAATCCCAATGGTCATAAATTTGATCATTGTTGTCGGTCGTGGGTCCCATTCGTGGTTGAGGGACTTCAAAAAAAAATTCCAACTTTTTTTATTTTTTTGATTTTTGACTGATTTAATTTATTTATTTTTTAATGTTTTGCATGCATTTGTAATTTTTTTATCTTTTTGAAGATTTTTTTTAATTTTTTTGACTTTTTTAGGTCATTTTTTTATGTTTTTGATTGATTTTGTATATTATTTTTGTCTCTCTTCAGAATTTGATCGCAAGGGTGAGGGAATCAGATATCCTTCGTACTCTTTGCAATGGCCTTAATGACATTGAGTGGGCCTAGTTTGGAGTCATACGATTTGGCTATATGCTATGACTTCCATCTATTAGAGCTGATCAAGCTTACATGACCACTTTGGACCGTCATTGGGATGCGAGGACCAACACCTTTCACTTGACCATAGGTGAGATTACTGTGACTTTGGAGGATGTCTTCCACATCTTTCGAATATCAATCGATGGCAAGGCCATCATGTCTTTGCCCATAGAGGTGAAGGACAAAGTGTTCCATAGGATATTTGTCACCCAAAGTGATGATATGTAGGAAAATTTAGACCATGGCAGGGCACACATCGAGTATTGATACCGTCAAAATATCTTCTCATGGTGAGCAGTTGTACTTATGCACTTAATAGTCCAAATTGTGTTGCCCAACACATCAGGAGTGAGGTTCCCTTGGAATCTCTTGGTGAGGACCCAAGACATGTTGGCGAGCAGCACCAAAGAGCCACTGATCCTATCCTAGGGGAGTGCTCTACTTGCACAACTCTATGATGAGTTATATAATATTACATAGAGGAGCCGCATGGGATTCGATTATAGTCTCCTACTGTATATTTGGGCATGGTAACACATCACAGTTGAGTGTCCCATGAGACCACCTCATCGAATTGCCAATATTTCTGAGGAGATCCAATGTTATGCTATGTGCTGGCCTCAAGAGATTGAGGGACTTCAAAGTAGGTCTCAATTAAGGGACGTGCAGTACTACATTAATTAGCCTGCATGACAACCTGGGTAGGTGCTATGGAGACCCTACTTGGATTGCCCTACATGGAGGGAGGCATATAGATACCTGAGGAGGACTCAACATGACAGATGGCTTCTCGAGTGTAAGCCTGAGATACAAGAGTTCTTCTACTTCTCTTGCATGACCAAGTAGTTTGGAATCTTCTATGATATTCCTCCCACTCCCACTATCTACCATCACCTTAAGTAGGAGAAGGACTTGGCATGGCCTCAAGTGAATCTACTAAGGTATGAGTATGATGATTTCCAGGAGTTTGGAATGTTAGATGCAGGGACCATAGTAGACTATGATGCTTGGTGGACTATCAGGTTGTGGTGGGGTGATGGCCCACTAGGCAAACCTACAGATGGTGTGGTATTAGTAGAGGTAGAGGAGGCATATCTATAGGGAGTAGATCTTCATGGGTATAGAGTGCACCAATAGACATAGGGTGGATGGGATGAGGTTGCAGCTAAGGAGGAGCCCCATGCAAAGGAGGTTGAGGATGAGCCTGACGATGAGGTTGCACAGCTCAAAGCCCAAGTTGCTAGCTTAAAAACAAGGTAGGGATCCTCCAAATGTAGATTTTAGAGAGGAACACTTTTTTGGCTACTCTATAGACACAGCTAATAGTCATACAGGATCAGCTATCACAAGTATAGGAGTAGTGGTGGGGATACCAGGAGGAGAGGACTCTTCACTTGACACAGATTGAGAGTGCCATTACAACTCTAGAGAATATGATGCTTGAGTGGGATGTTGCACAATCTCATTTGGAGAGCATGACTTAGGAGAGGGATCTACTAAGGATCATGTGAGGTGAGCCCTTGATTCCACAGGCTACTTCGGTGACTCCAATTGTATAGGGACACGTAGGTTTAGATCCAGATGCAGATATAAGGAGGCTATAAGTTATGGTTTAACATCATCTCAGGCATCAAGCTTCAAATGCTACTCACATCGCTCTCCTAGAGGGAGAGGTCGAGTTGCACGATGGTGATATTTCATAGATATCCATAGATCTAGGGTCCCAGGGGACTCAGGGGACTTGGACACGGGATATAGGGCAGTATTCTATTCAATCTAGCCATAGGACACATTGGATGGAGAGGTCTACTAGTACCATCTCTAGGTAGACTCACCGAGAGGGTGGAGGCGATGGAGGAGCCTCGCAGACAGGGGGTATAGGCACTACCTAGTACATATCTTGTTAGATGTTTGTACCATTTTTGATTTTAAGGTCGAGGACCTACATAGTTGTACCCTATGAGCATTTTGGACATATGCCTATGTACTTATTGAGACACATTTATATATATATGATCAAACATTGATTTTGACTCATTGTATGTGTACATTTATTTATTTTATGTTTATGATATTCATATGGATGCAATGCTGATATGTGATGTTTATTTTATGCTATATGATGTGATGTATGGATGACATGCACTAGCTAGATGATGGATGTATGACTAGATATTGTGATCTAGATGTGTAGATGGACTACTATGATGTATGCATATGGATGCACTATTTTATGTTAAATGCATGTTTAATTTCATGTACTTGTATGCATTTAATTTATGATGTTATGATATGATGAATACAGTGTATGTAATGCATTATTTACATGATGATGATCTAATGTAAATGAACATGTATGCTTTAATCACTTAAAACATAATGTATGAATGCAATATGGGTTTGACAATCTAATGGATGACACCACATAATGTATAACAATCATGAAATGTAATTGATATATCTTATCATAATAATTAATCAATTAGACACCCATATGTGAGATGAAATGGTATATGTTTCTATTCATAAGCCTTGGTAAGTTAAAATATATGCACAACATAGTCAGTGGTCGTCTAAATATCATTGATGATATCCATCCGATATCTAACCTATGTTATGAACACCCCTTAACAAACAAAATATCATAGAAATAAATTGATAATTATTTGATTGAAAATGTTTTGTTGTTATTCGGGAATTGTTGAGGTTTTCCATGAGACCCAAACACCCTAGTTCACTTATCAAAACTTGTATAATGACTATACTAGACTTCTGAAAAATAAAGCTTTTGCTATGAAATACCAAGCTATTCATAATTCCTATGTGCAAATGAATATATTAGATGATACATAAGCATACCCTGGTGCCAAGCAAGATTAATTCAGCCCATTATTGTATTGGGGATCCTCAAATGTCCACCCGATCCTAGGTTTGGACTCAGTTTGACTAGACCACTAGGCGATATAGGCCACCTAAAGCTAGCTCATTTATGAATTTCTTGGACCTACCCCAATTTTAGGCAGGATTCATTCATTCCATTACTGTATTGGGGATCACTCTATGGCTTTCGAGCATTGACAATTCCAGGGATTCAAGCTCACCCCCTTCTTTTCTTAAATTTATTGGGATACTTGCTCATATATAGTGATAAAAATCATTGTTTATTTTGTATTTTGTTTTTCTTTTGTTTTGAGCAAGGGATTTGATTTGATTTTGGGATTTTTCTCCTTTTTTGTAAGCAAGGGATTTATTCGGGTAGGGGAAACTTATCCTTTTGCCAATGACCACTACTCTATACCATTGCACCTCACAAAATGAGCAAGTAGAAAAACATTTCATCTAAGGTGCCCTAGACCACTTTTAAATGTTCATCCTTCCTTTAGGATTGTCAATGTGTTGATTAGTGATGGGATTATGATATGCTAAGTGCTATCAAAACTATACCTCATCTACAAAATCAAAGCAAGCTTTCTACTAATTGAAAGAAGACCACTAGGTATGGTTGAATGATCGAAAAACCCTAGTATATTCTTCGTAGCAATAGGAGGGGTTGTGTTAAGAAACACAATTAATCACAAGGGTGATGGATGATGATGATGCATAGATGCATGATTGAAATACAAATGTTGTGTCATTTGTAATATTATAAACACAACCTATCCTAATGTAAGTGCGATGGATGGAAATGCCTAATGCAATGAAATTTAATGAAATGCATATAAAAAATGAAAATGCATGATGCAAATGTTTTGCAATATTTTTAGATTTTATTGCTTTTTGATTTTTATGGATTTTAAAATTTTCTATATTTTTGAATTTTTGAATTATTATGTGTGGAACACCTTAAGATGAAGGATTTTGACAGGCTCAAGTTCTTCAACCCCTTCAAGCAATGTCAGGTGATACATTTAAGGTCCAATATGTTTTGAGATGATGTAAGGACCTAACCAGTTAGCCATAAATTTATCTCACAAGTACGGTGGTAGATTTAAATTTTTTTGGTTCTCTTTTAGCACAAGATCACCAACCTTAAAGTCTCTCAAGTGGAATTTATTATTGTAAGCTCATTTTAAGTGTTGTTGGTAAATGTGGAGATGCTCAAGGGCATTCACGTGATGTTCATCAAGTAGCATCAATTGATCTAGGTGAGCTTGTCACGCGATGTCATCATCGACGAACTCTTTCAATGCAACACGTAGTGTTGGAATCTCCAACTCTAAGGGTATAATGGCCTTGACACCATATACCAACGAAACCAGGGTTGCCCCAGTGGGCATCCAAATGCTAGTCCTATAATACCATAATGCAAGGGGTAGCTGGATGTGCCAATATTTGTATTTTTCTTGTACCATATTTTTCAGGATGGCTACTACTATCTTTTTTGAAGCCTCAACTTGCCCGTTTGCCCACGAATAATATGGAGTCACAAAATTTTGTTTTATATTGTACTTAGATGTTAAAGACTTCAAAGTTTTGTTCTTGAATTACGTTCTATTATCCAAGATTATGTTGGATGGTATCCCAAAAAAACTAATGATATTTTGAAGTATAAACTCTGCAATATGTGCTCCAATTGTCACTATTAAGGGAATTGCTTCCACCCACTTTGTAAAATACTTAGTAGCCATTATAATAAATGTATCTTGGCCTGATTATGGAGGAGATATCTTATCTATTAGATCTAAACCCCACTTAGCAAATGGCCAAGCCACTTGGATGGGTTGTAAGGCCTACGATGGCAAGTGCATAATATTAGCATGATGCTGATATTTGATGCATTTCTTGATATATGTGGTGCAATCCTTCTCCATAGTGGGCCAATAATAACCCATTTGAAGTATGTGCTTAAAAATGGCCATGCCACTAAAATGGCCACCGCATGTGCCATCGTGAGCTTAAAAAATTACCTAAGTTGATTATTTGGGCTCAAGACAACGAGGGAGAATTTCATCATAGCTTTTACAGTACAAGATGTCTCCGAGCAAGACATAATTTATCGCTTTATATTTGAATGTTCATTCTGTGGCACACGATAATCCTTGTGGAATTAAACCAAGCTTAAGAAAGTCATGAAATTGTGACATTCAATCCTGATAAGCTTCTACCTCAACTAACAAGATGACTTATTCCTTTGGTGTTTCACTATGCATAAATGCAGACTGGGACACAACCTTATGGTGAATGGTGGTGCCATTCCTCATAGGATCCTATGAGATAAAAGACTCTCCAAACACTTTTTTTAGAAATTATTTCACTTTATAGAACCACTCATGGTTTGGTTCTATATGAATCATATTGACTAATTCCTTGTTATCAAAATTCACACGCAGCATTGCGGTATGCGATAGCATATTTACATGAATGGTAGTAAAGTCAACAAATGGATTCTAAGGGATTAAGGATACCAAATACGCCATAATATCTACAAATCCTTTTGATGTACGAGGGATTACCTCGATGTCATACCACTCTAGCTGGGCTAGATAAGTTTTAACAAGATCCTTGTAAGCTTTCAAGATGGGACACCTACATTGAAAAGTCCCTTCATTTGATTTACTATGAGAATGGAATCACCAAAGATATTTAATCATTTAATATTCATGGTGATAGTTTTTTGGAGATCTAAAATTAGAGCCTCATCTTCAACATTGTTGTTGGTGCAAGGAAAGTCTAGCTTAAATGACAAGGGTATTGGATCACCTTGTGGTGTGAAGAATACAATTCTTGCACCACCCCCTTGCTCACACTTTGAACTATCGAAGAACATAGTCATATCATCTTTGTTATCTGGTTCTTTGAGTTCAAGTGCTTCTGATAATGCGAAGACCGCATCATCAGGAAGCTCTATGGTGAGATATCTACTATTCTCAAGAGGCATTTCTGCCATTTGATAAGCTATAACCTATCCCTTTATGGAATTTTTGCTAATGAATTTCAAATCAAATTTTGTCAATAGCATGATCCACTTTGTAGTACGTGTATTATGATATGTCTTGCTCATCATATACTACAAAGGATTTTTTTTGGATATCACATGCGTTGTATGACTTAGCATATAATGACACAACTTCTCCATTGCAAACACTACTGTTAAATACAACTTCTCCATGTTGGCATACCCAAGCTCATAACTCACCAAGGTGTGACTGATGTAATATATCACTTGCTCTTTGTCTTGCATATTCTTTTGGGATAACATGGTTCCCAATGCAAATTCGATCACTGATATATATAGCAAAAAAGGCACATCTAGTCTTGGTGGAGTTAGCACTGGGGGTGTTACTAGGTATTGCTTAATTTCAATGAAGGTTGCTTGACAGTCCCTCTACCAATTGAATGGGACCCCCTTGTGTAGCAATCAATTCATGGGTCGATATTTATCCAATAATTGTGTGATAAATCACTTTATGGATGCTAATTTGCCCTGAAGGCTTCTTAACTCTTTGATATTTGTGGGAGGACATATTTATAATATGGCCTTGACCTTCGCTGGGTCAACTTTGATGCCTCATTTTGAAATGATGAACCCCAAGAGATTTCCTGAAGTTATGCCAAATACACACTTCTTGGAATTCAACCTAACATTATGCTCTATCAAGTGATCAAAGACCTTCCTCAAGACCTCAACATGCTCTTCTCATAATAATGACTTTGCCAAAAAATCATCGATATAATCTTCCAATATCTTGTGCATGTAGTCATGAAAAATATATGTCATGGCTCGTTGATATGTGGCACTAGAATTTTTAAGGCTGAATGACATAACTTTATAATAGAATGTTCCCCATGGTGTTGTGAACATGGTTTTATGTTGGTATTCGAATTTAATCTGAATCTGATTGTAACCAAAAAAACCATCCATAAGGGAGAGCATCTCATGACCTACAATTGCATCTACAAGAGCATCTATGTTGGAAAATAGGAATGAATCTTTCGATGTTGCCTTGTTGAGGTATCTAAAATCCATATAGATATGGATCCTTCCATCAAGTTTTCCTACAAGTACCATATTTGATACCCATTCTGGATAGTCGATGGAGATAATGAAATCTATGTCCAATAGTTTTTACAACTCATATTTAACCATTAAAGTGACTATTGGATGCATCTTCTTGAGCTTCTGCTTGACAAGTCTTTTAGCGGTATCTAGCGAAATGTTATGAGTAGCCAATTTTGGATCTAGTCTCGATATATCCTTGTATGTCCAAGTGAAAAGGTTAGGTCTCTCTTTCAGTAGAGGGATGAGTATGGTGCACTCATCAGGAGATAGAATTTCTCTAAATTTTACCTTATTAGGATTAATGGGATCATTATTGATATCCACATCAAAGGTTTCCTCTATCAACATGTGTGATCCCTCCTCAAGCTGGTGAGGCATAGGAATCAAGTGGATATAATTAGCTAGGTTTAAATATTCCACATAATAATTTTCCTTAGTGTGATAAACATCATATGCACAGCTTGGTGCAAAATTAAAAGGTTGCATCATTTATTCATTAGGAAATAAATCTTCAAGCTTGAGTGGTGAATCAACATAATACCAATAAATATCCCAATCAATATCATCTATGTTCAGATACAATGGTTTGGATGGGTTGACTAGATTGCAAAGTGGAGTGGTCAAATAAATGGAGATCATACTGATGGAATGGATTAGATCTCTAGGACCACATTTATGTGACTCTAAATTGATATAACTTCCATCCCCGAGATGTGGCTTTGGGGTATGGGGATCTCCATATTCGATCTATGAACATACTCAAAAACAAGATCACTGGGCTCCAAGAGTTGCATGTACATTGGTAGATCAGGTAATACTATATGATAAATCATATCCAAATTGGGTGGTCTCTCTCTGATGCATGGGCCATGATAGACTCACTGATATATCTCATTGATGTCAACCGTCTCATGCCGATGGTGCAAATAATGAGGCCTAAGATATGCTCTTTCAATCTCATCCTCTTCATCAATGTTATAAATGAGTCCTTCTATTAGATCGATAGGAATCGGATGATTATCAAGATGGGACCCAAGGTAGGCTCGCTTTGTGTCATCCTCATAGTCACTATCAACCATGAAGTATTCTGCATTCTCACCCATTTTCTACTTGGGTAATAGATAATGCAGATTTAGAGGGCCTAAGTAGTCCAACTTAGTTTCATCCTCATATCATTCATTATGTAAGAATAGCTCATCATCATCTATTTTAGAATCACAATCTAGTCCATCATTTTTGATAATGGACTATGCTACACCCAGATTTTGGATATGCATGCCTGTGTCATTGGCAACTTCATGGCTTTCATTGTCCAAGTTGGCTCTTGGATTTTCTCCTTGATTTACCTCTACCATGATGTGCTCATGATATATCTCTTATGGCACTTCTAAGACATAGATTACCAGCCTATTACCCCTTCGTAAGTAGGAAGGGTTAAGGTGATAAGGATTTCAGTCCACATCATCCCCCAAAGCAAGGTTTAGATGATCTAAAGATGCTGCTAGGAGCTCATCCTATCCTCGGATATGATAACCTAACCCAAACCTATCAATTGGTAGTTGATATGGTGGTTCTATTGGAACTATGTACCCCTGCTCAAATAATCCCAAGACGTAACCATGCCAATGGTAACAGTAAAAGTAGCACAAGACAAATTCAGGGTTAGACAGATAATGAACATTCACCATGAATAATTCACCATCATTTTCATCTATGGGCGTGTGATTTGTCAGTTGATCAAGCCCTCAATAAATAAAGTTTGTTTGGTTGGGTAGCACCCCCAGTGGTACCACCATCCCCATAGGAAATCGATGGGCTTGATGTCGTCCCATATCCTTTCAATAAAAAGCATGAATGACACATTCTACATGATATACTCTACTAATCTAGGGTTAACCAAATGTATGGTCACCTACAATGCAGATGACCCTACTAAATATGCAAGCAAGGTAGGATGAGGTGCCTCCTTGACTTGATTTTGAGCATCCCCTTTGTCCATGGGACTAGGACCCTTGATAGTTGCTTCTTTGGGCTTTTTCTTTGACTCTTTTTTTCCCATAATTGCCTTAAGCTTCTTGTCATTCCTAGGCATTTTGGATGTTGTAGGTTTAGTTGAAGCTACTATAGTGTGATCTAATAGTTGTTGTGCTACCGTGGAAGGTATCATGCACACTCCTTTGAGTTTACCTTCTAGATGTTTAATAGGTGATATCGATCATATATCTAGATGCATTAAGGGGAGAATAAAATCCCCTGGCAAATTAGCTAGGTTCACATATTTGAATGGCTCTTCATTAGAAGGTACCATGTGAACTTGTCCCTCATGTATATATTTTATACATTGATGTAAGATCAAGGGAATGCAATGCATTTCTCTAATCCAAGACCTCCCCAAAGGATGTTATACCGCATGGCACCTTCGATCATATGACACATCATAGGGATGGTCTTAAGTCCAACCTATATTATAAGGACTATACTACCTAACATTGAGCATAGCGCATCATTGAATGCTCTCAAGGTGAAAGTAGAAGGTACAATGTGTGACTTTAGCAACTTTATATGTGTCAATGCCTTAGTTGTAATAATGTTGATTTATGACCTTGTTTCAATCAAAACCCATTTGAATGGTGTGTGATTTAAACATGCAATTATATGTAGCGGTGGGTCCGCTATAGTTGTGGAGACCATCTTAATCTCATGATCACTAAATTGAATGATCGGTTCATTGCACCGTTTCACATGTTCCACAAAGTTTGTAAATGCTTAAGGATCCTAGGACTGAACTTTGATTGATCTTAGGATATCCATGAGCATATCCCTATGCTTATGAGACTACTAAATAATTTCATATATTGATAACTTCGTTGGAGTTTTCTACGTGATTTGAACTAGCCTACTCCTAATGGTCACCACCAATCTTGTTGGTGGGCTTGGAATATTCTGAGTTGGCATTTTTTGAGGCATGGCATGCACTCTAATTGGAGCTAGAGGTGGATTTGGATGCTTATACCTCCCTTTTCTTGTGATAAAATTAACCATGTCGATGAATACTTGAGTTGGTGGTTCAACCCGTACTTGATTCAAATGATCGATATTGTTCCTCGGTGGCTCATGATTCGGTAAGGGGTTCTTTAAGATCCCCATATTTTGGTTGTTTGGAGCCTGAGGGTTGTCCACAATTAGCTCACCTATTTTAATCATATTTTGCACTACATGTTTGACTCCAACATCCTTCGATGTCGTGTCCCTTCACCCTATGGAAAGTGCAATACAGATCATCCCTATACCCTTTTGGCTTGGGATGATTAGGGTCTATTAACATGATCTTTGGTAAGTTGAGAGTCTTGGCCTCACACAATTAATGGAATATCAATGTCATCAATTCCAACAATGGTGTGAACTGGCGAGGTGGGCATTGTTCTTTATTCTTACCCTTATTGTTATTATTGTGTTGATCATATCGTGCAAGAGGAGGTTGGGCTTGATAATTTTGTTGTTGCCCCTTATCCCATTTCTAGAGGTTTAACACCACTTGGTTTACATGGGCCAGCTTGGCCTATTCCTTCTAATTTTGGATGTCCTTTTTCTTCCATTCTTTCCTGTTCTTGAGTTCCAAGTTACCCTTCTATAACTTGATATCCTCTATTACCTTGGCTTGCACCAAGGCCTCCTCGAATGTTTGGTATTGTTGCAACTATAGCAGTAATGAGATGTGCTTTGTACAAATATTGGTAAAAATATGAGTTAGTTCGGTGGTCAAAATGGAAAATGGCAACTTCGTAATTATATTTCTCCATATTTTACCGTAATTCATAATCAGCTCATCATCATGTTACATTAAAGTAGCCAGATCAGATAGGTTCACCTTCTTCTTAACATTGAAGGAGAAGCATTCAATAAATGCATTAGCTAGCTATTCGAAGTTGGTTATGTTGTATCTTTTAAGTTGATTAAACCACGCTCAGGCAAGACTTGAAAGAGTTGTGATGAATGTTCTCAACAATAGAGCATCATTGCTTTCAATATGAAAGCACATGTCCATAAAGCTCATAACATGTTCTTGAGTGTCTTCCTCACCTTGAAACTTCTCTAAATTTGGCATCTCGAAATGCTTGGGATATGCTAGAATGGGTATGGATGGGCATAAAGGCTCATTATGAATATTGTTCAATTTTGGCTTTTGATAATTCATTCATTGCTTCTCTATTGCTCGGACCTTGTCTGCCAAGGCCTAATAGGTCTTCGAAGACAAAATTTCCTCTTCTCTATAAGGTCCATGAGGAGCCTTTGGAGGTAAATTCTTCTTCAAACAAGGTGGATGACTAGGCTTATCCTCCATGTCTACTAGGGAGATCTCAGGATATTATTGTTCTTGATCATCTCTCACTTCTTCATATTGTGTATACCCATGATGTTCCAGCGCTTGGTGCTGCATCATGTTTTGGGCCATGTGGTGAGTACGGTTCTCAATATACTTAGGGTGTAAATCAGGTTGTGAAGCAGCTCATTTGTGAGTGTGCTCCCTGTACTCACTATGAGTGGGCAAGTTGGCATGAGCTAATTGCTCTTCTTATTCAGCACGCTCCTTTTTATCAAGGATGTATTGCTTATGCATGCATTGCTCGAAAATACATTGCCTTAGAAACCTTTGTCTCTGAGTATCCTATTTTTTAAGGCACTCATGCTCTATGTAGATGTCTTCCAATTGGTCTAGTAAAATTTGTTATTGTTGTTCTAACACCAGTTTCTATGATCGATCTATAAGATTGACTGTATACAGCCTTTGGTGTATCTATTCTATTCAAGTAGATTTTTTGATATGAACTCCTATATATTTGTTTACCATGATCTTACCCTTGTCTATGTAGACGATATTCATGTTTTGGTGTTGTCTGTATTCTATGCCCACATGGGTTTATGGGGAAATTATACTACGAGAATGCTTAGAGAATTCTTTTGGCTCTCGAATGGTCCAATGTGTGCTCTCACTTTAAGAACTCATAGAATGATAATGTGCAACTAAGGATTTATACCCTAGCTACCCTAAGACTCTATCTAGACCATCCAATTTCCTAGTGCACCATGGCTCATGTGGTGGCATACCATTGAATCCAACCTTAGACATGTCAAATGTGAACTTGTTAGTTTGATTATCATTTGGAGTCTGTGAGGGCCTATGTCTTGAAGCAACCCTCTCTTTCTACCCTTGAATGGGTGGATTTTCTACTTATCTATTTTGAACTGATAGGGGCCTAGAGCCACCCTTATCTCGAGTACAGATGGGCACTAACTTAGTTATAGTTTCCTCTTCAACAATGTCCTCTTCAATGGATCTAGTGGATCCACGAGGTGTACAATCATGATAAATGCTTCCATGTTCGAAGGCCCCATGTTGGGATCTTCCATACTAAGATCTATCTCACGAGGCATGTACATGTCCTCCTCTAGGTGGGATATTCTGACAAGAACCCCCGTGCATAGAGTTATCCCCTCTAATGCTCACAAAATGTCATTCAAGAGGATCTTGTGATTGAGGGTTCTCTGCATTGTGTTGTGCATTACTTGGAGCTTCGGATTCGACCTCAGTTCTATGATGATATCAGTCTCTCTGTGTGACAACCATGATATTAAATTATATCGTATGTATATTTTAAAGCACACAAATAAAACAAGGATGATTATCTCTTTTAAATGTTATTTATGAGCCCTAACTGGTTTGATGTGTTTTAAAATTTGTTGAAAACTTAAACTACTCTCATCATGTTTGAAATTGTTGATGATATACTCAATATTTTAAGGGTTTTCACCTGTATACTCGCAGCTCGACAACTTGGTGATGAAAGTCCAGACCGCATAATCCAACCTATATTATGTTGTAATGAAGTCCACACACGGTCAGGGAGAACAGGTCCTCTCAGTCCTCACCCAGTTCACCCGCAATCAACGATATACCTCTCCAAAGATAGATACATGCATATTTTCAATGGGCTATGATGGATCTTAGATTTGGTATTGGTCTAGTAATAGGGTACTAGGGAGTTGGGCCAATGAATGGAAATCACTACCACCATTTTTGAACCCTACCAGTGGTTGGATATGACTTCCAACTCACTAGAATTTAGATAGTGTGTGGTGTGTGTTTGTTCATTTTAGATTTTGCATGAAATTAGAAATGCAACACCAAGCATGCAATGCTCTTTCCTAAATGCCTAATGATAAAAGCATTTAATATTCAAAAAGATGCATCTAATTGACTAAATAAAATTTTAGAGAATGCATCTACATGATAAAATTGGCCACTAATTGGGCCCCAAGCAAGCAATTTCTACAAACATAACCCAGACCGTTGGAGACTAGGGCGTATTGCAATCAGAATTCCACTGTTCCTAGCAATGACTGGAAGAAAACCTAAGAGAATCTAAAATTTTACTTTTAACCTTTCTCTATGTTTTATAATTAAACCAACTTCATCTACTATATTCATCAAAATAAACACAGACAAACACAAGAAAACATAGGGAATTGCCTCCTACCTAAAATCCAAGTCTAATATAGATTCGACTGTCTACTATTTTTTAGTTCTCTGCTAGCTGTGGCTATCATGCACAACTAAGACTATTAACCGTGGCTGCTAAGCACAACTAAGACTATTCACCATAGCTATTAACCACGATTGAGACCTGCAACAAAAAAACATAGCAAGTCAGTAATTTATAGCATACTTTGTGGATTCCCGCCATGATAACCATCTATAACCTTGTAGAAAGCATACACCTAACTAATGCATCAATTGATATCAAACATTAAAGCATAAAATATTGACAATAATAACTTTAACAAGAAAGAGAGGGTTTCTTTTATTAAATCTTTTGTCAAATCCTATTACAATTACATCCTTCTTAGGGATACTCAATGTTGATACAATTAATACAGTATTGAAGACCCTCTAAACAAGGGGGTGGTGCAATTCGTAAGCTTTCCAAAAGGACACTAACTGCTCAAGTTCAATGGTGACCTTATTCTCTCATGAAAAGATGTATTTTTTGCCTTGAATGCCTTGAAATGAATGGATATTGTAAACCTTGTGTTCAAGAAACAACAAGAAAGGATTAAAAGTAAAGATGGCCTCTCTTGACGAGGCTTTTAATGGAAACTTGCATAAATGATGATAAAGAAAAAAATAAACATGTAAATATATGAATATTAGCATAATCATCAATTTACTATGAAGCATAGAAATAAAGCATGTAATCTAGGTAATAAGCAACCTAATTAACCATTAGAAACTTGAATTGCATGAAATAACAAGAAACTATGCTAAATTGACAAATGCAAGGAAATGGAAGCAAATCTATCTCTAATTTGCAGATTTAACCATACAAATGCATGAAAGGAGATTAATCTAATGTAAATATACCAAAATAAATGCATAAATTGGAAATCTATGACTAAAATAGAGGAAATGAGATGCCAAACCCTTACTATGGGTTTGAGGCACAACTAGCACTATTAGCCATGGTTGAGCCGAAAATGCTCTTGCTCTTGTAATCAGGGCATGTATCCTCAATTCTCTCTATTGAATTGATGGTCAAGGGTCACCTTGATGTCCTTTGATGGATTGGTGATTGAATTCACTAGATTTGTAGTGGAAGAGGCTCAATTATGGATTCTTGATCTCCTTAGTCCTTTGACACCTCCATTGCTTTGAATGCATTCATGATGTTCAAATTGGTAGAAAATTAGCTCTCCTCAAAGGTTTCAATTGAGTCAAAAATTCGATACAGCTCCGCTATGATTGTTAGTCTTACAATGACACTGAGAGGGGGGTGAATCAGTGTAGCTCTTTTAACCTTGAATTTATAGCTCTTAATATAGTAGCAATTAAAAACTAATTACTAGATACAGCAAGTATAACACAAGAGCATCACACAACACAAGATTTAACGAGGTTCACCAATGTGGCTACTCCTCAATAATGACTGCTTGGACTACCATCCAAATCTAGCCTTTGCAAAGCACCAACTTTACAATCAATTTACCAGCACCCACTGGAAGGAGCACCAACCCCTTATTTATCTGCACCAGCAGAAAGGAGCACCAACCCTTGATTTTCTAGCAACTACTGGAAGGAGCACCAACCCTTGATGCCAAGCTGCAACCTGGACTTCAATTTTGAATCTATAAGATTGACAGAAAGATACCTTTGTTTTTGCAAGATCCTGACTGGTCTTTCTTCACCTTTGCCCTCTCTACGCACTCTGCTTTCTCTGCGTAATCACTTTGCACACTCTGCTTCGATACAGTCGACCTTCACGATCGTCTTCTCCCTTTCATGCACTCTGCTCTCTTCGCACTACGACCGAACTTCGCACACTTCAACTCAACATCAAATCTCCAAACAGCCCTCCTTTTATAACAGAATTCTTGTGATGAAAACCCTAATTTTAGTCAGTTGTAAACCCTAATCTTAGTCGGCTTTCATGACCACTGTAAACCCTAATTTTAGTCGACTGTCATCGGTCTTCGTCGGCTTCAACTCAACCACGAAAATACAACATGTCGCGATATCGTGACACTTTTTCTCCTTGCTCTTTTTCTTAGCTTTGGCCCATGAAAATACAACATGTCGCGATATCGTGACACTTTTTCTCCTTGCTCTTTCTCTTAGCTTTGGCCCGTGAAAATGCAACATGTCGCGATATCGCGACACTTTTTCTCCTTGCTCTTTCTCTTAGCTTTGGCCTACGAAAATACATGTCGCGATATCATGACACTTTTGCCTCCGTACACTTTCTCTATTCGTTTGTCATGAAAATGCGACATGTCATGAAATCATGACACTTCTGCTTCCGAAGACTTGCTTTTTGCTTTTGTCATGAAATCGTGACACTTCTACCTTTGAAGTCTTCTTCTCTACTTTTGTCATGAAATCATGACACTTCTACTTTCATACTTTACTTCTTTGCTTTTATCATGAAATCATGACACTTCTACTTCTGAAGTCTTGCTTTCTACTTTTGTCATGAAATCACGATAGTTCTGCTTTTGTACGCTTCCTCTCTTTCTTTTGTCGTGAAAATGCAACATGTCACGAAATCGTGACACTTTTCAAACTTGCTTTCTCTCTCCTATTTTAGTCGTGAAAATGTGACATGTCACGAAATCATGACACTTCTTCTTACTTGTTCTCTTTCTTTGAACTTGTCACGAAATCGTGACACTTCTTCCTACTTTCTCCTTTTCTACCAACATGTCACGAAATCATGACAGTTTTTCCACTTGCCTTTTTCTCTTCCAACATGTCATGAAATCGTGACAGTTTTTCCTGCTTTCTCTTTCTCTTCCAACATGTCATGAAATCGTGACAATTTTTCCACTTGTCTTTTTCTCTTCCAACATGTCGCGAAATCGTGACAATTTTTCCTGCTTTCTCTTTCTCTTCCAACATGTCATGAAATCACGATAGTTTTTCTGCTTGCCTTTTTCTCTTCCAACATGTCACGAAATCGTGATAGTTTTTCCTACTTTCTCTTTCTCTTCCAACATGTCACGAAATCGTGACAGTTTTTCCACTTGCCTTTTTCTCTTCCAACATGTCACGAAATCGCGACAATTTTTCTTGCTTTCTCTTTCTCTTCCAACATGTCGCGAAATCGTGATAGTTTTTCCTGCTTCTTCTCTCTCTTCCAACATGTCACGAAATCGTGACAATTTTTCTTGCCTGCTGTATATGTCGCGATATCGTGACACTTTTCTTACTTGTCTTTTTCTTTGATCTTTTGCAAATGGGGCACTTCGGTCTTCTTGGAAAATCACTGTACATACTCTGAATAACCTTTGAACTCCTATCTTCTGCATCTGAATAGCTTTTGAACTTCCTATCCACTGCATCAACAGATCTATCTGATCGTGTTGACAACAATGACAATACTGTTTCTGCACCTTGCTCAACAATCTCCCCCTTTGGAATTGTTGGCAACACATGTGCAATTTCCTGTAACTCTTCTCCCCCTTTGACAATAATACCAAAGGGCTACTGCAGACTCCCCCTGAGTCCATGCACAACATTCTCAGGCATGATTTATTACACTTAGCAACAATCATGACCACTCCCCCTGAGAATGTGATCCCTGTAGCTAGTCAATTCTTGGGAAGTGTGACCACTCCCAATTTACTGCGAAGGTACTCAAAAACTTCCTTGGGCAATGGTTTTGTGAAGATATCTGCTACTTGCTCTGTAGTTGGAACAAAATCCAATTTAACCTCACCTTTCGCAACTTTCTCCTTCAAAAAGTGATACCTGATAGCAATGTGTTTTGTGCGTGAATGCATAACCGGATTCTTGGAGATGTTAATGGCACTTGTGTTATCACACTTAACTGATATTGGCTCACTGAAGCTGATACCAAGATCTTTCAGGGTTTGTTTCATCCACAATACCTACGTACAACATGTTGTTGCTACAATATATTCTGCCTCTACTGTCGATAGAGAAACTGACTCTTGTTTCTTACTATGCCACGCGACCAATCTGTCTCCAAGATAGAATGCACCTCCACTGGTACTCTTTCTGTCATCTACACACCCTGCCCAATCTGCATCTGAATACGAAATGAGGGTGAAGTCTTTACCTTTCGGATACCATAACCCATACTCCATAGTACCCTTGAGGTACCGAAGAATCCTCTTTACTGCTGTCACATGAGTCTCCTTGGGATTAGCCTGAAATCGTGCTACCATGCATACTGCCTGCAAAATATCTGGTCTGGTAGCTGTCAGGTATAGTAAGCTTCCAATCATAGATCTGTACATGGTTTGATCAATAGGTGGAGATTTGTCATCCTTGCTCAGCTTGCAACCTGTCGTCATGGGAGTGCTAACTGGCTTACAGTCCTCCATTGTGAATTTTTTCAACATCTCTTTCACATATTTAGCTTGACAAATAAATATGCCCTTCTTATTTTGATTAACTTGTAACCCGAGGAAATACGAAAGTTCACCAATCATTGACATTTCAAATTCTTTCTGCATCTTGTTTGCTAAATCTTTACATGACTCATCTTTGCTGCTGCCAAATATGATATCATCTACGTATACAACAAGAACAATAAGATGCCCATTTTTTGTTTTGACATACAAATTACTATCCACCATACCTTTCTTAAACCTTTGTTGGGTGAGATAGTTGTCTAGCCTTGCATACCATGCTCGGGGTGCCTGTTTTAAGCCATATAATGCTTTCTTCAACTTGCAAACAAGGTTGGGATCATCACCAAGTTGGAAACCATCTGGTTGCTCAATATAAACCTCTTCTTCAAGTTTTCCATTCAAAAACGCTGATTTTACATCCATTTGATAAACTTTGAAATTCTTGTAGACTGCTAAAGCCAGAAACATTCTAATTGCCTCCAGTCTCGCTACTTGTGCATAACCCTTACATACCAATCTTGCTTTGTTTCTGACTACCTGTCCGTCTTCATTCAATTTGTTTTGAAAAACCCATTTAGTCCCGATTATATTTTTATTTGCAGGTCTAGGTACTAACTCCCAAGTTTTGTTTTTCTCGATCTGATCTAATTCTTCATTTATTGCCTTCATCCAACTTTCATATTTACTTGTGTCAACAAAATTTTTGGGCTCGATGTTGGATAATAGAGAGTAGTTACTTACTACTCTTCTTCTTGTCTGAACACCAACTTTGGGGTCTCCAATTATTTGCTCTCTAGGATGATTTTTTTGCCAACTGCCTGTTTTGAATTTCTTATTTTCTTCCACTTCTGACTCACAACTTAAATCATCTGAGTCAATTTTTTGTATCTTTTTCATTTCGTTTTCCTCATCTCCTTCAATAACCTCTTCATAAATTGGGTAGTTCATTTCATAGCTAATTACTTGTTCTCTACCTTCATCAAATTTAACATCGGCACTGTCCACAATTTTCTTTAGCTTCTTGTTATAGCATTTGTAAGCTTTGCTCTTTGATGAATAACCAACAAAAATACCTTCATCCGCTCTATCTTCAAACTTACCAAGATTATCTTTAGTTCTTTTGATGTAGCACTTGCTGCCAAAAACTTTGAGGTATTTTGTTGTTGCCCTTTTACCGAACCACAATTCATAAGGAGTTTTGCTTTCATGTGTTCTCAGCATGTACCTATTTTGGATATACACCGTAGTATGGACTGCTTCTTTCCAAAATCTGTCTGCTAGTCTGCTTTCAGTCAGCATAGTCCGTGCCATTTCCTGCACTGTCTTGTTCTTTCTTTCTACCACTCCATTCTGTTGAGGTGTCCTGGCTGCTGAAAACTGTCTCCTAATACCGTATTTTTCATAGTATTCTGTAAACTCTTCTGAAATGAATTCTCCTCCTCTATCTGATCTTAAACATTTGATCCTCTTTCCTGTTTCATTCTCAACCTGGTTTTTGAAAATCTTGAACATATCAAAAGCTTCTGATTTATGCTTCAAGAAAAATATCCATGTCATTCTGGAATAGTCATCAATGCACAACATAAAATATTTGTCACCATTTATGCTTTGTGTTCTCATGGGTCCACATAAATCAGTGTGTATTAGTTCCAAAGGTTTGCTTGTGTAGTACTCTTTTGTTTTGAATGTGACTCTAGTTTGCTTCCCCTTTTGGCATGAAGCACAAATGTTGTTTGCAGGTTTCCTGATGGTGGGAATATCTCTCACTGCCCCTTTTGAGGTGATTTTTACTAGATTATCAAAACTGATATGACCGAGTCTCTTATGCCACAACCAATTTTCTTCTTCCTGTCCAATAAAACAAGCTCCTTTTGAAGTCTCTGAGAGCGTGTACAGGTTTCCAGATGTCCTTGCTCCAGTTGCTATCAATTTTCCATTGTTTGTTTTTCTGACTTCACAACCCTGCTTCATAAAAACTACTTCATGACCTTTATCACAAATCTGACTTACGCTCAACAGGTTATGTTTCAAACCATCCACAAACAAGACTTCCTCTGACTTAATTTTTCCCTCACTAATTTTAACTGAACCTTTGCCAACTATCTTAGCTCCATCATTATTCCCAAACTTTACTGAACCACCTTCATATTTTTGTAACTTCTCAAATTTCTGTTTGTCACTTGTCATATGACTGGAGCATCCACTATCAAGTATCCATGGTACATATTTGTTCTGTGCTTTAAATGTTGTTTGTACGATTAAGGATTCCTTTTCTTCCTTAAGTCACTCTTTTCCTTTCCACTCCGTTTTGATAGTAGTTTTGGGTTCTTGTTTTGCCTTTCCCTTATCAACAACTTGTGTATGATTTTTAGGAAGTTTTCTATTTTGTCTCATCTTATTTGGTTGAGATTTTCTTCCCTGATACTGATTTGATGCAAATGTACTTCTACAGTTTCTTGCAATGTGCCCAAAATTATGACAGTTATAACATTCTATTGTATAATTCATCAGAGGAGAAAAAGCATTTCTACTGGAGAAATTCCTTGGTTTTACATTATATTTGCAGTCTGAGATTTTATGTCCATAGCCATTGCATTTAAAATAGAAACCAAAAAAGGGATAATTGAACCTGGGTGAAGGTCTTTGCCATGTTGCCGTAGGAGCCATAGGTCTTCTTCTTCTTTGATGTGTGACATTGGTGAATCCATCATTGTCAATTCTCCTTTCATGCCTGGTATTATTGCTTTCTCTTGCATGAGATGTTTTTCCTTGATCAACCTGTTTCTTATCTTTGTTCTTTATGGATTCTACATTTCTGGCCTTTGATCCATTTGATGATTCTCCTTCGATGAAACCCAGACCAAATTTGATGCCTGCAGGCCTTTGGTCATTTATGATTTTATCCAGCTTCATAGAACTTACTTCACGTTTGTGATAACAACTGATTTTCTTATTCATCTCTTCTAGCTGCATTCTTAAACCAACAATCTCTTCTTCTAGCTTGCTGCAATCATCTATTTTCATGATTATTTGCACTTCGAGATCTTCGAAGATTTTCTTGGATTCTTCTATCTGTACTTTCAAACTGGATATGATTTCATTTGCATCCTCAAGCCTTTTTGAAAGTTTCTTATTCTTTTTCTTCTCTACTCTCCACTCTTCAAGTGCAGAGATCAACTCACCTTCTAGATCTACTTCAGCCTCAGGGTTTTCACCACATACTCTTGAGTTCACTCCTTCCTTTTGTGATCTTACTTCTTCAAATGCCATGAAAAGAGCTTCACCTATTTCCTCTTCAGAAACCTCACCGGAGCTGTCTTCTGATGAACTGGCATTCCTGGAGATGAAACTTTTCTTCTTGAAGTTGCCTTTTCTGAAATTCATTTTCTTCTTCCAGTCACTTCTTTCTTGGTGCGATCCTTCATCATTTTTGTTCTTCTCTTTAAGTGGACATTTAGTCGCAAAATGCCCAATGCCTCCACAGTTGAAACATTTAAGCGGTAGCTTTCCTCTGTATTTTCCTTTTCCCCTTTTTAGTTTTCTAACAAAGTTTGCTTCCATTTCATCTGACGTCTCTTCTTCCTCGGACTCTTGTTTTGCATTTTTATCCTTAAGGGCTTTAAAAGCCGCTTCTCTGTCTATGGGTTTAGATCTTCCTATCCTCATCTCATATGCAGTCAAAGAACCATACATCTCATCTATACTAAAATAATTTAGATTCTTAGCTTCTTCTATCGCTGAGACTTTAGAATCAAACCTTTGAGGAAGAGATCTTAATACCTTTTTCACGATGGCAGAGTCGTCGATATCCTCGTCGAGTCCTCTGATCGCATTAATGATTCCATTAACTCTTAACATATATGCCTCAATGTTTTCATTGTCATTCATCTTTAATGCTTTGAACTGAGCTCGATGTGTCTGTAACTTGGCCTCCTTGATCTTATCATCTCCTTCATGAATACTCCTTAGTTTGTCCCATATCTCTTTTGCCATTTTACAGCTCATGATCTTTACTAGTTCACTATCTGCTAATCCGCACATGATAGCATTCTTTGCTTTTGAGTTACTTTCAAATAGTTTCTTTTTGTCAGCCTCTTTTGGAGGAGTGATGGGTATTGTGTAACCACTAACTACTGAATCCCAGATGTCGTATCCCAAAGCACAGAGGTATGTCTGCATCCTGATTCTCCAGAATGCGTAATTAGATCCGTCAAACAAAGGTGCTTTGTTTGATGAGAAACCTTCACCACCTGCCATTGTGTTACTTCCAAGATCACCCTAGCCGGTTAGGCTTGTACAAGAACTTAGCTCTGATACCAATTGTTAGTCTTACAATGACACTGAGAGGGGGGGTGAATCAGTGTAGCTCTTTTAACCTTGAATTTATAGCTCTTAATATAGTAGCAATTAAAAACTAATTACTAGATACAGCAAGTATAACACAAGAGCATCACACAACACAAGATTTAACGAGGTTCACCAATGTGGCTACTCCTCAAAAATGACTGCTTGGACTACCATCCAAATCCAGCCTTTGCAAAGCACCAACTTTACAATCAATTTACCAGCACCCACTGGAAGGAGCACCAACCCCTTATTTATCTGCACCAGTAGAAAGGAGCACCAACCCCTAATTTTCTAGCAACTACTGGAAGGAGCACCAACCCCTGATGCCAAGCTGCAACCTGGACTTCAATTTTGAATCTATAAGATTGACAGAAAGATACCTTTGTTTTTGCAAGATCCTGACTGGTCTTTCTTCACCTTTGCCCTCTCTACGCACTCTGCTTTCTCTACGTAATCACTTCGCACACTCTGCTTCGATACAGTCGACCTTCACGATCATCTTCTCCCTTTCGTGCACTCTGCTCTCTTCGCACTACGACCAAACTTCGCACACTTCAACTCAACTTCAAATCTCCAAACAACCCTCCTTTTATAACAGAATTCTTATGATGAAAACCCTAATTTTAGTCGACTGTAAACCCTAATCTTAGTCGGCTTTCATGACCACTGTAAACCCTAATTTTAGTCGGTTGTCATCGGTCTTCGTCGGCTTCAACTCAACCACGAAAATACAACATGTCGCGATATCATGACACTTTTTCTCCTTGCTCTTTTTCTTAGCTTTGGCCCATGAAAATACATGTCACGATATCGTGACACTTTTTCTCCTTGCTCTTTCTCTTAGCTTTGGCCCGTGAAAATGCAACATGTCATGATATCATGACACTTTTTCTCCTTGCTCTTTCTCTTAGCTTTGGCCTACAAAAATACAACATGTCACGATATCGTGACACTTTTTCCTCCATACACTTTCTCTATTCGTTTGTCACAAAAATGCGACATGTCATAAAATCGTGACACTTATGCTTTCAAAGACTTGTTTTCTGCTTTTGTCATGAAATCGTGACACTTCTGCCTTCGAAGTCTTCTACTCTGCTTTTGTCATGAAATCGTGACACTTCTACTTCCATACTTTACTTCTTTTCTTTTGTCATGAAATCGTGACACTTCTACTTCTGAAGTCTTGCTTTCTACTTTTGTCATAAAATCATGATAGTTCTACTTCCATACGCTTCCTCTCTTTCTTTTGTCATAAAAATGTGACATGTCATGAAATCGTGACACTTTTCAAACTTGCTTTCTCTCTCCTATTTTAGTCACAAAAATGTGACATGTCGCGAAATCGTGACACTTCTTCTTACTTGTTCTCTTTCTTCGAACTTGTCGTGAAATCGTGACACTTCTTCCTGCTTTCTCTTTTTCTACCAACATGTCACGAAATCGTGACAGTTTTTCCACTTGCATTTTTCTCTTCCAACATGTCACGAAATCGTGACAGTTTTTCCTGCTTTCTCTTTCTCTTCCAACATGTCATGAAATCGTGACAATTTTTCCACTTGTCTTTTTCTCTTCCAACATGTCATGAAATCGCGACAGTTTTTCCTACTTTCTCTTTCTCTTCCAACATGTCACGAAATCGTGATAGTTTTTCTACTTGCCTTTTTCTCTTCCAACATGTCGTGAAATCATGACATTTTTTCTACTTTCTCTTTCTCTTCCAACATGTCATGAAATCGCGACAATTTTTCCACTTGTCTTTTTCTCTTCCAACATGTCACGAAATCGCGATAGTTTTTCCTGCTTTCTCTTTCTCTTCCAACATGTCGCGAAATCGCGATAGTTTTTCCTGCTTCTCTCTCTCTTCCAACATGTCGTGAAATCGTGACAGTTTTTCTGCCTACTGTATATGTCGCGATATCGTGACACTTTTCTTACTTGTCTTTTTCTTTGATCTTTTGCAAATGGGGCACTTCGGTCTTCTTGGAAAATCATTGTACATACTCTGAATAACCTTTGAACTCCTGTCTTCTGCATCTGAATAGCTTTTGAACTTCCTGTCCACTGCATCAACAGATCTATCTGACTGTGTTGAAAACAATGACAATACTGTTGTTGCACCTTGCTCAAAAATGATCAATTCAAAACTCTTTCAAACTTCTTCCCAATTTGGATGGGGGGTCTTATAGGACTCCTAATCTCTAATATGGGCTTTCTTGGGAAGTGAAGATCAAGATCCAAGAGGTTGGATCAGTTGGGAGGAAAACTCTCAAAGCTTCCCCACCCAAAACCATTTGAATCTCCATTGCCCAGACCATTGTAACCAAATTTGGCTCAACCTAGGATTCAAAATAGTTTTGATGCTAGTCGTGGCTCTGAGGCATGGCCAACTCTATTAGCTATGATTTTTAGCCACGACTAAGGTTGAGTTAGCCAACTCTTCCCAAATTGAGTGGTTAAAACCACTGCTTCACCTTGGAGCTGTCCAAGATCATTCATATGGTTTGTTAGCATGTCCCATATGAGTAGTCGCCTCGATATGACGTGTTTTAGGTGTATACAAAGGTAATTTTTAATCCCATTTTATTATTTATTTCATTTTTTAAGATATAATGGTTATAAGCTAAGGTTAAATCTTAGATTTTGAAAGCAAAAGCTATAAGGTATAACTTATAAAATTGAAATAAATTTGCAATTCAACCTAGGAGAAATAAAGAATTCTACTTGGATTAAATTCTTTAATATTTTGAAAATATTATTAATTTTCTAATTTTCCAAATTTGGAGTCATAAAGGTTACAACATCAAACTAGGTTATTGGAAATTAGAAACACTTGAATAAAATCCTAAGGGTTATAAAAAGAGGTTATTAAAGTTTTTTCCTAAGGTTGGAAATTTATAATTTTCTTGTCTCCAAATTTATAAAAAGGGACAAAATAAATCCAACATTAAAACCTCTTTAAAATTTGAAAAGTGCTTAGTTCAATTAGTAGTAATAAGGTGTTAGAAACGTTGATTTTTTATCTTTACAAAACTGTACAAAATCAACCATAAATTGAACTATATTTTACAAAAGAACTATATCATACTCCAAAATCATTAGGGAGTCATAGGGCATTATACAAAACTTGATAATAATATCTATCAAAGGTTGTCAATTTGGGAAGATAAAAGCTTTCTTCAAAACCTAAAATTAGGTGTTCATACTCTCATTACTAGGGAGACATAAGGAAGTCTACAAACCTAAGGATTAATAAAGGTTTCATCAAATCAAGCTTATATACTTCAATTAAGGATCACATATCCTAATACAGGGAGTTATAAGGTAGACTACCAAGATTCTATCAAATTTCAATAGCAAGAATCACTATTTTAGAGATCTATCATGGATGAAATTATGAGAAAAGCTTTCAATAATGAAGAACTATTCCATGAAGTAGAATTCTACTCTCAAAACTTAATCGATACTCTAGAAGGATATGAGTATCTACCCTCTAGCGATAGAGATAAATTCTCCTTCTTTCTTAAATAAGCCAAAGAAGGTAGCTTTACAACATTGATTAACTATATTCATGAAATCCTCTTCACAGCATGGTGGAACTCACAAAGATTGGTTATATTTTCACTAGAAGAATTTTTGATGATTTATCTATCATTAATTATGTTTGTACTTACTCAACACAAGAAACAAGCTGACAATAAAGAACAATACTATTGTGATGATAGACTAACTTGTCATGAAGAAAAACTTTCACTAGCATCAAAACAGAATCATATGAAGAGAAGAAAAAGGAAGAAGAGACATACTAAAGGAGGCCATGACATGAAGACTGAAACAGTAGAAAAAGAACCAAATCAAAACTACTCTGAATAAGCCAAAGATCATCCAATGAAATAAGAATCTTTAGCTTTAGCTACAATTTACTCTGCATCATATGAAGACACAAATTACCTACTGAACCTGAATACAAATAATGCAGAATAAGAGTACAAAGTTTAAGATGAAGAACAAGAAGATCCATATTGAAGATTAAAGTCTTCAATACCCAAATAATGTAATACAGAGGGTGTTATAAATAGAGTATATTACATCATTTAGGTCATATAAATGTATCTTCCAAGGTACATACTTAGGACATTAGATTACTTTAGGGGGAATTTATCTAGTTACTTCATGCAATGTAATAAATGCATAAGTATCAATGTGCAAGTTGTCCCTTGCACAACTAGGTAGAGTGTTGGCCAAGGAACCTATTTTACCTATATAAGAAAGACCTCATTGTAATATATATATAGATTCAGGGACATAGTATCTTAGAGCATAGTACAATTTTATGTAGATCACCATCCAATGGTTATGGGTGTAATGTAGTTCAGTAGCTTTATTAATGGAGTGTTCATTTCCTCCATAGCTATATTGTATTCATTTATATCATTTCTATTTACCACATATCTCAATCATCTATAATATTTACTTTATTTCATATTATTCTACATATCGTGATTGTTATCTCCCTTTGGCTATTACATCAAAAGCTATATGTTGTGCCCCCATAACTCACCATCAACCTCTATCAACATTATTGCATGTCTCTAGCAATCAATCCATAAGTTCCAATCAAAGTATAAATTGTGAAGTAAGCAAGTTTCTTGACTAAATTTAGAGGGGGTTTCACAAAATTTCATAAAGAATAGATGCAAACATCATAATGTATAAGGCTTCAAGGTGTTCCATCTCGATCATAGTTCGGTCCCCAACACTCCATAGGGGTTTTATTTGCCAAAACAACTATGAAGGCTTTGAGGTATATTTTGTATGAAAAAAAGAGAGGGGTAAGCCTAGAATTGGGTTGTGTATTAAGTTTCCTTACCAAAAAATGAATCTAGTAATATAATGTGTTAGGGTACTAATGGTCACCAACAAACTTGCTTCAGTTCTAACCTATATACCACTAGCTTTTCGATCATCTAAAGTGGAGGTCATGCTAGTTTTAGTTGTAGAAATGATGATAAGCATTTCAAAAGCGTATTTATTTCCTCAAGCCCAATACTAATAATTATGATAGCACCTATGTGTTTTCTTGTGCTTTTGCTTGCAAGGTGGAGCAATTATTTTTAGTTTTATAATTGAACATAGGTCTTATGAGTCCTCCAAATCTCGAGGTATAGCATTTTTTATCTAGGCAGCAGTCTTTTTCTAGAAAAAAATCATCAAAATTTTATAATCTAAAAACAATCTCCAATTTGCCAAAATTGTTGCTCTCATACCAGTTGTTAGAAAACTCTAACATTTAACAGTAATCATGCAAATAACAATACTCAAATAAAACAATAATTTAGATCAATTTCCAAAAAATAAAATATGAAATATTCAAATTTGAGATTCAAATAAATGCAAATCCTTAGACAATTAGAGAGGACAAAGTATCATAACCACTTGGAGAGGGAAAAGTCCCATATGCACAATAGACATGAATAAAATCCAAATATAGTCAATTATTTCAACTAACACATAATTATTATTATTTATAGATTAAATTATCATTAACCCTAACTCTAATGCTCAAGAGTTGACTAAGTAAACCTAAGTCCCAAGTTAATAAAAATAAAGATAGTTGATATGGCTATATTGGAACTGTTACATATCCCATGGAATCCTATGAAGACCAATACATATAATAATAACAATTATGCCAAGATAAGAATTCATATATTTGATATTATATTGATGATTTCCAATCTATGGTAGCAAAATTAGGTATTTAAAATAGCAAGAGGCATCTAATTCTCAAGAATCATAGTTGGTTGCAATGATACATTTGAGAGGACGTGGATCTCTTTGAATTCAAGATTTTAGGCAAGGCATAAAAATTCCTATCAAATTGAGTAGCACAAAAATAAAAATTAAAAATGAGCATATAAAAAATTCCAAAACACTAAGTACCAAAAAAAATGGTAAGAGTGACTCTTTAGATAATTGGGATAAGGGGTCAGCCCTAAAATAAAAATTAGAAGCAAAAGAAGAATCCCAAGAAAGAATCCCCTATAGTCCAAGGCTAGAAAATGGTATGACTATCATAAGAGCAACTGACATTCAAGGGGGCATGTTATGCAATTAATTTATTATTTGTTGAGTTTCAACCATCTACATCCACTACACCATGACCTCCACATTCATAGGCTAAGGATAGAGGGAAGCGAATCATCGAGGTTGAACCAAATATAATGATTGCCACCATACACGTTGCATCAAAGGAGTCACTAGAAGAGTCACAAGAGGAGGAATGCTTATTTCACTCATAAATGTGAGTTGAGAGTAAACCATTACCTATCATTATTGATAATGAAAGTCAAAATAATTTAATTTCTGCTAAAATGGTGAAGTATTTGAATCTTCCTATCACACAACACCCATAACCATATAATGTTGAATGATTACAACATTGGAGAGATATTTATTTCACTCAACAATATCTCCTCTATTATGCTATCAAACCCTTCAACGATAAATCTATGTATGATATTGTACCATTGGATATTTATGAAGTGATTTTAGGATAACTATTTATGTGGAAGAGTTATGGTATTTATGATTCTAGACCTGAAGTGTCACCATAACCATAGAAAGTCAATGATATAGGATACAAAAGTTATCTCCTTCTACCTTTATTTTCTTAATTAGTACTAAAGGATGTAGGAAGATGGTAGTAAAAATAAGGATTTTCATTCTTTTGATGATCAAGCTATAAATCAAAAGGAGGACCATTGCTACATCAATTTCAAACCCTACACAATAGAAGTAGATGGACTAGTTTATTACATAATATGATGACTTGTTCAAGTCACTAATAGGGATTCCACTTCATTGTGAGGTAAAGCATTTTGTATATTTATTTGTTGCGTCTTCTTTTCCTAATACACCTATTTTTTATAAATCAAACCTTGAAAATTATGAAATAGGATCCAAATCCAATAATTGATTCAATTGGTGTAAATCAACCCAATTGTTTCACCATTGCCAATTCAATTGTCTTGGTTCCAAAGAAATATGAAATATGTGGACTCTACATTGGCTATATATCACTTAATAAAATCAATATGAAGTATTGATATGCACTTCTTCAGATATATAACTTGTTTTACAAGCTCTATGGTTTAAATTTCTTCGCCAAAATTAATCTCAAAAATAGGTATCATAAAATATCCATAGAGCCCATTGATGTATGAAAGATTTTATTCAAATTCAACAAGGGTTTATTTTAGTTTATAGTTATACCTTTTGGCTTGACCATTGCACCTACAAAATTTTTGGGTATGATGTATGACATCATGTGTTCCTACACCAACTCATTTGTAGTAGCATACTTAAATGACATTCTCATCTATATTAATATATGAGAGGAACATCTATAACATGTTTGAGAAGTACTTCATATTCTTAAAAACAAAATCTATATGCTAATTAGGAGAAGTGCTTATTTGACATGATGAATATTTAGTACCTTGGGTATATTGTTGACAAAGAGGGATTCCATGTTGATCCTAAGAATATTTGGGTAATTAGAGATTTACCTAGCCTAAAAACTCTAATAGAACTTTTCAAATGTTCGGTCTTTCTAATTTCTATAAAATATTTATATTATGGTTCCAAATCTAATTTCTATTATAGACATACACAATAGAGGGTATTTAAGAGGTTGAATGATCAATTGTGTTTAGCTCCTATATGTTTTCTACCCAATTTGCATCAATATTTTGAGGTAATGACTAATGCAACATAGTATGCATTGGGAGTTATTCTCGAATGGGATAGACATCCAATTATCAATCATGATAAATCATTCAAGGAAGTGGTTTAGAAATACCCCTCATACAAAAAAACACTCTATGTTATTATCCAAGAGTATAAATAATGGAAGAACTATGTCTTGGGCAAGGAAACCATAATATATAGTGCACCAAAAAGGGTCTTTAAGGGTAGTTATTCAATCGTCATCTATGAGGGCATCGTAAAAATTTTATGTCATATGACGATGGCTAAAAACTACCCTCTTAGGTCTAAGAGGGTGGCTTAAAACTGCCCTCTTAGGGCTATGAGAGTTGTTATAAACCACCCTATCAGCCCTATAAGGGTGGTTTCCACCCTCGTAGGGTTAAGAGGATGGTTTATAACAGCCCTATTAGAAGACGATGGTTAAAAAATATAAATCACATTCTTAGGGCTATGAGGATGGCTTAAAACCACCCTCATAGCCCTAATAGGGTGGTTATAAACCACCCTCTTAGAAGAGGGCGGTTAAAAAATATAAATTGTCCTCTTAGAAGAGGCTAGTTAAAATATATAAAATTGTTCTCACTCTCTTTCCATTCATTTCGGTAGCACCACGATCATCCCCATTCCATTTACTTAGTCTTGACACTTACCGACAATCGTCCTCCATTTTAAAAATAGAAAATCAAAAATACATACGAAAATATTTTATTTGTCTTGACTTAATTAAATATGGTCGATTCACACCGACCTTCCCTAAAAGTCAATCTTCAAAAGTAAGAAATATTTTCACCGACAAGGGCCTTCCAAAGTCATGTGGGTTCAGATGAAAAAATGAAGGTAGGAACATGCACACTTTGATATTTTGTGAACATGCTTAAGCATCCAACTTCAAACACATCTTTAAACATGTTACCTTTAACATTAAAATTAAAAGTGAAAAACGGATCTATGAATACTAGTAAACTATACTGTAGGCTTTTCCAAATAAAAACATTGGTTAAAACCTAACTTTTTATTATTAAAATTAAAATTAAACCAGGACAATTTTTTTTGTTTAAGTTATTTAAGGATGGAAAGATAGATAAATATTAGTCTCATGAAACTATCCTACCATTACAGAATATTAAATTCTATGGATCTCCAAAAATATGTAACACCACTAAAATATTTACCCCTCATTTCTTGCACACACACACACAACAAAACTAAGTTCAAATTCCCACTTGACTCAAGATTGAGTCAGTATATGCAACACAATCGATAGTTAAATCCTCAAATTTTGTGATCATTCTCAGAAATCATAGGTTTGAATTTTTTCTTAACTGCATACAATGATTTTTGCTTCAAAATAAAAATATCAAGGATTTTAGCCAAAAATTTATTATGAATAGTAGCTTAACACAAAACGGGTGCCTAATGCCTAGTTATACTCAAAATTGTCCTCCTTGGAAGGTTTGGCTAAACTGCCAGTTAGAAGGAGCCACATTATATGAAACTACACTCCTTTCATCGCTGGTGGTCACCTTGAATGAGAGGCTCTGTCCATTCAGGTATGAATTGCTCTGCCAGTTCTGCCCCCAATTTCTTGACATCGATTGCCAACCAGTGTTGGAGCCCTTGATGGACACACTCTGCACATCCCCTGCTCCTCCCACGTTGCTTATCAAAACCAAATTAAAGTAGGAATGTTTTTTTATAGTGAATCTCATTCCTTCCTTAAACATGGAACCCTACAAACAAGTTATAGTATTAATTTGATTTCATATTCAAGTTGGTAGTGAGAATCATGGACAAAGAGATTTCATATGTTGAATTTTTGATATGATTGAATTAGCATATATTCTAAAGAGGATAGGGACAATGTCGCTTATGTACTCGGTGATCTATTGATAGGCAAGCTACACCGTATCAAAGTGTTTAAGTGGGGGATTACAACATCCATCATTATTGTTGGAAAGTGTAAAGTTTTGGAGGCAAAATTTTGTAGCAGTTACAGTTACTATCCTAGGAAGACACCACTATGGATCATCATTGCACTTCATTTCATGGAAGGCTCTACACATAAGTCCATTATTGAAAAGAGTCATGCTCAACACAGCAGTTTTGGTTCCATATCCTTGGCTATACAAATTACCATATCCACAAGCTCCTCCTGCAACATTTCATGATAGAATCCAGCGATTCAGCCTTTCTCAACGAAGAATAATAAGTGAAATTGAACTTTTTCTTAATCTAAATAAAACCTACCCATGGTGTCGAAAGCATCGCTCCCACTATAGAATGTGGTATGAGCAGTTTGCCAACCACCATCTTGTTTATAAACTTGAGGAAATAACGATGACATTAATAGCATTGAAGCCAAAATTATTGTGTCGAGGAGGGCCATTGAAGCAAATTTATTTTAACCAAAAATTCTTGCTTCTCGTGCATCTAAAAATTAAAATTCCTGCTTCCCACACATCTAAAAAGTTATAATTTTTTCTTCTCGTGCATCCTTCTAGGGTGATTTTTAATGTCTAATAGGATGGTTCTAAACTGCCCTCTTAGACCCACCCTAAGAGGGTAGTTTTAAATTGCCCTCTTAAGGATAAGAGGGTAGTTTAAAACTACCCTCTTAGGTCACCCTAAGATGATAGTTTTAAATTATCGTCTAAGGGTGACCTAAGAGGGTGGTTTAAAACTGTCCTCTTAGGTCACCCTAAGATGGTAATTTTAAATCGTCATCTTAGGGTGACCTAATATGGTGGAGGGTAGTTTTAAACCACCCTCATTTCCGGATACGAGGGTGGTTGTAAACTACCTTCTTAGCCCTAAGAGGGTGGTTACCCTAAGAGGGTGGTTACCCTAAGAGGGGGATTTTAAACCGCCCTCTTAGGATCTATTAAAGTGGTTTTTTACTACCATAAAAAACTGCCTTATTTTAGCCACTCTTAAAGTCCTTTTTAGGTGTAGTGACATATAGACAAAAGACCTTTGGAGTTCATCTAGATTTAGATTAATCTAAGGAATGAAAGACATGAAAAGTGGAACACATATTTGTGATAGTTTCATTTGATCATCAAGCACAATAAATGGAGTGCCAATTTAGTAGCAAAAAATTTGATTCAACCTCCAAACATAGCATTCACTACCATTCTTGGTTCCTACGGGCATTATACTTCTAATTGGTCCACCTTGTATGAAGTAGATTCTAAGTTTGCAAATGCATATTGAGATCTTCATATGGGTAAGCATGTTTTTAATTTTTATTTGTGATATTAACCTCCATTACCACATGGGACATATTTTTGTACTAGCTAGGTAGCACTCAAACATGATTTGGAAAACATACTTCAGCAAAGTAACATGTTGCTTGTAGTGGAAAAATATTGGTAATACTTGAAAATAACTTTCATTGGCCCAAGATAAGAAACGGTGTCGATAAGTACATCAATTCATGTACCATTTATGCTACTTCAAAATCAACTAATAATAATAAGGGGTCGTATGCACCATTTTCAGTGCTATCTAAGCCTTTGAAATCCATCTCCATGGATTTCCTCTTAGATTTACCCACATATAAGCATGGTAATGAATGTATTTTTCTAGTAGTTGATCATTTTCAAAAATGGTTATCATGATTCCTTATAAGAAATCCATTTTAAATGAGAAGATTACCAAATTTTATTATATCTAATAGGGATAACATATATCTAAGCATTTTTGGTCCACCCTATAGCTCATGATGGATATCAAGGTGACTATGACCATAGCCTCTCATACTTACTTTGATGGCTAGATAGAAGTTGTGAATCGATTGACTGTATGTCTTCCTAAAATGTACAATTATAAGAATTCACACATATGGGATGAGGGTATTTCCTACATTTAGAATGGGTACAATTTATCTTTGCATAGCTCTACTAAACATAGCCTAATTCATGTTTAATTTATGTTCTAACCCTTGGCACCTACTAATGTAGCTCTCTCTATGCAACCCATGGAGTAATCACCTCATGGACAAAAAGAAGAAAAAATTGTATCATGGTGTATGAAATAGACTCAACACATCCAACAATAACTCCATGATCTCTTGGAAAAGACAAATAATAAATACAAGCAACACCATAACCAACATTAGGTCCCACATCAAATCAATGTTGGAGATAATATATGGTTATATATTCAAAAAGAAAGACTTGTAGTACCCTATATGTATATTGGACCTCTTCACTATGAACAATACACCATCACCAAGAAGATAAGAGAAAATATCTTTGAATTAAATCTTCCATATTAACTTGGTTTGCATATAATCTTTAATTTTGAACATCTTAGGCCCTATCATCCATATTTATTGGATAATTATATAGTAGCAAAATAATTGGACATTAAAGAACTAAATCCAAATAGTTTATCCTTAGTGGAGGAGGATCATATTATTTACACATGGACCAATACCATCAAAAGGTAGTCTGTTTAGGTGTATAGAGTGGTCAAGGCAATATAAATTTATCATCAAGGGGAATGGACCATAAAAAAAAATTGATAGAAAAGTTTTTTGCACTTGATGTTAAAAATTGACATAATAGAGGTCATTGCTTCTCAAGGTGGATAAATGATCTAGGCATGTGACCTTTTTGGGTATGCTTTATGTTTGAAAATTGTTAGCGTACCTAGGAATGGATATTTGGGGATATGTTTTTATATTGTATAAGGGTTGGCATAGGTCACATATAACCCAAGGTTGATTGTATTATAATATTATATTATATTATATTATATTAGTAGTCAGCTTTCTAAAGTAGAATTAGAAGATGGATATATAAAGAATATATATTTGTTATTATAATCATCATGGAGATCAATCATATGTAATTGTATTTACCCACAAAGTGGCTTATGGGACTTTACCCTCATTAAGTGACACTCTCATATTGGGAGATCTTATAGAGTTATTCCTCCTTAAGGAGTATTATTGGTGTTTCCCTAACATAAGGGTATTATATATTTGTCTTATTTGTGGATTTTTATTGTGGATTATTATTTAAGGATGAATTATTTGATAGTTCTTCATATTGGTGAATGATTTAAGTTTATGATAATAAATTTTCGTAAGGTATCAAAGCAACAATTCTAGAAAAGTGAGGATTTTTTTATGGAATTGTAGAATTAGGACAGATTTTTTTTGAAAAAATATCTCATATTTTAGGAGCCATATATTTATGAAAGTGTATCCTATTTAGACAATTCTTGGATCATTTTATGTAGAATTTGAAGAGCTTTAAAATGAATGGTCATATGAAGGAATTCGAGCAGTATTGAGGGAGATATGACCTTGTGAAGTTAGTCATCTGGAACAAGTATGGTGATCAAATCAAGATTTTTTTTCAAGATGAAATGAAGAACACAAGCTTATACTGAGAGGAGGGGGGTGAACAGTATAAGACCTCTTTTTAATTTTTCATTTATACTTCAAAACAGTAAAGCAATATACCCAAAACAATATCAAAACAATGCACAATATCATCCACAAAGTGACACCAATTTTAACGTGGTTCACCCAGAATGCCTGGGCTACGTCCACAAAACTTTTCTCTAAAAGTTATCTCAAATTTATTTGGGAAACATTTCCAATTACAATGTTTATGAGCCTCGGCCCAAAGGAGATACCTTCCCCCAATCTAAATTTATGAGCCTCTTCTCAAAGGAGATACCTTCCCCTCTACTCTAGAAATGATCCCTCAAAAGATCAACTGCCTCTACCTCTTGCCAGCATGTGGAACTCCTTTCCACCGAAGACCTCCTATCCTTAATGCTTAGCCTAAGAGACCTCTGCCTTCTATGATCATGTCCATAGCAGCTCAGCAACCTATACCAAACATAGTCAGTCGGTCTAGTACAAGTCTTCCTCTGTCTGTCAGATCTATCCAACTCTTGAACAAATCAATCCTCTACACACAAGCCTTCTCAAAGACTTGCAAAATGTGTCCTCAGGTTATTCTCAAAGAACCAATGCACCTCTATCCTCAAGTTCTTTGATAGAACTCTCAAACTCAGCTCACAAGTCCTCTGCTAGGACCTGTCCAAATCTGCTCACAAGTCCCCACCGAAACCTATCCAAAACCTGCTCACAAGTCCCCATCGGAACCTGTCCAAAACCTACTCACAAGTCCCCACCGAACCTGTCAAAACCTGCTCACAAGTCCCCATCGAAACCTATCCAAAACCTCAACAATGAACCCACAAAGAGAATTTTTAGAGACCCAATGTGATTCATAAACCTCATAGAAGCATAAAGAGAATTGTTAGAGACTCAATATGTTCTATACTTAACTCCCAATCTCAATATCAAATCTCATAGAAACATAAAGAGAATTGTTAGAGACCCAATATGTTTTATACTTAACTCCCAATCTCAATCTCAACTTAATCTCAATCTCAAAAGAATAAGATAGATGTAGTATGCTTTTCTCAAGAATATGAAACACAACCCAACAATTGCCAACCATGCAATATCTCATATAACAATGATACTCATATTCTTTTTACCAATAATTAGGGTTTCAACAACAATGCTCAGCAAACAAGGTTTAGTCAACCAACACCATTCAACTCAACATCAACATTGAAGCATTCAACCAATCATCACAAGAAAAGGAAACAAGTAGAAATCCTTTTCCCTCCAAGGATATTTGAACAAAACAACCACCAACACAATATCACCAAATGCAAATAATAACTTGCTCAAATCAACTCAATGGAGTAAGCCCAATATCATGTATCAAGTAAAGCACTAACTTGATCAAAACAACCTCTATGGAAGCAACTCAACCATCAATATCAAAACAGCCAACTAAGGATTTCATCATCTCAATGCAAGTAGCAAGACTTACATAAACCCTAGTGCAAAAAAAATGCTTCCTCTTCCTCAACCAGAATTATGCATTCACCCAAAAACTCATCAATGATTTTAATGCATAAACAATCTTCAATATCCAGAAAATAGGATTTACACCAAAAATACCTAGTAGACAACCTTTTCATTCCAAACTCAATTTCAGAAAATATACCATCAACAATATACATGGAAGAAGTTGCCCATACCTTTACTTTGATGAAGAAGAAGAACTTAAAATCTGTCACAACACTAACTCTCAACTTGCCACCAATTAGAGTTAGCAACTATACAACAATATACAATAATAAAGATCCAAATTAACACCTTATTTCTCCAACTTAATAAAAACCACTAGAAGTATAATATACATACAAAGTAAAACCTCTTTACACCTTATTACTCCTCATAGACATTAAGCATCAATAAAATAATGTCAAATTAAATATGATAACTTAACCTTATACCTCCAGCGCATTCACAGCCACTATCCTTTGCACACCGCGACCAAAAGAAAATTACCAACGAAGAGAATCGAACTCGGCACCTCTGCCTTCTAGCGCCTTCGCTTAAATGCCACCGTCATTGGGTCACAAGTGCCCAATGAAGAAATATAGTGTTGCCCTATATTTTATCTTCCTTTGACACCAAGAATTTGGAAAACATAAATGTCTTCCACAAGCCACATGCAAATTGGTGAGCGCTGTCCAAAACGTAACTTACTGGGCAACAAAAATAATCATCCACACAGTGCGAATAGAAAACACAATTCGAGTGCAGATCCAACAATCGTAGGTGAAAGCAATCTGTCGGATGTCAAAGTGCAAACTGAAAATGTAATTCGAGTGCAGTCCCAACAATTGTAGGTGAAGCGCAATCTGTCGAATGTCAAAGCGCAAACTGAAAATGCAAGAAATTACTTGGGCAACTCAAAATCGATAATCAACTCTCAATGAAATACAATGCTTTCTCGAAGATCACAGAGCTATGATTTTCATTACTCGGAGTTACAATCACTTTAGAAAATCATCCCCACTTATATAGCCATTTCTCCTTAACTGTTTGACATCGGCACTCCTTCAATGATGGCAACACATCGGCGAAAGAATTCTTTTTTTTCTCCGTCGCTTAAGGGTTGAAAGACCCTTTAATAATAATTAAAATAATAATTATTATTATTTTATTAATAATAAATTAAACTTAGACCTTTGACAAAGGTTTGAGTTAATTTAATTATTAATAATAAACATGGACCTTCAAGGTTTTTCAAGAAGTAAAAACCTTTGCATTAAGTTAAGCTTGGTTTTAATAAAAACCCTTAATGAGTCCAAATGGTTTTAAGAAAAACCTTTAACCTTTTCACCATGGTTTTAATAAAAACCCTTTAACATTATGAAGCTTCTCAAGATATTTTTGACATCACACTCTTTTTGATATCAACACAAAAATGCCTTTTGACATCAATGACAACTTATACACTTGAGCAAAGGCAATGTACCCAAAGTACCCAAAATTGCCAATAATCTCCCCCTTTGTCATTGATGGCAAACCTTTACTGAAAACACTTCTCAAGAGCCAAAACCGAAACCAAATGTGCTAACAACTAACCAACTGTGCTCACAACTGAGAATATTCCTTTGAAGTTTTGCTCCCCCTGACTTGAAGCTTTCCTCTTCACTTTGAAGCTCTCCCCCTTACTCATATCTCTCCCCCTTTGTCATCAATGGCAAAGGGCCACCTTTGGGGCTCATGACTAAGAATGAGTCTCTTAGCTTAGTCCCTCCCCCACCTCCTAATGAGGTGATTAATTCTGGGGTGGGAGTAAAACTCCCATTAGGCACTGATCATCATCAGTGTCTATAACTTCCTTGCCAGGCCTTCTCTTGAACTCTTTGTCCATATTCTTGTTCTTGTTCCTGTCACTGTTCCTATCCCTGTTATCATTCTTGTTCTTATCCATGTCTTGACCCTTGGACCTATTCATACCATTGTTCCTATTCCTGTACCTTGGAAGTTTAGCTATACACTGTCTAGCTGTGTGACCTTCATTGTTGCACTTATAACAAGTAACAATGTTATTTCTTTTAGGCATACCTATTATTTGAATCCACCTGTTCTGACCAAACCTATTCTGACCAAACCTGTTCTGGCCAAACCTGTTCTGACCAAACCTGTTCTGACCAAACCTATTCTGACCAAACCTGTTCTGATCAAACTTGTTCCTGATATTTGCCTTGCAATAAACTGCCTTGTGCCCAAACTATTTATAAGAGTAGCAATACCCTTGAAAGAAATTACCACCTCTGAAACTGTCATTTACCTTCCTTACTTGATTCATGCAATGTGAAGCCATGTGACCAAACCTGTGACAAGCAAAACATCTGCCATTAAACATTCCTATAAATGGCTTTCTAGGTCCTGTAAAATTTCTCCCCTTTTTCTGTTTCCTATTTTATGTTTGTGTGCATCTATCATTCAAGGGCTCATGATTTGAAATACTTTCCTCATCAGAACTCTCTTCCTTTTGGAGTCTCTTACTAGACTCTCTAGCTTGTTCCTTGTGTGGCTTAACAAAACCAAGGCCTGTTTTATCTGTTGTCTTTCTTTGACCTTTGCTGAGTGACTTAACCTTTTTGGAGCTATCTTGAAACCTGTAAATCTTATCCTTGTACTCTTTAGTTTCCTCTTTCAAAGAAGTCATTTTCAATTCTAACTCACTATACTCAAGAACCTTAGACTCTAACTCATCCTTGAGTTCTTGTGTCTTAGCTATAGAGAAGTCAAGACTTTCTATAAGATCATCTCTCTCCATACAACATTCATCTAACTTATCCTTGAGTATAGCATTCTTCTTTCTTTCCTTTTTTAAAGCACTAAGAGCACTAATAAGTTCACCTTTAAGATCTACTTCACCTTCCTCTATATGTTTGCTTTTTGAATCATCAAAGCCTTTTTCGGATTTCTTATCACTAGAGGTGCTACCCTTTTCAAAAACCATACATGCATCTTCCTTATAGTTTTTGAAGCATCCTCATACATACTAGAAACCAAATCATTATTTGTGCAATCATCCTCAAGGTGACCAAAGTTTCCACATCTAATACATTTCATGATAATGAATCTATGTTTTGGTTCTTCCTCTTTTTCTGCTATGAACAACATCTCATTTTCACTATCACTTGAAGAACTTTCACTATCACTACTAGAACACTTACTTGCTTTGTCTAGGTATAAAATCTTCTTGTGCTTGTGAGAATACCTCTTTCCTTGATTGCTTTGCTCATATTTGTTTTTCCTGTGATGCTTGTGCTTTTCAGAATCCTTGCTCTTACAATCCTATTTATCTTCATCACTTTCATCCTTGGCAATAGTAAAGTTAGTAGCATAATGACCAAACTTTCCACAATTGAAACATATTACATTTTTCATACTTTTGTGCTTACTAGAGAAATTGCCTTTCTTGCTGTAATATGTCTCTTCATCACTAGAAGACTCATCACTATCTTGAAGTTGTTTACCTTTGGAATTCTTGGTAGCCTTGAAAGTTGCCTCTTTCTTGACATCAACCTTCACTTGAGTTCTCAACTCAAATACTGCAAGTATACTATGGAGCTCATCCTTTTTCAACTTATCCAAATATTTAGCTTCCTCAATAGTAGAAATCTTTTCACTAAATCTATTAGGAAGAGATCTTAAAATCTTATCACAAACATCATTTTCAGCAAGCTCAAGACCTAAGTATTTCATGAAGTTAACAACCTCATCCATACGAAGCATGTAGTCACTAATCTTTTCATCATCATTCATCTTTATTTGTTCAAACATACCTTTGAAGTGTCTCAACTTGGCCTTTCAGACATTTGCATCACCTGTATGAACCACCTTAAACTGTTTCCACATTTCACTAGCTGTCTTGCAGTGAATCACTTTGGTGAGATCTGCTTTCGTAAGCCTTTCAGGATTGCATTCATTGCTTTTGAATTATTGTGATGTAGGAGCCTGTCTTCTTTAGTATAAGGACCATGTACAGGAATAGTGTACTCATCTTCAATTACTTCCCATACCTCATTACCAAGTGCCATTAGAAAAACCTTCATCCTTGCACTCCAAAGACCAAAATCTGACCCATCAAGAATAGGTGTTGCATTGCCGCTTGAATAATCCATTGTGTTCTTAACCAGATCTTCATTCAAGCTATTAAACTTTTCGAAGGAACCCGCTCTGATACCAATTGAAGAACACAAGCTTATACTGAGAGGGGGGTGAATAGTATAAGACCTCTTTTTACTTTTTACTTTTTCCTTTATACTTCAAAATAGTAAAGCAATATACCCAAAGCAATATCAAAATAATGCACAATATCATCCACAAAGTGACACCAATTTTAATGTGGTTCACCTAGAATGCCTGGGCTACGTCCACAAAACTTTTCTCTAAAAGTTATCTCAAAGTTCTTTGGGAAACATTCCCAATTACAATGTTTATGAGCCTCAGCCCAAAGGAGATACCTTCCCCCAATCTAAATTTATGAGCCTCTTCTCAAAGGAGATACCTTCCCCTCTGCTCTAGAAATGATCCCTCAGAAGATCAACTGCCTCTACCTCTTACCAGCACGTGGAACTCATTTCCACCGAAGACCTCCTATCCTCAATGCTTAGCCTAAGAGACCTTTGCCTTCTATGATCATGTCCACAGTAGCTCAACAACCTGTACCAAACACAGTCAATCGGTCTAGTATAAGTCTTCCTCTGTTTGTTAGATCTATCCAACTCTTGAACAAATCAATCCTTTGCACACAAGCCTTCTCAAAGACTTGCCAAATCTATCCTCAGGTTCTTCTCAAAGAACCAATGCACAAGTTCTCTGATAGAACTCTCAAACTCAACTCACATGTCCTCTGCTATGACCTGTCCAAATCTGCTCACAAGTCCCCACCGAAACCTGTCCAAAACCTGCTCACAAGTCCCCACCAAAACCTATCCAAAACCTGTTCACAAGTACCCATCGAAACCTGTCCAAAACCTCAGCAAGCTCACCAAGAAAAACTTGCTTAGCATGAACCCACAAATAGAATTTTTAGAGACCCAATGTGATTCATAAACCTCATAGAAGCATAAAGAGAATTGTTAGAGACTCAATATGTTCTATACTTAACTCCCAATGTCAATCCCAAATCTCATAGAAACATAAAGAGAATTGTTAGAGACCCAATATGTTATATACTTAACTCCCAATCTCAATCTCAACTCAATCTTAATCTCAAAAGAATAAGATAGATGTAGTATGCTTTTCTCAAGAATATGAAACACAACCCAACAATTGCCAACCATGCAATATCTCATATAACAATGATACTCATATTCTTTTTACCGACAATTAGGGTTTCAACAACAATGCTCATCAAACAAGGTTTAGTCAACCAACACCATTCAACTCAACATCAACCTTGAAGCATTCAACCAATCATCACAAGAAAAGGAAACAAGTAGAAATCCTTTTCCCTCCAAGGATATTTGAACAAAATAGCCACCAACACAATATCACCAAATGCAAATAATAATTTGCTCAAATCAACTCAATGGAGTAAGCCCAATATCATGTATCAAGTAAAGCACTAACTTGATCAAAACAACCTCTATGGAAGCAACTCAACCATCAATATCAAAACAACCAACTAAGGATTTCATCATCTCAATGCAAGTAGCAAGACTTACTAACATAAACCCTAGTGCAAAAAAAAATGCTTCCTCTTTCTCAACCAGAATTATGCATTCACCCAAAAACTCATCAATGATTTTAATGCATAAACAATTTTCAATATCCAGAAAATAGGATTTACACCAAAAATACCTAGTAGACAACCTTTTCACTCCAAACTCAATTTCAGAAAATATACCATCAACAATATACATGGAAGAAGTTGCCCATACCTTTACTTTGATGAAGAAGGAGAACTCAAAATCTGTCACAACACTAACTCTCAATTTGCCACCAATTAGAGTTAGCAACTATACAATAATATACAATAATAAAGATCCAAATTAACACCTTATTTCTCCAAATTAATAAAAACCACCAGAAGTATAATATACATACAAAGTAAAACCTCTTTACACCTTATTACTCCTCATAGACATTAAGCATCAATAAAATAATGTCAAAGAAAATATGATAACTTAACCTTATACCTCCAATGCATTCACAACCACTATCCTTTGCACACCGCAACCCAAAGAAAATTACCAATGAAGAGAATTGAACTCGGCACCTCTACCTTCTAGCGCATTCGCTTAAACACCACCGTCGTTGGGTCACAAGTGCCCAATGAAGAAATATAGTGTTGCCCTATATTTTATCTTCCTTTGACACCAAGAATCTGGAAAACGTAAATGTCTTCCACAAGCCACATGCAAACTGGTGAGCGCTATCCAAAACGTAACTTACTAGGCAACAGAAATAATCATCCACACAGTGCGAAAAGAAAACACAATTCGAGTGCAGATCCAAAAATCGTAGGTGAAAGCAATCTGCCGGATGTCAAAGCACAAACTAAAAACATAATTCGAGTGCAATCCCAACAATTGTAGGTGAAGCGCAATCTGTCGGATGTCAAAGCGCAAACTGAAAATGCAATAAATTACTTGGGCAACTCAAAATCGATAATCAACTCTCAATGAAATACAACGCTTTCTTGAAGATCACAGAGCTACGATTTTCATTACTCAGAGTTACAATCACTTTAGAAAATCATCCCCACTTATATAGCCATTTCTCCTTAACTGTTTGACATTGGTGCCCCTCCAACGATGGCAACACATCGGCGAAAGAATTCTTTTTTTTCTCCGTCACTTAAGGGTTGAATGACCCTTTAATAATAATTAAAATAATTATTATTATTATTTTATTAATAATAAATTAAACTTAGACCTTTGACAAAGGTTTGAGTTAATTTAATTATTAATAATAAACATGGACCTTCAAGGTTTTTCAAGAAGTAAAAACCTTTGCATTAAGTTAAGCTTGGTTTTAATAAAAACCCTTTAACATTATGAAGCTTCTCAAGATATTTTTGACATCACACTCTTTTTGATATCAACACAAAAATGCCTTTTGACATCAATGACAACTTATACACTTGAGCAAAGGTAATGTACCCAAAATACACAAAATTGCCAACATGAAATTTGTTAGTTTGGGTAAGCAAATCAGTTGCAATTTATTTTTTTTGAAGAAAAATTGTAGATCTAATTGTTTATGTGAAATTTGAGCTTCAAATCCATCGGGAGTTATATTTTTCTAAAACCCTTGTTTGCATTTTCATTCTTTGTGGATGTGAACTCATGGCACCTCAAAAAAATTTTGGAGCGGATGATATTGATGATAGATAATGGTGGAAATATTTTAAGTATTTATACTTTTCTGATCCTTATTAGAAATTCCACCTTACTACACTTTTAGAAAAGGAATCTAGAAATTGGTTGTTAAGTTTAACTAAAAAGAATAAAGGGTACACTTGGGAAGAAGTGGAGCATGCATTCTTAAGTCATTGGAACCCCTATAAAAAGATAGCTACTTTGAAGGATACACTCAAAAATTATGTAGAAGAAATAAACATGCTTCAAGAAGAACAAGAGGAACTAAAAAGAGATCTTGAGGGAAGGGATAAAAAATAGATAGCTTGTTGGATGTCATCAAAGACCTTGAAAAGAAACTATAGGGAATTCAAAATGAGAAAAATGAAATAAAAGGAGAATGGGAAATTTTCAAGAAACAAAATGAAGACTATGAAAAAGAAATAAAATTACTCAAGAAGGAGAAAGAGGAAAATTTTAAGGAAGATGGTGAGAAGAATGAAGCCACATCTTTGGATTTTCAAAAGCAAGAGATCCTAATCAAAAGGGTTTACATTCATCTAAAATTTCTATTTTGCAAGTTCATAGAAGCATTCAAACAGAATAGGTTATAATTTCCATTGACCCTAGTAATACATATAATTTAATTAATAATGCTTTATCTAAGAGGTTGCAGGTTCAAGAAACAAAATTTAAGAACACACAACTGAAGGGTGAGAATGTTTAGATTTTTGAAGATTTTAAGATCACCATGGATAAATATGTTTTACATTCATATTTTCATGCTATTGAGATGGATGATGTGGATATTGTTCTTGGTTATACTTGGTTATATTCTTTGGGTACTATTAACATTAATGTGCAAAATAAGTATATGAAGTTATGGTCTAGGAAAAAAATATAACATTGTAATATATTTGTTAGTTTAACAAGCAAGGATCCAAGGCAAAATAAGAAGTGGTTGTAGAGAAAAAAATTGAAGAATTAATATAAGAACCTAAAATAGAATCCAAGAAGGCAGTAGCAGTAACAGAATCCATGGAAGAAGCAGTAGCAATCAAGCCCATGGAAATGATAGCAACAAATTCCAAAGAATTTTTGATAGAAGAGGACAAGGACACACCAAACAAAGGGAACATGAAAGAAAAATATGTAGAAGAATTTAAAATAATGAATAAAAACATTGAGAAGTCAAAGAAGGTAGAACATCAAGTTAATGTTTCACCATATCACCATCCACACCACCATGAGCGACAATAATCTTGGAGGTATGGCTCAAGGCAGCAATATTATTATTCTACATGAAAACAAAAGGGAACCAAGTATGGCAATGTTTTCATTGAAAGCGGAGTGGTTCATCAGCATCAAGGAACAAGTGGACCCATCATTTGAATTATCAAAATAAAGCAACATAAACATGGAGCTAACAAATTTGATTTGGTTACTCAAGTGGGAAAATGACATACCAACATCAACGATGACCACGACCAGTCAATATTTCACTATGATGGATGGATGATCGAGATTGCTACCAATTGCTAACATTGCTTAGAAAATCATATTATCTTTTGTCTTTATATGTTTTGAGGATAAAACATTTGTAAGAAGGGTGGCATGTTAGGGTACCTAGGAATAGGTATTTGGGGATATGTTATTATATTGTATAAGGGTTAGCATGGGCCACACATAACCCAAGGTTGATTGTATTATAATATTATATTATATTATCAGTCGGCTCCCCAAAGTAGAATTTGAATATGGATCTATAAAGAATAAATATTTATCATTATAATCATTATGGAGATCAATCATATGTAATCATATTTACCCATGAAGTGGCTTATGGGACTTTTCCCTCCTTAAGTGGCACTCTCATCTTGGGAGATCTTATGGAGTTATTCCTTCCTTAAGGAGTATTACTAGTGTTGCCCTACCTTAAGGGTATTATCTATATTTATCTTATTTGTAGATTTTTATTATGGATTATCATTTATGGATGAATGATTTGATATTTCTGCATATTGGTGAATGATTTATGTTTACGATAATAAATTTTCGTAACAAAAATACCCAAAAATCTATAATTTGATCTTAACCTTACTATTATAGGCATAAATCTATGCTCGAGACTCCATTTTGATCCATTCAATAAGCATTGGAAATATTAGAGAGAGAACAATAGTTTTAATAGAAAACTCTATCCTTTATATATTTTTTGATAAGTTTCTAAAAAAGATGCTTTGGAGACCCTAAAAAATACAAAAAAAAAATACTTACTAAAAAAAATATTTTCTACTTTAGAATTTTGTAGATAAAATGCTCTCTAGCTATGTTGACATATTAGTAGAAGATAAAACACACACGAACAAGTCATTTATTTTTAATTTTTATTTAATATGCACTTTGTAAATCATGGAAGGTGAATCATCATATTTCCATATAGGTAAACCTTCTATTTCATTAAAGGTGAAGAACCACGTTTCCATATGGGTGTCTTCCATAGTTAATATGGTGGATTTCCAACACACCAATTCTTATATAAAGAGAGATGTATCCCTGATTGTAAAAAAACATAAGTAATGGATGAAATATCATAGCCTATCTCTTCTTAGAGATTGCTTGCATTATGCTCTATTTTCTAAACAATAAAATCATTCTATTATTTTGTTTATGTATCTACGCCTTTTATTTGTTATACTCTATTATTTTGCAATGAACCTCTTCTTCTCATGAAAATATTTCAACTCAAATTTCTTAGTTTTTAGTTGTTTTTATCATCTCATAATGTCATTTTCACCCATTGCAATGGCCAGATGCAATCGACACTCATGTCTTGCACAAAGCAACATGGCCAAAATTCTTGAGGGTGTGGGCTGTGACTCAAAGGATGAACTTCAAGATTTTTTATAAGGTCATCTCCTTATAGGATGTGATCTTCAATTATCACTTATTCATCTACTCCTAGGCTACTTGTATTTTCAAGAAAAATGGAAAAGAGATACAAAAATAAATAATGAAAATATAATCTAATTGAGGTAATGCACTATATCAAGATATTATTTTATATATCAATGGGATTAATGGACAGATGTATTTTCTACTAGTAGCTAAAGTGAACATGATTTCATTCAAGCACTAACATTCACACATAAACATATATAATAACTAGGACAAAAGACAATTATTCATATCTTCTCATCTATATATATATATATATAATGACTCAATGCCCAATTCTAGATTGATATACAAAAGAAAATGAAATGAAAACTACATATAAGGAAAGATATTAGGCATGAATAGGTAACTTCCCAATACCTTACAATGCTTTATGATTCAATATTTATAGATAAAATTGGGGGTCTTTCCCTTCAAAACTGTGCAAGAATTAATTTTTTTTTCTAATGTTGCATTGGGGTTATATCCACCCTTATCTTGCTGATATTATCAATATCTCTTGATCTATAATCATAAATCTTGGATGGTACTAGGCCTTTGGATATAATATTATCACCACTACTATTAGCCATATTTTCAAGGGATCCTCAAATACTAAGCATAAGAGATTTTATACATTCAATTCTCTATGCTTAAGGTTGTTACATTATGGATCACACATTATTATTTTTAATACATCAACCACTTCCCTAGATTGTCACATGCCCAAATGATACTACTATGTGGAGTTGGAGTCTTTGCAATTGTTAACTTGATGCACTCAAGTATATTTTCTAAAAATTTGTGCACTTGCAATAAAGTGCCTAAGGTCTCTCATTTTTTTTGTTTGTGGAAAATAACCCAATTGGGATGCCACTTTCACATAATTCCCAAGGAGGCAAGGGTATCTATTCTTCTAAAATCACCCAAGGATTGCACTTGGCTTTCCCCATTTTGCACACTCAAAGAGCATGCCTTAAATAACAAAAAAACAAACAAACAAACACAAAAAATACAAAAATAACAGAAGACAAAAAAAAAACACAAAAAAAACAAACAAAAACAAAACACACACAAAAACAAAAAAACAACACACAAACACAAAAAAAAACAAAACAAAACAAAAACATAAAAAAATAAAACAAAACACCAAAAATAATACAAAACAACACACACTAAAAAACTAAAAAGAAGGAAAAAATAGAATACAACTTTGACATATTTAGGCAATATTCAACAGAGAAAACATAAGAATGAACTATGTAAGGTAGGAAATTAAAATACCTTGACTGAACCAAAGAGAAGTAAAACCTAATTAAAAAGGAACTAGGTACCTCTAGTACGGGAGCCATCTAGAGAAAGGATAGAAAGAACTTCCTTATATGCAAAGCCTGCCATATGGGAGGGTGGCCATAATCAGTATGATTACCTTTGTCCAATGCCCAATTAGCTAAAGTATCAACACTTCTATTTTATTTTCTAACCACATGATTGTATTCAAATTTCAAAAATCCCATCTAGATTAATTGAATCTTTTCAATAATTATTTTTATTCTCCAATCAGCCTTATGATTCTTAGAAGGAGTCTTCAAAATATTAATCATGACTTAAAATTCAAATTCAACCAACACGTTTTTCCATATAACCTTAGTAGCTTCTCTTAGGCCTCTAAGGAAACCATACTCCTCAACAAGGTTATTAGAAAGGATACCCAAATTCTCAACAAAAATGAAAACCAGGGAACCATCTAAAATTCAACCAATTTCTCCCATACTAACTTTTCCAAGGTTCCCCCTAGAGGATCCATTGGTGTTGAATTTTCCAAAATTCTTAGGAGGAGGTTTTTGATTTCTTGTTCTATCCATTTTTTTATTACTCACATTCCCTTTAAGCTAGTTTTCCTTATAAGAGTTAATATTCAATATTTGCATCACTTGATCCCATCTTTGGTGGGAGTTTTGGGGGTGATTAAGGAGTTGTTGGACTGATTCAACTAAGTTAGCAATGGTATTTTGCTAGATATAGTGAATGTACTTCCTTTTCTAATTGTAAATATAGTTGTTTCTTTCCTTCCAGATATTCCAAGGTAGAATGGTAGAACCCATCCAAACTAACTGCCTAATAAAATGATTAACACCCTCCTATTTAGGCCAATCCCTCCAAAGTTATTTAGAAGTAAAAAAATTGGACCATTGTAGGCTTATTAAAATGGTCATTCTCCCACATAGCTCATATGTTAAGGTACACTTAATAAAAATATGGCTAAGAGTTTCCACATTCTCTCCACACATTTCACATGTAAACGGGCCATGAAAACCATGTTTCATAAGTTGCTCACCAGTCAACACCCTATGATGAAATAAAATCCAAGTAAACCACCTCACCTTAGGCCAAAAAATTTTATCCCAAAACTGAGTAAATATGTCATATGATTGGTTGGTATTATTATGGCATAAGTCCAAATAACCTTGAGCAACTGAATACTCATCCTTAGTAGTGTTCCATCCAAAATAGTCTTTTATCATGGGACCAAGAGAGATCTCATATAAAGGATGCTTTGGATTTCCTTTCTTTTCCTTTCTAGTATTTGAATAGGCCAATCCTCAATAGGGATCCAATATCTACCAATATTTGAATTACCAATATGGATAGTAATTAGCTATCTCTATCCAATTAGCTTGGTGAAGCTCCTCCATCCAAGGCCTTCAATAAAGAAATTGAGTAATCAAATTTTGGTGACCATCCCAAGTATTTGTCCAAAAATGTATCTATTGACCATTATGAATGATCCAAAATAATATTTGCCTTATCAAATCCTCACTAGTCTTAAGAACCGCTAAAATGGGAGAACCTTTGGTAGGAAATTGCGAACAAGATCTTCAGGACTTTTGTTCTCAACATATTTAGCATGAATATTTTTGGCCCAAAGAGCATTAGGGTTATGCAAAATTCTCCAATACAATTTAGTAACTAAAGCCTTATTGTTATTAATAGTAAACTAGAATCCTAACCCCCCTTCATTCATGGGAAGGCATACATGTATCTCCTTTCACCAAGGCCCATTTTATTTTCTCCTTAGTACCACTCCAGAGGAACCAATAATTTATTTGATATAATTCTTGAAGAACTACCTTTGGGATATTAAACACAACAAACACATAAATAAGTATAGCTTGAAGGACTAATTTTACCAAGGTAATTTTTCCCCCAAATGAAAGCCACTTATTGGTCCACTTTCCATATTTATTCTTAACTCTATCCAACAACCAATTATAGTATTTTTTCTATCTTTGAATATTGATAGGAATGCCTAAATAAGCGATAAGAAAGAAGGCCTTATTATATTTTAATTTATCCAAGACCTTAGATTCCTTTCTAGGAGAGTAGTGAAATAAAATGACTTTATATTTGTCTTCATTGATCAATTTCCTGGTAACATTAGAAAAACATCGAATTATTTGCTTAATTTTAGGAGTGTCCTTAACTGTAGCTTTACCTAACAGAGTAGAGTCATCAACAAATTGAAGATGATAGATAGGTCTAGCTCCATGAGCAATGGTAATTCCCTCAAGGGTTCTATGTTCTCTATTTTTGGTTATAGTCCTACCCAAGCATTCAACAAGAATAATGAATAAATAAGGGGAGATGGAGTCACCTTGCCTAATACCTCTGAAAGTTGGGAATAGTTGTGAAGTCCTACCATTGATAAGAACTAGGTAGATCACCAAAGAGATACATTCCATAATCCAATCCATCTAGTATTTAGAGAAGCCAAATTGCCTCAAAACTTTGACAAAGTGCCAATCCACTTTGGCATAAGATTTGGATAAGTCTAAACGAATGAACATAGAATGGATAGCTTTCTGAGCAAGAACTATCTCATCCACTATTTGATTCCCATCCATATAACCCCTTTGTTCATAGTAAATAATCTTATACAAAATAAGCTTTAGCATTTCCAACATGATCTTTGTAATGATTTCGAGAAGAAAATTATTTAAAGCTATAGGTATAAAAGCTAATATATGTTCTATCTCTTGAGCTTTTGGGACTAGAGCTATAAGTTTTATTGATAACCTTAAAAATTTCTTTTTATTTCCTAGCTTCTTCCACTGCATCTAATAAATTCCCAAAATGCTTGGTAGAACTCAATGGAAAAATCATCAAGACCTAGGGTTTTTCCTTTTTGTATTTTAAAAGCCACCTATTGAAACTCATTGATAGTAACTAGAGTAGTCAAAATAGAGTTCTCCTAAAAAGTGATAAGAGTAGGGATCGCTTGAAGAAAATTCTATTGAGAAGTTGAGTCAAGAGGTGCAGTAGCAAATAGATTAGAAAATTAATTGACAACAACAGAGTTCATTCCATCCCAAGTGAAGACAATGTCTCTACAATATAATTTTAGGGAAGAAACAAAGTTGTGAGATATTCAATCTTGAAGAGATTTGTGGAAAAAATTTGTTTTTCAATCTCCTTCTGTGAGCCATTGGATCCTATATTTTTACTTCCATAAGAGTTCTTCTCTTTTTTCCCATTCTTCTAAATAAGTTGTGAGTCTAATTTCATATGTACTTCTACTCTCTGTGAGGCCATCTAAATGGATTTTCTTATTCAAATTTTTTAAGTTAAGCAATCACTTCATGTTTTTTTTTTCAGACATCACCAAACTCCTTCCAGTTCCAAATCTTGATTTTGGATTTAATGTATTGCAACATTTTGAAAAAATATAAAATCTTAGTCCCATACCTTGGTTTACCTTCCTTCCACCATTTTTGCACTTAGGGTGTAAAGGAACTATCTCTAAGCCATATTAATTGAAATAAAAAAAGCTAGAAACTCACATTGGTTTTCCATATTTCTACCATGATTGGCCAGTGATTCGAACCAGCATTGTTAAGTCTTCACCTTAGGAATGTGACCATGGATTAATAAATTATTAGAGAACAAAAACCTAGCCAATATCTCCATGATTAATTTCTATTAGACCATATCATAAGGACATTATCTGGTTGGATGTCCACAAGATGAAGGTTTGCAATATATTCACTCATGAGGTCAGTGCTCCTATCCAAATTTCTATTTCCCTCCATTTTCTCATCTAGAGACAGGATGGTATTAATATATACTCTGATCAAGATTAAATATTTAGTAAAATGAGATATAATATAAGTTATATCCTTCCACTATCTTCTCTTTTCATCTAAAGCAGTTTGAGCATAAATAGTTATGCAGAGCATAATTTGGTTAGAATGTCTACTTTGAATAGTTGTAGCCAAAAGACCCTAGCTACCAACCATATGGTGAATAGCTACTTCTTTTTTATTCCAAAGGTAAGCAATACCACAATAAATACCCTTGGAATTGAGGGAAGCAAATTTTCTAGATGGACAAATAGAAATTTATTTTACTTCCTCTATTAACATCTTCGTTTTCTGAAGGAAAATAATATGTAGATGGTATGTCTGAATCATTATTCTAATTTCATTTTATTTTGGAAGACTCCCTTTGAGTCCTATAATATTCCAATTGATGATATTCATTAATACCAAAGCTAAATAAGTTTGTAAGGGCATTAATCTTACCTTTCTCTACAAGTTTTTCACCTTCTTTTACCATATGATGTTGATTGGTCTTGCGACCTACCTTTTGGTTAAAATCCATCTTCAATTTTTTTCCCTATTTCTTGACTTACCCCAATTGAATTTGATATGGATTTTAACCTCATATAATGTGTGTACAAAGCCAAAGTGTTACTGGAAGGTTCAATATAGTCTATCTTGGGACCTGTATTATTTAATGTGTCAACATTTAAAAGATTGTTTTTCTTGTGTATATTTTCTCTCTTTTTTTCTGTAGAAAACCTTTGATTCGTTGGTTTGTCTATGAGTCCTTCCCTACATATTTAAATTGCATTTCTAATATTTTTGTCTCCATTATTTCCTCTTCCTCACCTAATACATCATTTGTGGAAAGACTATCAAACATATTAGTTGATAATTTTGATTGATCCTTCATAACTGGTTTTTTCTGTGTTCTTCTTCTTAGACATTTGGAAACCTGCTAAGTTTATATCCTCTTTCTTTTGATCTAGAATTTTATTTGGGAAGACACTAACCAAATGACCATATTCATGGTAAATTTTACAATGAAAAGGAATGTTCTCATAGTCCACCACTTGCTCCCAAGTGTCCTGCTACATACCAAACCTAGCCTGTCGGCTAGGTTTTCCATGTGAATATTTCATATTTATTAGATTAGATCTTTTAGTTAAAATCATCTATCATCTATTCATTTTTATCCTTTCATCTATGTATTCACATAGCCTATACGATGGGGAAGAGCCCACCCTGAGTGGTGATAGTTTCATATTTTGATTTAATTTCCATATCATATTGTTCTGTTGCATGTTAATCTAATCTCGTTTGGAAGAGTTTAGCACTATTGAATTATAGGATTAATATAAGTATTATCGAGAGAGAACTTGTATCTCTTTAAGTGGTATCAGTAAGTCAAAAAATCTTGGCACCATGGGGATTCCAAGCTACCTCACGCACTCATCGTTCGCAAGCACCAAGAGATTCATCTACAGGTTCGTTCGCATAAGGCAAAATAGGCACAAAATGATCGAAATCCAAACTTCTTGCGCTTCAGACATCAACCCTACAGCCTATGACATATTTTATAGTACTATGTCATATTAATAGCTCCAAGTTTCTCACATTCCACATGCTCACAAAAATGGGGCAAAAAATGATCAATGTGCATTCAAACACATCAAATACTCATGGCAGCCTTCGTCTGAAACATCCACAGGAATCTTGACAAACAACGCGTGAGACAAGCCATTAAAATCTAGGCGAATGACTCATATTTCCAAGTAAGCAAGAAATCATAATGACACTACTAGTAGCTAGACATTGTGCTAACACTCGTTGCAGATGCTATAAATTTACAGCGCTATACTGTAATTTTTTGTTATCCAATCACATCACGCAAAAATGAAAAATTAAAGGCAGTAACTAAGGTACATTATTTTTAATTTTCATTTATCTCAATTATCCCACATGCAGTGTGGATAGGAAAATAAGATGTTTAAAACTAAGTGCACCTAGTTGGATGTGACTTCGATCACATAGTTGGTCTTTTTGCTCATGTAAAGGCGTTAATAGTGTCGGTTTCACCTTGTATCCTTGTATCGTGCATCCAGATGTCGCGTTGGTGTCTTTCCTATGTTGCATCTATGTCTTTCCTGTGTTGTGTGTGGTGTCGTGTCCCCTCTGTCACTTTGTTCTATGTGTCACCCTACATTCATGGTTGTATTATGTTGTGTCATGTGTCTTCATCATGTGGCGTGTTCTCTGTGTCTATTTTTTTGTTGTGTCGTGTGTCTTCATCGTGTCATATCCCATTGATCCAAGTGTGTTCCTAATTTGGGTGTCGTGTCTTGGTTGCATGTTCCACCTAGTGTCTTATCGCTCATATTCGAGCTATCATCATATTTCGATTCGTGTGTCGTGTCAAGTAGTGTCGGATCATCTATGTTGGTCCTGAGTCAGTCAAGTGGTGTAACAGTCAGATGTCAAAACTCAAAAGTTGCAAGGAGAGCCACAATTCAAAATTCAAATTGTGTCATAGTTGGAGTGACAATTAGGTGGAGTATACACCAAATTTTTTAGGTAATTTAACAATTTTTTGTAGAAAATTGAAGCTCAAAGGCTCCTAAGTAGGAGATTTTGGAAGGTGCATGAGCAAAATTTGGATCAAAGGATCTGACGGATGATTAACAAGCTTAGAAACTCCCAACAACAACATAAGAAGAGCTCGTCAAAGCCAAGGTACAAAAAATTCTCCTCCATCCGAAATTGATAGTTTTAACCCGGATCATCCTATGGTCAGCCCAATGGCATCCAATTCTTCTCCAGATTCAACACAATAAAACGTCATCCAAGTAGACAGTAATCATCCAATGCTTAGTGATCAGTTGTTAAAATATTTAATAATAAATCTTCAGATGATGACTAAAAGTTTCAACACATCTCAGAAACCACCCTAACCAAATCCTTCTAGTTCCAATCACTAGAGTACGAATGTCTACAATGATGACTACACACACCATAGAGGTCAAAATAGTCAATCCTTGACTCACAATGGTCACCAAAATATTGAGGATAGGGGTATTGAAGAAAATATAGAGCAACAATGAGGGTTTTATAGACCCTATCAAAATAACAATTAGAGACAGAGAAGTAACGAGGAACAATATAGAAATAATTTCTAACCAATAGGTCCAACGAGAGTCAATCATCCATGCACGGATAGGCAAAAATGATGTATTAGGTGAGGAAGAGGAAATAATGGAGACAAAAATTGGTCACATAGTTGGTCTTTCCTTCCAATTATTCCTCTAAAGTAATGTATTTTGTTGATATTTGATAAAATAGTCCATGAAAATTCTACTTCACCATTTTCCATTAGAATCATATTGGAGTAGTGTAGACCATCAATCCTCATGAGATCATACACAAAATATTTATATCCATTTTCATAGGAACTGTACTAAAATTGTGTAAACCATCAATCATCTTGATCAGATAGTCCATGGAACTTTTCCTCCTCATCATCTATTATAACTCTTCTAAAGCTCTATGGATCATTAATATTTCATCATATGGTCTACATATTTTTTCTTCTTTACTTTCTTATTCGATTTTTCTAGAAGATCTACTTTTTAGAACTTTAACTTGCTATATCCCCTCAAAAAAATTGAAGTAGCATGGATTGTTGATATTTTTTTATTAGACAAACCATAAACTTTTTTCACATCATTCACCGTTGGGATTTTTAAACTCCATGGGTCATTGATCTTTGTAATATGATAGTCCATGGAACTTTGGTAGTGCTCACCAGTATTTCAAAATTTTGAAATAGTACTATCCATTTCTTAGGATGATCAGACAACATATGAAGCCCTTGTATTTGTTCGTCACTCTTTCTCTACTCTTAATCATACCACCTTCATTTGAACCTTATCAAAATCATGTGAACCATTAATTGGGACAATATGATGGTCTAAAAATATTTTTCTTCTCCCCTTGGTTATAAATTTTATAAAATATTTTGGGCAATCGATCATTATGATCAGACAATTCATGGAAATTTTTGGATATCTTGCTAACTTTTCACCCTTGTAATTGTTTAGTGGATTTTCTCTTTTATTTTTTAGTATTATCCCAATTGGAATCACCCTCTCGAAGCCACACAAACCATCGATATCAAATCAAATGGTCAATGGAATTATTCCTCAATTTTAATTATAGTTCCCTTTGAAACAACAAGGGCTATAAATAGCTTATCATCTAATAGTTCGTATAACCTTTTGGGATAATTGGACAACCTTGAAACCTCTTAGAGTAGAATTCTCTATTTATTAATAAGATCATATGGTATTCAAATTGTTCTTTGATTATTTCTCCTCTTGATGAAAATATTACATGCTACAACCTTGGTAAAATATGAAGGAGATTAAGCCTTTGTACCTTTTTTTTTTTGTTGATAAAAAATTTTAATTAAAAGTGGGTTTTGAAAGGAGCTCAAAAATATTAATACATCAAGGATAAAACCAACAGGTCATCAGGCCCACCGCGAACCTAAAAAAATTAAAGGTTAAAAAGAGGATCCCAAAGGGTCAACCCCTAAAAAAAACATTAAAAAACTCATATTCTTGCCTGAAAATTGAGTTGGAAAACCCATGAGAGAAGAAAACCCAATGATCACTGAAGAAAAAAAATCAAAATTAAAATTGCAAACCTATTGTGGCCATCCCGTAAAGCCAACTCGATGGGGCCAACCCAAAAAATAGAATAATAAAATAAACTCAGAATCCCGCCTAAAAATTGAGTTGACAAAATCCCACCTTTGTGCCTTCAAACAAATGCAAAAGAACTATTTATGGTAGGGGTCACTTGGATCATCCAATATCATGATTAGATAATTAATAGAATTTGTGTCATGATAAATTTAGGGTCCCTCTTTTTCTTCTATACTTGCTAGCTTCTTTCCCCGATCTTCCATTGATGATGTCTATGAGTGTGATAGGGAGATGATAGCTACGTAATCAACCACTATGAGCCCAATCATATATGGAAGATAATTAGGTTTACAATTTTAACCTTATGGGGGTGGTATGCTTTTGTAGTAATTATTTGGGTCAAGCCTCAACCCATGGTAGATTCATATTAGTTATCACCAAAATAGATCCTAGACTCCAACTCATGGCAAGGTTTACTTAGATATCATCAAGAAGGATGACATGAATAGAACAAACCGTTGGACGGTTAGCATGGCTTGGTGGTTGGAAATTTTTAATATTCTCTTTAGGCTTCTAGTGGAGATTCTCCTCTAGAATTCTATGTGGTAATTTAACCATGATAGCCACTTGAGGATTGGTGGCACTCCTAGGACCTTTAATCTCATTCCTTTTTCAAATCAACACTAGTCAATAGTTAGATGGTTTGTCAAATTCATTCCTTTTAGAAAGGTTTGATAGGTGTAGTGTATGTTTACTATAGCTTTGGTGAATTACAAGGGATATTCTACTTGTAGAAGATAACGAACCTAAAAAAAAAGGCCTTATCTATTAGGTGTAAATTCCACGTATGAAAATCTAGGAGAATTGCAAAGCTAAAAAAATATTCACTTTTTGGGATAACACTCTACTTCTTGTCCTTAGATAGCAACCCTGTTTGAGATTTTATAGGGAAATAAAAGTCAGAGTATCATTTAATAGGAATTTACCTTTGGGTGGAGGTGCACTAACTTGTTATTTGATTTTATGCCTTCCTTGTCTACCACTTTCATCTTAGATTTATTGAAGTATATTAAATTATTTGGTACATGCTAATTTACCCCCATGGTACCTTCATGGTACATTTGTAAATATTATATTAGGTTTGAGTCATATTTTAGAGTGTGATTTATATTTCTTTTTATGTAAGTGTGAATTTGCAAGAAATGCACAAGTGTCATGTGAGTTAGTGTGCAAGTGTAATTTGAGTCTATGTGCACAAGTATCTTATATGTAAGAGTGCAAATATATAATGTAAAAATGTGCACAAGTGTCTTAGGTTAGAGTGTGCAAGTTATAGAAGTGCAAGAGTCATGTATAAGTATGCATACAATATAGAGTCAAGTGTTCATCAAGTATGCAAGTGTCAAGTAGGGAAGCCAAGAGTCATGAGATTTGGCATGTTAAAAAGAATGTCAAGTATCCAAAGAGTCATATTACTATGGCTATATTATGGAGATAATACTCCATAATCAAGTATCACATTACAAAGGAAAGTGAACATCACAAACATTCATGATCATTACTATCATATTTGTATGAGAAAAATGAGTAATAAATATTGCATAAATATTGAGCAATTAATATTGTAAGTTGTTTTCATGTATAGTTTAAGAATGATTCAAGGTATTTACATTCATATTGTTATTTATTATTTAATGTTATTTGAGCTATTATGAGCCTTGATATACATATTAATTTGCTCATATTATTCTACTCTTATCATTTTATTGATCGTATTATATTTTTGTTATATTATATTTAATCCTATGATATTTAACCTGTGATATTCATGGTAGTATTAATACTTAAAAATCCATCAATATTTGCTTGACTTGATTCAATATTTTCTCTGATATGGTGACATAAGAAAATTGTCATCCTCCTCTCAAGTACTATATTTGCACCATATGAATTTAGTCCTACATGCTAGGTATATAGGAATAATGTCACCATATTTTATATTAAATTCATGATATGTGAACTCAGGTAGCCATCTTTTCACTGATCGACTAGTGTACAAGTTGCCTTCTTTTATCAATCATACAGTTAGTGAGAATATCGATGTATTGCTTCCCTAGCATGTGCTTGCTCCTTGATGGTTTTGGTTAGGTGATTTATGTTATTTAAGCACCAAACTATGATTTATACATAGAAGTGATCCTCTTTCTAAAATTGTGTGACATTGATTCTACTTGCTTTTCTCAAACATGTGGAAACAAACCAATATCCTATCACTCATGCATTGTTGGTGCATCCTTGGAGTCTCCTTAGTGTATGTTATATTTCTTCCAAAATTTCCTTAAGAAAGGATATTTAGCTTGATAATATTCAATTTTCCCTCTAACTTGATCTCTAACACCACAAATTGCTCAAAACAACTGCAAATGAGCTCCTAAAGGTTGGTATCAATGCAATATCCTTGCTCGAACTCTCTTGAGGATATCAATCGTATGCTACAACCTCATTTTATATTAATATTTTGATACAAGATAAATTTAAGTAGACGATGGGATATCACATTTGGTTGTTCCCCTAGAAAACTCGATGAGATTGGTGCTTTTTACAATTTCTTCAACTTGAGAGACTACCCACATAATAAAAGAGCATGACATCATAGGTCATACTTTATCTAAAATTTTAATCACCTGCATGAGTACTACACCTCATTTAGACATGCTGAAATGAGGTGTGATCTCATACACTTGAGGGAAGCTCAATCAAATCCTATCATACAAAGTCTTTTTATCACCACATGAAGTTTTTTTTTTCTTTTTTGGGGACCAAGGTAGGGTTAAAGTTCCTGCTCAAAATTCTAGCCTATACCCATTGCCTCAAATGCTTTAGAAAGTTTAAAATACTTATTTTTTGTTTCCCATTTATCCATAGGATCATCAGGTATGAATGAGTGAATCTCATCCACATATATTTTCAATCCAAACTATTCCTTATCAACTATTAACAATTCATCAATGTTTGGCTCACTTATGGGAAAATGTTCAACATGATGTATATGAAGTGGTTCCAATGGAATTTTGATCCTAGTCCCATATATGGTCCTTAGGACCATAAGTGTCTAGTCAAGATAGATATCCCCCAATTTAGCGATGAAGTCCCTAGATAAGAAAATATTGAATGAAGCTAAAATATCAATCACCTCTATATATTGTGATACTATGAGGCTTGGACATGAATATATAATGAGTGAAAGGTCACTGACTATTTCCAATAATTGCACTATACTTCCATCCAACTACACCACCTATTTTTTGAGAGGTTGATAAACTAGTCCTAACACATCTCCTACCCTTTTGGCATCACTAAAGTACTTTCCCTAGAATCCACCATCAAATTGTAGATTAGCTTGTCTACGTAGACCATGGTCAAGTAGAAGGGCATGGGTTTGATTTTTCTCAGATAAAATTAAATATGTTTTTGCCCTAATCACTCCTATTCCTCTAGGGCCTTCTTTAGTTGCTCCTTCCACTAAAGGGTGGATAAAATATCCCATAGAGGCATGGCCACAGTGGACTTTTTTTAGATGCTTCATTATATCGAATGATCCAATAGGATAGATATTTTGATGGGTACTCAGTGGTAGCTAATATCTAAGTCTATTCATAGTTGATTGAGGACTTTTTATAGGCTTTGATATGAGTTCATTCTTGTAACAATCCAAAACTACCAACCCAATTTTTTTAAAAGAGCACTTACAAACAAAGGCTCACAAAGGAGAAACCCTTCCTTTTTTTATCTCAGCATACAAGGCTTTGCCACATTTGAGTTCCAAGCCACTGCAAATAACACTCATTGGATAGGAGTGGTCAATTTCTATATTTTTGAGGCTCACCTTACTAAACCTATATGTTTAGAAGGATGCCAAACTGGTCCCCCTATCTTTCCCATACCCTACGTAGCATAGAACAATGTGACCATGGCATAGGGATTATCCTTTAAGACTCATATACTTAAAGTGGGATGTGTATTTCCCATACATACTCTAAATCCATCTAGGTAGATCAATCTATCTTAGAGCCTTGGTGCTCAATTACCACATGTTGTGAACCTCTCTTCTCATACCATAAATTATTCATCAATATAAAGAAACATTCAAAATGCATCCACAAATAAATTTCTCATAATAAAATAGAGATTGATTATACCCTTGAGGTAGGGCAACACCGTACAATACTCCTTTTGGAAGGAATCCACTCCATAAGATCTCCAGCTCCACAAGCCAATAATTCTCTAAGAATATATCATAGATTACTTTTACAATGGGGGTACATCTCTCTTTATACAAGAGTGTGATAGTTCACCTTCCATGAGTTACAAGATCACCCGCGTGGTGGTTCACCTTCTATGAGTTACAAAGTACATAATGATATGACAATATTCCTTGCTGTCACATATAAAAATATTCCCCAACGGTTACATATATCATTCTATGATATACCTATTTCTAATTTGACATGTGGATTTCCTTACTCAATAATTAATTTATGGCTCATACCATTATACAATACAATATTAAATTATTCATTATTAAGTACCTATATTGGGTACCTAACATTTCATCCCCCTTACAAATGTTTCATCCTCAATATATTAGAAGAGGCTAAATAATAGGGTCTTTTAAGCCATGTTGTGTATTGGTACCAATCTTGATCATCCGTCCATCCTATGGAAACTCTGATGGGTGAACACCTTCCTTGATATTGATATGCCATGTGTCCATTTGAGAAGCCAAAATTATTGGATTTGCTCCATGCTTTTGTTGATCTACTTCGATGATGATTCCATTTATTTTGTGATGTGGCTACACCACTCTGAAAACTAGACTCACTATGCTTTCTTTGCCAAACATTGCCATAGTTGGTACCTTGTTGAATCCATGTAGAACCATAATATTCTTGCCTTAAGCCATACCTCCAAAATTGTTGCTACTCATGGTGGTGTGGGTGGCGATATGGTGCAACCTTAACTTTATTTTCTACTTTTTTGGACTCTTATTTCTTGTTTTCTTCGTTTATTTTATCCTTTTATTTTACTTCTTCCTGGATATCCTATTGAGATTTTGTTTCATATTCTTTTGCTTGTTCTTCACTATGTTCCTTTGTAATAGCTACCTTTCCTTACACTAAGAAATATCTTGTAATGTTATCTTCTTCTTTTGGTACCATAACTTCATGAAATTATTTTGCACATTAATGTTAATCGTACCCAAATAATACAACAATAACCAAAAACAATATCTACATCATTCATCTCAATAACATGAAAATTTGAATGTAAAACATATTTATCCATGGTGAGCTTCAAATATTCAAAAATTTGAACATTTTCTCCCTCAATTTGTATGTCCTTGATTTTATTTTCTTGAACTTGCAACCTCTTAGTCAAAGACATATTGATAAAATTATATTTGTTGCTAGGGTTAATGGAAACAATAATTTTTTGATTTTGAATGCAACCATGAACTTGCAAAATAGAATTTTTACATTCAAACAAATATTTTTGACCATTGTTTGGCCTTGACACACAAGGTGTAGTTTTTGTAGCCTGCACATTTTCATCCTTTTCTTTTGATGCCCATTTACTTAAAAATGCAACTTCAAATTCTTCCCATGTATCACTAGAAAGCTTCACAAACCAAGATAAAGCTTCCTCTCTCAAAGAACAAAAACATCAAGTCTCCCTAGTGACTCAAAGGTATTTAAAGATTTTAACTTCTTCAACCATTTTTGGGCGTCACTATCATCCCCACCATTGAATATTGGCATCTCCATGTTTTTTTCCCTTTTTTTTTAAATAAAATAGGTAATGTTTGAAATAATCAAAATTTTTCATAAATTCAAATTTTGAGATCTCATCTATTTATTTCTTCAAAAATTAACTCTAATTTTCATCTTAAAAATAAAACAAACAGCAACTAATTTTCTTACCTAGATTAAAAGTTGTGATTTTTTTTCCCTTTTCTTGGCATCCCCAAAAAATAGCACCAAATGCCCAACTTGAAACAACTGTGACTCCCTCAACACTTAGCTGAATTTAACAAGTGAATAGTCATTTGCTTAGTGCTCAAAATAACCTGTATGCTAATGCAAAGAAATTTTTAAAATGACTGCTAAAAATTTAATACGAATTTTTTCTTTTTGAAAAAAATTCATGCAGCCCAAAAACAATCTCAACAACCCAAATTCAAACAGTTGTAACTCTCTCAAATGTATAAAAATTTCACAAATGAGCACTTATTTTTGTAGCACTCAAAATAATCTACATCCTGGTACAAAAATATTTTTAAAATTACTGATAAAAAATTTAATACGTATTTTTTCTTTTTGAAAAAAAATCATAATTAAAAAATAGCCTCAATAGCCCAACTTCAAACAATTGTCATTCTTTCAATATGTATCAAAATTTCACATGTGAGCAGTCATTTTTATAGTACTCAAAATAATATATATTTTGGTGCCAAAATATTCTACAAATTACTGCTAAAAAATTTAATACAATTTTTTTTTATTTTGAGAAAAAAATGGTGCGACCAAAAAACAACACAAATAATTCAACTTCAAACAACCATAACTTTCTCAATACTGATTAGAATTTAAAAAATGAGCAGTCATTTTTGTAGTACTTCAAAATATCTACATAATGGACCAAAAGCCTTCTAAAAATTATTGCTAAAATGGAAATTATGGCCTCTGCGAAATGTGGCATTTTTTTTGAAAAAAATGTGTCGTAGCTTTGCAAAAACAAACCCACTTTGCCAAAATCGTTGCTTTGATACCAAATTTTGTAGATCTCTCTTCTCATACCATAAAAAATTCATCAATATGAAAAAATATTCAACATGCATCCATAAATAAATTGCTCAAAATAAAATAGATATTTATTATACCCTTGAGGTAGGGCAACACCGTACAATGCTCCTTCTAGAAGGAAACCACTCCACAAGATCTCTAGCTCCATGAGCCAAGACTTATTCGAGAATACATCATAGATTACTTTTACAATAGGGGTACATCTCTCTTTATACAAGAGTGTGATGGTTCACCTTCCATGAGTTACAATATCACCCATGTGGTGGTTCACCTTCCATGAGTTACAAAGTGCATAATGATATGACAATATTCCTTGTGGTTACATATGATAATATTCCTCAATGGTTACATATATGATTCTATGATATACCTATTTCTAATTTGACATATGGTTTTCCTTAATAATTAATTTATGGCTCATACCATTATACAATACAATATTAAATTATTCAATATTAGGTACCTATCTTGGGTACCTAACATTCCATCCCCCTTAAAAATGTTTCATCCTCAAAATATTAGAAGAGGCTAAATAATAAGGTCTTTTAAGCCATTTTGTGTATTGGTACCAATCTTGATCATCCATCCATCCTATGGAAACTCTGATGGGTGGTGGCCTTCCTTGATGTTGATATGCCATGTGTCCATTTGAGTAGCCAAAATTATTGGATTTGCTCCATGCTTTTGTTGATCTACTTCGATGATGATTCCATTTGTTTTGTGATGTGGCTACACCACTCTAAAAACCAAACTCACTAGGCTTTCTTTACCAAACATTGCCATAGTTGGTACCTTGTTGAATCCATGTAGAACCATAATATTCTTGCCTTAAGCCATACCTCCAAAATTGTTGCTACTCATGGTGGTGTGGGTGGCGATATGGTGCAACCTTAACTTGATGTTCTACTTTTTTAGACTCTTATTTCTTGCTTTCTTTGTTTGTTTTATCTTTTTCTTTTACTTCTTCTTGGATCTCCTATTGAGATTCTGTTTCATATTCTTTTACTTGTTCTTCACTATGTTCCTTTGTAATAGCTACCTATTTTTCCTTACACTGAGAAATATCTTGTAATGTTATCTTCTTCTTTCGGTACCATAACTTTATGAAATTATTTTGCACATTAATGTTAATAGTACCCAAATAATACAACCAAGGATAACCAAGAACAATATTTACATCATTCATCTCAATAACATGAAAATTTGAATGTAAAACATATTTATCCATGGTGAGCTTCAAATATTCAAAAATTTGAACATTTTTTCCCTCAATTTGTATGTCCTTGATTTTCTTTTCTTGAACTTGCAACCTCTTAGTCAAATACATATTGATAAAATTATATTTGCTAGTAGGGTTAATGGAAACAATAATTTTTTGATTTTGAATGCACCAATGAACATGCAAAATAGAATTTTTACATTCAAACAAATATTTTTGACCATGTTTTGGCCTTGACACACAAGGTGTAGTCTTTGTAGCCTGCACATTTTCATCCTTTTCTTTTGATGTCCATTTACTTAAAAATGTAGCTTCAAATTCTTCCCATGTATCACTAGAAAGCTTCACAAACAAAGATAAAGCTTCCTCTCTCAAAGAACAAAAACATGAAGTCTGCATAGTGATTCAAACGTATTTAAAGATTTTAACTTCTTCAACCATTTTTGGGTGTCACTATCATCCCCACCATTGAATATTGGCATCTCCATATTTTTTCCCTTTTTTTAAATAAAATAGCTAATGTTTGAAATAATCAAAATTTCTTAGAAATTCAAATTTTGAGATCTCATCTATTTATTTCTTCAAAAATTAAATCTACATTTTATCTTAAAAATAAAACAAACAACAACTAATTTGCTTACCTAGATTAAAAGTTATGAATTTTTTCCCTTTTCTTGGCATCCCCAAAAAATAGCACCAAATCTGAGAAATTCAAATTTTGTTGAGCAAGGTGCAGCAATAGTATTTTCATTGTTGTCAACACAATCAGATAGATCTTTTGATGCAGTGGACAGGAAGTTTAAAATCTATTTAGATGCAGAAGATAGGAGTTCAAAGGTTACTCAGAGTATGTAGAGTGATTTTCCAAGAAGACCGAAGTGGCCCATATGCAAAATATCAAAGAAAAAGACAAGTAAGAAAAGTGTCACGATATCGCGACATATATAGCAAGCAGGAAAAACTGTCATGATTTCGTGACATTTTGGAAGAGAAAAAGGCAAGTGGAAAAATTGTCGCAATTTCACGACATGTTGGAAGAGAAAAAGAAAGCAGGAAAAACTGTCGCGATTTCATGACATGTTGGAAGAGAAAAACACAAGTGGAAAAACTGTCACGATTTCGTGACATGTTGGAAGAGAAAGAGAAAGTAGGTAAAACTGTCACGATTTTGCGACATGTTGGAAGAGAAAAAAGCAAGTTGAAAAATTGTCACGATTTCGCAACATGTTGGAAGAGAAAGAGAAAGCAGGAAAAACTATCGCGATTTCGCGACATGTTGGAAGAGAAAAAGGCAAGTGGAAAAATTGTCGTGATTTCATGACATGTTGGAAGAAAAAGAGAAAGCAGGAAGAAGTGTCGCGATTTCACGACAAGTTCAAAGAAAAGAGAACAAGTAAGAAAAGTGTCACGATTTCACGACATGTCGCATTTTCGCGACTAAAATAGGAGAGAGAAAGCAAGTTTGAAAAGTGTCACAATTTCGTGACATATCACATTTTTGCGACAAAAGAAAGAGAGGAAGCGTACGGAATCAGAACTGTCACGATTTTGCGACAAAAGAAGAAAGCAAGACTTCGAAAGCAGAAGTGTCATGATTTTGTGACAAAAGCAAAGAAGTAAAGTACTGAAGTAGAAGTGTCACGATTTCATGACAAAAGCAGAGAAGAAGACTTCAAAGGCAGAAGTGTCATGATTTCATGACAAAAGCAAAGAAGTAAAGTACAGAAGTAGAAGTGTCACGATTTTGTGACAAAAATAGAAAAGAAGACTTCGAAGGCAGAAGTTTCACGATTTTATGACAAAAGCAAAGAAGTGAAGTACGAAAGCAAAAGTGTCATGATTTCACAACAAAAGTAGAGAAGAAGACTTCGAAGGCAGAAGTGTCACGATTTCATGACAAAAGCAGAAAGCAAGACTTCGAAAATAGAAGTGTCATGATTTCGTGACATGTCACATTTTCATGACTCAAAAAGGATAGGAAGGCAGAGAAGCAAAAGTGTCGTGATATCGTGACATGTCCCATTTTTGCGACTCAAGAAGGACAAGCAGGTAGAATAACAAAAGTGTTGCGATATCGCGCAATGTCACATTTTTACGACAAAGGAATAAAGAAAGCGTACAAAGGCAAAAGTGTCACAATATCGCGACATGTATTTTCATGGGCCAAAGCTAAGAGAAATATCAAGGAGAAAAAGTGTCGCAATATCATGACATGTTGCATTTTTGCAGTCCAAAGCAAGGAGAAAGAGAGAGAAAGAAAAAGTGTCGTGATATCGTGACATGTATTTTTGCGATTGATTTGAAGCTGACGAAGACCGATGAAAGCAACCTAAATTTAGGGTTTATAGTTTTTGTGAAAGCCAACTAAGATTAGGGTTTACAGCCGACTAATATTAAGGTTTTCATCACAAAAGTTATGTTATAAAAGGAGGGTTGTTTGGATATTTGAGGTATTGAAAATGTGTGAAAGATGGTCACTGTGCACAAAGAGCAAGTCATGTCGAATCATGCTAAGTGCAAAATTTGCTAAGAAAGTAGATTGTGCAAAAGGGAGAAGACAATCATGAAGTTCGAGTGGAGCAGAGTGTGCGAAGTGATTGCGCAGAGAAATCAAAGGTGAAGAAGACCAGTCAGGGTCTAGAAAAAGCAAAGGTATCTTACTATCAATCTTCTTGTTTCTGAATTGAAGTCCAAGTTGGTGCTTGGCATCAGGGGTTGGTGCTCCTTCCAGTTGGTGCTGGTAAATCAAGGGTTGGTGCTCCTTTCTGTTGGTGCAGATAAATCAAGGGTTGGTGCTCCTTCTAGTGGGTGCTGGTAAATTGTTTGTAAATTTGTTGCTTTGCAAAGGCTGGATTTGGATGGTAGTCCAAGAAATCATTTTTGAGGAGTAGCCACATTGGTGAACCTCGTTAAATCTTGTGTTGTGTGATGTTATCTTGTGATACTTGCTTTATCTAGTTCTAAGGTTTCTTAATTTTTATTTTAAGAGCTGTGAATTTAAGTTAAAAGAGCTACACTGATTTAACCCCCCCTCTCAGTGTCATTGTAAGACTAACAATTGGTATCAGAGCTAAGTTTCTATACAAGCTTAACCGGCTAGGGTGATCTTGGAAGTAACACAATGGCAAGTGGTGAAGGTTTCTCATCAAACAAAGCACCATTGTTTGATAGATCTAATTACACATTTTGGAGAATTAGGATGCAGACATATCTTTGTGCTTTGGGTTTCGACATCTGGGATTCAGTAGTTAGTGGATACACAATACCCATCACTCCTCCAAAAGAGGTTGACGAAAAGAAACTGTTTGAAAATAACTCAAAAGCAAAAAATGCTCTCATGTGCGGATTAGCAGACAGTGAACTAGTAAATATCATGAGTTGTAATACGGTAAAAGAGATATGGGACAAACTGAGGAGTATTCATGAAGAAGATGATAAGATCAAAGAGGCCAAGTTACAGACACATCGAGCTTAGTTTGAAGCATTGAAAATGAATGACAATGAAAACATTGAGGCATATATGTTGAGAGTTAATGGAATCATTAATGCGATCAGAGGACTCGGCAAGGATATTGAAGACTTTACCGTCGTAAAAAAGGTACTAAGATCTCTTCCTCAAAGGTTTTATTCTAAAGTCTCAACGATAGAAGAAGCTAAAAATCTAAATTATTTTAGTATAGATGAGATGTATGGATCTTTGACTGCATATGAGATGAGGATAGGAAGATCTAAACCCACAGACAGAGAAGCGACTTTTAAAGCCCTTAAAAATAAAAATGTAAAACAAGAGTCTAAGGAAGAAGAGACATCAGATGAAATGGAAGCAAAATTTGTTAGAAAACTAAAAAATGGAAAAGAAAAATATAGAGGGAAGCTACCGTTTAAATGTTTCAACTATGGAGGCGTTGGGCATTTTGTGACTAAGTGTCCACTTAAAGAGAAGAACAAAAATGATGAAGGATCGCACCAAGAAAAAAGTGACTGGAAGAAGAAAATGAATTTCAAAAAAGCAACTTCAAGAAGAAAATTTTCATCTCCAAGAATGCCAGTTCATCAAAAGACAGCTTCGATGAGAATTCTGAAGAGGAAACACGTGAAGCTCTTTTCATGGCATTTGAAGAAGTAAAATCAGAAAAGGAAGGAGTGAACTCTGAAGTATGTGGTGAAAACCTTGAGGCTGAAGTAGATCGAGAAGGTGAGTTGATCTCTGCACTTGAAGAGTGGAAGATAGAAAGGAAAAAGAATAAGAAAATTTCAAGAAAGCTTGAGGATGCAAATGAAATCATAACCATTTTGAAAGTTCAGATAGAAGAATCCAACAAAATCTCTAAAGATCTTGAAGTACAAATAACCATGAAAATAGATTATTGCAGCAAGCTAGAAGAAGAGATTGTTGGTTTAAGAATGTAGCTTGAAGAGGTGAATAAGAAAATTAGTTGCTATCACAAACATGAAGAAAGTTCTATGAAGCTGGATAAGATCATAAATGACCAAAGGCCTAAAGGCATCAAATTTGTTCTGGGTTTCATCGAAGGAGAATCATCAAATGGATCAAAGGCTAGAAATGTAGAATCCATAAAGAATGAAGATAAGAAACAGGTTGATCAAGTAAAAATGTCTCATGCAAAAGAAAGCAATAATGCAAGGCACGAAAGGAGAATTGACAATGATGGTTTCACCAATGTCACACATCAAAGAAGAAGACCTATGGCTCCTACGACAACATGGAAAAGACCATCACCTAGGTTCAATTATCCCTTTTTTGGTTTCTATTTTAAATGCAATGGCTATGGACATAAAATCTCAGATTGCAAATATAATGTAAGACCAAGGAATTTCACCAATAGAAATGTTTTTTCTCCTCTGATGAATTATACAGTAGAATGTTATACCTGTCATAATTTTGGGCACATTGCAAGAAACTATAGAAGTACATTTGCATCAAATCAGTTTCAGGGAAGAAAATTTCAACCAAATAGGATTAGACAAAATAGAAAACTTCTCGAAAAACATGCACAAGCTACTAATAAGGGAAAGGCAAAACAAGAGCCCAAAACTACTTTCAAAATGGAGTGGAAAGGAAAAGAGTGACTTAAGGAAGAAAAGGAATCCTTAATATTACAACTAGCATTTAAAGCATAGAATAAATATGTACCATGGATACTTGATAGTGGATGCTCCAGTCATATGACAGGTGATAAACAAAAATTTGAGAAGTTACAGAAATATGAAGGTGGTTCAGTAAAGTTTGGAAATAATGATGGAGCCAAGATAGTTGGCAAAGGTTCAGTTAAAATTAGTGATGAAAAAATTAAGTCAAAAGAAGTCTTGTTTGTGGATGGTTTGAAACATAACTTGTTGAGCGTAAGTCAGATTTGTGATAAAGGTCATGAAGTAGTTTTTATGAAGCAAGGTTGTGAATTCAGAAAAACAAACAGTGGAAAATTGATAGCAACTAGATCAAGGACATCTAGTAACCTGTACACACTCTCAAAAACTTCAAAAGGAGCTTGTTTTATTGGACAGGAAGAAGAAAATTGGTTGTGGCACAAGAGACTCGGTCATATAAGTTTTGATAATCTAGTAAAAATTAGCTTAAAAAGGACAGTGAGAGATACTCCCACCATCAGCAAACTTGCAAACAACATTTGTGCTTCATGCCAAGAGGGGAAGCAAACTAGAGTCACATTCAAAACAAAAGAGTACTACACAAGAAAACCTTTGGAACTAATACACACTGATTTATGTGGATCCATGAGAACACAAAGCATAAATGGTGACAAATATTTTATGTTGTGCATTGATGACTATTCCAGAATGACATGGATATTTTTCTTGAAGCATAAATCAGAAGCTCTTAATGTGTTCAATATTTTCAAAAACCATGTTGAGAATGAAACAGGAAAGAGGATCAAATGTTTAAGATCAGATAGAGGAGGAGAATTCATTTCAGAGGAGTTTACAGAGTACTGTGAAAAATACGGTATTAGGAGACAGTTTTCAGCATCCAGGACACCTCAGCAGAATGGAGTGGTAGAAAGAAAGAACAAGACAGTGCAAGAAATGGCATGGACTATGTTGGCTGAAAGTAGAGTAGTAGACAGATTTTGGAAAGAAGCAGTCCATACTGCGGTGTATATCCAAAATAGGTACATGCTGAGAACACATGAAAGAAAAACTCCTTATGAGTTATGGTTCGGTAAAATGGCAACAACAAAATACCTCAAAATATTTGGTAGCAAGTGCTACATCAAAATAACTGAAGATAATCTTGGTAAGTTTGAAGATAAAGTGGATGAAGGTATTTTTGTTGGTTATTCATCAAAGAGCAAATCCTACAAATGCTACAAAAAGAGGCTAAAGAAAATTGTGGACAGTGCTGACGTTAAATTTGATGAAGGTAGAGAACGAGTAATTAGCTATGAAATTTATGAAGAGGTTATTGAAGGAGATAAGGAAAACGAAATCGAAAAGATACAAAAAATTGACTTAGATGATTTAAGTTGTGATTCAGGAGTGGAAGAAAATAAGAAATTCAAAACAGACAGCTGGCAGAAAAATCATCCTAGAGAGCAAATAATTGGAGACCCCAAAGTTGGTGTTTAGACAAGAAGAAAAGTAGTAAGTAACTACTCTCTATTATCCAGCATTGAGCCCAAAAATGTTGCAGACGCAAGCAAAGATGAAAGTTGGATGAAGGCAATAAATGAATAATTAGATCAGATTGAGAAAAACAAAACTTGGGAGTTAGTACCTAGACCTGCAAATAAAAATATAATCGGGACTAAATGAATTTTTTGAAACAAATTGAATGAAGACGGATAGGTAGTCAGAAATAAAGCAAGATTGATATGTAAGGGTTATGCACAAGTTGAAGGCATTGACTTTGAGGAAACTTTTGCACCAATAGCTAGACTAGAGGCAATCAGAATGTTTCTGGCTTTAGCAGTCTACAAGAATTTCAAAGTTTATCAAATGGATGTGAAATCAGCGTTTTTGAATGAAAAACTTGAAGAAGAGGTTTATATTGAGCAACCAGATGGTTTCCAACTTGGTGATAATACCAACTTTGTTTGCAAGTTGAAGAAAGCATTATATGGCTTAAAATAGGCATCTCGAGCATGGTATGCAAGGCTAGACAACTATCTCACCCAATAAAGGTTTAATAAAGGTATGGTGGATAGTAATTTGTATATCAAAACAGAAAATGGACATCTTATTGTTCTTGTTGTATACGTAGATGATATCATATTTGGCAGCAGCAAAGATGAGTCATGTAAATATTTAGCAAATAAGATGCAGAAAGAATTTGAAATGTCAATGATTGGTGAACTTTCGTATTTCCTCGGGTTGCAAGTTAATAAAAATAAGAATGGCATATTTATTTCTCAAGTTAAATATGTGAAAGAGATGTTAAAAAATTTCACAATGGAGGACTATAATCCAGTTAGCACTCCCATGACGACAGGTTGCAAGTTGAGCAAGGATGACAAATCTCCACCTGTTGATCAAACCATGTACAGATCTATGATTGGAAGCTTACTATACCTGACAGCTACCAAACCAGATATTTTGCAAGCAGTATGCATGGTAGCATGATTTCAGGCTAATCCCAAGGAGACTCATGTGACAACAGTGAAAAGGATTCTTCGATACCTCAAGGGTACTATGGAATATGGGTTATGGTATCCAAAAGGTAAAGACTTCACCCTTATTTCATATTCAGATGCAGATTAGGCAAGATGTGTAGATGACAAAAAGAGTACTAGTGGAGGTACATTCTATCTTGGAGACAGATTGGTCGCGTGGCACAGTAAGAAACAAGAGTTAGTTTCTTTATCGATAGCAGAGGCAGAATATATTACAGCGACAACATGTTGTACACAGGTATTGTTGATGAAACAAACCTTGAAAGATCTTGGTATTAGCTTCAGTGAGCCAATATCAGTTAAGTGTGATAACACTATTGCCATTAAAATCTCCAAGAATCTGGTTATGCATTCATGCACAAAACACATTGCTATCAGGTATCACTTTTTGAAGGAGAAAGTTGCGAAAGGTGAGGTTAAGTTGGATTTTGTTCCAACTATAGAGCAAGTAGCAGATATCTTCACAAAACCATTTCCCAAGGAATTTTTTGAGTACCTTCGCAATAAATTGGGAGTGGTCACACTTTCCAAGAATTGACTAGCTACAAGGATCACATTATCAGGGGGAGCACTTAAGTATTTGATTATCTTTTTGCTCATGTTCATGATTTTTGCTAAGTGTAATAAATATTTCCTGAGAATGTTGTGCATGAACTCAGGGGGAGTCTGCAGTAGCCCTTTGGTATTATTGTCAAAGGGGGAGAAAAGTTATAGGAAATTGCACACACAATTCCAAAGGGGGAGATTGTTGAACAAGGTGCAACAACAGTATTGTCATTGTTGTCAACACAGTTAGATAGATCTTTTGATGCAGTGGACAAGAAGTTCAAAAGCTATTCAGATGCAAAAATAGGAGTTCAAAGGTTACTCAGAGTATGTATAGTGATTTTCCAAGAAGACCGAAGTGGCCCATAAGCAAAAGATCAAATAAAAAGATAAGTAAGAAAAGTGTCGCGATATCATGACATATACAGCAGGCAGGAAAAATTGTCACAATTTTGCGACATGTTGGAAGAGAAAAAGGCAAGTGGAAAAACTGTCACGATTTTGCGACATGTTGGAAGAGAAAAAGAAAGCAGGAAAAACTGTCATGATTTCACGACATGTTGGAAGAGAAAAAGACAAGTGGAAAAACTATCATGATTTTGTGACATGTTGGAAGAGAAAGAGAAAGCAAGAAAAACTGTCGTGATTTCGTGACATGTTGGAAGAGAAAAAGGCAAGTTGAAAAACTGTCGTGATTTCGCGACATGTTGGAAGAGAAAGAGAAAGCAGGAAAAAGTGTCACGATTTCACGACATGTTGGAAGAGAAAAATGCAAGTGGAAAAACTGTCACGATTTTGCGACATGTTGGAAGAAAAAGAGAAAGCAGGAAGAAGTGTTGTGATTTCGCAACAAGTTTGAAGAAAAGAGAACAAGTAAGAAAAGTGTCACGATTTCGTGACATGTCGCATTTTTGTGACTAAAATAGGAGAGAGAAAGCAATTTTGAAAAGTGTCACAATTTCGTGACATGTTGCATTTTCACGACAAAAGAAAGAGAGGAAGCGTACGAAAGCAGAACTATCGTGATTTCACGACAAAAGCAGAAAGCAAGACTTCGAAAGTAGAAGTGTCATGATTTCACAACAAAAGCAAAGAAGTAAAGTACGAAAGTAGAAGTGTCATGATTTTGTGACAAAAGCAGAGAAGAAGACTTCGAAGGTAGAAGTGTCATGATTTCACGACAAAAGCAAAGAAGTAAAGTATGGAAGCAGAAGTGTCACGATTTTGTGACAAAAGCAGAAAAAAAGACTTCAAAGGCAGAAGTGTCACGATTTCATGACAAAAGCAAAGAAGTGAAGTACGAAAGCAGAAGTGTCGTGATTTCACGACAAAAGCAGAGAAGAAGACTTCGAAGGCAGAAGTGTCATGATTTCACGACAAAAGCAAAAAGCAAGACTTCAAAGCAGAAGTGTCACGATTTCGTGACATGTCGCATTTTTGTGACTCAAAAAGGATAAGAAGGTAGAGAAGCAAAAGTTTCGCGATATCGTGACATGTCACATTTTTGCGACTCAAGAAGGGCAGGCAGGTAGAATAACAAAAGTGTCACGATATCACGTAATGTCGCATTTTTGTGACAAAGGAATAGAGAAAGCGTACGAAGGCGAAAGTGTCACGATATCGTGACATGTTGTATTTTCATGGGCCAAAGCTAAGAGAAAGAGCAAGGAGAAAAAGCATCACGATATCGCAACATGTTGCATTTTTGCGGTCCAAAGCAAGGAGAAATAGAGAGAAAGAAAAAGTGTCATGATATCATGACATGTATTTTCACGGTTGAGTTGAAGTCGATGAAGACCAATGACAGCCAACTAAATTTAGGTTTTACAGTTGTTGTGAAAGCCGACTAAGATTAGGGTTTACAATCGACTAAGATTAGGGTTTTCATCACAAAAATTCTATTATAAAAGGAGGCTTGTTTGGATATTTGAGGTATTGAAAATGTGTGAAAGATGGTCGATGTGCACAGAGAGCAAGTCGTGTCGAATCATGCTAAGTGCGAAATTCGCTAAGAAAGTAGAGTGTGCAAAAGGGAGAAGATGATCGTGAAGTTCGAGTGTAGTAGAGTGTGCGAAGTGATTGTGTAGAGAAAGCAAAGTGTGCAGAGAAAGAAAAGGTGAAGAAGACCAGTCAGGGTCTAGCAAAAGCAAAGGTATCTTACTATCAATCTTCTTGTTTTTGAATTGAAGTCCAAGTTGGTGCTTGGCATCAAGGGTTGGTGCTCCTTCTAGTTAGTGCTAGTAAATCAAGGGTTGGTGCTCCTTTCTATTGGTGCAGATAAATCAGGGGTTGGTGCTCCTTCCAGTGGGTGTTGGTAAATTGTTTGTAAAGTTGTTTTGCAAAGGCTAGATTTGGATGGTAGTCCAAGCAGTCATTTTTTAAGAGTAGCCACATTGGTGAACCTCGTTAAATCTTGTGTTGTGTGATGTTCTCTTGTGATACTTGCTTTATCTAGTTCTAAGGTTTCATAATTTCTATTTTAAGAGCTATGAATTTAAGTTAAAAGAGCTACACTGATTCACCCCCCCCTCTCAGTGTCATTGTAAGACTAACAAATTTTGAGATCTCATCTATTTATTTCTTCAAAAATTAAATCTACATTTTATCTTAAAAATAAAACAAACAACAAGTAATTTGCTTACCTAGATTAAAAGTTATGAATTGTTTTCCCTTTTCTTGGCATCCCCAAAAAATAGCACCAAATGCCCAACTTGCAACAACTGTAACTCCCTCAACACTTAGCAGAATTTAACAAGTGAATAGTCATTTTTTTGGTACTCAATATAACCTGTATGCTAATGCAAACTAATTTTGAAAATGACTGATAAAAATTTAATACGAATTTTTTCTTTTTGAAAAAAAATTGTGCAGCCCAAAAACAATCTCAACAACCCAAATTCAAACAGTTGTAACTCTCTCAAATGTATCAAAATTTCACAAATAAGCACTCATTTTTGTAGCATTCAAAATAATCTACATCCTGGTGCAAAAATATTTTAAAAATGACTGATAAAAAATTTAATACGTATTTTTTCTTTTTGAAAAAAAAAATCATAATTAAAAAATAGCCTCAATAGCCCAACTTCAAACAATTGTCATTCTTTCAATATGTATCAAAATTTCACACGTGAGCAGTCATTTTAATAGTACTCAAAATAATCTATATGTTGGTGCCAAAATATTATACAAATTACTAATAAAACATTTAATACAATTTTTTTTTTATTTTGAGAAAAAAATTGTGCGACCAAAAAACAACACAAATAACCCAACTTCAAACAACCATAACTTTCTCAATACTTATTAGAATTTAAAAAATGAGCAGTCATTTTTGTAGTACTTCAAAATATCTACATAATGGAAAAAAAGCCTTCTAAAAATGATTCCTAAAATAGAAATTACGGCCTCTACAAAATGTGAATTTTGTTTTGAAAAAAATGTGTCGTAGCTTTGCAAAAACAAACCCACTTTGCCCAAACTGTAGCTCTGATACCAAATTTTGTGGATCTCTCTTCTCATACCATAAATAATTCATCAATATGAAAAAATATTCAACATGCATCCATAAATAAATTGCTCAAAATAAAATAGATATTGATTATACCCTTGAGGTAGGGCAACACCGTACAATGCTCCTTTTGGAAGGAAACCACTCCACAAGATCTCTAGCTCCACGAGCCAAGACTTCTTCAATAATACATCATAGATTACTTTTACAATAGGTTTACATCTCTCTTTATACAAGAGTGTGATAGTTCACCTTCCATGAGTTAAAATATCACCCATGTGGTGGTTCACCTTCCATGAGTTACAAAGTGCATAATGATATGACAATATTTCTTGCGGTTACATATGATAATATTCCTCAATGGTTACATATATGATTCTATGATATACCTATTTCTAATTTGACATATGACTTTCCTTAATAATTAATTTATGGCTCATACCATTATACAATACAATATTAATTTATTCAAAACTAAGTACCTATATTGGGTACCTAACATTCCATCCCCCTTACAAATGTTTCATCCTCAAAATATTAGAAGAGGCTAAATAATAGGGTATTTTAATCCATATTGTGTATTGGTACCAATCTTGATCATCCATCCATCCTATGGAAACTCTGATGGGTGGTCACCTTCCTTGATGTTGATATGCCATGTGTCCATTTGAGTAGCCAAAATTATTGGATTTGCTCCATGCTTTTTTTGATCTACTTTGATGATGATTCCATTTGTTTGGTGATGTGGCTACACCACTCTGAAAACCATACTCACTATGCTTTCTTTGCCAAACATTGGCATAGTTGGTACCTTGTTGAATCCATGTAGAACCATAAGATTCTTGCCTTAAGCCATACCTCCAAAATTATTGCTACTAATGGTGGTGTGGGTGGCGATATGGTGCAACCTTAACTTGATGTTCTACTTTTTTGGAATCTTATTTCTTGCTTTCTTCATTTGTTTTATCCTTTTCTTTTAGTTTTTCCTGGATCTCCTATTGAGATTCTATTTCATATTCTTTTGCTTGTTCTTCACTATGTTCCTTTGTAATAGCTACCTGTTTTTCCTTACACTGAGAAATATCTTGTAATGTTATCTTCTTCTTTCGGTACCATAACTTCATGAAATTATTTTGCACATTAATGTTAATAGTACCCAAATAATACAACCAAGGATAACCAAAAACAATATCTACATCATTCATCTCAATAACATGAAAATTTGAATGTAAAACATATTTATCCATTGTGAGCTTCAAATATTCAAAATTTGAACATTTTCTCCCTCAATTTGTATGTCCTTGATTTTATTTTCTTGAACTTGCAACCTCTTATTCAAAGACATATTGATAAAATTATATTTGCTGCTAGGGTTAATCGAAACAATAATTTTTTGATTTTGAATGCACCCATGAACATGCAAAATAGAATTTTTACATTCAAACAAATATTTTTGACCATTTTTTGGCCTTGACACACAAGGTGTAGTTTTTGTAGCCTGCACATTTTCATCCTTTTCTTTTGATGTCCATTTACTTAAAAATGCAACTTCAAATTCTTCCCATGTATCACTAGAAAGCTCCACAAACCAAGATAAAGCTTCCTCTCTCAAAGAACAATGAACATGAAGTCTCCATAGTGACTCAAAAGTATTTAAATATTTTAACTTCTTCAACCATTCTTGGGCGTCACTATCATCCCCACCATTGAATATTGGCATCTCCATGTTTTTTTCCTTTCTTTTTAAATAAAATAGCTAATGTTTGAAATAATCGAAATTTCTCATAAATTCAAATTTTGAGATCTCATCTATTTATTTCTTCAAAAATTAAATCTACATTTTATCTTAAAAATAAAATAAATAACAACTAATTTGCTTACCTAGATTAAAAGTTATGATTTTTTTTTCCTTTTTCTTGGCATCCCCAAAAAATAGCACCAAATGCCCAACTTGCAACAACTGTAACTCCCTCAACACTTAGCAGAATTTAACAAGTGAATAGTCATTTGTTTAGTACTCAAAATAACCTGTATGCTAATGCAAACAAATTTTGAAAATGACTGCTAAAAATTTAATACATATTTTTTTTTTGAAAAACATTCATGCAGCCCAAAAACAATTTCAACAACCCAAATTCAAATAGTTGTAACTCTCTCAAATGTATCAAAATTTCACAAGTGAGCAATCATTTTTGTAGCACTCAAAATAATCTACATCTTGGTGCAAAAATATATTAAAAATGACTAATAAAAAATTTAATACATATTTTTTCTTTTTGAAAAAAAATCATAATTAAAAAATAGCCTCAATAGCCCAACTTCAAACAATTGTAACTCTTTCAATATGTATCAAAATTTCACAAGTGAGCAGTCATTTTTATAGTACTCAAAATAATCTATATGTTGATGTCAACATATTCTACAAATTACTACTAAAAATTTTAATGCAATTTTTTTTGTTTTGAGAAAAAATTTGTGCGACCAAAAAACAACACAAAGAACTCAACTTCAAACAACCATAACTTTCTCAATACTTATTAGAATTTAAAAAATGAGCAGTCATTTTTGTAGTACTTCAAAATATCTACATAATGGACCAAAAGCCTTCTAAAAATTATTGCTAAAATAGAAATTATGGCCTCTGCAAAATGTGGCATTTTTTTTTTTTAAATGTGTCGTAGCTTTGCAAAAACAAACGCACTTTGCCAAAATTGTAGTTCTTATACCAAATTTTGTTGATCTCTCTTCTCATACCATAAATAATTCATCAATATGAAAAAATATTCAACATGCATCCATAAATAAATTGCTCACAATAAAATAGATATTGATTATACCCTTGAGGTAGGACAACACCGTACAATGCTCCTTCTGGAAGGAAACCACTCCACAAGATCTCTAGCTCCACGAGACAAGACTTCTTCAATAATACATCAAATATTACTTTTACAATAGGGGTACATCTCTCTTTATACAAGAGTGTGATGGTTCACCTTCCATGAGTTACAATATCACCCATGTGGTGGTTCACCTTCCATGAGTTACAAAGTGCATAATGATATGACAATATTCCTTGTGGTTACATATGATAATATTCCTCAATGGTTACATATATGATTCTATGATATACCTATTTCTAATTTGACATATGGCTTTCCTTAATAATTAATTTATGGCTCATACCATTATACAATACAATATTAAATTATTAAGTACCTATCTTGGGTACCTAACATTCCATCCCCCTTACAAATGTTTCATCCTCAAAATATTAGAAGAGGCTAAATAATAGGATCTTTTAAGCCATGTTGTGTATTGGTACCAATCTTGATCATCCATCCATCCTATGGAAACTTTGATGGGTGGTGGCCTTCCTTGATGTTGATATGCCATGTGTCCATTTGAGTAGCCAAAATTATTGGATTTGCTCCATGCTTTTGTTGATCTACTTTGATGATGAGTCCATTTGTTTTGTGATGTGGCTACACCACTCTGAAAACTAGACTCACTATGCTTTCTTTCCCAAACATTGCCATAGTTGGTACCTTGTTGAATCCATGTAGAACCATAAAATTCTTGCCTTAAGCCATACCTCCAAAATTGTTGCTACTCATGGTGGTGTGGGTGGCGATATGGTGCAACCTTAACTTGATGTTCTACTTTTTTGGACTCTTATTTCTTGCTTTCTTCATTTGTTTTATCCTTTTCTTTTACTTCTTCCTAGATCTCCTATTGAGATTTTGTTTTATATTCTTTTGCTTGTTCTTCACTATGTTCCTTTGTAATAGCTACCTATTTTTCCTTACACTGAGAAATATCTTGTAATGTTATCTTCTTCTTTCGGTACCATAACTTCATGAAATTATTTTGCACATTAATGTTAACAGTACCCAAATAATACAACCAATGATAACCAAAAACAATATCTACATCATTCATCTCAATAACATGAAAATTTGAATGTAAAACATATTTATCCATGGTGAGCTTCAAATATTCAAAAATTTGAACATTTTCTCCCTCAATTTGTATGTCTTTGATTTTCTTTTCTTGAACTTACAACCTCTTATTCAAAGACATATTGATAAAATTATATTTGTTGCTAGGGTTAATGGAAACAATAATTTTTTGATTTTGAATGCAACAATGAACTTGTAAAATAGAATTTTTACATTCAAACAAATTTTTTGACCATGTTTTGGCCTTGACACACAAGGTGTAGTTTTTGTAGCCTACACATTTTCATCATTTTCTTTTGATGTCCATTTACTTAAAAATGCAACTTCAAATTCTTCCCATGTACCACTAGAAAGCTTCACAAACCAAGATAAAGCTTCCTCTCTCAAAGAACAAAAACATGAAGTCTCCATAGTGACTCAAAGGTATTTAAATATTTTAACGTCTTCAACCATTTTTGGGCGTCACTATCATCCCCACCATTGAATATTGGCATCTCCATGTTTTTTTCCCTTTATTTTTAAATAAAATAGCTAATGTTTGAAATAATCGAAATTTCTCAAAAATTCAAATTTTGAGATCTCATCTATTTATTTCTTCAAAAATTAAATCTACATTTTATCTTAAAAATAAAACAAATAGCAACTAATTTGCTTACCTAGATTAAAAGTTATGAATTTGTTTCCCTTTTCTTGGCATCCTCGAAAAATAGCACCAAATGCCCAAACTTGCAACAACTGTAACTCCATCAACACTTAGCAGAATTTAACAAGTGAATAGTCATTTGTTTAGTACTCAAAATAACCTGTATGCTAATGCAAAGAAATTTTGAAAATGACTGCTAAAAATTTAATACGAATTTTTTATTTTTGAAATAAATTCGTGCAGCCCAAAAACAATCTCAACAACCCAAATTCAAACAATTGTAACTCTCTCAAATGCATCAAAATTTCACAAATGAGCACTCATTTTTGTAGCACTCAAAATAATCTACATCCTGGTACAAAAATATTTTTAAAATGATTGATAAAAAATTTAATACGTATTTTTTCATTTTGAAAAAAAAATCATAAATAAAAAATAGCCTCAATAGCCCAACTTCAAACAATTGTCATTCTTTCAATATGTATCAAAATTTCACACGTGAGCAGTCATTTTTATAGTACTCAAAATAATCTATATGTTGGTGCCAAAATATTCTACCAATTACTACTAAAAAATTTAATACAATTTTTTTATTTTGAGAAAAAAATGTGCGACCAAAAAACAACACAAATAACTCAACTTCAAACAACCATAACTTTCCCTATACTTATTAGAATTTAAAAAATGAGCAGTCATTTTTGTAGTACTTCAAAATATCTACATAATGGACCAAAATCCTTCTAAAAATTATTGCCAAAATAGAAATTATGGCCTCTACAAAATGTGACATTTTTCTTTGAAAAAAATGTGTCGTAGCTTTGCAAAAACAATCCCACTTTGCCCAAATCGTAGCTCTGATACCAAATTTTGTGGATCTCTCTTCTCATACCATAAATAATTCATCAATATGAAAAAATATTCAACATGCATCCATAAATAAATTGCTCACAATAAAATAGATATTGATTATACCCTTGAGGTAGGGCAACACCGTACAATGCTCCTTCTGGAAGGAAACCACTCCACAAGATCTCTAGCTCCACTAGCCAATACTTCTTCAAGAATACATCATAGATTACTTTTACAATAGGGGTACATCTCTCTTTATACAAGAGTGTGATAGTTCACCTTCCATGAGTGAGAATATCACCCATGTGGTGGTTCACCTTCAATGAGTTACAAAGTGCATAATGATATGACAATATTTCTTGCGGTTACATATGATAATATTCCTCAATGGTTACATATATGATTCTATGATATACCTATTTCTAATTTGACATATGGCTTTCCTTAATAATTAATTTATGGCTCATACCATTATACAATACAATATTAAATTATTCAATATTAAGTACCTATCTTGGGTACCTAACATTCCATCCCCCTTACAAATGTTTCATCCTCAAAATATTAGAAGAGGCTAAATAATAGGGTCTTTTAAGCCATGTTGTGTATCGGTACCAATCTTGATCATCCATCCATCCTATCGAAACTTTGATGGGTGGTCACCTACCTTGATGTTGATATGCCATGTGTCCATTTGAGTAGCCAAAATTATTGGATTTGCTCCATGCTTTTGTTGATCTACTTTGATGATGAGTCCATTTGTTTTGTGATATGGCTACACCACTCTAAAAACCAGACTCACTATGCTTTCTTTCCCAAACACTACCATAGTTGGTACCTTGTTGAATCCATGTAGAACCATAAGATTCTTACCTTAAGCAATACCTCCAAAATTGTTGCTACTCATGGTGGTGTGGGTGGCGATATGGTGCAACCTTAACTTGATGTTCTACTTTTTTGGCCTCTTATTTCTTGCTTTCTCCATTTGTTTTATCCTTTTCTTTTACTTCTTCCTGGATCTCCTATTGAGATTTTGTTTCATATTCTTTTGCTTGTTCTTCACTATGTTCCGTTGTAATAGCTACCTATTTTTCCTTACACTGAGAAATATCTTGTAATGTTATCTTCTTCTTTCGGTAACATAACTTCATGAAATTCTTTTGCACATTAATGTTAATAGTACCCAAATAATACAACCAAGGATAACCAAAAACAATATCTACATCATTCATCTCAATAACATGAAAATTTGAATGTAAAACATATTTATCCATGGTGAGCTTCAAATATTCAAAAATTTGAACATTTTCTCCCTCAATTTGTATGTCCTTGATTTTCTTTGCTTGAACTTGCAACCTCTTAGTCAAAGACATATTGATAAAATTATATTTGCTGCTAGGGTTAATGGAAACAATAATTTTTTCATTTTGAATGCACCAATGAACTTGTAGAATAGAATTTTTACATTCAACCAAATATTTTTGACCATTTTTTGGCCTTGACACACAAGGTGTAGTTTTTGTAGCCTACACATTTTCATCCTTTTCTTTTGATGTCCATTTACTTAAAAATGCAACTTCAAATTCTTCCCATGCTCCACCAGAAAGCTTCACAAACCAAGATAAAGCTTCCTCTCTTAAAGAAAAAAAACATGAAGTCTCCATAATGACTCAAAGGTATTTAAATATTTTAATTTCTTCAACCATTTTTGGGCGTCACTATCATCCCCACCATTGAATATTGGTATCTCCATGTTTTTTTCCTTTTTTTTTTAAATAAAATAGCTAATGTTTGAAATAATCGAAATTTCTCAGAAATTCAAATTTTGAGATCTCATCTATTTATTTCTTCAAAAATTAAATCTACATTTTATCTTAAAAATAAAACAAACAGCAACTAATTTTCTTACCTAGATTAAAAGTTATGAATTTGTTTCCCTTATCTTGGCATCCCCAAAAAATAGCACCAAATGCCCAACTTGCAACAACTGTAACTCCATCAACACTTAACAGAATTTAACAAGTGAATAGTCATTTTTTTAGTACTCAAAATAAACTGTATGCTAATGCAAAGAAATTTTGAAAATGACTACTAAAAATTTAATACGAATTTTTTATTTTTGAAATAAATTCGTGCAGCCCAAAAACAATCTCAACAACCCAAATTCAAATAGTTGTAACTCTCTCAAATGCATCAAAATTTCACAAATGAGCACTCATTTTTGTAGCACTCAAAATAATCTACATCCTGGTGCAAAATATTTTTAAAATGATTGATAAAAAATTTAATACGTATTTTTTCTTTTTGAAAAAAAAAATCATAATTAAAAAATAGCCTCAATAGCCCAACTTCAAACAATTATCATTCTTTCAATATGTATCAAAATTTCACACATGAGCAGTCATTTTTATAGTACTCAAAATAATCTATATGTTGGTGCCAAAATATTCTACCAATTACTACTAAAAATTTTAATACAATTTTTTTATTTTGAGAAAAAAATGTGCGACCAATAAACAACACAAATAACTCAACTTCAAACAACCATAACTTTCTCAATACTTATTAGAATTTAAAAAATGAGCAGTCATTTTTGTAGTACTTCAAAATATCTACATAATGGACCAAAAGCCTTCTAAAAATTATTGCTAAAATAGAAATTATGGCCTCTACAAAATGTGACATTTTTCTTTGAAAAAAATGTGTTGTAGCTTTGCAAAAACAAGCCCACTTTGCCCAAATCGTAGCTCTGATACCAAATTTTGTGGATCTCTCTTCTCATACCATAAATAATTCATCAATATGAAAAAATATTCAACATGCATCCATAAATAAATTGCTCACAATAAAATAGATATTGATTATACCCTTGAGGTAGGGCAACAACGTACAATGCTCCTTCTAGAAGGAAACCACTCCACAAGATCTCTAGCTCCACGAGCCAATACTTCTTCAAGAATAAATCATAGATTACTTTTACAATAGGGTTACATCTCTCTTTATACAAGAGTGTGATAGTTCACCTTCCATGAGTTAGAATATCACCCATGTGGTGGTTCACCTTTCATGAGTTACAAAGTGCATAATGATATGACAATATTTCTTGCGGTTACATATGATAATAGTCCTCAATGGTTACATATATGATTCTATGATATACCTATTTCTAATTTGAAATATGGTTTTCCTTAATAATTAATTTATGGCGCATACCATTATACAATACAATATTAAATTATTCAATATTAAGTACCTATTTTGGGTACCTAACATTCCATCCCCCTTACAAATTTTTCATCCTCAAAATATTAGAAGAGGCTAAATAATAGGGTCTTTTAAGCCATGTTGTGTATTGGTACCAATCTTGATCATCCATCCATCCTATGGAAACTTTGATGGGTGGTGGCCTTCCTTGATGTTGATATGCCATGTGTCCATTTGAGTAGCCAAAATTATTGGATTTGCTCCATGCTTTTTTTGATCTACTTTGATGATGATTCCATTTGTTTTGTGATGTGGCTACACCACTCTAAAAACCAGACTCACTATGCTTTCTTTCCCAAACATTGCCATAGTTGGCACCTTGTTGAATCCATGTAGAACCATAAGATTCTTGCCTTAAGCCATACCTCCAAAATTGTTGCTACTCATGGTGGTGTGGGTGGCAATATGGTGCAACCTTAACTTGATGTTCTACTTTTTTGGACTCTTATTTCTTGGTTTCTTTGTTTGTTTTATCTTTTTCTTTTACTTCTTCCTGGATCTCCTATTGAGATTTTGTTTCATATTCTTTTGCTTGTTCTTCACTATGTTCCTTTGTAATAGCTACCTATTTTTCCTTACACTAAGAAATATCTTGTAATGTTATCTTCTTCTTTCGGTACCATAACTTCATGAAATTCTTTTGCACATTAATTTTAATAGTACCCAAATAATACAACCAAGGATAACCAAAAACAATATCTACATCATTCATCTCAATAACATGAAAATTTGAATGTAAAACATATTTATCCATGGTGAGCTTCAAATATTCAAAAATTTGAACATTTTCTCCCTCAATTTGTATGTCCTTGATTTTCTTTTCTTGAACTTGCAACCTCTTAGTCAAAGACATATTGATAAAATTATAATTGCTGCTAGGGTTAATGGAAACAATATTTTTTTGATTTTGAATGCACCAATGAACTTGTAAAATAGAATTTTTACATTCAAACAAATATTTTTGACCATTTTTTGGCCTTGAAACACAAGGATTAGTTTTTGTAGCCTGCACATTTTCATCCTTTTCTTTTGATGTCCATTTACTTAAAAATGCAACTTCAAAATCTTCCCATGTATCACTAGAAAGCTTCACAAACCAAGATAAAGCTTCCTCTCTCAAAGAACAAAAACATCAAGTCTCCATAGTGACTCAAAGGTATTTAAAGATTTTAACTTCTTCAACCATTTTTGGGCATCACTATCATCCCTACCATTGAATATTGGCATCTCCATGTTTTTTTCCCTTTTTTTTTAAATAAAATAGCTAATGTTTGAAATAATCGAAATTTCTCAAAAATTCAAATTTTGAGATCTCGTCTATTTATTTCTTCAAAAATTAAATCTACATTTTATCTTAAAAATAAAACAAACAGCAACTAATTTGCTTACCTAGATTAAAAGTTATGAATTTGTTTCCCTTTTCTTGGCATCCCCAAAAAATAGCACCAAATGCCCAACTTGCAACAACTGTAACTCCATAAACACTTAGCAGAATTTAACAAGTGAATAGTCATTTGTTTAGTACTCAAAATAACCTGTATGCTAATGCAAAGAAATTTTGAAAATGACTGCTAAAAATTTAATGCGAATTTTTTATTTTTGAAATAAATTTGTGCAGCCCAAAAACAATCTCAACAACCCAAATTCAAACAGTTGTAACTCTCTCAAATGCATCAAAATTTCACAAATGAGCACTCATTTTTGTAGCACTCAAAATAATCTACATCCTAGTGCAAAAATATTTTTAAAATGATTGATAAAAAATTTAATACGTATTTTTTCTTTTTGAAAAAAAAATCATAATTAAAAAATAGCCTCAATAGCCCAACTTCAAACAATTGTCATTCTTTCAATATGTATCAAAATTTCACAAGTGAGCAGTCATTTTTATAGTACTCAAAATAATCTATATGTTGATGCCAACATATTCTACAAATTACTACTAAAAAATTTAATGCAATTTTTTTTATTTTGAGAAAAAATTTGTGCGTCCAAAAAACAACACAAATAACTCAACTTCAAACAACCATAACTTTCTCAATACTGATTAGAATTTAAAAAATGAGCAGTCATTTTTGTAGTACTTCAAAATATCTACATAATGGACCAAAAGCCTTCTAAAAATTATTGCTAAAATAGAAATTATGGCCTCTGCAAAATGTGGCATTTTTTTTGAAAAAAATGTGTCGTAGCTTTGCAAAAACAAATGCGCTTTGCAAAAATCGTAGTTCTGATACCAAATTTTGTTGATCTCTCTTCTCATACCATAAATAATTCATCAATATGTAAAAATATTCAACATGCATCCATAAATAAATTGCTCACAATAAAATAGATATTGATTATACCCTTGAGATAGGACAACACTGTACAATGCTCCTTCTGGAAGGAAACCACTCCACAAGATCTCTAGCTCCACGAGACAAGACTTCTTCAATAATACATCATAGATTACTTTTACAATAGGGGTCCATCTCTCTTTATACAAGAGTGTGATAGTTCACCTTCCATGAGTTAGAATATCACCCATGTGGTGGTTCACCTTCCATGAGTTACAAAGTGCATAATGATATGACAATATTTCTTGCGGTTACATATGATAATATTCCTCAATGGTTACATATATGATTCTATGATATATCTATTTCTAATTTGACATATGGCTTTCCTTAATAATTAATTTATGGCTCATACCATTATACAATACAATATTAAATTATTCAATATTAAGTACCTATCTTGGGTACCTAACATTCCATCCCCCTTACAAATGTTTCATCCTCAAAATATTAGAAGAGGCTAAATAATAGGATCTTTTAAGCCATGTTGTGTATTGGTACCAATCTTGATCATCCATCCATCCTATGGAAACTTTGATGGGTGGTCACCTTCGTTGATGTTGATATATGCCATGTGTCCATTTGAATACCCAAAATTATTGGATTTGCTCTATGCTTTTGTTGATCTACTTCGATGATGATTCCATTTGTTTTGTGATGTAGCTACACCACTCTGAAAACCAGACTCACTATGCTTTCTTTCCCAAACATTGCCATAGTTGGTACCTTGTTGAATCCATGTAGAACCATAAGATTCTTGCCTTAAGTCATACCTCCAAAATTGTTGCTACTCATGGTGGTGTGGGTGGCGATATGGTGCAACCTTAACTTGATGTTCTACTTTTTTGGACCCTTATTTCTTGCTTTCTTTGTTTATTTTATCCTTTTCTTTTACTTCTTCCTGGATCTCCTATTGAGATTTTATTTCAATTCTTTTGCTTGTTCTTCATTATGTTCCTTTGTAATAGCTACCTATTTTTCCTTACACTGAGAAATATCTTGTAATGTTATCTTCTTCTTTCGGTAACATAACTTCATGAAATTCTTTTGCACATTAATGTTAATTGTACCCAAATAATACAACCAAGGATAACCAAAAACAATATCTGCAACATTCATCTCAAAAACATGAAAATTTGAATGTAAAACATATTTATCCATGGTGAGCTTCAAATATTTAAAAATTTGAACATTTTCTCCCTCAATTTGTATGTCCTTGATTTTATTTTCTTGAACTTGCAACCTCTTAGTCAAAGACATATTGATAAAATTATATTTGCTGCTAGGGTTAATGGAAACAATAATTTTTTGATTTTGAATGCACCCATGAACTTGTAAAATAGAATTTTTACATTCAAACAAATATTTTTGACATTTGGCCTTGACACACAAGGTGTAGTTTTTGTAGCCTACACATTTTCATCCTTTTCTTTTGATGTCCATTTACTTAAATATGCAACTTCAAATTCTTCCCATGTACCACTAGAAAGCTTCACAAACCAAGATAAAGCTTCCTCTCTCAAAGAACAAAAACATGAAGTCTCCATAGTGACTCAAAGGTATTTAAAGATTTTAACTTCTTCAACCATTTTTTGGCGTCACTATCATCCCCACCATTGAATATTGGCATCTCCATGTTTATTTCCCTTTTTTTTAAATAAAATAGCTAATGTTTGAAATAATCGAAATTTCTCAAAAATTCAAATTTTGAGATCTCATCTATTTATTTCTTCAAAAATTAAATCTACATTTTATCTTAAAAATAAAACAAACAGCAACTAATTTGCTTACCTAGATTAAAAGTTATGAATTTGTTTCCCTTTTCTTGGCATCCCCAAAAAATAGCACCAAATGCCCAACTTGCAACAACTGTAACTCCATCAACACTTAGTAGAATTTAACAGGTGAATAGTCATTTTTTTAGTACTCAAAATAACTTGTATGCTAATGCAAAGAAATTTTGAAAATGACTGCTAAAAATTTAATATGAATTTTTTATTTTTGAAAAAAATTCGTGCAGCCCAAAAACAATCTCAACAACCCAAATTCAAACAGTTGTAACTCTCTCAAATGCATCAAAATTTCACAAATGAGCACTCATTTTTGTAGCACTCAAAATAATCTACATCCTGGTGCAAAAATATTTTAAAAATGATTGATAAAAAATTTAATACGTATTTTTTCTTTTTGAAAAAAAAAGCATAATTAAAAAATAGCCTCAATAGCCCAACTTCAAACAATTGTCATTCTTTCAATATGTATCAAAATTTCACAAGTGAGCAGTAATTTTTATAGTACTCAAAATAATCTATATGTTGATGCCAAAATATTCTACCAATTACTACTAAAAATTTGAATACAATTTTTTTATTTTGAGAAAAAAATGTGCGACCAAAAAACAACACAAATAACTCAACTTCAAACAACCATAACTTTCTCAATACTTATTAGAATTTAAAAAATGAGTAGTCATTTTTGTATTACTTCAAAATATCTACATAATGGACCAAAATCCTTCTAAAAATGATTGCTAAAATAGAAATTATGGCCTCTACAAAATGTGACATTTATATTTTTAAAAAAATGTGTCGTAGCTTTGCAAAAACAAGCCCAATTTGCCCAAATCGTAGCTCTGATACCAAATTTTGTGGATCTCTCTTCTCATACCATAAATAATTCATCAATATGAAAAAATATTCAACATGCATCCATAAATAAATTGCTCACAATAAAATAGATATTGATTATACCCTTGAGGTAGGGCAACACCGTACAATGCTCCTTTTGAAAGGAAACCACTCCACAAGATCTCTAGCTCCACGAGCCAAGACTTCTTCAAGAATACATCATAGATTACTTTTACAATAGGGGTACATCTCTCTTTATACAAGAGTGTGATAATTCACCTTCCATGAGTTAGAATATCACCCATGTGGTGGTTCACCTTCCATGAGTTACAAAGTGCATAATGATATGACAATATTTCTTGCGATTATATATGATAATATTCCTCAATGGTTACATATATGATTCTATGATATACCTATTTCTAATTTGACATATGGCTTTCCTTAATAATTAATTTATGGCTCATACCATTATACAATACAATATTAAATTATTAAGTACCTATCTTGGGTACCTAACATTCCATCCCCCTTACAAATGTTTCATCCTCAAAATATTAGAAGAGGCTAAATAATAGGGTCTTTTCATACATGTTGTGTATTGGTACCAATCTTGATCATCCATCCATCCTATGGAAACTTTGATGGGTGGTCACCTTCCTTGATGTTGATATGCCATGTGTCCATTTGAGTACCCAGAATTATTGGATTTGCTCCATGCTTTTGTTGATCTACTTCGATGATGATTCCATTTGTTTTGTGATGTGGCTACACCACTCTGAAAACCAGACTCACTATGCTTTCTTTCCCAAACATTGCCATAGTTGGTACCTTGTTGAATCCATGTAGAACCATAAGATTCTTGCCTTAAGCCATACCTCCAAAATTGTTGCCTCTCATGGTGGTGTGGGTGGCAATATGGTGCAACCTTAACTTGATGTTCTACTTTTTTGGACTCTTATTTCTTGCTTTCTTCGTTTGTTTTATCCTTTTCTTTTACTTCTTCCTAGATCTCCTATTGATATTTTGTTTCATATTCTTTTGCTTGTTCTTCACTATGTTCCTTTGTAATAGCTACCTATTTTTCCTTACACTGAGAAATATCTTGTAATGTTATCTTCTTCTTTCGGTACCATAACTTCATGAAATTCATTTGCACATTAATGTTAATAGTATCCAAATAATACAACCAAGGATAACCAAAAACAATATCTACATCATTCATCTCAATAACATGAAAATTTGAATGTAAAACATATTTATCCATGGTGAGCTTCAAATATTCAAAAATTTGAACATTTTCTCCCTCAATTTGTATGTCCTTGATTTTCTTTTCTTGAACTTGCAACCTCTTAGTCAAAGACATATTGATAAAATTATATTTGCTACTAGGGTTAATGGAAACAATAATTTTTTTTATTTTGAATGCACCCATGAACTTGTAAAATAGAATTTTTACATTCAAACAAATATTTTTGACCATTGTTTGGCCTTGACACACAAGGTGTAGTTTTTGTAGCCTGCACATTTTCATCCTTTTCTTTTGATGCCCATTTACTTAAAAATGCAACTTCAAATTCTTCCCATGTACCACTAGAAAGCTTCACAAACCAAGATAAAGCTTCCTCTCTCAAAGAACAAAAACATCAAGTCTCCATAGTGACTGAAAGGAATTTAAATATTTTAACTTCTTCAACCATTTTTGGGCTTCACTATCATCCCCACCATTGAATATTGGCATCTCCATGTTTTTTTCCCTTTTTTTTTAAATAAAATAGCTAATGTTTGAAATAATCGAAATTTCTCAAAAATTCAAATTTTGAGATCTCGTCTATTTATTTCTTCAAAAATTAAATCTACATTTTATCTTAAAAATAAAACAAACAGCAACTAATTTGCTTACCTAGATTAAAAGTTATGAATTTGTTTCCCTTTTCTTGGCATCCCCAAAAAATAGCACCAAATGCCCAACTTGCAACAACTGTAACTCCATCAACACTTAGCAGAATTTAACAAGTGAATAGTCATTTGTTTAGTACTCAAAAAAACCTTTATGCTAATGCAAAGAAATTTTGAAAATGACAGCTAAAAATTTAATACGAATTTTTTATTTTTGAAATAAATTTGTGCAGCCCAAAAACAATCTCAACAACCCAAATTCAAACAGTTGTAACTCTCTCAAATGCATCAAAATTTCACAAATGATCACTCATTTTTGTAGCACTCAAAATAATCTACATCCTGGTGCAAAAATATTTTTAAAATGATTGATAAAAAATTTAATACGTATTTTTTCTTTTTGAAAAAAAAATCATAATTAAAAAATAGCCTCAATAGCCCAACTTCAAACAATTGTCATTCTTTCAATATGTATCAAAATTTCGCACGTGAGTAGTCATTTTTATAGTACTGAAAATAATCTATATGTTGGTGCCAAAATATTCTACCAATTACTACTAAAAAATTGAATACATTTTTTTTATTTTGAGAAAAAAATGTACGACCAAAAAACAACACAATTAACTCAACTTCAAACAACCATAACTTTCTCAATACTTATTAGAATTTAAAAAATGAGCAGTCATTTTTGTAGTACTTCAAAATATCTACATAATGGACCAAAAGCCTTCTAAAAATTATTGCTAAAATAGAAATTATGGCCTCTACAAAATGTGACATTTTTCTTTGAAAAAAATGTGTTGTAGCTTTGCAAAAACAAGCCTACTTTGCCCAAATCGTAGCTCTAATACCAAATTTTGTGGATCTCTCTTCTCATACCATAAATAATTCATCAATATGAAAAAATATTCAACATACATCCATAAATAAATTGCTCACAATAAAATAGATATTGATTATACCCTTGAGGTAGGGTAACACCGTACAATGCTCCTTCTGGAAGGAAACCACTCCACAAGATCTCTAGCTCCACGAGCCAAGACTTCTTCAAGAATACATCATAGATTACTTTTACAATAGAGGTACATCTCTCTTTATACAAGAGTGTGATAGTTCACCTTCTATGAGTTAGAATATCACCCATGTGGTGGTTCACCTTCCATGAGTTACAAAGTGCATAATGATATGACAATATTTCTTGCGGTTACATATGATAATATTCCTCAATGGTTACATATATGATTCTATGATATACCTATTTCTAATTTGACATATGGCTTTCCTTAATAATTAATTTATGGCTCATACCATTATACAATACAATATTAAATTATTAAATATTAAGTACCTATCTTGGGTACCTAACATCACACCTTTGTGAGCTAACTAAGGTCATTGCCACTTCATCGACAACTAACGCGATCACCTGATCCTACATAATTAAGTGATCACCACTACTAGTATGTGAATATTTCCACAACTCCTAGTTGAGGGTACACCCAATCCTACTCGTTCAAGGTGTAATGATTCATAAATACCCTGGCTATTGTATTCCCACCATGGTTATGCATAAGGGGTTGGACTCAAAATGTACTTGTAAAAAAATGGTGAATCCTAATCAAAATCAAGGTGAATCATGGAGAATAGTAAGTAAAATAAATTGAGCATCTTCACACCAAAATTGAGGGTATTTGAAGCCCTAAAATGTATGCTAATATTTGGGGCCACTTTTGACCTATTAAATCATCTTATAACTTCTTAAAAATACCACCATTAGATTAGGCTTGAAAATATCTTTCCAACGAGTAAAAATATGCCTATGTTTGAATATATATTGTGGTGAATTGACCCTAAGAAAAAATTGATCCTAAAAATTTTAGGCGAATGGTCCAACCTCGAGGGTCCTCATATTTGCCAATTTCTAATTTTGAAAATCCTAAAATTTGCCCAATTGGTGAATATTCACCACTATGCATAGCCCTGATTCCCACAACTCCTTCTAAATCTATAATGTCCCAGCTATTGCATCCTCGTAACTCCTTCTAGACTCATTCTTACCTGGTTATTGCATACACACAACTCCTCCCAAGATTGGTCGTTATGGGTTAAAAGGGAAATTCTATCTACCCCAAGGGTCCACCATTCAAAAAAAGGTAAACTTAACATTTACAAGCACATAAAATATATCAATGAGACTAAATTCATCAAATAATATTTTTTGTAGATCATAACAATAATTTATCTTAAACATAGCCTATATATACAGGATGTGGGGAGGTCTCCTGCTCTGGGTGGGAGGACCCCATCCCAAATTTCCTATTTTCCTCCTTCCTTCCTGTGGATTCCCAACTAGGTGTGACCCTGTGTTAACCCTAATACACTTCTAGATCCATTACGAGATCATCCTTGGGGCTTCCATGTTGTGTTTCCCATCTCGATGTGATTGTAGGAGCTTGGCTAGAACATCCTTGAGTTTTTCATAGTGACCTTCAGTGGTGGTTGGTTTTCAGGTGGCCTGAATTGGGAGTTGGAGCTTCAGAGGCTATCCTAGTGGTCCTTTTGGATTTGATAGGGACCTATGTGTTCTTGCTTACCATCATTTTTTTTTCGTTGCTCTATTCTTGGGTTTGATATCTAAATGGATTCCCAGTTTGTTTTGTCTTGTTGTCTCAACTTGGGGTTTGCTCTTTGCTTATTTCTTTGCTTGGAGTATGGGCCACGATTTTATTATTTATAGTTGAATGGATCTTAGTTGTGGTTGGTGTCATCCTTTTGAAGTGGGGTTTCTTATTTATATTAGGTTTTCTATGGTTCCTCTCCCTACTGTATCATTTTGGCCTCTAGGAAAGGGCCCTAGGTTTCTCGTGCTGCTATGGGTGCTGGAGTTTATAGATCTCTTTTGGATGGATGGTTGGTGGGGCTAGTGGATATCCATGCTCTATGGACTATCTTATAGTTTTCATCTTTGAAATTTTTTGTCTTGGGAGATCCTGGTACATGTGTTTACTGCTATTGATGATCTCTTGTTAACAGCCCCAGTGGTGTGATTCTTACCTTACGCTATGATCTTCATATCCATTGCAGTGAGACCTCATTGCTTGAAGAGATCTCTCCTAGCTAATTTTTCATTTTCTAGGCTGTTCTTGTGCCTTCTTATACGGGTTTTTCATTTTCCAGGTTGTTCCCATGCCTTCCTAAATGGGTTTTTCATTTATGTTTTGTTCTTGTGCCTTCCTAGATGGGTTATTTAGTTTTATTGGCCCTTTTTGGGTTGGTTTGTGTTCTTCCTAGGCCTTTCTAGATGGTATTTTCTTTTTTTGTAGTTGGGTTCTTAGGTTTTCCTCATATGGTGGGAATTCTCTATCTACAGCTACATTTCCCAAGATTCCTATAGATGGGTTCTTCAATTTAAGCAATTTTTTGGTTTTCCCAGGTGGTATCCTAGGTTCTGGTTTCCTTCTTGGTTGTTTTTTTTGGTGGGATGACCTATTTTAAATGTTGCCAACTGGTCTTTCTCTCATGGGCCCTCTTGGGAAGGGTTTTGTTCTTAATTTTTAAGTTGTTCTTGCCAGTTCTCTTGTTATTGTGATAGATAGTTTTTTCATTTGTCTTTTATCCAGAACTACCATAAGCCAAGTTTTTTAATTGATTTTTTTATTTTTGGTTTTCCCAGGCTCCCATAAGCCAAGTTTCCCTTTTGTGTTGCACTAGATGGTCCTACTTTTCATTTTTTCTAGAATGTCATGTTTTGTATTCACTTTTGTGGAGACCTTCTCCCTTTGGAGATCTTCTCCCTGAACCATTTGTAAAAGGTTTGGGGACCCTTTCAAAACCCCATTATCAATCAAAAAACCATGGCCTATATATACATTTCTTCAAGATACATGCCATAAACTTAAATGACCTACATCTCATTAAATATAATTCAAACATTCCATAACATAAGATGATGTCTCATACATCAAATCAAAGAGATAGCTTAAAGAGTAAGGAACTACAAAGCATATTTAATAATCATAAAATGATTCAATTGATACAATAAATTAGGTTAACCAACCCTTGATCAAAACATTCTTTTACATAGCAATACTTCTTCAAAATTTTGATTAACATTACAACTTGAATAACAAAATCTTCAAGCCATCAAACATTGTTGCTCCTTCCATGGTAGGGTTTCCAACCATCGTTATGAGAGATATGGAGGGATCAAGAACAACTCTAACATGCAATGCATCTAAAAACATGCTTCTCTCTTTTCTATATGCACTACAATCATGCATCCACAACATAGATGGCAACAACAACATTATGGAAACTATATTATTCAAATATTCCATACAGGAAAAATTCCATGCTTCTCTTTTATAATGAATCCTTAATCTACCCAAGATCTCAGGAATTCATTATAATAATAATATATTTTTCACTATTCAATACATAACATTCCATACAAGAGAATCCCATACTTCTCTCTTATAATGAATCCTTAATCTACCCAAGATCTCAGGAATTCATTATAATATTAATATCTCTTTCAACTAGCACAATACTTTATTAGATCAACTATAATCAAAGTACATTGCTGAAATTATCTCATTTCAAAAATACTTTATTAATGCAACCATAATCAAAATACATTAATCAAAGGTACTTTATTATCTTAAAAACATAAATCAAAGTACTATAAACAAAGGTACTTTATTATCTTAAACATAATCAAAGTAATATAACAAAGGTACTTTATTAACTTAACATAATCAAAGTACATAAATCAAAGATACTTTATTATCTTAAACATAATCAAAGTAATATAACAAAGGTACTTTATTATCTTAAACATAATCAAAGTACTATAAACAAAGGTACTTTATTATCTTAAACATAATCAAAGTGCATATAAATTTAACAAACACTCCAATAAAACCACAATAATCAACACTTGACTATAGCACAATGAATCAAAACACTTAAATAAACTTTACAGATCGAAGCACTCGCTAAACAAAATTGAAGTGCCCGATTAACAAATTGGGATACCCAATGTACCAAATTGAAGTGCTCAATCCACAAAACACAAATGCAACACTCAATATACCACATTGGGACACTCAAGAACATGATGTAATTTAAGAACTTGATTAGAACTACCTAATTTAAGCATTCGATATCCAAATCAAAGTGCTTGATTAACAAATAAATAATTTAAGCACTCATTATATCAAATTGAAGCACTCGATTAGCCAACAAATATTAAGCTCTGCCAAATAGAATTTAGTAACCAAGAACGTAAATCATAGGGGTGCCTTAAGAAGGTAGAAAAAATACATCATGAAGGCATTTAAAAATAGTGCATCTAGCCCAAGGAATAGAAGAATAGCTTACCAAGAATTAATCTCAGATGTCGAAGGCATATGTCAAGTTAACAGCCCGACCAAACAATAACACCCACCCTAAAGGCATATTCCAACTAGGTACACAAGTTTCAATAAAAGCATAGAAGGGGCTCATGATCTAGGGGTGACAACACACACATTAGAAAGCATAGAGAAGAAGGAAAAAAGGTTGAAATTCAAGAGAGAGGACACAAAATACAAAAACTAAAAACCACATACTGACAGAAGAGAAAATTGAGCCAAGGCAGCAAAAAGGATTAAACAAAAATTACAAGAAAAGAAACCATCAACGGAGCCAACCAAAATGGAGATATCACCTATTTTAAACTTGCACCTGCTTATCCTCTTCATTAAACGTCATGCTTCTCTTGATCTTCCCATTTTATAGCCTCCAAACTCTCCTCGCATTCTAACCCAGTACCGTCCTCCATTTAGGATTTAAACTACCAGAAGGAAAATCAAGGTAACCATGCAAGGAGGTGTCCACCCTTGAAACATATAAGAAGGCATTAACCAAAGAATATTGCCACCCTGGTCACTACTGAGATGGTGTGCTCCATAAAGTCTTAAACTTAAATGAGCATTAACCAATGTTACTTTTAATTTAAACCTAAATTAGCACCTTATGGTATTAATTGATTTTTCCCTTTAATATTTCCAAATTAATTAATATCTTACCAAAATATTAAGGCCATCAATTAATTAACTTGGTACTCTTAGAAGTATTAATATCATTCTTCAATTATTAATGCTTCTAGTAAATCTATGATGCTCATGCTACTAAACCAAACTAAATTCAAACATAAGTAATATATATTTATTCAAATAATATCCCACACCATTGTTTTATCCTATATTGGGTGATCTCTTTTAAGATAGTCTAATACTATCGCCCACCAATTAAGGAGACTCATTGCACAAGCAACTTCCCAGTCCAATATTGTGAATATTTGACATGTCTAAATGCAAATGCATTAATATGAAAAGTTATTTATCCATGTTAGCATTAGCTACCAATAAACAAGTCATCATCATCATTTCCCTCAATATCTCATGTAGGTGGTTTACCCATGTATTTCTACCAGAGAGAGGTACCTGATTCTACATCCACAAATGCATCAATAGTACTATTTTCTATGCCTAAAGAAATCATTTCATTATAAATACATCAAGAAAGATACTATGCCATTAATAAATCATATCAATACAGTTCATTATCTATAAGAGTTCTACCAAGGAGGGGTGTTACAATGCTACTTTAGGACTTTTATGATATTTCATGTAGCAGCTAGTAGAAGATTTGGTGAGTTCTAATTCGACGGGATTATAGTGAAAATATCCTTTCTAGATATAGTTGGCCTTCTTTGGATGTCCTTGGCTACTTGGTTGCCCTTCTCATGTTCCTCTACCCTCCTTTTATCCCTTGTTATATAGTCTAATTAGACTTATGGCTTGCTATATGTTGAAGTACCCATTTTGTTGGATACGGCATATACCTCCTCCTCATTCCAAGTGACCAAATTTTGCTTGAAAGGAGCAAAGTTTGAAGTAAGGGATGGGGCAAGTGATGGTTTATTTTTTACTTGTTTATATGCCTCTAAATGAGAGTAAGACTCCTTTATAGGTGAAATTTCATTTGGCATTATCATGGACTATTGGGAGCTTTCTCTAGAATAGGTATTGGAAGGGTAGCCATTTACATATGGGCACTACCATGTAGTAGAATCCTCCACATAATTGTTTTGCATGATTTTTATCTCTCTAGTGGATTTAGAGGACCTTTACTATAGTGGGGTTAAAACTATTACTATTTACTAATCATGGATCTTGGTCTGGTTAATATCCTTATTGGCCTTAAATTGGGGTTACTAGTACCCATTAGGAGGATGTTTATAGCCTTGACTATTATTTTGAAAAGGATATCTCAAATTATTTTTATATTGAAGCCTCTAGACATTTTATTGTCTCCTAAGGAACATGACCTCATTAGACATCATCCTTAGAAAAATTCTCATTTCATCCAGCTCGAAAGAATAGGGACTTGTAAATGGATGATTAGAAGTGGGGAGAGGGGTTGGGACAATGATCGAGTTTACAAATAGAGTAGGTTGCACAACTAGAGGAGGTTGAAATGGAGGTTGGAAATTTGTAAATAGAGCCATGGGGCCTAAGATCTAGTCTCACTATGTAAATGAGGTCATTATTGGATTGAATGGTTATCCCATATGTTATTGGAAGGAAATTCTCTCCCCTAGACTTAACCATCATAGCTATTTCTAAATTGATAGCTTTTAGATAATAAATTATTGTCATACTTGAAAGAGGATGAATTTCATTAGGGATTTTATGTCATGTTTTATGAAATTAAATATTAAATTCATCCTTGGACTTTATAGGTTCTCTTTTGATAGACATAATCTACTCTAGGAGAGATACTCCATCAACTTTATCCCTAAATCTATTGAATAACAAGTCAACTAGTTGATCTAAAATTCCAACTGAATGTGAATCTAGGCTTATATACCACTCTTGATATTTTCCCTCTAAAATATGGTGCTAGCGATCTTAGAGATACATTTTTCATCAATGTTGTGCATTTCAAAGAGTTTGGCCATGTGATGTAGTTGCACTATTGGTATAGTTGCATCTTCTCTAATGAAATAAGGCAAGGATTTTAGACCTAAGACCAAAATTAGATCTTATGTGGCTAAAGGGACTTTGGAATCAAGGGGCCTCTATCATTCTAGGACATATATCTTTGGTGAGCTTGATTTGGTGGAGCATCCATGTTTTAACATTTGTCTTTTCTTCTCCTCCTTGGAATTGGATTTAGAGGTTGCATTAATACTTGAGTATTTGTATCTATGAAGGACCTAGTGGAAGGTCTTGTGCTCATAAATCTTTGGGTTTTCTTAGTGTATTTTCAAGGTGATTCTTCAAAATGCCTCAACAGGCTAAAAGACTAATATTTTTATCTAAATCCTAGTCCAATTTCTAGGTGGATGCTTCTAGGTATTCTTCTTCAAGGGAGTCACCAAGTAACATTTGGATGCTTCAAATAGTAGATAGCTAAGACCTTCACCAAAATATTAATTTTAAACTTAGAATGTAGGATGAATTGAATGAATTGGTCTCATCAGGCATGTCATTAAATGGTTGCCATGCATGGTGGGTGTTACTTTTGTTTTTCTCTAGAAGTTATAAAATATAGGATTAATTAATTTGATTGGTTCCATTGGGCATGCCATTAAATTATTATTATCTCATAATTTTTTGGTCACCCATTGTAGTGGTTGGATGCACTTGATACTTGCATCTCATGTAGAGTGACACAAATATAAGTCCTAAAGGCATGGGGTGCAACTCAAATGATGAATTTTAGGATTTTTTACAAGTTCAACCCCTTACAAGATGTAATATTCAATTTTCACCAACTCATATACTCCTAGGCCACTTGCATTTTGAAGGAAAAGGGAAGAGGATAACATAAAAATAAACAACAAAATCAAAATGAAGGCCTAAGCTCATGGAGGTGATGCACCAAGATCAAGAGATTCTTTTGCATATCAGTGGGATTAGTAAACACATGCATCATCTATTAGCAGCTAAAAGTGAACATGATTTCATTCAAGCATGAATATTCACATAAAAACATATATAAGAACCAAGATAGAAGGCAAGTAGTCACAACTTATCACACACACACACACACACACACACACACACACACACACACACACACACACACACACACACACACACATATATATATATATATATATATATATACTTGATTACAATCATGCTAGATAAAAAGGCTCAAATGCTACTACAAAAGTACTCAAGTCTTGAGTCTAGAATGATATACAAAATAAAATGAAAGGAAAATTACATACAAGGCTAGATATTAGGTATGAATAGGTAAATTTTCAAAACCTTAGAATACCTTATGATTCACTATTTATAGATAAAATCAGGGTACTTTTCCTCCAAAATTATACAAGAATTAAAATTCATTTTTGATGTTGCATTGGAGCTCCACCTGCCCATAGCTTGTTGATCTTCTCAAGGTCTTTGGATCTGTAATCATAAATTCTAGAGGGTACTAGGCCTTTTGATCTATAATTGTCACCACTCTATTAGCCATCCCTTCTAGGAATCCCCAAATACTGAGCATGGGATGTAATTAGTGCTCTATTCTTGAAGTTGTTACATTGTAGCTAATACATTGCTACTTTTAATACATCAACTAGTTTCCTAAACTACCACATGCTCGAATGACACTAGTAGGTGGATTTGGAGTCTTTGCAATTGTTAAATTGATGGGCTTAATTTCCTTGACTAGAAAGTTGTGCATCTATAAGAAAGAGCCTAATATTTCTCATTATGTACTCTAACTAGCCACCATTATCATTCTTTCCATCCTAGATATTTTCCAAGTTAGATTACCTTTTGATTAGGCCCTTGATTTTTTCTTGCCACCTCTACAGTGGGTTGAGTTGTTTACCATGTGTCATGAGACTTCTCTTTTTTCTTCTATTTATTTATACAAATCAATATATACCATTTATCTCTAAAAATTTTGTGTTGTCATATTCCATTGGAACTATCTTTGAGTAGCATGGGTCATTGATCTTCAATTGGACTATTTGTGGAACTTTTATCTCCATTTTTATCAAACTATGTGAACCATCAATCATCCTAATCATATGGTCCATAGAAATTTTGCTCCTCATCCTTTTTTAGGACTTTTCTAATCTCCATAAGCCATAAACCTTTCATTAGATGGTTTGTAGATATTTTCTTTCCCTACTTCTTTATCATAGTTTTTTGGAAGACCTATTTTTTGTAACTTTTCCTTGTCATATCTAAAACAAAATTGGAATAGCATGGGTTGTTGATTTTTTTATCAGATGAACCATGGAATTTTTTATCATCATTCACCATTGATATTCTTTTGAAACTTTATGGGTCATTGATCTTTGTAATCTGATATTCCATATAACTTTAGGAGTGTTCACCAACCTTTTAACTTTTTAAAATGATGGCAATTATTGATTGGGATGATTTGATAGCATACAAAGCCCCTATTTTTTTTAACACCCTTTCTCCACTCTTCATCATCTTGTCTCTATAAGATCCTTCTTAAAATCATACAAACTATCAATTTGGATGATCTAATAGACCGTGGAACATTTTTCTTATCCCCTTGCTTAGAACATTTATAAAATAGCACGAAATATTGATCATTATGATTAGATAGTTCACAAAATGTTTTGGATATCTTACCATCTTTCCACCCTTGTAATTATCTAATGTATTTTCTCTTCTACTTTTCATCATCCTACCTTTGTTTAAATCATCCTCTTGAAACTACATAAATCATCTATGTCAAATTGGACAGTCAATGGAAATTTTCCTCTTTAATTTTGTTAGATATTCTTTTGAAACAACAATGGTTGTAAATAATTTATCATCTGATGGCCCATAAAATATTTTAGGGTAATTTACCAACCTTGTGGTCTCTTAGATTAGTGCTCATTGATAATAAACAAGATCAAATTATATATGGTACTTAAATAGCTCCAATACTACTTATGAATGATTGGGTCTTTGACTTGTTCTTTGATTGTTTCTCCTCTTAATAGAAATATTATATGTTGTGACCTTGGGAAGATGCAGAGGAACTTAACCCCCTATACCTTCAACCAAATGTAGAATATCTATTTGTGGTAAGGGCCACTTAGACCATCCAATGTCGTAATTAGATAGTTCACAGAAGTTTGGTGTGGTAAGTGCTTCTAGGTCCCTCTTTATATTTTGGAGCTACTAGCTTCTTCTCCCTTATCTCATATTGGAAGTGTTATATGGGATTGGTAGGAAGATGATAGCTACATGATCATCCATTGTGATCCCAATCATATGTAACAAATAATTATGTATGTGAGTTTGACCTTATGGGGGTGGGATGTTTTTGTAGCTGTTATCTAGGTCAAACCTTAGCCCATGGTAGAGTCATTTTAGTTATCAAAATGGCTCCTAGAGTCCAAATCATGGTGAGATTCGCTTTAGTATCACCAAAAGGTTGTCATGAATAGTGCAAACTATTCTATGGTCAATGTAGCTTGGTGGATGAAAAAAATCATATTCTCTCTTAAGGATTCTAATGGAGATTCTCCTCGAACATCCTTTTCATCAATTTAACCATGATAGCCACTTTAGGGTTGGAAATTATCTAAGGACCTTTCATATTATTCCTTTTCTAAATTAACACCACTTTATAATTACATGACCTATCAAAGTCATTCCTTTTGGCAAGGTTTTTCAAGTGTAGTGAATTTTCATTACAACTATATTGAGATAAGAAATTTAGTCCCAAAGATAATTCTAACTTCTATTGCAAAGAGTATTGACAAAAGCAACAATAATATTGTATATCCAAAAACAAAAACATTAATTAAATGAAACACAAAAATACTAAATAGTAGTAATTTTAGGAATTCTAGATAAGTAATATTACTATCATTGGCCTCTTTGAGGTGACAACCTCCTTATAAAATATGCAAATTATTTTCTAGTCCTATGAGGGTTACAGCCTTCCTATTTTATAATATTTACAGACATAAGGCCTATCATTATATGATAATATTCTATGACAACCTACTATGAAAATATTCCTAACTATATTCCATGATAGTTACATTCATTATTCCAAAGTGGTTACATACATGATTCTATGACACACACTCCTACCTATATCTAACTTAACATGTGGCCCACTTCTAACTTAATACATGGTCCACTTTACATACAATATCATACACCATTATGAGTTAATTATGGGACACATACTATGCCATCCCCTTAGAGAAGCTTTGTCCTGTAAAGCTAAAAGGTTGGAAATTGCTACTAAAATTTCTATAATGGATCTCATGTGGCATCTTCTGGTTGTAACTCCTATCATTACATAGGAACTTTGATGATATCCAAAGAATGAAGATGTCAAGTCTTGTGATCTAGAATGGTTGTAAGTTGTAAATGAATGGATAATTCTTCATCTAATTTAGTCATTATTATTTATACTTGGGTATGCATTCTCACCACCTTCTTGAGGCAATTCATGAAAAATTGGGTGAATGTTGGATGTAGTCAGCAACTCCAACTTGTAAGCAACATCCCCTATCTATTGAAGTACTTTACAGGGTCCATAAAAATTTGGTGCTAGCTTGTGTTAGCACTTATTTTTTAGGGATATATACTTGGAGGGTTGAATAACAAGAAATACCATGTCATATTTAGAAAATTTCCTCTTGATCATGTGTTTATCTACCTGATATTTCATGCAGTTATGGGTAGTTGCAAAATTCTATTTCAAGGTATCTAAGACTCCATACCTATGATTGAACACTATGTCAACTATTTCAACCTTTGAGTTGCTTTGTAGGTAATAAGTGTTGGAGGTGGTTGTCCATATATTACCTCATATGGCATCATCCTTATGGTTGAGTTAAAAGTGGTGTTATACTACCATTCTACTAAGAGAATCTATTGTCTCCACTTGGATTGTTTATCAGAGATAAAACATCAAAGATACATATTGAGGCATGTATTTACCACTTTTGATTGGCCATAAGTCTATGGAGGATATGATGTGTTGTATTTCAACTATGATCCATAGATGCAATGCAACTCCTCCCAAATTTACTAGTTAACAGCTTATTGCAATCACTATGGAATGTGCGATCTCATGGAGTCAAAATATTTGATCCATGAAAATTTGTGTCATTGTCCATACAATATAGGGATGACCTAGGGAGGAAAAATGGGCATACCTAGTCAGTCTATCCATGATCACCATGATAATGGATTTTCCACTAGATAGAGGAAGCCATTCAATAAAGTCCATGAAAATATTTATCCATGGTGACTTTGGAATTGGTAAATCTTAAAGTAACCTTGTACTAATTGTTTCCCCTTTTTGGCACTGGTAGATACAATAGGCATCTACAAAATATTTTTCATCAGACTTCAATCTAGGCCAAAAAACTATTTTTTAGTAATTCATAGGTTCACAAGAAACTTTTGTGTCCCCGTATTGGATAAGATTAAATATTTATTAAAACCTAGGATTTGAGTTCTAACATGGATAGAGTAACAACTTGATGCTTGTAGTGTCATTTTTCTTACTTCCATGAATGATTTGGATGGTCCCTTATTATCATCTAAAGGACTTGAAGAATGTTTACAAGTGTGTGGGTATCTTTCCTTTCTAACTCAACTGACTCTAGTCAATTGTACCTAATGATGGGTATTGCATAGAGGGTATCTCGTATTTCTAGCAGTCTAAAAAGGGCATCAACAGCCACATTTTCTTTTCCTTGTGATAGTTAATATCATAGTCATATCTTAAGATCTTAGTAACTAATTTTTGCTACTCAAGGGAAGAAATCCCCTAGTCTAGGAGATACTTGAGGCTACAAGGATTCATCTTAATTATAAAATACTGACCTAACAAGTATGATCACCAATGAGGAACTACAAGGATGATCACCATCATCTTCTTATCATAAGTTGATTTTACAAGACTTTATCCTAATATGGATTTACTTATGAATACAAGAGGTCAATATTCATACATGTGTACAACCCCCAACCCCACTCCTAAAGTGTCACTTTATATTATAAAGTTTTTAAAAAATTAGGGATTACTAAGAGTGGTGTATGGTAAATAACATTCTTCAAAGGCAAGAATGCCTCCTTCGCAACATTATTTCATGCAAATACATTTTTACAAATCATAGCTTTCAAAGGTGCCATTAATTTCCCATAATCCTTGATAAAATTTTGGTAGTACCCTATGATGCCAAGGAATCCTTGAAGGCTCTTTAAGGTTTAGGATTTGGGCCATTCCTTTATCTTCATTGTATTGACTTGTATATCATCTCTAGCCATATTGTACCCTAAATGCTCCACCTCTATTACACCAAAGGTATACTTAGATTGTTTGACATACAACTAATTTTTCTATAGAATATCCAACAACCACTCCACATGTTGTAGGTTTTATTCCCATGTTCTATTGTATACCATATTGTCATCAAAAAAGACCAATGCAAATTTTCTTAGATATGGTTTAAGAACCCTATTCACTATTCCTTGGAAAGTGGATGGTGAATTGGTTTCACCAAAGGGTATAATTAAGAACTTGCAATGCCTCTCATGAGTTTTAAAAGTTGTTTTAGCTATGTCCTCATGAACACAAATATACTGGTACCCTAACCTCAAGTCCAATTTGGTAAAGTATTTATCACCATGCAGTTCATCCAATAAGTCATCAATCATAGGGATGGAGAACTTATCCTTGATGGTGATATTATTGAGTTCACAAAATTCCACACACATTCTCCATGATCCATCCTTATTTCTTACCAATAATACTAGGGCCAAAAAAGGGCTCATGCTTGGCTATATTAGGCTTGCTTCCAAAAATTCTTACACTATTTTCTCAATCTCATTATTTTGGTGATAGGGGTACCTATATGATCGAATATTTGGAGGTTTATTCTTAAGTAACAAGTTGTTTCTATGGTCTTCTAGCCAACTAGGAGTATTTAGGCTCATTGAAGACCCTCTAATTCCTAGTTAGAATGGATAACAAGTCTAAATATATCTTTCCATATTGTATAGCACATAGTTGCATTTGAAAAAATCTACCCACTACTAGTCTACGACCCTTCTTAATTAGTCTTTGCACTTGATGGGATGTTAGTACTTTGGATTTTCCTTTTTTTACTTCTTGAATGGTGTGGGTTCCATAATTTATAGTGAATTGCTTCCAAAATGAGTCCCACAACACTTGTCCCAAAGTTCTTATCTAAGGGCATCCCAACACCATGTCCACTCCTCCTAATGGGACTACATAGAGAGCAGTTTGACAATGATAGTAACCAATGGATAGCCAGACATTCTAACACCTCCCTATGATCACTCCTCTCAGTGGGACTACATAGAGATCAGTCTGGCATTGATAGTCACCCATGGATAGGTAGGCATTCTAACACCTCCTATTATAAGTCATGATATCCCCATTAGCAATATTAACCTTGATTTAATTGATGAGATCCAATATTACCTCATCTATAATATGCTCCAAGTTGTTTTATTGCCTTTGTTTGGAATATGTGTATAGTCTAATAACATACCTTTGTATAGTTTATCATGATGTTTTGATTAAATAAGTAGGAAGAGGTGAATACCATTTCCTAGTTAGTATTAGGATTGTTTTTATATTCCTTATGGTTACTTTCACTAATATTTTGGGATTACATAAGAATTGCTCTGTACTGGAAGTTTTATAGCATGTTCTAAAGCATATTCTTGTGCTTAAAAATAACAATGAGTTTGAAGGGATACATTGAAAATGGAGAGGAAACTAACATGGGTAGATTGCATGGATTCTCTTCTTTGAAAATAATGGCTCAAAATAGATAAACAAGGATTTTGTCTGACTAGTTGAAGAGAGGTCATTCACAATGGATAATTACCTCATGGATATGTCGATAGTTGGTTGGGTTTGGCATTTTTTTTAATGGAGTCATGATTATAAAAGGAACATGTGGTTTTCCCCTTCCATTTAGAGGAATGTTATTCCAATATTTTTTGTTGTTATTTTCTTGAGAATCAGCCAATTAATACCCACAATCACTATTTGTTTAAATTGTTGTAATAATTGTAAGGTGACTTTAGGCAAGATCTACTGTAAGAAACAATGTTGTTTGAATTATATTCCTAGGAAAGTGACCTTTCCTTCTAGTAGGTGTCATGGAACTTAATACTATTATTACTATAAATAATCACCCTTGGAAAAATTCAAGGGGTTAGATTAAATATAGTTTTTGAATCAAAAAGACTATTGTAGATTGGATTTCTAGTATTTTTGCAAACTATAGTGAAAGTATGTTTCCTAACTTGTGTGTGATTGTGTATTAGAGTAACTTAATTCTAATTTAGTTATCCTCTTTATCATACAAGGATCAAGAGCCCACTCTCCCAATCTAATAAAGAGGTATTTTCTTGCTTCTTAGATTAGTATGTTATTGTTTTTAGTGTGTTGTTGGAGTAATATGTTGTTTTCGAACTTTCCTGTGCATTTTCATAGTAGCTAGTTAGTATGGATTATATAAGTTAAATTAAATGGCATGGTTTGGATTTAATACTACTTTACTTTCTATAGGATTACTATAATTTTTCATTTAATTTCTTGTAAAGTTTTATTATTTTATGCTTGTTGTTTCAATTTTGGACTGCTTTAAGTTTTCATGGATACTTTTCAGTAGAGGCTTAAAAACCTGAACCTAGAATACCTCTTAAATGATTTATCACATACATCCATAGGACACTAGCCTAGAATTTGACAAACTAAAATGAGGAGATTAACAATGCTCATCATTGATCTTGGCTATAGATGAAACAATCTACATTTTTGTCTAAACTTTGGTCAATAAAGTTATCTATGATACCCAAGTCTAATAGTATTAGAATCTTATGTCCTTTGAGAAAATTGTGTACTATCATGCAATATGGTGTCAATATTCTAGAAATAGCATTCAAAGAAAGGGTGGGAGTTTCTTCTACAAAACTAATAGTTGGAGGTTCTACATCCACTATTTTGATTGCTCTTCTACTAAATCGACAAATTCATCCCCCATGTATATAGAAGAAGATAAAGTATTACTCATATCTAGAAGTTCGAGGTATTTTTTTTGCACTTGTGACCCACAACCCATTTTTTATTATAGTTATAACATATTCCTTGGGCTCTATGGTTGGCCATATTTGTAGGTGTTAGCTTTTTAACTATGTGAGCCTTTGAAGCATTAATATTTATGGATGTAAAAGTTATATTCTAGAATATCAAGGGTCTAGAAGCCTTCCATTTGGAATTCTAATTACTCTTTGTAAGTTTAGCTAAACTTTTGGCAGTCATGTACATGACCAAATTGAGCATCTGGACCTTCATTCTTATCTCCTCCTTAATGCCACTAATAATATAACTCTTGAATAATTCATCAAGGAGAGCTTCATATCTATTAGTGAGCTTCTCAAAAGGAGTAATATACTCTAGCATAGTATTTTTTGTTGAAGCTTAGTGAAAGCACCAGTAAAGTCTTAAAACTTTGATGACCCAAATTGACTAAGTATTTCCCTCTTGAATTGTGTCCACCTAAGGTTTGGGACTTGTTTCTAAAACCATTGAAACCAATGTAGTTCTTCAAGGTCAAAATTAAAAGTGTCTATGAAGATCCATTGCTCAAAGGGAGTTTTATGTAGTTCAAACTATTTCTCAACCTTGATCAACCAACTTTGTGGCTCGGTCCCATCAAACCTCAGAAAATCTATTTTAGGAAATCTACAAATAATACCTTTATTGTTCCCTAACCATTGATTATTTTCCTCAATAAAGGCCTTATAGTAACATGTCTATTCAGCGGTCTTCCCCTTTGAGCTTCTAGGCTATATTCAGTTGACCTATCAAAATTTGGATTTTTTATTATAAGCACTTCAACATCCTCACCTATTATGTCCTACTTATATTGGTATTCTACTATCATGGGGGACAAAGTAGATAGCTGATCCAAAAGTTCAATTAGGGCATCCAATTTGATGATTTGTTCCTCCATCCTCTATAATATAGACTCCATTGCTTGATATCAATTCTTCAATAGCATTTACTAAAAATAGAATTACTATTTTTAGTGGTTACTATTTTAGTAAGGGTCCCAAAAAAGTGTATGGGTGTTATAGACCAAAATAATCACCTTGAAAAGACAATCAAAATGGGCTATACCACAAATGACAATTTTCTAGACTCTCAAAAAAAGTGTATGAATGTTATATACCAAAATGATCAGCTTAGAAAGACAAATCAAAATGAGCTATATCCCAAAATGATGATTTTTTGGTACTTTTTTTTAATATATAGACAGTTCTTTAGCCCTCTGTACTCTGTAATTGAGCTTTGTAGTCCTCTATACTCTATTTTTTTCCTGTGAGCATTTCTCCTAATAAGATAAATATGAAATGAAGATATTTTAGGTTAAGGTGTGTGTACTCTCCATAACCCTCTATTATACTATAGCAACAATTTATTAAGCTCAAACCAATATTTTAGGTTGCTACTTAAGGAGGATTACACACATACCCTTGAGTGCACTACCTACCTCTTTGATCAATATGGATGAATAGTATTATGCTTAGTGCACTATAGATATTACACATCTAAATGGATTCCTATATATGAATATTTGGCACATGGCTCTTTAAAGGGATTTTTTATATACACAAGGTATGTGGGAGTTCAAATTCATGTACATGTGTTGTTTGAGACCTAGGCATTGGAGCTTTATTGCCCCTCACTTCATTAAATGCTTTATGGATAATGTACCTTAGCCAATAATGAAAATCCTCCCTGTTATTTTAAAATGGCTAGAACAACATTTCCAACCTATGGACCTAGGTTTAATTGAAAAAATTGCTCACAATAGAATCTTACCATACCCTAGAAAGAGCTCTAATACCACTTGCAATGAACCTCTTATTTTCATGCAAATATTTCTTCTTGAAGTTATTTGATCTAATATATACAAGATAAGAAATTTAGTGCCAAAGATAATTCTAACTATGATTACAAATAGTATTGATAAAAGCAACACTAATATTTTATATTCAATAATAGAGACATTCATTAAAGGAAACATGAAAATACAAAATAATAGTAATTGTAGTAATTTGGGACAAGTAATATTACTATCTCTAGTCTCTTCGAGGAGTAAACCTCCTTACAAAATATGCAAATTATTTTTAGTCCTCTGAGGATTACATCCTTCCTCTTTTATAATATTTACAGGCATAATTCTTGATATTCTATGGCAACCTGCTATGACAATATTTTTGACTACATATTCCATGGAAATTATATTCATGATTCCAAAGTGATTACATACATGATTCTATGACACATACTCCTACCTATATCTAACTTAACATGTGGCCCACTTCTAACTTAATACATGGTCCACTTTACATACAATATCATATACCACTATGAGTTATAATTGTGGGGCACATAACATATTTCTAAAATGCATTCTTTCATTATCTTCCTTAACTCAAAATTCTAAGTTTTATATCAATGGTTCATAGCATTCTATATTTTGATAGTATACCCATAAACACTAGATCAATATATCAAAAGTTTGGATATTAGACAAATATCCCATTTATTACCTCCCTTGTCATTCAAAATGATCTCAAGTGAGAACCAAAATGGAAAACACCATGATAATTTATCCTTTCAACAAGATGTTGAATGAAGCCTTCATGAAATAGAGGAATGAGATGGTGGATAAATATGTTCAAATTCTTTAGCGAATCCCTACTATAAATTCTACCTCCTTTGCACATCTCACTGCCCTAACACCATTCAATGCTTCCACACCTTGTAAAGTGTAGGTGATTTTTTATATTCCTATTTCTGAAGAAAAACTAATGTTGATTTCCTAGAGAACTAGTTGGATGACTTATCTTTATATTTTTCTATAAATAATTCCATCGGTAGTGATAAAATCATTTTTACACTATTGAAAGTTATATTACCTTTTAGAAATTGGTGGAAAGCATATTGCAATAAGATTATAGAAGAGAATGAATATGAAGTAGTGTTCACAAAGGATTATTTAATGTATGGCATCAACGAATAATATTATCCCATGGGATTTTATGAAGACCAATACATACGATAGTAATAAATCCTAGAGAACTATTTGGATGACTTATTTTTATATTTCTCTATAAATAAATCCATTAATGGTGATAAAATCATGTTTACACTATTGAAAGTTCTATTGCATGTTAGAAATTGGTGGAAAGCATATTGTAATAGGATTATAGAAGAGAATGAATATGTAGTGTTCACATGGGATTATTTAATGGATGCCATCAAGGAAGAATATTATCCCATGGGATCTTATGAATACCAATACATACGATAGTAATAAATCCTAGAGAACTAGTTGGATGATTTATCTTTATATTTTTCTATAAATAAATCCATTGATAGTGATAAAATCACTTTTGCACTATTGAAAGTTCTATTACTTGTTAGAAATTGGTGGAAAGCATATTGTAATAGGATTATAGAAGAGATTAATATGAGTTAGTTTTCACACAGTATTATTTAATGGATGCCATCAAGGATGAATATTATCCCATGGGATCTTATGAATACCAATACATATGATGGAAAAAATTACACCAAGGTAAATTTTAGTCTATTCAATATTATATTTATGCTTTACATTTCATGAAAAAAACTAAATATTCATGATATTAAGAGGCATTGAATCCTCAAGCGTTATAGTGGGATGCAATGGTATATTCAAGAGGATAAAAACTTCTTTGAATTTAATATAGTAGGGGAGGCATAAAAACTTATTATCAAATTGGAGAAAAAACATAAAAACAAAAATAGAAAATAAGGAGAAAATGACAAAAAACCAAAATACTAAGTACAAAATAAATAAAGGAAATAGTGGCTCTCTAAAGAATTAGGATAAATGGGGTCAATACCAAAATTAAAATTGGAAGCAAAAAATATTTCCAAAAAAGAATCTCCTAAAGACCAAGATTGGTAAATGATGCAACTATCACAACAACAATCGATATTTGAAGGAGCAGTTTCGAGTAATTTAGTATTTTTTTAATGAGTTGCAACCCTCTACATCCACTACACCATAATGTCCACATCCACAGGTTGAGGATATATGGAAATTAATTATGGAGGAAAAACCAAATGTGACTATTTCCACCACACATGCTTCACCTAAGGGATTATAAGAAGAGACATAAAAGGAGGAATGCTTATTTCAATCACAAATCTAGGTTAAAGGTAAGCCATTACATTTCATTATTGATAGTGAGAGTTAAAAAATCTGATTTCTACTCAAATGGTTAAGCATTTGAATCTACCTATCATACCACACTCAAAATCATATAATGTTGTATGGTTACAATAGGAGAGAGAAATTCATGTCACTCAACAATGTCTCCTCTCTTATGCCATCAGACCCTTCAAAGATGAAGTTTTGTGTAACTTTATATCCTTTGATATTTGTGATATGATTTTGGACCAACCATTTATGTAGAAGAGGCATAATGTTTATGAGTTTAGGCTCTAATGTGTCATCATCACTATAGGAGGTTGACATTATAGGATACCAAAGGTATCTTCTCCCACCTTTGCTTCTTGAATCAATGCTAAGCAATGAAGGAAGATGGTAGCAAAAATAAGGAAATTTATTCATTTGATACTTAAGCCATAAAGTAGGAGGACCATTGCTACATCAATTGCAGGCCCTATATAGTAGAAGGAGATGGACTAGATAATAGCAAACTATGATAAATTTCTCAAGTCGCTAATAGGGGTTCCACTTCAATATGAGGTAGAGCTTTCAGTTGATGTATTTCCTAGTTCTCCTTTCACTAATGCATCTATTTATCATATATTACTCTTTGAAAATGATGAAAACAGGAGGGAGATCCAAGAATTGATTTAAAAGGGGCATATAATACCAAGTGCTTCACCATGTGGTAATATAATTGCCTTGGCTCCAAAGAAATATGGAAAATCAAGATTCTATATTGAATATAGATATTTGAATAAAATCACTATGAATAATTGTATCTACTACCTCAAATAGATGACTTGCTACACCAACTCTATGGTGTAAAATTATTTATCAAAAGTGAACAAATCTGGTTGTCATCAAATACCCATACATCCCACTAACATATGGAAGACTACATTCATATCCAAGAAGGGTTTATTTTATTGGTTGAATATGCCTTTTGGCTTGACTAATGCACTTGCCATATTTGGGAGGATGATTGATGATATCCTACATCCCTAAACAAAATCATTTATGGTATTTTATTTAGATGGCATTACCATCTATAGTAATATATGGGAGGAACATCTCCAACATGTTTGATAGGTACTTTAGTTTATTTGAATAGATAAGCTATATGCTAATTTGGAGAAGTGATCATCTAGCATGATAAATTTTAAGTACCTTGGGTATACTATTTATAAAGAAGGAGTACATGTTGATCTTGAGAAGATTTAGATAATTAGAGATTGGTCTACCCCAAAGACTCTTATAGAGCTTCACATATTTTTAGGTCTTGTCAATTTCTATCAAATATTTGTATTAGGATTCTTACATGTTTCTTAGCCACTAAACCCAGCAACCCAAAGAGGTGTCAAATCCAAATTCCATTGGGAAGATACACAACAAAGGATATTTGATATGTTGAAGGACCAATTGTGTTTAGCTCCTACATTTTTCCTACTTGATTTGCATCAAAAATTTATGATGATGACTAATGCATCAAAGTGCACATTGGAAGATTTTCTCATACAACATGGGTATCCAATTGACTATCATAGTAAAACATTTAATGACGTAATTCAAAAATACTACATATATGAAAAAGAGGTATATGCCATTGTCCAAGCATGTAAATAATGGAAGCATATATTGATCAAGGAAATAATCGTCCATATAGACCATGGACCTCTAGAGTTCATTCAAACATAAAGTAAGCTAAGGAATGAAAGACATCAAAAGTATGCCATATAATTATAGTAATTTCATTTGATCATCAATCATAAGAAAGGGAGTGTAAATTCAATAGTAGATTGTTTGATCTAAGCTCTAATTATAGCACTCACCACCATTCATGATTCCTATGGGTATGATACTTCCAATTAGTCTACCTTGTATAAAGTAGATTTTGATTTTTCAAAATCATACTGAGCTATTCATGTGGGTGAGCATATTTTTAATTTTTATTTTCAAGAAAACCTCCTTTAACACATGGGACATATTTTTGTATTGGCTAGTGAATACTCAAAGATTACTTGGGAAGCACACTTTAGCAAAGTAGCAACTCACTTTGGGATGAAAAAATATTAATTGTACTTCAATAATATTTCTATTGGCCTAAGAAGAGGAATAATACCAAGAGGTACATCAAGTCATATACCCCTTATTCCAAACCAACCAACATGAAGCAGGGATTGTATACATCATTACCAATGCCATCCATAACTTGGAAATCTATCTCCATGTATATTATCTTAGGTTTGCCCACATATAAGCATAGTAAAGATTGTATTTTTGTAGTAATTGATCATTTTTAAAACAATAACTATCATTATTCCTTGTAACAAATCCATTTTAGCTAGAAATATTGTTAAGCTTTATTTTAGTCATGCAAGGCTCAACTTTGATCTTTCGGATTCCATTGTATTTGATAAATATAGTATATTTTTTAGCATTTTTGGTCCACCCTTTGAAGCATAATGGAAACCAAGTTGACATGTCCACAACCTTCCATCCTCATAATTATGGATAGATAGAAGTTGTGAATCAATTGATTGTACAACTTATTGTAATGTACATTTCCAAGCATCCATGCACATGGGATGAAAGCATCCCCTACATTCCATGTGGGTACAATCAAGCTCTACATAGCTCTTCCAAACATAGCCCATATGTTTGTTTTGTGTTCCAACCCTTAGCACCTATTGATATAGCTCTCCCTATGCAATCCATAGAGTACTCACCACATGGATAAAAAAAGTAGAAAATACAACATCACTTATAAAATAGATTCAAAAAATCCAACAAGAAGTCCATGATCTCTTGGAAAAGATAAATTTAAAATATGAGCAATGTCATGACCAACATTTGGTCCAACATCAATTCAATGTTAAATATAAGGTATGGTTACATATTAAAAAAGAGAGACTTATAGAACCCAAGTACGATCATACCTCTTTGCAATGGACCATACACCATCACCAAGAATGTGAAAGAAAATTCTACTAAATTGAATCTTCCATATTATCTTGGTTTGTATCCAATCTTCAATGTTGAACTTCTTAGGCCTTATCATCTACCTCTCTTGGACACTTCTATAGTAGTAGAAAAATTGGACATTGTAACTCAATCTATATTGTTTAGAACTAGTGGAGGAGGATCATATTATTGATACATCGACTAACACCCTTAAAAGGTAGTCCATTTAGATATATAGAGTGCTCAAAGTAGGACAACTTGATCAACAAGGAGAATGGCCCACTAAAATTTTAGATAAAAATAATAATTTTTGTATCTAATGTCAAAATTTGGTGCAATGGGGACCATTTTTTATCAAGGAGGTAAATGATCTAGGTATATGACCTTTTGGGGGCATGGCTTTATGTTTGAAAATACCCAAAAATATATTTTTAATCATAAATGCACTAGTAGGGGTATAGCTTTGTGCTCAGGATTATTTTTTGATCCATTCAGGAAGTAATGTAAATATTAGAGAGAGAAAAACAATTTCAGTAAGCAATTATATCGTAGATAAAGTTTTTGACAATAATAAACATTGCTCTAAAGGCCTTAAAATGCAAAACAAGGTACTTGCTAAAAATAGTACTTTTCTATTTTTATATTTTTGTAGTCAAAATGCATCTCTAGTCATGTTGATACATTAGTTGAAGACACAAAACACAAAAGGACAAGACATATATATGTAATTTTCATTTATTATGCACTTTATAACCCATGGAAGGTGAATTGCCACATTTCCATATGGGTGACCTTCCATATTCAATATGGTGGATTTCCAACATGCTAATTCTTGTATAAAAATAATTGCATCCTTGAATATAAAAACATGAGTAATGGATGAAATATTTTATCTTCATGTATCTTCCTAAATATTGCTTGTGTACACTATTTTTTGAGCAATAAAATCATTCTATTATTTTCCTTATATAAATGTATTCTTATTTGGTATACTTTGTTATTTCTAAATTGCACTCTTTCATGGTCTTTCTTAACTTGATTTTTTTATTTTTGAATCACCTCATGTCTAATTCATGGTAACAATAGATATGATCCCATTAGTTATGTCATATAAACAATAAACCATTGCATAAGGTTGTATAATGTTGTACAAATAGTGAACTTTAAATGCAAGTAAATCTCCCCATTTACTAAGAGTATGACTTTGTGAACTATAATAGGAGATTTCCTAAAATCTATCAAGTAAATATGGCCATGTATATAAAATAGTCTCTTTCAGATTTTCATATCCATCAACCATAAATTCTAGTGACCTATGTTTTATTACAATGCCAAGAACCACTAAATTCATAGCAATAAGTTCAAATATAAGTATATTGTCATTTGAACATAGGATTTCTTTTAATTTTTAGAATAAACTATATTTTGTGATTTCAAGTGATTATAGAATTTATAACATAACAATTCAATAAAAAAAATTATTATGATACAAACTAGGTTTATGAAAGGGCCCAGACCCTTTTACACTTTTCAACTGGCATCACTAGTCTTATTGCACAAAATATTTCCAATAGAAACCATTTTCAACTTATAACATAACAAGTGTTGAGATTTCAATTGATTATAGACTTTATAACATAACAATTTAATATTCTATTTTTAATTTGTATGTGGTTAAATGTTGTGGAGATCTGAAGGTAATGCATTATAACATTCATATTCTATTAAGGCTAATAATATTGTTATTACTACTTTATTTTCACCTTTTATGGTGAGATGGAAGGAGCTATAATGACCTTCATTCTTCATAACAAAATGATAAAGAAAAAAAACTTTTCTAGTCAAAGAGCACCACCTTCTAATAGACCCTCTAAAAATAAAATATCAATAACACATGCATTCAAAGAACATCATTGGCCAATGGGATTTAGCGCAATTGGTTGGGAGTGAAGAATGTCATACCATAAACCAAGGAGAAAATATCAAAATATGATATATCTCAACCTTCAAGGAGGATACATAGGATCAAATCTTGCCAAGTGATATGACTTTATTGAGTGTCTCGACCTAGCATATTAGTGTGTTGTAGAAAATTTAATGCCACTATGTTTTCATGATGTAATATGGGTGGGGCCTGTTTCAATCCTATATAACAAATGTAAAAAAAAAACATCATTAAAATGAGTTGCTAAAACAAAACAAAAAATTAATAAAGTGATAAAAACCATTTATAGGATTTATAAACCAAATGATTGGAAATTAGCATCAATTATATATGTAGATCTTAATAATCCTTCTCTTGTGTAAAAATATTCACATGGATTTCAAGTCACACCTTCAAGGAATTTATTGCATCTACCTTTGGTAATATTTAGGCTTAAACATCCAAAACAAAGCAAAATGTTTTAGCACAAACAACATCAATGGGATAATATATTATTTTTATTTAAAATCTAATGGAAAATAATTTATTCTAGGTAACGTTTAACATTATCATCGTATATGTACACATACAAATTGAGATTAATGGTTATATCATATGGAATATTTATGTTTACCATAATTTTGTCCATCGCAATAAACTCATTCCTATTGTAGTTATTAAGGAAATAGTATCTCAATGGAATTTTTGTCATATTAGAGTTAGATTCAACATAAAATCTCTCTATTATAATTCCTCTAAATAGCCATGACTAGTCAAAGAAAATATTTGATTCTAGATATATTAATGAAGTATGAAAAAAAGAAAGTTTTCCCTCCTAATCCACACAAACCATATTCACATGAGCAGCATTTTATACAATCTCTAAACATAAATCGAAACTTTCAACCATGAAAAATATAGGACCATATTTGTAAGGTTCCAAGCATATGACTTATAGGTTACTTGTGTGAAATTATTTAAGATCTTTGCAAATACAAATATCCTTCAAGGAATTGTCTTCATTCTTGAGAATAATAACAATATCAAAGTGAGGTGTTGTTCTTTTCACCAAATGGATAATTGACCTAGACTAAAGATCATAAGGAATTATTCTCTTTGTTTAACCTTTCTTCCTTTAATTAATCATACAACATACATGCAAATGATGTAGTTTTCTTAGGAGACTCCACAGAAGAGTGGTCATTTTGTATCTTAGGACGTTTAACACTAATATATTCACCTAGTATAATTTTTTAAGGTGGAATTTTTTAGTGACATTGGTCTCAATTGGTGTAAGCTTTATGCAATCATTAGATGTCATGGCTATTACACAATCATTATCTTTTGAAGTAAAATTTTTACCCTTGCACATTTTCTTTTGGACTTCCCTACAAAATGAATGTGCTCTTTGATCCTAGAAGATTGAAAAAATAAAAAGGTTATTGCAATTTTAGAAAATGAATAAAGAGAACTAAGGTATTTGTATCAATAAGCTAGAAAAATGCATATTTTGCAGAATAAAAACAAAGATCAATAAAAACTATTTTCAAGAGTTATCTTGAGTTCATACCTTTAACTTGTTTTTGCTTTAAATTTTAGTTGGTGATTTGTAATATTCCCTCCATAAAATACATATGTCAAATAATGAACTGAAAAATAAAATTGAAATCTAATTGTAAACCACTAAAACAAAAATTTGAATGGAATTATTTTAATAAATATTTAATCTATTGATGGTAGGTTACACTTATACTAAAGTAAAATATAGGTTCCAAAAAAAAATTAGATCATCAAATAATAGCCATTAACAATGGTTTAAGATACTATAAAAATCAATGGATGCACAAAAAAATGATTTTACATAAACCTTTTGGAATTTATATCTTTTTGAAACAAAATGGTGGGAAAATCTAGAGAGCACTTTAAACTCTTTTCTAATCCACTTCTTAGTATATGCATTGTTCATTTGTTGGGAACTACAACAACTAGAAATTTTGATTAAACATATTGTAGTTAGAAAATAAATATTATAATATGTTAACTATAGTTAAATTTGGGTTAATAGAGGAGAGGTTCCAATTAATTTTTAAAAATTATAGGATCTCTTATGTAGTGAGGGTACTTATGAAGAATAAAATCTCCTTTGAGTTAGGCATAGGATAAATCAAGCACTTTATGACTTAGCTTAGTAATAGGACTAGGAATAAAAAAAACCCCCTCCACTTTATCAACACTTATCCCTCCCATGGAATGAATTCCATAAAAAATAGGTCTTCCCTCTTTCAATTTAAAATATTTTTATTTTTATTTTACAAAAAAATAAAGACATGTGTAAGCAAAAGAGGACAACACCTTGCAAGAAAAATAATGAAAACAAGCAATTGCAAAATTAAAGGATTTTGTATTGAATCTTATTGGAGCCTTAGTCTCCTTTTTACAATTTATTTGCCCCAAGTGCATAGGGGTATGATTACAATAAGTGAATGTTTGCTTTCACATAATAGAATGGATACAAAGAGGGGAAAAACCCCTTTGGCTAATCAAATTATTGGTGGTGTCTTTGGTCTTCTTTCGCTCCAATCCAATTGGTGAGTGGGCTTGAGTATCCAATGATGGGCCTTCTTTCGCTCCAATCCAATTGGTGAGTGGGCTTGAGTATCCAATGATGGGCCACTCCTAGCTTCAATAGCTCTTCAAATACCTATTACCTACACACATGCAAACCAGCAAAGGGGGATTAGTAGCACCCGTATATTCAAGCGATAAACCTAATGCTACACATAAACCTATTACTGATATGGATGAAAAGCATATAGCACAAAACAATTAACAAACAAAACCTTGATTAATACTCAAATTGCTAATCTCTGTCGATGAAATCCATTTTTGTTCTCGAGACTATGGAACCGTGGAAGCGCAATTGTGGGCTAGAAACCTCGGACCTGCGGTTGTGAAACTGCGGATGCGCATTTTCGACTGTGGAACCACGGATGAACGGTTTTGACTGAATAACAGGTTGCCTCAAAATTTGAGCCAACGGTCAAAGTCAAGCTCGCGCTTTCAATTTCTCGTTGGTTCTAGATCTATTTTGGTATCCTGTTGGTATGCAAATTCAGCTCCCTTTGTTTTGTGGATTGATGGTGTCTTTATAGGCTTCCTGGGGCTTTCGAGGGAAATGTGAGGTGGCAAGCCTGACTTGCCAAGTGGCAAATCTGGACTGCCAAGTGGAAGGGGTAGTTACAGTGAGTCACTCAATGTGGCTCACTTAACTGGGGTGATGTGGCTCCAAGTGGAGTGGGATGTGGGATGTTGTTTTATGTGAAGAGACAAGGGGACAACAAAAAAGGAGTTGTGGCATGGGTGTTGGGAATCTGTCTCATGTGCAAGGACAAAGGGGACAGGAGTGGGTAAGATGTGGCATGGATGTTGGATGATGTGTCCAGGACACATGTCCAATGGGTAAACAGGGTATCCTACGATGATTTTCCTGATTAAATAAATTAGGAAAGTATAATGATGTGCAGGATTTTATATCCCTAAGTTAGAACTTAGGCATATATCTTTATTATGTAGGATTTGATGGTGAGGTGGTGAATGTGAACTAAAGGGTGCTAGATTTTGGTGTCTACAGTTGCCCCTTTTTGTACTGTGTTGTGTACAACACAATGCGATGCAAAAACTAATGACATCTAACTTTATTGGACGAATGGGTCCATTCCTCTCTGACACACAAAATGAATGAATTTAAAATTTTTGATTTGTTTGCTTACCCCTTCAATTGATGATTGGGTAAAGGTTGACACCCATAAGTCAATTGACGAAATACGGATGTTGAAAGTGGGCTGTAATTGAATGATGTTGATATTGTTAATAAATTTTGTCTTGATTTCTTTGTGCCCCAAGCTTGGGATTATTCGTGTTCTTGCATTTTTGCTTTTGGTTTCATTAATGTGTAGAATACATGGTAAAAATCTGACCACTCTTTGATTTTTCATCCACTATGACTTTAGCAATTCCTTCCAAATGATGGGCTTAAGGAACCAGTCGTCGAGGATTTGATGCTCTAGCGGTTTTTGATTTTACCAAATTGTTGTTTGTTGTCCTGCTTTTGACCCAACGGAAGGTGTTGTAGGATTACCTTGCAAATATGTTTTTGAACACATTTAAGCTCATATATTTAGGGGCATATCGTCTTGATTCATTGTTGCTTATTGCAATTTTTGAATGAGCTTCCTTATGGTGATTTACCCATCCAACCGGATTGCATGGATTGCTAGTCGCTACAACCGCTAGGTGTATAGGATAATCCACTAGATACGAGTTTCACTCCAGATGATTAGGTGGATTGCATTTTTTTTTTTGAAACCGTTGACTTGCGGTTATTTTGGCAAAAAACACAGATTTGCATTTTCCTTTATGAAACTGCGTTTTTGCATTTTTTTGCGCCTCAAAACGCGAGTTTGCATTTTCGTGCGCTATAGAAAACGCGGGCGCACATTTTTCGCCGCTAAAAGCGGCTATTTATAGGCTGTTGTCATTTTCAAAATCATTCTGCCAGTTGTCATTAGTTTATTGGTTGAAGTGATGAGTGAGATGGAGGTTGGCAAGGGGAGCGGTGGCGGTGGCTCGGTTGGAGCAGAAGTTGGCGGCCGGTTTGCAGAGGTAGGCGATTTGGCCTTCTTCTTTTTTTTTGTGTTTGGTTTGCTTGTTTGAAAACTAAGCGGGGTTGGCAATGAACTTGTTTTTCTTTTTCTTTTTCTTTTTTTTTTATGGTAGGTAGAAATTTTTCATTTTTGTTTTTATTACCTAGGGTAGGTTAAAAAAAAAAAAAATGTTTTTGCTTTTATTACCTAGGGTAGGTAAAATTTATTTTTTTATTTTTTATTTTTTTATTATCATGCATAGGTAAAAAAATTTTGTTTTTGCTTTTATTACCTAGGGTAGGTAAAAAAAGAATTTTCTTTTTTATTTTTTTTTACCATGCCTAGGTAAAAAAATTTCGTTTTTTGCTTTTATTACCTAGGGTAGGTAACATTTTTTTTCTTTTTTGTTTATTACCATGCATAGGTAAAAAAAAAATTGTTTATGCTTTTATTACCTTAGGGTAGGTAAAAAAAAATTGTTTATTACCATGCCTAGGTAAAAAAATTTCTTTTTTTGCTTTTATTACCTAGGGTAGGTAACATTTTTTTTTCTTTTTTGTTTATTACCATGCATAGGTAAAAAAAAATTGTTTTTGCTTTTCTAGCATGTTGTGCTAAATTTCATTTTTTTATGTTTTCTTTTCAGGTTAAGCTTCTTGATGCTCGACATAGGTGGCCGAGGACCATTCAAAAAGTGCGGAAAGCACTTTTTGATGATGATTGGACTCTACTTCACACCATTAGTTTAGATGGTTGCGGGCGGTTAAGCACCGTCCGAGCTGATAAGGATCTCTTTTCGATACTTATTGAGCGTTGGGATCTATACAGAGGCACATTTTAGCTCCCAACAGGGGAGCTGACTATCACTCTCAAGGATATCTATCGTATCTTTCGCATCCCTATCGAGGGTCCTACCGTTTGTGTTGACCTTGACAAGGAAAAGGTCTTTTTCCCTCTATTTGGTGAGATGTGGGACATCGATTGCAGCAGGGGTGGCATTGCGTATCTGGATCTCTTTACAGCTAACAGCTTGGGTGCATTACCTACCTTTATGATGTACATTTTGAGCAACATGTTATTGCCCAATTCGATGAGATCGAGGATCTCATGGAACCAGGTGTCTATTGTTCTTGACTTGATAGCTGATCCTCGTCGATTAGCCTGGGCTCTTGCTCTTCTCTGTGAGGTTTATAGCGAGCTCTATGAGGTGAAGAGGTGCGAGTGCAAGGGTCTGGGCTATAGTTTGTTGGTCCATATTTGGTGTTGGGAGGATGTTATCATTGGTCGCCCTGGTGGTTTACCTTGTGGCGTGAATGCCACCTCTCCCTGGGCATACAGGTGGTTACTCCGTGAGGATTTCAGTCGATCTGCTATGAGTGCATCAAAGTTCAGAGATATCTTGATTTCTCTGAATAGGGACCTGATGTGTTGGCAGCCTTGGAGGGGTTTGGATTGGGCGACGAATGCAGCGGAGCTTCGTCACATTAGGCGGGGATGATGGATTTTTGGCACTCGTTTGAGGGATATGGATTTTATCTAGTTCTCTCATGTACTACGCAATTTGGTCTTGTTTAGGATGTTTCGGATGTGCCTGTTACATACAAGTGATGGGGTGATGAGTTGGGATTGCCTGTTGCTCCTAATTTTTGGCAAGTCGACGATCCTGCTGATGATTTAGACTTGGAGGTGCTTGACTTGGATGATGTTGGCACGACTGCTGAGTATGATGCTTGGTTTGTGAGTCAGCCTCTGTTGACTCTTAGCGATATTATAGATGATGATGGGAGCAGTGATGATGTTGATGTGGGTGGATGGGTTCCTTGGTCGGCAAAGCATCGACGTGGTAGCTCTTCGATAGCTGACACGTACATGGACGTTCAGAAACCTGAGGAGGGTGGTAGTAATGATGATGAGGGTTTACCTCCTTGACGGTCAAAGGAGTGGGGGATTCTCTAGGCTGAGCAAGATAACATAGATTTGGAGCTAGGTCGAGTGAAGGTCAAGTTAGCACAGTATCAGGGTGAGGTGACTCATCTTCAAGCTGAGGTGGAAGGGCTACGGGTTGGACCTAGCAGCACTATTGTGGCTGCTAAGGATGCAGAGATCACCAGACTCAATGGTGAGATTACCCATTTACAAGGTGAGCTTTCTCAGTTGCAGTCAGGTGCTGGAGGTGATGATTATGCTCTAACTATTGCTTCTCTATGGGTAGATATTTCTTAGAGGGTCGCTCACCAGGGTGCTAATTTGAGAAGCCTACATAAGTAGGATGTCTACATCGAGATGTTGGAGAACATTCTTCATGAGCATCAAATTCCTTTACCTGTTCCTCCATCATCTGCTGCCACTGCTACTCGAGGGACTCAGACGAGTCACAGGACTCATTGTACTTCTAGCTCTCACAGTGCTTCTACAGTGTAAGGTCCACAGAGGGATCCTGTTGGCACTAGTTAGATGTTGTATTTGCCTTATTTTTATTTTTTTGTATATTTTATCTTAGTATGAGCCTCAGTGCTTCGATGTATACTACCTTCGGGCATTTTATACTTTGTAGACTTTCGTATTTATATATATATATGGAATTTTATTTCGGTATCCACATGTGTTATTTGTAAATGTATTCTTCTTGTTTATGCTTTTGCAATGTTTATATTATGCAATCTTATATTTCTATGTTAATGCTATGATAATGAATGCAAGTGAACATGTAAAATGCATTTTGATTTATAGTTATGTAACTAAATGAAGGTATGCATGGTGCTCATGTAATCTTATTTAGCTCAGAGTAGTTGACCTTTACTCATTCATATTTGCAATTGGGGGTTCCCACTTGATTATTCTTTGTAGTGATGTATGTGGTATGTATAAATAGTATGTGGATGGTGATATGGATAATGATTTTGCTTTTGGTATGTAACTGAAAATATTCTCAAATACTCAAAGAAGCTAGTAATGTTAACCATTTTTCTTGAATGTTATCTTACTTTCTTTAGGACCATATTGTGTGCTAAATATTGCATGTCGATGACCCTAAGCAATCCAGAACTAGTGCATGTGATTGTGATGTTTATTGCCCCATCTAGAGTAATTTTTGGACGGTGCCTTTATGGGTTTTCCTTTTTGGCTAGATTACCCGTATGTGCATACAGAGGTCTCCCTCTTAAGAGAGAGACATGTCACCTTGCATGAGTTTACTCCACTACCATTCAAGCGTCTATAGCCCTGATGGAGGCTCACTCCATAGTCCAATGATTTTGATCTTTAAGCCTTTGTGATGACTACATAACTTTCTAAGGGGAACATAGTACGATCTTTTCAGCTTTAGAGATCTATGGTGTGTGTTGTTAATTGTTTTTTTGTGTAGAGTTTTGGGGAATCAGATTCTCAACCGAAGTATTATGAGAATGTTACCCTATCCTTAATACTCTATATTTATTTATATTTGTTGTTTCACTGTGGTAGTGGTGATAACCACTATTTTTATTTTTGGACTATGTTGCATGATAGGGTAAGCGAAGAATTTGACTTTTTTTGCTTTGAGGTGTACCCAAATTGGCGTTATCTTTCTATTATTCAATATGTTTTAATATTTGTCAAAGTGTATTGGGTTCCAGATTGCTTTTGGGTCAATCTACCATACTCAAGATTTTCTTAATGTGATGAAAGTGCTTTAGTCCTAAAGAAAATTGGACACTTCATGAAGCTTGGTTTTTCACTAGACATGTTTGAGTGACTAAAAATTGTATGATATATTATATATGATGTGTATGATTTGTGAGTTGTAAAGAATCTTAGTTGAATACCCCCAATTCTTGGAATTTGTTTTCTTGGTTGTATCATCACCACCATTAAATATTACTAAGCAAGGGATGGGATGGATGCAACTAAATATATATATATATATATATATATATATATATATATATATATTGTATGAACATATAATTAAAATATAATTGAAATGCAAATGCAATATGAAAAATGCAATTTAAAATATGTCTATTTACAATGTGAAATGCATGCAATGTTGTAAAATGAAATTTTTTGTTTTTTTATTTTTTTTTTAGCCATGTACATATATATACATATATTGCAAGTCATTTTATGCATAAAATGCCTTTAGGTGCATAATGTTCAATGGTTCTGGCTCCAATTTCCCTTATAAATTGGAAAGTTTGTACGTTCCTTGTCCCAATTTTTGCTTTAATATATATGGGCCCAACCAATTTGCTGCAAATTTATCCATTAAGTGCGGTAAAGAATTAGTATTTTGTTTATTTTCTTTGAGAACTAGGTCCCCCACTTGAAATTCATGAGGATGGACTTTTGCGTTGTAAGCATGCTTGACTCTATCTTGATATACTCGTACATTTTCTAGAGCATTGATACGTTTCTCATCAATAATTGTCAATTGGTCAAGACGCATCTGTCTAGTTGTATCATCATCCATGAATTCTTGTATCTCGATTCGCAAGGATGGTATCTTGAGTTCTAATGGTAGTATCACTTCTACACTATAAACTAGTGAAAATGGTGTTGCTCCCGTTGGCATTTTTATGTTTGTTCTGTAAGCCCATAGTTCTAAAGGGAGGTGAGTATGCCAATCTCAATGATTATCTTTTACCAATTTCTTGAGAATATATATGACTGTCTTGTTGGTTGCTTCAGCTTACCCGTTTGCTTATGGGTAATAAGGTGTTGAGAAACTGTGTAGAATTTTGAATTTGTTGCACAATTCTCTAACATCCTTATTCTTAAATGACTTTACATTATCAAAAAGTATTTTTGAGGGTATTCCAAAATGACAGATAATATGCTGAAGTATAAACTCTGCTATTCGAGGTCCAGTCATAGTTGTCATTGGAATTTCTTCCACCCATTTTGTAAAGTATTCTATAGCGATTATGATGAATTTATGTTGTCCTGATGAAGCAGGTGTTATTTTACTGATCAACTCAAGGCCCCATTGTAAAAAGGGCCATAAAATTTGAATGAGTTACAAATTTTGTGATGGCACATGGGTCAAGTTTGCATGATGTTGGCATTTTTGGCATCTTTTGACGTATTTGCAATAGTCATTCTTCATTGTCGACCAATAGTATCCCATGCACAATATTATTTTTGCAATTGCCATTCCGCTGAAGTGACCACCGCAAGTACCATCGTGGGATTCTGATATTGCTCTTTCTACTTCAATTGGATTTAAACATCGTAGTAATATTCCATTATAACTACGTTTATATAACACATATCCAAGTAAAGTGAAACGAATGGCTCTTTGTTTGAATGTTCTTTTTACAGTTCGTATCATTTCTATTGGTAGTGTGCCTGATTTTAGAAAATATTTTATCTCATCAAGGTTATAATTGTAAGGTTCGATATGTATCAAACAAACATTCTTCTCACCTATAGATTCTATTTTTTATCTATTTGTCGATCGTGGCAAGTTACTAATTTCATACCAGTAAAATTTTCCTAGCAACTGTATTGCTACTTCATGATATTTCTTTAATACTGGCTCTTTACATTGGTATTCTCATTTTATTTGGTAGACAACCAATTGAGAATCACCAAAAATGCTTATTCTTTTTATTCCCATTGCTATAGCTGATTTAAGACCTAGTATTAAGGCTTCATATTCTACATTATTGTTAGTGCATGTGAAGTCAAGTTTGAATGATAAAGAAATGGGTATTCCTTCATGTGTGTAAAACACAACTCCTACATCTTGCCCTTTTTTGCACTTTGATCCATCAAAGAACATTATCATATCTGCTTCATTCTTAGGTGAAACTATTTCTTCTTGTTTTGTGACAAAAAATACTGAATCGTCAAGAAGTTCAATTATTAATGGTGTATCATTGTACAGCAGAGCTTTCTCTAATTGATCAACTATTACTTGCCCTTTTATGGATTTTTGAATTGTGAATTCGAGGTTGAATTCCATTAAAAGCATTATCCATTTAGCAGTGTAGGTGTTGTTGTAAGTGCGAGTCATCATGTATCGCAAAGGGTTTTCTCTAGCTATAACATAGGTGGTATTGCTTAGCATGTAATGTCTAAGTTTCTTAGTGGTGAAAACCACTGCTAAGCATAAATTTTTGACATAACCATATCTTGTTTTGTAACTTACCAATGTTCGACTGATGTAATAAACCGCTTGCTCTTTATTTTTCTCATTCTTTTGTGCAAGCATTGTTCCTAAAGCAAAATCTGTTGCAAAAATATACAGGTGAAATGGGACTCTTGTTTTTGGTGGCGTAAGAACTAGCGGTGAGGCTAGATATTTATTTATATTATCAAATACCTCCTGACATTCAGTTGTCCAAGAAAATATCACTCCTTTTTGTAATAGGTGATTAAAAGGTCTGTATTTATCTGAGAGTTGCACAATGAATCGACGAATAGATTAGAATTTTCCTTACAAACTTCACAACTCTTTCAAGTTCTTAGGAGGTGACATTTTTAATATTGCTTTTACCTTGCCTGGGTCTACTTCAATGCCTCAATTTGAGACAATGAATCCTAGAATTTTTCCTAATGTTACACCAAATACACACTTCTTAGGATTTAAACTTACCTTATGTTCTATTAATCGATTGAATGCTTTTTCTAGCACATCTATGTGTTCAAGATGCGTTTTTGATTTAGCAATAAGATCATCTACATAATATTCAATTATCTTATGCATATAATCATGAAATATGTACATCATGGGATGTTTATATGTAGCTCCTGTGTTCTTTAATCCAAAATGCATCACTCTATAGCATAATTTCCCCCAAGGTGTTATGAATGTTGTTTTATGTTGATCTTGGGGATTAATTTGAATTTGGTTGTATCCAGATAAATCGTTCATTAAGGAGATCATTTCATGACCAACACAGGAGTCTACTAATTGATCTATATTTGGTAAAGGAAAATCATCCTTGGGACACACTTTGTTTAAATCTCAAAAATCAGTGCATACTTGTATCCTCTCATTCAGTTTACGAACGGGTACCATGTTTGAAAGCCATTCAGGATAATCGATTGGTACTATGAAGTGTACATCCAATAAATTTTGCAACTCTTCTTTCATAATTAATGCGACTGTTGGATGAACTTTCCTAATCTTCTGCTTGAATGGCTTGGCATCATGTGATAGCGTAATATTGTGGACTACCAAGTCCAGATCTAAGCCAGGCATGTCTTTGTAGGACCATGCGAACACTTCCTTCTTTTTAATAAGCATGTTTATGATGCTTTCTTTTTCTTCTGTGGATAATTCTTTTGCTATTTTGATAATCTAGGGATTGTCCACATCTTCACTAAGGTTCACATCTATACTCTTCTATTAGCATGTGAGAACCTTCTTCTAGCTAATGCAGAGTCGGGATGAGGTGGATATCATCTGCCACATTTTAAAATGTGCCTGGGGTGTCCCCTTCTATCTCAGTTTGAAAAATTGAATTGTTTTATGATGAAGGTTGTTGCGAAATATAACTGTTTGAAGCGCGCAACAACTCTTCGGATAGGATGAAGTCAGCAATGGATGGCAAGGATGAAATCCTATCCATTGCTATGATACTGGTGTCGATATAGGTCAGTTTTGTCTCATTATATGGATTGCGGAGTTGGGTGAGCAAATCAATAGAAATCATGTTGACTTGATGGAAATGAGGTGGTTGTAATTCAAGAATTGATGACTCGTATTCTCTAGATTGCAACTAACCTAATGTGTGTGATTGGTTTTTATGTATGCTTTGCCAATGTGATGGAGGAGGTTCTAGTTTAGGACCCTCACACTCTTTGTTTAGCTAAAAAAGTGTGCGGTCTATTGGAAACTTTTGTTAATACCAGTTATCCTTCTGCATGGTTTGTCCGTATATTATCTCTTCTTGAGGTTCTTCTTCTTGATTAAACCATTCAAGACGTGCTTCATCTTGGAGCATTCTCCTGGCTTGTATCTCAAGAGCATGGTTGATAAAAATTATTTCAGTTTCATCATCATCACTGTCACTCATCCAGAATCCATTAGCATTTGTATGAGGTCCTATAATTTTGTGGAGAACAGATCTAGCACAAGACAAAAAACAAAAATAACAAGAGCCAAATTTCTTATTTCGTAGCTTCAAAAATATTTTACAGAGAATATCCAGCAATCTGCCATTTTGCCAACCTTCTCATTACAATCCTTGGGTTTTTATCGAGGTCCCGATCCTCTATGTTTTCCAACTTCCCACAATCTGCAATTGCCACTTGGAACAATACTAGAAAGTTGCATTGATGAGACTCTGGGTGAGGTGCGTGACTGACTGCCATACCCAACGGGATCTTCTTCTCGAACTGTTGCTTTGTTGTTAGTTGCTATAAATGCGTCTCTAGATATCTTGTGCGAGTGGCCAACATGCTCGTTGGAATCTTCCTTTGAAAATGCTGCTTCACTACTGCTATCTTGTCATGCATGAAAGGACGCCTTTATGGAAGCCTGGAGTGCGTGTTTTTCTTTTGGTTGCGATATCACGACAATTTCTTTCTATGCTTTCTCTCTCCTATTCCGGTCGCGATATCGCGACATTCCCTCCTTTGTGCCTTCTCGCTTCCGCTTTGGTTGTGATATCGCGACCTGTCGTGATATCGCACCATTTTTCTATCGCACCTCCGTTCTTCAATTTCGATCATGAAATCGCGACATGTCATGATTTCATGACCTTCCAACCTCCACGCCTTTACCCCTTGTGTTGGTCGTGAAATTGCGACATGTCATGATTTCACGACCTTCGATCCTCCGTGCCTTTGCTTCCCTGCATTGGTCGCGAAATCGTGACATGTCGTGATTTTGTGACCTTCGGTCCTCCGCACCTTTGCTTCCCTATGTTGGTCATGAAATCGTGACATGTCACGATTTCGTGGCCTTCGGTCCTTCACGCCTTTGCTTCCCTGTGTTGGTCGTGAAATCGTGACATGTCACGATTTTGCGACCTTCGGTCCTCTATGCCTTTGCTTCCATGCGTTGGTCGCAAAATCGCAACATGTCGCGATTTCGCGACCTTCGATCCTCCATGCCTTTGCTTCCCTGCTTTGGTCACGAAATCATGACATGTCACAATTTCGCGACCTTCGGTCCTCTGCGCCTTTGCTTCCCTGTTTTGGTCACGATTTCGCGACATGTCGCAATTTCGTGACCTTGTGTCTTCCACGCCTTTGCTTCCCTGCTTTGGTCGTGATTTCGTGACATGTCGTGATTTCACGACCTTGTGTTTGCTGCTTCTCTATCTCCTATTTTGGTCACGATATCGCGACACTCTTTGTGTCGCGATATCGTGACACATATATTATTTTTTTTTTTCTTTGCAAAAATACTTAGAAAAATTTGGTTGATGCTAGATTGCTCTGCTGCCCTCGGATGCTCCTGCATCAGACACTCGGGGTGGATTGAGAAGTGATCCTCACTTCTGATCTTGGAGAGGAAGACCCAGGCGGTCAACCTCTATTTTTGACAGCCAAGTTGCATCTTCTATAGGTCTGCCTTTCCACTTGATCAAATATTCAGAATATTGTTTGTTTCTTGTGCTTTTGCCTTCATGAGTATCTAATAATTCTTCGATCTCGTCTATGATTGGGTTAGACGTTGGAATGCTCCACAATTATGTACTTGGTGCCTCTGTATTGTTTCCTTCATGGTATTCCACTAAATATGATATGTTAAAAACAGGCGAAATGTCAAGCCCATTTGGCAATTCCACCTCATATGCATTGCCTGAGTCCCATTTTTCTAGTATTCTGCATGGCCCAAACTTCTTCATCTTCAACTTCTTATAAGTTTTGGTTGGAAATCTTTCTTTTCTAAGATGGACCATGACTTCATCTCCCACTTTGAACTCTTTGAACCACCACTTTTGGTCTGATCTTATTTTATACTGAGTATTCATTTTTGCAATTTGTTTCTTCACTTCTTCATGCAGGCTTTTCATCTGTTTCGCAAATTCTTCAGCCTTGACACTGCACTTTTCCCCTTTCTCTAATTTCCTCAGCTCAGAAACATTTCTTAGGCTGTTTCCATATATGACTTGGAATGGGGACTTGGTTGTACTCTTGTTGACAGAATTGTTGTATGCAAATTTCACCTGCGGAAAAACCAAATCCCATCCCTTGGGTTTATCTACTATCAAGAATCTTAATAAATTACCCAGACTTCTATTTACCACCTCTATCTGTCCATCAGTCTATGGGTGGTATTTAGAACTGAACTTCAGGTCTGTCTTCAACTTCTTCCACAATGTTCTCCAAAAATAACCAACAAAATTTGTATCTCTGTCAAAAACTATACTTTTTGGTAGACCGTGAAGTCGTACCACTTCCTTGAAAAATAACCCTACAATGTGAACCGCATCACTTGTTTTCTGGCAGGGAATAAAATGTGCCATCTTGGATAATCTATCAACCACCACAAATACGGAGTCATTTTCCCTCTATGTTCTCGGCAACCCAAGAATGAAATCCATGCTGATGTCCTCCCATGGCCTCTCAGGTACAGGTAACGATTGATATAATCTTGTGTTCTACCTCATGCCCTTTGCCATCTAGCATATTCTACAACTTTGCACAAACCTTTTCACATATTGCTACAGTTACGGCCAGTAGTAATTCTCACTCACCAGGGCAATGGTCTTATCCCGACCAAAATGTCCAGCCAGTCCCCCGCTGTGCTTCTCCTTGATTAAGTTCTCCCGCATGGAACTCCTTAGAATGCATAATTTACTTCCCCTGAACAACATTCCATCTTGGATTAGAAAATCCAACCACTTTGTCCTATCCACAGTAACAAGTGCCAAGCAAGCCGTCTAGGCCTTTGCAAAATCAGGATCTTCAGGGTACAGACCCTTTAGTTCTTCGAATCCTACCACTTCCACTATCATTTCAATCAACAAATTTTGCCTTCTACTTAAGGCATCTACAACTCTGTTTTATTTCTCACTTTTGTGCTTTAACACAAAGGTATAGCTTTGGAGAAACTCAACCCACTTCAAGTGCCTCTGATTCAGTTTTGTTTGGCTGTTAATGTACTGTAAGGCCTGATGATCAGTGAATAGAACAAACTCTTTTGGCAACAAATAATGCCTCCACTTCTTTAGAGCCTGAATTATTGCATAAAATTCTTGATCATAAACTGAATACTTTTTTCGAGAATCATTGAGTTTCTCACTAAAGTAGGCAACAGACCTGCCTTCCTGACTCAGTACAGCTCCTATTGCACTACCACTGGCATCACAATCTACCTGAAATACCTTGTTAAAGTTTGGGAGTGCCAAAACAAGTTGTTCCGTGACCTTCCTCTTTAATAGATCAAAGCTTCTATCTGCTCCTAAGGTCCACTTGAATTCTTTCTTATCTCCTCTCATTATTTCTGTGAGGGATGCACAAATGCTACTAAAATTTCTAATGATTTTTTTGTAGAAGCTGGCTAGACCATGAAATGATCTTACCTCCGTTGTGCTTCTTGGGGTAGGCCATTCGATGATAGCTCTCACCTTTTCTAAGTCCATTTTTATACCTTCTACTGAGATGACAAATCTCGGGTACACTAACTCCTTTTCAAAATTACACTTTTTTAGATTGATTAATAACTGCTCCTCCCGCAGCTTCTCAAAAACTCTTCTGATATGCATCAGGTGTTCCTCCAGGGTTTTGCTAAATATTAATATATCATCTAAATAGACAATGACAAATTTGCCTAAAAACTCTTTGAGTACCTCATTCATCAGCCGCATGAAGGTACTTGGTGCATTGGACAACCCAAATGGCATGACCAACCACTCATACAAACCCTCCCTGGTCTTGAAGGCTATCTTCCACTCATCTCCTTCTTTGACATGGATCTGATGGTAACCACTCTTGATATCAATCTTGGTGAAGTACTTGGCTCCACTCAAACAGTCCATTATGTCATCCATTCTTAGCAATGGAAATTTGTATTTTATTGTGATCTTGTTGATGGCTCGAGATTCTGTACACATTCTCCACTCTCCATATTTCTTTGGCGCTAGCACTACAGGCACTGCGCATGGACTCAAGCTATCCCAAATCAGTCCCTTCTCCAACAACTCCTAGACCTACCTATTTAGCTCTTTAGTTTCTACAGGTGTCATTCTATGTGCAGCTTTATTGGGCAAGCTTGATCCTGGCACCAAATCGATATGGTGACTGATCTTTCTTACTGGAGGTAAACCCTCAGGCACATTATCAGATATAATATCTAGAAATTCCTCCAACAGATCTAGGACTTTTGTTGGGGTATCTTTGCATTTTGTATCCCTGACTCTAGGAATTAATGCATAACACATATGTTCATGCTTTAAATCATCTAAAAATTTTCTCCTGTCAACCAAGCAAATTTTGGTACTGCCACATACCTTTTCTTCCACCTCCTTCAGGGGTTTCAGCTTATGACGCATTCCATTATTTGTCACGAAATAGGTGTTGGCACGGCCATCATGAACCGCACACCTATCAAACTGCCATGGCCTTCCCAATAGCAAATGGCACGCATCCATGGATAGAATGTCGCACAGGACCTCATCATAGTAATTTCCAATACTAAATTTTATCAGGAACTGTTCATTGACCAAAACCTTATGGTCTTTCTGCAACCACGTGATCCGATATGGATGCGGGTGTCTCTTCTTCTCTAGTTGCAGCTTTGTAACTATTCCCTCTGAAACTAGGTTATCCGTGCTACCGTTGTCAATAATAATATTGCAAATCTTACCTGTGCATTTACACCTTGTACGGAATAGGCTTTTCCTTTGATCTGTGGCCCCCTCTTCATTCAGTAGGACTCTCCTCGTAATCATTACTTCTCCTCTCTCTGCTTCTTCATAATGCTTAGATCCAGCATCTTCATCAGCGACCGCGACTCTGGCATTTCCTTCCAGCCTCCTATTATTCCTTTCTCATTTCTATGGGCACTCGTATTGGTGATGTCCCTCTTCTCCACACTGGAAGCAAGTTCCATGAAATCTTCCTCTTCCCTGGCCATGTCCAGCTCTGCCCCTTCCCCCTCGGTAATCATTATTCTAATTACGGGGGCGGTAGGTATTTTCTCTCCTTTGTTCTTGATTACTGCTACCTTCTCCATTCTTCTAAGAATCTTCATTCCTTCTTCCATTGGTCCTTTCGCTGGTTCTTCCGCCATGACCTCTTCCTCTTTGCTTGTTCTCAAACCTCCTATTGATATTTTCTTCAACCTTTAGGGAAAATTGGTAAGCGTCCTCTATGGTGGTCATCCGGACCATACTTAATTCTTCCTGAATGCTTGCTCGTAACCCATTAATGTAACGGGCTACCTTCTCCTTGTTGGCCTCTGAGTGACCTGTTATGATCATAATTTTATGAAACTCTTCTGTGTATTCTTTTATAGACTTACTTGATTGCCTCAACCCTTGCATTTTCTTTAGTAGTTCTAACTCATAATCACCAGGGATGAACTATTCCTCTTCAGCTTTTTTGCCATCCATTCCCATTTTGTTATTCTCTCTTTTCCTCTTTTATTTCGCTCCAACTGCACTCCCTTCCACCAAATGCTGGCATGACTTTTCAGTTTGGTCTTAGCAAATCTAACCCTATCAGGATCCTCAACCTCCTCGTATTCAAAGTACTCTTCCATATCGTTGATCCAGTTGATCAATTCCTCTGGATCAAGGTTCCCAAAATACGTGGAAACCTCCATCTTCGGCCTCTTCCCAATCTAGGATATGGCTTTTTATAGTCTGGCTTGAGCAGGATCTACTGCTTCTTCTTCTTCCTCAGGTTGGCCTTCTTCTTCGTCATCTTCCTCTTCACTACCTTCATCTCTTCTTGGCTCCAATCTTCTATGCATTTCTTCTTGCAGGGCTTGCATTTGCCGCTGCAAAGCTCAGACATCTTTTGTTGCCGTAATGCCTCTCCCACCAACAGGGTTTCTTCTTGGAGGCATTCTGCTCATTCACTCACAAGCCCTCCCATAGATCCTGGTGTAACTACCTCACGTCCGACGGTTTGTTACACACTTAGGAAATTTTGGCTCTGATACCACTTGGTGGAGAACAGATCTAGCACAAGACAAAAAACAAAAATAACAAGAGCCAAATTTCTTATTCCGTAGCTTTAGAAAGATTTTACAAAGAATATCCAGCAATCTACCATTTTGCCAACCTCTTCTCATTACAATCCTTGGGTTTTTATCGAGGTACCGATCCTCTGTGTTTTCCAACTTCCCATGATCTGCAATTGCCACTTGGAACAATACTAGAAAGTTGCATTGATGAGACTCTGTGTGAGGTGCGTGACCGGTTGCCATACCCAACGAGATCTTCTTCTCGAACTGCTGCTTTGTTGTTAGTTGCTATAAATGCGTCTCTAGATATCCTGCATGAGTGGCCAACATGCTTATTGGAATCTTCCTCTGAAACTATTGCTTCACTACCGCTATCTTGTCGTGCATGAAGGGATGCCTTTATGGAAGCCTGGAGTGCGTGTTTTCTTTTTGTCGTGATATCACATGTCACGATATCGTCACAATTTCTTTCTGTGCTTTCTCTCTCCTATTTTGGTCGCGATATCATGACATTCCCTCCTTCGTGCCTTCTCGCTTTCGCTTTGGCCACGATATCGTGACCTGTCATGATATCACATCATTTTTCTATCGCGTCTTTGTTCTTCAATTTCGGTCATGAAATCGCGACATTTCATGATTTTACAACCTTTCATCCTCCACACCTTTACCCCTGTGTTGGTCACAAAATCGTGACATGTCGTGATTTCGTGACCTTTGGTCCTCCGTGCCTTTGCTTCCTTGCGTTGGTCGTGAAATTACGACGTGTCATGATTTTGTGACCTTCAGTCCTCCGTGCCTTTGCTTCCCTGCGTTGGTCACGAAATCGTGACATGTCATGATTTCGTGACCTTTGGTCCTCCGTGCCTTTGCTTCCTTGCTTTGGTCATGAAATCATGACATGTCACGATTTCGCGACCTTCGGTCCTCCGTGCCTTTGCTTCCTTGCTTTGGTCGTGATTTCGTGACCTTGTGTCTTCCACACCTTTGCTTCCTTGCTTTGGTCGTGATTTTGCAACATGTCGTGATTTCATGACATGTCACGATTTCGCGACCTTGTGTCCATTGCTTCTCTCTCTCCTATTTTGGTCACGATATCGTGACACTCTTTGTGTCGCAATATCGCGACACATATATTATTTTTTTTTCTTTGCAAAAATACTTAGAAAAATTTGGTTGATGTTAGATTGCTCTGCTGCCCTCGGATGCTCCTACATCATAATTAGTGGCTCAAGGTCTTGCCTAAGGTATGCTATCGTAGTAGGATCTTCATAATCTACCTCTCGTTATAAAGCTTGCTCTCGAGGGTAAAAATTGTAGATTTGGTATCTACTTTCTAGTTGTTCATCCTCATCATTAGGTTCATCCTCATCATTAGGTTCATCTTCATCATCACTCTTTTCCTCCTTTTGTTCGCATTCTATGTCAAGTTCTTGGAAAGCTTGATTAATCAAAGAGCTTGTGATGGAAGTTTTATAGCCTAGACAGGAGCGGTCACTTGGCTCTCTATATTCTGGTTCAATAATGTGGTGAGGACCTTGTTCATGTCTTCCAATTCCATATCCTTGCCAATTAATCCTTCAAAAATATTTGACTGGGAAACTTGGGTTCGATAGGTAATCAATGTTTTCATTAAACTCTTGTAAAGAGTTGTCATTTTGAGGAGGTGGGTCCGATGAAGAATCCATCCCTCCATATATGAAATTGATTGCATTTTTTTGAGAAAACATTCTATATATATCACCAATAGCTAAAGGTGGGTCGCGAGGGCGACCGCAATCTCTGACTGACTTGATAGGTGGTATAACTGTTACACTTTCAATAATGTACTCACCAATACTTGGATTGGCGAGATGTATTGCAACTCTATATGGTTGTGTGGCTAATGGCTCTGTAGATAAAGAGGATTCTTGAGCCTTAGCTCTTGGCTCTGCTGGCAACATTGGATTATCTCTAACAGGTGGCCTTATTTGTGAGACTATGGATTCTAATGACTGTGAAGTAGTGGCTGATGATGTGGGTTGTGATTTGAATTTGAATTGTGGCTTTGAATCTGGAATTGTACTAGATGAAGCTGGCAATTAATTAGCAGGATGAGTGGGTGTAATTTGAAAATAAAACACGATGTTTTAAGGATGCACTGAGCTAACACTTTTAGATGCGAAAGTTGGATCAACTATAGGCAACTCTTCTAGAATGGGTGCTTTTGATGATGTGGTATTTGATGGAATAGTTCTAATGACTAGTGGTTGGATGGTTAGATGTGTTGATGGGAGTAAAGGCTCATAAGGATTTGAAATAAAGTTGTAGTATTTGAAAGGTTCAGTGTCATCTGGTATGCAATGTACCTTGCCTTCATGCACATATTTTAGGCATTGATGCAATTTTGAAGGCACACATTTCATTTACCTAATCCAAGGGCGTCCAATAAGTATGTTATATTGCATTTCCTCTTCCAAGATGTGAAATAGAACATGTATTGTTTTCATCCCCACGATGACGAGAAGAACAACATTCCCTACAGTTGAGCATAAAGCGTCATTAAAGGCCCTAAGAGTGAATGTGGATGTTGTGATGTGAGATGATGGGACGTTGAGCTTCATCATGGCAGGTGTGGTAATGAGGTTGATTGAAGAACCTATATCAATAAGCACTCTCTTGAAGGGTTTCCTATCAATGTGAGCTACTATGTGCAATGACGGATCAGGTGAATCTGTTGATATTTATTTTTCCTCGAAGTCATAGAATACTATCGAGGGTTCCATGCACTTTTGCACACTAACCACAAAGTAATTCAATGCATTAGGGTCTTCTGATTGTACTTGAATGAACTTTAAAATTTCCATCAATGCTTCCTTATGATATGTTGATTGTTGTATTCATTCATAAATTGACAATTTTGCTAAAGCCATCTTCAAACTTTGTGTTAACCAGTTGTTCAATGTAACAGCAGGGTGGTTGTGGAATGGTGGTGGTGGCCCATTCGATCCAAGTTGTATGGGCACATTAGTTGGTGATGTTGTCGGAGCTTGGGTTGTGTGATTAGCTTACCTTTGTCCACGGGTAACTATACTGATAGCCCCTACAAAACCTTGTGGTAGTTGAGACACATAATTAACCTAATTGGGAGGAACTATAGAAGTTGATGCTCCCGTTGGTTGTTGATTCCTCTCTTGATGTGGTAAAGGTGTCTGATATATGCCTAGGTTTTGGTTATTTTGGGCTAGTGGGTTGTCAATTTTGATTGTACCCGCTTCCAATAAATCTTGTACAATTCCTTTAAATCCACGACAACCTTCAATATCATGTCCTCTTTGTCTATGATAGATGCAAAAGAGGTGTTCTTTGTAACCTTTTGTCTTTGGTTTGTTAGAATCATCAAGTTTCATTTTTGGTAAATTAAAAAAAATTACCGCATACTTCTGAAATACTAATGAATATGGCTCTGGCATGTAATTTATTTTTGTCTTAAAATGATGTTGTTGCCTTTCTGTAGGTTGTGTCTGATTTTGTGAATGTTGTGGGGGTGGAACCGCTTGATAATTCAGTTGGTGTGGTTGTTGTTGTTGTTGTTGGGGTTGTTGTATTTGTGTTTGAGTCGGTTGATTTAACTGTGGTTGGCTCAAAACTATCTAATTAACCCGTGCGGTCTTGGACTGACCATGGTTATTCCTATTTTTATTCTTATTGTGCCACTCTTTCTTCTTAGGCTTAATCTCACCTTCTTGAATTTTGATTTCTTCAATCAGTTTTACTTGGGCGAGTGCCTCATCAAATGTTCTATACTATTGTAGCTATAGCAATGAAGATATGGGTCTACCAAAACTCTTCATGAACATTCGTATTATCTCTAGCATAGGGAGTGAAAATGGTAACTTGATCATGACTGATCTCCATTTGTTGCAAAAGTCATAGACTGATTCATCGTCATATTGTTTTAGGTAAATCAAATCGGTCAATGTTGTTTGTTTTCTAACATTTATGGTGAATCTTTCCAAGAACTGGTCCGCTAGTTGTTCAAAGGTAAAAATACTTTGATGAGAGAGATGGTTGTACTAGTCTTGGGCTTCCCCCCATAATGTTTGAGGAAATGTATGTAATAGTAATGCATCATTGCTTTTGATTCTAAAGCATGCATTCACAAATCTTGTTACATGCTCACGGGGATCCTCTTCTCCTTTAAATTCAAGCTTCGATATTTGGAAATCATGTGGATATGGTGGCTCTGGTACCGAAGTGTGAATAGGGTGATTGAGTAGTTACCTTAAAGTTAGCTTTTGGTATTGCAAGCCTGGGGTTTACATGGCAATACTATCAATCTGACTCTGTAAAAACTAGTATCTAGGATCATCTACAGGACTGACACTCGAATGTACTTGATGTTGCTGGTAATGGGTGGATTGTATGTAGGTTGGGGATGATAAGACATGTTTGGAAGAAATGTTTTATGATGTGGATGTTGAGGGATGTTATGATATGTATGGGGTGATGAAGGTATGATATTATGCTGACCTACCACATTAGCATATGGGTGCGGTGGTTGATTGTGAACTACAATGGTAGAGGTAGGACGTATTACCCAAGATGGATCTTGGATAAAGTCATTAGGTTGATGAGATGTAGGTGGAAGATTTTGCTCAATCCCTTGCAAATGTTGGTTAGGGTCAGGGTTCATGCTATAGTTAGCATTATCTAAAATCATTTTTTGCAACTGTAAGAAATCCTGTTGCATAGCAATTGTATTTGACATAGGGACTGCTACCTATGATGTGGTGGACTAAATTGGTTGTGGAACAACCATGGTAGTGGAGGTAGATGGGGGGTAAGTAGCAAAGGGTATCGCCACTAACTGTGGAATGGTATGAGATGTATGTCCTACAAGGGTGGATGGAGGAACGGATGTTGGGGTTTGCAAAACAATATAAATTGTTTCATACAAAGGATTAGTGGTAATGGTCATTTGTTGTGATAATGTGGGGGGAATTTGGTTGGATGACAATGGTTGATTGTCTAATGCTACAACAGCCAACTCAAAGAGAAGATTGGTGAAAATCTATTGTGATTGTTGTGGATAGGCAAATATGGATTCTTTTTGTGATGAGGGTATGACACGTGATGGGATGGAGAGTGGTGGTAATGATGGGAAGACCATTCTAGCTGCATTCAAGTACATTCTAACAGTTTCCATATCTATCATGGTGACCTGAATGTCTACTGTTGCAGGAGGTTCACTCTTAGGTGTCTCGGGTATAGCTGTGTGATTAGCTCTATGCATAATGTCTATGTTCATGTTGGGGGCATTACTAGAAGGCCCTATATCAAGACTCGGGGACATAGAAAGGGGCATATCTACTTGTACCACCACCAAAGTTTGAGGGACATTGCCAGACTAAGAGGCCATAGGGGATGACCACTGACTTCGGCTTGACACTAATTTCATAGCTTGATTATGAGTCACTACCATATGCTAATATGCAATCTATGTGAATGAAAAATAAAGTACAATGCAATACAACACGCCAAGCAAATAAACATACAAAGTGTTTGACCCTAGTTTGCACCAAGTTTTTGAATTTTTTTTTTTTTAGTGTGTTTTTTTGTGTGTGTGTGTGTGTTTTTTTGAAGTTTTTGAAGATATTTTGTTCTTTTTGGAATAGAATAATAGAACTCAATGAATATGGTGATTAATAACACTAGCACCAAGCATGATTTCTCAAAAGAGGCTAGGGTACACCGCTTAAATCCCAGTGGGGGGTTCGCCTAGCTCTTCCACTTTGATTCAACAATCATTCCAATAGTGGGAGACAACTTGAACACCAATGACTTATACCAGCTTAAAGAGTGCTTTTATCCTATCTAAGTATGATCTAGGGGGTAAGTCGATGGAAGGAGATGAATTCCAATATCACCAGTCTGAATTGGGGGTTGCTGATGAAATCCAACCAGACCCATGTTTTAATTATACGTGTGTGTGTGTGAAGGTTTTTTTTTCTATTGTGTGATGCAAATCTAACATACAATTCTATTTTTATGCCTAATGCAGAAAGTAGGAAAGACATAGAATAGCAGACAAAATCATATCAGGGGCAAAATCGCAAATCCAGGTAAGACTCAGCCAAAGTTTGTTTAACAAGGCTAACTGTGGGTGGGCAGTTAGTTCTGGTAAACCGTGGATACGTGGTTTTCCAACCACACATGCCATTTGGGAGATCCCAACCATGGGTGCGTGGGTCATTTCTATCAATAGAACAAATTTGAATACAAGCCCAAACCCTAAAAAAGAAATACCTGGGTTATTTCTAACCTGGTACATGCAATATGATTATTCCCTACTATGCATATGCAAATTCTCATTTATTTTGCTTTGTTATTGTGTTTATGAATGCAATATTTAAGTAGATTTTTCTATCCTTGGACCTAAATGCAAGTATTGGCAAACAAAACTGAAACCCTTAATCTACTTAAATGCAACCTAAATCCAGAATTAAAGGAGAAATTAAAAAGATGGCATAGGGTACATATGTGTGTTCCTTTTGCTGCTCCTAGCTTTCAACCGTCGATCCATATTTCAACAGTGCAGCAACCGCGAATGCGCGTTTCCTCAAATCAAAAACCATGGATGCACGATTTCACAGTGACAGGTTAAGCACAATTCATATTTGCTAACCCGAGATTGAATTCTCATGTGTTTCAAATCATTAGCACCTGTACATGCAAACAAATATTAGTAAGATTAAAATAAAGCAAGGCAATAAAATGAAACCCTTGGGAGGTCCCATCATGATCATCATTTTGTAAGCAAAAGAGGACAACACCTCGCAAGAAAAATAATGAAAACAAGCAATTGCAGAATTAAAGGATTTTGTATTGAATCTTATTGGAGCCTTAGTCTCCTTTTTACAAGTGATTTGCCCCAAGTGCATAGGGGTATGATTACAATAAGTGAATGCTTACTTTCATATGATAGAATGGGCACAAAGAGGGGAAAAACCCCTTTGGCTAATCAAATTATTGGTGGTGTATTTGGTCTTCTTTCGCTTCAATCCAATTGGTGAGTGGGCTTGAGTATCTAATGATGGGCCACTCCTAGCTTCAATAGCTCTTCAAATACCTGTTACCTACACACATGCAAACCAGTAAAGGGGGATTAGTAGCACTCGTATATTCAAGCGATAAAACTAATGCTACACATAAACCTATTACTAATATGGATGAAAATAAGATAGCACAAAACAATTAACAAACAAAGCCTTGCTTAATACTCAAATTGCTAATCTCTATAGATGAAATCTGTTTTTGTTCTCGGCACTATGGAACCGTGAAAGCATGGTTGTGGGCTGGAAATTGTGGACCTGTGGTTGTGAAACTACGGATGCACGTTTTCAACTATGGAACCACGGATGGGCGATTTCGACTAAATAATAGGTTGCCTCAAAATTCGATCCAATGGTCAAAGTCAAGCTCACGCTCTCAATTTCTCATTGGGTCTAGATCTATTTCAGTAGCCTATCGGTATGTAAATTTAGCTCCCTTTGTTTGGTGGATTGATGGTGTCTTTATAGGCTACCTGGGGCTTTGGAGGGAAATGTGAGGTGACAAACCTGACTTACCAAGTGGAAAATTAGGACTGCCAAGTGGAAGGGACAGTTACAGTGAGTCACTCAGTGTGGCTCACTTAACTGGGGTGATGTGGCTCCAAGTGGAGTGGGATGTAGGATGTTATTTTATGTGAAGGGACAATGGGACAACAACAAAGGAGTTATGGCATTGGTGTTGGGAATCTGTCTCATGTGCAAGGACAAAGGGGACAAGAGTGGGTAAGATGTGGCATGGATGTTGGATGATGTGTCCAGGACACATGTCCAATGGGTAGACAGGGTATCCTAGGGCAATTTTCTTGATTAAATAAGTTAGGAAAGTATAATGATGTGCAGGATTTTATAACCCTAAGTTATAACTTAGGCATATATCTTAATTATGCAGGATTTGATGGTGAGGTGGTGAATGTGAACTAAAGGGTGCTAGATTTTGTTGTCTACAACATGCATAACCCCTTTTTACTTTCTTCAATTTTGAGAGGGAAACTTAATAAATCTAAGATTTCTCAATTCTATCAACAAACCATCATTTCTTAAATATATAGCTACAATAATTCTATACCCTAGTTATTAACTACTTCACTTAAATATTATAATCTACTAAAATGTTAAAGCATGGTAAAATTCATCCTCTATTAGGGAAGCAACTAATTTTAAAATATCTCTGGATATTTATTTTGCTGCTTCGGAGTAGAATATAAATGAGGAGAAATACTTCATTTTCTTTTTTAATACTCATAATTTCTTGGATTCTTCGGTTTTAGATTGGAGCTCTTCATTTTACTTATTTGAGAATTTCTCTTTCTGTGTGCCCTTTGCCTCAAGGCATCTGGAATAATATTTTGGATAATTTTTTGGCTAAATTCTCTCATTGGATTGTTAAGTGGCTTTCTTTTGCTAGCAAAGTGTTGCTTCTTAAGTCGGTGGTTCAAGCTTCATGTATTTATCGATGAATGATTCAGGTTTCTCCTGCTAGTTTTATTCATGAGCTTGAATATTTGTCAAGAATATTTTTATGGGTTAGAAATTTGGAGTCTTAAAAATAGAGTCTGTTTAAGTGGGAGACTATTTGTAGACCAAAACAGGAAGGTGGTTTAGGTCTTTGTCTGAATTCTCTTTCTGGTCAGGCATTGGTGGCCAAGCTTTATTGGAGATGGTGCATTTCTCAAGACCGTGCTTGGGCTAAAATTATTTCCTTTAAGTATCTTAATGGGGTTGAGGGCTCTAAGATATCTAGATATAGTTTTTTCAGTAAAGGCTCTTTGATCTGGAACACCCTTAAGAAGGGGGCTACTCTTTTTAAGCAAAGATTGTTCTGGATTTATCTTAAAGGCTCAAAGGCTCTTTTGGTATGATTCTTGGGATGGTTTACCTACAATTTTTTCTATGTTTCCTCATCTTCAAGAGCTATGTAATTTTTTCTTGGCTACTGGGTGGTACAAGGTGATGGATTTTAAAGTTTCCAAACGAGTTGGGCAGGTGGAGGTAGTTCAGTGAAAAGATCCTAGAGATTTGTTGGTAGGTGGTTCTATTCAATATAGAGAAGAGTTGGCTCATATTTTGGCTACTAGGGAGTGCTCTTATTTATAGGATGATGATTTTTTGTCTTGGGGTCTGGATCCTAGAGGGGTTTTCTCAGTGGCTTTTGGTTACCATAATATAGATAGATAGCATTTTGGGGGTGAGGAGATTCCTTGGTGGAAACAGGTTTTAAATAAGTTTTCCAAATCCAAATGCAATTTCCATTTGTGGTTGGCTGCTAGGAACAAATGTATTACCTGGTATAATATCCAAAAGAGGTTTCCATGGCCCTTCATTTTATTTTCTTTGTGAGAATAGTGATAAATATTTAGGGTATTTGCTCTTACAATGTTCGTTTGTGCAGGATATTTAGCATCTTTGATGGAGGCTGTGGAAATAATCTTGTTCTCATGCCTCTTCTCTTGTTGAGTTCTAGAGTATTTTAGGAAGACCTCTTGCTAAGGCTTTCTTTCTTCAATTTGCATGGAGTATTGGGCTCTCATGTATTAAATGGCAAATAAATCGAAGAATTTTTCAAGGTATAAAGTTAACTGTTTATCATATTTGGAAGAGGATTGTTGGTATGATCCAAGAAAATATTTCTTCTAAATATCATATTAGTCTTCCTTTGGAGCAGTCTCATAATTTGATGATGTAGGACCTGGATTTAGTGTAAAATGACCCTCATACTTCTTTATTGGTTGGGAGGAGAGGTCTTAATCAAAAAGTGTAGAGAGATGGTAGATGGTATCCTCCACCTTAGGGGGTGTTTAAAATTAATATTTATGGCTCTTCCATAGGTAATCCTGGATATGCAGGTATTGGTGGTGTTGGAAGAGATAGTAGTGGTGTAGCTCTTTTTATTTTGTCTTGTTATAAGGGGAAGCAAACTAATAATTATATGGAGGTCCTTGCTATTCATTTTGCTTTGAAAAAAGGTTATGCTCTAGGATGGTAGAAGATAAGCTATGTCAGACTCTCAGATTATTATTAATTTTGTTGAAGACTCATAATATTTCTAATGTTCATTGGTAGTTGGTGTTAGTGGCTTAGCAGATCATTCAAATTTATCGACATCTGGAGTTTATTTCCTTTGTTTTTATTCTCAAGGAATGGAATGGTGTGGTTGATTGCTTGGAAAAATGGGCTTCTAAATTTTAGGAATACTAGAATGTTAGGGACTGTTATCTAATGTTGACTTATTAGGATAGTGCACATTAAGGGGGAATGTTAGAATATTATTATAATGTGCACTATGCCTATAATTGACAGGTTGACATTTGTCTTCTGCCACTTGTCCCTCGTCTTCGGTTTGAGTTGGAGTGGTGTCTTCTGAAAGACACTTGGAGTGGAGCTTATGACACTTGTCATATCTCCCTCCTAAGCTTGATGCTTATATATTGTAAGATAACTTGTAAATAATTTAACGCCTTTTGTTCAATCCCAACATTTGTTGGTATATTCCTTCTATATCATCACCTGTAATGAGAAGATCATCCACATACAATGTAACCAAGATGATGCGGTTCCTCCAATGTTTCACATAGAGAGTGGATTCTACTGCAGATCTAGTGAAACCAAGGTTGAGAAAATAGGAGTCAATCTTTGCATACCAAGCTCGGGGTGCTTGCTTCAACCCATATAGAGCTTTCTTTAATCTGAGGACATTGTTGTTTTGGCCTTCAACTGTGTATCCTGGTGGTTGTTTCACATACACTTCCTCCTTCAAATGACCATTTAGAAATGCACTTTTGACATCCATTTGATATATTGGCCATTGTTTTTGAGCTTCCAGAGCAATAACTGTCCTGATTGTTGTCATCTTAGCCACAGGAGCAAAGGTCTCCTCATAATCAATTCCCTCTTGTTGCTTATAGCCTTGAGCTACTAGGCGAGCCTTGTAGCGATCTAGTGAGCCATCTGCTTTATATTTTGCCTTGTATACCCATTTTGTGCCTATGGTATATTTTCCTTTGGGTAAATCAACTAACTCCCAAGTGTGATTCCTTTCAATGGAATCCAATTCCTGATCCATGGCATGAACCCATTTAGGATCACCAAGTGCTTCTTTGACATTAGAAGGTTTAGGTTAGCTAAGGACTTTGGCCATTAGGGCATAATTCACTTGGTGTCTTAGGGCTGAAGGTCTTTTTCTTGTATAGGTGGGCAAATTATTTTGGGCTTCTTCTATTGTGGCTTAAACCCACTTGGGTAAAGGATTGGATGATGTTACTTGATCATTAGGAGGATGAGGTGGAGGACATGGATCATTTGTAGGAAGTTCTTCTTGTGGATGAATTTCTTGATTTATGAGTGAAGGAGAAGAAGTAGATGATATTGTATGCATGAATGGAGCAACTATTTCATTAGTTATTTCTAAAGTGGGGGCTTTAGGAGGATTAGATGGGGGATACTCATGAAAGGTAACATCCCTAGATAAAATGATTTTCTTGGAAATAGGCTCATATAATTTATATGCATTTGCACTATCACTATAGCCAACAAAGATGCATTTTTGGCTCTTATCATCAAACTTCTTCCTTTTCTTATGAGGAATATGAGCATAAGCATCACATCCAAATATTCTCAAATGGCCCACATAGGGCATCCTTCTAGTCCATGCTTCTTCAGGTGTTCTTTCATGTAAGGCCTTTGTGTATGACCTATTAGTCAAGTATGCAACAGTAAGAACGGCTTCTCCCCAAAATGAGTTAGGTAATATAGCAGCATGTAACATTGATTTTGCCTTATTTGTGATTGTTTGATTCATCCTCTCAGCAACTCCATTTTATTGTGGGGTATAAGGGGTTGTGAATTGCCTCCTTATCCCATGATACTTACAAAAATTAAAGAATTCATTAGAAACATATTCTCCACCATTATCTGATCTTAAGGTGGAGATTTGATAGCCACTTTCTCTTTCAACAAGTGCCATGAATTCTTTGAACTTATCAAAGGCTTGCCACTTATATTGAATTAGGTAGATCCATACCTTTCTACTGTAATCATCAATGAAAGTGATGTAGTATTTTGCCCCTGTATAAGATTGAACAGACATTGGCCCACAAATGTCTGAATGAATCAATTGCAAATGTCTATTAGCCTTCCATGCCTTTCCTGTTTCAAATGGTTGCCTATGGTGTTTGGCTATTACACATGGCTCACAAAAACATTTTGACTCCTTAAGATGTGGAAGTCCTTTAACTAATCCTTTTGTAGCCATCATTTGAAGATTATTAAAATTTAAATGTCCCAATCTTTCATGCCACATGTACTCCAAAGAGAAAGTTGTTGTATGCAAAGATGTTTGTGTTACAGATTTTGTAAGGAGGTAGTAAACACCATCCTTTTTCAGTCCCATGGCCTTGACATTGCCATTGGGTTCCTTAATGTAGCATTTTTCTTTTTCAAAATAGACATTATAGCCCTTATCAGTAAGTTGTCCAATAGAAAGAAGACTCCTTTTTAGACCAGGCACATACAAAACATCTGTTGCAGGAACATTATTACCATCATGCAAAGTAAGTGGTGCCTCCCCAACACCTTCAATGGGTAGAGCACTTTCATAACCAAAAGTAATGAATTGGTTTGATGTGGGATGAACCTTGGTCAACCAATCTTGCCTTCCTGTCATGTGCTTTGTCTGCTCCGAATCAATATACCAACATTCTTTATCTTCAATATTAACTTGGTTGGCTGCATACAATGTGTTCATATTATTATTTTGTGGTTCTCCTTGTTCTCTTTGCCTTTGATAGCAATTAGCAATATTATGATTCCATTTTCCACAATATTCACACCCTTGTTGATTGTTGTTTTGACCCCCTTGAGGTCTTGTTGTCCATCTTTGCTGCTGCTGGTAGTGCTGCTGTTGTGGCTGTTGTTGGTACTGTTGCTGACGTGGTTGCTGATGGTACTGTTGATTTGGCTGTTGTTGGTACTGTGTGTATCTCTGGTGTGGTCTACCCCTTTGATTCTGATTATGCTGATTTTGACCCTTGTTTTTTTTAGGCTGTAAAGTTGCCTTGGTGGCAAAAGCTGCTGATGTGGCTTCAATTTCTTCATCTTTGATTAGGGCTTGCTCATGCTTCTTAAGTAGGATCTCAATATCCTCAAGTGTTGAATTCATTGTTTTACCACTCAAATCTAACATGGTAGCATAGGAGTGAAACTTTGAAGGAAGACCATGCAACATTATTGGAATTAACTCATTATCATCTAGAGTTTTACCAGTAGCTAAGAAATCATTTTTAATAGACTTCACTTCCATAAGATAATCGGTAAGTGAGCCTTTCATACATAGATTGTGCAATTTTTGTTTGAGATACAAAATATTATCTTGACTTGGCCTATCAAACAATCTATTGAGAGCATCCCATGCTTGTTTAGGTGTTTTTGCAGCCCTTACAGTTTCTCTGCATTGAATTCCTGTAGCTAGCTTGATTAAACTTAAAGCTATGTTGGAATTCTTGTCAAATTGTGCTTTTTCTTTAGGGTCTGTAGGTGCAGTGAGTGGGTCTTCATCAGCCTGCCTATCTCTCACAAAGTCCCACATGTCATTCATCATTAATATTGACTCCATCTCATACTTCCAATTTGCAAAAGTTTGTGCTCCTTCAAGTTTCTTTGTAAGTCCACTTAATAGATTTGTGGTAGCCATGATTTAGAAAAGGATCAAAAGAAAAGGGAGCTCAACAAAGGATGAAGTAAGTACGAAAAATGCCAAATTAGAGCCCTCAAAAAAAATCTAGGGTACACCGCTGAAGATCCAGAGGAGGGTTCGCCTAGTTTTTCCACTCTGAATCTTCAAGATTTTCCAACAGTGGGAGGGTTAAGTTGAACATAAGTGCCTTTTTCTATCCAAAGAGAGTAAGAATTAGAATTTTACCAGACCTTTATACCAAACTTCTCAATATACCCGCCCTTACGTGAGGGAGACTATAAGTATTTGAGCAATTGATACGTGGAACATAGGCAATTCTAAAAAGGAATAACCTGCCAGACCTTTATACCAAACTACTCAATATACCCGCCCTTACGTGAGGGAGACTATAAGTATTTGAGCAGTTGATACATGGAACATAGGCGGTTTATAAAAATGTGATGCTTGCTTTTTGTAGAATTGTTACAATAGATGTGCCAATGTATTTTGCTGAAAATGCCTGTATGTGTTTGTTTGCTTGTATATGGCTTAGTGTCAAGTGTGTATGAACTACACTTGATTACAATTATAAACCCAAAGTCATGCAAGGGTAATAAGAAACATAAAATGTAGTCAAAGCCCAAAATAGAAGATGCAAGCAACAAACACCTAGTGGCCAAGAGAGTGCCACAAAATGAATCCACCGACAAGGGGACAAGGGGTCCTAAATCACCCCTTAAGTTGATGATTTGTATTGAGAACTTGGCTAAAAACAAATTAGCCCCAAATGTGCCTCCAAAAGATGAGACAAAAAATCGATGCCTCCTTTTACAAGATTGCCCCCAAATTCAATATAGGACTTGGCAGAATGTCCTCCCCAAAGACTTAAAATTGTGCCTCTTAAAGCTTGTCAAACTTATGAACCAAGAGTGTCGGATGCAACCGAAAATGCACTCTTTTTACAATATCATTTTTGACTTAAAATTCAGTTGAGCAAATGATCTCAAAACTGAAAAATAATTACACCAATGGATCCCCCTCGAAATTCTCTTTCCAACGACTATATATAAGCCTATAGTCGGATACAAATTGATGCTTCAAACAAGCAAAAAACAAAGGCCCTGAAAAAATGTGCAGCTCCGGGACATTCCCAAATGGTCACCCATCCGAGTGTGTGGCTTTAGAATGTATGCTTAACTTGGGAGTTTTTACAAAATTTTGCTACTAGCAAACTTTTTGACATTAAAGCAATATGCAAAGTTGAATTTATATAATTGAAATTTTAAATACTACCCCCTTTATCTTTTTAAGCATAATATTTCAACATAATATTGCAACGGAGATGCACTCATAAATTAAATAGAGTAAGCATGCAAGCATCCACGTCCTGTTCTTTTTAAGCTGGCGTCAAACCCGAAGATGGGGGTAAATGAATGACTGAAAGCTTTCACCAAGTCGTGGAAGATAGAGGAGCCACTTGTGCAACAGCAGCAAGGCCTTCGTAGAACTCAAAAAACCTAACAAAAAATAGGAGCTTAACGTTTCCCTGCAAACGAGCTCTATTATCCTCCCTGCAAACGAGATCTATTATCCTGCAACAGAACCCTTTACATTAGCAAATTTTACAATCTCAGCTCCAACACCAATGAACAAAAGAGGGAATCCTGTTTTTCCTTCGTAATGGCCGGCATGTTCAAGACGTCGCCGCTGTCGTCATCGCCCAACGGTTCCCTCGCGGCGAATTCCAGACAAACTGCAATAATCACTTCAATTTCCTCCGGCAACGTTCTCCACAGCTGCCTCGTTACTCGGATTGTCTCCAGCTTTCAACCCCGAAACCCGCATCTTGCCGCACTAAACTTCACTGAAAAATAATTAATATGCTTGGCTTCACAAATCCACATGAAGAAATTTCAAAAATTTGAACCTGCTTCAGCGCCGCCTGAATTGGCCAGAGAAACACCAGATTTCCTTACAGAAAATGACTGAATTCGTCGGAGAAAAACAAGATTGCCATACAGAAAACGACTGAATTCGTCGGAGAAAAAAACCAGATTTTCTTACAGAAAACGACTGAATTCGCCGGAGAGAAAACAAATTTCCTCACCGACTAAATTCGTCGGAGAAAAAACAAGAAATCTAAAGATACCTTAGAAAATTTAAATTCTTGGACCTCTATCCTAGGATATCTTCGTTTTAAAGGGCCTCAAGGTCACCAGATCGAGTCCCGAGATCGATTCCCTGTGTCGAGATGCAGAATTCTCTTAAATTTATGACAAAGAGTAGCTGCTCTGGCCTTCAGCTCAAACCGCACATTCAAACCTTCGTCCAGTGACGTTTCAGCAAATCTCGACCCATGCCTCACGCCTTGAACGCCACGACCTCTCTCCACAAGTACACAGGTAGCCACTATCTCCGTCCTCTCACAGTTCGTAGCCGCTCCATGGACTCAACACGTCTTCCTCAGGCAGGTCTTCAGGTCAGCCTCCTCATGAGACCCCAAGCTTCTCCGCCACCAGCACCGTCGGCTTCGCCTGCATGTCCGACACCACCGCCTGAATCGATCTCCTCTTCAAAAAACAAAGCATTTGCCCGCAGCTTTAATGGAGTATTTGTTAGGGTTTAGCCTGAAAATGCAGAGAAAAATGATGGTTGTAGTCGCAGAGCAGATATGGGGGTGTATAAGGCGAATTTTGGCTGTGTCAACGCGATGTTTCCAAAAAATCAAAATATGCAGATCCCTAAAAAATATTTTTGAGGCTTGTCCTCGGATGGCGAGGATTGTCCTCTAAATTAGGGAAACTAAAAAAAATAATAAATAAAGAGTTTCTGGTTTCTGATCCACTCAACGAGTGGAGAGCATACTCCCTGACTCCATATTCCACAGGCGGATCTCACCGCTCTGATACCAAATGTTGGGACTGAACAAAAGGCGTTAAATTATTTACAAGTTATCTTACAATATATAAGCATCAAGCTTAGGAGGGAGATATGACAAGTGTCATAAGCTCCACTCCAAGTGTCTTTCAGAAGACACCACTCCAACTCAAACTGAAGACAAGGACAAGTGGCAGAAGACAAATGTCAACCTGTCAATTATAGGCATAGTGCACATTATAATAATATTCTAACAGGGACTGGAATCAGCTCCTATTGGATTGTTCTCATCATCTTGTTAATTTGCTTGTTGCAGATATGTCTGATTGAGGTTGTTGTTTATTGGGTGTTTTTTGGTCGGGTTCTCGATGGTTTGAGGACTCTTTCTTTTGGCCCTTCTAAGGGTTATTGTTTTGGGATTCTTTGTTTCTTGTATGGTTTTATTGACTCAATAAATTTTTACCACCATTTAAAAAAAATATGGTAAAACTAATTGTTGACTTCTCCAATTGACCATCTAAAAATACATGTAAAAAATTATACTATATGCTAAGCAAATGTGGATCCAAAAATTCTTTAGAAATGTACATTAAAATAGTATATGTAGCAATCATAAAAGTTGGTTTAAGAATCAAATGGAATTAGCATAGCAAGATAGATTCCTCCTATTTCAATGAGGAGACCCATGTTCAAGTCTTGCCATATGATACACACATAACGACCAAGCTATTATAATACCACTATGTGGTGATAATGTAATATAGGTGGGGCATGTTTCAATTACATGTAACCAAATGAGAAAAAATAGTTAGTGAAGGCAACATGAATAATTAAAAATTAGAAGGCAAAGAAAAAAATTGATAGATTTTACAGAGTTCTAAACTTAGAAAAGTTTCTAAAATTTAAAAAAATTGGTGCTCAGTTTTTTTTGTCAAAATGACTTTCAACTATGGTGTCTTAGAGGATTTGGACATAAGCAAATTTTACCTTGGTACTTTTTTAACTTCACATGAAGGTGGTATAGGACCCTTCCATCTTGCTTGAGAAGTTTCTTCTAACTTGGCAGCAAAATTAAAAACTTGCATTAAGGTATCATGAGGAGGAAACTCTATATTTGAATGAATATGATAATGAATTTTATTGATATACTTAATAAGATAATTCTTCTATTCATCATCGGTATAAAAGTAAGTGCTTTAATTCATTGGTATAAATATCCTCATCTTCATTATATTTCAATGGATAAAAATAAATAAAGATGATATTTAAAGATTCCTACCAAGTCTCAATCTTGTCTCTAATTGCTTTGTGTTTTAAAATGGTGATCTATTACCAATACAATAGATATTGAGACATTTTTCCCACAAAATAAATATTTTTGGCACTAAACATTTTATCAAAAAATACTAAATTCTAGTTACTAGAGCTAGTTGTATAAATCTTTGATATTGATTCTACTTATGAAAAGCTTGATGTTGATCTACAGATTAAAGAGGTTGTGTATATGAAAAAGGGGAGTAGAAGTGGTTAGTGATGCTATTTAAAAATTGAGATCCAAAATTTACCTAAAAAAAGTGTTTTTATGTTCATCCAAAGCATCTCAAATAAGCTACTTAACATTTACATTCAATGTCTCTCTAGCAAATTCATGTGATGGATATTCCTTTATATATTTAGATATAGAACCATGGATAATGCCTTCCCTTTGATGTCATGAGCATGTATGATAAAATATTCAATGATAAAACATACTCAAAGACTCAAATTATAGTGGAGTCACAAGCAACAAGAATATGCGCTAGATATTTCAATGATAAGAGCATAGAAGCAATTCTCTATTGTATTGATCCATTCCAATAGGGCCCATGATGGTGGTATAGAGAAAAATTTTCAAGTTAGCTAGTCAGACTAAATGATTTATGCTTCTGTTTTATAATGAAGACATAGGCATAATAAATAATTCTTCCAATATCTAGGCACTATATGAAAATGAAAACAATATAAGAAATAATTATCAATAAAATACAAAATAATTCACACCTATGTAATAAGAAAAATAATTTTATAGGCAATTAAAATATAAAATATAAAATATAAAATAGAATACAAAACAACCATATAACAAAGTTGACAATATCATCAAGACTTGTTATAGTGTTGTAGTTCCTAGGTTATAATGTGTCCACAATGCTTAAGTGTTGATTCCTACTTGATCTTATCTACATAAAACGATCAAGAGAATTAAGGGTATGAAAGATACAATAGAAGCTAGACTATGATGAACTTTGAACTCACATATACAAAAATATATAGTATAATTATATAAATCAATTAGAAAACTAAGAGTTCCCTTTCTAGATAATTACAAGAAGACCATGCTAAAGAAATAGTTTCAAAATTATTCTCATGTTTTATGGTATTAGGTCAAAAAAATGAATCGTAATTTGATCTACCATCTAATGTATAATCATTGGCATTGTTTATAAGGATATTCGTCTAATGAAACCTTGACATTTAGAACTAGTGCTAAGTGTTGATACCTAATTCTAGTCAATATAGTAGACTTTTTGCTAAAGGAATTGACACCACACTCAATATGAGTATGATCATTAGAAATGGACACTATTATCGAACACTATTGGTTTCTGATAGATTCTAATATCATAGGCATATTTAGAGTGTTGGTGAGGGAGATTAGGGTTTTTGGGACTATGCAAGTAGAGGACAAAAGATAGTAGTGTGTTCCAGCAATGGTAGCAGGTCTCATCCTCACAGGAAGCAAGTTAGCTTCTAGTTTTGAAAGGTTCCTGATGCAAAACCATATGGGAGGGGCTTTTCCCCTCCTCTCTATAGATGGAGCAACCAGTTCCAATCCTAAAAATTTAATCCCAGGTACTGGTCCAACAATCTCAAGTTTATCTAGCTTTATTAAAATGAGAAACATTATTTTGATGCTTAAATCCACTCCCTAGAGGCTAATATCGAAGTTAAAAATCTTAAAAACTATGCTCTTATTTGTAAATTCTCTAACATTTATCCTACGTCAAGAAATATCCAAGTGTGGGTAAGTAAGAATTGGGATCAGTATGTCAAAGGTCAAATTGAGCTTTCTATAGTGGGCAGAGGTTACTTCTTAACTATCTTCAGTACGTAGAGGAGAGAGAGGTAATCTTCGATAAGGGTCGATGGTTTTTAGGATTAGCTGGTTTGTACATGAACCATTGGTTTGAAGAATTCAATCCTCTTGAAGAGATACCAGATAAAATTCTTGTGTGGGTTTAGAATCATTTTCCTCCCATGGTTTTTTTGGAATTAAAATATTCTGGTAGGCATTGGCAACCAAATAGGCGATTTTGTTAATACCTTAGAGAGGACTAGATCTAGGTCAATGGCAAATTATGCAAGAATATGTGTAAAGGTGAATTTGAACCAAGGTTTACTAGAGGTAATAAGCTTACAAATTAATGACTCTAAAGAATATTCACAAAAATTGGAATATGAAAGTATTCCATTCAATTGCACAAAATGCCATGAATATGGCTATTTTGCAAGATTTTACCCTCTGAATCCTCCATAAAAAACTTAGGATAAACAAAATAATGATGGTTTTACACAAGCTAGAGGTAGAAGAAATAATCCAAGAAGAAGAGCTCAATACCAAGACCAAACAACTCTCCATAACTCTTTTGAGATCCTAAATCAAGAAAAGATAGTGGAAAGTTTGGTTAAGGAGATTACTTCATTGACCTCTCCAATAAAGTCTCTAAACTCTGGAAATAGAGAGCAACAATGCACAAACATAGTAATCGAATAAGAGAGCCAAAATGTGATCTCAGATACTACTAAAGATTTACGCAATACTGATGAAATAGGCACTTTTTGATGCAGGAGCCTATCTTTAGAGGGTTTTTTTTTAAGAAGTTTTAAAATAGTTTTTTTATTACTCAAAATGGAATTATTTGACGTAAAAATAATTTGCCAATAATGGTAATTATTAAAAACGGAATTTTTTTATGAAAAACTAATTTGTCGAAAATAGTAATTACTTAAAAAGGCAGTTTTTGGTGGAAAAATAAATTTGTCGAAAATAATAATATTTTATTTTTAGGGCTTTAAGCTTTAGGGTTTTATTTTAAGGTTTCTTTTAGGGCTTCAAGCTTTAGGGTTTTCTTTTAGGGTTTCTTTGGGGATATATATTCCCTTGGTATTGCATTGTAAAAGGGGGAAGTGAATCCAAGAATATATATATATATATATATATATATATATATATATATATATATATATATATATATATATATTGGTTTATTTTCATGTATTATAGTTTTTATGTGAATAGAGGGTTTTACTAATTATTTTCATTTATTGTAGTTTTTATTTAAATAGGAGGTATTTTTTTTAACCTTTTGTAGTTGGATTTACATCATTTGATATCAGAACAAGTTGGATTTTCTTTGGGAAGAAAATAGAAAAAAAGAAAAGAGAAAATTAGAGGAGAGCGAAGGGGCTCCAGAAAAATTGGCACTCTGTGTAGTGCTTGCAGTAGATTTGTAAAACCTTGGAGAAAGAAATTGGCACTCTGTGTAAGTGCTTGTAGGAGGTTTTTTTATGTAAAACCTCAGAGGGAGGAATTGGCACTTTGTGTAGTGCTTGTAGAAGGTTTGTAAAACCTTGGAGAAAGAAATTGGCACTCTGTGTAAGTGCTTGCAGGAGGTTTTTTTAATGTAAAACCTTAGAGGGAGGAATTGGCACTTTGTGTAGTGCTTGCAGAAGGTTTCTAAAACCTTGGAGAAAGAAATTGGCACTCTGTGTAAGTGCTTGCATGAGGTTTTTTTAATGTAAAAACTCAAAGGGAGGAATTGGTACTTTGTGTAGTGCTTGTAGAAGGTTTGCTATTTTCAAACCTTGAAGGAAGAATTGGCACTATGTGTAGTGCTTGTAGGAGGTTTGAGATATAGAACTTCGAAAGAAGATTGGTACTTTGAGGAGTACTTGCAGATGTGTGGCCCTATATGGAGAGCAATTATGAGTTTGATCAAAAAAACTTGCAGGAGCAGAGTTCTTTTCAACCAGAGGAGAATAATGCAGGAGCCTATCTTTAGAGGGTTTTTTAAAGAAGTTTTAAAATAATTTTTTTATTACTCAAAATGGAATTATTTGATGCAAAAATAATTTGCCAAAAATGGTAATTACTAAAAACGGAAAATTTTGATGAAAAAATAATTTGTCGAAAATAGCAATTACTTAAAAAGGCAGTTTTTTGTGGAAAAATAAATTTGCCGAAAATAATAATATTTTATTTTTAGGGCTTTAAGCTTTAGGGTTTTATTTTAGGGTTTCTTTTAGGGCTTCAAGCTTTAGGGTTTTCTTTTAGGGTTTCTTTGGGGATATATATTCCCTTGGTATTGCATTGTAAAAGGGACAAGTGGATCCAAGAATAAAAATATATATATTTATTGGTTTATTTCCATGTATTATAGTTTTTATGTGAATGGAGGGTTTTACTGATTATTTTCATTTATTACAGTTTTTATGTAAATGGGAGGTATTTTGTTTTAACCTACTTGCAATTGGATTTACACCACTTTTAAATCCAAAAGTACTTTAAAACAAGGATATATTAACTAAAGAACTGAACAATAAGTCCATTCTATAGATGAGGTCTCAAAGTATAAATAGGAAGCATAAGTATGTTAGCCTTATAATCATCAAAATAATTCACTGGACACGTCTATCTCCAAGGAGCAAAGCACTCTAAAGTTGAATAATATAGATTCTATCACATCAAAATGAGAACCAAAAGATAATGCAAGGGTATCGAAGATGAAAGGTGGGGTCATTTCTCAGGGCTCCTCCATTCACATATATCAACTTCAATACCCTATCAGAATTGGAGAGTCTTCATCCAAAAAGAACAAAAATCTCAAAATAGCACATTCAACCTTGGAAACAGTAGATAAAAATATCTTTATTCAATCCATGGCTAAAAGCAAAGGCACACCACTGGATTCAGACTTAGAGAATTAAGAAGATGGAGACGCAGGGAAAAAAGAGTGCTTAGCTTGTGATTTAGATGTGGGGACAAGCAAGAAGAAGGCAGGTAGAAAAAAAAATAGAGTCTAGAAACACAAAGGCTAAAGAGGATATCAAGAATGGAATTCAAAAGCACATAGACAAGATACCTCTAGCCAAGGCTAATTCTTCCTCTAAATGAATATTTTTATATGGAATGTGAGGGGACTGGAAACCCCTTAAAAACAAAAAATTCTTAAAACCAAGATGTTAGAGGTAAAACCGTGGATAGTATGCATTCAAGAGACCAAGTTAGGAGCAAAAAAAGTTGACAAAATTGCAAGACTAGTGTGGAAAGATTGTAACTTCCTGATGATTGGTGCTTGTGGAAAGTCAAGGGGTATTTTCCGCTTATGGTCCAAAGAACATGTATAGGTAAAAGAGAGTAAAACAAACTTGAATTAGATAAAAATTAGCTTTGAGCTAGCAAATGATCCTAAAGTTTATGTGCTTTATAATTTCTATGGCCCTAATTATATGGTAGCCATGTTACTATGTTGGAATTCCATGTGGAGTGAAATCAGATAGGATACCAATCAAAATGTTATCGTTGGAGGAGACTTAAATACTGTATTGGATCCTGATAATAAGAAAGGGGGAGTCTTCTCATAATATCACATTAGAATCTTAATAAAATATGGTATGCATGAGTTCAATTTGGTAGATTTGCACCCCAAAAAAGGTTGGTTTACTTGGAAAAATAGAAGAATTGGTAGAAAGGCAATATCAAAGAGGTTGGACCAATTTTTAATCTCAAAGGAGTTGTTTTCTTACAATAAGATGATAGAAACAAGAACCTTAAGGGAAACTCACTCGGATCACTGGCTAGTGCTTCTTTAGGTAGATCAAGTCAAATAATATTCCCTTCAATTTCAACCCCATTTGGATTGACCACCCAAAAGTTTAAAAAACAATTAAGAGGTGGTGGTAGGAAGTTGAACCAGAACATGGAATAGCCATGTATAGATTTCATAAAAAACTGCTATGGATAAAGTTGAAGCTAAAAGAATGGGCAAAAGAGACACACAAAATAAAGGAAAGAGAAAAAGAAACTTTGAACATAAAACTTGAGGAAATTTATAAAACAATATTGGATGAAAGAAACAAGGAAGAGTTGTCTTGTAGAGAACAAAAGTTACTAATAAAGTTGGAAAAAATTTAGGATCAAGAAGAAGAGTTATACCGACTTAAATAAAGGATGATCTGGTTACAGAAGGGAGACCACACTAGTTTTTTCCACAAGTCCATAATCCAAATAAGAAATAATAACTTCATAAAAAGTATTCAAAGGGAGGATGGAAATACAGTGATAGAGTTGGAAGACATCAAATCAGAGGCTCTTAATTTTTTTGGAAATATTTTACAAGAATAATCGGTTGACAGGACTCTAGCTCAAGAGAAGCCCTAAAATACATAGACAAGGTGGTTAATGAAGAGCAAAACAAAAAGTTAAAAAAGAAGATCTCAATGGAAGAGTTGTGGACTACAATCAAAGGTATGAAAATGAAAAATGCCCTTGGTCCATATGGGTTCCAAGTCAACTTTTACACAAGTTGTTGGGAAATTTTAAAAAGAGATTTATTGGAAGTGGTAGAAGAAGCAAGAAAATCGGGTAAGATCCTCAAGGCCATTAACTCTATTTTTTTTGCAGTTATTCCAAAATATAGAGATGCATATTTCTTCTCTAGATTTAGACCGATATCTCTTTGTAACACAAGTTATAAAATTATAGCAAATATAATGGTAAATAGATTGAAGTGCATTCTACCAAATCTAGTTTCAGAGGATTAGGGAGCCTTTGTTGCAAACAAATAATTTTTTGACAACGTAATTTGTACTCATGAAGCATTGCATTCAATTAAAAATGGAAAGAAAAATTCAATGGTATTAAAATCGGATGTGGCCAATGCTTATGACCGAGTTAATTGGATCTTTATTCTCAAAATTTTATAGGAATATGGGTTTAGTGATAATTGGATCAAGTGGATCCATGCATGTGTAAATAGTCCCCAATTTGTTATCCTCGTAAACGGAGGTCCGACAATTTTTTTTGGATCTAGTAGAGGGATTAGACAAGGATGCCCATTATCCCCATATTTATTTGCATTGGTGGCTAACTATGTTAGCAAAATTATCAAAGCCAAAGTAGAGGAAGAGATTTTAGAAGGGGTAAAAATATCCTCAAAGGTCAAATCTATCAATCATACTCTCTATGTTGATGATACTCTTATGATGGACAAGGCTTCCATTTCTAATGCCAAAGCTTGCAAGGAGATCCTTAACGTGTTTCTAATGGCCTTAGGAGGCAATATGAACTATGAAAAATACCATATTTTTATTTATAACATCAGCATTAGGCTCCAAAATAAATTTGAAGAGTATTGAATTTCCAATTGGGAAACACCAAAGGAAGTTTCAGGTACCTAGGAGTCCCAATATCCTCCAATATCACCAAAATGCATACTAGGATTTCTTGCTAAAGAATATAAGCAAAAAATATATTCTTGGACTGCTTCATTCCTAAATCTAGATGGGAGAATCACATTTCTCAAATCGGTTCTATCCTCTTTACCTATATTTTTGTCTTCTTTGATGGCTGCCCCAAAATCGATGATGCAAGAAGTAGAAAAAAAATGAGAAATTTTCTCTAGAAAGAAGGGAAATATGGATCAAACAAATTACCTTTGGTAAAGTGGTCTACAGTTTGTTATCCTAAAAAGGAAGGTGGACTAGGTATTAAAAATCCATTCCTTATGGCCAAAGCTCGAGGAGAAAAATTGGTGTGGTGGATGCTTCATAAAGAAAACAGTCTCTAGGTTTAGGTCCTGTTGAGCAAGTATGGTGTGGGGTATCCTCAAAAAAACCTACTATTCAAAGTGAATCCCTATAGAAAAAGAATAAAAATTTGGGGACACATTCTATAAGGTCTGTAACTATTTAAAGCAAACGTTCTTGGGCAATCAAGGAGGGAGAGATAGATGCTTTCTCTAATTCCTTTTCTGGAAAATTTCCAATAGTGCAACATAGAGATCTAGCTCAAATTATTAAAGTTTTAAGGAATAGAGACTACAATAGAGCTAAAGACCTCAAAATGGTTGCACCACTTAACACAAATCCTCAAATTTGGAAAACAATTGAAGAAATGAATATTCCCACCCACCTCCATCATCTTTACATGGAATTATTAATATTATTAAAAGATAGACATGTATTTTTAAGGAAAGATGAAGATGTTGTTATATGGGTTGAAAAGGACAGGTCGTTGACATATACTGTTAATAGAGGATACTTTGCCCTGTTAGCTCAACAAATGGGAGGATAATTAGCAGGCTTTAAAAAGGCTACAAGGTCGGTTTGGATTTTTGTTGCCACTCCAAAATCCAAGTTCTTTGCTTGGTTTTTGATTAGACAAGCAATTCTAGTTGGAGAAAATAGATAAAAATGAGGATATGTTGGGCCAACAATCTGCTACCTTTGTAGATAAAATAATGAAACATGTATCCATGTGTTTATTCACTATCCATTCATAAAAAATTGTGGTCTAACTGTGCAAACTTGTGTGAAAAGGACATCAATGTTTCTTTGATCGAACAATCAATAGAATATTTCATGGTTGTATGGAATAGTGTGGTGATCAATGACAAATGTAATGAGGTCATCCAAAGTGTATGGATATTGCTTCTAATAAATACATTTTGGAATGTTTGGCTCTATAGGAACAAGGTATGTTTTAACAATGAAATAGTCACAACTGAAGGAACGTGGAATAAAATTTTGAGATCTATAGAGGAACAATTCAGAGCCCAAAAAATAAGCATGGTAGCTTCTGAGGATTCTTGGAACCAATCCAAACTCAAAATTCTAAAGATGCTAGATCTAGACAAGGATAAGTTGACCAAAAAAATCACAAAACCAATTATAGTCGAGAAGATACATTTCGAAAAAGGAAAAGAACATGTTTTTTGATAGAGGTTCCAAAGGAAATATGAGGAAAATGGGTGCAGGAGGCAGAATTATTTGGTTCTAACCAACAAAAAGAAAAAACTTATTCAAAGAAGGATTTGTCTACAGCACAAATAATATTGCAAAATTTAGAGGTCTAATTTGGGGATTGAGAATTACTATTCAATTTGAGTTGAAGGATGTGGTTATAAGAGGTGATTCTTTGTCGGTTGTCAACATCTTGAAATAGTTATGGTCTCTATAGGATGAGTTAATAGATAACTCTTATGAGGAGGCAAAAGAGATATTGGAAAAATTCCAAATATGGGAAATTGTCCATATTCCAAGAAGACTGAATTCTAAAGCAGACAAACAGGCTAATAAAGGAGTGAGATTTAACAATCAGCAATTCACAATGATCTAAGTTTCAGAATGAATGCTTTGTAGTGCTTTTTTTTCATGTAGGGTGTGAGAATTAATTTTCTCCTCTGATTGCTTTGTACTTGTGTTTTTCCATCAATAGAAATCTTGGTTTTTGTTTTAAAAAAAAAAGAGTGTTGGTGCTAGTTCACACTAATATCTTAAGTGAAGTTTTGAGTAGGCCTAAGATGCATAGGCTTGTCTTTGCAATAGCATATGTTTAAAAATGGCGTCATTGCTAACGAGGACTTGGGTGAATATTATTATTCTCAAATCGCTTTTCTTGACCAAGTCAAACACCCTGTGACTAAGTTGTTATTTTTCACTCCAAATAGGTAGCTCTATAATTATGACCTTCAAAACAAATTTTATATGTTAAAATTTCTTATTAGGTATTTAACTCCCTTATATTAGGAATGATGTATGGGTCATCAAATAACATAGACATAAAAAATGAAAGAGAATTATATTTAACAACCATGATTAAGTAGAGGTGTTGAAACCACTAACACATTAAAATTTTATGGTTAAAAAAATCAAAATATTAAATGTTATTACAATTTTATTCAATCTAATTATTTATTTTAATAAATATCAGGACATTTCTATTATAAATTATAGATACCAAAACAGCACCAATCCGATTATGTGACAACAAGCGTTGATCGCATTGACGCAAACAGCCCCTAGGGCAGCCCCCAAAGGTCAAACAATGGTCCTAACCACTCCCAAAAGCAGTTTTGAGGGTCAAAAGTCAATTTTGCACCTTTTTGGCACCTTTTTCTCTATTCGTCCCACCCAAGGACGAATTTAGACTGGTATTCGTCCCACCCTGGGACGACTAAGCAATCGCTCCAGGGTGGGACAAATAGCAGGTTTGACTGGAAAAAAGTCAAACCTCGGCAACTCCGCTAGTTAACTGAGGCTTCAAGCCATGCAATTACGAGGAATAGCTTTTATTCAAGAGGAGATACTTCAGTCATGCATGTCTTTATTTTAGAGACCTCATGCAAGAAGCTTTTTTATCAAGGAGTTAGCTTTTCTCTGAAAATAGGACAGTTAACTCAAGTGGCGCCCTCACATGCGCAATTCAAACAAGGAGACCATAAGGTCTATAAATTGGGGGAGTTTTCCCACCCAAAAAGAAATACAGAGAAGGATCATTTTGAGCGACGAAGTGCTACCAATTTCATACCTAATTGTGATTTGTGCTTTTACATCCTTAATCTCTCATTCGAAAGGGAGGTTATTGGGTGACTATTGGAGGCACAAATCCGTACCCAAAACCCAATTTTTGACCACAAATATCCACAAAATTTGTTGAAAACACCATACAATCAGTTTTGGACCCATCCCAAGTGGATTGGTGCTGAAACAGTGCTTCAATCGATGGGCGTCCTACCCCCGGGCGCTCCCTAAACTATCACAGTGCTAATCGCCCCACCCCAGGATGATTAGAAATATATGATATATTTCTTGTTTTTTTCTTTTTAATATGATTCTAGATATGTTAAATAGGTTACAGTTCAAATTTCATGTCATTCTGATTATTTTTGACCAGGTTATTGTTGTTTCCCGCTTTCACTAACTTGCAGATGCCATCTTCAAAATCTAGATCCTAGAGGCAAAATTGGAGAAATCTGAGCATCTGGGTCATCTCAAAATGCCCCCAATTAGCTAACCCCAAGTTTTTAGGTCATTTGGAGCTTCCGAGATAGGACATTGAAGATGGTGCTTTCTGACAGGTTATTGCAGGTCTATTCGTCCCACCCTGAAACGAATACCAATCTGTCAAGGGTATATTCGTCCCACCCTGGAGCGAATAAAAAATTGTGAGGAATTTTTAGACTATTCTTTTTGCAATGGTCTTCTGATGATATTTTTATGCTTCTTTCAAAGTTTCAGGTCAATCAGAGGTCATCTGATAGTCGTTTTATTATTTTCATGCTTTTACTGACAGTAGGCCTTGGGAAATACATGTTTCATTTGGTCTGCAGGTATTATTAATATTTTTTGTTTCTTTTAATGCAGGTTTTCGACAACAGAGGAGTAGGAAAGAGCAAAGAATCACATAAAACAGCGGTGACGACGTTTTGGTCTGCCCATCTTACATGTGGGCATGCGGAAGAAGGATTGTTAGCCATGAGTCTTGTGACAAGAAACACATTTGACTCTCCTATCCCCTAAAAAGGAAGGAGATGTATTGTAACACAATTTGTAAAGCGTATCAATAAAATATATTACTATATTTCGTATTGCTTTTATCTTGTGTCAATTTGCATACGTTATTTCTTGTTCTTGTGGCATATTCATTTTTGTTTCCGTATCCTCGTCAATGGCGATCACGATGGGACCTCTATCCTCTATTTTTTTTTTTAGGTTAGATTACTGATCTGAAATTTCTTGTTTTTATTACAGGTACCTATTTTCAATCATCAGACTGTTATTCGTTTCTGCAAGTGAGGATTACAGAATTGGTATTCATTTCACCCCGAGACGAATATACTATTCGTCTCACCCTGGAACGAATACTTTTCTGATATTCGTCTCACCCCGAGATGAATAGCTTTCTATGCATTTTTCATAGTAAAAAAATTAGAAACATCCTGTTAGGCACAGAAGAGGTAGGGGTTTTTAACAAGCTTCTGTCAAATTTCTGTTTTCTGTTTTTGGTTTTCAGTTTTGTATGGCTTAGGGAAAGTTTCCTTTTCACTTCCCTGTTTCAAATTTTTGCAAATTAAAATGAACCCCACACACCACGTGGTATTTTAAACACAAGGAGTTGGTCATAAAACCCCAACCCTTGAGCAAGACCAAAGGTGGATTCCATTATCACTTTGGCTTGAGATATTGCATCCATTACCTCGATCGCGACTATTGCTAGACGTAAATCCTGACGAAAGCTTACCGAGTGTTGTTGGGGTGATTCCCAGCATGCGAGGATAAGTCTTCTATGGTAGGTGTCATAAATAGAGTGATTTCCCTTTCTTACCGCCTATGTTCCACGTATCATCTGCTCTCATGTACCTATAGTCTCCCTCACGTAAGGGCGGGTATATATAGAGGTTGGTATATCGGTTCGGCAATGGTATATTGAAGGGGTGACCATTTTGGGAGTCATAAGAGCCTTCATAATTGCATTTAAATGTTCTTCACAAAAATATTCAAAACAAAACAAAACAAAAAAATCATCAATAACACACTAAAACCAGTCTAGGACACACCATTAATCTTTAAAAGAGATAATCATTGCTTTGTGTGTGTATGTTCTTTTCTGCTTAGTGTAACAAAAAAATCAAAAAATCATAAACAAAAGATAAAAATCTATGTAGCTTGTAGAGAGTCATTACCATGGTATTCACTCGCAGTCAAGCCCGCTCATGGGCAGATGCTGCGGAGAATGTCCAAGGAGGCACGAGTCACCTCCGTTACAGTCCCAAGGATTTGGTCATACCACCTTGGCGACCTGACACACAAGGCAGTCCCCTCCACACCTTAATGGAAAGAGACTATAGGGGCACCTCTTCTAGGGGCACTCCTAATCAACATAGAACCCAGCACACACCCTTCCATGAGGGGTACATCCATAGGAGAGCTCCCTTAGATGCTCGTTATGAGTGGTCATCGTGCGATGAAGTGCTAGGTCAACATAGGGTTCGACGGGAGGAACCACATCATTACACTATCCCTCCTTCACCCCCTCTAGTTGTCAGGACTACAAGGACAAATCCATAGCACAAGGCTCCTCAGGTGGGGTGAGCCAACTACACCCATTCCTTTTTCACTTACGAAAGAGAGCACGAGGAAAACCCTTACCTTCCTCAAGAGCAATATACATTGCGGGAGCAATACGCCTCCGCAAATGCTAGCTATCAGGATCATCTACTGAGGCCAAAGCCTCGGATAAATGCCACTACCTCCAATAGAGGGAGGCAGCCTATAGAGATCTTGAATCACCATGACCGAGGTAGATATCTAGGAGAGGCATCTAGGCCTTCTAGACATGATACAACAAAACCAACTATCTTAGAATTTGCCTAGCATATCGCATGCCAGATGCAACTCACGCTACTTGAGCTAGACCAACAAGAGTTGGAGCAACAATATCTTCTAAATCAAGAGTGCATTCAATGCCAGGAGGATGAGTTATGCCAACACACTATGCAGACAAAGATTCCAACCCTTCGCATGCATAAAACAAAACATTTTGAGGGGCACAACCCCTAGGGGCAAGACATGTCACCGTGACCCTATCAAGCGCTACCCCTAACACCTCCTAGACAGGAGCAGGAGGCTACTCCCCCGATTCCTCAAGCACCCACCCGGGTTCATAGGCAACCCTCAAAAATCCCTCAAGAAGCCTCTGAGGAATCTGAGCAAGAAAAAGAGTGGACTAAAATGAAATACCAAGGCATGGGGGGTGCTATCCAGCTACCCCTCCATAGGTCCCATGTTCCTCAACGAGAACAAATCAAAGCAGAGGAGCTCAAACTCCTCGATACAAGCAATGCGCTGCCAACGCACTTAGAGTCGGTAGAGACCAAGATTTTAGGGCCCCAAAAGCCCAACTCATGCAAGACTCCTCTCAAAGAGGATCAACCCCTGGTTGTAGCGCTACCTGATGACGAGGTCTTCCATATCTCAGAATCACCAGATTCTGATGAGCCTGACTCTCTCGCCAAAGACGAGTCAACATATGCAATAGTGCCATGTGACTCGTTCGAGTCCGACAGCACTAATTTATAGGTGGTCCCCATGGATGATCATTACAAAATTCTCCTAACATTATTCCCTTTGGAGGCTCCCATCGAGCCCATGCCATTACAGGAAAATCAGGTCCCCTCGCAAAACACGAAACAACCCCATGAGGACCACATCAATCTGCTCGAACAAGAAGAGCCTAGCATGTCATAGATAGCTATCGGGGCCAACGAGAGCCTTTGGATCTCTGAAAATGATTACGAAGACAAAACTAAGATGGCATATCTCAATCATGCACGACGGCACAATCACCCTGTAACCCATGAAGAACTGATGGCACAATTAGGCATAAGACTAGAGCATGAGTGGCGCATAGACTCGGACCACTGGCATCACATGTTGATCTCGCTCCTTTGGGAAGATCGCGAGCAACTTCCACCCAGAGATATCATAGCACCATCAGTGCCGAAGGCAGACCCTGTCCTCCTATCCGTGCATAAGGCCGATCCATTCGTGCCAATTCCTATAGAGCCAGATCCGATGCACAAATATCATCAAGCTGGGGGTACCTCTATTCCCTAAAGAGCAGGTGGATTACACCAAAAGCTCCAAGGATTATCGTAATCACTTGGTCACCCTAAAATCTCCAAGGATTATCGCAATCACTTGGTCACCCTAAAAGCTCCAAGGATTATCGCAATCACTTGGTCACCCTAAAAGCTCCAAGGATTATCGCAATCCCTTGGTCACCCCAAAAGCTCCAAGGATTATCGCAATCACTTGGTCACCCTAAAATCTCCAAAGGTATCTATAAACCCTTTGGTCAAGCCAAAAGCTCCAAGGATTTTCATAATCACTTGGTCACCCTAAAAGCTCCAAAGGTATCTATAAACCCTTTGGTCAAGCCAAAAGCTCCAAGGATTTTCATATTCACTTAGTCACCCTAAAAGCTCCAAAGGTATCTATAAACCCTTTGGTCAAGCCAAAAGCTCCAAGGATTTTCATAATCACTTGGTCACCCTAAAAGCTCCAAAGGTATCTATAAACCCTTTGGTCAAGCCAAAAGCTCCAAGGATTTTCATAATCACTTGGTCACCCTAAAAGCTCCAAAGGTATCTATAAACCCTTTGGTCAAGCCAAAAGCTCCAAGGATTCTCATAATCGCTTGGTCATCCCCAAAATTCTCCAAAGGTATCCATAAACCCTTTGGTCAACACCAAAAGCTCCAAGCGTTACCATAACTGCTTGGTCAAAATAAATATTCAAAAATAAACAAAAAAAATCCAATCATCAAAAATCATAAAAACAATTGCATTTCAATTCCATGCATACTCATAAAAATCAAAAATAACAAAAAAACATTGCATTTCAATTCCATGCATTCTCATAAACATCAAAATACAAAAATATAGGTTGCATTAGGCATCACATCCATACATTATATATTTGCTAGGTCATACAAGTCAAAAGCACCATAGGCTGTCATTACTTGGCAATTCCATCATTTCCACATCAAATCCATTTTCATAAATGCATACATCCAAAGCATATCACCATTTTCTTTTAGCATAGTCATTTGTCTCCTAAATGTATATAGGGTTTTCGTCATTCAGCTGTCTTTAAATTTCTAGCCAAAAACTATACACAATTAAACAAATTTTACACGAGAAAGTTTTACTTGGATCACACCTTGTTACGTAGCATCCCAACACAAATTAACACACATAAAATAATTCCTAAGTTGTGTGAACACAAAAGAAACCTACAAAGCAGTCTCGGGTACCATAGGTGAAAGATTAGCCTGTTCATCCCCCTGTGCGAATGGTTCTAGAATGTTGAGAATTGACAAAAGGACGAGCTCTTCCATATTCATTCACCTTAATAAACAGTGGTTTTTACCACTACCAAATCCCAATCATTGTTGGTCCCCAAAGTTGTAAGGATTCGTACTACACGTCCCTTCCAAGGATGGGTGGTCATCCCCAAGACCTAAAACGATCAACGCCATTCACAAACAAAATTCCAACCAACCATCATCTTAACCCTTTCCATTCACCTTTAGTCTCCAAGTTGTAAGGATTCATACTACACGTCCCTGCCAAGGATGGGTAGTCATCCCCAAGACCTAAAAGGATCAACGCCATTCACAAACAAAATTCCAACCAACCATCATCTTAACCCTTTCCATTCACCTTTGGTCTCCAAGTTGTAAGGATTCGTACTACACGTCCCTGCCAAGGATGGGTAGTCATCCCCAAGACCTAAAAGGATCAACGCCATTCATAAACAAAATTCCAACCAACCATCATCCTAACCCTTTCCATTCACCTTTGGTCTCCAAGTTGTAAGGATTCATACTATCCGCCCCTAACCAGGATGGGTAGTCATCCCCAAGGCCTAACGGATCAATCCCTTCACTTCATACTCTCCCTTCTCCCTTTGGTCTCCAAGTTGTAAGGATTCATACTATCCGCCCCTAACCAGGATGGGTAGTCATCCTCAAGGCCTAACAAATCAATGCCCTTACTTCATCATCTCCATTATCCCCTTGGTCCCCAAAGTCATAAGTATTCGTACTACACGTCCCTGCCAAGGATGGGTAGTCATCCCCAAGACCTAAACGGATCAAGGCCATTCACACGTTCAAAATTACAAAGCTCAAAATACAAAATCAAATAATAGTGGTTATCACCACTATTCAAAATCCTTGCTCAAAAAAACAAAAGAAACATAAAGAGAAAAATAAACAGTGATTTTCATCACTATATCAACGAGCAAATCTCCCAAATCATTCAGCCAATAAATAACCTGAACTTGAATCCCTAGAATTCTCAGTATTCAAAAACCATCTAGGTGATCCTCATTACAGGTTTGGTTGATAGCCTACCTGGCAATGGTGGTATCCTACCCGCACGATGATATGTCCGTCACATTAGCTTTGCGTGTGTGCAGACCAATATTTGCATGTGGATGAGCTAGCTTATGGTATCTTAGATTTTCACATGGATTAATCTTGCTAAATACAACAATGGAGTTAGTGGAGCTAATTAGGTGATCCTCAGTATAGGTTTGGTTGATAGCCTATCTGGCACTGGTGGTATCCTGATGAATACCACATAAACGAACTCAGTTGCACACACAGGGATGTGAAATCATTTGGTTAAATTCAAGTCAGATTTAGACCTTGTTCAAAAGTCTTGTGAGATAAATGTACAGTCTTGGCTAGTTAGTTAAAATATCTGCATCTCATAAAAGCTTAACTACATTTTCAAACAACTGGTACATTTCATTCCGTACATAACCATCAAAATATATGCAAAATACAAAAACAAATTTTTCACATGCAAAGTCATTTCACAAAGTCATTCCATTAGTACAGCAAGTCAGTCAAATCTTGTACAGTCTATGGTGCATCGACAAGTCATCAAAAACTCATTTCATTCATTCCACATGCATACATCATACAAATTAGACACATCGCATTCATAAAAGCATTTGCATACATCAATGTAAATACATATACATAAAAACAAAACAGCCAATATCCACAAACAATAGCAGTAAAAGTGTTGAACAACGACATCTTTGCACTTGACATTCAATGGCATAAAAAACTGATGTCGGGGTCTACCTTGTCTCTACCCTACTCCCTAAGAAGGCTACCATAGCCGGACCGCTCCACGGGAAGACGGATTTTTGACAATTTCACCCCCAACGACGTCCCCAATGGGTCAAAACCCACTCAAAAACAATAAAACAGTAAACCCCCAAAAACAACAAAAACAACAAAAAAATGCAACACAAAAACAAAGTAATAAGCATTTCCGGACACAAGTGCTTTTGCACTTAACTTCTTGGCATAGAAAATCAATGTCAAGGCTCAACTTGTCACTCTCCTACTTCCCCAAGAAGGCTACCATGGCCGGACTGCTCCACGAGAAGACGGGTTTTCGAGAATTTCCTTCCATTCTGGCATCACCAAAAGGGTTTTTACCTACCAAAAATAGGTCCAAAAATCAAGAAACTGCTCGAGCATTCAACGGACAACATCTAAAGGCACCCTCACTTAAGTCATCTTGGGTCAAGCGACTCGTCGCTTTTCTCATGGTCATCATTCCTTCATCGATTCGTCGCTTAAGGGGGTAGTCACACTTAAGTCATCAACCAACAAACACACACCTAATCAAGGCAATGGCATGCATTCAAAGAATCATTGACAAAGACAATCACGCTCCTGCTTGGGGTAGCAAACAAGCAATAATCACAAAATTAATCAAACACTTGGCATTCCCGAAGCATGAACACAAGGTTCCCCCATGGACAAAAGGTTGCGCCCTTTGCCTATTCATGACTGATCAATGTCCAAGCTCAAGTCACACCTCACCAAAATAGGTTAATACTTGAAATCAAGTTCCTTAGCTCGTTAGACGCAAGGATTCAAGAATGCATGCCCTTTCCATACTTGGGGCATCAAGAGTTGGTTAGGTTAATGAGAAACCCTAATCATTAGTGCTTTGGTTATCTATTTTTTCTCGACGCTACGCCTTGCACAGCGCTTCCCAAAAAGGGGCATTTGTAGACACCAAAATAGCACCAATCCGATTATGTGACAACAAGCGCTGATTGCATTGACACAAACAGCCCCTAGGGCAGCCCCCAGAGGTCAAACAGTGGTCCTAACCACTCCCAAAAGCAGTTTTGAGGATCAAAAGTCAATTTTGCACCTTTTTGGCACCTTTTTCTCTATTTGTCCCACCCAGGGACGAATTTAGACTGGTATTCGTCCCACCCTGGGATGATTAAGCAATCGCTCCAGGGTGGGACAAATAGCAGGTTTGATCGGTAAAAATTCAAACCTTGGCAACTCTGCCAGTTAACTGAGGCTTCAGGCCATGCAATTACGAGGAATAGCTTTTATTCAAGAGGAGAGACTTCAGTCATGCATGTCTTTATTTTAGAGACCTAATGCAGGAAGCTTTTTTTATCAAGAAGTTAGCTTTTCTTTGAAAATAGGATAGTTAACTCAAGTGGCGCCCTCGTATGCGCAATTCAAACAAGGAGACCATAAGGTCTATAAATTGGGGAGTTTTCCCACCCAAAAAAAAATACAGAGAAGGAGCATTTTGAGCGACGAAGTGCTGCTAATTCACTTACTTGCGATTTGTGCTTTCAACATCCATAATCTCTTAATCGAAAGAGAGGTTATTAGGTGACTTTTGAAGGCACGAATCAAGAACCAAAATCCGATTTTTTTTACTACAATATCCTACCAATTTTCCGACAACACATCACATCAGGTTTCGGACCCATCCCAAGCGGATTGGTGTCAAAACAAAGTTTCACCCGCGGGTGGTTTGCCTTCGGGCACCCCCCGCCTTATTGCCTTTGGTGACTATTTCTTTTGTAGTATTTAGCTAGTTTCATGATTATGCTTTTGTCAAGTTTTCAGTTTATTTAGACTCATTTTAACCATCGTTAGATTTATCTTTTATTTTTCATACATAGGTGCTACTGATTCTTTGTTTGTTTCTTTGAACGCAGATTTTCAGCATTAGAGGAGCAACGAGGAATCTACCTTTACCAACGCAAGCGACGACAACGTTTTGGTTCGCCCATCTTATATGTGGGCACGCAAAAGAAGGAATTCTGAAACCAGTTGTAAAAGACCAACATTTAATGCTCCTATCCCCTAAAAAGGAAGGAGACGCATTGTAACACAAATTTGAAAAGCATATCAATAAAAGGGTCGTATTTTATATTGCTTTGATATCTTGTGTTCATGTTCTTTCTTTTTATGCATTTTTCAATAACATAGGGTTTAAGCGTTATTTTAGTTTCGTTTACATTGCATTTTTAGTCTATCCTTTTTGTTTTCGGAATCTCGTGCTTTCATAACTTTATTATTATTTTGTATAAAAAAAAATTAATGGGTTTTATGGGATTGAAATTGACCCACCCTTATTATATATGACCACATAGTGGTATTATAACAACTTGATAATTATCTTTACATTACTTGGTAAAATTCAAACCTAAGTGTCCTCCTTAAAAGCTAAAAGTTTTAATTGTAGACACCAAAATCTAGGCATTTGCATTTCATCGCACAATTTTGCATAATAATATATGTCTAAGTCTAAACTTAGGCATATAATTCCTGCACATCATTCACCCACATTACACATAATAGTAAATGCCTAAGTCTAAACTTAGGCATATAATTCTTGAAAATTATTCATCCACATTGCACATTTCAATTATGCATAATATTATGTGCCTAAGTTTTGACTTAGGCATAAAATCCTACACATAATTATATTTTCTAAATTTTATTAAATTTGGGAAATATCCTCCTAGGATACCCTCTCTCCTCACTTGACATGTGTCCTAGCCACATCACCATCACCCCTTTGCCACCTCTCATACACCCTTGTCCCCCTTGTCCCTTCACATGGGATATCACTCCACTTGCACCTACCCACTTACCGCATCTCATACACCCCTATCCCCTTTGTCCCTTCACATGGGGTAACCCTCCACATATCACTCCACTTGCAACCACATCACCCCAGTTAAGTGAGGCACACTGTGTGACTCACTATAACTATCCCCTCTAGTTGGCAGCCTAGTATTGCCACTTGGTAATCCAGGCTTGCCACCTATCCTTCCCTCCAAAACCCTCAAAGGCCTATAAAGACACCATCACATGACCAAGAAAATAATAGGAAGGGAATGCTAATGTTATGTTGCTCGGATTGTGCTCATGTAAGCAATCATAATAATCATCTTCTTTTATTTTTATTTTGCATTAGTCATTTTATCATAATCATTGTAAACAGGTGCTACTAACATCTTTCTTGCTTCCATGTGTGCAGGTATATAGCCCAACTCAAGGTGCAAAGCTCATTTCAACGGTGGTCACAACTCACAAACCCACCTCCAACCTTGATTGTAGCATGAAGATATGAAGACACCATGTTTGATTTGTAAAAGGGATTACCCCTTGTGGATATCTTATTGTAAAATGCACCCTCAAAGGGTCAATTTGTATCCCAAGGGACCACTTTCCCGAACATAATACAATGATTCATTTTTATTGCAATGGTGTTATTTTTTTATGTTACATTAATCACATATTTTAATTTGTTGGATATCTATTTTTTTAAATGAAAATCTATGAACCTTGTAAAAGGTGCACACAACTTGTGATGAAAGCATCTTGGGTCTCTCTTTTTTAAAATTAATTTTGATGGAATAAAGGTAAAGTATTTTTTAATGTCTATGAGACCATGGCTCATATGGGAGAACCCTCATAGAACATATTGCTTATCCAATATATGTTTATCCAACCAAACTCTAATTATCTAAGATGTTTTTTTGATGAGTTAAAAATTCATTAAAAGTGGGTTTTGAAAGGGACCCAAAAACCTTATTACAACAGACCAAACAAAGGCCAGAGGATGGACCAAAGGATAGGCCAAAGGATAGGCCGAAGGAAAATTACATTAAAAACCCACCCAAGGTAGGGACATAGATAAACCTGCCCAGGCAAGAATAAACTAGAAATAATTTAAAAAACTCGCCCAAAGCGGAAAATTTGAAAAACATCCCTAAGCAAGGAATTTAAAATTTCTCGCCCATGCAGGAATAATACAATTTGATAAGTTTCACTCAGGGAAAAACCAAAAACTGGTATCCCACCAAGGAAAAACCAAAGACCGAAATCGTAAAACAAAAAACCTCCCCTATATGGTAGGAGGAGCAAAGGAAATGTCAAGAATGATCATCCCGCCAAGGTATGAACATAGGGACACAGAAAAATAGGACTAGAATAGCATCTCGCACAAGTCCTGGAAGATGAAGCAGCAAATCTGAGGATTTCTATAGGCCATAAAATCCCCTTGTACATGAGGTATATCTATGAGGAAACCAGAAGAACCAGAGGATGCAGCAAAGGTAGAATTGCAGGCTACAAAAAATGAGGGTGGGAGGGCCCTAGGAAACCCAAACAGAAGGAGCCACAGGGTTAACAAGCTACAGGTATTAAGCATAGGTCCTCCCCAAGACCAAAAGGTGCAGCTAAAAACCCTAGACAACCTTCAACTCCACCATCGAACGGATTTTGGGAACCAGAAAAGGAAAACCAGTGGGATCTCAGCAGCAAGCAAAATAGAGCCCCCACCAAGCCAAGAAAGATATGTTGAGAGACCACCAGGTAGACCAAATCTAGGAGTTCGAAGAGCAGATCCATAGAAGAGAATTCTGAGGTCCTCCCAGATCAAAAAGATATTGTGAAACTCTGCTCAATTATCTAATATGTTATTGATTGTGAACTTTATATATTTATATTAGTGTCCAAAGTTAATATATTGTATCTTTAACATTTTGGTTGGCTGATTGCATGTAGTTTTATCAATAGATCCAAGTTGACCCAAATTTGTGTTTATATTATCTTACACTATTATCAGTGTTATGCATAAGGGGTTGGACTCAAAATGTACTTGTAAAAAAATGGCAAATCCTAATCAAAATCAAGGCAAATCAAGGTGAATCCTAAGCAAATCAAATCAATCATCTTCACACCAAAATTTGGGGCATTTGAAGCCCTAAAAATTAAAGTCATATTTAGGATAAATTTTGACCTATTAATCACCTTGTAACTTTGTAAAAACACCACCATTAGATCAGGCTTGAAAAGAGATTTCCAACAAGTACAAATATGCCTATATTTGGATATATATTGTGGCAAATTGACCCTAAGAAAAAATTGATCTTGAAAATTTTAGGTGAATGGGCCGACGTCGAGGGTCCTCATATCCAATTTCCAATTTTGAAAATCCTAATATTCACCCAATTTGTGAATATTCATCACTGTGCATAACCCTGACTATTGTGGCTCCACATAGTCTTTGCACCTTGTGATATCTTCTTGACATGACAGGCTAAATCAAAAGCTATGAGGTGGAGGTAAATTCTAGTGTAGTTTATAGACATAGGTGTAGCGAATAGATCTAGGTGCATGTGAAAAAGGTTCTTTCAAGATAAAACTAGGAAATCCTTCAAATCCAAATTCCTTATTTTTTCTTTTCTTTTATTTTTATTTTGTGCTCTAAAATCTAAATAAATCCATTTAGTGGGGCCAAGACTAGGGCTTGAATAACTAATATCTCAAACATTTTAGTGTATGTTTATTAGAAAAGGTTGAATTAGATAATGGCAATCCCACAACATAAAGGAAATAGAGTGAAAACATATGAGATTAACTTGAATCTATCAGCTAATATTATGGCTAGCCCATCTGGTGATAGACTAATATTTTAGAAGAAAGCATAGGGTCCTTGCAACATGAGATATTCGAACTGACTGCAATCATGAGAGAACAACAAAAAATAAATTATGAACAAGCTATTTAAATCAATCTATTGGATACATCATTGATGGAACTAAAATCATCCATTTCCAAGGGCTTGTGTAGTAGTAATGATTCTATAAATAGGTCTCATATTTAAATTAAGTTGCAAATCAATAAAGAAAAAGAAAGTTTAAGATAATTTATTACAAATAAAATAAATTGAGGCAACAATTGCAAACATGATGATAAAAGAACAAGAAGAATAAAACCAATTAGAGGAGACTAGATCATGTGTATAAGTGGTAAGAGATTTGACAATCAAGCCAAAGGAACAAAGAGATTTAATAGAGAAAAAAATTAGAATGCAATTGTTATAAGAAAATAAAAGACAAAATAGGTCAATAAACATCATCATTAAGAGAACAAAAGAGCATGGAGAACAAGAAAACACAACCAACTTAACATGGGATTTTCTTTCTAATAAACTTCATTGGAGCGGACAAATTCCTCAAGCATGTAGATTGGGAAAAGTAAGGGTACACATGAGATGTAGACCTATCTGAGTCACAATGTATAGTATAAGAGATAAAAGGTAGGTTCTTCAAAATAGAGGATTGCTATGTAGATCACATTTTTACCTTGATGATAATCTTACTCCTATGCAACAAGAAGAGAAGGTGGAATGGGAAAAGGTAAAGATATCAAGGAGTGGGGGTAAAAAGGTATGGTTGAAAACTGAGAAAGCATAAATTATTAATGGAGCATACCAAAATAAATAGAAAATCGGGACCCTCGAAAACCTCTTAACTTTGATGAGTTAGAATTTTCATGGATATTTATGGAGAAGAGATCTCGGTTTAGGACTCATAGCTTAAGCAAATTATGTAATTGTACTAATAGAAACACATGAACATGATGGATGCAATATTCTAGATTATGAAGGATACAAAAATATATCAATATGGAATGAAGGAGAAAAAAATGAAAAATAACATGAATGACTAACAATACTAATAAAAGATTCTTGGGGTAGACTCATATAGGTTGAGAAAGAAGACTCAAATAAATAGTATAAATGAATTATAATCACAAATAATTATAAAACTATTAACATTATAACTTGTTATTTTACTCCATAATAATTAATTTTTTATAAGAAACGTGGCTTAGATCATGATGATCCCTATATGGCATTGGAAAAGGACATCACAAAATATAACAAGCTTAAAGAGGTGGTTTTAGTGGGTGACTTCAATGCTAGGATAAAAATAGACAAGCAAGCTCTTTAAATATAAATTAAGACAAATGATAATATGTTATGGCTATAAGAAGAGGTGGATGACCATTGGTTAAGGTCCTTAAATGACAATCAAAGACCCATCATAGGTTATAGGGAAGAAATTATTAAACTATGTAGCATAGAGGGACTGATCATCTACAATGGCATAAACATGTGGTAAAAATATTGTCAAGCACAAAATGGACATATTGTTGTTTATTATGTTATTTGCTCACTAAACTTCATTTCAATGATAAAATTTCTAGAAATTAAAACAGTTCCCATGGAGCTAAAATTTGATAAAAATATAATATACATAAAGATCCAAATGCAAGAAAGTGGGAAAGAAGAACATCTTCAAGTAACTAAAGGAAAGACAATAGGAAACATCTCTATGATAAAGAAAAATAAATAAAACATCACTCAAACAAATTATGCAAATAGAGGAAAGTAAGTGGACAAATATTTTTCAAACTTATACTTTTTGTTGGAGTATATTATATTATTTGGTACATGCTAATGTACTCCCATGGTACCTTCATGGTACCTTTGTAAATAACATTTTAGGATTGACTTATAATTTAGAGTGTGAGTTATATTTCCCTTTTATGTAAGTGTGAATATGCAATAAATGCACATCATGTACAATTGTAATGTGTAGGAAATGCACAAGTGTCATCTGAGTTAGTATGTAAGTGTAAGTTGAGTCTATGTGCACAAGTGTCTTGTATTTATGAGAACAAATATATAATATAAATATGTGCACAAGTATCTTAGATTAGAGTGTGCAATTTATAGAAGTGTAAGAGTCATGTATAGGTGTACATATGTTATAGTGTCAAGTATTCATCAAGTATGCAAGTGGAAAGTAGATAAGCCAAGAGTCATGAGACTTGGTATATGGATAGGAATAGTAAGTATCCAAAGAATCACACTACTATAAATATATTATGGAGATAGTGTTCCATAGATGAGATATAACAATCATCATCAACTATAGTTCATATATCTTGTAAGAGAAAGAGTAATAAAGCTTGTATACATTTTAAGCAATTAATATTGTAAGTTGTATTACATGTTTTGTATATGTTTATTAAGGCTATTTACATTCATATTGTTGCATATTATTGAATGTTATTTGATATATTATAAGCCTTATTTTACATATTAATTTTCTCATATTATTCTACTCTTATTATTATCTTGACCTTAATATATTGTGGCTATATTATATTCGATCATGTGTTACATATCTTGTGATATTTGTGGTAGTATTAAGGCTTAAAAATCCATCACTTTTGATAGTAGTAAATTTATGGATATAATGAGAGAATCCTTGGAATCATGTAAAAAGTTAAAACCCATAAAATAAAACATAAAAGCTTCCCTATAAATCCATGGTATGATGAAGAATATGAAGCAGTCCGGAGAACCTTGAAAGAACTAGACAAGGAGAAAATAAATAGCAAGATATATAAATAGCTAGTGAAAACCAAAAAGTAAAGAGTACATAAGAGCACAAAAAAAAGAGGATATATCTGTAGAGGAGGAAAATTGCCCTACCACGTACAATTCCCAAACAAAATGTTGGATCTGCAAGAAGGGAACCTTTTATTGGGGTGAACCACGAGGGTATGTTGTACTCTACACTCGGTGCTAGGGGGAAGGGTTCACCAGGAACGGTTTAAGGACTCACTCCAAGTCCTCGAGATATTTGGGTTAGTTTGATGTATTCAGTTTCAAGACAAACACCTAAGTTTGGTCTTTCTAGATCTAATCTAGAAAAGATAAAGCACAATGTAAAAAGTAGAATAATGCAATTGAAAACAGAATGCAAGCATACAAGAGCTATCCTAGAATGATTCTTTATTTTGGATGCTCACTAACCTAGGGTTTAATTTTAGAAAACCTTTAAAGCAGAGATATAGAAAATAGATGCACAAAAATTATCCCTAGATGCAAACTAAATGCCTTTCACTTTCAGATGCCTAAGAATCAATAATTAAAGCATATTTTCAACCAATAGAATGAGTAGAGTACTTATCTAGACCGGTGGTTGATTTAGCTTTTTCTGCCTCTTGTCCAATAATATCAAGAATACCTATTTCTTCAAGATCACTCATGCTAAAAAATAGAATTAGCATTAGAGGGTCTGCTTAGGCCGTTGTGTAATAGATCTTGGAGGTGCAGTAGTCAAGCCCCCTAGGTCCTTTTAGATAACTTTTTAATACAAAAGCAAAAATTAACCTTTGAAGAATTAATCATAAAATAGAAATACAGTAATAGAAAACAGAAAATAGAGTGTAGCAATATGATCTAGATGCAAAATGGAATGTAATAGTGAAAATAGAATCTGGAAATTGCCCCTAGTGTGCCCTAGGGAAAAATTGTGCCTTGCCTGGAGTGGGCACAATAATGTAGCAAAAAATTTGCACCATGCCTGGATGGGGCACAATTTTACTTCTATAGATGAATTTTCCCTAATTAGGGTAGGCGAAGTCTCACCTCGCTAATGTCGGGCATGATATCATTGCAGATCAATGAAAAATAAAAACTGAATGCAAAAGATGAAATAAATGCCAGAAATAAAGTAAGCAAACCCTAATGGACATCATGGAAGCAGGCTAAGAATATTGAAGTATCCGAGCGGGCATTCTATCTCTCTGAACTAAACCATGGATCCACCAAGTTACACAACAAATCAATCCAATCCACGCAATAGAATATCAATATGAAATTTGCACTTGGGGGGTTAACTTGCAATAGAGAAAACAAGAACAAACTATCACAAGGATTTTGAGCTTAATCAGTAATCAAAAATTTGCACTAAGATTGCACATTAAAACTTCACATATCGCTTCTTTTTTATTTAGCAAGAATATCTTTCCTCTTATAGATAAAATTGGATGAAAAAAGACGGATAAAATAAACTCACAGATGATGCCAAAACACATTGGAGGGTTAAAACCTGAGTCTAAGCAGGCTCAAAATAATAAAAATAAAAATAAATTAGGTTAAACAACAAAGTTGCACCCCATCTTGATGGGGCATGATATCGTTGGCGCGAAGTCGCACCTCGTAAATACAGGGTGTGATTTCACTAAAAGATAAACAAATTAAAAAAAGGGAGGCAAAGAGGTCTTCCCTTGCTCTTGGCAGGGTTTGAGGGCCTCTTAGGAGCACTAAGGAAGATTGCCCACTCAAAGTGGGTCAATTTTTTGTGTCTACATTTTTCCCCCTCTTTGATGCATTTATGGCCTATTAAATGCGTCAAAGAAAGGATGTAGGCACATATTGGGAAAAAACAAGTGAAAAAATGGGGTGGCCAGGTTAGAAGAAAGAGGTGGTGCAAAAAATAGTGTCATTCTAGACACTTTTTAATTTACATGTAAATTGAGGCATTAGGGATATTAATGCCTCTTTAGGCCGAGGTGCCCCCTCGAGTTTTTATGAAAATTTGATGTTTCATAAAAACTCAAAAGAACTGACACAGAATAAAAGAGAAAGAGCGATAATTGAGAAAAAAATACAGAGAAAAAAAATCAAGGTTAAAAAGGAAAATAGTGGTAAAACCCTAATTCATTTTTACTGTAAGGAGAAGAAAACAAAGCTCTGAATAAAACAAGCTTATACTGAGAGGGGAGGTGAACAGTATAAGACCACCTTTTACTTTTCTTTCCAAATCAATATTATGCAATGTATAGATAGCAATATCAATAGCATTAATCAAAACAATGCACAAATCACCATACACAATAGAGACACCATAATTTACGTGGTTCACCCAATGTGGGCTACTCCACAGAGAAAATATTTCACTAAAATTTTCTCAATCAATCTCTTGGGAATCCTTCCCTATTACAATATTTATGGACCTATGTCCAAAGGATATGTTGATCCCCTAAATCAAGTTCATGGATCTCTATCCACAGGAGAAATACTCCTCTACTCTAGATGGTGATCTTCTATAAGACTACTGCCTCCACTGCACTGGCTTGTGGATCTCTCTCCATTGAATACTCTTATCCCCACTCAGAATACCTATTCTCACTACCCTGGCTAATGGATCTCTATCCACTGGAGACCACTGTCCTCTCTGCTCTATCACCTCCAAAGCTCTGTCTCAAATCTGCACTAAACATAGTCCTTCAGTCTAGCACAAATCTTCTCAATCTTTGTCTCTGGTCTGGCACAAACAAATTTGCACCAAACTCTACTCCACAAGTCCACTCAGAACTTACTCAATTCTGCTCAACAAGTCCACTCATAACTTGCTCAAATATGCTCAACAAGTCTACTTAGAACTTGCTCAATCTACTCAAAAAGTCCACTTATAACTTGCTCAAATCTGCTCAACAAGTCCACTCATAACTTGCTCAAATCTACTCAACAAGTCCACTCATAACTTGCTTAAATATTCTCAAAAAGTCCACTTAGAACTTGCTCAAATATGCTCAAAAATTCCACATATAACTTTCTTAAATATGCTCAACAAGTCCCCTCAAAAATTTCTCAAATCTGTTCAACAAGTCTACACATAACTTGCTTAAATCTACTCAACAAGTCCACTCAAAACTTTCTCAAATCTACTCAACAAGTCCACACAGAACTTGCTCAAATATTCTCAACAAGTCCACTCAAAACTTGTCCAAACCTGCTCAACTAGCTCACTCAGAACTTGTCCAAATCTGCTCAATAAGCTCACACAAAACTTAACCAATCTCATAGAAACATAAAGAGAATTTTTAGAGACCCAATATGTTTCAACTTAATGCTCAAACACTCTCTCAACTCAAATTTGAATATAGGATAGTTTTTTGTATGGAATTTGAACAATCACTTCACACACCCACTTGACTAGGCTCAACCAACTCTACTCAACCAATCACTCAAGAAACAACCCTTGCTCACAAACCCTAGTCCAAGCATGTAAACATCAACTCAAAATATTTCCAACAATGCTCAACAACAAATCTCACATTACAATGATACTCATGTTCTTTTCAAACTCTAGTTCAAGTTCTTTGCACAACAACTCACTTCAACGCCAATGCTTATAAAATAATCTTCATATAACAATGATACTCATGATATTTTACACATCTAACTTAGGTTATTCGCACTACCAATGGCTTCAACAACAATGCTTATAAAACAAGGTTTTAATAACAACTCTTTATTCCAGAAAACCTTGAAGCATTAACTCAAACACTCTCGAAAAGGAAACCCTAATCAAGTCCTTTTCACTCCAAACTTATTTTCCAAAAAATCAATCAATCAACTCAACTATGGAAAAATGTGCTCAAACCTTTTTCTTGAAGATGAAGGGATCTCATAAATCTGTTACAACCACAAACACTTCTATGCCAATCTCAAAGAGGTTAGATGATAAATCTTTCTCACAAAATAATATAAATACTCAATTACACCTTATCACTCCACATTTCAAAAACAACCATCAACATACATAAATTATTTATCCAATAACACCTTATAAACTCCCAACTAATAATAAATTCAAAATCCACCAAAATAACTCAAAACTTCTTTAATCAATTTTAATGGCAAGAAGAACTTTAGCAAAAATCAAATCCTTTTTCTTTAACAACCTTAATAACATAAATCACTTCTCAACAAAACAATCTTTCAAAAACCCTTTTAACTCCAAATAGCACAAATCAATTTTCAATAAAAATAATCCTTCACAAACCCTTATAACTCCAAATGCAATTTAATTAAAAATAAATCTTCACAAACCCTTATAACTCCAAATGAACCTTTAAGAAAACCTTAGGCAATATAAATTCTAATCAAAAAATTACCTTTGCCACTAGTGGGATTTGACCCCACGATCTCTGCCTCCACGAGTGTTGTAGCCACGAAATTGACCACCGCATGCGCTAGATGCATTTTTGAAACCAACGAGCACTTTGTGCTCTTTCTTCTATACCTGGCACTCAAATTGAATGCAAAAAAAAAGTCTTCCTTGGCATGTCCATGAGAATCGAACGTGAGTCTTCCTTTCCCAATGCCTTCGTAAAGCGTGCACTACCAATGGACCACCATGTCCTATGTGGCTCAAACCATACGCTGTCCTCTTTTTGTCTTATTCCCTAGCACTAATAAGACAAAGCTCTTTGTCTTCTTCCTCAACGTTCATGATGCACGAAATACCTTCAACCTTTTCGCATGGGAATTAATTCGTTGAGGGGTAAGTTTTGAATGCCCCTTTGGGCATTAATTTATACACAAAACTACCATTCGAATCTAGACATTGGCGCTCCATAATTTGATGATGTCGACGCTAGCTAAACCTTTATATAATTTATAAATTATTTAAATTCCAATAGAATTTAAATTTTATAAATTATATTTTAAAACCTTTGACTTTAATAAAATTGAAGTCTTCCATGGGGTAAATTTAAACCTGCAACTTGTACTCCATTGATTTGATTTAAAATATTCTGCCACCATGGGTTTAATTAAACCCTCATAAAATATTATTTTTCCAATTTATTCTTCAACTCTTCGCTTTGTTCCTGGTGTTAATAATGGTGTGCTCCATGGTGTTGATGATGGCTCCATTTGTTCACTTTGGCATCAATGACAACTTTTTTACCTTGACATCAATGACAACTAACTGAGCTCAAAATGTCCAACAAGCTCTGGGAGAAAATGCAATGGTGCTTCCAGTTCACCAAGCGACAACTATGAGAGGCGAGGTCGGAGCTCGAGAACAGGTAAGGATTGTCTTTGACCCTCCTTTCACTTTATTTTTGTCTTTTTTTACGTAATTTAAATAGGGTTTTAGGATTTTCTAGGAAAAATCATCGTAAAAGCTGGCGATTTTTGTACCACAACCCGGGCGCGACTTTGCAGCTCAAGTGTGATTTTGCCTTAGGTGAAACATGATAAAATCATGTCTAGAAGAAACCAAGCGTGACTTTGCGAAGTCACGATAGGAAAATAGATGGTGCAACTTCGCGAAAGCGAAGTCGCATTCCCTAAAATTGGGGTGCGACTTTGCGAAAACCTAGGAAAAGGAAAAAAATAAATAAGAAGAAGAAAAATAAACAAGTAAAACCCGAAGTGCTAATTGCGAATTGAAATTTCCTTATGCTGAATTAAAATTTTTAATTAATTTGATTTTATGATGGAACTGATTAAATTTTATGTTATTTGTTGAATGTAGCTAGGTATTCTCGAGAGTCGAGAGTGGTGAGGCTGGGTAGAGCTAGATGCTCTAGGGCAATGGAGAGGGCTAGACTAGAGGTAGTTGGGTTGCACCACATGGTAAGGATGCCATAGATAAATATAGACAGGGCTATGCTAACCACCCTGGTAGAGCGATGGTATCCGGAGACTTCTATAGTTTGGTTGCCAACAGGGGAGATGACCGTCACACTAGAGGATGTGTGGTGGATCTTGAGGATCCCCATCAGGGGGAACAAGGTTAGAAGGTAGCTACTCTATAGTGGTTTTCTACAGGTTTCACCTGCTAGGTGTAAGAGGACACCATAGTAGTGGATGAGTTGGTCAGCCTCTACGGAGTGGACCCTCTGACTACAGTACTCTTAGGGGTGGTGGCTAGTCTCTTGACCTACCACACTAGCAGAAGATACTTGCCATGGGCACTGGCAGGAGTAGTGGCAGACATGCGATAGCAAGGAGTCCACTTCGCATGGGGCCCTTATGTGTTGGTCCACCTATACAGGATATTGTACAACATCGTGTATAAGTGGTGTACAGGATTGGTGTATGATGTTGCTCCAGGTGTGGTGCTAGGAGAACATTGTAGTGCATAGACCGTTAGCACTACCAGGACCATCACTCGACCTAGAGCGGCCAACAACATACAGATGGCCTAGATCCCTAGAGAGGACCATGAGGGCCTATGTAGGGAACCTACCACTAGCGAGGTGGGTGATCGATGAGTTGCAAGAGATACAACTCATCTAGCAACCATGGAGGCTTCACCTTAGCTAGGTAGATGATGGGACAAAGTTGGCGAGGGTGAGGAGGATCAGATGGCTACAATCAGAGAGGGGAGAGCCATAGGTGCTCAAATTTGATCGAGTCTTACAATAGTTCAGGATCTTACAGGGAATCCCAGACCTAGGGGACTACTGGTACCAGAGGGTGACCAGAGATCCAAAAGGGTTGGAGGTGAGCCAGACCTCACCAGATGGGTCAAGGAGGATCAAGACGATCCTCCTTACATTGACCTAGGGGTAGGTGATGTAGGGGTGGCCATCGGGTACAGGCAGTGGTACAGAGGAGTTGCACCCCAGAGGATCTCCCCACCTATACCAGTATAGAGGCTCCAGGTGATGGACCTGGACATGCAGTGGGTATTTTGAGAGGTAGCTTGTAGGACCATAGAGAGGGCACAATAGGCTCCTGCTATGCCTAGATAGAGGCTAACATGGGTTCAAATCCGGGTGGTAGAGGAGACCATCCCAGGAGTAGGGACCAGAGAGGGAGAGATGGGAGATGCCCCCACATAGGTAGAGGGGCCATGGGTTAGAGACCCTAGAGAGGCATCCACATCAATAGCGATGGGAGGCCAAATATTGAGAGGGACACTGCACTGGTAGAGGTTACCCGACTATAGGGAGAGGTGACCTAACTATATGGAGAGCACCAATGGGCCAGGGCTAAGGGGATGGCTACCATTGGGAGCAACCAGGCAGGGAACACAGTACAGCTCCTTTAGGCAAAGTTGTACCATAACGGTGATAGGTTGGAGATAGCCATTTAGAGGGCCATGTTCTTTGAGATGGCTTACTGCACAACTATCCCTCTAGAGTGGAGGATGGAGCTTCCTCCATCCCTTCAGTCAATGAGTAGGTTATGATCTCGATCATGGGCATCGATGACATCATAGTAGTTGGTGGCACAACTGAGATTACCTCCACCCCAAGGAGGGCTAGAGGGAGCTAGCTCTTAGAGCTAGGATAGGCTAGGCTAGGGATCAAGATGATGCACCAATTTTTTATTGTGGTGTGCATCCCTAGGTTGAGTGTACCGAGTCTAGATTATGGTACACCAACCTCACATGATGTACTTTCTTCCCTACGAGTAATACATAGCTATGGATTTTATTATGATTTTATGTGTTCTATGTGTAATTTTTTAATGCATGTTTTTATATGTTTTGCTTGTTTATTTTAAGTGTTTTTATGAATGCAAACTATCCTAATGCACACTATATGAAGGATGAAATGAATGCAAATAGAAGAAGAACAAGGAGAAGAAGGAAGGAGAAACAAGACTAAGCAAGAGAAAAACAGAAGAAGGAGAAAAATAAGGAGAGAAGGAAGAAGCAAGAAAAGAAAAAGATAAAAAGAAGAAGAGAAGGAAGAGAAGAAGAAGAAAAGGAAGAGAAGAAGAAGAGAAGGAAGAGAAGAAGAAGAAAAAGGAAGAGAAGAATAAGAGAAGGAAGAGAAGAAGAAAAAAAAAGAAGAGAAGATAAAAAAGGAGGTCCAAAGGTCAACCATCAAAAAAGGAGAAGAATGAACGATCCAAAGTATAAGGCTAGCATAGGTTGTCGTGAACCAGTGTAGCCTGACACTGTGGATCGGATAGATGAGGTATCTAGACCCACTATGGGTGTAGCACTTGCATCAATGTGAACAAGTGTGTGGAGGTTTGACCCACTATGGGTGGTTGCTCCCTTATTGATTGTTGTGAGGTGATTACCCGCTAGGATGTATGCCGAGGTCTGCTGAAAATGACCAAGGAGCTTATCCTGTAATGGGGTGTTGAGCCTGCTGAGTCAAAAGAGAGTATGACCCGATAGAAGATCATGAATAGTGCAATACCCACTAGGATGTATGAGTATCCCATATGGGGTGTAATATGTGTAAAAATATTATGCAAGTGCTATCCCAGAGTGGGACTATGAGAAATATTTTGTACAACATCATGAAGAAATCGAGAAAAGGAGAATAAGTGACCAAAAGAATAAAAGGAGGGAAAGAATCCCTAGGGGGGATCTTGCTAGGCATCAGAGTCCTAGTGAAAAGTGCAATGCATGTGAGCTATGACCTAACTAGGTATCATCACATGCCATTGTCGCAAGATTCCCAAAATCTATATGAGCAAGCAATCATGAACAATCAATCATGCATTTATGATAGGCAGACATGCAAGGAGTTTGGTTTAGATGTCAAGCAACCATGCAAATATGACAAGCAATAATGCAATATGAGCAAGCAAGCAGATGCAAATGGAAAATGCAAATGCAACTATATGAAATTTTGGTTTTTTCTTTTTTTTGTTAAGAATTGAAATCAATGCAAAACCTAAATGCACCATTCATCTTATTAAAATAAATTAACGTGCCATGAGGTGTCAAATCGAAGATATCCCCAAGGAGTGCATTTTCTCGATGATGAAAATCATGGGAAAGTTCTTCCAAGGCCCTTCTTTTGACATCCATGGCACGATAATCACTACATTTTCTAACAACACCATTCCTTTTAACATAAAAGACATTATACAAATATTCCTCATTCTCTAGCATAGAAGGAAAGTTATCTTTAGAACAGACATAACCAACCATATTACAAGACATTATATTTGAAGGAAAAGAAAAATTAACACTTTTATTATCATCTATTGACAACTTTTGATATTCCATATATTCTGCATAAGTCATAAGATGGTCATCATCCTCAAAAGGCAAAGGTTCATTTTTATTAGGTATAAAACCTATACCACATCTCCCAGGCCAAATCTCAACATCCAAGGGCTCTTGAATACCCTTCTGTTGTGGTCCCAATCCTTTACCTGCATATCCCATACTGGACAGGATCTGCTTAGGAAGGGGATAGTCATTAGTGAGATAGCATTGAGCAAAAGAGCACTCATTGAGAGATGGGTTGCTACCATGAAGATTTTCTTCAGAAGCCATACCTCTGAAGATAAAAGCACACATGCCAATGTGTACAACATCACCCTTCTTATGAGGCAAGCCCATAGTTTGAGGTGAAGGTGGTAGCTTGGCTAGATCCAGAAGAGGCTCTTGAAGAAACTGATTATCATGATCCGAGGAGAAAGAATGGGTCTTATGTTCCTCACTCACTTTTAAACTTTGAAAATATTTAGACATTTGAGATGAGGAACATGGGGAAGTGGTTGAAGAAATAGAAGGACATGAATAAGAATCGATTTGAGCTAACTCTATATTTGAACAAAATTCAAATGGTTGAGGGTCACCTAGAATGGTGATAACTTGATTCTTGAATTCAAATTTGAGACATTGATGAAAAGTAGAAGGGACGACCTTCATAGCATGGATCCAAGGTCACCCAAGAAGAAGATTAAAAGATGTAGGATAATGTACCACATAAAAAAAAGTATCCAATATTCTCAGCCCTACTTTTAAGGGGAGAGATGACCCCACAGGCCTCTTGGGACTCTTTGTTGAAATCTTTAACTATGATATTTTTGTTAAATATTCCTCTTTTAATCCAAATTTTTGAAAGAATTGATATGTACACAAATTGAGGGATGACCCATTATCAATCAAAACTTGCTTGATAAGGGTATCCCCAATAAGTGTGGTGATGTAAAGTGATGAATCTCCATGTAAGTTTGAGGAAGGTTTATCATCATCTGAGAATGAGACATGATGTATCCCAAAAGAACCTACAATGTCAACTATGGCATCAGGAGGGATGTCTGGGGAAATAGATTGTTGTTGTAAAAACTTTATTAAAGCATTTCTGTGATCGGGAGAAGTCTACAAAAGTTCTAACACTGATATCTTTGCTGGTGTACTAGCTAACTACTTCTGAAGATCAAATGAAACTTGTGACTATGGTCTCAACACTATAGGTGGAATCCTTGTAGTTGAATCTCTTCTTTGATTCTCCTTTAAAACTATACTGGGTTGAGATACTGAACTTTGTCCTTGCTGATGTTGTTGATTCTGAGCTTATTTCCTTGTAGTTACCCCAACCATACCAACCACATTGCTATGGCATAGGGAATCATCTTGATGAGCCACTTGATTGGTTGCTTGTTGCTCATGCTTAGGTAGAGGATCCTTAAATATCCCCATATCTTGGTTTGTTGTTGGAACTTGTTGAGTAGGAGTTTGACTACTCATTGATTGGAGATTTCCTAAATCAATGCATCCCACATCAATCAAATCTTGAACCACATGCTTCAATTTCTTACAAGTGTTCATCCAATGTCCTTCTACTCTATGATAAGTGCAATATTGACCTGCCTTATACCAATGAGTTGTAGTATCTAGTTGTCTTACTAGAGGTAATTCTATTGCTTTAGCATCCAATAGTTGCTTCAAAACTACTTCCATAGGGATACTAAGTCTTGTGAAATTCCTTTGAGGAGGTTTCTGAAGTACAATATTTTGTAGGTTGTTAGTGACATTGTTAATAGGCCTACTATCACTATTACCTCCTATATGCTTATTCTTAGGTTGAGACTTAGTTGGCTTATCTTCTTTAATCTTGAGTTGACCTCTTCTAATGAGAGCTTGTTCCACTTTTCTAGCTAACTCAATTGCTTGGTCTAAAGATGTGACAGTAGTAGTTTCTAGAGCATAAGATAACTGTTCTTGTAAATTACCAATGAATATATCAAGCATATCTTTCTGAGACATAGGTTGTCTTAACCGACCAACTAAACTTCTCCAATGGGCTAAAAATTATGAAAAAATTTCTTCTTTACTTTGCTTTAAATCATATAAATCTCTCATTGTTACTTCCTTTTCAATATAGGCACTAAACTGATGAACAAACATCTCTGCAGTCTTCTCAAAACTTTTCAAAGAATAGTTGGGCAACCGATAATACCACTCTAATGCCATTCCAACAAGACTCTTTGGAAATATTTTTAATAAGAGCATATCATCATAAATAAGATCATGACAAGCTATCCTGAATCCTCTCAAATGCTCTATTGGATCTTCAGTCCCTTTATAGATTGGCAATACTGGCATAGGAAAATGCTTAGGATAAGGTCTAGCAGCAACAATAGGATCCAATGGCTGACTACACATTTCTTTATAGTTGTATGTAAACCCTGACGGTTGAATCATATCCATCCTTGAAACCAATTGATTCACAACACTTGTCAAATTCTGCATTTTTGGATTACTATGTATGTTTCCCAGACTTCCCAAAGGAGGAATGTATGTATGTTGAAACCCTGATGTTTGATTTAAACTTTGGATACCTTGGTTGTATGTGGCACTTTGAGGATAACTCACATTTGGTGGAACAGAAGCAATAGTGTTGATATTAGAGGATACAGGAGGAAATTGAGAATAAATTTTTGGGCCACTACTAGTTAGAGGGACTTGCAGATTCCCTCCAATATTGGTGGTATTAGTATTGGCACAAGTCACTTGGTTCTTAAAATTGTTTTGATGCAAGGATTGAGATGTAGGAATATCATGATGAAGCAAAGGAGACCTATTGGGAGGGGAAGGAGTAGCATCCTCTTTTTCAAGACGAGCTTCTCGCTCCACATATTCCAATAGTTTTTCCTTATGAGCTTTCATGAATTCCCAAATGTGATCAAATGATGAAAAGACATAACTCCCATTAGGTCCAAAAAAAGGATCAGGATTAGTTTTAGTTTCCATGTCTACCTCTTCTTGCTCTTTTGGATCTACATTAGGGTTTTCCCTATCAATATGATCATCTTCCAAAGGAACATAATCAGACTCTAATTGTTTCCTCTGACTTCTAAGGAAAGGAGCCATTAGAAGTAGTGAAAAACAAATAGGGGAAAACACTAACAAGAAAATTCTTAATTACTTAAAGATTTTCCAAATAGAATTAATGATCTTGCTTAGTGTTTAAAATAAAAGGAGGTGTTCACGTCGGGTTCACCAAATATGTAGAGGGGGAAAACTGCCCTACCACGTACAATTCCCAAACAAAAGGTTGGATCCGCAAGGAGGGAACCTTTTGTGGGGTGAACCACGGGGGTATGTTGTACTCTACACTCGGTGCTAGGGGGAGGGGTTCACCAAGAATGGTTTAAGGACTCGCTCCAAGTCCTCAGGATATTTGGGATAGTTTGATGTATTCAATTTCAAGACAAACACCTAAGTTTGGCCTTTCTAGATCTAAGCTAGAAAAGATAAAGGACAATGCAAAAAGTAGAATAATGCAATTGAAAATAGAATGCAGGCATACAAGAGCTATCCTAGAATGATTCTTTATTTTGGATGCTCACTAACCTAGGGTTTAATTTCAAAAAACCTTTAAAGTAGAGATATACAAAATAGATGCACATAAATTATCCCTAGATGCAAACTAAATGCCTTTCACTTTCATATGCCTAAGAATCAATAATTAAATCAGATTTTCAACCAATAGAATGAGTAGAGCACTTATCTAGACCGGTGGTTGATTTAGATTTTTCTGCCTCTTGTCCAATGATATCAAGAATACCTATTTCTGCAAGATCACTCATGAAACACTAAAAAATAGAATTAGCATTAGGGGGCATGCTTAGGCCATTGTGTAACAGATCTTGGAGGCGCAATAGTCAAGCCCCCTAGGTCCTTTTAGATGACCTTTTAATACAAAAGCGAAAATTGACCTTTGGAGAATTAATCATAAAATAGAAATACAGTAATAGAAAATAGAAAATAGAGTGCAACAATATGATCTAGATGCAAAATAGAATGTAAAAATGAAAGCAAAATTTAGAAATTGCCCCCAATGTGCCCTAGGGCAAAATTATGCCTTGTTTAGAGCGATGTGATAATGCAATAGAAAAGTCACGCCCTACCTGGATGGGGCATGATTTCACTTCTATAGATGAATTTACCCTAATTAGGGTAGGCAAAGTCATGCCTCGCTAATGTCGGGTGTGATATCATTGCAGACCAATGAAAAATAAAAAGTGAGTGCAGAAGATGAAATAAATGCTAGAAATAAAGTAAGCAAACCCTAATGGACATCGCAGAAGTAGGAAGAGAATATTGAAGTATCCGAGCGGGCACTCTATCTCTCCGAACTACACCACGGATCCACCAAGTCACACAACAAATCAATCCAATCCATGCAATAGAAGATCAATCCAAAATTTGCACTTTGGGGTTAGCTTGCAGTAGAGAAAACAAAGGAAGAAGAATGAACTATCATAAATATTTTGAGCTTAATCAATAATAAAAAATTTGCACTAAGATCGCACATCAAAACTTTGCATATCGCATCTTATTGATTTAGCAAGAATATCTTTCCTTTTATAGATGAAATTGGAGGGAAAAAGGCAGGAAAAAATAAACTCACAGTCGATGCCAAAACATGCTGGAGGGTTTAAACCTGGGTCTAAGCGGGCTCAAAATAATAAAATTAAATTAAATTAAAAAATTAGGTTAAACAACGAAGTCGTGCCCCATCCTGACGGGGCGTGATATCACTGGTGCGAAGTCGCACCTCGTAAAGACGGGGCGCGATTTCACTAAAAGATAAACAAATTAAAAAAGGGAGGCAAAGAGGTCTTCCCTTGCTCTTGGTAGGGGTTGAGGGCCTCTTAGGGGCACTAAGGAAGATTACCCACTCAAAGTGGGTCAATTTTTCGTGTCTACAATATCTTGCAAAGCATAGACCAAGACAATTTTGGAAAGATCTACAACAAATCAAAAGGCATGCAATAAATAATATATCACAAGTGAACAATGGTTGTAATATGCTAAGCAATCATATGAGCAAAACCAAGAAAAAGATACCCCTTCTATAATCAACACAACTGAGGAACTTTTTTCTCTGAAATATGAGGGCATTAAGAAAATAGCAATAGGTAAAGCTCAGGATTTAGATGCTTTGTAAGCTGAACATCTCAAGTGTGGAGTATCTTAGCACCACACATCCAAAATATTTCTAATGACATCATTAAAGAAGGCTTTCCATATGAATGTATAACCAACCTACTCATACCATTGCATAAAACTAGAGACACCAATCCTTCAAATAATTACACCATCATGATTAATCCTCTTTTTGAAAAAAGGGTTTGGTAGCATAGTAGAAAGCAAAATCAATCGAAGGGAAAAAAAACCAAGGAGAGAGGGTAATAAGGAAAGCAAGGTTTAGACCAAATTATTCAACAATAGATCATTGCATTACTTCAAGGCACCTAATAGAGAGGATATGAAATGAAAAAGGGGAAGTTTATTATTATTATATTGACTTTAAAAAGACTTTTGATACAATACTTGGAGGTAAATTATGAAAAAGAATGGAAGACAATGGCATACCAACCAACTACAAAGCAACTATACAAATACTTTTATGTATAGGTGGTGGTAAAAATCAGAACTCCTAAAGGACTATCAGAGTGTTTAACAAGTGATATTGTAGTGTAATAGGGTTGTCTATTGTCACTTGCTTTATTTGACCTTTATATTGACAAATTGAGGAATGGGTAGAAAGGATGGGATGAGAGGGAATACAATTAGTTTATTATGTAATGAAACTTATTTTCTATGTCGATGACCTCATCTTGGTTGGAAAGACAATTAAAAGTTTAAAAGAACATCTAAATTCTTTAAGAATATTTTTGTAAAGAAGTTGGAATGCAGGTAAACACTAGCAAGAGTAAAATTATGATCTTCCCTACTCAGAGAGAGCAAAAGCAGTCATATTTTTTTTGAAGGAAATCCTTTAGAGATAATAACTGAATACAAATACCTAGGGTTACATTTTCAAAGCAAACTCAATTGGGGAATATGCAAGATGAAACAAATACAAGCAAGATGAAGGGCAATCTCCTCATTGTTAAATAGGGGTAGAAAACAAAGCTATGGGATGAAAAACTATTAAGGTCCTTTTTGGTTTATTAGTTATTCCAATTATGTTATATGGTTATGAGGTGTGGGCTAGAAATACATCAAATTTTAAATGGAGACAAATAGAAAGAATTCCAAAGCAACGGATTATAACTAATTTCAAAGTTAAAGCATCAATTCCATATGAGATTTTTCTTGTTAAAACAGGGACTTTTCCACTAAAAGCAAGCTATGATAAGGCTATTGCGGTACCTAAAGAAAATAGAAAAATGGAAGATAGCAAGTCGTAAAAATAGGTAATTAAAGAAATACTAAATAGAAAAATGACACTTGGATGAAACAAAACAACAAATGGATGGAAAAATAGAGCATTAAATTTCTTGAGGTCCCAAACTCGAACAAAGAAATAAAATAGTATGTGAGGAAATATTTTAGACTTGTCATGTAAACTAAACATTTAGAAAGGAAAAAATATCAACAAGTTCAAAAAACTAAAAAAGAGGTACATAGATGCAAAGATCAAACGAAAGGAAAAAAAATGCTTATAGCCCAACTAAGATCCAATTCATACCATCTCAGATGCAAAACTAGATGGACAATTCCTCAAGCGGCATAACCAAAACAAATATGTATCTTTTGCACAATGGGATATATGGAGGTCAAAAAAAAATTGTCATAAAATATGAATCCCACAAAGACATTAGGATTGCATGTGAGGAGACTCTAAAAATAAACTCACTAATGAAACTTTTTGAAAATTTGAGAATAGAAAAAATAAAGAAACTTTTTATAAAGAAGAAACACACTCCAAAAGATGATAAAAGGATGTTAAACTTTTTGACTTTGTTGAACACTTTTTTGATGAATGTTGTTAAACTTTAAAACTTATAATAAAAAGTCCAAGGTTTGAATCCAAAGAAAAGTAAAGTTGTACACTATACCCTATCTTCTATTTAAACTTTTAATCTCATTAAATTATTTCATCTTATTTTATTTGAGTTTACAAGTCCCCTGAACAAAATTGAGAAAAGAAAAAATATAGAAACTTTTTCGTCAAAATCAATAAAATAAAAAACACACTCAAATAAATGATAAGATAAAAAGATGTTAAACTTTTTAACTTTATTAAATAATTTTTTTAAATGTTATTAAACTTTAAAACTTAAAATATAAAGTCCAAAATTTAAATAAAACAAAAAAAAAACTATACCGCATCTTATTTAAAAACAAATAAAAACTATACCACGTCTTATATTAAAACTCTAAATTTTATAAAATCATTTTTCCTATTTAAGTACACAGTGCACAAATCCACTAAAATAAGGATGAATAAGACACATTAAGAAACAGACTGACCACGTTTTAATAATAATATTCAAACTTCATGTCTGAGACTATTATTTCAGAAAATCAAGCAGGTGTGCCAGGACAAAATAGGAGTCTCACATAATAGACCATATAATAGACCATTATAGTGCTAACATGGCAGTTGGCCACCTAATTCATAAACACGTTGAATTAAGACCGCACCCTTATCCACAAAATACACTTGTATCCTTGCAGACCGCGCCCTTATCCACAAAATCACCACGTCAATGCACAGCAAGAAGATAAACATTCAAACGTGAGTTGTTGGAGCACGATACGATAAATACCACTGTCAATACATTTAAACTAGTATATCTAAAGGTTTCTGTGATGAGATTTTTGGAATGGTCGGCAAGAAGACTGGATTTTTTATCATTATCCGTTGTTGAAACTTGAAAGTGGCGAAAGATCAAAGAGAAGGGTGGCCCCTCGAATCCAATGCGATGGATATACCTACGTACAGGATTTCATTTTTGTATTAAATGGTATCTCTTATTCTTTCTAAAGGTTAGTTGGATTGTAAGTGTTTGTCTGGTGTTAAGAAGATATTTGGGTTTAAATATTGGAAGCATGTCTCCTTTAAGTGTAGGTCAGATCTATTGTGGTCCATTTTTCAAATAATCAAGTGAAATAGAAATTATAAGAGGTAACCCAAAATTTAAACCCTACTTGGTAGTAGAGAAGGACAAAAAAACTGATCACTTAAAAAAGTAGAATAAAAATTATAAGAGGTGGTTTAAATCTTACTTAATAACAAAGAAGGATAAAAATAAAAATAAAAAATACTTGATAGCAAAAAAGGACAAAAAAAAAAAAAAAATACCGCTTGCTAGATTTTTATTATCATTGTTTAAACTATAATTTTATTATGATTAAATAAATAATAATAATAAAACTTAATTTAAATACTTAATAACAATATCACGAGATTTAAACCATCACAATTAAAAATTTGAATTTTTCATTCATGTTGATAACTACCCTTTTGTCATCACAGCCATCACATATTATGTCACCTTATAATCAGAACTGACATGTATCACTCTTGACTCTTTAATTTCCTTAGATATAACAGCTAAGGATTCCTTGCATTTTGCAGAAGACGTCAATGATTTCATGTGGTAGTTTACATACTTCCCCAAGTCAGATGTTGGACGATCTGGTGGGGATTCCCAATTACTTGTCTTTCTTTCAAGGAATAGTAGTTGAACCAATCAATGATTTCCAAACTATAGGTTAAGCCTTTGCAATGATGGTACAAGTAACTATACCCCAAGATAGAATTTCAAGTATTTGAGGCTGTAGTCTCACTGAAATCTTCAACGCCGTCATTCTGTTTCTGTGGAATAGACATAGTATTTTTAATGGATCTGAGCACTTGGCCTGCAAAAGAGGATAGTCGAGTGATCAAGTGTTATAGAAGAGGGTTTTCTTCAGACGAGGAAGACCTTATAATCAGACTTTACTGTCTTCTTGGGAATAGGTACCTTCATTTTATCCTATCTTTTTCAAATAACATGGATGCCAAGAGTTATACTTCCAACGTTGGCAAGACCACTTTAACTTACAGACAGAACATAGTTTTTTTTTAGTTTAGAAAATTATATTAGCCTTCTAGTTTCAAAGAAATCTTATGTGGGTATTGTGGAGAGCTTAAAAAAAAAAAAAATTATTATTGTGTATGTGTAGATGGTCACTAATAGCAGGGAGAGTGCCAGGTCGCACAGACAAACAGATAGAAAAATATTGGTACTCCACATTGAGCAAAAAGTTCGCTGTGAAGCGATTGATTCGTCCCAAGACTCATAGGCTTCTCTCACTCCACATGAAACGCTTTCGCCACAATGAAACGGAGAAGCTCTCAGCTTTCATGGCTCCAAAATTTAATCAAGAGCAAAGTTTGTTGTTGGAATCTGTCGATAATGCCGTTCCCAGCAGGGAGGGGCGTACTATTAATGCTGAAACAAAAGTGCCGCATTCTGTTCCTCAGGCTTATCCATGTCAAAAAATGATAGGTTTAAGGCCTAGTATGGAAGAATTTTCGACTGTGGACAGGGATTCTGTAACCAAGGACTTGGATCTCAGATTTCATACAATGCAAATGCAGTGTAAAATTGAAAATTCATGTTCAGGGACGTGGGGTAGGTACTAATTAAATGTAAGATTTTGAGGGTGTCTAGCAGCTGAAGTTATATGGATGCATCAAATTATTAGTAAAATGAGGTGGGTGAAACATTTGGTTGCATGATTATTCCTCTGTGTATTATTTCGTGGATATATGTGGATTCAAGTTGATACTTTGATCCTTCGGAAATTTGTCTCGTTCATTGAATGCTGTTATTTTCAATCACATATAACTGATTCAGTGAATTTATACGATGGAATTTCGTTTTTGTTATGGAAACAAATATAATTGTGTGATTTTAAAACTCTCTCACTAGTTATTTTGTTTGTAGCTTTGCTACCTCTACAAGTTTAGCTTTGTTACTTCTACAAATTTCACAACAATAAAGATCTTAACATTTTTTTATCTTATGTTCATGTTATAATATCCACATTTGTTATCTATCTCAATTTTTCTAGTAACAAATCAGTTTCATTTATCATTGTCTTAAAGTTTTTTATTTCACAATTAATTTTGTTAATCCTGATTCATTATTACCTGATCATTTGAGGTCTTCAAATTTTAGTTTAATTCTTTGTCAAAAAATTGAACTTGTATCATTGTACCTTGTCAAAAACTCTATACCAGTCTCTCTGTCACTATTATTGATATCATTACAATGTCTATTGTCACATATACTTTTTGCACACTCTTTGTCTTCACGAACAATGTTTAAGTCCCTTGTGTCACATGCAATGTTTATTCTTGAAACAAGTTCTCTTGTATTTGTTGTCGTGGATCCCAAATCACAAGTATCACAACTTGCATAGGCTTTTATGGACTTCAAATCACAATTCTAGTTTTCTTATTTATGAAGATCACTAGTGTCACAACATATACTTGCCTCAAATAACTTATGTCACAACTTGTATCTTTTTTCTTGATAAGGTCATATATATTACAACAAGCATTTTTCATCATTGGTTTGTTCTTCAATTCTTCAATTTTTTTTTCATTTTTGCCTTAGAGAGACTATTTCCTTGTATACTATATTTCATACACTAACAACTATAATAAATGTTTCATAACAATCATTAGTTCCATGTATGCCATGTTGAAGTATTGAAAAACTCTATTTTTAGCTTCTTTGTGAATGGATTGTAAATGTCTCATCAATTTTAGTGGCATTTATTTTTTATCTTGGGTAGCTCCTTGAGAGATGGATTATAAGAAAATTTTAGTTGGCTTTTCTTTAATTGTACTATCCTCTAGTGATGCATACTGATTTTTTTTTGTTTCCTTATTTTTTTCAATTGTCATTTTATGTGTCTTATCTTTGACAATTTTTAAAATAAATCAAAGAGAACCTTGAATAATTATCCTTTTTTTTTAATTTTATGCTTTGAATCAAATGTTTAATAAAAATTGTTCCTCCATTAAACAATTCTACACTTTTAATAATCTATTCGCAAACTTTTTTTTTTTTACTTTTTTTTTTTTTTCTTCAACTCTAATAATTTTTTCTTTAATTAATTTCATTTATGGCATAAATCCTTTTAACTTCAAATTTAATATTTCTTCTTCAATATAATTTTCCTTTAAATAATTATTTTTCATTCTTCAACAATATTTTTTTAGCATCCTTCTTCAATAATAAATAATATTTTTTCCTTCAATAATATATTTTTCCTTCAAATATATAAATAATAATTTATATTCAAAATTTTAATATAAATATTTCTCTTCTTCAAATATTTATTTTCTTCACTATAATAATTTTAATCTTTAATTTAAATAATTATCTCCTTATATCCTTCTCCAATTATTCTTCTCCACTTATAATTCTTCTAAGGTAATCTTTTACCCTTAATTTTGCATTCTTTAATTTTGCTTTCAATATTAATATTGCCTTCCTTTTCTTTCCTTTAATTTTTTCAATTCACCATATACTTTTCTCTCTCCAATTAATTCTTCTTTCCTTCTATAACTTTTAATTTTTCCATGAACCTTTAAACTTCTTAAAATAAATTAAATACCTAGCTTATTCTTTATGCTACTCACTTTCACTATTGTATTTTTAGCGACTCTTTTCAACTCTTTGTGATGTCTTCATATGCATTTCCTTATTTAAACACCTTTCGATCTTTGAAAAAAAATTATTTTCAATGCATTATGAGCAACGCTTTTAGCCTTTGCTCTCTTTGGATGTTCTTGCCTATTTTCAATGCATTACGAGCAATGCTTTTAGCCTTTTGCTCTCTCTTGGATGTTTTTGCCTCACCTGCATGTGTTTGTTCTTCAAAACATGGATGTTCTTCAAATATCTCATGCACATATAATATTCTCTGGATATTCTCTCCTTTTCAAGAGTTCTCCTTCAAACTACTTTCTTCAACGTTTCACTAAAGCTTCACAACGTCTTCGACACGCACTCTTTTCTCCTTCATCTACTACATAATACTAACTTGTTTAATATCTTTTTCTAGAATTGGGCACAATTACTCGACCCTCAACTTGAATTTATTACTATTTCTTTGATTTTTAGGCACTCTTGTTTAGCCTTAAATATGAACTAGGGTGCACTTTTCAACCCAATTTATCTCAATTCTTGGTTGCTCTTTTCAACCTCAATTTCTTTCACAGATTTGTCTCCTTTAACCTGGATTAATCTCAAATGTGACTTTCACCAAGCACACAATGCGTCTTTGATACAACATGAGCAATATAAAATGTTCACACAATTCAATAACAAACTCACATAAAATATTTTATTGATAAATAAAAATATATCAACTCAAGCAATGCAAATACAATATATTGCAAAGCTTCTTCAATCACTTATTACAATATTTTATCTTCAATATATACACACATGGATATGAGACTCTTCACATTCATAATATTTGACCTTTCTCCTTACACAAACTTCCATCTCCTCATAAACACAAGAGAGATCTGACACTTCATATTTCTCATGGAAGAAATACCACATAATAATAAATCTATTATTGACTCCACATATCCACATAAGGACAAAGACTCTAATGATTGCATATACTAAATGACAAACTCTTACATAACTCCATACTTACATGACACCTCACTTACATAACTCCTCACTTACATAACTCCACACTTACTTACATGACACCTACTATATACTCAAATATTTATAACACTCTAAACTATTTACATGGTACTTGCAATATTATTGCAAGATACCAAATAATGTAATACTTCTAAGAAACTAATTCACTTCTAAAAATTGAATTTTGACAATACATATATCAACTATGTAATTAGCTAAATTTTCAACCACTTTATTTCCTTATCTATGAGTAAGATGGCATTTCCAATATATTACCTCCATAGATAATTGTTGAACATCTAGAATAGTTTTATTGTTGATTCAATTTTTGGATATTTTTTTACAATATTAATTATAATATGTGAATCTCTCTCAATTAAAATATGTTCCCAACTTTATTCTATGGCCATATTGATCCATATAATAAGTACCCTAGTATTTCCATAGTTTGTTGTGAAAGTTCCATACGATTTTTAGTAGGTGGGAAAAAAATTTCCTTTATTACCCTAAAAAAAACACCATCTTTATTAATTTTTCTAAGGTTTTATTTGGAAACATCATGAAAATTAAGTTTAATAAACCCAATTTTTTATCATTTTTATTTTATCATGAGTCTATGTATATCCTTCTTATTTTGAACTTCATCGTTGCATATCATCTTCACATGTATCTTCAAACCCTATAACCAAGTAGTACAATTAAGACTTCCTACGATGAGCATTGTGTGTATAAACATGTTGCAAAAGAGACAATAATATGAACCCAAACTTGGGTGTTATTTTGAGATTTATTTTTAAAATTATATTATTCCTTTTAATCCATAAATTCTAATAAATGATGGTAGGACCATTCCTTCACATAATGCTTAATGATTTAATTTTAAAATAATCTATCCAATATTTCACACTCTTTTAATATCGATGCAACAACCCAATATAATCCCAATATTTTAAATAAAGTCTCTTCAAACATATGAAATCAAAACAACAATGAAGAAGTAAATGATTTGAAATTTTTACCTCCTCCTTAAGACACCTTTAAAAGGCTCACAGTATCATCTTCTTTACAAATTGTCACCTATAAGAAGTTTGTTTTATATTGCTAACCAAAGGAATGTTGAGACCTTAGAGAGGGTCAATGTCAAGTATCCAGAACATCCTCCAAGGAAAATCCTTAGGAGAAGTAAATTTTGATTGCAATAATCCTTATATCCCAACTTGAGAGAGTATCAATTATCTTCTGATAAGTTCCAAACCAAGTCATTTTTTAAGGGTAAGTAGAACTCTTGAAGCATATTTTAGATTCCATTCGTTACTTATTTGAGATCCTCTTCCTCAACTAGATTACTAATAGAAATCCAATATCTTTAAAAAAAAAAAATTAGTTTTGAACCTCTACAAATAAAAAAAACACAATCCAATGGCTACAATTTTTAAACTAGAAATAAAAGGACAAGGTTTCAACCAAGCATCATACTCTTGTATAATCCCTTCATTGATTGAGCATCTAATATATTTTTTGATTAATTAAAAACTCTCTAATATGAAGTTCCATGTTGTCAAACTTATAGGTAGGATTCACTTTTTCAATAATTTTATTGCATCTATAGAACCTAATATATTTTTGAATTAACATCATTATCTAACTCTTTTCTTAATTTTTGAATAGTCTCTATAAATTTTCCTCCTAAAGCCAAACTCATAAATATGTAATTTTGCAAGCCTCCTCCAACTATCTTTATTTTCTAAACCTTATCCCATTTACAAAGAGAAAACCTAAATTTTTCTCACATCCTTTCCAAATAAAATTTCTTTAATTTTTATCAAATTGGTTTCCAAATAAAATCTCTTTGATTTTTATCAAATTCGAATGATATGGTTTCCACAAATCCTAAACTTTATGTCCTAAACATAGGGATATATTTGCAATGTACTCTTTATGAGTTGAAGTTTTCCAACATTATTAGGAACTTACCTTTCCAACCAACCAAACAAGTATTCATTCTATTCAAAATTGGGTCCCCAAAATCCTTTTTCTTTTATCAAATAAAAGAATGTCGAGCTATGTTGATGATGATTTTCTAACTTTATACCCTAAAATATCTATAATAATCTATTAAAAATAAAGTACAATATTGATAAAAAACCTTTCAGTAGCATAAAATATTTTAAATGATTGTGGCATGGTGGTTATAGGGGCGGACTACACAAAGAACTATGTGGCGGCTTCTGGGGTGAAAAATGCATAATACTATGGCGGCCATAAAATTCGAAGAGCCTACCCGGATTCGTGGCGGCTACCGATTCCACCATGTAAATTAAAAAAAAAATCAAAAAAAAATATATTGATAAAAAAGTTCCTAGATTTTTTAGATTAACCAATTATCCAGTAATCTTCTCATAAATATTGATTTAAATTCCATGGTCTCATTATCTAAAGGATGGCCTAAAAGAAAAGTATAATCAACAAATTTGATATGAGATTCAAAGGATACATTTATTGTAACTTAAATGTCATTGATTTTGCCTTCCAATTTTACCTTTTAGAAAGTCCTATCTAAAGCCTCAACAAATATAATAAAAAGATAAGGAGATAATGGGTCACCGTGGTAAATACCATAATATGATGTGAAGTATCCAATGAAGGATACATTAATCAAAATAGAATAGTTTGGAGTACTAGCAATATACAATACATTCATACCAACTTTGAACAAAACTAAATTTGTTGAGAATATTATATAGAAAACTCCAATAGACCCTATAATATGTTTTATCCATATCCAATTTTATGAGCATACCTAATTTTTCATGGACTAATGACAATGTATAGCATCTTATTTAAAATAATTATGCCATCAAGGATTATCTTTTTATGAAGAAAACCACCTTGTTCCTTCAAGATAATAGATTCTAGAATGTTTTTCAGATTTTATCCTAATTTTTTTAAGTATCTTATAGATCATGTTACAATAGCTTATGAGATAAAATTATCAAAATATTTTATCTCATATTTATCTAGAACTAATGTAATAAAAGTGGCGTTGATTTCAATTATTATAGAATTATTTTCCTAGCCTCTTCAACCAAAATAAAGAGCTCAGTCTTTAACATATCACAAATATTGTAAAACATAATTATATAAAATCCATCAAGACTAGGTGCCATGTATAAGTGGAAATAAAAAAAAAACAATTTTTAGCTTCTAAATTGAAATATTTATCACAAAGCTTTCAATTGGGGGTTGGATACAACCATGTGCCTCCCCCAGCATTGCAACCTCTTATAGTTATGGCCTTGTCTCTTCAACCTCCTCTAAGTGGGTGTGTCTAGTGCTTCGTGCGTCCTGTAAGGGATGCTAGTCCTAGGAAGTCCAAGGAAGCATGAGATGCAACTCCCATCGGATGACCTTCAGGATTTTCTACCTAAGCCCAACTCCTTGCTTTTGGATGTTGTCTTTGGAACTCGTCTAACTAGTGCTATGCTAACCTACTCTAATTAACTCCTTTTAGGAAAAATGGGAAAAGGAAAGAAACATGAAATAATACGAAAAGTAAATTACATAAATTTAAATCTACCTATCCTATCTAAGGGTGGTGATGTATCAAAGAATTTAATAGAATTTCCACCTTAGAATCCAATGGGATGAATGGACACATGAACCAAGCAAGACAGTGAATTGAACACATATTTGCTCATACAATTATGCAATATGTATAATTAAAAGAGGCTTGACAACCTATACATGTAGCTAGCCCAAGGCTCAAGTCCAGACTGAGAAATAAAGTGAAAAAGAAAGGGAAGATGTCAAAGGTCAAATGCTTGATACAATAACAAATTCAAACTCCTTTTTACTTACAAGAACTACTATTTATAAAATTAAGAGATAAATTTTGAAATTCAAGTCTTTCCAAAATGGGAATGGATGAGAGTGTTGATGTTAGTTCTGATTGGAGGATCAAGGAGACTACGATGCATTAAATTTTGTGAAGTCTAGAGTTGTTTGATATCAAATCATCATAAATTTGTCCACGGGTGGCATGGTCCTCTTCATAAAGGGATCATTAATATGTACACCTTCCTTCATGGAGATTCGAGCTCCGCTATCAACGTGAGTAGTTCCATCTAGTCTTTGGTGAGTCTTTTTTTCCTATATTATCTCCCAAGATTTTGGTAGGGGTTTAGCATAGATATCTCTTTTGATGATTTGGTTGCTTCGATAGCCCTTCCTCTTGTGCTTCTGCTTAGCCCTCAAGTTTAGTTATCATTGTTGATGTTGCCTTACTTCTCCTGATGGTTGATTCTTTATCCCATGTGTAGGATTCCACAAGATCTCATTTAGTGGACACGTTTTTAGTCCATGGTGGCTTCTTCATGCTTTTATCACCCCTCCTACATCTAAGCCTCTAGGGAATATTTATGAGGGAAAACAAGGTGTATTGGCCTTATTGAGTCCTTACTTGAATCTTCTTATCCCCATTATTCTTCCTCTCTAAGGCCCTTGGATTTTTCTTAATGGGTGTGTTGCTCATGGCATTGAGTGATTACTCCTAGGCATATAAAGTGCCACAACCCAATTTCCATAGAAATATAACTTGATTTTAGCACTCTTTCACTAGTTAGGAAAGTGAGTCCTAGTGAACTAAGGTTTTAGAGGTCTCATCATCAAGGGGACACCTTTAATTACCACCAAAAGGCTCAAGGGTTCCTCTTGATGATGGGAAGAGGCATAGTCACCATAAAAAAAAAATTAAAGTACCTTGTTGGCTTGATTCAAGTGGATGATTTTACCTCAAGGTGAGTGGAATTTTAAGCATACTATCATTATTTAGTGTAGACTATCTTTTGCTGGAATTTCCTTTGAATCAACTACTTGGTACATGGATGGAGATTCGAGGACCCTTATCTGGTTGGCTCAGGCAGTAATTATTGCTTGTATTTATTTTGGTGTAGGACCCTACCCTACTATAGTGAATATTTCATTATACTTTTAGTGACTCGCATGGAACTTTTGCTTATAGGAATAAAAGAACCCAACAAATGGTATCCTTATCCTTGGATCCAAAGTCTCTAGGGCGGGTTTTAGAAGCTTGAGAACTTAGGAGGTGAAGTTTGGGTCCTTTAATATGTGTTGTGGGGAAGTCCTTTTATAGACTTTGGTTGATAAGGCATTGAAAGCCTCTTGTACTACTTATCTTTATCTTGGATCCTTCCCATGTGGTTGGTTCAAGAATGGCATAGGTATTTGCTAAGTTGTCATCCATTGGACATGGGAATGTCCTACAGCTCAGGAGATGATTGTACTCTATGACTTTTGTCAATCACCAATCCTCTAATCTCATGCATCCTCTTCTTTTACACATGTGGCGAGTTTCTCAAAATACTTTGCTTGGAATTCTTGATTTTTTGTCAGTTATTGCATTACCTATTTATATTGGCCAATAAATATAGTACCTAGCCTTTATTTATTTAAATACCACTTATTTACACTATAGTACATGACCTGACATGTATGCTCATATCAGTCTATTTTTCCACAAAGATACTTTATTGGAACCTGCAATGCCCAGACTATAATGATCCAAACTTCTGTTTGTCCTGGTAGCCTAGCTGATTGGGGATGCCGCTACACCAAAAAATGGCTTTAACAATGGTTATTAAAAATCCTTAAAGGTCTTTAAAGGTGGTTATTCGATCGTTGTTTATGAGGGCATCGTAAAAAGTCAGTGACATACGACAATGGCTAAAAACTACTTCAAAAATCCACCCTCTCAGGATCTAAGAGGGCAGTTTAAAACCACCCTATTAGGGCTACGAGAGCGGTTAGTAACCACCCTCTTAGGTCTAATAGGGTGGATAAAAATGTATGTCTCAAGGTAAGACCTCTTAGGTCTAAGAGGGCAATTATAAACCACCCTCTTAGATCCTAAGAGGTCGGTTATAAACTACCCTCTTAGACCTAAGACAATGGTTTTAAACCGCCCTCTTAGGTGACCCTAATATGATGATTTATAATCATCATCTTAGGTCACCTAAAAATATATATAAAGGATATCTCAGCTGAAATAGCATCACACTTAGTAGTGGTTTACTTGTTTCAACTAAGGCATCCTTTATTTCTCATGGTTATTTCATGGATAAGGTAATTTTCCATTGGAACAAAGAGGGACACCTTTTTAAACTACCTCCAAGAGATAGAATTTTCCATGGAAGCATCAGAGTATGTGTGAAGTCACAATGCACCATTTTGCTCTTATAAATTCCATACCTTTATTAATGTAAGTATAGAAAATTAATAGTAAATGAATAAGAAAAATAAAATGCTTGTTATATAATCCTACAACAGTCTATTCCTACAAATAAATCGATAGACAAATGATAGGAAATTTCTAAAATGTGAGGTTAAGTATGTAAGAATCCCTCTAGAGGAGTAAGTATCCCCGAATGCAATAGGAATACATCAGAGGAAAAAAATAAGAGAAAGAAGAAAGGTAATGCACTAGATCAAAGTGTTATGTAAAAATATGCTAGTTAATGCATAAATATGTTGTGTGAGAATATCTAAACTAAACAATAAAATATATAACAAAAAAGGAAATAAGCAGCGATAACTAGATAAAATGCCTAAACACATAAGTGTTTCAATGGTTATGGTAATATGATATTAATAAACTAAGCACAATAAGACAAGCAAAGGTCAGGTAACAAAAAAATTTCAATAAAAATGAAGTGTTAAAAGCTATTAAATAATAATATGAACAATTTAAAATAATAAAAAAAATAAAAAGTTAAAATATGTATGTAAACACAAGGTGATAATAACAATAAACAACAAAATATTAACAACTATAAAAATAAACAACAATATCAGGTAAATTGTAACATTCACCTACTATGGTTGAATTACACAATAGGGAATACACCATCCACCTTAGAATACCTTAAGACCGGGTCAGGATCTACCCCTCCAAATTCACTTGGCTTTAACATGCCTAGCAGCACTTCAATCCATCATCATGGTAATTTCTCCACTTAACAATAAACCATAACCCACTGGCCATGGAAAAGTTGCAGATAAAATAAAAAGAATAGACCTTTGAAAGCAAAATAGAGCTTTTATGTTGCCATAGGATATGGTTCGATATGAAAATGACAACATTGCCATTGAGCAATTCAAGTCACCAATTATTATAGCTACTGCTTCATCTATTCAATCCATTAAAAATACATGGAAAACAAATAAAACAATAACATAGATACAGTGCAACTACTCTAATTTTAGGGATGGATATGAACCATTTTAAATAGAGCAAAGTGAAGGAAAGAATGTAAGCGGATTCTTTATTATCAGGGATGGATATGAACCATTTTAAATAGGATCCAAAGAAACACACTAGAAAAAATAAGAAGCGAAGGGCCAACAAGGATTCAAGCACTAAGCATGCACAACAAGTTCTACTTTTTAGGATGCCAACCTCATCTAGATAAAAGTTTCACATCTGAGTTAAAAAAAATCATATATTTTTCTTGTCATATTCTAATGGAAGGTAAATAACATTAAAAAAAAATGTTATATTAGTCCTATTGGCAAGGTCTTATATATAGCATGCACCCATTCATTGACTCTTGAGGATTGATATTGTGAAGAGAATAAATCTCTTTTTCCATGGTTACCAACAATATAAATTGTAACATTCACCTACTATGGTTGTCAGGCAGGTTTCATGCAACCCATTATTGTAATGAGGATAACCCTATGGTCATCTTATCCTGATTTTGGAAGTAGTTAGACTAGACTACTAGGCAATACAAGGCACCAAAATCTATCTCACCCATAATATGACATTGGTCTATACAAAATAAGGTCACTAATGTAATAGACATATCACCACACGTAAGGCTACTCCATTGCCAAGCGAGTTTCATTCAACCCATTGCTATAATGGATATTGCCCCATGGCTTGTGAATAACTGATAATTCCAAGAATTCAAGCTCATTACCCCCTTCTTTTATTTTTATTATTTGGGATACTTGCTCATGCTTAGTGGTGAAAACCACTTTTTTTGTGTGAAGCAAGGGATTTGGTTAGTAATGAAAATCATTGTTTCTTTTGTTTTGTATTGGGATATTGCTCATCTTGTGGAGAGCAAAGAAGTTGTTTGGATAGAGAGGAGCTTGTGCTTTTTGCAATTCTCAGCATCCTAAACCATGTGCATAATAGGATGAGCAAGGGAAACCTTTTGCTAAAGACGGAAAGGACTATTTTGTAGTTGCCATCCTTCCTTGCTCAAACTTAGATTTTAATGTGAAAAATTATGTTGGGATGTTGACATACGCAAGGTGCTATCAAAGTAAGATTTTACTTTCTAAAAGATAAGATAGCTTTCTACAAAATTTGAAAAGATAACTAGGTATGGCTAAATGATCGAAAACCCTAGTGAACACCTTATAGTAACTTATGATTTGTGTTGAAAAACATAGTTACTCACAAGGGGGAATGTGGATGATAATGATATGTGGTAAGGGTTTTCCCTACAAGATTTTTTAAACTAAAAGGTGTACATAAAATAGCCAATGGTCATATAAACATCATTGTTGATTTTTATCTGGTATCTAACCTATATTATGAGGACCTCTTAATAAGCAAAAGCTCGTAAAGAAAACCATAAATATTGATGATGGATAAGGTTGTTTTGAGATTCATGACTGGCATACAAACATGGTGTCATTCATAAGCATATAAACACATTTTTTTCTAATGCAAGTGCAATGTATGAGTATGCCTAATGCAATTGATCGACAAATGCAACAAAATGTATGGTGAGGTAATGCAAATATTTTTGTACCTTTTTATGTTCTGTATTATTTTTGTGATTTTATGTTTTCTGATTTGTTTTGTAAATTTTGATGATTTTGTTTTCTTTATAATTTTGATTGTTTCTGGTTTTAGGGGGAAGGTGTGATTCCTTATGTTCCCCCAACATGTGTAGTGATCGGTGAGTGCAGGGAAGGTGTGCTACCTTCGAAATCCTCAATTTGCTTCATTGATTATGATGTGGATGGTGGGGAAGGTGTGACACCTTGAAGATCTCCAATGTGTATTTTGTCTGATACAATGTAATTAGTTTGGTTAGGAGTGATAAAAACAACCCCTATTATTATGGCAGTGAATTTTTTGCAATGCCAATGTCCCTATGGGATAAAATGAGCGAACGGTTTGTGCAGAGCTCATTTCATTCTATCATCTCTTTGGACAGATTCTTGAACAAGTAGTAATTACAAATGTCATACCTGTTCAGATGGTGATAGGTACAATAGAGGCTTTAGTTGTGCAACCCCAATTTAGGTTTTCTCAATTTTATTTTCGATAATGTGATTGCATGTGCCTCATATAGTTTTTGAAATAGGGTTGAAGTAGTCATCAAAATTTTGATGTACCAACAAGGTAGCTTATCAAGCTTATGAGACTACGATTGATCTTGGGATTGTAGACAGGATGATGTAGCCTGAATTGTAGCTTGTAGAGGTGACTTAAGCGGGCCATTTATAGGACAAGATTCATTATCGATAATATCTTGTACCACATTTCTAAATGCATAGCAATTGTTAATATCATGGCCTTCTATTTTATGATAAATGCAAAAGTGATCTTCCCTATAATCCTTATACTTAGGCCTATTGGGGTCAAGAGGGTGTTTTACGGGTAAATTAATTGCCTTTGCCTCTTACAACTTTTGAAAAATGCTCAATTTAGGCTCAGATAACGGAGTCCAGGTACAAGGTGGACACAGTGGATCAGTTTGGTGAGGTGGCAAGGTTGTGTGTATCTCACTCACCTACCTAGGTTGCTCTGCTTATTTTTCTAGCATAGGTAACAGACCACTAACTATACCTTTTTGTTGATCCTTGGTAGTGAGAGGATGTTTTTTTATGTTGATTCTTCTCAAGCATATCTTGTACTATGTTTTTGAATGTGTAGCATGCTTGAATATCATGACCATTTTGTTAATGATATAAATAGTATAAATCCTCTCTATACCCTTTAGATTTTGGGTGGTTTGGATATGAGGGGTAAATTTTAGGTAAAGTAATGGTCTTTTCCTTGCATAACTGATTAAAGATCAATGCCAAATATTCGTACAATGGTGTGTAAGTGTGAGATGGACGACATTGTCAATTTTGCACCTAATTTTACAGGGGTCCATTTTGTTTTTGTGGAGGAGACGGTTTAGTCGTGGATACGATTTGCTACTGGAGCTCCATGTTTGTGAGTTGATGCATGATTTGTTGCAAAGCCTAATTTTGGTGACCCGTTTGTGTCTCAAATTTGGCTAGATGATATAGAATGTATTGTAAGACTAAGTGGGATGATGATTGAATAGTTTTTGATGAATTTGGATGACAACTGCTAGGTGATGGAAGTGGATTAGGTGCAGGTGCTAGAAGATAGTTAAGTAGATGTGAGTCTAAAGTCTTCAACCCCTGAGGATATGTGGATACTTCTTGATGATCGTGTCTAGTGTGTGTCCACATGCTCTTATTTTTTACTTAACTCATGCTCTTGTTTTTTACTTAGCTCATGCTCTTGTTTTTTACTTAGCTCATGCTCTTATTCCACATTAGAGTGTTCAACTGTGATAGCATGATTACCCCCATTTTGGTGTAGCAGATACACATGTTCTTGATTTTGTTAAGATGTTGGGAAATAAGAGGTAAGTGTGACTATTTTTAGTGGTGTTAGCACTTGTGGTGTAGAAGGGATGTTAGATGGAGCTACTATTTGTGTGGATTAATTTGGAGAATCCTGATTCCTTGTCATAACATTGATCATTCCCACAAACTCATGGGTAGATGTATTGGAATTTAGATATATCATGGATGCCTCATCACCTTATCTAGGGTGATCTGCGTGTTCCCCATGTTTAGATAATGAATCAAGGATGGTATTGATGGATGGCGACTTGATAGGAGGATGACCTAAATCCTTGATTGACTCGATGATAGGTGTGAACGTAACGTTTTGCACTATGTATTCACCAAGTTTGGGTTGGTCAAATGAAATGTGACCTACAACATGGTGTATGAAGATGGTATGATGTAATTTGATTCATCCACAACAATAGTGGGTTGTTCCTTGTTTGTAGGAATAGAAAGGTTCTCTACTAACATGTTGGATATGTCTATGGAAATCTTCATGGTTGGCCTTTTTGACTCTTCCTTTCTCTGAGAAACTGAGGATGAATGAGTAATAGGAGAGACCAATGGTAATGGTGGTGGTGGATATAGTTTCATGACTAACCGTGAGGTTGAATTTGGACTCTGTATAAGATTGTTGGATTTAGTGTCCAGGTGCGTGGATGGCAGGGTAGACTCCTACAGATGATCAACCTTGTTGTAATACTTGAAGCGATGTGGATCAGTGTGAACAACATGGATATGATCCTTATGTATGTATTTGAGGTGTTGATGCACTATGGATGGGATGAACTCCATGGCTCTCATCCAAGACCTTCCAAGCATTGGGGGATAAGGTATCATTAAATGCTTACAGGGTGAATGTGGATGTTGCAATGTGTGAAATCAAAAGGTTGAGATGTTTTAGTGCAATTGTGGTGATAATATTTATTGCGGAGCCTATTTCAATCAATACCTATTTATAGGGAATATTATTTATGCATGCAATGATGTGCAAAGGAGGGTTGGATATATTGGTGAGCACAGGTTTGATCTCATGATCCTGAAAGGTTATAACAAGATCTTTGTACCTTTGTATATGTCCCACAAAATTGGTAAAAGCATCAGGATCGTGGGGTCGTAACTTGATTGATCTCATAATCTCCCTGAGAGTTTCCTAATTCTTTGGGGATTGTTGTATTAACTCACTCATGGTCATTTTGGCTGATGCTATACATGGACTTTGCATAGGTCTACTTTAGATCATTACCATCAATTGAGGTGATGTGCTTTGGATGGGGGTTCGAGGTAGTGAAGGTGATGACATAGAAGGAATGTAGATTTCCCTACTAGATACCTTGATAGATTAGTTATATCTAGTGGTGGTTTGGGATCGACGTTGGCTAACAAGATTATCCACTTGATCATGTGGAGAACCCATAGGTTTTCCTCTAGTAGAGGTGCCTTGGTGGTATGATCCTCTATGTGAGGAGTTAGTCTCACGATGATTATTAGTGCACCATGTAAGAAGGAGTAAATCCTTAGGATTGTATCAGATACGTTCAGGATCTCCTTGTAAGTTTTCTACCTCAACGACTCATGGATAAGATCGACTATGCATAGTTACCATGTTGTCTTGATTACGCAAAATAGAAAGAAAATAAACAAAGCATACAAGGTGTTTATCTCTTTTAAGTTTTTCTTTGTGAGTTCCTACACTATCTTGTGTGTTTTGATGTGTTGTTTCTCTTTCTTTCTTGTTCGTATTTTTGCCTTTATTGATGATATTAACTTAGTTTAAGGGTTTTCACCTATATGATCTCACACACTGACTTGGTGATGAAGTGCAACCTGTGAAACCCACCAAAATTTTGGTGATGAAGTCCAAACTCGATGAGGGAGCCTAGGTCCTACCAGTCCTCACCATGATAGTTCTTGGACTGGCCTTGGCCAAAAGTGGGGTATGAGATAAAAACTATGCAAGCCAACGAGGTGAATATGAGACCCACTATTGTTAGTCTTGATCAATTTTTGGTGATGAAATCCAACTCATCGATGTTTAAGATAGTGTGTGGTGTGTGGGGTTCATTTTATTTTATGAAAAAAGTAAATGCAAGCATAGAGCATTCAATGTATTTTTACTAATGCATAAAAATGATGTTTGATTTCATATTCCTATGTAATAAACATTTCAATTTTAGAAATCTAAAAATGTAGAACCCTAATATGATATCAACCTTTCAGTAGGCAGTAAGCACATAGTCCACATAGCAAGCAGATAGAGGCCATCTCTATGAAGGATAGTCTACTATATATGCCATAATAGATAGGGACGATCAAGAATAAGGGTTCGTCTAGGATAGGAATGGCCATAAATAGAGGTCATTTAACCTAATAATGGTCACAGACAAACTATTTTAAATTGAAAATTCTTCTATATTTTTCCTATTGAAGAATAAATATTCTTGACTTTCTTTACTAAAAGCAGGAAAATAGGGACAGAATAACTTACAGGTGAAGCCTATGTTTGATGAAGGTGTTGTTTCTTACCTTTCTAAAATTTGCTTTTATATCGTCTCTAGGTAGGACAGTTGCGATTGTGGGTCATCTCAAGATAAGACGGTTGCACCTGTTGACAATCTCAGCTAAGCATGGTGGTACCTGTAATTCAAGAAAATCAAGAAAAGCAACAATTAGCTACAAATTTGAAAAATGTGGACCAGTGTTTGATCATGATCACCACTGTAGATATGCAAAAATTGTACACCTATGCAATTATTAAACAAACCAAATTGAAAGCATAATCATGTAACCATCAAGATAAAGATAAGAAGTAAAGAAATGGTGCCCTTCTCATTAATATTGAATCATGTCCTTCAAAGGAGGTTACAATGATATCCCTCTAAGGGATTTAATACCAATTTGATACAACTTTTACAATCAAGAAATAATGGTAGGTGTATCCCATAGAATCTTTGCAATCCCACAAATTGATTTGAGAGGAGTTTCTTGTGACCTCCGCAAGGTATGATGTAGATTTGAAGAATATTTATGTTGATAGCTCCTACCAAGATCTATAATCTACACACAAGAACACTCAAAAGGCATTAATAGCAAATGAAAAGCCTCTCATGATGAGGTCCATATCCATGATAAAGAAATGCAATAAATAAATCTAAAATACGATAAAAAATGCATAAAGTTGAAAACTAACTATGCTAGCTAGTAATTTAAATGCTGCTAAGACTACTAGAAACAAGAAAAATAGAGAAAATAGATCTTGTCGAGAGGTCATCCTCGTGTAGAGCAGTCGAGCCTGCTAGTCATCCTTGACCAGGATGGTGATGCCTATGGGTCATCTCAGGGTGATCCAACCATTGAACTATGAGTAAATTCTTTGTGGTCGATGTGAGGCGATGTCTGGTTTTGATCTACAAAATTAATGTTCAATGGTGCACTCGTGAAGAACAACTTAATGGCAAGATTTGATATGCAGCAAGATATTTTTATGATGCATGATATGTAAAATTAATCTTCAAGCTTTGATATGCTCCATTGTTACATTTGGAAGCTCCATGATTGAAATTCGACAGCACTTTGTTGCTTATGAGAGTGAGATATCTCTAGTATTCAATTCGGTAGCACTTCGTTATGTAGAATTGGCAAGATGGTTTAATGATAGCAAGGTGTCTTTTTATAGATTTACTAAATGGGAATCTTATCTTGTGAGATAAGCCAAAATAAAGAAGCAGTTAGATTTAGGAAGGGCAACCACCCATTCTATAACCTTTCCACAACTAACAATTGGTGCTTAGTTGTCATGTGTAACCATTTTCCCCTCATCTCGGGAGTCAAAATCTATTACAGGTGCAACCATCCCGGGGTAGGACGATCGTGAATACTGGCCATCTCAGGGTGGGACAGTCTCTGGAGGTCATCCTTGGGTAGGACAGTCCAGGCTAAGTGTTGAAAACTATTGTTAAGCCCTAAAGCTACCCCATATGGGTTATATGGCCTAGAAATGTGTCCATATAAGCAATCTTCTCAATATGACATGTTTTAGATATCTACATGTTGAATTACACAATAGGGAATACATCATCCACCTTAGAATACCTTAAGGTCGGGTCAGGATCTATCCCTCCAAATTCACTTGGCTTTAACATGCACCATTTTGCTCTTATGAAGTCTAGACCTTTATTAATTTAAGAAAGTATGGAAAATTGATAGTAAATGAATAAGAAAACATAAAATTATTGTTATGTAATCCTACAACAGTCTATTCCTACAAATAATTTGATAAAAAAATGACAAGAAATTTCTAAAATGTGAGGTTAATTATGTAAGAATCCCTCTAGAGGAGTAAGTATCCCCGAATGCAATAGGAATACATCAGAGGAGAAAAATAAGAGAAAGAAGAAAGGTAATGCACTAGATCAAAGTGTTATGTAAAATATGTTAGTTAATGCATAAATATGACGTGTGAGAATATCTACTAAACAATGAAATATATAACAAAAAAGGAAATAAGTAGCAATAACAGCTAGATAAAATGCCTAAACACGTGAGATGGTAATATGAAATTAAGAAACTAAGCACAATAAGACAAGCAGAGGTCAGGTAACAAAAAGTTTCCAGTAAAAATGCGGTGTTAAAAGCTATTAAATAATAATAAGAAAAAAATAAAAGTTAAAATATATATGTAAACACAAGGTGATAATAACAATAAACCACAAAATATTAACAACTATAAAAATAAGCAACAATATCACGTAAATTGCCATAGGATAGAATAGACTTTTGGAAGAAAATTAGATATTTTATGTTTCCATAGGATATGGTTCGATATGAAAATGATAGCATTACCATTGAGCAATTCAAGTCATCAATTATTATAGTTTTTGCTTTATCTATTCAATCCATTAAAAACACATGGAAAAAAAATAAAATAATAACATAGATACAGTGCAACTACTCTAATTTTAGGGATGGATATGAACCATTTTAAATAGAGCAAAGAGAAGGAAAACATGCAAGCATATTTTTTATTATCAGGGATGGATATGAACCATTTTAAATAGGATTCAAAGAAACACACTGGAACAAATAAGAAGTGAAGGGCCAACAATGATTCAAGCACTAAGCATGCACAACAAGCTCTACTTTTCAGGATGCCAACCTCAGCTAGATAAAATTTTCACATCTGACTTAATTTTTTTTCCATATATTTTTCTTGTCATAATCTAATGGAAGGTAAATAGCATTAAAAAATTGTTGTTATATCAGTCATGTTTCCAGGGTCTTGTATACAACATGCACCCATTCATTGACTCTTGAGGATTGGTATTGTAAAGAGAATCAATCTCTTTTTCCATGGTTGCCAACAAGGTAAATTGTAACACTCACCTACTAAGGTTGAATTACACAACAAGGAATACACCATCCACCTTAGAATACCTTAAGGTCGGGTTAAGCTCTATCCCTCCAAATTCAATTAAATTTAACATGCACCATTTTTCTCTTATGAAGTCCAGACCTTTATTAATTCAAGAAAGTATAGAAAACTGACAGTAAATAAATAAGAAAACATAAAATGCTTGTTATGTAATCCTACAACAGTCTATTCCTACAAATAAACTAATAGATAAATGACAAAAAAAATCTAAAATGTGAGGTTAAGTATGTAAGAATCCCTCTAGAGGAGTAAGTATCTCTGGATGCAATAGAAATACATCAGATTAAAAAAAATAAGAAAAAGAAGAAAGGTAATGCACTCGATAAAAGTGTTATATAAAAATATGCTAGTTAATGCATAAAAATGTTGTGTGAGAATATCTAAAGTAAACAATGAAATGAACAACGATAACAGCTAGATAAAATACCTAAACACATAAGTGTTTCAATGGTTACGATAATATGAGATAAACAAACTAAGCACAATAAGACAATTAGAGGTTAGGTAACAAAAAGTTTCCAGTAAAAAATGAAGTGTTAAAAGTTATTAAATAATAATAGGGACAATTAAAAATAATAGAAAAAATAAAATAAAAATTTAAAATATGTATGTAAACACATGGTGATAATAACAAAAACCACAAAATATTAACAACTATAAAAATAAACAACAATATCAGGTAAATTGTAACACTCACCTGCTATGGTTGAATTACACAACAATGAATACACCATCCACATTAGAATACCTTAAGGTCGGGTCACGCTCTATCCCTCCAAATTCACTTGGCTTTAGCATGCCCAGCAGCACTTCAACCCATCATCATGGAAATTGCTCCCCTTAACAATAAACCATAACCCATTGGCCATAGAAAAGTTGTACACAAAATAAAAAGAATAGACCTTTGAAAGCAAAATAGAGTTTTTATGTTGCCATAGGATATGGTTCGATATGAAAATGATAACATTACCACTGAGAAACTCAAGTCACCAATTATTATAGATAATGCTTCATCTATTTAATCCATTAAAAACATGTGGGAAACAAATAAAACAATAGCATTGATACAGTGCAACTACTCTAATTTCAAGGATGGATATGAACCATTTTAAATAGAGCAAAGAGAAGGAAAAAATGCAAGCAACTTATTTAATATCAGGGATGGATATGAACCATTTTAAATAGGATCCAAAGAAACACACTAGAATAAATAAGAAGTGAAGGGCCAACAAGGAGTCAAGCACTAAGCATGCACAACAAGTTCTACTTTTTAGGATGCCAACCTCAACTAGATAAAAGTTTCACATCTGAGTTAATTTTTTTTCCATATATTTTTCTTGTCATATTCTAATGGAAGGTAAATAACATTAAAAAAATGTTGTTATATCAGTCTTGTTGGCAAGGTCTTATGTACAACATGAACCCATTCATTGACTCTTGAGGATTGATATTTTGAAAATAATCGATCTCTTTTTCCATGGTTGCCAACAATGTAAATTGTAACATTCACCTACCATGGTGGAATTACACAATGGGGAATACACCATCCACCTTAGAATATCTTAAGGCTAGGTCACACTCTATCCCTCCAAATCCACTTGGCTTTAACATGCCCAACAGCACTTCAACCCATCATCATGGCAATTGCTTCCCTTAAAAATAAACCATAACCCACTGGCCATGGAAAAGTTATAGATTAAATAAAAATAATAGACCTTTGAAATAAAAATAGAGCTTTTATGTTGCCATAGGATATGGTTTGATATAAAAATGACAACATTGCCACTAGGGAATTTAAGTCACCAATTATTATAGTTGTTGCTTCATCTATTTAATCCATTAAAAACACATGGGAAACAAATAAAACAATAACATAGATACAGTGCAGCTACTCAAATAAAACAAGAACAAAACTACTGTAAATGTTCTCCAAGTATGTAAGAACAACTCTAATTTCCATTTCCTAAAATAACCATCATTTAAAAAAAATCTCACAAGCCAAATAAGGAAATAATTGCATCCTCCCTTAATTTGATATAGCACATCATTAATTAATTCGTTACAGTAGCATCCCTAAACCTTAAACCCTTTGAATCCCCAACCCCTAAACCTTTTGCATCCCCAAATCCATAAAGGACTATTATCGGTATGTACCATTATATATTCATTGTTGCTATCACATTGAAAATTTTGTTCATAATTCATGGCTTTAACAACTTTGCCATATTCTTCTTACCAATATTTGCTAAGTGTCAAGTTTGGGATATCTGTGTTCTCTTTATGGGCTTAGAAGGTCCATAGACCTTGATAGCGAGCATAACCAAGAATAAAGTAACTAAATATGTTCTCCAAGTATGTAATAACAAATCTAATTTCTATTTCCCAAAATACCCATCATTTAAAAAAAATATTAACCATCACTTCAAAGAAGAAAATTTACCTAAATTTTGAATACAATTTCCCCTTGCATCCTCAAACCCTGATTAGTGCGTACCACTTAAAATCTTGAGATCTTTTTCAAGCCCTAGCTTGAGCTATCTATCTATCCCTAGCTCAAGCTCTCTATCTAGCCCTAGCTCAAGCTCTTTATCCAACCTTCGTCTGAGTGAACACCCTAGCTCAAGCTCTCTATCCAGCCTCTATCTAAGTGAATTCCCTAGCTTGAGCTCTCTGTCTAGACTCTATCTGAGTGAATTTCCTAGCTTGAGTTCTTTTTCTAGCCTCCATTTTAGTGAACACCCTAGCTCAAGCTCTCTGTCCAGTGGAAAAATTTAAAGAAAATGCTCATTTTGCTTTTCCTACGATCTTTATATTTTTTTTGTTGAGACCCTAAGAGGGCAATTTTCAACCACCCTCTTAGGGTTACCTAAACCACCCTCTTAGGTCACCCTACGATGGTGGTTTATAATCGTTGTCTTAGGGTCACTCTAAGAGGGCGGTTATAAACCACCCTCTTAGAGTGAGCCTAAGAGAGTGGTTATAAACTATCCTCTTAGGATCTATTAGGATGGTTTTTTATGGTTGTAAAAAACCATCTTATTTTAGCTATGGTTAAAGCCTTTTTTTGTGTAGTGTGCATACTCCAGATCCATGTGGCATATGGTCCTTAGGGAATCTAGTGATTGTATGTATGTTGAGCTCATTTTCTTATATAAAACATACCTCAAGCCCAATTATTTCATATTCTTTGTATAACGTTGTTCTCCACGTGTCATTCATCCATTTGATCATCCAACACTTGGGTGTATAGCTCCTCCCTGAGTGTCTCTGGTTCCTCCTTAGCAACCAAGAAATCCTATTCTCCTTTGATGTGATTTGTTAGATCAATATCCACATGGTGTATGTGGAGTGGTTCCAAAGGAACCTTCATCTTAGCCTAGTAGCGGGTTCTTAGGAACATATGGGACCAATCCAAAGAGAGGTACTCGTTGATCTTTATGGTGAAGTATTAAGAGAGATAGACCAAACAATGTAGGGAGATCTATCACTGCTACTTCTTAGACAATGGTCACATTGGGGGAAGCATACAAAGAAAGTTATAAAGGTCGATGATTGGTATCGGGGTCCCATCCAAATGTACTCATCCTTTTTTTATCAACTCATATGTTAGTTCCAAGGCATTGACTATCCTTATAAGCATGATTGAGTTGCTTACTCCAAATTCCACTAGGCAATTATGGATGAGCTTGTCACTGAATATGAGCATTAGATAGAATGGTTAATTTGGGCCTGCTAGGACCAAATATTTGTAGGATGACTTGATTTTCTAGTGATCTTCTACTTCTCCAAGGCTTGCTCTAGTTGTTTCATCTTCTCTAGGAGGGTGAGGACACCTCATATCGACACTGACATAGTGGAACTTTTAAGATGCTCCACCACATTGAAGGATTCTAGTGATTGGGTCCTTGGTGTGATTTTTTGCACCCATTGTACCTTGGGCTTTTCTATGTTGAAGCTTGATGCTTGGACCAGACCTTACTTTAGTTGTACTAGTGTTGGCTACCTTAGTGTCGATGGCTTAGTATAGTTTTTATTTACCTCTCGTTCTTGGTTGTTCTCACATATTTGGATCTTCGATATCAGTTGTTTTTGCTCTTGAGCCTATTCTATTACCCTCCTTTTGCTTCTGGTGAGAACACCATATTAGAATTGAATTTGATTGTCTAGTTGGGAACTTATTCATTCAAGGATGGTGTAGAATTATCCTTCATCCCATGTCACCAAGGTCTACTCTAGTACTCCAATTTTTGATACCAAGGAATTCTTCGATGGTAAGCTTTGTGTGGTTGGACCCAATGGTTGAGCAAGATCATTATGATATTTGGGTAGAGGTATTGGACACATGGCCTATTAGAGCATTTTATAGTCTAGGTAATAGGGATCTAGATAGTAGCATGGCCATCCATAAGGGTCTTCTATGTAGATGTTATGGATTGGAATCATATATCTCAGTATATTAGTGGGAACCGGTTGCATAGAGATAGAGACACGTACTATTTTCCCTTTAAAACTTTAGAAAGGACCATATTCTCTACCTACAGGAGGAGTATATCTTCAATATCCATTCAGTGGAGGTCAATATCCTTGATTTGTTTTGTGAAAATGGGGGGTAAGAGTACTTTTGGTAGCCAAATATTTAGAAATTATGTTGGCGCTTGAGGGATATAATTTTGTTGTTCATGTTCCTCATAGCATTTTGCATTCTTTCCATTTTGGAGGATTGAAAAGCTAAGAAGATCATGGTGGTGGGAGGTGGTGATACTAATAGAGGAGGATGACTAGACACTAAGTGTAGAGGGGAGAAAACTTCCCACCATGTATGATTCTTAGTGGATCTACTAGAAGTCAAGGTGATCACATGGTTGTGTTTCCTCTACACTCAGGGTCTTGAGGGATTGAAGGATTCATCCAGAATGGTTTAAGGACTCACTCCAAGTTTAGGATGGAAATTTTAATGTGTTTATTGAATAAGCATCTAAGTTTGGTCTTAATTAAGATCTAAAGTATAAATAATTAAATAACAACAATGCAAGCAAACAAGTAGTTATTCATAGAATGATTCCTTAGTTGAATGAGGATAATCCTTAATTTTGCAAGAAAGTAAATATTTTTTTCTTTTCAAGCAAGAGACCAAGAGAATACACAAACAAGTTTTTTTTGTGGAAAACATCCCAAAAGGGATGCCACTTTCGAGTAAGACCCAAGGAGGTAGGGGTATCTATTCCACCAAAATCACCCAGGGCTCACACATGGCCTACCACCTTTGACATACTCAGGGAGCAAACAAACACGCAATAAGATTAAAATAAATAAATAAATAAATATAATAATAATAATAATAAAATAAGAAATATGCTTCTTGAGTCTGTCAAAAATATAAAGCACAACCAAACACACACACAATAAGAAAAAAAAAACACATGAACCACAGAAAAAACACAAGAACAACATAACAAAACACAAACATGACAAAAACAACAGAACGCTACAAAGACATAACCAACGAAAACAACCATAACCTAAAAAATTAAGAAATTAAAATAAACATGAAAATTAACCAACGAAAACAATGGGACCTTATTAGTTTATTACTCTAGTTAGACTTATTAGTTCCAGGAGAGCCATTTCCTAGAAGAATGACTACACATCCTTCTTAGTCCATGAAAATTAACCAACGAAAACAATGGGACCTTCTTAGTTTATTACTCTAGTTAAACGTGTAGTCATTCACTATTTTGTATTACTCTAGTTTATTTTTCTATGCTTATTTGTGTTGTGTATTCACCCTTTTAAGATTTGGTTCCAATTTTGATTGTATAGGTGACCTTGTGCCCCGAGCTGTGATCTTTCCAAAAAAAAAATTATTGTAACCTCTTTTTATTTTATTGAATATAATTGTTGGTTCCAATTAAAAAAAATAAGATGTATACATGGGATTGACAATACTCCACAAGTTTCTTGGGTTTTGTAGACACCAAAATCCGACACCCTCTAAATCACATTTACCACCCCACCATCAAATCCTGCATGATAAAAATATATGCCTAAGTTCTAACTTAGGGATATAAAATCCTACACATCATCCTATTTTTCTAATTTACTTAATTGGGAAAATCACCCTAGGATACCTTGTCCACCCATTGGACATGTGTCCTGGACACTTCACCCAACATCTCTGCCACATCTTACCCACTCTTGTCCCCCTGTCTTTGCACATGGGACATATTCCCAACACCCATGCCACATCTCATCCACCTTGTCTCCTTTGTCCCTTCACATAGGACAAGATCCCACATTGCACTCCACTTGCAGCCACATCACCCCAGTTAAGTGAGGCACACTGAATGACTCACTGTAACTACCCCTTCCACCTAGCAGTTCAGATTTGCCACTTGGCAAGTCAGGCTTGCCACCTCCCATTCCCCTCCAAAGCCCTAGGAAGCCTATAAAAACACCATTAGTCCACCAAACAAAGGGAGCTGAACTTGCGTACCGATAGGCTACCAAAATAGATCTGGACACAATGAGAAATTGAGAGTGCGAGCTCGATTTTGACCGTTGGCTCGGATCCCGAGGCAATCTGCCATTCAACAGAAATCGCTTATCCATGATTCCATAGTCAAAAACATGACTCTATAGTTTTACAACCGCAGGTCCACGGTTTCCAGCCCACAACCGTGCTTCCATGGTTCCACAGTCCCGAGAAATTTCATCAATAGAGATAAGCGATTTAAAATATGGAGCAAGGCTTTATTTGTTAACTGTTGCATGCTATCTGCTTTTCATACATATCAGTGATAGGTTTATATGTAGCATTGGGTTTACCGCTTGACTATACAGGTGCTATTAATCTTCTTTGCTGGTTTGCATGTGTGCAGGTAACAGGTATCTTGGATAAGCTACTGGAGCTGGAGTGGTCCCTTGTTGGATACCAAAGCCCACTCACCCTTTGAAGCTGTGACGAGAGAACGAAGAACACCACACCCTATGGAGGAGTTGGAAGATCTCCCTCTCCCATAACAAAGCATTGTATTTTAGAGAGACGAAGAACATTGTAACATTGCTCCCAACACGCTTGGGGCAATTCAAAATCTTTTGTAAAAGTTGTATCAATATCAATACAAAAGGGGCATTTTGATAATCTACTTCTATCTCTATCTTTGTCATTTATTTTGTGTTCAGTTCTTTGGTTACAGAAATGGCGATCACGGTGGGACCCCCTAAAGGTCCTATTTTGTTTTGCCTTGCTTTTAAATTTGTTTACTAATCTTTGTCTGCACCTACAGGTTTTGGGAATTCGAGACGCGCATAGATTCAACTTTGGATCGATACATCTAGAAAAACCTTGCGCCTGAATTATTTACTATGGAAATGTGGAAACATGATTTCTATTATGAAGAAACGCAAGTGCACGGTTTCTATTTGGTGAAAACGTAGACGAGCGGTTCCTGTTTCTAGGGAAACGTGAGCACATAGTTTCTATTTCAGAAACGCAGACCGACGGTTGACAGTTGGAAGGAGCAGTGAAAGGAACACAGGTCTGTACTTTGTGCCATCTGTTCAATTCTTCCTTTAGGTCTAGTTTAGGCTGCATTTAAGTAGATTAAGGGTCTCAGTCTTGTATGCCTTTGTATGCACTTAGGTCTTAGAGATAGAAAAAAGTACTTAAATTTTGCATCCATACATAAAATGACAAGAAAATATTAAAGAGAATCTGCATTTGCATAATAGAAAATATATCATTTTGCATTCATCGGGTTAGAAATAACTCAGGTGTGTATTTTAGGTTCGGGTCTGTAAAAGGGTTATTCTATTTCTATTGATAGAAAGGACCCATGCATCCGTGGTTGGGATATCCCAAACGCAGACGCGCGGTTGGAAAACCGCGCACCCGCGGTTTACCAGAACTAACCATGCACCCGCGGTTAGCCCTGTTAAACAGAATCTGATTGAACTAGACCTGAGATTGGCACTTTTGCCCCTGATTTGCTATTTTTCATTCTCTATTTTATGTTTTCCTGCATTTAGGCATTGAAGCAAAATTGCATAGTAATCCTGCATACCACAATAATCAAACAAAACCACCACACACTCACTTGAACATTGGAAAATGGCTAGATTTCATCACCGTCGGGTTTGGATTTCATCACCGAACCACCAACATTATACCCCATTTTTTGCCAAGGCCGATTCCAAGATCCATCATAGCCCATGGGTTATAGCACGCATTTCTCTTCGGAGAAGTGTATCGCAGACTACGGGTGAACTGGGTGAGGAACTGGTAGGACCTGTGCTCCCTGGCCGTGTGTGGGCTTCATTACCACACATTATAGGTGGGATTACATGACCTGGAGTTCATAGCCAGGTTGTTGAGCTACGAGTATACAGGTGAAATCCTAGATTCATATAGGGCAAAACATTGAGCACACGTCTTTTCATTTTAAAAAAAAAAAACTAACGAAAACCTAGCACCAAAAACTTTGTGTGTTTGTTTTCTTTGCATGTTGTATTGCATCGTACTATCATTTTATTTACATAGATAGTCGCACTTGGCATTGTACCACATAATAGCGTATGGTAGTGACTCGTAGTCAAGCTAAGAAACTAGTGTCAAACCAAATTCAGTGGTCTTCCCCCATGGCCTCTCAATCTGGAAACGTCCCTCACACTTCGGTGGTAGGACAAGTAGGCATGCCCTCTTCTATGTCCCAAAGTCTTAATGTAGGGCCTTCTAGTAATGCCCCTAATACGGACATAGACATTATGCATAGGGCTACTCACATAGCCATACCTGAGACACCTAGGAGTGAACCTCCTACAGTGGTAGATAGTCATGTCACCATGTTCGACATGGATACTGTTAGAATGTACTTGAATGCAGCTGGAATGGTCTTCCCATCATTACCACCACTCTCCATCCCATCCCGTGTTGTACCATCATTACAACAAGAGCTCGCATATACTTACCCACAATAGTTAGAACAAGTTTTTACAAATCCTCTTTTTGAGTTGGTTGTTGTAGCATTGGCTAACCAACCATCATCATCCAACCACCACATTACCTCAACAACTCACCATTTCCACTAATCCCTTGTATGAAACAATTCTTGTTGTTTCACAAACCCTAACATCCACTCAACCCACTACCCTCATAGGTTCTACATCCCATATCATACCACAGTCAGTGGCAATACCCTTTGCTACTTACCCCCCACTCACTTCCACTACCATGGTTGTTCCACAACCAACTCAGCCTACCACATCATAGGTGGCGGTCCCTACTTCAAATGCAATTGCTATGCAACAGGCTTTTTTACAGTTGCAGCAAATGATTTTAGATAACGCTAACCGTAGCGTAAATCCTGATCCCAACCAGCATTTGCAAGGGATTGAGCACAACTTCCCACCTCCATCTCACCAAAAAAATACCTTTATCCAAGATCCATCTTGGACAATGTGCCCCCCATCCACCACTATAGCTCAAAACCAACCTCCACATCCATATGCTAATATAGTAGGTCAGCATACCATCATGCCCCCATCACCCCATCCGTATCATAATCTCCATCATCATTCATATCATAACACATTTCAGCCAACCATACCTTATCACCCACAACCTACATACAATCCACCCCATTACCAACAGCATCAAGTACATTCAAGTGTCAGTCCTATGGATGACCCTAGATACCAGTTTTTACAGAGTCATATTGATAGTCTTGCCATGCAAACTCCAGGTTTGCAATACCAAAAACCAACTTTAAGGCAACTACTCAATCATCCTATTCATGCTTCGGTCCCTGAGCCACCATATCCAACAGATTTTCAAATACCTAAGCTTGAATTTAAAGGGGAAGAGGACCCCCGTGAACATATAACTAGATTTGTAAATGCATGCTTCAGAATCAAAAGCAATGATGCATTATTGTTACATACATTTCCTCAGACACTAGGGGGAGAAGCCCAAGACTGGTACAACCACCTACCACATCAAAGTGTTTTTACCTTTGAACAACTAGCAGACTAGTTCTTGGAAATATTCGCCTTGAATGTCAGAAAACAAACCACATTGATTGATTTGATTTATCTAAAACAATATGACGATGAATCAGTCTATGACTTTGGCAATAGGTGGAGATCAGTCATGATCAAGTTACCATTTTCCCTCCCTATGCCAGAGATAATATGAATGTTCACGAAGAGTTTTGGTAGACCCATCTCTTCATTATTATAGCTACAATAGTATAGGACATTCGATGAGGCACTCACCCAAGCAAAGCTAATAGAAGAGATCAAAATTCATGAAGGTGAGATAAAGCCTAAAAAGAAAGAGTGGCACAATAAGAATCAAAAGGGGAATAACCACGGTCAATCTAAGACCACACAGGTTAACCAGATAGTTTTGGGCCAACCATAGTTAAATCAACCAACCCAAGCACAAATCCAACAACCCCAACAACAACAACAACCGCAACAATTGAATCATCAAGCGGTTCCACCCCCACAGTAGGCACAAAATTAGACACAACCTACAGAAAGGCAACAACATCATTTTAAGCCAAAAAGAAATTACACACCAGTACAAGAGCCATATTCATTAGTTTTCCAAAAGTTGTATGCGACAAAACTCTTTACATTGCCAAAAATGAAACCTGAAGATCCTAACAAACCAAAAACAAAAGGTTACAAAGAACACCTCTTTTGCATCTATCATAGACAAAGAGGACATGATATCGAAGGTTGTCATGGTTTCAAAGGAATTGTGCAAGATTTATTAGAAGTAGGTACAATCAAAGTTGACAATCCACTAGCCCAAAACAACCAAAACCTAGGCATCTATCAGACACCTTTGCCACATCGAGAGGCAAATCAACAACCGATGGGAGCATCAACTTCTACAGTTCCTCCCAACCAGGTTAATTATGTGTCTCAACTACCGCAAGGTTTTGTAGGAGCTATCAACATAGTTACCCGTGGACAGAGGTAAGCTAATCGCACAACACAGGCTCCAGCAACACAACCAACAAATGTGCCCATACAACTTGGACCAAGCATTCCACCACCACCTTTCCATAATCGCCCAGTGGTCACCTTAAATAGCCGGTTAACGCAAAGTTTAAAAATGGCTTCAACAAAATTATCAATTTATGAGCTAATACAACAATCAACACCTCATAGGGAAGCATTGATGGAGATCTTAAAGTCTATACAAGTACAGTCAGAAGACCCCAATGCATTCAATTCCTTTGTAGGGAGTGTGCAAAAGTGTATGGAACCCTCGATAGTATTTTATGACTTCGAGGAAAAGCAAATTTTGGCAGATTCACCTGATCCACCATTGCACATAGTAGCTCACATTGACAAGAAGCCATTCAAGAGAGTGCTTATTGACATCGGTTCATCAATCAATCTCATCACCACACCTGCAATGAAAAAGCTCAACATCCCATCATCTCACATCACAACTTCCACCTTCACCCTTAGGGCTTTTAATGACGCTTTATGCTCAACTGTAGGGAATGTTGTTCTTCCCGTCACCATGGGGGTGAAAACAATACATGTCCTCTTCCATATCTTGGAAGGAGAAATGCAATATAATATACTTCTTGGACGCCCTTGGATTAGGGAAATGAAGTGTGTGCCTTCAACATTACATCAATGCTTAAAATATGTACATGAAGGAAAAGTACATTGTATACCAGCTGACACAGAACCTTTCAAATACTGCAACTTGATTTCAAACCCGTATGAGCCCTTGCTTCCATCAACACATCTAACTATCTAGCCACTCACCATTAGGACCATTCCATCTAGTAACACTTCATCAAAAGCACCCATTCAAGAGGAATTGCCTATAGTTGACCCAACTTTTGCATCCAAAAGCATCAACTCAATTCAGCCTTCGAACACTGCATATCACTTTCCAATCACACCAAACCATCCTGCCAACCAACAACCAATTCCATCTAGAACACTTCCAGATCCGATACAACCATTCATATTCGCAGCACAACCCAATCCATCCATCAATAAACCACAATCATCACAGCCCGTAGTCTCACAAATAGGGCCACCTATTAGGGAAAGTCCACCACCACCATTATAACCACAAACTAACTCAGAAGAACCCTCTTCATCCATCGAACCATTAGCCTCTCAACCTTCTCGAGTTGTAGTACACCTCGCCAATCCAGGTATTGGTGAGTACATTATTGAAAGTGTCATGGTTACACCACCTATTGAATCAGTCAAGGATTACGGCCACCCCGCGACCCACCTTTAGCCATAGGTGAAATATACAAAATGGGTTCCCCATAAAATGCAATAAATTTCATATATGGGGGAGTCGAATCTTCATCAGGTCCATCTCCTCCAGAGGAGGACCATGTAAAAGAGTTTAATGAGAACATTGATTTTTTATCTAACCCATCATTTCCAGTGAGATACTTTCAGAGGGTTAATTGGCAAGGATATGGACTTGGAAGACATGAACAAGGTCCTCACCGCATTATTGAGCTAGAATATAGAGAGCCAAATGACCGCTCAGGTCTAGGTTACAAACCTTCCATCGCAAGCTCTTCATTAAGTCAAACATTCCAAGAGCTGGATATTGAGTGCGAAGACGGAGAAGGAGAAAGTGACAAGGAGGATGAACCTAATGATGAGGATGATGATATAAATGGTGAATACCTAATCAATAATTTTTACCCTCATGTGTTTGGAACTTTCCCAGAACAAGCCTTGCAACAAGAACCAGGATACGAAGATCCACCAAAAATGACCGACCTTAGGCCAGATTACACACAACTTGTTCTGGGACCTCATACAAATGCTAACGGCTTCTGGATAAGCGATGACGATTATGAAGACGAGACAAAAATGATATTTCTAAATCATGAGCGTGAAATGCAAGCTAGAAGAATACTACAAGCAGAGGCGCATCACGAACAACATAATCAAGAGGCAGAAGAACCTAGAGAAGAGTTAGTACATGCAGAATCTATTCGAAGAAATGACTGGTACCAAAAGAAGTTCCCAATAAACTAAACTCTCTTTCAACTGAGCAAAAAGCATGAAAGTCCTGAACTAGAACCTCCTCCACCACCTTGGCCGCTCTTGCAGCACCGCCAATCACACACATTAGGTCAGTTGCAACCTAGGGAGGATGAGTCATCACCTCTCGAATCGTAGCCACATCACCTTCATCAAGTCAACATGATTTCTATTGATTTTCTCACCCCACTCCGCAATCCGTATGATGAGGCAAAGCCAATCCATATCGACACTAGCCTCATTGCCATGGACAGGATTTCATCCCCACCATCCATTGCTAAATTTTTCCTGTTCGAAGAGTTGTTGCATGCTTCAAATGCGTATATTTCACAACAACCTTCATCATCAAATAATTCAGTTTTTCAAACTAAAATAGAGGGGGAAATCCTAGAGACATTTGAAAATGTGGCGGATGATATTCACCTCATCCCAACTCCACATCAACTAGAAGAAGGTTCTCACATGCTAATTGAAGAATCTATAGATGTGAACCTTAGTCAAGATGCGGACAATCCCCAAATTGTCAAAATTGCAAAATATTTATCCATAGAAGAGAAAGAACACATAATAAACATGCTAATGAAAAATAAATAAGTGTTCGCATGGTCATACAAAGACATGCCAGGTTTAGATCCAGACCTGGTAGTCCACAACCTTACACTGGCACATGATGCAAAGCCTTTCAAACAAAAGCTTAGGAAAGTTCATCCAACAATCGCATTAATTGTAAAAGAAGAGCTGCAAAAGTTGTTGGATGTGCACTTCATAGTACCAATTGATTACCCAGAATGGCTTTCAAATATGGTACCCGTTCACAAACCGAACGGAGGGATACGCGTATGCACTAATTTTCAAGACTTAAACAAAGCGTGTCCCAAATATGATTTTCCTTTGCCTAATATCGACCAACTGGTAGATTCCTGCGCTGGTCATGAAATGCTTTCCTTAATGGACGGTTTCTTGGGATACAACCAAATTTGAATTAATCCCGAAGATCAACACAAGATAACATTTACAACACCCTAGGGGACATTTTGTTATAAAGTGATGTCGTTTGGACTCAAAAATGTAGGAGCTACATACCAACGAGCTATGACGTACATATTTCATGATTATATGCATAAGATCATCGAGGATTATGTAGATGATTTGATTGCTAAATCTAAGACACGTCTTGAGCACATCGATGTACTAGAAAAAGTGTTTGATCGATTGATAGAACACAAAGTAAGGTTAAATCCTAAGAAGTGTGTATTCGGAGTCACATCAGGAAAACTTCTAGGATTCATTATCTCCAAGCGAGGCATTGAAGTGGATCCAGGTAAGGTAAAAGCAATATTAGAAATGCCACCTCCCAAAACATTGAAAGAGTTGCGTAGTTTACAAGGAAATATCCAATCTATCCCTCGATTCATTGCATAACTTTCAGATAAATGTAGGCATTTCAATCACCTATTACAAAAGGGAGTGATATTTTCATGGACAACTGAATGTCAAGAGGCATTTGATGACATAAAGAAATATTTGGCATCACCACCAGTTCTTACACCGCCTAGATCAAGAATCCCTTTTCACCTATACATTTCTGCAACAGATTTTGCACTAGGGACTATGCTTGCACAAAAGAACAAAAAACATAAGGAGCAAGCAATTTACTATATTAGCCGAACACTGGTAAGTTACGAAACAAGATATGCTTATGTCGAAAATTTATGCTTAGCAGTGGTTTTCGCCACTAAGAAACTTAGACATTACATGCTAAGCAATACTACCTATGTCATAGCTAGAGAAAATCCTCTGCGATACATGATGACTCGCACATACAACAACACCCGTATTGCTAAATGGATAATGCTTTTAACCGAATTCGATCTCGAATTCGTAAGTCAAAAATCCATAAAAGGTCAGGTGATAGTTGATCAACTAGCAGAAGCTCCGCTACATAATGACAAACCACTAATCATTGAGCTTCCAGATGATTCAGTATTCTCTGTCACAGAACAAGAAGAGTTAGTTTCTCCTGAGGAAGAAGTAGACATGACCATGTTCTTTGATGGGTCTAAATGCGACAAAGGACAAGGTGCGGGAGTCATGTTTTATACACTTGAAGGAATACCAATTCCTTTATCATTCAAACTCGACTTCACATGCACCAATAATAATGCAGAGTATGAAGCCTTAATCTTAGGTCTTCAATCAGCTATAGCAATGGGCATAAAAAGACTAAGCATTTTTGGTGATTCTCAACTAGTTGTATACCAAGTAAAAGGAGAATACCAGTGTAAAGAACCAATCTTAAAGCAATACCATGAAGTAGCAACAAAGTTGCTAGAGAAGTTTGACTGGTACAAAATTAGTAACTTACCCCGGTCCACAAATAGATTCATGGATGCAATGGCTTCTTTGGGATCTCTCATCCCTAAGAATGAGCATGGAGAAGTACAACCGCTAATCATAACAACAATGTCAAAATAATCAATTCAAAAAGTAGAACCTACAGGTGAGAAGAACATTTGTTTGATACATGTTGAACCTTACAATTCTTACCTTGATGAGATAAAAGACTTTCTCAAGTCTGGAATACTCCCAGTAGAAATGACATGAACTACAAAAAGAACATTCAAAAAAAAAGCAATTCGTTTTACTCTACTAGGGGATGTGTTATACAAACATGGGTATGATGGAATATTATTATGATGTTTAGATCCGATTGAAGAAGAACGAGCAATAATAGAAGCCCACGATGGTACTTGCGATGGCCACTTTAGTGGAATGGCCATTGCAAAGAGAATACTACGCATGGGATACTATTGGCCGACCATGGAAAATGATTGTTGCAAATATGTCAAAAAGTGTCAAAAGTGCCAATATCATGCAAATTTGACTCATGTACCATCGCACGCATTACAACCCATTCAAAGTATTTGGCCCTTTTCACAATGGGGTCTCGATTTGATTGGTAAAATATCACCTGCTTCATCAAGACAACATAAGTTCATCATAACTACGACAGAATACTTCACAAAATGGGTGGAAGCAATTCCAATGACCACTATGATTGGACCTCGAATAGCGGAGTTTATACTTTAGCATATTATATGTTGTTTTGGAATACCCTCAAAAATAATTTCTAATAATGGAAAGTCATTTAACAATAAGGATGTTAGAGCATTGTGCAACAAATTCAAAATTCAACATAGTTTCTCCACACCTTATTATCCACAAGCAAATGGGCAAGTTGAAGCAACCAACAAAACAATGGTATCCATTCTCAAGAAAATGGTCAAAGAAAATCACCGAGATTGGCATACTTAACTTCCTTTGGCATTATGGGCTTACAGAACAAGCATCAGAATGCCAACGGGAGCGACACCGTTTTCACTAGTTTACGATGTTGAAGCTATATTACCTTTGGAGCTTGAGATACCTTCCTTGCGAATCACATTACAGGACTTCATGGACGATGAAACAACTAGACAAGCACGTCTTGACCAATTGACACTTATTGATGAAAAATGTATCAATGCTTTAGATCATTTACGATTATATCAAGACAGAGTCAAACGTGCTTATAACACAAAAGTCCATCCTCACGAATTTTAAGTGGGGGATATAGTGCTCAAAGAAAATCAACAAAATACCAATGCCTTGCCACACTTGAGAGATAAATTTGCAGCTAATTGGTTAGGCCCGTACATTGTAAAGCATAAGTTGGGACCAGGAACTTATAGACTTGCCAACTTCAAAGGATAATTACAGCCAGAACCACTAAACATAATGCACCTAAAGGTATTTTATGCATGAAACGACTTGCAATATATTTATATATATGTACATGGCTAAATAAAATAATAATAATAACAAAGCAAAAAAAAAGAATTTTTATTTCTAATAATTAGTTACATTGTAAATAGAAATGTCATTACTAGCACTTAGCATATTGCATTTGCATATTACAAAAGAAAAAAATTAGTGAAGTAGATAGGTATATCACAACCATATAGCAGCATTAGACTAATCACATAATTGCATCCATCCCATCCCATGTTCAGTAATCTTTCATAGTGGTGATTGTTGACACTTTTTGTCACATTGTACAAGGGGTAGAAGAATAGTAGAGTTTTTGTATAATAATTCTTTTTTGCAAGTTTTTCTTTTATTTAAAGTTACAGCAATTTTGACTTTCCCTATCGCCCCTTTGTAAAATGAAGAAGAAATAGCTTCGCTACCAAATAGGCCAAGGAAAATAGCTTCGTCGAGGGAAAAAGAGGAGATTATGAAAGAGCTTCGGGCCCAAAACACTTTTCATCTCCACTTCGGGCGAAGACCTTGCGAAGTGATTTCGCCGAAGAAAATGCAAAGACAACGCTTCGCACCCGAAGCATTTTTAGTAGCCGCTTCGGGCGAAATTTTTGCGAAGCAACATTCAAACAACTTCACCGAAGAAGGAGATCATAACCCAAATCAGCCAAGGCAAGGAAACTACTTCGGGCCCAAAGTATTTTCGACACCTACTTCGACCAGTTTTCACCCGAAGTAGTGGCGCCCGAAGCAAAATGACAATGTGTCGGAAGCAGAGAAATGCTTTGGGAAGATATTCCCCAAACCACAGTTTTGAGAAAGAATCGAGCCGAAACATTTCCCAACCAAAGCAGTTTCGTCGACAAAGGACAAAGGGCCCCACTTCAAAGATGGAATCCGCTCGGAACTCAACATCCCCGAAGTAGTTTTTGCGAAGTATTATTTTAGCGAAGCACTTTCCAAGCCCACATTCCAAGGCGGGCAGCTTCCCAAGGTAATCGAAGGCCCCTTACAAGTACCCCCTTTCTTGCCCGATAAGTCCGCTGACCATTCTTGGCAAATGAAAGGGACGTAACAGTCCTCGAAGTAAAACCCGACGGACATAACGATCAATCAAGCACAGCACCCAAAAGCCAGGGACACTCGGGCGGTTCATTAAATGAGTGTTTTCGTGGTTGACTCGGCCACAGTTGCCAGTTTCAGCAACTGATTTGAAAACTCAGTCGCAGCAACCGCGAGGAGCTGATTTCTCAGAGTCCGAGGGTGTACTCCACCATTTTTGTAATAATGATTCAGAGGGTCGGGTCCTTTATAAAAACCTAGGCTTTGCAATGTAAAAGGGGGGGGAACTTTCTGCTAGAAATTTGTTGTAACTTAATGTTCTGCGTCTAATACTAAAGATTTTTATGCTCCATTTCTCTCTTTTATGCTGCCTTATGTGCTTAATTCTTTTGTTTGTTTGCACTCGTATACTAAGACTTTGAATCCTGAATTCGGTGCACGATTGGGAAATGTACCCTGAAATTCACCCTAAAGGATACATAGGAGAGGAAAAACGCTTTGTCGTTTTCTTTTATCTTTGCCTAGTGGATTGTGGTTTCTGTTATTCCCTTATATTAATCGCTGCTACTCTAAATCTTGAATTCCATGGAGAGATAAAGGAGAACCTTGTGAACCCGTCCAAAGGATACATAGGAAGTTCAGCACTTCATTTCTTTCATTCCATTCTTGGTGTTTTTTGTTGCTATTTGAGTTATTAATGAGTGATCGTGCTTCCTGTTCTTCCCCACCTTAAATCATCAATATCTAACCCTTATCCTTTTTTATTTCTTTCTCTAACCCGAACTCCTTTTATTTCTTTCCTGCACTCTTATCTCAAACCCCAAAAGTAGATTAGTATAGGAGCCGGCCTTTCTCCAGAGATTGGCATGAGGGGCATCTCTTCCTCTCGGCCTTTTAATGTTGGTCGTAGGTCCTAGGCGCGCAAACCCACCGAAAGTCCTTTCCTATGCGGATTTGATGACCAACAGTTTCTGGCATGCCCGGTGGGACCCAAGGTCCCATAATTGAGAAAATTTCTAGCCCATCTTCATCGGAGCCAGTAGTTCTAACAAAGTTCCCGATGAGATCCGATTAGTCTCATCCTCTGAGTAGTAGTGAGAATTGATGCTCTCATTACTAAAAGACTCTTAGCATCTGGCGACTCTGTTTTACCTGAAGAATCTCTGAAGTCATGAAGACCAGTACCCGAGCCTAGTTTTCATAACCAAGACTCCCCGTGTCTTAAGAAGGTCCGAGTTCGATGAATCTTTGGCCTGTCTTCATCTGATAAAATCACCTAGCGACTCAGTTGAGCTGAAGATCCAGATTTCCTAGTAATAGGCACCTATCAAATCTGAAAGAAGATATCCCAGAGGAATCAAGGTCCGGTGAGCAGCCTTGACCTCATAAGCGGAGAAAGAATGTCCACCTAACGACCTTGCCTCAATGGTGATAACCGTGATTTCCATAGACTACCGTCGTAATGGCTGGGAGAAGTTTTCCTAGCTGGAACGATCCAGGCCCCCTAAATATCCAAAGCTACCATGAGATTCCCAAAAGTGCTTTGAAATCGTTGTCAAAATACAGCGGCATCGTGGGAATGGCCTGAGAGCACCTTGAAGATGTTGTCGATTTAGTGACCCTCCATGACATTATCCATGAAGATGTCATGATCAGACTTCTTGTTTTATCACTGGAAGGAAGGGCGCTGCGGTGGTACATATTACTCAGGCCCAAAAGTATCTGCTCATGGGATGACTTAGCGGGAGCATTGATTGAAACGTTCGATGGCTCTCAAGACCCCTTCCATCTCTTCGCATACCTCTCCACCATCAAGAGAGCACTTTCAAAAGGTATCACAGACTTCAATGTTTGATTCTACAGAAGTTGGAAGATAATCCTGTTGGAGATCCAACCGACGCCTGCCCAAGCCCATCTCTTCTATGTTTGGGCTTTCCACTCGAACTTAAGCCTCATTCTACTGCAATCAGGGGAACAAAGGTTCCCTCAAATATTCAAAGAAGCAATACGAGCATAACAGCTTCTGCTCCTATCGAGAAAGTGGCAGTGGAAAGAAGCTCCATCGCTTCCCCCGATAATTACGGCTCCTATTCAACCAACATAGTACCCTTCATGGGGTATTCCTCACACTGAGCCAAGGCCCAAGATGCAATCATTTAGATCTCAGGAGGCAGACCTCATATTGGCCCAACAGTGGGAGTACGCGAGCATGGCCCATCTAATGAACAACATGGCTGCTTGCGATCTTCATCAAAAGGTGAACCGAGGAGAGAAGCAGACTTGAGTGGTAGAACCCGAGAACAAAGAGGGAACATTTTTGCACCCTTTTGTGTCCCAAGAGATGGCATGCAAGAGTTCATCCAAAGCTTATCAAGCCTATCCGATTCAGAGGATGAGCCCGAAGAGTTCCTAGAGGACTACTATTCGTCCGAAGAACCTTGTTACCATAACAGTAGGATGGAAGAACCTGTGCCCGACCTTCATTTGGAAGAATATGCAAAATTCTGGGATTGGGTCTGGTACTGGTTTTGACTATCCCTAAGATCGATGCCCCAAGAAAGCTTTCGAGTGGCGAAATTCTTCGTCAACAATCTGAGCATTGGCAGAAATGAAAATCGGCTACGTTGCTTCCTGTTCGCAGCATGGACAACTTCGAGTAGAAATGATCCGAACTTCGAAGGTCAACTAAAGTTCAACCTGATCTGGTCGGGTCACTGCAGGTTCATCGGATAATCACCCAAAGTTGAGTCCGTGGTGGCGGCATGCCCATTATGCTGCAAGCTTGTGAATAGTGTAAATAGTTCAGCTCCAAAAAAAAAAAACAAAAATTAATTTCGAAGCAAGGCCCGAGAAGTACTTCACCAAGGGGAGTCCGTGCGAAGCAATTTTCGAAGGAGAATCAGCTAACCACTTCTCAATCGGAAAGCACTTCAGAAACCTTCTCCTATGAAGGAGGTCCCTTCGAACCCGAAGCATAAAAGAAATAGCTCGCACCAAGGGTTCGCCCCGAAGCACTTCAACTTTGACTTCGACGTCACCAACCCGATGATGGAAAAAGGCGAGGGCATTTAAAACATGCCTAGGAGAACATGCCAGCAGCCGCCTTCAAAAGCGTTCGAAGTGGGCGAGTTAAATGAAAATGTGGTGGGTACATCCTTTAGGGATTCGATTAGGAGAAAATTTCATGCTTGGGTACAAATTGGCAGAGGGTCATGCTTCCAAAGCAAGCCGCAATCATCATAACACTCAATCTTGTGTATTACTCCACCATGCAGCAAATTGGATGAAGCGAGGTGAAGTTAATTATGGCAAGTGCCATAAATACCGGTGGTTTCCTTCTACGGCTATATAACGCAGGCTCCAGTAGTAACGAAGCTATTTGCCCGATAATTCATGCAAACTTCTCTACTAGCCTTCAAACTCTCCTACCTTGCGCTTCGAAGCCTCCGATCCTGAAGCCCTCCGCATTGTTTTCTCCATCACTCCTAGCACTATGGGGAAGAAGAACTCTAAGGAAAAGGGGAAGGAACTAGAAGTGACAGCTCTCGAGCAGCCAAAATCAAAAGGCCATGACAAAAGGCCGAAGAAAGTTGATGTTAGCTGCCACCCCGAGAAACAAATCATGGGAGAAAGAGAGGATTATGGGGATGAGCAGCTTGAAGAACCACCAGTCGATAGGTGGGATAGGATCAGAGACACCAAGCTATCAAGGAGTGTGGCTGAACTCAAGAGCACCATTGAATTCATGAAGAGCAGGCTCTCGACAGACAGCAAAAGAGCTATCGCCTACTACTCCTAGATATCTCGGTATCCGACGCCCCCACACATCACTGCCCTGAGCTGATTGATGCCATCGCACAGAACTATCAGCCCTCCTCCAGGCAAGTGGTAGACACCTCTGAGCACAAGCTTTTCTCCATTTTGAAGGAAGATTTCCAGGTGGCTTTTGTGCCACAGCAAGGCCCTCCTAAGGGGTACACAGTTCGCAACGTTATTCTCAGCGAACAGATAGAGAGGTTCGCATCGTCCAAATGCATAATCAATTTTTTGCAATAGAGCCTCAATATCAGACTTCCTTTGGGCAAATTGCCCCAGATTCCCCTACCCTTGGAGGCCTTAAAAATGCCGACATCTTCTCCATCATTGCATGGGTGGCAGGCCTATCTACTGACGCTTTGGTGCACCCATGGCAGGTGTCTTTGGCCGAGTGTATTTCTAGAGGGGAATTTTATGCCCTTGATGCTTCAAGACCAAGCACTAACCCAGTATTTTTTGACTGGGTAGAATGGGTGGCCAGGACCCTACATACCCGGCTCGCTAGCATGAAAAATCCTGGGACAAATAAGTACTTTTCGCCCTGTTCCCTTCTTGTTTGGTTATTTTTCTTTCATGTACATAGAAGTTTCCCTTATATTGCTATTACGGCGAGCGGCGAGGATGGAGATCCTCTGCCTGTATACCAGTGGACCCCTCTCCTATTAAAGACGGAGTCCTATTATTCTTTTAACCAACAATTTTTGGGACCCGCGATGCATATTCTAACAGGGTTTTCCCCTTGGGTCCCCCTCCTCTTAAGAGACAAAGTGGTACAAGAGAGGAGGGGAGACATTTTTTAGCTAACACAGGGGCTTGTAATTCGCATATTTGGCTTCATAGGGAGGCCTTTTCTATTGTCGGTCTATCCCTCCGAATACCAGTTCACATTGGAGGTCGCTCGGCAAAGTGATGCAACAAACGCCATTTATGGCCATGGGCGAAAATGGGCTCACACCTGCGATTTCCCTTTTAAAATGGGAGTTATCGAGGTGTTTGCCCTCAAAAAAAATGTTTTCTTGGAGGAGAAGCTCACCAATTTTGACCTAGTCTAGCTTCCTCAGCAATGGCTCTATGACCCCTTGGGGGTAATGAGAGATCATCTTCGATTCAAGAACTTCCACGCTTGCCCCTATCCCGAAATTGTGGAGCAGAGGAACAATCCCAGCAGGAGGGATCTGGAGTGGCATCTGGAGAAAATGGAAACACTACCTCCCTAGCATGAGTTCTACCCGATGGAGGTCGCATATGACCCAGTTCGGAACCCTCTCTCGAGCCCCAACTCTACCTTCTGGAAGAAGGCAAAAGATGATTTGAAGGAAGCAACGAAGGATTGGGATGTGGCCCAATTAAGAGAGTGGTGGATAATGAGGGTCCATCATCGGAAGACAAATTCTTACGGTCTTTTGTCATTTGACAAAGACTTCATAGCGGTCTATGAGGCCAATGTCGGGACATGGAAGCCTCTGTCCTTCGTCGACCTCATTCCTCTAGCTATCCCAGGTTCGAGCGAAAGCCCAAAGAGAAAGGGAACTACTTCAGAGCCAAAGAAAGGAAAGAGGGCCAAAGCCACACCACAGAGGCCACCTCCAGTACCTGTGGGAGGCCAAGACACGAGTTTCAAAGAGTCTAAACAATCGTTGGTGAGGACAAAGAGAAAGAGTCCAGAATCAGTGCAAGTGCCTCCAGGCCATCCAAAGCGCCTTCGCACAAGGTTTTTGAGCCCTTCCACTAGGCAACCTACATTGGGTTCATCCAAAGCAATTATTGAGAGTGCTACACCACCAAGCGCCACAACCGTCCCGAATATCAATGTCATCAATGTGGAGGAACTCCTCCAATCCGAAGGGGACGTCGAAACAGAAAACATGGAGGTTGGAGATGCCAAAGCAAAAGAAGAACAAGATGCAGCTGCACCTAAAGCCACCACTACCACAATTCTAGGAGGGCACTCAGGTACGCGTTCTCCGCCCCTCGCCCAAGATTCACCCATACCCCCTACATCCACGGCCAAAGGTTCTCACCAGTCTCCCCTACGTAGCCCATCGCCCCATCACACGTCACCTGTGACTAGTCCAAGCCCATTCCACGATCCCGACCAAGATAAGTTCGTTGATATCACTTCACCCACTCACACTGCCATTCCCTTGATTTTTAGCAGAAGCGGAGGTATCGCTTCAACACTGAGCCCCACCACCCAATCCCTCGTCTCGCATGATGTAGCTGCCATTGCCAAAACGCCCGCTACACCCACCGTCGGACCTTCTAGAGAGACATCCTCCATCCATTCCCTATATTTGTTCACTCCTTTGGCTGGTGACCCAGCCTTGTTTGAATCAAAGATATCTTTGATCAAGGAATGCCCCCTTTTCGAGAAGCTGCTCCAAGCTCGACAGAATATCGACAAAATCTTGAAGGAGACGAGAAAGAAAAGGAGGTGAGCGACGGCTCAGGTTGAAAAATGTGCCGTGTTTGATTTAAAATCCGAGAAGATGCACAATATCAAGAAGGTACCTAAGGTGCAAAAACCCCTGGATGAAATGACTCCAGCGGACTATGATTACCAAGAAATGCCTAAGGACCTGGTGCATTTGAATGTAGACAATGAATCGGCATCCATGCATGTCCGAATTGAGACCTTTAGGGCTCATGCAATCATCGCCAACCAGCGCAGGATCGAGGCTGAGGCCGCCAATGTCAAGCTAGAAGAAGATCTGGCGAGGGTCCGCTCCAAATTGGCAGAGGCCGAGGGGAAGTGCAAGGCCATGAAAAAGGAAATGCGCCCCCTAAAATAGCAGGTTCAACAGCTCCAGTCTACAGCCGAGAGTCAAACATAGAAATAGATCAAGAGAGATCTAAAGGTCAAAGAGCTGGAAGACAGAGTTGCACAAATGCAGGCCCAACTGTATGAGAAGGAAGACTTGACAATGTTCGACAGGAGCAAAATTAAGGAGATTCGTGCCCATTTGCTCAAGAATTTTAGGTCTCGGTGTTCTAGCGCCCTCACAATACTAACCTTCGTCATTGAAGCCCAGCAGGCCATCATCGAGGGAGGGTCGATCATTGATGAGGTCATGCAGAAAGCCAGACGTCGGCTCAAGTTAGCCTTCGACGTCCAGAGTGCAAAATATCAGGACTTGCAGGTCACTGTAATGACTCGAACAGCTAGGGATTGGTCCACGGATTAGGCCACAGTTCATGCCTTCTTTTCTAAGGTGCGAAAAGCTCAGGATGCGAGAAGACTCCAAGACATTTTTGACAATGAGCAGTGTGCCTCGATGAATTATTTTCAAGACCTCTCCTCCTTGGGTTTCTCGAGTTTCACAGATGATGACGGGAACCTTTTGACTAAATATGACCTCAAGCTAGTCTGGTTCCAGTTCGAGGGCGATGTCTCAGAGATAGATGGGTGGGCAGAGCCGATCTCAGAAGGGCAGGTGACCAACTTCATCTTGAGATACTACAAGATGGTCGCATGCATAAATGATTTATTCATCAGGGCCAAGCATGCTGACATCGGGCAAATTTATCGGTTTTGCATTTTGGTTAAGGACTACAAGATCAAGAACCATTCCAAAAGAGTGCCTGGAGTCATTTTCAAAAAATGATGAAGCGCATCCGTGATCGCCTCGAACCATCACCACAGCCAAAAGTCATGCCGGAGGAAGAAGAAGAAGAAGCAGAAGAGGAACAAGAGGAGGGATAGGCTGTAGAAGCAGGATCTGGGGGAGATCAGTGACTCCATAGCCCAATGGATTAGGACTAAAAGGGTTCTTTTGTCAAGGCAAGCTTGTCACCCCGCAAGCCGCCAAGAATGTTGACACTTTTTGTCACATTATACAAGGGGTAGAAGAATAGTAGAGTTTTTGTATAATAGTTCTTTGTTGCAAGTTTTTCTTTTATTTAAAGTTACAGCAATTTTGACTCTCCCTATCGCCCCTTTGTAAAATGAAGAAGAAAGAGCTTCGCTACCAAATAGGCCAAGGAAAACAGCTTCGTCGAGAGAAAAAGAGGAGAATATGAAAGAGCTTCGGGCCCAAAACACTTTTCATCTCCACTTCGGGCGAAGACCTTGCGAAGTAATTTCATCGAAGAAAATGCAAAGACAACGCTTCGCACCCGAAGCATTTTCAGCAGCCGCTTCGAGCAGAAGTTTTGCAAAGCAAAATTCAAACAACTTCGTCGAAGAAGGAGAGCATAACCCAAATCAGCCAAGGCAAAGAAACTACTTTGGGCCCGAAGTATTTTCGACACCTACTTCAGCCAGTTTTCACCCGAAGTAGTGGCGCCCGAAGCAAAATGACAATGTGTCAAAAGCAGAGAAATGCTTCAGGAAGATATTCCCCGAACCACAATTTTGAGAAAGAATTGGGCCGAAACATTTCTCAACCGAAGCAGTTTCGTCGGCAAAGGACAAAGGGCCCCACTTCAAATATGGAATCCGCTCGGCACTCAACATCCTTGAAGTAGTTTTTGTGAAGTATTATTTTAGCGAAGCACTTTCCAGGCCCACATTCCAAGGTGGGTAGCTTCCCAAGGTGATCGAAGGCCCCTTACAAGTACCCCCTTTCTTGCCCGATAAGTCTGCTGACCATTCCTGGCAAACGAAAGGGAGGTAACAGTCCTCAGAGTAAAACCCGACGGACGTAACGATCAATCAAGCACAGAACCCAGAAGCCAGGGACACTCGGGCGATGCATTAAATGAGTGTTTTTGCGGTTGACTCGGCCATAGTTGCCAGTTTTGACAACCGATTTGAAAACTCAGTCATAGCAACCATGAGGAGCTGATTTCTCAGAGCCCAAGGGTGTACTCTGCCATTTTTGTAATAATGATTCAGAGAGTCGGGTCCTCTATGAAAACCCAGGCTTTGCAATGTAAAAGGGGGGGAACTTTCTGCTAGAAATTTGCTATAACTTAATGTCCTACGTCTAATACTAAAGATTTTTATGCTCCATTTCTCTATTTTATGCGGCCTTCTATGCTTAATTCTTTGTCTGTTTGCACTCGTATACTGAGACTCTGAATCCTGAATCCGGTGCGCGATTGGGAACTGTACCCTAAAATTCACCCTGAAGGATACATAGGAGAGGAAAAATGCTTTGTCGTTTTCTTTTATGCTGCCTGGTGGATTGTGGTTTCTGTTATTCCCTTATCTTAATCGCTGCTACTCTGAACCCTGAATTCCAGTGAGAGAGAAAGGAGAACCCTGCGAACCCGTCCAGAGGATACATAGGAAGTTCGGCACTTTGTTTCTTTCGTTCCATTCTTGGTGTTTTTTTCTGCTATTTGAGTTATTAGTGAGTGATCGTGCTTCCCGTTCTTCCCCACCTTAAATCATCAATCTCTAACCCTTATCCTTTTTTATTTCTTTCTCTAACCCGAACTCCTTTTATTTCTTTCCTGCACTCTTATCTCAAACCCCAAAAGTAGATTAGTATAGGAGCCGACCTTTCTCCGGAGATTGGCATGAGGGGCATCTCTTCCCTTCGGCCTTTCAATGTTGGTCGCAGGTCCAAGGTGCGCAAACCCACCGAAAGTCCTTTCCTGTGCAGATTTGATGACCAACAGTGATGATACAACCAAATAAAAAAAAAAGTTCCAAAGAATTGAGAATACCCAACTAAGTGTTAGGGAACCATGTTAGGGGTTTGCTTTTTCTTTGATTTTCCCATTATTAAGGTGTCGGTATCTACCAAAAATGCACCTTTTACAATGAATTTTGCAAAAATAATCTGACTAAGGTGTCGATCACTACCGAAAATGCACCCTTATAAGTCTTCCCCCTTGATTTTGCAAGATAGGAGATGGTGGAGAGAAAAAATTTTATCCCCCCTGAGTGCAAAAAAATGCAACAATGAAGCCTCAAAAGGCTTTTACAAAGCTTGCCTCGTAGGCAGATTAGCACAATGTGTCACCAAAAAAATCCCCCCTGTGTGAAGTACTTCAAACAAAAAAATTGCTATTTTATGAAGCCTAAGAAAACAGGTTTTGAGGTTTGATGATTGTATGCCTTTCTTAGTGCCTTTAAGGTGTATCTTCATAAAAGGTGTACCAAGAAAAATGGTCTCTTTATTTTCTATGTTTCTTTGCAATATAAAATTTAATCAATTGTATTTAATTAATAATAAAAAATTGCTTTTTAATCAAATAAAAAAAATTGAATAAGGTAAGCAATTATTAAATTATTAAAAAATATATTGAAAAAATTATATAAAAAAAATTGCAAAAGAAAAATAAAAAATTATACCTTGTGAAACCTTTGATGCATAAAAAAATGCACTTTAGCTGTCAATGGGGTTTGAACACCCAACTTGGCAGTCCAAAGGTGCCTTAGCACAAAGTGGGCTACCACCCCGGCTAACACTACCGATGGTGATAAAAGAGCAAGAAATGCTCTTTATTCGAAGGGCACCACAATAAAAGCAAAAATGGTGCCTTGTGATGCCACGTGAGTAATGAGTCCTTCCCGATAGACAGCACTACCTCCTTATGAGTTGTGCGTTCTCCCTCACTCCTCTCCAATGGTGTCTCCTACAGCGGCGACAAAAAAAAAAATTATATATATTTTTTAATATGCTTCTCTTTCGCCTGTGAGATTGGGTTGTTCCCTGTGAGAAGCGGTGTTGAGCTCCGTGTTCTCACGCTGTGCAAAATGCACCTGATCAAGATAATCAAACCACCAATGCAATCATAGGTCTTTGGGCTTGCAAATCGAATGGCCACCCCCCACTTTTTGGTTTTGATGACGCTCTGTGAACTGTTGTAACCGAAGTCTCTCTCACTTGTAGATTGTGTGTAGATTCAACACAGCAATCTGGATGTCTGCTATGGAGATCTGTAAATTTTTGTCTATACCATCTCGTCTTCTGGACTGCACGATCTCACCCACGGGACTGAGTGCTGCAATGGTTTTTGCAACTCAGATGAGAAAAAAAAATGGATCTGCTAAATGTCACCTCCCAGTGCTATTCACAATTTCTCCATTGTGTCTCGATCGTTTGTGGGAAAGCTTTGACCGATTATTGGCATCCATCAATGCTTCAACGTGCTTGCAAACTGGAATACAAAGTTTATTTTCCATAGCTGCAATGGTGGTATGTGATCTCCAAGCCTTCTCTCAATGGCGTTGTCGACTGCTACGATCTTGGTCGGCTTTTACAAATTAATATTGTTGTTGTGGATCGTTGTCCACCAGCAATATGATCCACGTACAATGTCAGGTGTGACTGCAACAACCTGCAATTTGATGGATTACTCCTCACAAAATTTTGATCTACAAACGATGTGTCTCCACCGTACTAACAGGGGTCTGTGAATGATCGCTTTCTGCTGCCTGCAGAATATTTCAGGCCAGATTAATCGTCTAAAAAACTCTGACTAGGAGAAAAACGTTTGCTTTTGCTATTGGACGCCTTACGGGTTGTCTCCTACGTATCCGAGGAGGGATGTCTGCAAAACAAAAAATAACTTGGCCTTATCCTCTACGATGGCCGATGTATCACTTGTCTATGTTTTGCAAAGCTGTCTTTACATCGGAGAAAGCACGCTTAAACAATCTGTGTCTACAATTTGTTTATTACAGAGCAATTTCAAAGTCTTCTCCTGGCATAAATCCTGAACAACGATCATCACTCAGTGTAAAATATCGCCTTTATTATGCAACCATAGGTAGCTGCAATAACGCCATATTCTATTTTAGGTCCGCTCCAACATCTAAGCTGAGCATCTATTCAATTGCATCTAAAAAAATATGAATATCATGCTTGCTATGGCGAATGCTTGCCTTCGGGATTTGAATCGCCACTAACTGCTCTTCGACTTCAAATGAGTCGCGAGCCACATAGGCTCTGATACCATGTTAGGGAACCGATCAATAATCATATGCATTGAATCATTTAAATAATACAATGTAGGCCCATTTAGCCCATGAGAAGCGGATCTCACTAACCAATACGAGCTAACAATATGAAGCAATATAGATGCTAACAATATAATGCTAACATAGTAAATGCTATCATCTAGAGAATAATGTAATAACAACTAATATATGCTAACACTAAGACTCTTCGCAAGTCAACAAAAGTCATATCCACACATGTTTTACTATATCATAAATCAAATTTTCAGTCACTCAAAAATACTAGTGAAGAACCAAAAATCATAATATGTCCAATTTTCTTTAGGACCAAAGCACTTATGTCACATTAAGAAAGTCTTGAGTATGGTAGATTGACTCCAAAGCAATCTCGAACCAAAAACACTCTACAAATTTTAAAAAAAATTGAGTAAGAAAAGATAATGCCAACTTGGGTACAACCTTGAAGCGAAAAGGTCATATTCCCCACTTGTCCCATTACGTAACATATTCCAAAATCAAAAAGGTGGTTTTCACCACCATCACAACAATCCAAACAATTAAATTAAAAGTTAGACAGTAAGGATAGGATCACATTCTCATCACACTTCGGTTGAGAATTCGATTCCCCAAACTCTATCATGATAAATTCTATACACACACCACAGATCACAGAAGCAAGAAGGATCGTACTACATTCCCCTTAGAGAGTTATGTAATCATCCCCAAAGCTTGAATATTGAATCATAGGACTATGGATCAAACCTCCACCAAAGCTATAGACGCTTGACTGGCAGTGGAGTAAACTCATGCAGGGCGACAAGTCTTTCTCCCAAAAGAAAGATCTCTGACCGCACATACAAACAAGCTAGCTAATTGGTAAACCCATACAGGTACCGTCCAATTTTACTTATCAAGAGTTAATGAACTTCACATACACATGCACTAGTTCTTGATTGCTTAGGGTCATTCCCAAACCAAATATTCAGAATAACGAACTCCACTTGCACACACCTTGGTCTTAAAGAGGGTTAGACAAACATTGATAAAATGGTAAAAATAACTAGACTATTTGATTCTTTGAAAATCCTCCAATGTTATATATCAAACCATACCAACTACCATATCATTATCACATGTTCTACATTATCACATACATACACCCACCATACATCAACCGCGAAGAGTCATCAAGTTGGATACCACCAATTGCAACAATGAACAAGTAATGGTCAACTACTTTGAGCTATAAAATATTACAAAAATATCATGCATGTCATCAAATAGTTATATAAAAATAAACATAAACTACATATTATATATTAGTTTACATTCATTTATCATAGCATAAATAAACAATGTGTACATTAAGCATTAAAAAAGCATAAACAAGAAGCATGCATATAATATTAACACATGAGATAACCAAAATACAAGGCCATGTATATATATGAAGGTCCCAAAGATACAAAATACCCATAGGTTGTATACATTGAAGCACTAAGGCTCATAGCAAAATAGAAGCAAAATGCAAAAAGAGAGAAATAACATGTAACACTAGCTAGTACCAGCAGGATCCCTCTGAGGACCCTGCGTTATAGAAGCACCATGAGAACTCGATGACCGATGAATCTTGTGACTCCTATCAGTCCCTTGGGTAGCAGTGGTAGCTGATGAAGGAGGAACAGGTAAAGGAATCTGATGCTCATGCAAAATATTCTCCAACATCTCTATATAAATAGCTTGCTTACATAGGCTCCTCAAGTCAACACCCTCACGAGCAACCCATTGAGAAATATTTGCTCAAAGAGCAGCAATAATAGCTACAGTGTCACCTCCACCTAACCCTGCCTGTAGTCGAGTCAGCTCACCCTCTAACCGAGTGACCTTGCCTTCAAGCCTAGAAATCTCCAAGTCCTTTGCAGTGAGAGCATCACTGCCAGGCCCATCACGCATCCTATCCACCTCACCTTGGAGGTGAGTCACCTCACCCTGGTACCATGCTAACTCACCCTTTAGGTGAGTCACCTCTAAACCTATGTTATCATGCTCAGCCTGTAACATATCCCAATCCTCCTTTGTCCATCGAGGAAGGGCATCCTCATCTCGCTCAACACCCCCATCACCACCAGCCTCCTTAGGCTATTGAAAATTGATGTCCATGTCAGCTCTCGAAGAACTACCTCGTCGGTGCTTCACCGACCAAGGGACCCATCCTCCCACATCTACATCTCACCACTCCCATCATTGTCTACAATGGCACTCAGAGTTCAAAGAGATTGGCCAGCAAACCAGGCGTTGTACTCAAGAGTGGTACCCACATCATCCAAGTTAAGAACCTCCAAGTCAGAGTCGTTAGAAGGATCATCAACTCATCAAAAGTCAAGAGCAACAGGTAACCCTAACTCATCACCCCGTCACCTATAGGTCACAGGCTCATCAGGAAAATCTTGCACTAGCCCAAACTAATGTTGCACTCTAGAAAACTAAATAAACTCCATCTCCCTCAGATGGGCACCAACAACCCATCGCCCTCGCCTGATATGACGAAACTCTACCGCATCCGTCACCCAATCCAGACCTTTCCATGGCCGCCAACTCATCAAATCTTTGGTCTCCCTTTCACCCCCACCTCTTCACCTCATATAACTTGTAAACCTCACAAAGAATAGCGGGAGCCCATGCCAACCGTCGAGGATTAGATATAAGATCTAGAACAATCGATACCTGGTTCCATGGGATCCTCGATCCCATGGAATTGGGCAACAACATGTTGCTCAATATATACATAATAAATACTTGAAGCACCCCCAAGCTACCAATTGTATACAAATGTAGGTATGTTATGCCACCCCTGCTGCAATCAACATCCCACATCTTACAAAAAATAGGAAAAAGGGCCTCCTTCTTATCGATGCCAACGTAGACAACAGGTCCCTCTACAAAAATGCAAAAAAATTGGTAAATTTCCTCAAGGGTAATAGTAAGCTCCCACGTAGGGAGCTGAAAGGTACCTTTGTCATTATCCTAGAGCTCAACAAGCACCGAAAGAAGATCCTCACTAGCTCGAACGGTGCCTAACCGCCCGTAACCATCAAGACAGATGGTGTGAAGCAGAGCCCAGTTGTCATCGAAAAGTGTCTTCCACACCTTTCGGATAGTTCTCACCTATGCCAAGAATCAAGAAGCTTAACTTGAAAAGAACACACAATAACAATTAGCAAATCCAACAAAAAAAAAATCAACTACCCCTAGGTAATAAAAAATAATCAGACACGAAACAATCAAAACAACAAAAACAAAATCAAAACAAACAAAACAAAAACAAGAAAAATTGTCACCTACCCCTAGGTGATAAAAAACAATAAAAACAACAACAAAAACAAAATCAAAACAAACAAAACAAAAACAAGAAAAAAAATTTACCTACCCCTAGGTAATCAAAAATAAACAAAAATAAGCAAACAATAAAAACAAAAACAAATAAACAAAAATAACAAAACAAACAAAATTCATAAAAGGCAAACAACATGTTAATTACCAGCCCCGCTTAATTAAACGCAAACAACATGTTCATTACTAGCCCCGCTTAATTAAACGCAAACAACATGTTAATTACCAGTCCTTCTTAATTAAATGCAAAAAACATGTTCACTACCAGCCCCACTTAATTAAACACAACAAACATCCAAAAAAAAAAAACAACAAACAACAACGAGAACAAAAAACAAATTCTAAAAACAAAAGACCACCTACCTCGGCAAACCGGGCACCGACTTCCGCTCCAGTCGAGCCACCACCACCACTTCCCTCACCAAGCTCCATCTCACTCATCACTCCAACGAATCACAAAATGACAACTGGAAAAATGATCATCGAAAGCGACATCAACACAAAAAAACCCAAGGTTGAAATTGAAGCCCACTCTGTGAGGTTACAAAACATGGTAATGATACAATCAATGTGCATCAAGGAATTGCTAACAGTCATTGGGACAGGCACCTAGGATGATTGGTTTCTTCAAACCACAAACATGCATGTCAATCAAACCAAACGATAATTTTGAATGAATAGTCACCCACAAGTTGGGGCAAATCATTTGCATAAACAAAAACAAACAATCATAAAACACCATTTCATCAATTGGTTATTGGGCTTCACTATTCACCCACTTACCAATTGAGGGGGTAAACACAAAAAAAAAATAATATACATATATATTCATTCTGCCATACCAAAAAAAATAAATAAGTCCATCCATCCAATAAAGTTAGATGTCATTAGTTTTTGCACCGCATTGTGTGGCACACAACGCAATACAAAAAGGGGCAACTGTAGACACCAAAATCCGACACCCTCTAAATCACATTTACCACCCCACCATCAAATCCTGCATGATAAAAAGATATGCCTAAGTTCTAACTTAGGGATATAAAATCCTACACATCATCCTATTTTTCTAATTTACTTAATTGGGAAAATCACCCTAGGATACCTTATCCACCCATTGGACATGTGTCCTGGACACTTCACCCAGCATCTTTGCCACATCTTACCCACTCTTGTCCCCCTGTCTTTGCACATGGGATAGATTCCCAACACCCATGCCACATCTCATCCACCTTGTCTCCTTTATCCCTTCACATAGGACAAGATCCCACATTGCACTCCACTTGTAGCCACATCACCCCAATTAAGTGAGGCACACTAAATGACTCACTGTAACTACCCCTTCCACCTGGCAGTTCAGATTTACCAATTGGTAGGTCAAGCTTGCCACCTTTCATTCCCCTCCAAAGCCCTAGGAAGCCTATAAAAACACTATTAGTCCACCAAACAAAGAGAGTTGAACTTGCGTATTGATAGGCTATCGAAATAGATTTGGACTCAGCGAGTAAATAGAGAGCGCGAGCTAGATTCTGATCATTGGATCGAATCTCGAGGCAATATGTCATTCAACAGAAACCACTTATTCGCGGTTCCATAGTCAAAAACGTGACTCTACGGTTTCACAACCGTAGGTCCGCGATTTCCAGCCCACAACCGTGCTTCCGCAGTTCCATAGTCCTAAGAAATTTCATCAATGGAGATAAGCGATTTAAAATATGGAGCAAGGATTTATTTGTTAACTATTGCATGCTATCTACTTTTCATACATATCAGTGATAGGTTTATATGTAGCATTGGATTTACCACTTGACTATATAGGTGTTATTAATCTTCTTTATTGGTTTGCATGTGTGCAGGTAACAGGTATCTTGGATAAGCTGCTGGAGCTGGAGTGGTCCCTTGTTGGATACCAAAGCCCACTCACCCTTTGAAGCTGTGACAAGAGAATGAAGAACACCACACTCTGCAAAGGAGTTGGAAGATCTCCCTCTCCCATAACAAGCATTGTATTTCAGAGAGACAAAGAACATTGTAACATTGCTCCCAACATGCTTGGGGCAATTCAAAATCTTTTGTAAAAGTTGTATCAATATCAATACAAAAGGGGCATTTTGATAATCTACTTCTATCTCTGTCTTTGTTAATTATTTTGTGTTCAGTTCTTTGGTTACAGGTTTCATCATTAAAGGCTTTGATAATCATTTCAATATCCTTAGTTCTAAAGCCAAACCTTTGAAATAAATCATATGTGCATATATTTAGTGATGATCCATTATCAATCAAAACTCTTTTGACACCTACATCCCCAATTAAGGTTGTAATGTATAAAGGGTTATCTCTATACATACTTTGAGGAGGAATATCTTTATCATGAAACTCCACATAATTTGTACCATGGAAAACTATATCATTGACCATAGCATTGGGTTCTATGTATTGAGGTACCATCATTTTGCTTAAGGTACTCATTAATTCTTCTCTATGTATAGATGAAGTTCTTAGGAGATCTAAAAGGGAAATTCTTGCCGTAATATTAGTTAATTGTTAATTAATATCATAAGGAGATTTTTTTTGTGGGTTTGATAAATTATTTCCTTTTGTGGGTGCTTTTAACACAAATGGAGATGATTTTTTATTTGTTGTTTGAGTTTGTGATTATGAATTTTGATTTTGAGCTTGTTGTTTAATGACGACTCTGATAGTACCACAATGTTGTTGTTTTGCAAGTGACCAAAGTGAGATCTAGAATTCAATGTTTATTCAGTTGAAATTATTTGTTGAGAACAAGGACGTGTAGTCATTCTTCTAGGAAATGGCTCTTCAAGAATGACTACACATCTCACTAGAGTAATAAACTAAGAAGGTCCCATTGTCAACAAAAATAACCAATACCTAAGAAATTAAAAAATTAAAAATAAAAATAAATAAAACCTTCAAACATATAGAATTTTATCAACACAAACTAAGAAAGCTAAGCATACTTTCAGGATTCATAGTGCATTCGAACACTTGCAAGATAGAAGATATTTTACAAAACTTGCAAAATTAAAAAGTTCTTAGCAAGGTTGATCATATACTTAAAAACTAGGGAGACAAGGTAGACTACTACAAATGTTGTTGTAAGGTAGACTAGAGAACTTTTTCTATTTTGGAGGCTAAATCTTATGTTAAAATTTGAACAAACAAATAAATTGATTGGTTATGAAAATGAGTAATGGGTAGATTGTGCTATAATGAGGGCCTTTGAAGGGAGATTATTGTAAAAGTGGTTATTTTTAATTTTAATTTTTAAATTTTTTAGGTTTTGGTTATTTTTGTTGACAATGGGACCTTCTTAGTTTATTACTCTAGTTAAACGTGTAGTCATTCTTGAAGAGCCATTTTCTAGAAGAATGACTAGAGCCATTTCCTAGAAGTATGCTTAGCTTTCTTAGTTTGTGTTAATTAAATTTTGTATGTTTGAAGGTTTTACTTATTTTTATTTTAAATTTTTTAATTTCTTAGGTATTGGTTGTTTTTGTTGACAATGGGACCTTCTTAGTTTATTACTCTAGTTAGACCTGTAGTCATTCTTGAAGAGCCATTTCCTAGAATAATGACTAGAGCCATTTCCTAGAAGAATGACTACACGTCTTTCTTCTCAAAAAATACTTTCAATTGAACAAACAGTGAATGCTAGATCTCACTTTGGTCACTTGCAAAACAACAACATTGTGGTACAACATTGTAGCCTAAAAAATTAAAAAATTAAAATTAAAAATAACCACTTTTACAATAATCTCCCTTCAAAGACCCTCATTATAGCACAATCTACCCATTACTTATTTTCATAACCAATCATTTTTTTTGTTCGTTCAAATTTTAACATAAGTTTGAGTTTAAATGCTACAACCAAAACCTAAAAAATTAAAATTAAAAACAACCAACAACAGACATTAAACAAAAACAAAAAACATATAAAACACTCACAAAAATACGAATTAACACAAACATACAGAAACACAAGAACAAGAACAACAAAAACACAAGAACAATAACAAAAAACACAAAATAACAAAAACACAAGAACAACACAAAAATACAAAAACAAAACAAAACAAAAAAACACGCACTTCAAAAAACTAAAAAGAATAAAGAAAAAAATTGAACATAACAAAGACCTTTCTAGACCAAAAGACTTTTAAGGCAAGAATAAATGAATGAAACAAAAGAAATAATAGTTTGACATAGGGAACTAAAATACCTTGACCGAACCAAAGAGAAGGAAAAATAAAGCAAGAAGAAACTAGGTACCTCCAAAACTGGAGCTATCCAAAGAAATTAAAGAAAGAAGAGCTTCCCTTACTTGTGAAGCCTACCATCTAGGAGGGTGTCCATAGCATGTAATATCACCTTTATCCAAAGCCCAATTAGCTAAAGCATCAGCACTCTTGTTTTGATCTCTGACCACATGATTGTAATCAACTTTCAAAAATCCCATCTCGATTAATTGGATCTTCTCAATAATTATTTTTATTCTCCAATCAACCTTATGATTCTTAGGAGTCTTAAAAATATTAATCATGATTTGAGAGTCAGACTCAACTAGCACCTTTTCCCATCCAACCTTAGTAGCCTCTTTAAGGCCTCTGAGGATACCATACCCCTCAACAAGGTTATTGGAAAGAATACCATAATTCTTACTAAAAGTAAAAACCAGGGAGTAATCTGAAAGTCTGTCAATTCCTCTCACACTAGCTTTTCTAGGGTTCCATCAGTATTGACTTTCCAAAATTCTTAGGAGATTTCCAATTCCTTGACCTATCCATATTATAATTACTCACACTCCCTTTAAGCTAGTTGCCCTTAGAATATTTAATCTTTAATCTTTGCATCACTTGATCCCATCTTTGGTGGGATTTTTGGGGGTGATTAAGGAGTTGTTGAACTTATTCAACTAAGTTGGCAATGGTTTTTTGCCACATATAGTGAATATCCTTCCTATCTTGATTAAAAATTTGATTGTTCCTTTCATTCCAGATATTCCAAAGAAGAATGGTAGAACCCATCCAAACTAATTGCCTAATAAAATGATCAACACCCTCTTGTTTAGGCCAATCCCTCCAAAGCTGCTCAAAAGTAAAAAAATTGGACCACTGTAAGCCAAGTAAAGTGGCCATTCTCCTCCATATCTCAGAGGCTAAAGTAAACTCAATAAAAATATGGCTGAGAGTTTCTACATTCTCTCCACATATTTCACATCTAAAAGGGCCATGAAAACCACGCTTCATAAGTTGCTCACCAATAAGCACCCTACGATGCAATAAAATCCAAGTAAAGAACCTCACCTTAGGCCAAAGCTTTTGAGCCCACAACTGAGAAAAGATTTCAAATGATTGGTTCGGATTATTATGGCATAAGATCAAATAAATTTGAGCAACTGAACACTCACCCTTAGTAGTGTTGTTCCATCCAAAACAATCTTTTTCATGGGACCAAGAGAGAGATATCATATGAAGGATGACTTGGATATCTTGTCTTTGCCTTTCTAGGATTTGAATAGGCTAGTCCTCAATAGGGATCCAATATCTACCAACCATTGAATTACCAGTATGGTACCGACAGTAATTAGCAATATTTATCCAGTTAGCTCGGCGAATCTCCTCCATCCAAGGCCTCCAATCAGGAAACTGAGTTATCAAAGGCTAATGACCATCCCAAGAATCTGTCCAAAAATTTACCTGTTGACCATTATGAATAATCCAAAATAAATTTTTCTTTATCAAATCCTCACCAGTCTTAAGAACCGCTAAAATGGGAGAACCTTTGGTAGGCAATTGATAGCGAACAAGGTCTTCAGGACTTTTTTCTCAACATATTTAGCACAAATATTATTGGCCCAAAGAGCATTGGGGTTATGCAACATCCTCCAATATAATTTAGCAGCTAAAGCTTTGTTGTTATTAATAGAAGACCAGAATCCTAACCCCCCTTCATTCTTAGAAAGACATAAAGTGTCCCATTTCACCAAGGCCCATTTTCTTTTCTCCTTAGTACCACTCCAGAGGAACCGATGACTAATTTGATCCAATTCTTGAAGAACAACCTTTGGTATTAAACATGGAAGAAAAATAAATAGGAATATCTTGAAGGACTGATTTTACCAAGTTGATTCTACCCCCAGAAGAAAGCCACATGTTGGTCCACTTTCCAATTTTATTCTTGACTTTGTCCAACAACCAACTCCAATATTTTTTTTCTGCCTTTGAATATTGATGGGAATACCTAAATAAGTGATCGAAAGGGAGGTCTTATTATATATTAATTTATCCAATACCATGGATTCTTGTCTAGCAGAGCAGTGAAATAAAATAACTTTATATTTTTCTTCATTGATCAATTGCCCAGTAGCCTTAGAAATACAGCTAATGATTTGCCAGTATTAGAAGCTTCCTTAACTATAGCTTTACCTAAAAGAGTAGAGTCGTCAAAAAATTGAATATGAGATATAGGTCTAGCACCATGAGCAATGGTAACTCCCTCAAGGGTTTTGCTTTCTCTCCTTTTGGTTATAGTCCTACCCAAGCATTCAATAAGAATGATGAATAAATAAGGGGATAGCGGGTCACCTTACCTAATACCTTTGGAAGCTGGAAATGACTGAGAAGGCCTACCATTGATAAGAACTAAGTAGGAAACTAAATAGATACATCCCATAATCCAATTCATCCAATCCTAAGAGAAACCAAATTGCTTGAAAACTTTGATAAGGAAGTGCTAATCCACTCTTTCATAAGTTTTGGATAAGTCTAACCGAATGAACATGGAAGGAGACTTTTGCATATCCATGGAATGGATGGCTTCCTGAGCAAGAACTATCTCATCTACTATTTGATGCCCTTCCACATAACCCCCTTGTTCAGGGGAAATAATATTATGCAAAAGAGGCTTCAACCTTTCTGCCATGATCATAGTAATAATTTTGAGAAGAACATTACATAAAGCAATAGGTCTAAAAGTTGAGATTTGATCAACCTCTTGAGCTTTTGTAACAATATTAATATAATTTTTATTGATAACCTTCAAAATTTCTTTGGCTTTCTTGGCTTCTTCCACCACCTCTAATAAATCAGCATGAAGGATATCCCAGAACTCTTGGTAGAACTCAATTGGAAAACCATCAGGACCTGGGGTTTTTCCTTTTTGTATTTTAAAAACTACCTGTTGAATCCCATCGATAGTAACAGGAGTAGTCAAAATAGAATTCTCCTCAAAAGTGATAAGAGAAGGGATTGCTTAAAGAACATTTTGTTGAGAAGCTGAGTCAAGAGTAGTAGCAACAAAAAGATTGGAAAATTAATCGAAAACATTAGAGTTCATGCCATCCCAAGTGTAGACAATATCTCCATAATATAATTTTAGGGAAGAAATAAAGTTGTGAGATATTCAAGCTAGAAGATATTTGTGGAAGAAATTTGTGTTTCGATCTCCTTATTTGAGCCATTGAATTCTAGATTTTTGCTTTCATAAGAGTTCTCTTTTTTTACATTCCTCTCACTGAGTTGTGAGTTTAATTTCATCTGCACTTCTACTCTCTGTGAGGCCATCTAAATGGATTTTCTTATTCAAATTTTCAAGTTGAGCAATAACTTCATGTTTTTTTATGAACATCCCCAAACTCCTTCCAGTTCCAAGTCTTGATTTTGGATTTAATATATTGTAATATTTTGGCAAAACATAACATCTTAGTCTTATACCTAGGCTTACCTTCCTTCCACCATTGTTGCACACAAGGTCTAAAGGAACTATCTCTAAGCCACATTAATTAAAAATGAAAAGGAGAGAAAGTCACATTGGTTTTCCATATTTCCACCGTGACTGGCCAATTATCCAAACCAGCATTGTTAAGAGTCTTCACTTTAGGAATGTGACCATGTATTAAGAAATTTTTAGAGAGCAAAAATATATCCAATTTCTCCATTATACAAGCTAAGCCTTGCCTTATGTTAGACAAATTCATAAGGCCATTATTTGGTTGGATGTCCACAAGATGGAGGTTTGCAATATATTCACTCATGAGGTCAATACTTCTATCCAAATTTCTATTTCCCTCCATTTTCTCATCTAGAGAGGATGGTATTGAAATATCCTTCGATCAATATCCAAGCTTTAGTAAAATGAGAGATAATATAAGTTATATCCTTCCACTGTCTTCTTTTTTCCTCCAAAGTAGTCGAAGCATAAACAGTAATGCAAAGCATAATTTGGTTGGAATATCTACTTTGAATAGCTATAGCTAAAAGACCCCAACTGCCTACCATATGGTGAATAACTACCTCTTTTCGGTCCCAAAGACAAGCAATACCACCAGATTTCCCCTAGGAATTGAGGGAAACCACTTTTCCAGCTAGCCAAATTTTACTAGCAATTGAGTCCATATCCTCTTTTGATATCTTCATTTCTTGAAGGAAAATAAGATGTGGATGATTTATTTGAATTATTCTTCTAATTTCATTTTGTTTTTAAAGACTCCCTTTGAGTCATCTAATATTCCAAGTGATGATATTCATTAATACCAGGGCTAAAAAATTGGGAAGGGCATTAATCTTACCTTCCTCTACAAGCTTTTCACCTTCTTTTACCATATAATATTGATTGGTCTTGCGACCTACCTTTTGATTAGAATCCATCTTCAATTTGTTTTCCTTGTTTCTTGACTTACTCCAATTGAATCTAAGATGGCTTCTAACCTTGAAGAATGCTTGTACATGGCCAAAACATTACTATAGGGTTCAACAGAGTCTATATTGGGACCTATATTATTTGAAGTTTTGACATTTAAAAGATTATTTTTCTTGTGTAAATTTTCTCCCTTTTTTTATTGAAAACCTTTTATTTGTTGGTTTATCTCTGAGTTCTTCCCTTCATATTTAAATTGTGTTTCTAATATTTGTGTTTCCATTATTTCCTCTTCCTTACTTGGGAGATAATTTATGGAAAGGATTTAAAACATATTAGCAGATGACTTTGATTGATCCTTCATAACTGGTTTTTTCTTAGTGTTCTTCTTAGGCATTTGGAAACCTACTAAGTTTATATCTTCTTTCTTTTGATCAAGAATTTTATTTGGGCAAGCACTAGCCAAATGACCATATTCATGGCAAATTCTACAACGAAAAGGAATCTTCTCATAGTCCACTACTTGCTCCCAAGTGTCTTCTCCAAATTGTAATGTGATCTTTTTAGGTAGGGATTTGTCGAAATCCATTAAAACACAAATCCGAGCATAAATAATATGTTCAAAATTTTGAGTACAAGTAGCAGTCATCATAAAATTTCCTAAAGAGTTTCTAATTGAAGAAAAAATAGTAGGATTCCAAAATTTAATAGGGAGGCCAAAGAGTCTAACCCACACGAGAGTTGTAGAAGGCATCTCTTCTTTGGCTTTAAATTTAGTATGCCAAGGCTTCATGAACCAAGGACCCTCTTGAAAATTTTTCTCTCTATCTTCATTATTATAAAATAAAACAAAAAAATAACCATTTGGATAAATAGAGATTTGTAAGTCACCTTTAGTTTTCCAACTTTTTGCAGCCCAAACTTTGAAAGCAGATAGGCTCGGACGAAAACCCATGAACCGATAAATTAGTCCTCTTTTTTCTAGATCTTCAATGTCAGTCTAAATGTTACCCATATAAAGCTTAACAATAGGAGTTCCATCAACTGATTTAAGATATCCTGATTCCATTTTCTTGGGATCAATCTTAGGTATTCTTAGAGGTTCATGGGAAGCCCTAAGATTAATATTAGCATTGGGCTAAGGTTGTCCACCACAGAGGGCATTATTAAAATTCATTTTTGGGGTTGAGTGTTTGAAATTCTTACCCTTGACAAGGGTTTTCATAGTAGATTTATTTTTTGGATGCACCTTAGCACCATATTCACTTGAGATTTAAGCGATTTTTTATCAACTGCTTGAAACTTGTTTTGTGATCTCTTTAATCCTTGCCCTAGATGTCGTGGAAAGGTATGGTTTTTAATTTTATTTTGTGCAGCAAATTGGAAGTCATTTTCACTCAAGTTCATAGTATGATCTGTTGAAAGATAGATTTGTAACTCATATTGGATCCCCTACAACATATCCTGCTAAAATCTTGAGCAGAAACCACAAAAATATTGGTCTCTAGGGCTCGAAGGACCCGAAAACCAACCTTTGGAGCTACTTGCACTCAACACAGATGAAACCCTCACACAATTGCTTGCCAAAAATATTGTTCACACATAGGGACATGCTAGGATTTGTGTTTCTCCAAATGATTTAAAAATTGGTGGAGACATTCTAGGGTTTTTCAGGCATCTACCATTAAAATTTTATCTCAATTCGAGTTCGAATGAGTAAAATATGGCCGAAACAATTTTAATAGTTTGGGCAGTCCTATGAAAAACGTCCCTCCTATGATATTTTTTGAATTCACCCCATCCGTGCTTTGATATCACTTGTTATTAACCTCTTTCATTTATTACGTAAAATCATTTACATTTACTAAAATAACAATATTTATTCACAAATACTAAGCATAATCCACAAACAAGATTAGCCTAGATGCAAACTATATATTTTTTTCCCTTTCGATGCCTAGAAATGAAATCAAAATATCTTCTTTTTCTTATGATCTAAATCTAGAAATGAACAAAAATGGATACAAACACACAAAAAAAATCGTAACATATCTATTAGAGTACTTACTTGATCCTAGACAAATTCGTGTCTCATAAATCAATGACCTCAGTCAGACCTACAAAACAACTTCAAAATCTTGGAAAAAATAATCAATGTTTGGGGGCTTGCTTAGACGACTATGTTACTGAGCTTGGAGGTGCAACAATCAAGCCCCCTTGGTCCTTTTAGTTGACCATTCAAAAATAAAAATTATTGTTGACCTTTGGGAATAAGCAAAATGAGATATAACAGGATGAAACTGTGAAAGCAAAGTACAAACAGAATGGATGTAATAGAAAACAAGTGTGCAAATGATAAACTAGGGTTTTGGGAGTAAAACATTACCCCCAAGCTATTGTGATCAAATTTGTGCCCCATAATTAGGGGTCGCATATTCAAAAACAAAGAATATGGTGAAACAAAAGTTTCATTGAATTCGTGCCCCTTAAGGATAGGGCCCAAATTTGCACAAGAGTACTAAAAACTAATTTTATGATGCAAAACATAATCTAATGCTAAGAAGTAATGATTCAAGAGCTAATAAATGAACAAGGAAAACCTGATAAGACTATAGAAGAAGCAGGAGTAGAGGTAGCAACCAAAGTGGGAGACTTTTTCTCCTTAGAAGACAAATAATGTGCTCAATTTGTTATTAAAGCTTCTCCACTTTCTTATCCATAGTAGCAAATCATAGAAAACACATCAAAATCATATCACCAAAACGTTCCAAAAGCACCAAGTCTTGAGAGCATGCATATGATGATTCTAAAACTTGCTTGGCTAGTTAGTTAGGAGAAAAAGAGAATCCAATCCTTCTATTTATAGAAGGTTTGGAGGGGGTTTAGGTATATAAACAAAAAACAACCTTGGCCAAGAATTGAAATCACAAAGGTCGACCAAAAACTTGGGTTTTTGGAGAGAAAAACCTAAAATTTTTGAATTCATGCCCCATCTTGGGATGATCACAAATTCAGCAAGGCTAGGAGAAAAAGCAAAGAAAAGGAGGGGAAAGAAGCCCAAACTTGCACTTAGCAACTTTGAGGGACTTCTTAGGGATTCTAAGAGAAAAATGACTCATTTTTATGGGTCAATTTTTTGTGTCTACGTTTTACCTTCTCTTTGATGCATTTATAGCCTAATAAATGCGTCAAAGAAAGATGTAGAAACCTACAGGTAAAAAATGGTAAACACAAAAAGGTATGGCTAGTTTAGATGAAAGAATGATATAAAAATTGTGTTATTTTAGATACTTTAAAATTTTGCACACTTATCGAAGTATTAATGACATTAATGCCCCTAAGACCAGGGTGCCCCCTCAAGTTTTTAATGAATACCAAGTTCTTGGAGAAAATTGAAATGCCAGATATGAAAGAACAAAAAAGCAAATAGAAAAATAAAAATAAAAATAGGAGAGAGAACAGGAGGGATAAAAGGGAAGGGGAGGGTGAAAATGAACCACACGAAGAAGCGAAAAAGAGCTCTAGAAAAAACAAGCAAATGGTGCTTCCCACACACCATTCATCCATTATGAGGGGTAAGGTCGATGCAACAACAAAGCGAGAATGGGTAAGGTTCAACACCCAAATTCTAGAATGGATTCTTACTGTATTTTTCAAATTTTTTATGATTTTTTTTAAAGGAAATCATCGTGTTGGTGCCCAAAGCGAATTCAGGAGCCAACCGCGAATTCAGCCATGCATCGACGGTGACCGAATTCACACCATGGATGTGTAGAGTGTGAATTCATAAATTTATACCTAGAAAGAAGGGGCACGAATTTGTAGAAGAGAAAAAAAATGAGAGAGAGAGAGAGAAATTAGATTGCACTTGCTTAAAAGTTTGCTTATGTTGCTTTCTTTTTTAAATGATGAAACTGACAAATTTTTTGTTAATGTTTGTGTTTGTAACATGATGTACTTGAGAGTAGGGAGTGATGGTCAAGCACATTAGAGGAGGCATTATAGTAGCTCATAGTAGTAGATAGAAACACTCTATGGGTGATGGGGCTACTACATCTAGCAAAGGTGCCCTAGGTGGAGGTAGACAGAGCGCTACTGACGATACTAGCAGAGAGGTGGTACCCAAAGTTTTTGACCATTTAATTATAAATGGGAGAGATAACCATCACACTAGAGGATGTGTGGTAGATATTATGCATCTCCATTAGGGGGAGAGCAGTTTATAGAGCATGGGGGCATTGAGTAGCACTATGATGATTGTCAAGGGATCAACTTATGAGATCTAGTAGAGTGGACTCCATGTAGATGAATTGTCCCTACGATATGGAGTCAAAGCATTAACAACAATACTTTATGGGGTAGTGGTTGGGTTTCTAGCATACCACATGAGCAGTTAACACTTGCCATGGGCATTAGTACGAGTAGTAGTAGATATGAGAGACCAACAAGTGCAAGTCACATGGGGTCTGTATGTACTGGCTCGCTTGTATAGGATATTTTATAATATCATGTATAAGCAGTAGAAAGGAATAGTTTGTATAAATTTTCTCTAGGTGTGGTTTTGGAAGATCATGGTAGTCAGGATACTGCATGCACTGTCAAAACCACTATCCAACTTAGAGTAGACAATAGTATATAGGTGGACTCAATATTTTGAGAGCATGTCTAAAGGATATACGTCAGGATCCTATCACTAGGAAGGTAGGTGATAGATGAGCTATGAGAGCACCTGATCATATGACAATCATGGTGTCTACACCATTTATAGGCTAAGGATGGGGAGTAGTTGGAAAGGGTATGGAGTATCAAGTGGGTGGCGATGGAGAGGGATGGTCTGGAGATATATCAATTTAATTGAATCCAATGATAGTTTAGCATCCTTCAAGAGATATCAAACCTTGGTGACTACTGGTTTAGGATGGTGCAACGGTACCCATCAGCAGTCATAGGGGACCCTAATGTGGGGAGGTTCATGAAGGAGGACCTATATGACCCAATCTATGTAGACCCAAGAGTGGACAATGTCGAGGTAGCTCTTGGGTAACGAAGATGATATAAGGGTATTATGCCCCTGAGGATATCCCCATGAGTGTTAGTGTAGAGACATTAGATCATGATCCAACGGGTGTAGTTGGTGCTCTAAGAAGCTACCCAACACATAGATGATTGAAGATAGATGGGTGTAGACCCTCTTAGACATACATGGATACAATTTTAGGTGGAGGTGGTACCAGCAATCAAGAGGACCATCACCATCCCAAGCATAGGAGCAAGAAAATTTTGAGGTTCCCCCACAGAGATAGTAGTCAAGCTAAGAAAGACAAGGAGATGCCCCTACAATGATGGTGGTAGGACCTAGTGGGACTATGGATCAGGATGAACCAACAAGGGAGGAAGAGGAATTTTAGGCTAGGATAGTGGCCATGCAGAGGGAGATGGACCTACTTTGGGAGGATAGGTCCAAGAGGCTAGAGGGGCTATGGGGATCCCTAAACATGGCACTCTCATAGTGAGATCAAGTCCTTGCTACACAAGCCATGATAGCATAAAAGAAAAACATGGTGAGGGCAAAGGCAAACTACCTCAAGGTATAAATAGCCCAACTAGAGAAAGAGAGACAATAAGCCTAGGTATATGGGATGGCTATCATCACTGGTAGCCCATAAGGAGAGGGGATTCAACTGTTGTAGGAGGAGCTATAGAGGGAAAGGAAGGACTTACAGGCATCTATGTGGAAGGAGAACTACTATCAAATGTACTACCAAGTAGTACCTACAGAGTAGAGGGTTTCTCCATCATCCTCCTTATGATCATGGAGTTGGTCACAGACATAGTATATCTCATGGTTCGTGAACATGCCTCCATCAGGACTACCTCCAACAGGAAGGGCAAGGGAGTCTAGCTCATAGGTCTAGAGCAGGTATCAGGGTGACATGCCAATTTTGAGTGTGGCATGTATCCCTAGGGAGGATCGTATGTGTCAAGCTTGGATTGTAGCACATCGATCCGGTTGACATGCACCCACCATTTTTTATTAATATATCATATTGTTTGTTTTTAATGTGTGATTATGTGTTGTTAATTATTGTTTATGCATGACTATCCACAAACATAATGCATGAACTTTAACTAATAAACACAAAATGAACTTAAATAATTAATGCAAAATCAATAAATCTAACTAAATGAAATGCATGAAAAAATGATTAGAGAATTGAATGGATACAATAAAAGGGGATGGAATATAGAAAAGATAAACAAGAAGGAAAAATAAAAATAACACTCCAGTTGAATTCACACCTCATAAAACAAACTATGAATTCATCTTAGAGCGAATTTGTGCCCCATAAGGACAAGGTATGAATTTGGTAAAAGAGAAGAAAAGAAGAAAAAGAAAGAGAAGTGCAAAAACAAGAAGGAGAAGGTCAAAAAAAGGTTAAATAAAGAAAAAAATTTCTAAGAGCATGATATTTGAATCAGCGTAGACCACAAGGGATCAGTGTGATCAGATGATCATAAGCTAAGAAAAAAAGAAAATAAAATATGGAGCAAAACCTTATGAGGATATATACTCGCAAATGACTGAGGATGGAGCAGAACCCTCTATGGGTGTAGTGCTCATGAGTGGCCATGAAGCTATCCTACAAAGGTGTTATACTTATTGAAAAGAACAAGCATGGAGTGATACCTACTATGGATGTGATGCTTGCTGATGATTGATGGAGAGATACCCGCTAGGATGTATGCTCACAAATGGCCTAAGGTGGAGGTTGGTGCTCATTGGAGGCCATGAAGCTATCCCATATGGGGTGTAATGTTTGATTGATTTTCCAAAAGAAGTGTAACTTAATAGGGATGTGGTGTGTACAAAATATGGGTGAGCAAAGCAAAGCAGAGTAGAAAATGTGTGTGTATGTGCATGTGTTAAACAAAAGAAAGAAGGATGAAAGAAGCAAGAAGTAAATAGTATTGTGTGTGTGTGTCCTTTTTGAAATTAAAATAGCTAATATATGTGTGTAAGATAGTCAATCTTCGTATGAACATCATAAGTGATATTCATGCAGTATCTACCCTATCCCATAATGAAAAGTGTGAACAAAACAAGATGCACAAATAGAAGAAGGAACATATATCCTTTGTCTTGGAGAAAATAAGAAATAATTGAAAACTTTCAAAAGACAAAAAGATATACAAGAGATGAAGAACTATATCCCTTGAATTGGAGAAATTTTTATGATTATTGAAAATTTCAAGGTCAAGGAATATATGAGAAGATAAGAGAAGAAAATAATGATTGATGACAACATATGCAATGATATGAAAAATGCATGGAGATGCATCCTAGGTTGGGGGTTCTCTAAGCATCAGTGACCTAGTATGAGTGCAATGCATATGAGCTAAAACCTAACTAGGTTTCATCACTTTCCTCATTGCAAATTCCCCAAAATCTATATGATCAAGCAATCATGCAAGTATGATCAAGTAGCAAAGTATCTATATGACAAGCAAAGATGTAGAATGGAATATAATGTTAAGCAATTCATGTGAAGTATGACAAGAATTCATGTAGTATGAGCAAGCAAAATTTAGCATAGGGGTGCATTATTCCCAGTGGGAATGTGGTTCTCAAGTGTCTATAGTGATCTAATTAATATCCTTGATCGATTGGCCAAATCGTACAATTGTACAATCTTCACAACAAGCAATATGTGACCACAAAACAACTTGTACAAACCTCAAATCGTATTAGTATATGATCCCAAATCATACAGTGATAGGGCTTGTATGATTTTATACTCATCCAATCTTTCAGATTCAGTTTTGCAAGTTGTCGTACACATTTTTGTAACCAGATTGTTCAATTTTCCAATATTGGCAAATCGGGTAAGTTTTTCTCAATCGCATAAACTGCCAAATTGGGTAAATTCCTTGTGTATGATTTGTAGCATATATGGTGTACGATTTGTAGCACATATGGTGTACGATTTGTACAAAATTAAATTTCAACAATGTACCAAATTGGACACTCTTTTGTACCAATCTCTCTCAGATAAGTTTTGGGAAGTTTTGAAATGGCAATTAATCCATTTCCACCAACATGCAAGTTCTATCATCAGGGTTTGAGAGAGTTATCTCCAATGGAAATCTCCAAAAATCATACAACAGTATTCAAGACATATTTCTTAATATTATATGCCTTATAGATCAATTATAGGGCTCACACTAGTGTTGGTTCAATTCCATCCTTCATAGCAATGCATTAATCATCAACCATAACATAAAGAAGTAACATGCAACAAAGATAAACTGCAAAACATTACTCCATCATTCCAAGATCGTACAGTATGTGAGAAAAGACTATGAATTGATTTTATTCTTCATTAGTGCAATACAATCACTAAAAGGTACTCAACAATCATAGATATGCATTCAATACTTCATACTATTCAGACCAGATCATAACCAGAACTAACCAACATTAACCAGACCATCAAAAATGAAAAGGGGATCTTATATAACATTTCCCAAGTTGTTCCCAAGCGGTACCTGAGGCAATTCATTATTCACAACTTCCCATGCATAAAGAAATGCATAATTATACCTTTTACTAAGTCTAAATACATGATTTATCAAATTCATGTGCAATTACAACTCAATTTGCATTTCATTGCACTTTGCACGATTTATCCTCCAGTTTGTACGGTTTGCCTCCTGCTTGTATGATTTGATCCTGCTTGTACAGTTTACAAAAACTATCAAAATTGTCAAAACTAGGCAAATCCTCTTGTCACTTCTTCTTTTGAGAGGTGGATTTACTACCTACATCTGCCCTCCCCTTTACTTTGGTCGGTGTCCTCGTAGACTCATCTTTATGTTTCAGCTAAGCCTCATAATCTCTTACTACAACTTTCAGGTCTTCCACCTAGGTGCAAAGAATTGCACATTTATTCTACAACTTGGCTGCATAGTTACCCATTTCTACTACTTTCATATCATGTTGGTTGGTTGTCTCTTCAACAATATTCAGGAGTTTCCTTAATTGTTGTTCATGCTCAGTAGCACTCTTCTTAAGATTCTCCTGCAAATGTCCTTCTGTTTGAGATGATACTTCTAACTCTTCATTCTTATCTACAATGGTCTTTAGATGGTGATTAATATCAGCCTCCAAAGCATGAAAAGTCTCCTCCTTAGCATTCAATTGTGCTTGCTTATCCAGGACCATATCATTATATCATTTATTATCTTGTGTGAGCTCTTCTATCTTCTTATCCTGTATTTCTAGTTGCTCGTCTTTCACAACCAATTGTGTTCTCATTTTTTCATCCTTTGCTTGCAACTCTTCTTTTTTTGCTCTTAGTTGAGCTTCTAACTCCTTGATCTTGTCTTCTACCATTTGTGATACATGACACTTCTCCTCTTCAAGTGAACTAATTCTGGCCTCAAAACCAGTCCTGTTACTTAATTGTTCTTCTTCCAATTTCTTTAGCTTACCTTCTACCACAGCATTACTCTTCTACAATTCTTCCTCCATTGCAACCATTTCCTTTTGAGTGGCCTCTATCTCTTTTTTTTTATCTTTCTTTACCTGATAGATATGCTCCAATCCTATGCTCAAACACTCTATCCAATGTGTTAGGAAGTTCAACTTCCTTAGAGTGATTGCCAAAATTGAGGTGACCCTCTTATGTTCCAACTTCGTTGTGGTCAAGGGACAAGTCAGGTAATTGGCTCTATCCAGGTACAACTTCGGATGTTGCCTGTAATTGGTTCTTACTCCATCTAGTAAGTCATCTCTTCCTAACATTATTGTTACCTCTTCCCTGGGTAACTTCCATGGGTGTTGTACATGAATATCCACAATTTTCCTTGTACGCTCCTCATTGTTCACCCATTATGTTATCTTTTCCAACTCAATAAACACTTGTTCTTCCCATAGCTTCAACTCTCCCACGCGTCCAATACAAAATTGTAGTTTTGTGCTAGCCATGGCATTTCCTATCTAAGAGAAGAAATGTTTCACATGGTCTTCTAAGTTTTTTGCATCCTCCTCTATTTCAATCTTTGAGAACTACGGTACCTCCAAGAGGTAACTTGTTTGTATCCTCCGTAGTTCTTCCTCTATAGGAGTTTGTTCTTCCTCTTCTTCCAAGTGGTGACCAGAGCTTCCCCTAAGCTCCATTAGTGCTTTCTTTGTGTTTATCTTTTCCTATGGTGGATTTTGTCTTGCAGTCCTCTCCACATCCACATCTTCTTTAATATTCACAATATCTTGATGAGATTTTTGTTGCCCTAAAGATTCTTGTGCTTCTTTTTGTTCAGTTAAGTCCACCTGTTGTTCTTTTGTCACCTACTCTTGTTCTTGATTTTTTTGGATTTCTATTGTTGTGAATTCTTCAATAATAGGATCTTGTTGTTCCTATGATGCATTTGCATCACTCTGATCATTTTGATGCGTACCTCCTCCCATCATGAATCTAAAGTGAGGCTTATTATTCTCTCTTAACTCTTCTTCTAAGGCTTCCATTATCACCTTGGATTTTTCTTTTTCATACTAAGTAGTGGCTACTACTTGTACTATTTGCCTCACTTCTGTATCATCCAAAATTTTCCAAGAGTCCAAAATTTTAAAATCATCATGCTAGAAAATTTGTGGGGATTCCACCATCTCCTCTGCTTCTACCCAATTCTAATCTTACAAATCCAACTTCTCTGAGTTTGACTTTTCTTCTTCTTGCTTATTCTTCTGTACAGGCTTAGTTTATTTTTTGGAACAAGATTATTTACCATTCTTTCTCGTCTTCTTTTTCTTAATCGTATTGGGCTGGATTGCCTCCCCATAAGTTCCTTCCTTTCCTGAATTGATGGTTGCTCCTAATACCATTATTGAAGTGCTTGTTATTCTAGTTCAGGTTGCAAATGTCTAAGCATTTTCCTTCGATGATGTACCTCCTTCGAAGAAGAAGTATCCTCATGCACTACAGTGGCCTATTGCACTTTCTTTGTCCAAGACTTATCTGGAGTTTCCTTCTAATTTGGTACTGACTTTGCCCACCTTAAAATGGTTGGTTTACCTACATCAATATTCCTAGGTTCTATCAAACCTGGAAAGTGGATTCCCATATTCGTAACAACATTCAATAACAATCCAATAGCATGGAAAGTCATCCCAAAATTCTTAGGCCTCTTTGTCAGCATGTCATGCATCTTTTTCTCTAGATAGGTACCCCAATCATACCAAATTCCTTTGGTGATACCTTCCACATATTGATCCATCCATATTGGCATCTCAACTTGGTTCTCCTTAGGTTTGCTACTCAGATCCTCCTCTGGATCTGGGTAATGGACTTCACTGTGCAACTCCCTCCTCAAGATTCTTTCTTATGTCATTTCCTCCTCTTGAAACCTTCGTGGTGTCATTTTTGGATTAGTCCTCCAATACCTCTGCTATATTCATAGTCTATATCCTCCTCTCCTACAAGGACGAGTACCACACCAACCATGGTACTAAAACTATCACCTTTGGTATTATCGTGGATGTGACTCTCTCTAGTGCAGGGGTCAGTGACCGTTCCACTCTATTGGCTATAATTCTTCTTAACTGGTATCCGAAATCTTTGACTAAAATCACTTTTCTGCCATTCCTCTAGTTAGCTTGCTATTTGGACATCACCTATTATGCAATTATAAGTGCCCTAAAAATTGTACAGTGCTACTGTAAATCGTACAATACACCCTCCAACTTGTTCATGTACAATTTTTAGTTCAACAACCACCTCCAAATCGTACAATCTCTTCAACTACTTCAAACCACTTGACCTACTAAAAATCATACATCTGTTACACCAAAATGTACAAGGGTTGTACCAATCCATACAATGTCCCTGTCTACCTGCTCCCCTTTTCCTAATTCGTACGATTTGCTCAAAAAGCTTAAATCGACCTCCAAACTACTTGAAATCACACAAATGTTTCTTGAGATCATACAATTTGCTCTCCAAATAATCCAACACATCCTTTGAAACTCTTATTCATCTAAAACTTGCATTTTTCACTTCTTTTTCATGATTTCTCACCAACCCAGTTGCCGAAATGTCCCGATCTATCTTTTCAGTGTAATTTAGAAGTAATTTTGCATTTTCATTACTTGGCACAATCTTCCCCCAAAAAAAATTTTTTTTGGCTATATTGCAAGGTTGTACGATTTTCTCCCTTATTTCTTCTACCTTCTGCAATTCACTTTTGACCACTTTTCTCTAATTAGGGCTTGTAATCTCCTTTTCCTTACAATTTCTTTACTCTGGTTCCAATCTGTAATTTATTCAAACTTTGGTGTACATTTTCCACAATCTAGTTCTTTCTTTGATGCCTTTTGCTACAAACCCTCGCTTTCCTTCAACTAAAATTTAAAATCTACTTTTAATGGATTCAAAACCCTTGTTTTTCTCTTCTGGTTCGATTTTATTGAATGCAAAAAGTCTCCCTGGTACAAATTTAGAAATGGGTCATGCAATATTGTGGTTCACTTGATGAATTTTAATACCCATGCAGTAGATTTCATCCATTTGCATGCTTTTCACCTTCATTCTCCTAAAAATTTTGAATTTCTCCTTGTATGATTTGCAAATTTACTAAAATTATCCCTTTATTTAAATTGCTATCAAACCCTAACCGCTCAAATTTTTAAAATTGTGCCACTTTACCCTCTTGCATGTCTTTTTGTCTTCCTTTTCCCGGATGATTGACAGCTCATTGCCTTTCCCATGCAATTTTATCTTTTTCCCGCTCTTTTTCAACAACTCATAATTCCACTCATGCGAACATTAAATGCGATGGTTAAAAATCATACAACTACTAAAATCGTACAATGTATGATCTAAATCAAACAACATGCTTCTTTGTATGATTCTGCTTATGACTTTTCCATTTTTTTGCTTGTATGATTTCCCTTTTATGCTTTTTTCACCTTAAAATTGGTTTGTATGATCTTTTAATAAGAGAAATTTTTCTATTTTCTCTCTCTTGAAGAGGTCGTCATTTTTTATTTTCAGCCAACTTCCTTCTTAATTGAATCTCGAGGGATTTTCACAACTAAGGTATTTTATTTTTTTCCTTTTCTTTTTCTTTTTTTTTCTTTTTATTTTTTTTCTTTTTCTTTAGAAGGGATTGCCATTGCTGGTTTTCAAACCACTTATGAATAACTTAGTGGTATCACTTATCACATTCCTTTCTATTTCATCTATTCCATAAGTCTATTGCCATTGGTATCTCTTCAATCTGCAGCTCATATGACCTTGTGGCCTTAAACATGATCAAGATGAATAACATCATCATCATTACGGGAAACACCCATTGCCACCTATGATGGGGTTCAAGGGGGTAGGAGCCTCCTTGCAGGGTTAAGGGAAAATTTCCCTTGTAGGGTTGAGGTATAGTTTCCCTCGCTTATCTCAATAGCAAAACTAATACAACCATCACTATCTAAGCCAAGTTTTTCTCTTTGTTGGCACTTTGGAATCCATTTCTCAACCTGCTTAAATAGCTCACCATCGACTCCAGTTTACCCTGTCTTGACCACTGATGGAACAACTTGTACGGTTCTGATTTATATTATTTTATTATGTATGATTTCATCTTGTACTATTTGACTTGAATCATAAAATCTTTGCCAATTGTACGATTTCACCTAGCAAATGTACAGTTCCCTCTTGCAAAATCATACAATCTCATTCTTCCTTAGGCAATTTTGATTGTATGATGGGTTGTTCTATTTGGAAAAAATATTCCATCATAACATATTCCATAAAAACATAGTCCATCAAAACATCTTCCATGTAAACATCTTCCATGTCAACATATTCCATGACAACATCTTCCATCAAAACATCTTCCATGTCAACATCTTCTATGACAACATCTTCCATGTCATACCATATTCTATCTTTTTTATTACTATGATAAGTATCACAAACTACATCACTAGTGAAAACCTTCCTCTTTACACCCATGAAGGGTGGGCATATTTGTTTCCCAACCTTCATAGCTATCTTTGGTGAGTCATCCTCATCACTTGATTTGTCCCATAGAATCTCTATATAATTCCTCCTTGGGGGTGTTTCATTGCACTCGTCATCAAAATTTTCTATCTGAGGTATCTTGTACTCTCCCACCAATCATTGACTAAACTCACCTGCATCTTCACTTTGTGACTTTCTTCGTTGATGTGAGGGAGATGGTCTTAGTCTTTCTTCCTAAGACCCCACGCCTTGTTGACCTTGTGCTTGACTCCCATCCTCTACACTCCCTTGCAACCCTTCCATCACTTCATCAGGTGTCATAATCCACTCTTCTTCCTCATGCATTGCTTCTATGCCAACTTGCTCCTCCATATTAGGTGGTTTCGGTACCTCCTCTTTTGTCTCTATCAATAACTCCTGAAAATATCCTTCTTCAGATATCCAAACTTGCTCTATTTTTGGTTCGTGTGTACTATGATCTGAATTACTTACATTATTTCTTTGATAAATTCTTATGCTCCTTATTACTATAATTTTCTCTTGTACTTCTCTTATCCTATGCCTTTGCATACTAGTATCTGTCATTCACCTCCAGTTTTATAATATTCTTACTTTATCAACTTAACTCGTTTTAAAAAAAATACCAAGTTTGATAAGGAAATGGTGCCAAATGTAGCACAAGGGTGCATTATTCCCAATGGTTAGGTGGTTCTCAAGTTCCTAGAGTGATCTAATTAATTTCCTTGATCAATTGACCAAATTGTACAGTCGTACAATCTTCACAAAAAGCAATATGCGACCACAAAACAACTTGTACGAACTTCAAATCGTATAACTGTATAATCCCAAATCATATAGTGATAGGTCTTGTATGATTTTACACTCATCCAATCTTTCATATTTGGTTTTGCAAGTTGTCGTACACAGTTTTGTAACCAAATTGTTCAATTTGCCAATATTGCCAAATCGGGTAAGTTTTCCTCAATCGCATAAAATGCCAAATCAGGTAAAAACCTTGTGTACGATTTATAGCACATCTGGTGTACGATTTGTACAAAAAATTTCAACAATGTGTAAAATTGGACACTCTTCTGTACCAATCTCTCTCATATAAGTTTTGGGAAGTTTTGAAATGGCAATTAATCCATTTCCACCAACATGCAAGTTCTATCATCAGGGTTTGAGAGAGTTGTCTCCAATGGCAATCTCCAAAAATTGTACAATAGTATTCAAGACTTATTTATTAATATTATATGCCTCACATATCAATTATAGGGCTCACACTAGTGTTGGTTCAATTCCATCCTTCATAGCAATGCATTAATCATCAACCATAACATAAAGAAGTAACATGCAACAAAGATAAACTGTAAAACATTACTCCATCATTCTAGGATCATACAATACATGAGAAAATACTATGAATTGAGGTTATTCTTCATTACTTGTCAATAGTGCAATACAATCACTAAAAGGTACTCAAAAATCATAGATATGCATTCAATACTTCATACTATTCAGACCAAATCATAACCAGAACTAACCACCATTTACCAGACCATCAAAAATGAAAATGGGGTCTTATATAATGTTGCCCAAGTTGTTCCCAAGTGGTTCCTAAGGCAATTCATTATTCACAACTGCCCATGCATAATGGAATGCATAATTATACCTTTTACTAAGTTTAAACACATGATTTATCAAATTCATGCACAATTACAACTCAAATTGCATTTCCCTTGCATTTAATTGCATTTGTATGATTTGTGCTCCAGTTTGTATGGTTTACCTCCTGCTTGTATGGTTTACTCTTGCTTGTACAGTTTACCAAAATTATCAAAAATGGGCAAATCCTCTTATCACTTCTTCTTCTGGGAGGTGGATTTGCTGCCTACACAAACTAAATGCAAGATGAAGAAAGAAGATGTGAAATCATGCAAAAAATTATTTTAGGTGCATTATGTGCATTGGTTCTTTAAGTTTTTTACCATATAACGTTACCAAGTGATAGGCTTCTAAGCCAAACTTATTCATTATGACAAAGAGGCCTATCCAATTGGGCTAAAATTTTACCTTTAGATATTTTCTAGCATTTGTGTTATTTTAGTTTTCCTTGAGAACAAGGTCCCCAACATCAAAAGAATGAGTGTAAAATCTATTAGAGTAATATTGCTTAAGCCTATTATTATAATCTCAAATATGTTCTAAGGCATGGATGCACTTTTCATCCAATATATCCAATTGATTTAAATGATTTAAATGATATTCAACATTGACTGAGACCTATTTGAATAAGATACACAAGGATGGGACTTCTAGCTCAAATGTAAAGACTACCTCGGTGCCATAGACCAAGGCATACAGGTTGGAACCTATAGGAGTTCGTACGCTAGTGTAATCAACCCACAAGATAGGGTATAGTTGGATATGCCAGTCATGATAAGTCTTACCAACTTCTTGGTGATATTAACTAAAGACTTATCAGATGCTTCAGCTTTAACGTTACGCTAAGGGTAATATGGAGTTGACAATTTGTATTGAATCTTGCACTTAGCACAAATTTTATGGACATCATTATTCTTGAAAGGAGTGTCATTATTAGAGATGATTACTGATGGAATATTGTACCTACAAAAGATCTAGTTGAAGATGAACTTAGATACTTGAGCTCCAGTTACCATAGCTAGAGGTATGGCTTTGACCCATTTGGTGAAGTACTCAATTATCGTAATAATAAACTTATGATCATCAAATCACATGGGGTTTATCTTCCCTATAATGTCCAATTTCCACATGGAGAATGACCAAGGGGAAGAAATAACTTGAAGGTTTTTAGAACGAGCATGAACAAGGTTGTCATGGCATTGACACTTTTTATAGCATTGAACATAGTCACATGTGTCTTTCTCCATGGAAGGCCAATAGTAACCGATCCAAAGGAGCTTCTTGGTAATAACATTGCTGCTAAAATGGCCTCTATATGATCCTTCATGAGCTTCACTAAGGGATAGTCAAGCTTCATAAGAGTTAAGGCATCGTAAGAGGATGCCTTCAAAAGAGCGTCGATATTAAGTATTGTTAATTATGATGAATTGGCATACTCTTTTTTGCAAAAACATTCATTGGTTATGATCTAAGCCATCAGGCATTATGTCATCTTTAAGAAATTTAAATGTTTATGTACCATGGCTCAGATTGAGAAGCTCCAATTTTTAAGACATCTAACAAAACAAGGCTAGAGATAAGGGACGTATAGTCTCAGAGTTGTCAAATAATAATTGATGTTTGATCCTTCTAACTACAAGGGGATAAGGGATGCAACAACGACTACGGAATCTGCATGGTGGTTGGAGGATCTAGGGATAGAATCTATGGTTACCTTATTGAAAGTAGATAAAAGCTTGGTGATAATCTCCTTGTAAGGTTTTAGTTTATCATATCTAGTTTGATAAACATCATTGATCTGATAAACCACAAGTTGAGAATCACCAAAGATAGAAATGGTTCTAAACTTCAAGGCTAAAGCGGCCCTAAGACCCTGGATCAAGGCTTCATACTCTATAGTATTATTAGTGCAAGAGAAACATAGCTTGAAGAAGAGGGAAATCATTTTTTTTTAGGGTGACTAGAATGATTCTAGTCCCAAAGCCCTTTAAGCAATGGGCTCCATCAAAAAACAATGTCCAAGACTCAAGCTCTTCTACTTCTACGCTAAGGCATTTGTTAGGAAACTCGATGATTAAGGGATTGGTGGACTCTAGGGGAGTAGCGGCTAGCTGGTCAATGATCGCCTAATATTTTATAACCTTCTAACCTATAAAGGTTAAGTTGAATTTACTAAGGGCTAGGACCCACTTAGTGGATCGACCTAAATGGTGGGGTTTTTACATTAAGTAGTGAATAGGATCAAACCTTATGACTGCTAATGTATTATGGCTAAGCATGTAGTGTCTCAACTTTTGTGAGGCAAACACTATAGCAAGGCAAAGCTTCTCTAAGGTATTGTATCAGGTTTCATAGTTAACAAAGGTTCTACTGATATAGTAGATAACTCACTCTTTGTTTTGATCATCATGTTGAGCAAGCATTGCCCCCAAATCTCGGGTTGTGGTTGCTATGTAAAGCATCAAATGCTTATCCAGTCTAGGGAAACAAGGATAAGTAGGATAGTGAGATATATTTTGAGTTCATCAAAGGATTTTTAACACTCAATAGCCCACTTGAACATTACATCTTTCTTAAAAATATTAAGGACTTACACTTATCAGCTAACTAGGCTTGAAGTTTTCCTTGAAAGCTACAAAACTCAGTTAGGTTACAGAGAGTAGGCATGCCAGTGATAGCCATTGTCTTAGAAGGATCCACTTTGATGTCTCACATAGACACTATGAATCCTAAAAGCTTGGTGGATGTGACTCCAAATGCACACTTAGAGGGCTTAATATAAAAAAATATATTCTTGAAGTCTTTCAAAGATTTGTTTTAAATCTTGAGCATGATTTTCTTGATTGATGGAGTGACCACCAAGATCATCCATATAGTCCTCAATAATATCATGCATCAAGTCATGAAGATATATGTCATGGCCCTTTGGTATGTGGCACCAGTGTTCTTCAAGCTAAAAGGTATTACTTTATAATAGAAGGTACCCTACAGAGTTATGAAAACTATCTTGGACTGGTCCTCAGGGGCAATCTTGATCAGATTGTATCTCAAGAAACCATCCTTGAGTGATAGCATTCCACATCCAACGATGAAATTTACAATCATATCTATTTTAGACAGGGGAAAGTCATCCTTGGGATAATCAAAATTGATGTACCAAAATTCAGTTATACTCTGATTATCCCTTTCTTTTTAGGCACAAGAATGATGTTGGAGATTCAATCAGAATAGTCGATGTATTTGATAAAACCAATGTCAAGGAATTTTTGGAGCTCCTCCTTGACTAGTAGGGTGACCTTATGATGCATCTTTCGAAGCTTTTACTTAACGGGTTTGGAATTAGGTCTAACTATTAGGTGATGCATAACTAGGAAGGGATCAAGCCTAGGCATGTTAGCATATGACCAAGCAAAAATATCTTGAAATTATATCAATTTTGGTCAATTGCTCTTGCTCATCCATGGATAAGTCTTTTCCTAGCTTAATGAGTCTGGGGATTTTTATAGTTCCTATGTTAACATCGAGGGTATCCTCAATGATGATATATGATTCATCATAATAGTGAGGAGGGGCAGGGATCACTCTTAATTGGTCAAGGCCTTTGGGAGACAGAAATAAGATCCACTTGAGAACTAGAAGACTCAACATGGACGACATAAGGGATCGACCCATCAAAGAAGCTATTTCGAAGGATATCTTCATGATCCATATCATAAAGAGTATCCCCTTAAATATAATCTCTTGGGGTTGCGACTAACTCAAGGTGCACCAAAGTTATCACATTGCAAAACAAAATGTTAGAGGGAGAAGGTGGTTCCTCATCCTCATTACTCCACTCTAAGCCATCATGATCCATGAATTCAGTAAAGGTGATAACTTGATCAATATCAGTTGGTAAGAGTTAGTTTTTATTGGGGATATATTCTATGCCACATCACCCAGGTCAAAGCTCAACTTCCAAAGGTTTTGAATACATTTTATGGCCCCAAACCCTTACCTTCATATCCCATACTAGAAAGGATTTGCTTAGAAAGTAGATAATCATTGGATAGATAACAATGGGTAAAGGTTATCTCTACTAGAAAGGGGTTGCTACCATGGATATTTTCTTTATGGGGCATTCCCACCTGGACAAAGGTACACATATCGATGTGTACTACTTCACCATTTTTATGGGGTAAACCCATAGTTCAGGGTGAAGGTGGTAGGTTGTCTAGATCTAGAAGAGGACTTTCATACAGATGATTGGCTTGATCTTGTGTTGAGATTATGATTGGTGGTTCCTCACTTATTTTAAAATTTTCAAACTTCTTGGTGATCTAATCATTTCTATGAAGAGACATGAAGAAAAAATTGATGTTAAATTGGGCTTTCTCAACCATTGAACAATATTGGAATGGATGAGGGTCCCCCTAGATGGTTATAAGATGATTTTTGAATTCATACTTCAAACATTGGTGAAGAGTAGAAGAGAAATACCTCATGGTATAAATCCAAGAGCATCCAAGGGACAACAAATCTTGCATTGATTTAGACCATCCTTTTCCAAATGATATATAACAATATTAAAATCACCCCCAAGAATCCATAGATCACAATGAATTATCATTGTATTTGATAAAAATATGCTAAGGTACTTCCAACATATTTCACGAGGAGTAACTATAGTTGGAGCATATACATTTATAACCTTGACTTTGATGTTTTCCTCTTTCCTGTAAAATAATCTAACCCAATTATTTTTTTCTTCTAATAATTGCCCATCCCATTTGCATTTATCCCATATTATTGCAACACTGCCTGAAGCTCCTATAGAAGAAACTGCGAAACAATCACCCATATTTCAAATCTTCTTAAAAACTTTGTTACATTCCTCACTCCTTAATTTTGTTTCATGTATTAAACTAAACTCAAGACTATAACCACCTATTAATTCCTTAATAACTATTTCTTAGTGGTTTTATTCATACCCCTAATATTCCATGATATCATTTTCATCATTAACACTTTATTTTTATTAGTGGGCTTAGCCCCGCTTCTTGTTAACACGTGATATTTTTATTTAGCTTCCCAGATCAATATCCTTTTGGGTTCCTTTTTCTTTTTGTTCTTGTTTTGATGGCCTTCCTCTCCTTCTTCCATTCCCGCCAACACTCTTATCTTCCTCAATTTCTTCTATTTTTTTCATATTGTTCATAATGACACTTATCTTCTAAAGATTTATGTTGCCCTAAAGAGTTTAAATTGCAAGGAATAGCCTTATTAGCATTTTTTTGCTTTATGTTTCCCTGAAAACTCTAAACTACATAGATGATCCTCCATAGTCATTACTTTCTTATGTTAGCTTGGAAACCCTAAATTTTCTTGGATATCCTCCATAATATTTTCTTTATTATACTACTCTTGAAACCCTAAAGTGCAAGGAATACACTCTGTACTACTTTTATTTTTATTGTAAGGAGAATATTTATGCTATTTGAGGAGAATAAAGGTGATTTACTTGGACTAGGCTTAACCTTCTTCACCTCATTTGCTTTAAAATTCACCTCTCCATATTCCTTTGCTTTAAAATTTTCCTTCTCCTCTTCCTTTGCACCTTTAGCTCCTTTTATATTTGAACTTGCACATTGTACTTCCTCATCCCTCATATCATTTTTTTCTTCTAATGGTTGATTCAAGCAAAATATAATGGCCTTTGCCATCTGATGATGTAGAGGGGGTTTTCTTACCACTTTCTTAGAAGTGGAAAGTCTTTTATTTGACCTAGCTTCTCCTATGATATGATCTCTTTGTTTCTAATTGAAACTACATTCATGCCCAAAAATTTCCATTTCTTCCTCCATTTTCACTTTGTAATATCTTATCATGTGCCTAGTTTCATGACATTTGCGACATCGAAATGCCATATTTTAATAATCCACTTGTTGACCCCATTCTCTTGATTCAGATTTAATCCTAATCAAATGTGGTAAATATTTTGAAATACCCATGGCAACACATATTCGAGTGTATACAACATGCCTTATCTCCCTAGTAGTTAATCCTTCTTGGATTAACTCACCTAGAGTATTACCAATATTCTTCAAAACCTCCTAGATGATGAGTTGATAAGAAAGTCCAAAAAGCCTAATCCATATTGAAAGCCTTTTAATATTTTTTGTATCCACAAAAAACTTCTCACTCCAAGGTATTAAATATAATGCATCTTTACCTCTAAACCACGGGCCTCCATCCATTATTTTATCCCTTCTTTCTAAACTAGAGAAAATAATGAGAAAAAATCCTTTTGGTATAAATCCAAGGGTGTCCAAGGGACAACAAATCTTGCATTTATTTAGACCATCCTTTTCCAAAGGAGATAGAACAATATTAAAATCACCCCAAGAATCCATAGATCACAATGAATTATCATCGTATTTGACAAAATATGCTAAGGTACTTCCAATATCTTTCACGAGGAGTAACTATAGTTGGAGCATATATATTTATAATCCTGACTTTGATGTTTTCCTCTTTCCTATAAAATAATCTAACCCAATTACTTTTTTCTTCTAATAATTTCCCATCCCATTTGTATTTGTCCCATATTATTGCAATACTGCCTGAAGCTCCTATAAAAGAAATTGTTAAACAATTACCCATCTTCCAAATATTCTTAAAAGCATTGTTACATTCCTCACTCCTTAATTTTGTTTCATGTATTAAAATAAACTCATGACTATAACCACTTGTTAATTCTTTAATAACTATTTTTTAGGGATTTTATTCATACCCCTAATATTCCATGATATCATTTTTATCATTAACACTTTATTTTAATTAGTGGGTTTAGCCCCACTTCTTGTTAACACATGTGATATTTTTATTTGGCTTCCCAGATCAATATTCTTTTGAGTTTCTTTTTCTCTTTGTTCTTGCTTTGATGGCCTTCCTCTCCTTCTTCCATTCCCGCCAACACTCTTATCTTCATAAATCTCTTCTATTTTTTCATATTTTTCATAATGACACTTATCTTCTAAATATTTATGTTTTCCTAAAGAGTTGAAATTGCAAGGAATAGCTTTATTAGCATTTTTTCTTTATGTTGCCATGAAAACTCTAAACTACATAGATGATCCTCCATAGTCATTACTTTTTTATGTTGGCTTGGAAACCCTAAATTTTCTTGGATATCCTCCATAAGATTTTCTTTATTGTACTACTCTTGAAACCCTAAAGTGCAAGGAATACACTCTGTACTACTTTCATTTTTATTGTAAGGAGAATATTTTATGCTACTTGAGGAGAATAAATGTGATTTACCTAGACTATGCTTGACCTCCTTTACCTCATTTGCTTTAAAATTCGCCTCTCCATCTTCCTTTGCTTTAAAATTTTCCTTTCCCTCTTCCTTTGCACCTTTAGCTCCTTCTATATTTGAACTTGCGCATTGTACTTCCTCATTTCTCATATCATTTTTTCTTCTAGAGGTTGATTTAATTAAATTGTAATGGCTTTGCCATCTAATGATGTAGAGGGGGTTTTCTTGCCACTTTCTTATAAGTGGAAAATTCTTGATTTGACCTAGCTTCTCCTATGATATGATCTCCTTGTTTCAAATTGAAGCTACCCTCATGCCCAAAAATTTCCATCTCTTCCTCCATCATTTTTATTTTGTAGTCTCTTGTCATGTGTCTTGTTTCATGACATTTGTGACATTGAAATATCATATTTTCATAATCTACTTGTTGATCCCATTATCTTGATTCAGATTTAATCCTAATAAAATGTGGTAAATATTTTAAAATATCCATGGCAACACATATTCGAGTGCATACAACATGCCTTCTCTCCCTAGTAGTTAATCCTTCTTGGATTAACTCACCTAGAGTATTACCAATATTCTTTAAAACCTCCTAGATGATGAGTTGATAAGAAAGTCCAAAAAGCCTAATCCATATCAAAATCCTTTTAATAGTTTTTATATCCACAAAAAACTTCTCACTCCAAGATATTAAATATAATGCATCTTTACCTCTAAACCACAGACCTCCATCCATTATTTTATCCCTTATTTCTAAACTCGATAAAATAATAAGAAAAAATCCTTTTGGCATAAATCCAAGGGCGTCCAAGGGATAACAAATCTTACATTGATTTAGACCATTCTTTTTCAAAGGAGATATACTAATATTAAAATCACCCCAAAAATCCATAGATCACAATGACTTATCATTGTATTTGACAAAAATATGCTAAGGTCCTTCCATCATCTTTCACGAGGAGTAACTATAGTTGGAGCATATACATTTATAGCCCTGAATTTGATGTTTCCCTCTTTTCTGTAAAATAATATAACAACCCAATTACTTTTTGCTTCTAATAATTGTCCATCCCATTTGCATTTATCCCATATTATTGCAATATCGCTTGAAGCTCCTATAGAAGAAACTGCTAAATAATCACCCATCTTCTAAATCTTCTTAAAAGCATAGTTATATTCCTCACTCCTTGATTTTGTTTCATGTATTAAAATAAACTCATGACTATAACCACCTATTAATTCCTTAATAAATATTTTTTAGGGGTTTTATTCATACCCATACTATTCCATGATATCATTTTCATCATTAACACTTTATTTTTATTAGTGGGCTTAGCCCCACTTCTTGTTAACACATGTGATATTTTTATTTGGCTTCCCAAATCAATATCCTTTTGAGTTCCTTTTTCTCTTTGTTCTTGCTTTGATGGCCTCCCTCTCCTTCTTCCATTTCTTCCAACACTCTTATCTTCATCAATCTCTTCTATTTTTTCATATTGTTCATAGTGACACTTATCTTCTAAAGATTTATGGTGCCCTAAAGAGTTGAAAGTGCAAGGAATAGCCTTATTAGCATTTGTTTCTTTATGTTGCACTAAAAATTCTAAACTACATAGATGATCCTCCATAGTCATTACTTTCTTATGTTGGCTTGGAAACCCTAAATTTTCTTGGATATCCTCTATAATATTTTATTTATTGTACTACTCTTGAAACCCTAAAGTGCAAGGAACACACTTTGTACTACTTTCATTTTTATTGTAAGGAGAATATTTTATGCTACTTGAGGATAATAAAGTTGATTTATCTGGACTAAGCTTGGCATCCTTCACCTCATTTTCTTTAAAATTTTCCTTTCCCTCTTCCTTTGCAGCTTTAGATCCTTCAATATTTGAACTTGTGCATTGTACTTCCTCATCCCTCATATCATGTTTTCTTCTAATGGTTGATTCAAGTAAAATGTAAAGGCCTTTTTCATATGTTGATGTAGAGAGCGTTTTCTTGCCACTTTCTTAGAAGTGGAAAATCCCTTGATTTTACCTAGCTAATCTTATGATATGATCTCCTTGTTTCAAATTGGAGATACCCTCATCCTACCCAGGTGTTGTAGGTGAGTTGGAGAGGAGAGGGCAATCCTCCAAGGGAGGTCCCAGGTTCGAATCTCCACCCTACCAAAAAGCTGAATTGGGTATCCAAAATCCAATTGATAATGTTGGTGCGGGCAGGGCTGGGTGCAACTCCCGGGTGACTTTGACGGTATAGAACCCCCTGTTGGTGGTCTCTCAAACCAAGGCGGCCCCGCAAAGGGGTTTTTCGCTTTAAAAAAAAAAAAAAAGATACCCTCATGCCCAAAAATTTCCATCTCTTCCTCCATCATTTTCACTTTGTAGTCTCTTGTCATGTGCTTGGTTTCATGACATTTGCGATATTGAAATGTCATATTTTCATAATCCACTTGTTGACCCCATTCTATTGATTTAGATTAAATCCTAATCAAATATGGTAAATGTTTTGAAACGTCCATGTCAACACATATTCGAGTGTATACAACATGCCTTCTCTCCCTAGTAGTTGGTCCTTCTTGGATGAATTCACCTAGAGTATTATCAATATTATTCAAAACCTCCTAGATGATGAGTTGATAAGAAATTCCAAAAAGCCTAATCCATATCGAAAGCCTTTTAATAATTTTTGTATCCACAAAAAACTTCTCACTCCAAGGTCTTAAATATAATGCATCTTTATCTCTAAACCACGGGCCTCCATCCATTATTTTATCCCTTATTTATATACTAGAGAAAATAATGAGAAAAAATCCTTTTGGAAGAAAAGTCATTGAGTAATTTGAATTCAATCTCCACTTCCACTTGATCCAGTTTTGAATCTCATAAAAACCTGACCACTATCCATGAAACTTACATATTAACCCTCTGGTCTTAATAACCATTATATCATGCTCAATCATCTCATCATTGATAATAATTTATGGTGTAGAATCTGCTAATTGGATAGGGTTTGCCATAGATTCACTCTTCCTCTTATTGCTAGCTAGGGTATCCATACTTCCAACTTGGCCATTCATACTTTTAGTAAGGACTTTCACAAATGATTTTCTTTCCATGTTACCTAGATTTTCTTCAAATGAATCCTTTAAATTCTCCTTATATTTGGACCAAGAAGTGGCACTTTTATTGTGGCATGGCGATTATAGGGGTGAACTACGCAAAGATCTGTGTGGCGACTTTCGGGCGGACACGTGCAGAATCATCGTGGCGGCCATAAAAAGCCGGATGACCTGCTCGCATTTGTGGCGGCTACCGATTCCACCATGTTAAAAAAAAAAAAAGTGGCACTTGTTTCTTGATCGCACTTTGCTTTCTACTTTATGCTTCCCTGCTCACACTTCCTCCTCACTTTTGGCTTGCACTCGCTCTCAACTCGTGCTCACATTATATTTTATATATATTAAACATAAAAATACTTTTTAATTCAACTACCTTGCATGGAATAAAAAGTAAATGTATTAACCTTTGTTCTCCATGTTAGAATGTGCTTCCACTAACTATATATATACATACATACATATATTATGTATATATATATATATATATATATATATATATATATATATATATATATATATATATATATATATATATATATATATATATATATATATATATATATGTATAGTTAGAGGAGGCATATACTTCCAACTTGGCCATTCATACTTTTAGTAAGGACTTTCACAAATGATTTTCTTTCTATGTTACCTAGATTTTCTTCAAATGGATCCTTTAAATTCTCCTGAGATTTGGAACAAGAAGTGACACTTGTTTCTTGATTGCACTTTGCTTTCTACTTTCTGCTTTCCTGCTCACACTTCCTCCTCGCTTCTAGCTTGCACTCACTCTAGCCTCGTACTCACATTATATTTTATATATATTAAACATAAAAATACTTTTTAATTTAACTATCTTGCATGGATTAAAAATTAAATGTATTAATCTTTGTTCTCCATGTTAGAATGTGCCTCTACTAACCATACATATATGTAAGTATGTATGTATGTTTATTTTTTTGGTTGGTGTGAGAAACCTCTATGATCGACACTTAGGCTAAGCATTCCCATCCCATCCATGACCCCTCGTAAGGTTGAGAGCTAAACTTTTCAATAGAGGATTAACATGCATCCCCACACACACGCCATAATTTAAACCTTGGACCTCCCGAATAAGAGCCAAATTCTAAACTATTGTGTTGTCCTCCACGACACAACTATATATATTTTAATAAATAGTATGTATTATATATATATATATATATATAATATATATATATATATATATATATATATATATATATATATATATATATATATATATATATATATATATATATATCTTATTATATAAATAAAAAGATCCCTTTTAATAGGGTGGCAACTAAAATTATTCTTTAAAAAAATTAAAAATTTAAGTTCTCTTAACGTTGGAAAGTGTAATTTTTTTTTTATAATAGGGAAATCAGTAACTTCATTTCATTTTCTACTACTAGACTCAGGTTCAAATCCTTGGAACTACCTCTATAAGCCCTACCTCACCTTGTTATTAGCAACTCGACATGAGGGAGACCACCAATGACTTGGGATTAGAACTGTCATCATCGAGCTGGTGTGCACTCAACGGAGTAAGGACAATCTACTACCTTTACCCCAAGAAAGGCTTACCTCCAAGGTTTGAACTTGGGTCTCCTCTTGGTAAGCACTAGAACTTACCAATCCACCTAGCCCTTGGGACTAGAGCTATGCTTTTTAGAGAAGGTAAAAATTTCATATATTCTTTTTTTCGTATAAAGAGTTATAATAATACATATATTCGAGATGGATATAAGTAAATATCCATCTCCAAAATTTCTTATGGTCAATGAGAACAATATTTATACCTAGGGAATGATCATAAAATATGAAAATTATGAGATTAATGCTTACAATTGTTTTTTATTTATGGAAAACACCCCTTTCGGGGTGCCACTTTTGGGTAAGTCCCAAGAAGGCAGGGGTATCGGTTCTTCCAAAATCACCCAGGGCTCGCACCTAGCTTGACCCCTTTGACACACTCAAAGAGCATGTCTAATCCAAAGTAAATCAACCAATAAGCCATATATGTATCATCTCTAAATGTCGACAAAAAACTAATTACTCAAGGCTCATGCAAATTGCAATAGTCATAAGGCTTTCTCTAGCCTACTTTCACCATGACTAGAGCTAGAAATACCCTCATTATCTCTATTGATCATAGAAATAATTCTACGCTTGGTGCCCACAGGAGCATCCATGTCAACAAACTGGTTGATCCAAGTGATCTCTCTCAGACCTCTATCCACTCCCATTTTTTAACTCACCAAAAAAATAAATTGATGGAAAATATATTCCATATTCAATATTTCTAGGCTAAAAGATCTTTTAGTCAAAAATTCGATAAAGAAAACATAAGAATGATCTTTCTAAGTTGGGAACTGAAATACCCTGACTGAACCAAAGAGAAGCTAATACAAAGTAAAAACGGACTAGGTACCTCTAGTACTAGAGCCATACAGAGAAAGAATAGATAAAAGAGCTTCCCAATTAATGAATCCCACCATCTGGGAGGGTGGCCATAGCAAATAAGATCACCTTTTTCCGATGCCCAATTAGCTAAAGCATCAACAATCCTATTCTATTCTCTAACCACATGATTGTATTCAACTTTCAAAAATACCATCTAGATTAATTGAATCTTTTCAACAATTATTTTTATTCTCCAATCAACCTTATGATTCTTAGAAGGATTCTTCAATAGATTAATCATGACTTAGGAGTTAGATTCAACTAACACCTTTTTCCATTCAACCTCGGCAACCTCTCAAAGGCCTTTGAGGATACCATACCCCTCAGTAAGGTTATTGGAAAGGATACCCAAATTCTCAAAAAATGTGAAAACCAGGTGAAAGCACGAGATTCCGAAAGCAAAAGGAAAACTATAACTATGCAATATAAGACGAAATGTAACGCTTTAATCCTATGCACAAAAACAAGGAAAGGAGATAAATTGGAGACGAAAGAAAAGATGTAAGGAAATCACAGCCCTCTTTATTCAAATTTCTTATCCTCGGTTACATAGACGTCTCCTCCCTTTTTAGGGGCTAGGAGCGTTAAATTGGTCTTTGTTACAATTTGTGACTTAGTCTTCCTCCTTCCGCATGCCCACGTTTGGAATGGGCGGGCCAAATGTTGCCGCCGCTTGCGTTGGTAAGGTAGACTCCTCGCCGCTCCTCTAATGCCGCAACTCTGCACTCAAAGAAACAAACAAGAAAGTCAGTAGCACCTGTGTATGAAAAATAAAAGATGAATCTAACGATGGTTGAAATGAATCTAAATGAAATGAAAAACTTGACAAAAGCATAAACATGAAACTAAAAGAAATACCACGATTATGAAAGCACAAATCGCCAGTAAGTGAACTAGCAGCACTTCGTCGCTCAAAATGCTCCTTCTCTGTATATTCCTTTGGGTGAGGAAACTCACCATTTTATAGACCCAAGGGGTCTCTTTGAATTAACATGCAAAAGTGTTTCTTTGCATGAATGCTTTTGTTTGTGAAGAGAAGACTTCTTCTTGATCAAGGGCTTCTTAACTGCCTCTGTGCATGTCTTTGTGTGTTTTAGAAAACTCACTTGCACTCCTATGTCATGCATGAAAAGCTGAGTGGTAGTTCTGAGTTGTCATGCGCTGAGGTCTGACTTTTTGCTGGTCAAACCTGGCATTCGTCCCACCCTGGAGCGAGCGCTAATAATCGTCCCTGGGTGAAACGAGTACAAATCCATACTCGTCCTTGGGTAGGACGAGTACAAATTCGCACTCGTCCCTGGGTGGGACGAATAAGAAATAAAGTGTCTAAAAGGTGCCAAACTGATTTTTGACTTGCAAAACTAGTCGTGTAAGTGGTTAGAACCACTGTTTAACCTCCGGGGGCTACCCCGGGGTCGTGTGTGTTAATGTGATCGGTGTTTGTAGTCACATAATCGGATTGGTGCTGTTTTGGTGTCTACGAGATGCCCCTTTTTGGGAAGCGTTGTGCATGGCACAGCGTCGAGCAAAAATAGATAACCAAAGCACTAATGATTAGGGTTTCTCAGTAACCTAACCAACTCTTGATGCCCCAAGCATGGAAAGGGCATGCATTCTTGAATCCTTGCTTCTGACGAGCTAAGGAATTTGATTTCAAGTATTAACCTATTTTGGTGAGGTGTGACTTGAGCTTGGACATTGATCAGTCATGAATAGGCAAAGGGCGCAACCTTTTATCCACGGGGGAACCTTGTGTTCATGCTTCGGGAATGCCAAGTGTTTGATCAATTTTGTGATTATTGCTTGTTTGCTGCCCCAAGCAGGAGCGTGATTGTCTTTGTCAATGATTCTTTGAATGCATGCCATTGCCTTGATTGGGTGTGTGTTTGTTGATTGGTGACTTAAGTGTGACTACCCCCTCAAGCGACGAATCGATGAAGGAATGACTCGACATGAGAAAAGCGACGAGTCGCTTGACCCAAGATGACTTAAGTGAGGGTGCCTTCAGATGTTGTCCGTTGAATGCGCGAGCGATTTCTCGATTTTTTTTGGACCTATTTTTGGTGGGTGTGAACCCATTTTGGGATGCCATTTGGGGGTAACATGGGCGAAAATCCGTCTTCCCGTGGAGCGGTCCGGCTATGGTAGCCTTCTTGGGGAGTAGGATAACGACAAGGTAGACCCCGACATCAATTTTCTTATGCCAAGAGGTTAAGTGCAAGAGCACTTTTGTCCGGCAATTTTTAGTGGTTTTGTTGGCATTTGTCATTTTTATATTTTGGTTGTTTTGTTGTGTTTGTTTTTTTTTTTTTTTTGTGGCGTGTTTTGTATGTATGTGTTTGATGTATGCAGAGGTGATTATGAATGTGATGTTTCTAATTTGTATGATGTATAGATATGGAATGAATGAAATGAGTTGTTGATGATGTGTCGATGCACCATAGACTGTACAAGATTTGACTGACTTGCTATACTAATGGGATGACTTTGTGGAATGACTTTGCATGTGATAACTGTGTTTTTGTATTTTGCATATATTTTGATGGTGATGTATGGAATGAAATGTACTAGTTGTTTTAAAATGTAGTTAAGCTTTTCTGAGATTCAGATATTTTAACTAACTAGCCAAGACTGTACATTTATCTCGCAAGACTTTTGAACAAGGTCTAAATTCGACTTGAATTTAACCAAGTTATTTCACATCCCTGTGTGTGCAATTGAGTTCGTTTATGTGTTATTCATTAGGATACCGCCAGTGCCAGATGGGCTTTCAACCGAACCTGTACTGAGGATCACCTAATTAGCTCCACTAACTCCTTTATTGTATTTAGTTAGATTAATCTGCGATGCTATCTAGGATACCATAAGCTAGCTCATCCACATGCAAACATTGATCTACACACAAGTTAATGTGACAGATATATCGTCATGCGGGAGGTTTACTATCAGTGACTGATAGGCTATCAACCAAACCGGTATTGAAGCTTGCCTCATGACCTGTCGAAATGCTGAGAATTCCAGGGATTCAAGTTCGACTCCCTTCTTTTCTTCAAGTGTATTGGGATACTTGCTCTTTATAGTGATAAGATCACTGTTTATTTTTGTTTTATTGATGTTTTTTTTTTTTTTTTTTTTTTGAGCAAGGGATTGGAATATGGAGTGACGAGAATCACTATTGTTTGTGCCTTTTGATGTGTGCACTGTAGGATGTCAAATTTTAGTGTTTTGACGTTTTGCAAATTTTTGATGTTTTTGCAACTTTTGAGAACTTGGGATTCATGGGGAATTGGGTAGGGAGGATGCTTGTCCTTTTGCCAACTCTCAGCATTTCTAGGGTCAATTGCACAGGGGGATAAGCAAGATAGCCGTTTCGCTTATGGTAGCCGGGATTACGGTGCAGGTTTCATCTTTCGTTCACACAACTTAGGAATTTTTTATGTGTGTTAATTTGTGTTGGGATGCTACGTAACAAGGTGTGATCCAAGTAAAACTTTCCCATGTAAAATCTGTTTAACTATGTACAGTTTTGGCTAGAAATTTAAAGACATCTGAATGACGAAAACCCTATATACATTAGGAGACAACTGACTATGCTAAAAATGGTCGTGGTGTTATGCTGGATGTATGCATTTATGCACATGGATGTGATGTGGAAAATGATGGTCTTGTCAAGTAATGACAGCCTATGGTATTTTTGACTTGTATGATCTAGCAAATGTATAATGTATGGATGCGATGCCTAATGCAACCTATATTTTTGTATTTTGATTTGTATGAGAATGCATGGAATTGGAATGCAATTGTTTTTGTAATTTTGATTTTTTTATGAGTATGCATGGAATTGAAATGCAATTTGTTTTGTGATTGTTGATGATTTTATTGTTATGCATGGAATAGAAATGCAATTGTTTTTGTAATTTTTGATGATTTTATTGTTATGCATGGAATTGAAATGCCATTGTTTTTGTAATTTTTGATGATGTTATTGTTATGCATGGAATTGAAATGCAAATGTTTTTGTGATTTTGATTTTTGTGTTGTTTTTGTTGATTTTTGAATACTTATGTTGACCAAGCAGTTATGGTAACGCTTGGAGCTTTTGGGTTGACCAAGCGATTGTGGTAATCCTTGGAGCTTTTGAAAAGTTTGACAGTTTATACAAATTGATAATCCTTGAGTTTTTGGGATGACCAAGGATTGCGATAATCCTTGGAGCTTTTGGGATGACCAAGAGATTGCGATAATCCTTGGAGCTTTTGGGATGACCAAGAGATTGCGATAATCCTTGGAGCTTTTGGGGATGACCAAGAGATTGCGATAATCCTTGGAGCTTTTGGGATGACCAAGAGATTGCGATAATCCTTGAGCTTTTGGATGACCAAGATCGATAATCCTGACTTTGATACCAATAATCCTTGGAGCTTTTGGGATGACCAAGCGATTGCGATAATCCTTGGAGCTTTTGGGTGACCAAGAGATTGCGATAATCCTTGGAGCTTTTTGGGATGACCAAGAGATTGCGATAATCCTTGGAGCTTTTGGGGTGACCAAGAGATTGCGATAATCCTTGGAGCTTTTTGGGATGACCAAGCGATTGCGATAATCCTTGGAGCTTTTGGGATGACCAAGAGATTGCGATAATCCTTGGAGCTTTTTGGGGTGACCAAGAGATTGCGATAATCCTTGGAGCTTTTGGGATGACCAAGAGATTGCGATAATCCTTGGAGCTTTTGGTTTGACCAAAGGGTTTATGGACACCTTTGGAGCATTTGGTTTGACCAAAGGGTTTATGGACACCTTTGGAGCATTTGGTGTAACCCACTGGCTCTTCAGGGAATAGAGGTACCCCCAACGTGATGATCTTTGTGCACCGGATCTGGCTCTGTAGGAATTGGCACGAATGGATCGGCCTTATGCACGGATAGGAGGGCAAGGTCTGCCTTCGGCACTGATGGTGCTATGATATCTCTGGGTGGAAGGTGCTCGTGATCTTCCCAAAGGAGTGGAATCAACATGTGATGCCAGTGGGCTGGGTCTATGCGCCACTCATGCCCTAGTCTTATGCCTAGTTGGGCCATTAGTTCGTCATGGGTGACAGGGGTGATTGTGTCGTCGTGCATGATTGAGATAAGCCATCTCGGTTTCATCTTCGTAATCATTGTCGGTGATCCAAAGGCCCTCGTTGGCCTCGATAGCTATCTGCGACATGCTAAGCTCTTCCGACTCGAGCAGATTGACATGGTCCTCATGGGGTTGTTTCGCGCTTTGCGGGGGGACCTGATTTTTTGGCAATGGCACGGGCTCGATGGGAGCCTCCAAAGGGAGTAATGTTAGGAGAATTTTGTGATGCTCATCCATGGGGACCACCTGTGAATTAGTGATGTCGGACTCGAATGGGTCCCATGGCGCTATTGCATATGCTGACTCATCTTTGGCGAGAGAGTCAAGCTCATCAGAATCTGGTGATTCTAAGATATGGAAGACCTCATCATCAGGTAGCTCTACAACCAGGGGTTGATCCTCTTTGAGAGGAGTTTCACGTGAGTTGGGCTTTTGTGGCCCCAAAATCTTGGTCTCTACTGACTCTAAGTGCTTGGGCAGTGCATTGCTTGTATCGAGGGATTTGAGCTCCTCCTGTTTGATTTGTTCCCATTGCAAGTTGTGGGAAACTTGATGCCTTGAGAGGGATGACTGAATAGCACCCCCCATGCTTTGGTATTTCATTTTAGTCCACTCTTTTTCTAGCTCAGGTTCCTCGGAGGCTTCTTGAAGAATTTTTGGGGGTGGTCCATGAACCTGGGTGGGCGCCTGAAGAAGGCACCCATCATTGGTCTTAGGATTGGCCTCCCGCTCAAGTCTAGGAGGCGTCGAGGGCAACGTTTGATAAGGTCGTAGAGACCTGTCTTGCACCCGCTTGTGTTTCTCATAATGTTTTGTATTATGCATGCGAGGGGTTGGAGTCTTTGCCCGCATAGTGTGCTAGAACAACTCATCCTCCCGGCGCCGAAGGCACTCTTGATTTAAAAGATATTGTTGCTCTAACCGTTGTTGTTCCAGCTCAAGTATCGTGAGTTGCATCCGACGTGCAATATGCTTGGCAGATTCTAAGATAGTTGGTCCTGTCGTCTCATGTCTAGAAGGCCTAGATGCCTCTCCTAGATATCTATCTCGGTCATGGTGATCCGAGATCTCTATAGGTCGCCTCCCTCTGTTGGGGGTAGCGGCATTCCCCTGAGGCTTTGGCCTCAATAGGTAATCCTGAAAGCTAGCAATTGCGGAGGCGTGTTGCTCTTGCGATGTATATTGTTCTTGAGGAAGGTAAGGGTTTTCCTCGTGCTCTCTTTTGTAAGTGAAAGAGGAATGGGAAGAGTTGGCTCGCCCCGCCTGAGGAGCCTTGTGCTCTGTATTTGTCCTTGTAGTCCTGACAACTAGAGGGGGTGAAGGAGGGATAGTGTAATCATGTGGTTCCTCCCGTCGAACCCTATGTTGACCTAGTGCTTCATTGCATGGTGACCACTCATAGCGAGCATCTAAGGGAGCTCTCCTACGGATGTACCCCTCATGGGAGGATGCGTGCTGGGTGCTATGTTGAACAGGAGTGCCCCTAGAAGAGGTGCCCCTATAGTCCCTTTCCGTTAAGGTGTGTAGGGGACTGCCTTGTGTGTTAGGTCGCCAAGGTGGTATGACCAAATCCTGGGGACTATAACGGATGTGACTCGTGTTTCTTTGGACATTCGTCACAGCGTCTGCCCATGAGTGGGCTTGACTACGGGTGAATACCATGGCGATGTCTCTCTAAAAACCCTAAAAATTGAAATGATTCAGATGGGGCCCAAAATTGGTGTGCGCATCCCTCTTATAGTAGATAAGACAAAAATGAAGTTTCAAGTCCTAACTCTAAATACATTAGGAGATATTGACATCCGAACAGCTCAAAAAGTGCAAAAAATTGCGTGCCCAATTTTAAAACCTAATTTTGGGGCACTAGATGATGGAATTTGGCCCCGAAAACTGACTTTTTGGGCAAATAGAATTCTAGGGAATTTATTTGTTTAAAATTATCCCAACTAACTCCCTGTAAAATTTCAAGTCAATCGGAGCTACGGTTGAGAAGTTATGGCCCCAGCAAGATGCACTAAAATTTAGAGAAAAATATAAAATTTCCCATATTTTGTTGGATGGTCCTGCATCACTTATGGGAACCTTTGGGGTGCTTTTGGGTTGACCAAAGGGTTCATGGACACCTTTGGGGCATTTTGGAGTGACCAAGCGATTGCGGGAATCCTTGGAGCTTTTGGAGCGAGTGACAAAATGCATAGATTTTTATCTTTGTTTATGATTTTTTTGATTTTTGATTTTTTTTTGTCTAAACAGAAAATAGCATACACACACAAGCAATGATTATCTCTTTTAAAGATTAATAGTGTGCCCTAAATCTGGTTTAGTGTGTTTTTGTTGTTTTGTTTTGTTTTTGTAGGTTTTGAAGAACGTTTAAATGCATTATGACGGCTCATATAACTCCCAAAATGGTCGCCCCTTCAATATACCAGCCAGACCGATATACCAACCTCTCTATATACCTGCCCTTACGAGAGGGAAACTATAGGTACGTGAGAGCAGATGGTACGTGGTACGTAGGTGGTAAGGAAGGGGGATCGTGTCTGTTAATGGCACCTACCATAGAAGACTTATCCTCGCGCGCATGGGAATCACCCCAAGCGACACTCGGTCGACTTTCGTCGGGATTTACGCCTAACAACAGCTGACAATCGGGGAATGGATGCAAAGCTAAGCCAAGGTGGTGATGAACCCACCGTTGGTCTTGCTCAAGGGTTGGGGTCTTACGACCAACGCCTTGGTTTAAAATGTAACGTGATGTGTGGGGTTCGTTTTAATTTTGCGAAATTGAAACAAGCAAACGAAAAGAAATCTTTCCCTAAGCCATTCAAACTGAAAACCAAAAACAAAAAAACAAAAATTTAATAGAAGCTGTAAAAAACAACCCCTACCTCTTCTCTGCCTAATCGGAAATTTCTGATTTGCTCTGAAAATTTGCACAGATCTATAATCGTCCCTGGGTGAGGCGAATAACAGAACCGTAATCGTCACAGGGTGGAACGAATAGTTTATTCGTCCCGGGGTGAGACGAGTAACAATTCTGTAATCGTCACTTGCAGAGACGAATAACAGTCCGATTGTTGAAAAACAGGTACCTGTAAAAAAAAACAAACAAGCAATTTTAGATCAGTAATTTAACCTAAAAAAAATAGAGGACAGAGGTCCCACCGTGATCGCCATTGAAAGCACGAGATTTCGGAAACAAAAGGAAAACTATAACTATGCAATATAAGACGAAATGTAACGCTTTAATCCTATGCACAAAAACAAGGAAAGGAGATAAATTGGAGACGAAAGAAAAGATGTAAGGAAATCACAGCCCTCTTTATTCAAATTTCTTATCCTCGGTTACATAGACGTCTCCTCCCTTTTTAGGGGCTAGGAGCGTTAAATTGGTCTTTGTTACAATTTGTGACTTAGTCTTCCTCCTTCCGCATGCCCACGTTTGGAATGGGCGGGCCAAATGTTGCCGCCGCTTGCGTTGGTAAGGTAGACTCCTCGCCGCTCCTCTAATGCCGCAACTCTGCACTCAAAGAAACAAACAAGAAAGTCAGTAGCACCTGTGTATGAAAAATAAAAGATGAATCTAACGATGGTTGAAATGAATCTAAATGAAATGAAAAACTTGACAAAAGCATAAACATGAAACTAAAAGAAATACCACGATTATGAAAGCACAAATCGCCGTAAGTGAACTAGCAACACTTCGTCGCTCAAAATGCTCCTTCTCTGTATATCTTTTGGGTGAGGAAACTCACCATTTTATAGACCCAAGGGGTCTCTTTGAATTAACATGCAAAAGTGTTTCTTTGCATGAATGCTTTTGTTTGTGAAGAGAAGACTTCTTCTTGATCAAGGGCTTCTTAACTGCCTCTGTGCATGTCTTTGTGTGTTTTAGAAAACTCACTTGCACTCCTATGTCATGCATGAAAAGCCGAGTGGTAGTTCCGAGTTGTCATGCGCCGAGGTCCGACTTTTTGCTGGTCAAACCCGGCATTCGTCCCACCCGAAGCGAGCGCTAGTAATCGTCCCCGGGTGAAACGAGTACAAATCCATACTCGTCCTTGGGTAGGACGAGTACAAATTCGCACTCGTCCCCGGGTGGGACGAATAAGAAATAAAGTGTCTAAAAGGTGCCAAACTGATTTTTGACTTGCAAAACTGTTGTGTAAGTGGTTAGAACCACTGTTTAACCTCTGGGGGCTACCCTGGGGGCTGTGTGTGTTAATGTGATCAGTGTTTGTAGTCACATAATCGGATTGGTGCTGTTTTGGTGTCTACACCAGGAAACCATCTGAAAGTGTACCAATTCCTTCTACACTAGCTTTTCTAGGGTTCCCCCTAGAGGCTCCATTTGTATTGACTTTTCCAAAATCCTTAGGAGGAGGTTGCCACTTCCTTGTTCTATCCATCTTTCGATTAATCACATCTCCTTTAAGTTGGTTGTCAATAGTAGAATGAATCTTCAATATTTACATTACTTGATCCCATCATTTGTGGGAGTCTTGGGGGTGATTAAGGAGCTATTGTACCAATTTAGCTAAGATGGCAATGGTATTTTCCAAATATAGTGAATATCCTTCCTTTCTTGTTTGAAAATCTTGTTGTTTCTTTCCTTCTAGATATTCCAAGGTAATATGGTTGTTCCCATCCAAACTAATTGCCTAATAAAATGATCAACAACCTCTTGTTTAGGCCAATCCCTCCATAGTTGTTCAAGAGTAGAAAAATTGGACCATTATAAACCGAGTAAGATAGCCATTCTCCTCCATAACTCATAGGCTAAGGGACACTCAATAAAAAAATGGCTAAGAGTTTCCACATTCTTTCGACACATTTCACATCTAAATGGGCCATGAAAGCCACGTTTCATAAGTTGCTCACCAGTGGGCACCCTTCGATGCAATAAAAGCTAAGTAAAAAACCTCACCTTAAGCCAGAGCTTTTGAGCCCACAACTATATAAATATATCATAGGACTAGTTGGGATTATTGTGGTATAAGGCCAAATAACCTTAAGCAATTGTATACTCACCCTTAGTAGTGTTGTTCCATCCAAAACAATCCTTATCATGGGACTAAGAGAGAGATATCATATGAAGGGTGTGTTAGATATATTTCCTTCAATTTTATAGAATTTAAATAGGCTAGTCCTCAACAGGGATCCAATATCTACCAACCTCTAAAATACCAGTATGATATTGACAGTAATTAGCTATCTTTATCCAGTTAGCTTAGTGTAGCTCCATCTAGGACCTCCAATTAAGAAACTCAGTTATCAAGGTTTGGTGATCGTCCTAAGAATTTGTCCAAAAATTTATCTGTTGACCATTATGAATGATCCAAAATAACTTCTTCTTTATCAAATCCTCACTTGTCCTAAGAACTGCCAAAATGGGAGAACCTCTGGTAGGTAATTGATAGCAAACAAGGTTATAAACACCAAAACCTAGCCACTTGTCCTCCATCCATACTTTCCCACCATTTCCACCACCAAAACCTAGCCATTTGTCATCCATCCTAACTTTCCTACCATTTCCACCACCAAAACCTAGCCATTTGTCATCCATCCTAACTTTCTTGCCATTTCCACCACCAAAACCTAGCCATTTGTCATCCATCCTAACTTTCTCACCATTTTTACCTATTATTCATGTATATTTATATATATTTAATATTAATATTATATATATTATATTTTATATATATATATTTATTTATATAAGTGAATTAATCCTAGCCATCCGATTTCATTTAATCATGTCAGTCCATCCACATCAATCCATGCCACAACCTAAATTTAATATCCACCTTTCGACATGTTTTTATCTCAACCACACGATTAGTGTCATTGAAACCCTAGCATGCCCTATGTTGGATTATAAATAAGAGCTATTTTTATGGCTCAACCCCTAAGTATTCATTTCTTGAGTGTCAATTTCAAGTTTTCAAATTCCCCTAGAGAATTTGAATACTTCTGCTTCCATCTTCATTCGTTGTAATCCCTACAGCCATCACCATCTATTTTCCCTCATCGTATCTACTTTTGTAGAATCCTTCCTCAGGCATCGAATGCCTTCGGGTACTTTTGTCACTGTCGAGTGCCTCTAGGCACTTCCCTTTCATCACTAAGTACCTGCGGGCACCTCCCTACAAGTATTGAGTACCCACGGGTGTTTCCTACAACTGTCGAGTGCCAACGAGCATTTTACATAAGTGTTTCGAGGACCTCATAGCCTTTGAGTGATGCTAGGGCATCACCATACCTATTTACTGCAATAAATCTCACAGATCAGAAGACAACAAGAACGTAAGGTAAATCCATCTATTTTTTATTTCACTTATGCACTTTTATTCCTATTCACTTTATTTGCAGTAGATATTTAGGGTTTTACTATTTCTTATAGAGGACCTCACACTATGGAGCCCTCACAGGTATTACTAATCTATTTATTGTGTCATTGTGTGCAAATCTAAAGGTGCTACATCAGCATTAGACAATTATTTAAGATGGAGTGGCCCAACATCAGATATCAAGAAGCCCACTCAATTTTGTTGGGAGCAAGGATGCACCTGAAGACACCACCAACCTTATTTACTAGCATTTCGAAGAACCCTATCCATTTGTAAATTTGTATCAAAAGGGATTCAAGGATCCACATTGTAACAATGGAGTTTTTAGGCTCCCCCATTAATATAAGATCATCTATTGTGTAATTCTAGGTTTCTTGTGTTCAATTTATTTAACATTGTTTGGTGTTGCATTTTTGTATCCTCAAATGGCGATCACGATGGGACAATCCACTTTATCATCATCATCCATTCAACAACCTTCCCTAACTAATCCATAACCATCACTTAATGTTTCACAAGTCGAGTTGACGAATTGTGAAACATCTCCATATTCACAATTTCTTGAGCCATCATCTGACCATGGTCATTCCATGTCATCCTAAGTCGAGGTCCACCTCACTAATTCTGGCATTGGTGAATACGTGGTCCAATATATCACCATCACACCCCTCACCATTCCTAATGCTAAGGATTTCAGTCACCCATGTGACCCACCTTTAGCCATAGGAGCAGTATATAACATGGTTTGAGCTCCAAATAGCATAAATTTTGTATATGGGAGGATTGATTCTTCATCTAGTCTAGCTCCACTAGAGAAACCCAAAGAACCAACACTTACCAACATTTCAAACATAACAAGATTTCAATCTCGATATTTTTACATAGTCAATTGGCAAGATCATGGCCTAGGATTGCATGAATAGGGAGTGCATCAACCTATCAATGTTCCATATCAAGAGGTGCACGACCGTTCAGGTCTAGGTTTCCACCCATTTTCCACCACATATTCTCTTGAACAAGCCTTCCAAAGGCTTAATCTCAATTCAAGAAAAGTAGACCTCCATCTCGATGATTTTGATAATAAAATTTATGAAGAGTTCGAACTTATGTCGATAATTTTGGATGAATCTGAAGAAGAATCAAAGCTCATTATTCCCCATACCGAACAAGATGAGTTTTATCTTAACATGTTCCCCATCCATGAGCCCATATTTCGCTTGCTTCTTCCATAAGAGTGAGTCACCCCTACCAGTGAACCACCACTTCCATTCCATTAAGCAATTTCATAAGGCAACTTATAACATATGTACATAACACAAAAATAGTGGTTTTCACCACTACCAAAAAAAAAATTCAAAATTTAATCAAAAAAATCAATAAAAACATTTGTTTTTCTTTGCATCACATGTACATATCATTTAGATAGATGCATTTATTTATGTTGCTTGTTATTTTTCAGGTTAACCAAGATCCTAACACTGGTTCTTAGGTCCCATCCATTCCATCCGACCTTATCCCATTTGCCCATAAGTCAATATGAATCCTGTTGATTTATTTACCCTGCTCCGTAATCCATACGATTTGGCTAAACCAATTCCAATTGACATAAGCCTTATCGATATATATCGGGTTTCCTCAAGGGCTTTCGCCAACTACATTCCTCCATTTCCTCCACCTTTGCCTTCACCCTCACCTTTGGATCCTAAGGTTTTCCAGGAAGAATTAGATGAAGATAATCCAGAAGAGTTCGATGATATCTTATATGATATTCATCTGATTCCTATACCCATCAGCTTGAGGAAGGTTCCCACATGTTCATTGAAAATACCATCGATGTGAACCTTAGTTCAAACAAAGACAATCCCCAAATTATCAAGCTTGGCAAAATTTTATCACCCGAAAAACAAGAGCAATTAATTGCTCTCATCAAGAGGAATAAAGATATATTTGCATGGTCTTATAAGGACATAAATGGTCTTGACCCTAGTTTGGTTGTTCATAATCTCACCTTACAGCCTGATTCTAAGCTGGCCAAACAAAAACTTAGGAGAATGCATCCTATCGTGGCCCTCTTAGTGAAAATTGAGCTTTAAAAACTCTTAGATGTGAACTTCATTGTTCCTATCGACTATCTTGAGTGGATTTCAAACATGGTATCCATTCACAAGCCTAACGAAATGATACACGTTTGCACTAACTTTCGATATCTTAACAAAGTGTGTCCTAAGGATGAATTACCTCTCCCAAACATCGATACTCTTGTTGACACCTATGTTGGCCATGAAATGCTTTCACTCATGGATAATTTTTTAGGATACAACCAAATTCGAATAAATCCTTATGACCAACACAAAACAACATTCACTATACCTTGGGGAATGTTTTGTTACAAGGTGATACCCTTTGACCTAAAAAATGTAGGTGCCACTTATCAACGGGCCATGACATACATTTTCCATTATTACATGCATAAAATTATCAAATACTATGTGGATGATCTCTTGGCTATATCTAAAACTCGACAAGAACACATTGGTGTATTGGAAATGTTTTTGATCGATTCCTAGAGCATAATATAATGTTGAACCCCAATAAATGTGTCTTTGGTGTTACCTCGGGCAAACTTCTAGGATTCATTATCTCCAAAAGAGGCATTGATGTGGACCCTAACAAGGTTAAGGCCATCATGGAGATGCCTCCCCCAACTAATTTAAAGAAATTGCATAGTTTACAAGGAAAGATCCAATAAATTCGTCATTTTATTGCATAACTTTCTATTAAATGTAGGCCATTCAATCAACTATTACAAAATGGGGTGCCATTTTCTTGGACAAATGAATTTCAAAAAGCCTTCGATGATATTAATAAATACCTAGCTTCTACGCTAATCTTAGCTCCTCCTCGTTCGGGTGTCCCTTTCTATATTTATATCTCAGCAACGAACTTTGCATTAGGGATAATGTTTGCACAAAAGAATGAGGAAAATCAAGAGCAAGTTGTCTACTACATTAGTCAAACATTGGTAAGTTATGAAACCAGATACGCTTATGTAGAGAAATTGTGCTTATCAGTGGTTTTTAACACTAAGAAAAATTGACATTACATGCTTAGCCACACAACTTATGTCATAGCTAGAGAAAATCCTCTGTGTTATATGATGTACCGCACTTACAATAACACCCGCACCGCTAAATGGATAATGCTCCTTATTGAATTTAACTTGGAATTCATTAGCTAAAAATTCATTAAAGGTCAGGAAATAGCCGATCAACTTGCAAAAGCTCCACTATCTAGTGATCATCCTTTGATTATTGAGCTTCTAGATGATTCGGTATTTGTTGTCACTGAGCAATAAGAAGATGTCATTCCAAAGGAAGACGTCGATATCACACTATTCTTTGATGGCTCTAAGTGCGTGAAAGGTCAAGGTGTTGGAGTCATATTTCATACACCCTAGGGGTACCTATTCCCTTATCATTCAAACTCAACTTCCAATGCACAAACAACACTGTAGAGTATGAAGCCTTAATCTTAGGTCTTCAATCAGCTATAGCTATGAGCATTAAGCATATTAGGATATTTGGTGATTCTCAACTTGTCGTCAAACAAATCAACAGAGAATACCAATGAAAAGAACCTACCATTAAGCTTTACCAAAAAGTAGCAATGAAATTGCTCTATAAGTTTGATTGGTATGAAATCAATAGTTTGCCACATTTGACTAATAGATTTGCATATGCGATGGCCTCCCTTGGATCATTTATTCCAAAATATTCTTTTTAAGAGGTACAACCCCTTATCATTTCAACTATCTCTAAATATTTAATTGCTCGTGTTGATTCTAAGGACAAAAAGGATGTGTTCTTTATCCAGTTAGATTCATATAAGCCTTGGTCAAGCCAAATAGTAGCTTTTCTCAAGTTTGGAACACTCCCTTCTAACATGTATCAAATTGCTAAATGCACTTTCAATTAAAAGGTATCTCCTTTCATTCTCTTAGGGGACGTGTTGTATAAATGTGGTAATGATGGAGTCCTCCTTCATTATATTGAGTCTAGTGAGGTACAAAGAACCATCGCTAAAGCTCATGATGGTACTTGTGGTGGTTATTTTAGTGGAATGGCCATCACAAAACATATTTTACACATGGGTTATTATTGGCCCACAATGGAATGTGATTGTTGCACATATGTTAAACATTGCAAGAAGTGTTAAGAACATGCTAATTTAACTCATGTACCATCACAAGCCTTATATCCTATTCAAATCCTTTGGCCCTTTTCACAATGGGGTCTAGATCTAATTGGTAAAATTTCACCTCCTTCCTTAGGACAATATACATTCATCATCACAATCACTTAATACTTCACAAAGTAGGTTGAGGCAATTCCTCTAACCAGTACGATAGGACCTAGAATTGTGGAGTTTATACTTCACCACATCATTTTTTGTTTTTGGTATTCCCTCAAAATCAATTTAGACAATGGCAAGTATTTCAAGAACAAGGATGTTCGAGCACTTTACAAGAGATATAACATTCAACATATTTTCTTGACTCCTTATTACCCACAAGAAAATGAACAAGCTGAAGCTTCAAACAAGCCCTTAATTGTTATTCTCAAGAAACTTGTCAAATTAAATCATAGATATTGGCATACATAAATACCCTTGGCATTATGAGCTTATCGAACAAGCATCCGCACGCCTACATGAGCAACACCATTTTCATTGGTCTATGGAGCCAAAGCAATCATGCCTCTTGAGCTCGACATCTCTTTCTTGTGAATTTCTTTGTAGGAATTCATAGATGATGGCACTGCTAGACAAGCACGTCTTAACTAACTCACACTTCTTGATGAGAGGCGAGTCAATGCTTTAGATCATTTTAGAGTTTATCAAGACCGTATCAAATGTGCTTACAATGCCAAAGTTCATCTACATGAATTCCAAGTAGGATATCTTGTCCTTAAAGAGAACCAACAAAATACCAATGCATTACCTCACCTTCGTGATAAATTCATAGCTAATTGGTTAGGTCCATACATTGTTACACAAAGAGTGGGTAATGGTACTTATAGGCTTTCCAGTCTAGAGGGAGAGGAAGAACCTAAACCACTTAATGTTATACACTTGAGAGGATTCTATGCATGATTTGATTTCTATATTTCTATATATATGTACATGGCTACTACACAAAAACATCTGTATACATTCCATTCACAACATTGCATTTCACTACCATCTACATTCCAAACACAATGCATTAACACACATCTCACATTGCATTTCACAAAGTTGCATTTCATACATTGCATTCACATAAATATTTTACATGTCATATTAGGGATCATTTATTAAGTTCAAGGTTTTAATTGGTCCAACAAAAGTCATGTTACCTTAATCAGGGGCACCTTCATAATGTCATCCACACAAGTCTACCAAGTCAAATTGCCATGCACACAAACCACATTTTCATAAAAGTCCTAGGTATTTTTGGTCACTCAACCACTCCTAGTGTTTTAAGAAAACTCCAAAATACATTTCAAGTTCTTTTTAGGACCATTACACATGCACACTAAGAAAATCTTGAGTTATGGGAATTGACTCAAAAATAGTCTTGAACCATACACAATTTCACATCTTAAAAACATCTTGTGTCAAATATGGATAACACCATACTTGGTATGAACTTCGAAGTGAAAAGGGTCATCCTTGATAGTCATATCATGCAACATATTCTATAAAAATAGTGGTTCTCACCACTATCACAATTCCAAAAATAAAATAAAAAGTGGGGAAAAATCCCTAACAAAAACTCTAAATATTTTACATCACACATCACTAATCATTGGGTTGTAAGGATCGTACTACATTTCCAGTCAGACGGTTAGGTAGTCATCCCCAAAACTTAAGAGATCAAAAACATAAATCATGGACTATGGAGTTAGCCTCCACCAAAGCTATAGACGCTTGACTAGCAGTGGAGTATACTCATGTGTGGCGACACATCTCTTTCAAAGATACCTCTGACCTCTCATAATGACAAGCTAACTTCTTGGTCTCATCCATAACAAGTTTACCCAATTTACTCAATATGAGTTAATAAACTCACTTGCACACACATTGGTTCTTGATTACCTCGAGTCATTACCATGCTCTTGATTCGATAAATGAATTCACTGCACACACATTTGGTCCTAGAGAGATTAGACAGTTTTAGTGAATTTGTTTGATATCACTAGTATGTCTGAGTCTCTTCAAAACAGTCAGTTCTTCTATATCAACATCCATATCTTCTTCCATGTCACATCATGAGCCACTCATCCATGTCACATCATGAGCCATATCTTCTTCCATGTCACATCATGAGCCATATCTTCTTCCATGTCACATCATATGCCACCAAGTTTGGTGCCCCTGATTAAACAACAATGCTAGAAAATGGCCAAGCAAATATCTAAACTATAAATGATCATTAGCACATTTACATTCCACCTTGCATTAATCATCCATACATTCTACCTTGCATTAATCATCCATACATGCCACATTGCATTAATCATCCATATAAAACATGCATTCCACAAAAATAATTCACACAAATACATATAACACAAAAGGTAAAATATGTATATATATATCACATGTACAATGAATGCCAAAAGACTACATACAATGGAGCACCAAGGCTCGTATACAAAAGTGCATCTACACACTAGCTATGTCCTCCAAGAGGACCCATGTGACCTAGGAGGAGCCTTAGACCTAGAGCTATGCCTAGACTTGCTACGCCTAGCACCCTCAAAGAAAAAGAAGGTTGGAGGATCTAGAAGTAGAATATGATGTTCCATCAACATATTCTCCAATGCATCGATATACCTATATCGAGCATGAATACGTGTGATGTCGATAGTATATCAGTGCTCCCTCTTTGCTAACTCTGCTTGGAGCCTTGTAATCCTCGTGTCTCACTCCACTACCTACTGCTCCAACTGTACCTAATTCTCCTCGATCCAATTAGGAGGTCCATCCAAAAACTCCTTCACATTGTCTCCATCTCCACTATCTCCCCCAATCTCAAGAGCCTACCTCATCGCACCCTTAGCCCTCCTCCTTTAACTATTTGAAGCGCTCCCTACCCAAGCCCTCTATCAACAAGCCCACTAGTTGAGCAACATTGAAGTGCTCCCATCCCCAACACTGCAAAAGCAAGCTACACCCCAATATCTTCCTCCACCACCTTGTCATCTCATATAACTCCCAGTACACATGTTCCAACAAGGCGGAAGCCCATGCATACACCTATCACCTAGTGAACATATCATTCACTACCCCTATCAGGTTCCAAGGGAACCTACATCCAGTGCTATTTTGGGCCACGATATTGGCCAACACAAACATTACCAAGGTTCGGAGGGCATCCAACTCCTTGTCCACATACATGGACAAGTATGGTATACCTCTATTCTCCACCTTCACCCCTTTCCATGCATCCCCAAACATATTCATCATATCGATCTTCTGGTTGAGCCCAACCTCAACCCAGATCCCCTCCACTAGCATCTTGAGGATGCTATATACATTCTCCAAGGTAACTTTCAACTTGCCCGTAGAGATCTAAAAAATCCCCCTATTTACATCCCACCTCTCTACCAAGGCAGAGAGGTACCCCTCATTAGCCCTCACTACATCCACCTGGGCTACCTCCGCTAGCCCCACCTCCTCAAACAACTTCTACTCCTCATCCAAAACTACCTTCCTCATCCCAGGGATGTAAGGCGAGAATTGGTGTTTAGCCTCCAAAATCCTAAGTTGCAACACAACACAAAATATTTATCAATAATTTTACAAAAAATCATAAAAAATTTGCACAATGCACAAGCAATACCAAGGAATTACCTCAGCATCCCGCACTCCAACCATAGACCAGGCCTCCACACCCGCTCCCTCCACTACCATAGCTTCCACGCTCCAAACACTTTACCTCACCTCACTCCACTCTCCCAAATGCAGCTTCTCCAACTCCCAAATGCACAAATGAGCTTGGTTTCTCATTCGGGAAGCTATTTATAGCTACTTCAGGCATCTTGAGACACCCATGGGTGTTTCTTGGTGCACTTAAGTGCCCATGGACATTTACAGAACGCCCAAACACTAACAAGTATTTCTATGGACCAAAAGTGTCAATGGGCATTTGGCGTCAAATTGCACAAAAAGATAAATTCTTACAAAATAGTGGCTTCTCCCCACCAAATCACTCCAAATTTCATCCATGCATTCATTTCATCATATCAGGTTTTGTGAAGATTCAAACTGATTTGGACGCATAATTTTTGTTTACAACCACATATTGTAAATTCACCAAACAAGTTACAAAAGCACCCCAAAAGGGTCCAAATATTCACAAAACAATGATCATCATCATTTTCATCATTCATACATCATCACATCATCATTTCACATCATCATTTTTTATATCTTCTAAGTTCAAACAACATTCAAGTAAATCTTGTATATAGTGGGTTTTTCTATATACTTGGTGATTGCAACGATTTGCATCCATGCAATTCGGTAAGATGAAAGATCTACCATAAGGAAACTTGGTCATTTTCATCATCACATATCTCCTTGTTCAAAAGCATAATCATCTTTGGTACTTCACATTTTGTGTGAAACCTTGCCAAGAACAATTTGCACAAAAGTTATCATTGATGGCCTAGTTCGTGGGGCTTAAAACATGGACAAAATCAAATTTCATCATTTCACATTTCCTTGATAGTCATCATGGTGACTGGACTTAGCTAGGGTGATTGGTTTCGATCATAGGAATTATCTAACAATCACTAGTTGGCCCTCCTAAGTTGACTACTTTTACTCTTTCATATTATTCATCATTGCATATCAATGATGTCATAAGGCACATTCTTCAATAGTATAGAATCACCCCAAATTTGGGGTAACCACATTTGGTCTTGACTTTCCCATAATGGGATACATTTTACATGATCATGGCATCCACACTTGGCAAAATCCCTTCATTTTTTGGGGCAAAAATAGACACATTTTACATCACATCTATCACAAATCCCTTCATCTATTGGGGCAAAAATAGATGCATCATTTCACATTTTTCACCACTCCCCTTCCCACCATTGGGGCAAAAATGATATCGCATATCACATCATTCATCATTCATTTGCATAGATTTTTCAATTGGCTCGTGAGATTCATCCGCAAAATCATTTGCCAATTGAGGGGGTAAGCTACGCAAAGTTCAAATTTTTTTATTCTTTTATCTTCAAGCTCATGTTCCACATCCCAAGAGAAGCTGCTTCTGCACTTGGCCAAAACAGGTGTCTCCTGTTTTTGCACTGCATTGTGTTTCACGCAATGCAGAACAAAAGGGGCATCTGTAGTCACCAAAACCTAGTCATTTGTCCTCCATCCATGCTTTCCCACCATTTCCACCACCAAAACCTAGTCATTTGTCATCCATCCTAACTTTCTCATCATTTTTGCTTATTATTCACGTGTATTTATATATATTTATTTTATATATTTAATATTAATATTTTATATATTATATTATAATATATATTTATATAAGTGAATTAATCCCAACCATCCAATTTCATTTAATTATGTCCATCCATCCACATCAATCCATGCCATAACCTAAATTTAATATCCACACTTCGATGTATTTTTATCTCAGCCACACGATTAGTGTCATTGAAACCCTATCATGCCCTAGGTTGGATTATAAATAAGAGCCATTTTGATGGCTCAACCCCTAAGTGTTTATTGCCTGAGTGTCGATTCCAATTTTTCAAATTCCCTTAGAGCATTTAAATATTTTTACCTCCATCTTTGTTCACTCTAACCCCCACAACCATCGCCATCCATTTTCCCTCATCGAATCTGCTTCTACATAATCCTTCCTCAGTCACTGAACGCCTTTGAGCGTTTTTGTCACCATCGAGCACCTTTGGGCACTTTCCTTCCATCGCCAAGCACCTTTGGATGCCTCCCTACCAGTCTCGAGCACCCACGAGCATTTTTTGCGGCCATCGATCACCCACGGGCGTTTTATGTAAGTGTTCTAAGGACCTCATAGCTTTCGAGCGATGCTAGGGCATCACCACACCTACTTACTGCAACAAATTTCACTAAATCAGAAGACAACAATAATGTAAGGTAAATCCATTTGTTTGTTATTTCATTTATGCAATTTTATTCCTGTTCACTCTATTTATAGCAGATAGTTAGGGTTTTACTATTGCTTATAGAGGGCCTCACACTATGGAGCCCTCACAAGTATTACTAATTTATTTGTTGTGTCATTGTGTGCAGATCTGAAGGTGCTACATCAATATTGGATAGTTTTTAAGCTAGAGTGGCCCAACATTGGATATCAAGAAGCCCACTCAATTCTGTTGGGAGCAAGGACACTCTTGAAGACACCACCAACCTTGTTTGCTAGGGTTTTAGAGAACCCTAGCCATTTGTAAATTTGTATCAAAAGGGATTCAAGGATCCACATTGTAACAATGGAGTTTTTAAGCTCCCCCCATTAATATAAGATCATCTATTATGCAATTTTGGGCTCCTTGTGTTCAATTTATTTAGCATTGTTTGGTGTCGCATTTTTTGTATCCTCAAAGGTCTTCAAGGCTTTTGTTTTCAACATATTTATCATGAAGATTTTTAGCCCATAGAGCATTAGGGTTATTCAAAATCCTCCAATACAACTTTGCAGCTAAAGCCTTATTATTTTTAATAGCATATTGGAATCCTAACCTCCCTTCATGCTTGGGAAGGCATAAAGTATCCCATTTCACCAAGGCCCATTTTCTTTTCTCCTTAGTACCACTCTAGAGGAATCGATGATTGATTTGATCCAGTTCTTGAAGAACTACCTTTGGGATATTCAACACAACAAAAACATAAATAGGTATAGCTTGAAGGATTGATTTTACCAAGGTAATTCTACCCCAGATGAAAGCCACCTATTGGTCCACTTTCCAATTTTCTCCTTTACTCTATCCAACAACCAATTCCAATATTTTTTGTCTCTGGATATTGATAGGAATGCCTAAATAAGTGATTGGAAGGGAGGCCTTCTTATATCTTAATTTATCCAGAACCATGGATTCTTGTCTAGGAGAGCAGTGAAAGAAAATGACTTTTGATTTATCTTCATTGATCAATTGCCTCGTAGCATTAGAGAAACAACTAATGATTTGTTTAATTCTAGAGGCTTCCTTAACTGTAGCTTTACCTAACAGAGTAGAGTCATCAACAAACTAAATATGAGAGATAGGCCTGGCTCCATGAGCAATGGTAACTCCCTCAAGGGTTTTGTTTTCTCTATTTTTGGTCATAGTCCTGCCCAAGCATTCAACAAGAATGATGAATAAATAAGGGGAGAGGGGGTCACCCTGCCTAATACCTCTAGAAGCTGGGAATAACTGTGAAGGGCAACCATTGATAAGAACTGAGTAGGACACCGAAGAGATACATCCCATAATCCAATCTATCCAATCCTAAGAGAAGCCAAATTACCTCATTACTTTGATGAGGAAGTGTCAATCCACTCTATCATAAGCTTTGGATAAGTCTAAATGGATGAACATAGATGGATATTTTTATGCTTCCATGGAATGGATGGCTTCTTGAGCAAGAACTATCTCATCCACAATATGTCGCCCTTCCACATAACCTCCTTGTTTAGGGGAAATAATCTTATGCAAAAGTGGTTTCAGCCTCTCCACCATGATCTTGGTAATGATTTTGAGAAGAACATTACATAAAGCTATTGGTCTAAAAGTTGAGATATGTTCTACATCTTGAGCCTTTGGGACCAGAGCTATATAAGTTTTATTGATTACCTTCAAAATTTCTTTGGCCTTCCTAGCTTCTTCCACCACCTCTAATAAATCAACATGAAGAATATCCCAGAATTCTTGGTAAAATTCGATGGGAAATCCATCAGGCCCTGAGGTCTTCCCTTTTTGCATTTTAAAAACCACTTGTTGAAGCTCATTGATAGTAACTGGAGTAGTCAAAATAGAGTTCTCCTTAGAAGTGATAAGAGTAGGGATCGCTTGAAGGATATTATATTGAGAAGTTGAGTCAAGAGATGCAACAATGAACAATTTAGAAAAGTAGTTGACCATGATAGACTTCATGCCATCCCAAGTGTGGATAGAGTCTCCAAAATCTGATTTCAGGGAAGAAATAAAGTTGTGCGATCTATGGGCTAGAAGAGATTTGTGGAAGAATTCCATGTTTTGATCTCCTTCTTTGAGCCATTGGATCCTAGATTTCTGCTTCCATAAGAGCTCTTCTCTTTTTCCCATTCCTCCAACTGCATCTGTGAGTCTAATTTCATCTATACTTCTACTCTCAGTGAGGCCATCTAAATGGATTTGTTCATTCAACTCTTCAAGCCAAGCAATCACTTCTTGTTTCTTTTACCTGACGTCTCCAAACTCCTCCCAATTCCAAATCTTGATTTTGGATTTGATGTATTGCAACCTTTTGGTGAAATAGAACATCTTAGTCCCATACCTTGGTTTACCTTCCTACCACCATTGCTGCACTCGGGGTTTGAAGGAACTATCTCTGAGCCACATTAACTAAAATCGAAAGGGTGAGAAACTAACATTGGTTTTCCACATTTCAACCATGACTGGCCAGTGATCTGAACCAACATTGTTAAGAGTTTTCACCTTAGGAATGTGTCCATGGATTAAGAAATTGTTAGAGAACAAGAACCTATCCAATATCTCCATGATACAAGCTGAGCCTTGCCTTCTATTAGACCAAGTCATGAGGCCATTATCTGGCTGGATGTCCACAAGGTGAAGGTTTGCAATATATTCACTCATGAGGTCTATGCTCCCATCCAGATTCCTATTTCCCCCCTCTTCTCATCCAGAGAGAGGATGGTATTGAAGTCTCCTCCGATCAAGACCCAAGCTTCAAGAAAATGGGAGATAATATAAGTTATATCCTTCCATTGTCTCTGCTTTTCCTCCAAAGTAATTGGAGCGTAAACAATCAAGCAGAGCATAATTTGGTTAGATTGTCTACTTTGTGCAACCACAACCAAGAGACCCCAACTACCAACCATATGGTGAATAATGATCTCTTTTGGGTCCTAGAGGTAAGCAATGCCACTAGAAGCCCCATGGGAGTTGAGGGAAGCCACTTTTCCAGCCAACTATATTTTACTTGCAATTGACTCCATTTCCTCTATTGACATCTTCGTTTCCTGAAGGAAAACCAGATGTGGTTGGTTTGTTTGAATCATTCTTCTAATTTTATTTTGTTTTGAAAGACTCCCTTTGAGTCCTCTAATATTCCAAGTGATGATCTTCATTAATAATGGGGCTAAAGATGTTGGTAAGGGCATTAATATTACCTTCCTCTACAAGATTTTCACCTTCTTTTACCATATGATGTTGATTAGTCTTACGACTTACCTTTTGGTTAGTGTCCATCTTCATTTTTTTTGCCTATTTCTTGTCTTACCCCAATTGAATCTAGGATAGCTTCTAACCCTGAAGTATGCGTATACAAAACCAAAGTATTATTGGAAGGTTCAACAAAGTCTATCTTGGGGTCTGAATTATTTGAAGTTTTAACATTTAAAAGATTGTTCTTCTTGTCTATGTTTTCTCCCTTATTTTTTATTGAAAATCTTTGATTTGTTGGTTTGTCTTTGAGTCCTTCCCTGCATCTTTAAATTGTGTTTCTAAGATTTCTATCTCCATTATGTCCTCTTCCTCACCCAAGAGGTTATTTGTGGAAAGAATTCCAAACATATTAGTTGACAACATCACTTGATCCTTCATAACTAGTTTTTTTAGTGTTCTTCTTCTTAGGCATTTGGAAACCTGCTAAGTTCGTGTCCTCTTTCTTTTGATCTAGAATCTTATTTGGACAGACACTAGCCAAATGATCATATTCATGGAAAATTCTACAATGGAAAGGAATGTTCTCATAGTCCACCACTTGCTCCCAAGTGTCCTCCCCAAATTGTAATGAGATATTTTTTGGAAGGGGTTTGTCGAAATCCATTAAGACACAAATTCAAGCATAAATAATGTGTTCAAATTTGTGTGTATAGTCAACAATCATCATGAAAGTTCCAAGGGAGTTTTCGATTGTAGAAAATATAGTTAGATTCTAGAATTCAATTGGGAGGCCAAAGAGTCTAACCCACATAGGTCCTGTAGAAGGCATCTCTTCTTTGACTTTAAATTTAGTGTGCCAAGGCTTCATGAAAAGCCCCACCCTTCCAAAGAACTAGGGACCCCCTTGAAATATTTTCTCTCTATCTTCATCATTAGCAAAAATAACAAGAAAATAACCATTGGGATAAACAGAGATTTGTATCTCACCTTTTGTTTTCCAGTATTTTGCAACCCACACTTTGAAAGCAGATAGGCTCGGATGGAAACCCAAGAAATGACAAATCAGTCCTCTTCTCTCTAGATCTTCTATGCCATCCTGAATGTCACCCATTTTTAGCTTAACTATTGGGGTTCCATCAGCTGCTCTTAGACATCCCAACTCAATTTTTTTAGGATCAATCTTAGGCATTCTTAGAGGTCTACAAGAAGCCTTAAGATTAATGTTAGCATTAGGCTAGGATTGTCCACCATGGAGGGCATCCCTAAAATTTATTTTTGGGGCTGAATCCCCAAAATCCTTACCCTTGAAAGGGGTTTCCATAGTGGATCTATTTTGGGGGTGTTCCTTAGCATCGAGATTGCTTGAGTTCTAAACAATTTTTCTTTTCCTAAGGAGGCTTCTCTTATTTGGTCTACAACTTGAAACTTGTTTCTGGGTCTCTTTAATCCATGCCTTGGACGCCGAGGAAAGGTGTGATTTTTGCTTTTTTTTGGCAGCAAATTGGAAGTAGTTTTCAATCAAGTCTGTAGCATGAATATTTGTTGAATGATAGATTCCTAACCCATCACAGGTCTCCTGCAACATATCCCATATTTATCTTGAGCAAAAAAAAAAAAAAAGCTGGTCGCTAGGGCCTACAAGCCTCGAAATACAACCTCTGTCGTCACTTGTGCTCGACACAGATGAAACCCTTGCACAATAACCTTCGAAACCCTCGCTTCAGCATTCGAACCCTCTACTAATTCTTACAATTAAATATTATATTTTTATTGATAAAATTTGAATCCATTATACAATAATCAAATAGTTGTATTACATCCAATTCAAAATTATGCATGTATCTTTTGATTAATTTGAAGAAAAAAAGTAATTTTTAACAAGATTTAAACTCAAGGCTCTCTTGAAAGTCAAGAATATAAGGTTGAACTAATGTCATTTGATAATTAAATATCATATAAAAAAGTAATAAAATTTTCCATTAAAATTTTGTTTCATAAATAAGATATTGCATCATTCCAAGGTGTTTTCTCTAATAAATATTTAAATAAATCAATTTTTTATATTTTAATAATATGAAAATATAATTTTTAATTATATATATATTAATTTTATTAATTTTAATTATTAATATGTTTGGTTGGATCGTTATGAAGTTTAAAGTAATTGATTAGAAGCAAAAAAATTGACACCATAAACAAAGGTTAAAATATTTTAAGTGAACCTTAACATTTATTTAAGGTTTATATATTTTTTTTGAAAATTTGAAAAATAGATTATATTTATAGAAGTTGTATTACAAAGTAAAATGAGTTGGACAGGAAACAAGGGAGAAAGAAAATCCTCCTCCAATCCCTCCTGGCTCAAAAATTACCCATAAAAATATTATATAGGTGTGTTTGTTGAAAACATCACCTGAGGCCACCATAATGCAGTTATCCATACACATCAACATTACCATAGTTGAATTCCAATTTTTCTCATTCATCTGAATTTCGTAGACCATCCATCTATCTTCATACTATTTTGAAGTCATTATTGGCATCTTGAACATGTCTGACATATCTATTGTTTTATGGGGTGGAGGCTTATTTTCTCTTAATCTAGACATACTCAATAAAATATCTATGGCTATGTGTGTTCTATTTTTAAAAACCATCCACCTTGGCCACTCTGAGTCTACTAGTAGTAATGTCATATAGTAGAGCAACAATAGCCTAAGGATGAAGACACAAGAGCCTATGGCAAACAACCAAGAACCTTGCTTACCCAACTTGACACTAGGACAACTTATCATTTATTTTCTTCTTGGCCATTGCTCCATGGCCTAACTATGATAGATTCATTAGAATCACTATCTACTCTTCCTATTCTACTATCTACTTGTACCACCTCTCGCATCCCTTGGATTCTTTGGCACCAACTTATCTGATTTTCCATCTAAGAGTCCACATATTGCCCTTCCTCTAGTTCTTTTCCCCATTTTGCTAAATAATCTACCACCCTATTTCCCTCTCGCTTGATATGTGTAATAAAAACATCTTGAAAAACCTTCCAAATATTTTGAACTACTTCCACCTTCCTTCTCTCCCCAATTCCCAACACCTGAAAGGGTCTTATCGGATCCAAGATTCCAACCCATACCTGAGAGTCTATCTCTATCCATAGCTTATGTAAATGTAGATTTGCAGCTATCATTGATGTTGACAAGATCACCTATCCTTCTACTTCATTATTTGTTGTCTCCCCCATACCTTCTGCTCTCTAGTACACCTATTCTCCTTTCCAATTTCGTATGATAATGCCAAAACTAGCTTTTCCAAGGTTTTTAGTAGAAGCCCCATCTATGTTAGCCTTCACCCACTCTCTAGGAGGTGGTCTCCACTCTATGTTATTCGAGGAGATCTCACCTACGCATCCAACCCTTAGTTGTTTTTCTTTTATAGTTATTCCAAAGCTCCTTAGAATAGTCACTTCCTCCATTTCTATGTTTGTTTCCTCCTATAATCTAATAGATAGTGTTTCCATTAACTTACTCATAATCCTCTCCCATACTTGCTCCCTTGTTTTGTGCTCTGATCTAAATATGTATGCATTTCATTCTAGCCATAACTACCACCATATGAAGCTAGGTCCCAGCTTCCATACCATTTTCATTGTTTTAGTCTTAAAGCTGCATTGTTTCCATTTCTCATAAAAGCTTTCCTAGCTCCCAAAGATTTCCCAATGTTGTCTCATCTGCCTCCACCAACTGATCCATATATCTTTGGCAAAAGAACACCCAAAAAAGAGGTGATTCAAGGTCTCCTCTACCTTTCCACACATAACACATTTGGAAGGCCCATAGAAACCTCTTTTTCTCAAATTATCAAATGTCAAGCACTTTCTATGGTTAATCAGCCATGAGAAAATATTAATTTTTGGCCATCCTTCCTTTTTCCAAACAAATATCCATGGAAGTGGTGTTGGGGTAATCTCATATCCATAAACTACCTTGTATCCCTCCTTTACCTTATAGATTCCCAACTTACTTCCTCCCCATCCAAGTATATCCCTCTTAGAACCATCCTGAATTGGGTGTCTTTGGAGATGTCTCCATAATTTTTTGGTTAGTTCCTCTATCCCCCTCACTAGCCATTCTCGAGGATGTTTCCATTGTAGTAAGTCTGGCACATGTTGATTCCATGATTTCATATAGTAAGAGGCTTTCCACCACCCTACCTTTTGGAGCTCTACTTTCCAACTCTCCATATCTAGGAATGTCTAAATAATTGGTTGGGATTGATTCCATGAATCCTCCCAAAATAGAGCATCCTTTCCATCCCCTAACTGCCAATATAGGTATGGCTTTATTAACTCCTAGCCTACTTCCATTGTTCTCCATACTATAGATCCCTCTCCTTCCACTCTGAGTCTTGGGATGTATTTCTCAACCACTCCTAGGTAATATTTGGCTTGTAATAGTCTACTCCATAAGCCCCCAGTAGTTGTAATCCATCTCCAATATAGCTTCCCTACTAGTACCTTGCTACTTTGGGATGTTGATCTTATCCCCAATCCTCCTTTTTTTTTGGTTGGCATATCTTCTCCCACCCAACTAGTGCTAATTTTTGTTCTCCCCTTACACCTGACCACAAAAACTTTCTTGTGTATTTATCAATATCTTTTAGAATTTCCTTTGGAGCCTGAAGTATGGAAAATTTATAAACTAGGAGAGCTTGTAGCACAACTTTAATCATTGTAAGCCTTCCTCCCAAGCTTAGCCATTTGTGTGTCCAGTTGCTCAACTTAGCTTGTAGTCTATCAATCAACCCTTTCCACTCCTTGCTTTTTATTTTCTTTGTAGATAAAGGTACTCCTAAATACTGTATGGGTAAAGGAGTTTCCATGAAGTTCAAAAATTGTATAATTTTATCTCTCACCCTCTTCGTTGTATTGAAAAAACTATTTGAGACTTTTTTCATTAAAATTTTACCTAGTAGCTTGAGTATACCCATCTAAAAATTCTTTTATATTTCTTGCTACTAGGATATTGGCTTGACTAATAAGAGCAGTATCATCCACAAACTAGAGGTGATTTATCTCAATCTAAGAACTTATTTTTAGACCCCTTAGCCTCCCCTCTTGTCTCCCTTTTTTAATAGTCTCCCTAGACCCTCTACATAAAGGATAAAAAGGTAAGGGGAAAGAGGGTCCCCTTGCCTCAGCCCCTTCCTACTATGAACATGGGAGAGGGACTACCATTTACCAGAACTAAGAATGATGTAGTCTATGTACATGCTTTTACCTAGTCTCTCCACCCCTCTACAAAGCCCATTTTTTCTAAAATCCTTTGCATAAAGGACCAGTCTACTCTATCATAGGCTTTAGAAAGATCTAATTTAATAAACATACCTAGGTCCTTTTGCTTGGACATTGTGTGTATCACCTCTTAGGCCACTACTATTCCATCTAGAATTTATCTACCTTCAACAAAACCACCTTGCTCACTTGAAATCAGATTTGGTAAAAAAGGTTTTAACCTCTCTACCATAAGCTTTGTTAATATCTTGTATACTACATTACATAGTGAAATAGGCCTATAATTATTAATTATCTCACTAGGTGGGCCCTTAGGAATTAAAGTGATAAAAGTATGATTCAAGGCTTTTAACATTTGCTTACTCTATCTGATTTCCTCTAGTGCCTCCACCACTACTTGGCCCACAATTTCCCAAAATTTTGATAAAATTCAATGGGGAACCCATCTAGTCCTAGGGTCTTTCCTATTTGCATTTTTTGTATGATCTACGATGTTTCTTCCAAAGAAATTTCCTCCATTAATAATTTATTGTGTTCAGGTTTGACTAATTGTGGAATTACCTCTAGTATCTTCTCCTACCATGTAGCATTCAAATTTTCATTGCTACTAAAAAGAGTATGGAAGTATTGATTTGCTATAGTTTTCATTTCACTTCCACTAGTTTTTACCTGACCCATCATATCTGTAAGACCTATAATTCTATTATGTTGTCTTCTAGTTGTTGTTGTCTTATGAAAGAAAGTTGTGTTTTGATCCCCCTCCTTTAACCATGTAACTCTGGCTCTTTACCTCCAATAGATCTCTTCTTGTTCCTCCAAAGCTTCCTCTCTCCTAATAATTTTTGCCTCACATTGCAACAAATCTTCCATAATAGTTCCTTGTCTTATCTCCTGAGCAATCTTCTCCTTCTGATCCTTGATTTCATTCTTTTGGATTCTAGTGAGTTCCTTCTTGTGTTTACTCCACTCCTTTAGTTGGGTCCTTACATATTTTAGTTGTTTGTGGAGTTTGAATTGGGTTATCCCAAATCTTGGTTTCCCTAATTCCCACCATTCCTTTATGTGGTCCTCCAACTCCTCATCTTTCAGCCACCATAGCTCAAATTTAAAAGTTCCTACAACTTTATGATTATCTTCTTCTATGGTAAGGCTTACTAGAAAATGATCTGAAGAAAGCCTATCCATGACCCTCGCTTGATGCTTGGTATGCAGGTATAATTCCTCCCCCATGAAGAAATGATCCAAGCAATATTTGATTATCTCTCCTTCCTTTCTTCTATTTGTCCAAGTCATGGAGCTATCCACAGTTGGGATATCTATTAGATTCATTTGACATGTTATTGCTGAAAAGAACCTATCCTTTTCCTCCAACATGGCTCTACCTCCTTGTTGTTCCTCTATTCTAAGATTTGCATTGAAGTCTCCTCCCACAATCCATTGGTCCTCTAGGTAGTTGTCTCTAAAAGTTTGGATGGCTGCCCATTGATCCCTCTATAATCTGATTATCTGTGCTCCATAGAAATTAACTATAGTCCAATTTTTCCCATTTTCCCTATTTTGTAACCGAACCATCAACACCCCTCTCATGGAGGCCCCCTATCACTAGGAATAATTGGTGATTCCACATAGTGGTCAATCCCCTAATTTCCCTATGTCGATTGAGTAAGGATCTCTCCTTTTTGCCATATCCTCCTATTTATTTTTTGTAAGTCTTCTCCTTGCATTTTGGTTTCCTATAACAAAATTATATCTAGACTCATATCTATGATAATATTTTTGACTACATTTTGTCTAGGGTGGTTGCCTAAACCCCTCACATTCCAAGTAATTAATATCATTGAGAATTGGGAGAGAAAAAATCAGCCATCAATTTTACCTTTCCATTCTGGCTCAAATTTCTTCCTTGTTCCTCCATATTTCCCTTGTTTGACTTCCTCCCTACAGATTGGTTCAGTTTTTGTTTCTTCTCCACTTGATGAATCCCTAAAGTAGGGTCATATTTGTTCTTATTTCCTTCTTTCATCTCTATTTCCTGAGTTAAGACTATCCCCTACTCTAATTCCCCTCCTATGGTCTCCCTCATAGGTTGAATCTCCTCTTCCATGAGAGAGGTTGTGTCTAGTTCTGCTCCTTGCTTATTCCCTAACACTAGATTGGAGTATTATTCCTAATCAACCAATGTGACTTGTTGAGTATCCTCCTCTAATCCTTCCATTTGAAAATCTCCTTATATTTCCAAGCTTCCCAATTGTTTGAATATCTCATATCTATTATTTGTTCTTCCCACTTTTTCTCCTTATCTCTAATTACTTTGTTGATTTCTTTTATTTGACCTTTTGATTACTTTTTGGAAGCCCTCAAAGTCTATTGGGCCTTTCCCTTCCTTCTGATTTACCTTTTCTAAAGATATTGGCCTACCATGTTAATATTTGCTTTTATCCCCTCTTGTTCAAATTGATGATCCTTAACTATTGGGCACATTCTAGCCAGATGTCCATGAGCGTGGCACACCCAACATCTGAATGGAATAGCCTCATAATCTAGTTGTTGGTGCCAGAAAAAATCCCCTATTTTTAGGTCTATCTCTATTGGAAGAGGTTTACTGAGGTCCATTTCTACACAAACCCTAGCAAACATTGTCGATCCTCCTAAAATTGTTTCTCTTGATCTACCTTGATAATGACCTAGTAAGTTGCCTATTGCCTCGAGTACCTCCTCTTTCCAAAATTCAAGGGGAAGGGAAAATAATCTTACCCATATTGGTACTACAATCGGTTCCACCCTCGGGTCGAATCCCATCTTCCATGGTTGTAGGAATAGTCCCGTTGGCCCGTGATGATACGACCCTCCCTCAAATACTTTTTGTCGGTCTGCCATTGATGTGAACTCTATAGAAAAATACCCATTTGGGAGAGTTAGAATTTCGTATTCTCCTTCCAGATGCCATTGTTTCCTTATCCACGTGTGGAGGAAGTGCACGGATGGTCTGAAACCCATAAATTTACCTATTAGGTTGTGTTTCATCTTATAAACTATATCCTCAGCTATCCAATCCTCTGCTATTTCCAATACTGGTATTTCTTTTGCTTGTGGTAAACATCCGTTCACCCTTCCAAGCAAAGAATCCTCCTTTTATCGCTTTCCCATGGTGTTTATGATTGTCCTTGCTTGTGTTTGATAGTCATTGAAGCTATCTTGGGTTCCACATAGCTTATCCCGGTATGAGATTCCTTGTTTTGGAGGATCTGGTACCGAAGTACCTATGACCCCCATTCTTGGTCGTGATCCTTACTATTGAAAGACCCTCCAACAAGATTGATCCTCTCTGATGGTGTTTTTTGCACGAAAATGTTCTCCAGGCCTCTGCCCTAGCCTTTGAAACCCTAGTTCGATTCCTCCTTTTAAGGTTTAAATCTTATAAGTGAACCTTAACATTTGTTTATGAAACTAAGAGTCGTTAATTTAAGCGAAAAGTTTCACACCCTAAATTAAATTCTAAATCTTATGGATACATATAATAGAAGTATCAATTAAAAAGATAAATAAATGTGTAGTCAAATATTATAAGATTAAAAAAATAAAATTATTCAATTAAATTTGATAACTCTAATAGGAACATTAAGACCCATGATAAACAATTCGCTTACAAATATCCTTAAAAAAATATCACCTAAACAAACAACTACCTTTAAAATGTCTTCTCAAATGACCATAAGATGAATAAAACTACCTTAAAAATGTTCTTAAAAGAAAATCAAGTGTGACCATAAAATTTCATGTTTACATTTAACTCCATCAACATAAAACAACCCTCCACATTTAATATTCAATTTTACTCAACGTCAGTTTATTGTAAAAGAGAAGGTAAACATCTACGTGCGTGTGGTCTACCGACAAGGATTCTACTTGCATTTGTGTAAGGGGTGTAAACCCTAGGTGCAGTCAAGTGATGGAACAAAGCAATAAATTTGACTACAATCTTCGTGAAAGAAGGGATGCAAACCCTAGGTGTAGTCAAGCATTGAAGGAAGAGGGTTATTCGCAGACCATCTCTCTAGTCAAAAGAAATCTCTCTAGAATCTTTGGATTTGCAGGTGAATGAACTTTTGCCTTCTATCATGATTTTGAAGATGAATTTGGGTTGGATATGATTGATCATGAATCCTGAACAATTATCTACAAACTCAAAGGAAAAAGACCAGGCCTAGAGGGGCTCAAAGGACACATTAAAGATTGGTGGACTAATATAGAATTTCAAGTAACTCTCCTACCCAATTTTTTTGTTTCTGTTTCCTTTTCTAATTTAGCAAATAAAGATAGGGTAATGGATTATAGATATAATTGGTTTTTTGGACAAAGGGATGTTTATATAAGATCTTGGACTCTTAGTTTAAACCCCTTTACAAAAGAAGTTAATGGCTTCCCAGTCTGGGTGAATCTTTATTCTCTTCCTATGGAGTTTTGGGAGAGAATATATTCAACAAAATTGATAATGCCATTGGTGCATTCCAATACATGGATGCCCAAATTGAGGAAAATTTGTTAATGAGTAAATCAAGATTGGTTGTTTGGATTGATGTTTCAGTTTCTAAGCTTCAATCCATTACTATATCCTTAAGCAAAGGGGAATGGATCCAAAATATTGAATATGAAAACTTCTCCCTAAGATGTTATGGTTGTCAACAATATGGTCACCTAAAGAAGAGATGCCCGATCATTTGATCATGCTCTAATTCCTCCTTGGTGGAGGAGAAGGCCTTGCATGTGAATGATTCAAAACCTTCAAATATCTTAGTTCAAAATAAAGAAGCTCATCCTCTAGATGCACCAATTATCCAACAAGAATCATGCGAGCAACATAAGACTCAACCCCAAAAGGAGAATTTGAATCAAATCATTGATAAAATCCAAATGGCTACTAAAGACCATCCTGACAGTTCCATGGAAAAGATTAGCACCTCAGATGCTATTCTTGAAGCTAATTATGAATCAATCACAAACGATCAACTTTTTGAAAATAAAGATCCTACAAAATGTGTCACAACTAGATATTACCTCGAGATCTTGAAGTGCAAAAATACATTCTCAGATCTTGCCACTCTAAAGGAGGAAGAACCTTTGTTACACAAATAAAATAATCAAATTGATTTCCTCTTTGATGGATGATTGTTATGTTTGTTTTCCTTCTATTTGTTGGAGTTATGTGTCATGTAAGAGTTGTTATTGTTGTTAGTTCCTTCTAAAAAAAAAAGAGTTGATTATGGAAACTTAACAATTTGAGGAAGATGGAGAATATCTTTGATAGAAAGACAAAGATGGGTATGCTTTAATTAAATTGCTAGAAATATAATGAGAGCAATGTAACGTTTTGATTTTGTAATGGGAGTGGCTACAATAGAAGACACACATAGCTTATTAAAAAAGAAGTAGTGATTTGAAAGAGTTTTTATTTTTCTTTTACATTAACTCGCTCACATCAAACTATAATGCCTATTTGGCAGGGATTTGAAAGGGTTCTCTCTTTTTTATATCAACTTAGTCACATCAACCTATAAAACATATCAACTTAGTCACATCAAGCTATAAAACCTATTTGATGTCGAAGGAATTGAAGTTTGATGTGAGCTATACCTTAATCATTGAACTATGTCCCCATTGACAACTATGTATTCTTTTTACTATAAAACTAGGTGTTATTATGTATCTTAGAAAATATTTTTAAATTGATAAATACAAACAAAACAAATAGTTTAAATTTATAATAAAAGATCTTAACAAAAAAATATAATTTATATAAAAACAAAGTATGCAAACCTCCGAGGGCTAGGTGGATTGATAAGTGCTTGTCTAGCCAAACATTTACTAAGAAGACACCCAGGTTTAAACCTCAGGGGTAGCCTGTTTGCAAAGGTAGTAGTATGATTTGAATATTTTGAGTGTGTGCTAGATTGATAATGACAGTACGAATCCCAAGCGATCAGTGGTCCCCTTCACACTGAGTCAATAATAAGGAGGTAAAAAAAATTTGGTGGGAGCAACCCCTACGGTTTGAACCCTGTGAATCCCAAGCGATCGATGGTCCCTTTCACGCCGGATCAATAATGAGGCAAAATAGGTTTAGTGGGAACAACCCTTGTGGTTTGAACCTTGCACTTGTCAGTTACTAAAAATAGTATGATTGTGACCAAATCTCTCCTATATAACTAACAAAAAAAAATAAAGTATGCAAAATATTAACTTGAATAAATGCCCAAATAAAAAAAAATCATTATTAAAAAGAATTTAAAATAATTATAAATTTAATGAGGATTACTATTTATACTACTACTAACATATTTATGCATAAATAAACAACTAGAATACAAAATGTTTATAACCTAATTAAAAACCAACTCTCAATAACGAATATTTAAAATATATATATTTATATTTTAATGAAAGTTGAACATTAAAACATTTTATTTTGAATATAATATTAATATTTGATATAAACATGTAAAATGAAAGATTTTAATTATGTTTGGGAAATCCAAACATGGTTTATGGGACCCTCAATATGGAAATACATTACTCAAATCATACGACCATTAATATCTTTGAGAAAACAGTATTGGGTTAGCAAATTTTCAATTTTTTTTTAAAACTTTTTTATTTTATTTTAGTGTCTTCAATTAACTCATAAACCCTTTATTACTCATATTGATATGACCATTAATATCTTTGAGAAGACTATTCTTTGTCGGATAATTTAGGTTAGCAATTACTTTTTTTTAACTATCTTCAAATACCTCTACCATAAACCCTTTCCAAACTTTTTTTTTTATTTACTATAAATATTCGAAAAAATTAAAATAAATAAATAAATATTAAGTGAACAAAATTCCAATATGTTACTAAACTTTATTATTGAATACCCTTTGAAATTAAAAAACATTCCTCGCAAAAAGAAGTAACACAAACTTGACATTATTAAGTCAGAATTTAAAATTAGCATATATAATTTTTTTTATCAAATTCCTTCTCATACTTTAACCACGATGTCATTGTTTAAGCGACAGGCAGCACTGCGTTGACTGCTAAAGTAGCCGCTACGATATTACCACTCTCCGCTCTTACCGCTAAATTAGTCGCCAAGTATTACTTTCATTTTGCGTATTTCGGCAAACAAGTGCTCATTTCATTTTCCTTATTTGGTTGTTCAAAGATTTGCAGAGAAGCAGAATTTGCCCATTATGAAGATCGTTCCAGTGCCCTGCTTGGATGACAATTATGCGTATCTGTAAGTATATATTTTTTAATATATATATATATATATATATATATATATATATACTTTTAATTTCCTGTTTGTTATAATAGTCAAGTTCATAGAATGTGAAAATTGATGCTGAATAATGAGCTTGGATGAATTAAGTTATGCCCTTAAAACCTAAGCTGAAATAATATCGGAGTCTGAAAGTATATGGGGAATTATCTTATTGGCCATTCCATTGGCAACGGAAATTTTTCTTTCTTTTGGACGTGTTTTTCATGTAGGGAATTGCATGCATTTAGGGTCACAGTTTTGGCTTTTTTTTTTGAAAATTTGATCCTTTCAGATTATTTGGCTTTTTCCAACAAAATGGCGCTTAGGCTTCCAATTATAAGCCCTAATGGAAAGGGAGAAATATTAAGGTTGGTTAGAACATGCGAGGTTCCATCGCTTAGATAGGTACCTTATAAGCTGGTTGAATTGAGGGTTTTTAGGTACTCGTACCTTGCTTTGGTGGTCGTATTCGTGGTACCTTATAGGCTGGTTGAATTGAGAGTTTTTAGGTACTCATACCTTGCTTTGGTGGTCGTATTCGTGGGAGCTTGGTCGTCTGCCTATTGTCTGGATATTTGGAAACGTTGTTTGAGTTCTATAGGATTTCAGGGGCGGCCAGTGACGGTTTATGGCACTAAAGGCTTAGACTTGACTCAATGGTCCTTGGGTTCTGTCACTTAAAGAAGAGGTTCCCACCTTTTTCACCTATTTATTTGTATTAAAGGTGTTTTTAAATTGATCGGTAATTGTAGGGAATTTTTTCCTACAGCCCTGTTCCACTTAAGGAAGAGTCAATTGGAAGCGGGGCAGGCTGGAGCGGGCAGTCGGAAGGGCGATTTTAGCCTTTAGTAAAAAGAAAAAGACTTCAAGAGAAAGGCGGACAAGTTCAGAAGTTGTGTCGATCGTTAGATCTTTCACCGATGGTCGACGCTCATCTTCGGTCCCAAGCCAAGCCACATTGAGGGCATCAAGGCCCCGGGGTCATTGATTTTTCATCCAACGGTCTGTGTGGTCCTTTTGAAGAAGGAAAGCACGCACGAGAGGAAAAGGCCCTGACGAGACCCAAAGCTGGACATGTGGTGGCTAGTAGGGAGCCTGAGGAAAAAGGCACGAACGCCCAGACGATGCAAGCCTGCCATTGGCTGAAGGAGGTTCCACCTCAATCAGGAACATGTGGCAGTTGCGTGCACAAAGAAAAATGCAGGGAAAGGAGCATTTAAGAAAACACCCGCCATTGGCTGCAAAGGTTGACTTTAGTAGCCTAGCCTGTCAAAGCCAATCACGTGGAAGCTGCGGTGATTGTCCACCATACGCTTGATCCTACCTTGCCGATCTATGCCAATCAAGAAGGCCATACCTGCTACGTCAGCTAGCGGGGTATTCCAGGAGAAATGCGACGAAGACTTAATGGCGCAACCATTCCCAATGCAGTAGCAACGAGACAGGTCAGCAACAATATGTCATCCAAAGGCCTAGAAGATCCTAACATTGATGGCCCTAGATCTAGAGACCTCAAAGCTTTGATTCAGTTGTAGAAGGATTTCGGCTACAAATCAAAGGATAACTTGTAGGCCTTTTGCGCAGAATTCCAGAGAGAAAGGACCTTTATCTTGGCTTATAAATAGGCCCAAATTTGCATTGTAAAGGCATTGGGAGCTGTCTATTGTGCCTAGTATCTGGCCTTGTGGGCTCTTCCTTTCACCCCCGTTCTTCCTGATTGTAATAAGTAGAGCATGAGCCTCTAGGCTGTTGTCTAAGGAGCATTGAGCCTCTAGGCTGCATGCCTTGTAATCACCTCTGGCACATTAATGGAAGCCATGACTAATTTTGTTTTGTCCCATTTGTTTGATGTGTTTTGGATTCTTGATTGTGTGAAGTTAAGTTGTGTGCATTCTAGCTATTAGACGACAATGCCTCTGTTCATGTGTTCATTTATAGCCACTTCTTGCAGTCGCAAGAAGAGATTTTAATTCTTGGCCCATCACCCCCATAGCTTAGGTTTTTTAATTTTCTACAAATTTTACTTTTCCTACATTTTTATTTTCATTACAATTCCTTTTTTTGTGTAAAAGCTCCTGGCCTTAGCTTGTGAAGGCCTTCGTGTCTCAAGGATTCAATTCGATAAAGAGTCGGCCTTGATTAAAAACCCTAGAGGTTTCCCCATAGGTGGTCTTCTTGTCCACGGTGCTTCCTGCTATTTTGCTCTACGCGAAGCATGGGTGCCCCTGGCATGTCAGGAGTTAGCCCCGATGGGCCTGTGCATTCTAAGACGACAACAACTTGTATGGCATGCCCAATGGACGAGCTTCTACGTGTTAGGAACCTACTATTAAAATTAAGAAAACTCACACAAAATACTGAAATTAAGCAGAAACTCATGCAATATCACAATGCGGAAAGTAAATGCAGAATTAAACACTCTCACAATAAACACTGAATCGCAGGCCTCTTCGAGGGGGCAACCTCCTTCAATATTTCATTCACTTGCAAAAAGATACATTCGTACATGGCTTCATAGCTTTTAAAGAAAGACTTCATGCAACCCTAACCCTAAGCTCAAGAGTTGGCTTACATGCAAAATGCCACTCGAGCTAGAATCTTCTACCAAACGTCGGTTACAATCTTGATAACGGTTACATAAAATGGCCCCACTTGGCTAGGAGCCTAACTTGCCACATACATTACAAAATATTGCAAAATAACATTATAGATGGGATCCCCCACGTTGGAAGTGGGTCATTACATAAGCAATGAGAATTACAAAATAACGTTAGGATGGGATCCTAACATGTCCTTCCCCTTCAAAAAGCTTTGTCCTCAAAGCTGAAGATGAGGAAACTGGTGTTGGAGCTGATGGAGAGACTCCCATGTAGCATCTTCTAGTTGGAGTCCACGCCACTGAACAAGGACCTCAGTAATGGTGTGGTTGCGGAGAGTGCGAGTCCGACGATCCAACAACTATTCGGGCTCGAGCAAGATAGAACCTTCTTCATCTAACTCTGGGAGTGCAGATTGAACCTGTACTTGAGTGCCCACCACCTTTTTGAGAGAGGAAACATGAAAAATAGGATGGAGCTTGGATGTAGGTGGAAGGGCCAATTTGTAGGTTGTGGCACCAATCCGTTGTAAAACCTGGTAGGGCCCATAGTATTTCGTAGCAAGTTTCTAGCACCTACGAAGCTGTAGGGACAACTGTTTGTACGGCTGCAAGCGAAGGAAAACCATATCACCCACATCAAAGCTGCGCTCAAAACGGTGTTGGTCAGCCTGTTGGTGCATCCGGTTCTGGGCCGCATCCAAATTCATCTTCAGTTGATGGAGGACATCGACATGTTGACTGAGAGTAGTGTCAACTGCATGGACCCTGGAGCTACTTGGAATGTAGGAGGAAGGCATGAGTGGAGGGCACCCATAAACTACCTCAAAAGGGGTAACCTTGGTTGTTGTGTGATAGGAAGTGTTGTACCACCACTCGGCCAAAGGAAGCCACTTCACCCATTGCGTAGGATGATCAGAGGTAAAGCAACGAAGGTAGGTCTCCAAACATTTGTTGACAATCTCCATCTGGCCATCCATTTGTGGATGATAAGTTGAACTCATTTTGAGTTGAGTTCCCTACAACTTAAACAATTCTTGCCAGAAGTGACTAGTAAAGGTTGGGTCATGATCGGACATGATGGAGGTGGGCATACCATGAAGGCGAAAGATAGAATCGAGGAAAATTTGGGCAATGGTGGAAGTTGTGTAAGGATGGGAGAGGGAACAAAAGTGAGCATACTTCGAAAGATGATCCACTACCACAAAAATAATGGATTTACCTCCAGACTTAGGTAACCCTTCAATAAAATCCATGGAAATATCGATCCAAACCTGGTCAAGAATGGGCAATGGTTGGAGAGTGCCTGGAGAATGCACCATTTCGCCTTTCATCCATTGACAGGTATCACAAGCTGCCACAAAATTTTGAATGTCCTTTTTCATGCCCTTCCAAAAAAAGTGTGCTTAAGCCGTTCATATGTTTTGAGGAATCCTGAATGGCCGACAGATGGGGCGGCATGCAGTTCCCTCATGAGAAGTTCCCGGAGGGATGATGTGTGGGGAACAACAAGGCATTGGTGGTAACGCAAATCATGGCCATCCCAAGCGTAGCCAGGACATGAAGTAGAGTCAGTGTGTAGAGAGGCAATCAAAGTCTGCAAGCCTGAATCTTGAAGTACCTCCTATCGTAAGGAATCGATCCATTGTGGAATGGGTGATGAAATGGCGCATAGCATACTGTGATCCTCAAATTGGTGAGAGAGAGCATCAACCACAATGTTCTCCTTGCCCTTCTTATAAGTGATATCATAATCATAGCCCATGAGCTTAGAAACCCATTTTTGTTGTTCAGGGGTGGCAACCCGTTGCTCCAAAAAGTATTTGAGACTTTGATGGTCAGTTTTAATGGAGAAATGATGCCCAATGAGATACGGTCGCCAATGGGTTACCGCATGCAAAATTGCTAGCATTTCCTTAGCATAAGTGGATTTTCCCAGATTACGACTAGAGAGTGCTTTACTAGTGAAAGCCAAGGGTCTCCCTTCTTGCATCAACATTGCACCAATACCATGACCAGAAGCATCACTTTCAATGACAAAGGGTTTGGAGAAATCTGGCATGGCTAAAACTGGCGTAGTGGTCATAGCATGCTTCAATTCTAGGAAAGCTGTTCAATGGGTCCCATCCAAGTAAAAGAGTCCTTTAACATGGAAGTGAGGGGAGCTACAATTTTACCATAGTTACGAATAAATTTATGGTAATAACCTGTAAGCCCTAAAAATCCTCGAAGACCCTTGAGAGTGCGAGGTTTCGACCATTCCTGAACCGCTTGGATCTTCTTGGGGTCAACTTTGATGCCATCCTTGGTGATAATGTGTCCCAAATACTCCACTTTTGTCAACCCAAAAGAACACTTGGACCGCTTAGCATAGAGTTGATGTTGTGCCAATAACTGTAGAGTTTGATCCACATGAACAAGATGCTCTTCCCATGAGTGACTATACACCAGAATGTCATCAAAGAAAACTAGGATGAATTTTCGAAGGAATGGGTGAAAAATGTTGTTCATGAGGCTTTGAAAAGTGGAAGGAGCATTAGTCAAGCCAAATGGCATCACCAAAAACTCATAGTGACCTTCATGAGTACGGAAAGTAGTCTTGGGAATATCCTCATCCTTGAGCCTGATTTGATGGTACCTAGAGTGAAGGTCTAATTTGGAAAAGTACATAGTCCCATGTAGTTCATCCAGTAATTCATCCACCACCGGAATAGGAAACTTATCCTTGATGGTGAGTTTATTGAGCTCACGGTAATCGATACACAACCGCTAGGACCCATATTTCTTGTGCACTAGTAAAACTGGAGAAGAGTAAGGACTGTTGCTTGGTCGAATGATGTCGACTTTTAACAATTCTTGTACTAACTTCTCGATTTTTGACTTAAGAGCATGAGGATACCGATACGGTCTAATGTTGGGTGGTGCATTGCTAGGTAACAAAGGAATAGCATGGTCATGAGAGCGATGAGGTGGTAATTCTGATGGTTCAGCAAAAATAGAATTGTGCTTGGCCAAAATAAGTTGCAAATCTATAGGAACGGAATCCTCCTCGGAAGGGTGAGGTTGGATCACAAATATCTGAGCTATGACACCTCGAGATGATTTTTTAACAACTTCTCCATCCGGATTGAACTGATAATCTGTGAAGGCCCTACTTTTGAGCCATGGAGAGTGTGGGACTATCCATTCTATGAAAATTGCATCCAAAGCTCGACAAAGTTCCATGAGATGGTTCCCAATGTGCCCAACCATTAAGCTCCCAACACGATATCACATCCCCCTAGTTGAAGCGCAAACATATCTTGTTTGAGCTCATAGTCCCCAATTTTTACCTTAACATTACGATATTTACCTTTGCAAGGTAAGGTCCCACCATTGGCTACCATAACCTCAAAGGAATTACATGTATGTACATAACAATTTGCCTGCTTGGCAATGCGGGGATCAATAAAGTTGTGTGTACTACCAGAATCAATCAGGATGGTAAGACGTAGGCCTTTGAAATAACCCACAACTTTCATGGTTTGGGGAGTAGTAATGCCAACAAGAGCATGAACAAAAATTTCAGCTTATGGTTCTTCTTGGCTTTCTTCCTCTGATTGGGGTGGTTCCTCTACTGGTTCTGTGTCATCATCACTTTGGTCGTTGGTGTCAGGCTCATCAACATCTATGAGGAACAACTTCTTTTGGGTGCACCTATGCCCACGAGTAAACTTTTCATCACAATTGTAGACCTGGGGGTAGTCAGACATTTGGGTGCAGCAATTTTTTGTTCATTCTGATTTTGGAATCTAGGAGGGAAGGAGGGTCTAGCCTGTGGAAATTTAGATATCCGCCTCTGAGCTGAAAATTTGGATTCGGCCAAATGAGCCAACTTGATAGCCTGCATCATGGATTGTGGTTTAAACATCATGACCTCAGCTTGGAGATCTTCCCTCAAACCGCTAACGAAACAACTCATAAAGAACCCTTCATTCAATCCCTTAGTTTTGTTGGCCAATTTCTCAAATTGTATTTGGTAATCTCGAACTATCGAAGTTTGTTTCAACTTTGTCAATTCTCCTATAAAATCATCATACTCACTAGGGCCAAAGCGAGTGAGTAATTGAGACTCAAAGTCTTCCCAAGAAGGATCAAGGGTAGTGTTCTGCAACCATTGGTACCATTGTAAAGCTTCAGATTCCAAGTTGAAGGAAGCCATTTGAACTCGGTAATATATAGGGACATCATGGAGTTTAAAAAATTGAGCAACACGACATAACCACCCATCCACATCCTTCCCATTGAACTTAGGAAAGTCTAATTTAGGCATCTTAAAGGTAGGATCATGATCATAGTGAGGGTGAGAGTCATATATTGCCCTTCCTTTACCTCTATCAAAATGTGATTGTTCAATACGGTACTCAGACTTGCTTGGACCACCTTGCAATTTGGACTCAACATCTGCAAGTTGTTCTTCTAGGCGGGTTCTAGAGGTATCGTAATCATCTCTAAAATTTTGAAGCTCTGCCATCATGGCTTGATTTGCTATTTGCATGCTATCAATGGTGCTTTTTAGGGATTCCAACAATGAGGTGGTTTGATCTATCTCTTTTTGATGTCCACGAGTGCCACCAACCATTTTGGATAGTCTTGAACCTCTTTTACTGAATTACTAAAAATAGAAGTGTGGTTTTAGGAGTTACTATTTTTAGTAAGGAGTCCAAAAAAGTGCTTGGGTGTTATATATCAAAATGATCAGCTCAAAAATATGGTCACAATGAGCTATATCCCACAACATCATTTTGGGCACCCCAATTTTTTATCCTCTATTTTGATGAGTCTACTAGTGTGGTCGATTTTTATTTAGAGATACGGTTCAAAAGTTGGGTACTGGATCAACTATCTCGACTTGTGCATTCTATCGACTGACCACCTTGTCACTATCCTATCTCTATCCCTGTCACCTGTACTACAATTACTAACACTGTTCACGTCACTGACCTTGGGATCCTCTATACTGTGCAATTACTGACACTGATGTTTTTTACCCTGACCACCTATAATTTTTTATTAAATTACTATACTTACTATTTACTATCATTTACTACTATCATTTCACTAACCCGATGGTACTAGAATATTTTAGACTGTGATAGACACTTGTAGACTCTATCCTGACTGTTTGGTGCATGCAAGTTTGTTCTTCTGTGATAGGGAAGTCCTCCGTATGCTCACTTTTGGGGGTCGTGAATGCAGGTTTAGCAAAAAGGAGATGTTTTTGCAGGTTGAAGTTTTTGATAGAACCAGGGTACGCTAGGCAGAGGAGTATGTAACACCCATAGGCCCTCTGTTATACCGCAGTGACGAACAATAGTGCTCGGACCAATATTTTAGGCCACTACCCAAGGAGGATTCCACACATACCCTTGAGCACACTATCTGCCTCTCTGATAGTACGAGAGGGTAATCGTCCGGGATGTTGTGTCCCATGGACTATGGATGATACAAGGCCAAAAAGCTTCCTACTGGATAAAATTTTGTTTAAGCCTAAAATGGTCTCCCGATACACCCGAAGATGCGTGGGAGCTCAATTCCGTGCGTGAGTGTTGTCTGAGGCCTGGGTATTGGAGCCTGATCGCCCCTCACTTCACTAGACGCTTTATGGGCTATCTAGCTTAGCCAATAATGACAGCTCCTTCGCGATATTTTAAAACCCCCGACACAGGGTTTCTAGCCTACTCAACTACTAAAAAAAAACTATTTTTTTGGCTTTTTTAGTTTTTGCTGATTTTTTTGGTTTTTAAATAAAGGAAAACAGAATGAAAAAACACAAGAAAATTATACCTAATAGGCAAAAATGGCTGAGCAAGAATTGTCGCAGTCGTAGCAGAACTCGGCCCTGGAAAGCGCTCTGATACCACTTGTTAGGAACCTACTATTAAAATTAAGAAAACTCACACAAAATACTGAAATTAAGCAGAAACTCATGCAATATCACAATGCGGAAAGTAAATGCAGAATTAAACACTCTCACAATAAACACTGAATCGCAGGCCTCTTCGAGGGGGCAACCTCCTTCAATATTTCATTCACTTGCAAAAAGATACATTCGTACATGGCTTCATAGCTTTTAAAGAAAGACTTCATGCAACCCTAACCCTAAGCTCAAGAGTTGGCTTACATGCAAAATGCCACTCGAGCTAGAATCTTCTACCAAACGTCGGTTACAATCTTGATAACGGTTACATAAAATGGCCCCACTTGGCTAGGAGCCTAACTTGCCACATACATTACAAAATATTGCAAAATAACATTATAGATGGGATCCCCCACGTTGGAAGTGGGTCATTACATAAGCAATGAGAATTACAAAATAACGTTAGGATGGGATCCTAACACTATGTTTGCCCCACAAAGTTGAAAGAAAGATCTCGACTGTGATCTTGGTGAAGATCATAGTTGATTAACTTGAAGTGAAGCATTGAGAAATTCACCTTGTGACTCTGCTGCAAAGAGAACAACTTTGAAGAAGTCGTCTGACGAAAGACAGACCGAGATTCTAGTGGGGGTCTTTGTCTCATGAGCTTTGTTGAAGCACCATCTCCCCACCTGGTGACTTCGTTCATAAGGAAAGGGCCCAAAATTATATGAGCGTAAGGCCTGTAACTAGGGCATTCGCTCATGCCAATCAACATGAGTTGGTACCACCCCTGAATCAAAGACAAAGGAGGAACCAATGGTTCAACATGGCGGCAATGTTGAACCATCCTGCTAGAAAGTTTTTGGGGTGGAACGACAGAGGTCCCTTGATTCCATCGACTCCACCTAATATATGGGACTTGATTCCCACCTCGACGCTCAAGTCCTTACCTTATTTCTTGGGAGAAGATGTTGTCACCCTGACAGAGCATTTGCACCACTTGGTGAGCTTGTGCATTGTGCACTTCATTGAAAAACAAGACATAGCCCTAAGGCTATTGGCGACCTCTTTCATAGGGAGAGCTTGCAAATGGTACCTCACCCTCAGCCCACAATCCGTTGGAATCTGAGACCAATTGGTTGAAATCCTGATAAGCAGATTCGAAGAGAGGGCAGATGGAGATTCTATTATGGAGCAACTCATGACCATCAAGAGGGTACCTGTAGAAGCAATGGACGATTTCAATGTCCAATTCCACAAGACTTGGCAAAGGATCTCAGACAAGATTCCACTACTTTTGGGTATGGCATTTATTTACTATCTAAAAGCTTTCAATTCTGAAATTGCCATGATGGTCAAGTCTAAGGGTGGGAATTCACCTACCGGAGGCCTATGAAATAGCCATCCAGGCTGAAAAGGATCTAATCCAAATAGGAAGGCTAGCCCCTAGACCACCTCTGCCATTGTTTCCTTCCATTCAACCCTCATACCATCCCTCTTCGACTTGTGCAATTTTCCACCAGTCCGACTATCCCGACCATGAGCCTAGAGCAACCTTAGATTCCCGCTTCTTTTGCTGTTAAGATTGATGAACTGTATAATATGATGAAAACCTTCTCTAAGGATATCACAGCCCTAAAGAGGTAGCATAATGCTCAAAGGTTTTCCTACTAGAATTATCCAAAGCCTCCTTTTCAACAGGGAAGCACAAATATCCGACCTCCTCCAGTTGGATATCATAAACCTTTGTTTTTGACCAACAAAAATCACGGTCAGTCGTAGGCTTCGACTTAGCAGATGGTACCTATGTCAGTCCCAGTCCAACATATGCCTACAAGCTTAGCTAGAGACATGGTCGCCACTCAAAATAACTATATTGAAGATCCTAGTGGCTGGTACTATTTGACTTTCGACTATCTCTCTTTTGATTGTTATGTTGGAACTGAGTCTCAAGCAGTTGGGATTGCTCCTTCCGACCATAATATTGCACATCCTTCTCTGTCAGAAGCTCGGATGCCAAGTTTGGAACTTGCCTTTCAACCTTCGACCATACCATCAGTTGTCAATTTGCCAACTCCCGTAGCAAACTATTGTTACCTGGGACAAAGCGGAAGTGTATGCCGTATTGGATGAAGCAGGCCCCTCAAGCTCAGGGAGACCAAAAGTTCGATCGGAATATAACACCGGGGCCAAGAGAAGGGTCATTAAAGAGTAAGGGGTATCTAGTTTAATAGATACTAGACCCCAAAGAAGGGAAGCGGACGATTGAAGGACTGCCCCATCACAAGCTACACTAGAGAATGGGGCCCAAGTAGTTTCGACGATCACTAGAGCAGCCTTGGAATTTTTGATTCAAACTTGTTGCAAATTTGCCGAGGCCACCTCTGACGACAGAAAGGGCTAGGCTCCAGACAACGTCAAATACCATTGCAAGAACCACTTTTGTCAAACCTTTCAATATGGTGGAGCACCTGAGGAAATATTTCGTAGCCATACCTCTTTGGGACGTCCTCTTGATTCCTAAATAGGTGAAGAATTTGGAAGAGGTCCTAAAGAAACAAAAAGAGTTGAGCAGACAAGGGACACCTCAACTCTCGACAGGCCCAAGCCTACGTCATTCTACCTGACCTTGATCTGTGGAGATAAGGTGATACATAACTGCATGGACTTAGGGTCAAGTACATTGGTCATGCATAAAAGGGTAACAGAGGCACTTGGCTTATCTCTTGAGCATGCCAACAATAGGGTAGTCTAGTTAGATGGCACTCTAGTTCCAGTCTTTGTGCTAATTTAGGACCTGTCTTTGGCACTTCAAGCATGCCCTGACTTGGCATTTCACCAAGACATAGTGGTGATCGATCTTTTGGCCACATTTAGAATATGCTTTTTCGAGAGACTTCACCGCTAAGATTGGAGGATACCTGTTGTTGGACTGAACTCATATGTTGCTCTGAGTTGGTACGCGACCAAGTTCAAGATTCTGTCAGAACCCCTCCACATGTACCACATAGAGCAAATCCCCTCCGAAGGAAGTGGAGAGGAGCAAGCATACTTTGTAGAAGAGGAATTGTTGGAATTCAACTACCTCATGGACGAGGTGCATCCATACATCCCTAACGAGTATCTGGAGCAATGGGCATCCGAGACATGGGGAACGGATCTTGACAAAGCATTTGAGCTAGTTGGCGTGGGGTGATCCATGTTAAGTATTTCTTTGTACATATTGTATATATTTATTAAAATAAAGAAAAAAAGTTATTTTTTTGAGAAAATCGATTGGAAAAGCTTTTCCACGCAAAAGGGGCGAAGGCTTGCAAAGACAAAACTTACAACGGTCCTAACCATCTATCTGATCGAAGGGAAGTAGTCTTTATATCAAAGCTAGCCATTTGATCAAAAGATCATCAACGATTGTAGCAACCGAAATTAATGATGGCACACGACCCGATCTTGGTTGTCAGAGGATAGGAGCTCGATTCACACCTAGAGAAGTGCGCCCAAACATCCACCACAGGGTGGTTCCTCGTAGGACACAATGATTGACACTTGCATGACAAGCCCAAAAAGCGAAAGAAAAATATTTGCATGGTAGTTACGTTAATTTGACCGGTGATATTTGTCGTAGGAATTGTTGTGAGTGGCACACTTCCCCACTATGATAATCATGCATGTCCTTGAATCTCCATTGGCCAAATTTGAATTGGGCGATATTAGGGCTTTACTATCCATTCTTCGTTGAAACAATTGCGAATTTGGTGTGTTGGGTTAAGTATTGCATCTATCGGGTGCTGTAATGAGCTGCCCTGTTCTGTGTTTGGTGCTTTTGCAATAACTATGGATTAATTTGAACATGCAATAATACCCAGATGAAAGAAGCCAATAACAACAGCATGCAATGATACCCAGATGGATTTAAAATTGAATAAACGATTTTTATGCAGAACCCATAATCAAAATAGCTTATTAATTCATATCAGCAAATTAACAACAATGTTTAGAAATTCCAGATGGATAAATGTCTTCAGAATATCATTATAAACATACCAATTTGCTATTATCTCCAACTGATGGACTATAAACCTCTGAATCTTTGATAGAATCACATAAGCGTGAATCCTGAGTGAATTCACCAACCAAGAATTGAGTTTTCGTCTAGCTCCCTTCTCCAATACTAAGGGTTTCCGTCCTCAGAACTTCAACAATCTTCACACTATCGATCCTTGAAATGGAACCGATCTGCCCTTCGGGGTTTCGTCCGTCAGGTTATCGATTGGGGTTTGCGTCCCTTTCAATGAAGAAATATTAATCTCCAAGAGAAGAAATAACATAAACCAGAATGTCTGAAATGAGACCAAGCCACCGAAAAAATAGGCTCCTCCTTGGAAAACTCTTTTTTGTGCGCTCAATGTGGGATAAGCATATTTCTTTCCCTTTAATTATAATATAAAGTTTTAACTTTATTAAGTGAATTTAATAATTCACTTAATAAAGCCAAGATTTGCGCTTTAAAAACTCTGCCTTATGAAACTCCGAATGACCAACTGAAACATGTTCTGGATACCCATTTCGTTGTAGAACAACATCCCCCTGTCTGCTCGACAAGAAACCCTAAAATCTGACACTGCTAAAAATAGCAATTCCAACATCTTAGCTCCGTTTGATCATGAACGACCACCAAAACTGAGCTCTAAGAATCCAAAAGCTGTCTCAAATATCTCCAAAGGCTCTCATCCATATGACATAGCCTACGGGAACCCGTGTATAGGCTAGTCTCAATGTGCTCCCACTAGCTGATTAGAAGGGGACATTACAGGTGCCGATAACCATACTGCGCATTCATGGCAGGTGAGAAGGGTGATCTTACAAAGCGAGGAGTTCTATGGCTCAAGGAAAAGATAATCATTTCAAAAAATGAAAGCAAACCCGAGCCAAAATGACAACAGACGGTTCCCGCCGCCTCCTTGGAAAAGAGAAGATTTTGTGTGCATGGAGAAATTATAACTGATCCTCATGCTAGCATCCTGAAGGGAGATTTACCAAAAGGGAAACAGTGGCCTTCAAAGCTCTTCTTTTGGTCGCAATCTTCTAAAGAACGTTAAAGTTCTAAGCTATAAAGGAGAAACAAAGCCTAAGTTGACAAGAGCCTGATTGCGCAAGTGTCCAATCAATGATGGAAAGGAGGAAAAACAGCTCTAGAAGCCTTACGCCTAGGGTAGGACACATGCCTGCTCCATCAGATCCCTCCCCAACCACCTTTGACCAGGACGTGACGATGCCCTTTCCTTAGTCCACGGGCCCTGAGTTCTTGAGAGATATGGTAGAGGGGGTGATAGATCCTAAACTGTCCTGAAGGTCTAAGAGCTTAAGAGATGGGGCACTAGAGCGCTTCAAGCAAAGCCTCACGAGAGTTTCAATTCCGAATCTAGAGTAGCACATTAGTGTAGTACATGGCGCCAGAAGGGTAGAGCTACTTTGAGATAATCGCCCCATACGTCGAGTTATACAACCCCAATACTGAGGATATTTGGGCCCCTGATGGGAGTTTCGAAGTATTTAACAATGCCCACCTAATTCAGAGCAAGTTGATGGTGGAGATGGGAAAGACCGTGGGTAATTCCGCAAGTGCTACTGAACTTTACAACATCATCCTTGAGAAGCTGGCCTATCTCCGAGATGAATGTGGTGTGAGAGGGAAAGAGCTACCAACATTTCCCCTAGATATTAAAGGTTTGAAGGATAGTGCCAGGGATGTGGCAAGGATGTTGGCGTTTATATTGGGCCTGAAGAAGGAGTTGTTTTGGGCTCAGGTCGGGGTCCTATGCTTGATGAGGCACACACCTAGCAAGGAAAGGGTTGTCTTAGATTTCGTCGATTGCATTGCCAATAACATCCATGAGGGACTGGTCGAATTATGAAGGACTTGCATTTTCCATTTTTTGGCATACCTGGCCTATTTAGTCTTATTCCAAAACCAGGGGATATACCTCGGACTAGCTACAAAGGCCAAGGATGAGTCAGGTCACCCAGCGCCTGTCTCTTCTTGGATAGAAGGCTTGAGAAGGTCCTCCTCTTCTTAGTTCTTACTATGATTTTGTTGAGAATTTCCTAATCCAAATGTTGACAACCCTCAAAGGGCAGAAACCTAAGCGCCTCACTGCAAATTGCAAGAAAATTGTGGGGGGACAGCATTTGGGAGATTGGTTTTATGCCGAAGATCAAACTCTCATCAGGATGCATGGTTTCAACAAGCAAGCATATTGGTTGCCAAAACATGTGACCGAGTGGGTCTTTGTAATTGAGGCCCTCCGCCAGTTGTATCTCATCGATACATTGTATGCGAGCTAAGGGAACAAGATCAGCCTCTTGAAGCTGCCCCTCGCTTTCAATGGAGTTAGCTTGGTAAATCGAAAGGCTCGAGCTTCTGGAGAAGAAGCTCGAAGAATTCAAATTATAGAAGGCCCCAAGGGAGTGGAAATACGACGTTTGTGGAGTGGCTGGCTAAAGTTAAGAACTCGGTGGAGTTCATACGTGAGTCTAGACTAGACTTGGAAGCTCTTTAAAACCCCACAGACGAAGAAGGCACACCCTTGTTGAAATAGTTGTTGGAACAAGCTCCACTGCCACCACCAGGGAGAAGGTTTTATGAGACTTTCTATACGACGATAAGGAGGGTAGACCCTAACTACTAGATCCATGCACCCAAGTTAAAGTTCTTGCTTAAGGAAAAATGGGATATGGAGAAGATCAATGCTTGGTGGGAGTTCTAGCAAAAGATCAACAATACAACACCCGTGTTTGGACAGATAGACGAAGATGTAGAATTCGAAGAACGTTGGGGACAAAGAGCATGTCGAAGAAGAGAACTCTAGCAGGAGGCAGTGTAGAAATGGTTGTAGAGGCCATTACCCAAGCAATAGTGGACGTAGAAGTAGGGTCAAAGGAATTCCTTTGAGTGGAGGATTCCCTCCCGTGGGACACAAAGGTTGCGACATATGAGCAACACTCCTCAAATCAAGAGTTACAGGCTCAAACAACCACCTCAACACAACATAAGCGTAAGGTGAAGCCTTAAGCCACCACAACCCAAATAGCTGAGGAGGCACCCAATGCCCCTCCTCCTTCCGTGTTGGACGCAAGAACCCCGCCACCTTTGGCACCAACCCCACCAGCACAAACTCATATCTCTCTTGCCTTAGTGGTCACCCTTCCTTAAGAAACTCCCATTGCATACGACCCTCCACATGGGGATCCCGCTCCAAAATCTCGAGGCCCTCACATCGCTGGCTTCTGCTCCCCCCACCCCGTAGGCAAAGCGTTCAACCCACCTTGGTTGGGGGAGTCTTGCCTTTTCATGCCATCCCTTAGTTGCTTCCATCTTGCGATTCTTCCAGCCAGTTTTGCCACTCCCTCCACCAAGGCAGCTAGTGGTTAGCTCCACCACTTCTTCGAGCGTACTGCCGTACTTCAAAGAGATCCAGAAGGTCTTCGAGTACGCACAAGAGACTAAAAGAGCGACCAAGCCAGCAGTGAGTCAAGAGCCAAATTGATCTACAGTAAAGGGTTCTCCACTTGGTCTATATGGACCCAAAGGTCTTCAAGCTAGAAGGGCAAATGGAGCCCCAAGATTATCAAGTGACCAAGGTGGCCATTAGTTTGCAAGGCACTAGGGCTAGGGGTACAACCAAATTGGTCGAGAACATAAGCAAACTCGTCAAATACGATTTGATGACCTTGGAGAGGAGATTACAAAAAAGGGAGAAAGAACTCCAGGAGGTCAAGGACGTTCTCAAAGACTTATAGACAAAAATCAAAGGGCTTCGGAATCAGATGGAGTAGACCGCGAGTGCTCAAAAAACGATTGCCCTCTTGGAAGAGGAGCGAAGGAAGAGTCATGAATTGACGGATCGGTTTGTTATGGTACCTAGGAATAGGTATATGGGGATATGCTATTATACTGTATAAGGGTTGGCATGGTCCACACATAACCCAAGGTTGATTATAATAGAATATTATATTAGTAGTTGGCTCCCCAAAATAGAATTAGAAGATGGGTATATAAAGAAGGGATATTGTCATTGTAATCATCATGGAGATCAATCATATGTAATTGTCTTTGCCCATGAAGTGGCTTATGGGACTTTGCCCTCTCTAAGTGGTGCTCTCATCTTGGGAGATCTTGTGGAGTTATTCCTTCCTTAAGGAGTATTATTGGTGTTGCCCTACCTTAAAGGTATTATCTATCTTTGTCTCATTTTGTGGATTATTATTGTGGATTTTATTTGTGGATGAATTATTTGATATTTTTGCATATGGGTGAATGATTTTTGTTAATAAGCATGAAGTTTCGTAACATGGTTGTTCGTTGTAGAAATCCAGCTCACCTCATACAAGGTCAACTTCAAGAGGGCAAAGAAAGAGATGCTCATAAATCTTGCAACAGAATACTGCCTGATTGATTTGAGATATCTGTACCACATACTAGGATAGCATAGCCAAGTCGATGGTTTTTGATGTCTCGCCCCATCGAATTCACTAGCATGACATATTGATTGAGTGTGGAAATCACTCAAGAGGTGGAAGAGACCTTGGCGGCCGAATCGTAGAGGATGAATGAATCAAACGATTTCCAGGTTTGGATTGTTGCTGCAAGCGAGTAGGAAGTGGAGGTTGTTGGCATCCAGGATCGAGAGGCAACGTTCAAGAAAATATGGGACACTCTCAATAGAGAGCAAGCGGCGCATGAATGTGTGGCCTAGGTGGAAGCCTTAAACAAGGTGATTGGCAACTTACATGCCCCTTTGGACTCTCTAATTCAAAAGGGTCTACCATCTCCTTGGGTAGGTGATCATAACCCCCTTTCGAAGCAGGAGTATTTGCGAGCCTCAGAGGATTAGAAAGAAAGGGGTTTGAACTTCCAAAAACGACTAAAGGTCCTAATAGTTGAGGATGCTATGAAAGCTATTGGGCCTGTGGTTGAGATTGAAGTGCAGGTACGAGAAGTCATGTGCAAAGTAGCAGATTGCTCGCGCATACACTAGATTAAGCTCCTGAGGAGCCACCGCCGTTGCCAAGAAGCTAGATCATTCCATGAGGAAGAGTGGGAGGAAGTGAGAGCTCAAATGAGCAAGCTCTCATCTCATTAACCTTCCCATGCACTCTCTAATTTTTGTTCCTTCTTCCTTATGCTCTTGTCATTATTTTGTTTTGTTGTCGTTGTTTATGTTTGTCATTTCCAGTTTCCAATTTTGACTTTGTGCCCAAGGACAAGGCAAGCAGCCTGGGTTCCCTCTATTTAGCAGTCTGAAAGGCCCTGGGAGCTACCAAAGTTGTAGGGGATTTTTCCCTATAGCCCCGCTTCACTCAAGGAAGACCCAATTGGAAGCGGGGCAAGCGGAAGAGGGCAGTCGAAAGGCGCTTCCATCCTTTAGTCGGAAGGAAAAGACTTCAAGAGAAAACGGACAAGTTTAGAAGCTGTGTTGCTCGTTAGATCTTCCATTGATGGTCAACACTCATATTTCACCCCAAACCAACCACATTGAGGGGTTCAAGGCCTGTAGGCCGTTGATTTTCCATCCAACGGTCCACGTGGTCCTTTCGACGGAGGAGAGCACACACAAGAGGAAAAGGCCTCGATGAGATTCAAAGTGAGACACGTTGTGGCTAGTCATGAGCCCGAGGTGAAAGGCGCCAGCTCCCAGACAAAGGAAGCCCGCCATTGGCTGAAGGAGGTCCCACCTCAATTGGGGACACGTGGTAGTTGCGTGCACAAAGAAAAAGGTAGGGAAAGGAGCATTTAAGAAAACACTCGCCATTGGCCACAAATGATGACTTTAGCAGCCTAGCTTGTCAGAGCCAACCATGTGGAAGTTGCGGTGACCATCCACCATACGCTTGAGCCTACCCTGCTGATTTACGCCAATTAGGAAGGCCATGCCTACTACGTCATCTAGAGGGGTATTCTAGGAGAAACGCGACGAAGACTTAATGGCGCAACTGTCCCCAACGCAGCAACAACAAAATAGCTCGGCGACGATTTGTCATTCGAACGCCCAAAAGCTCCTAGCATTGATGGCTTCGAATCTAGAGACCTCGAAGTTCTTGATTCTAGTTGTAGAAGGATTTCAGTTGTAGATCAGAGGATAACTTGCAAGCCTTTTGCGCATAATTCCAGAGGGAAAGGACCCTCCTCTTGGCTTATAAATAGGTCCAAATTTGGATTGTAAAGGCATTGGGAGCTGTCTGCTTGTGCCTAGTATCTGGCCTTGTGGTTTCTTCCTTTCACGCCCTTCTTCCCGATTGTGATAAGCAGAGCTCGAGCCTTGAGTTGCTAAGGAGCATCGAGCCTCTAGGCTGCATGCCTTGTAATTAATTCAGGCACATTATTGGAAGCCATGACTAATTTCGCTATGTCCTCCTTTGATGTGTTTTTGATTCTCGGTTGTGTGAGGTTTAGTTGTATTCATTCTTCCTATTAGACGGTGGTGCCCGTGTTCATTTATGGCCACTTCTTGCAGTCAGGAGGGATTTTAATTCTTGGCGCATCACCCTCGTAGCTTAGGTTTTTTAATTTTTTGCAAAGTTTACTTTTCCTGCATTTTTACTTTCATTGCAGTTCCTTTTCCCTGCAAAACCCCCTAGCCTTAACTCATGAAGGCCTCTGTGCATCAAGGATTCAACTCGATGAGGAGTCGGCCTAGATTAAAAATTCTGAAGATTGCATCGTAGGTGGTCCTCCCATTTGTGGCACTTCCTGTTGTTTTTCTCTATGCAAGGCGTGGGTGCCCCTGGCACATTAGGCTTCCATCCGATGGGTCGGTGCATTCTGAGATGACAATAGTAACTAAGTCGATTGAGCTGAGGCCTAGTAGAAAGTCAGGGTGCGTACTACCACACTAGCCCCGGTTTCAATTCCCATTGCGTTGTCCTTGATTATGTTGATTTTTCTATCACCTTAAAATTTGAAATTATAAATGGTTTCCTTAAAATGTATCTGATATTGCTAGTTCATGAATTTTACATAGGATTGCAAGAAGATGACTAAGCTAGCAAGTTGAGAATGATGAAATGAAAACAAAGTTTGCGAGAAAATAATAGAGGGAGTGGATTTAGTCAAACCAAAGGAGGCATTTACAAAGGCCTTAAAAAGAAAGGTGGCAAAAAGTAAATTTCCCTATTTGCAATTGGGGACATGTCAACCATTTTGAAAGCTTTGGAGATAAGTAAGTTTGAGGAAGTTGAAGGACAAAACTAAAAGAAGAAGCTAGTGATGGTTTGTTGAATTAATTTAGGGCCTCATGTGAGGTAGACACTTGCATCTCCATGTAATTGTTGGACTTATATGGATGATTATGAGGAAGTGTTTATGATGTATTCTCATGACAAGCTTGAAAAATCTAAACATCTATGGACCTTGAGAAAGGAGGCCTCTTGTAGATGATGTTGGAAGGTCTAATTAGCCCTTGATTGTTACTTATTCTATATTTTATTCTATTCAAAGTTGAAGTCAATTGGCATAATGATTTTGTCTTATCAAAATCTCCAATTACAACTTGAGTGGGCTTAGTGGTGAAGACTTTGGAACTCCAAATAGGAAGTCCAAGGTTTAAAACGGGGGAGGGTAGAGTTGTACACCATGCTTCGGTAACTGAAGTTCGGTTGGAAAAACACATGCTGGGTAAACAACAGCCTCTATGAGGATCATCCCATATGGCCTATGGCCTCTTGGACGTTAAAAGCTACTCCACTTTAGTTTATGCTGTGGAATTCAAGCCAAGTGTGCAAAGTCAAATGAGGACAATGAATATCAACTAGATTTCATCTACCACTTCCATTAACTCTAAATGTATTGTGCAAAGCCAATATGTACCTATAGTGAAATTATAATAGTAGCATGCACTGAGTGGAATGCAAACAACAAAAAAGCATAGATTGAAGAGTAAATGAGAGAAGATATTTGCCAAGACTGATGATTTACACTGTATATTGAAATAAATTAAATATATGTACAAGGAAAAGCTGTGTTTGCTAGATAAGGTGACAAAGCATATGCAAAATATACTAATTGGAAAATTCTAACTCAAAAGAAAGAAAGTTCTAATTAGAGAAATGCTAATTTACATGGATAGAAAGTATGTTACAAAGCAGGAAAATATTCTAATATACAACCATAAAAATCAAACATTCTAATCTGATCTTTTCCTTCTTGCTTAGTGGAAGTTGTCCCAAACTTCTACAATAGTTGAGGAAACTTTGCTGCAAGGAATGATACAGAGAATCACTTATCCTGTATTGGCAAAGTGCCTTTGCGGCCCACCAAGCAGTAGTGGTTTGCTTCTTACAGTTGGTGTGAATCCTAGCATCAAGCAAAGTATCAACCACCAAAAGTTGCTGAAAATCTGAAGTGGATCTTCAGGATAAGTGACAGAAATATCCTCCTCTAAGTGACATGGAGCATGTCGCTTTAGCTAGATGACATAGACAACATTATGAATGCCAAGTTGAGTTGGGAGATCTAGGCAAATTGCATTGGGTCCTACTGCTTGAAGTGTATAATGGGCTTCATCTTGTGATGGTGTTGGTTGTGAAACCTTTGTTTGTCTAAGTGAAGCTAAAACAATCATCAACTTGGAAAGAATGACAGACTTGATCTTGATCATGGAGTGCCTTGAATTTGGCTTGTGTTTGTTGAAGAATATCTTGAACTTTGGCATGAATCTTAGCCAAATGCTGCACAAAGGAAGAAGCTTTGTCTTGCTCCTTCTGTTCATGGGACATATGTGGAATTGGAAGAGAAACCTGAATCTCATAAGGTGCCAATGGTTGGAAGCCATAATAGACTTCAAAAGGAGAATGCCCTGTAGAGACATGAGTAGCCTGATTGTAGCTATGCTAAAAAATGTGCAAATAATTACCCCATTTCTTATTCTGTTGATGATAGGTGTGCTAAGCATGGACTAAGGTGCGATTAACAATCTTAGTCTGGCCATCAATTTGCCGATGACATGAAGTGGAGAAGCGCGACAACGAAGAAGTTTCTACAACGATTTCCAAAAGGGACTTAAGAAACAGGAGTCACGTTTAGAAATAATACAAATGGTAGCCCAAAACTGCTCCAAACATGTTTAAAAAACAAGTCAGCCACCTGGGGCTCATCTATAAACATGATGCATGGTATAAAAATTGCCATTTTGGAAAACCAATACGCAACAACAAAATGTAGTTAAGTTGCCTTTGAGTGGTAGATAGACCACTGATGAAATCCATGGAAATAGATTCCCATGGTTGAGAAGGAATTGCCAAAGGTTGATACAATCCAAGCTTTTGATTGGAAGGCTTAAGTTGGCTACAAAGAGAGCATTGACGAATAAAAGATTCTACTTCCTTCCTCGTAGAAGGCCAATAAAAGTAGTGTTGAAGATAGTGCAAGGTCTTTTGCACACCAAAATGTCCACCACAATAAGAGGAATGAGCTTCTTTGAGTAGAAGTTGAGAAAAGGGGCCAGCAAAAACACAAAGCTGAGTCAACCTGTACGGTAACACATCTTTCAAGCTGAAATCAAGAAAAGGTATCTGATTTACTATTGCAGGCAGCTGGAAAGCAGCAAAAATTGGACCAAAGTGAGGATTTGTGTAGTAGAGATTTTTCCATTTATCATAAGATGCACATTGAACATCCAAGATGCCAAGCACTTTTAGGAGGACGACTAAGAAAATATGCCACTTTGTTGGTGACACCTTTCTTGTATTTGGTCACCAAATGATACTGTTGCATGTAAGCTACCCATTTCAAATGTCGATGTTTTCAAATTTTTGATTAAGAGTTCAAGAAATTCAGGAGTTAATGATCTATGTGCAAATTGATCTCTTTGCCAAGAAGATAATGACACCATTGTTTGAGTGCTTGGACTAAGGCATAAAATTCCTTATCATAAATGCTATAATTAAGCTTGGCTTGTGACAAAACCTTAGAAAGATAGGCCATTGGATGTCCTCCTTGCTTAAGAACTACTTCTATAACATATTAAGAAGCATCGGTCCCAAGCTCGAATGATTGTTGGGAGTTAGGATAGGCAAGCATGAGATTAGTGCAAAGGGCATCTTTGGGATGATGAAATGCTCGGGCAGCCTATGGATTCCAAGTAAAAGTTTTTGATGGGTAAGCTGATGGAATGGGTGTGAAACATGTGAGTAGTTGCAAATGAACTTCCTATAGAATTTCATACTCCCAAGAAAACTCTTTAGATTTGGATTGTTGATGGAATTGGCCACTAATGAAGTACCTTTATTTTATTGGGATCCATATATACCCCATTGCTGTCAATGAGGAAGCCCAAGTACTTCACTAAAGTTTGTCCAAAGAAGTATGTCATCATCTTCACTTGGAACTGGCGTTGGTGAAGAAGATTCAAAAATGTGTTTACATGGATCAAGTGTTCTTCCCATGTATTGCCATAGACCTAGATGTCATCAAGATGGACGACAACAAAGTGGCCAAGATGTGGCCTAAAGACGTCATTGATAATGCACAAAAATGTAGTAGGTGCATTACCAATGCCCAAAGGCATGACCAACTACTTGTAGAGCCCAAACTTCGTCTTGAAGGTTGTTTTCCAGATGTCACGAGGCTCCATGCAAACTTGGTGATATCTTGAAGTCAAGTCAAGCTTAGTGAGGTACTTAGATCCTTGAAGATGATCTAGCGCTTCTTCACAGTGATTTTGTTGAGAGACCGATAATTCATGACTAATTCCACTCTATATACCCTTTCTTTGACATTACAAGAGCAGGCCATTCGCAAGGCAAAGTGCTAAGGCCAAATCTTGCCATCCTCTAGCAATTGCTTGATCTTGCACTTGAACTCAACACTCTCAATGGAGGCAGTGCGATACGGTGGTTGATTGGGCAATTAAGATTCTGACATAAGGTCAATGGAATGCTAAATGGATCTCAAAGGGGGATCCCTATAGATTCTTTAAAAACATCATAGTAAGCATTGATTAGAGACTGAATTGTTGATGGGAGCAGCTTGTCAGCATTGGCTTTCTTGGCTTCTCTAATGATGCAAAGAGTCAAAATTTGTGCAAATTATCTTGTCGAACTATAGGTCTACCAAAAAGCAAGGGACTAGCAAAGGAAGAAGTAAATTGATACACTTTACCATCCTTTTGCAACTGATGGGTCTTGTGAAAGCCATCACAAACAACCTTGTGATCATATTGATATGGCAATCTAATGGAATGACATCACTTACTGCTGTTTATTGGAATGGCTAAATGGCAAATGTCATAGAACACTAGTGGGTGACAAGTGTTGGTTGTCCTTCCTCTTCGACCCAACGCAAATGGTATGGAGGGAGATGCTTTGTAGTTGGCAAATTAAGAGTATTTACTAACGTCTATGAAATTAGATTCTTTTGACTGCCATTATCAAGGATCAGCTCCACCAAACATTGATTTGATAATTTTGTATGAACAAAGCTTTTCAATTTTATGAAGTATAGTTATTGACCATGAGAATAAGCTGAGGATTAGAAACACTAGGATTTGTTACCTCAATTATGAAATTGTCATGGCATGGTGGTGACTATGGCTCAGCTAGAAGGGCCTTCGCCTTCTTTGATTTCAAGACTTGACATTCTTCTGTAGAATGTTCAATGCGCTTATGATAAGCACAAAAGTTCTTATTCCCATTGCCAAAATCTTTATTAGATCCACCCTTGGGAAGAACTCTTGGGCTTGGCGGGATTTGAGTTATTGGGTAAGGTAAAAGTCCTCTTTTTCTGTGATGCATGAGATAGATTGGTCTTCTTCGTTTGTTGCCTCGCTTCCACCTTTAGAGCAAGCTGGTAAGCTGGCTACATGGATATAATAGTGATAAGCTCTATCTCCTCTTGAAGATGAGAAAACAATCCAGATAAAATTTTGAGGCAGAGGACATTGACAGGTTCAACCACGTCTAACTTGATAGAGAGTTGATTGAACTCCTTAATGTACTGTTTGACTGACTAGCCAGATTTCTGATGAAGCCAAACAGCCAACATCTCCTTGGAATATCCAAGGGGATAAAAGCGTGCCCAAAGTGTTGTTTTCAATTCTTTCCATATAGCAAGTTCTGGCTGCTTTGTTGCTTGTAGAAGCTTGACATGCGATTGCCACCAAGTGAGGGCTTGATCATCCATATGGACCTCAACCACCATGATCTTTTAGCCATCCATGAGTTCTGCCTTGAAATATGCCTCTGGATTGTGAATCCAAGCATTCATTTTATCCCCATCGATTGTGCCATCTATGAGGAATGAATATCCTGGTGTCCAACTTGAAGGCAGGTTGGGCAATCAAGACAGCCAAGAGGAAGAAATGACAGATAGTTGTCCCATGAGAAGTTGAAACATATTTGCCATTTGATCTGCAAGTTTCAGCTGAAACTCATTCTGTTGTTGTCGCTGATCGTTCAACTCTTGCGTCAAAAACTGAATTAAATGAGAGTTGGGTGTACAGCTGCCTGAACTAACCATCACAATATTTTCTGTCCTCTTTTTTCTTTTTCTTTTGGGTTCGGGGGAGGGGGAGAAATACAAAAATTACTACAACAAAGGCCCAAAAAAGCCTCCCAAAGCAATAATTTGTGGAAAAAACAGAGACTCCTAAAAATCAGTAATTTGCAAGAAATAAATGGAAGAAAATGTCCTCTACTTAGTTAATCTACTTTTAAGTGTTTTTTAAAATCCAAGAAAGAACACCAGCAAAAAGGAGGATGCTCGTCTGTAGGGGAAAAGAGGACAGCAGCCTAGGGCAACAAATTCGGCAGCAGCAAACAAGACATCAGGGAAGGGTGTTGCAGCCAATCTCAACTTGAGTCTGAGAAAAATGATACTCAACAAGGATGGATCCCAAATAGATATACAAGGATAAAGAGTTGCTTGCTGAATAAGGCAACCAAGCACATCCATAGGATACTAATTGGAAAGTTCTAACTAGAAAGATAGAATATTCCAATTAGGAGGATGCTAAATTACATGGACAGAAAGTATGCAGAAAAATATTCTAATATACAACTATAAAAAGACAAACATTCTAATCTCATCAAAGTGTTGACACGTAGTGTATATGATTTTTAAAATTTGGGTTCATGATGCAAAACATCATTGTTCGTTAGATTTACAAGATTAAGTGGTGAATCCCTTGTAACTCATCACTAAGGGTCAAGATTTTAAGTATAAATTACTTAAAATACATCATAAGTCTAGACTTCCTCTCAAGGTTACCAGGTGCGAGGGTGCGGTGGGAATCGCGGGTGCGGGTGCGGGTGCGGGTGCGGGTTTGGCTCCCGTCAAAAATAGGGTTCGTCGGGTGCGGCAAATTTTTAATATATATATATATATATATATATATATATATATATATATATAAAATATGTATCATTTATCCAAAATAATAATTTATTATAAAAAAAATTAAAAAGTTAAATTTTTAATATATATATATAATATGTATTTTTTATCCAAAATAATAATTTATAAAAATTTATTATAAAATTTTTTTTTAAGTTCAAAATTTTAACGTATAAACTTTTAAAAATTTAAAAAATTAAAATATTTTAAATTTTAAGTTTTACTTTTAACTTTTATTTTTTTATGTTTTATTAAGCTTGTATGGGCTGGGTGTGGCTGGGCCCACCTAAACATTAAAAAACCTTAAATTTTAAAGTTATAAACTTAATTAAAAAAAAAAAAATTAAATGTTTTTTTTAAAGCGCTGGCGTCATCTTCGTACAATTGGGTACATTCTCGAAGGAAATTTACTACGGGTAACCATAATTACTGTTGATTTGGCTGGGCGTGGCCGCGTGGCTGGGCGTGGCCGCGTGGCTTAAAATTAAAAAAGGCAAAAGCATATATTTAAATTGACCTTCTGCCTATACGCTTTCTTCAGTTCGGCAAATCCCACTGTCTGCGTTACAGGCTACATCGTACAAAGTCATATTCAGCGAAGAAGAAAAGGCTGATATATTTTATAACATCTGCAATTAACTTAGTTCAGAACCATTTTCAGAATTATTTGTAGTCTGCTGTGTGGCTTATTGGCAGGCTGGTGGGTCAGGGAAATGGTTTGACGAGAGCGAGAGGAGTGATGTCCACTGTCTGAGTGGGAGGACATTCATATCCTTTGCTATCCAGCGCGGGTGGTCTCTATATCGTGACGTCGTTGGTGAAAATGGAAAATGATCGTGGATGTGGACGGGGACGACTAACTCTGAAAGCCCGCGTCTCTACCATCTTTTATCGATTCATGCGGAGTTCAACTTTTTTTTGACCTCTTCTGAACGGGAATCCGCAATCATGGAATGGAATTGTGATGTGAGAACATTACATGCCTACACACTGCGCTACAACTCGGATTCGCTTTATCTCCTTTTTGGACAAAATTTCAGAAGATTTTTTGTGTGACTTCATCTCTCTGCGAGCGGATATTTTAACTGTTGGAGACGTTAACACCGATAGAATAAGTGATGCGTCTGCGGTCCCTTCGCAATGAAGGCCCTTTGCATTCCCATTTCCAATTTCGCTTTTCTTCGTGGTCGGGGACCCCGGTCCGAGGGTTATGTGTTTGCCTTGGCCTTGGCGTTGGCATTGGAATTCGCCGTTGGCATTGGAATTTGCCTTGCCTGTGTGCTTTGTTTCATTTTCATTTAGGTATTTTTCATTTTCATTTAGGTATCTAAAAATTAAAAAAGGCAAAAGCATATATTTAAAATTTTGGACCTTTTTCCTATACGCTTTCTTCAGTTTGGCAAATCCCACTGTCTGTGTTAGGCTGGACCCACCTAATTATTAAAAAGAAACTAAAAAAAAAATTTGTTCTTATATATTTTAATGCCCAAATAGGGCTAGGTTCGGCTGGCTGAACCCTAACTGTCCATCTGATAGGGTTCGGCTGGGCCGAACCTTGTCAGACAGGGTGCGGATAGGGTTCGGCCCAGCTGCACTCGTTCCCGCAATCGTGCACCCAGCCAACCGGGTGCGTGAACCCTATTTCCTTGCTTCCTCTCAATGTTTACTTGTTCGATCCTTCCTTGGAGTTCAAGTAAAGAAAAAATACCGTGGCCAAGAAGAGTGCTGAAGGTATCTTTCAGTTGTTACTTTGTCTACCTGAGGGTCCAAAAATATGCCTATTTTGACTTGCCTTATAATGAAGTAATGATGATCAATGTACTCGGCTTGAGTATTGAACAAAGAATTCTTGGCTGTATTTAGAATACTTTAATTACCACATTTGTTGTTTCTGTTGTTTTTGACTGGTGAAGACTAATTTCTGAAAAATTATCTCAATCATATGGCTTCACATGCTTGTTCAATTGCAGCTTGGGATTTTGCCTTGATGAAAAATGATTTTTTTTTTTTTGGTTCCTATTACTTCAAGAGACAATTGCTATACCACAACCAAAGCAATATCCTGAAGTGGACCATCAATTACCTCTGCAGCCTGCCGAGCCTGAATCTAAAGACTTCCTAAGTCCAATGTTCTCATTGTCAATAGACCCTCACTCGTATTGCGCCTTGCAAGTTTGTCAATAGTTGTATGATGCTTTCCAAGGACTTTGTTTGGAATTAGTCATGAACATATGAAGTAAATACTAAATACAAGATATCTGGTCTAGTTGCAATCATATAAATCAACATCCAACTAGTCGTTGATAGTTGATACAAAGCACTCTCCAGTTGTTTTCCTTCCTTATCTGATAATACCCCACTACCTACTTGTGATTGTGTATGTGCCAGCTTGTATTCGTCCATTTTCAACCTCTTGATAATTTTCCATGTCTATTTACCATGAGTATAGACATTTTGCATGGCTTCCACTAAACCACCATCTAATTCTACAATGGAGTAGTGCAAGGTTTCTTGTATCAAAATTCTTTGTCAAGTGTTCAATCATTCCATCGTTATTACTTGAAATCATCAGTAATCAATGTATGCAACAGCTATGGTCCATACTTTGGCCATTTTAGACCTTGGTGCATTGTTGAATTTTTTTTAATTTTCTGAGGCCTATAATGCAAGGAATATTCATCAATATTTAAACTTGGTCTGTGTGAGTTTGTTTCAACCTGTACAATGTCCTTTGGGGAATGATGCATCAAATGGTCTTTGGCCTTGTTTAGGCAACAAGGTGGATGCTCTATATCCTTAGTCAGATCACCATTAAAGAAGCACTCTTGTCATCTAATTGACATAAGTTGCACTTAAAACAGGGAAGCCAAATCAAGGGCCCGAAGGCATGACAGTTTCTTCGTTAGCTATTCCTTCTTTGTACTTATGGATTTTGGCCACTACTCTGGCTTTGTGCTTGTCAACTGTCTGATTTGATTTATATTTAGCCCATAGACCTATTTGCACCCAATATCTTCCTTCCTTGCTGGTAATTCTGTCAATGTCGAAGTATCATCCCTGCAAATGGTTTCAATTTCTTCATTCTTTGTAGCTTTCCACTTTTGCTACTTACTGTCCTAATCAAATGTGGAAGGCTCTTCTTCACCAAGCACTTGATCCATTGGTGCATAATTAGCTGTATTTCTTATCTTAGACTGTCTGGTTTTTTCTTGCTGAGGAAGTTTAATTTCAGAAACACTCTTCAAGTACCATTTTGACATTTTTTTCTCTTGGGGATTAACTGCAACCTACATATCATTAAGCTCATTATTGCCACGTGTCATTGAATTTGACATGTCATTTTGCCTTGGAGTATTGGATATTGGTTATTCTAGCTATTCTTTTGTTGGAAGCTAAATTCTGCTGACATCAACACCCAATGCCTTTTCATTCAAGATGATATCAATTACACATGCAGCAACATCCTATGCCTCCATATCAAAGATAGTATTAATGACATGTGCACCTTCTTTATCCTCAATTCATATGTTTATGTTGTAGGAAACTCGCTTTTTGATTATATTTGGAATTGTTTTTGAAACTGAAACAACTAGAAACACTTTTTAGTCTGTTTTCATTGTCCATATGCCCACATGCTTGGCCTGCATTTGACTAGCATGAATAAGGGTTAAATTTTGCCTAAAATTGGGTTTTAAGCCTCATAATTCTGTTGAAATTTCATTATTGTTGCCTCTAAAATGGTTGAAAATATCGAATCATGATTATTATTGAGGATTGAGTTTAGAAGTTGATTTTCTAGAAGGTTCAATACCCATGTTGTGGTTGTAATTGCCTTCTTTCCCAAGAATTCTTCCAATAATGTAATGTTCCTTGACTGAAATGTGAATTCCATTCTCCATAAATTTTATTATTTTGTACTTCCCCAAATACGTGAGCCAATTCTGCAAAACACAAGAAAATAAGTAATTGACTATGACCCATTTGCACACAAGTGCATGATGAAGAAAAGGAAAGATTACACTTTTAAAAATCAAAACTGTTTCGGAAAGGGTGCCAAGCTTTCAAAACTATTTTTACAAAATCCTATGACCACAAAGTATAAGAATGATATAAAAGAAATCTTTTGCTTAGGCAACAAGATTTTCTTAAATAAAATATTAGTTTTTAGTCTTAAAATGGCATACATTAGTAGTCCAGCATTATTAGTCAAACATGAATGCATTTTGATATATTATAAATTTGTAACAAACGTTTTATAGAGAATTCTTGTGTAATTGTTATGTTTATAGGATATTTGCTTTAATATTCTATGTATATATCTATATGTATGTATGTAAATAATCACTTCATGTGGAGTTTCTCCATGTAGGCAGAAGAGTTAGTGCATGAACATCATGTCTGTATGAGCGCATGAATGAATACATGTGCCATGTCAATGATTGTAGGAGCCTTTTCTGACATTCCGCCACCTCAAGCATGAATGGGCGTGTATGGAGACGAGTATGCAAAAGCAATCTTGATTGTAAATATGTTTTGTCATTTTGTATAGTTTGCGCACTAAGTGTTTGTTAGAATGTTGCCATATTGTGTTAATTGGTGGGACATTGTTAGTGTGCGAATAAGATAATGTCATGCATTATCATGTAAGGGTAGTTAAGGACAGGTATGAGGGAGCTGTGAAAATTCACAACTACCTTCTTGTTGGGATTAGTATATATACACCCCTTACATTTTCGAGTGCATTATATTGTATCATCGTAGAATCAAGTCAGATTATCTCAGATCATACTGTTATCTTATTTGTTGAGAACACATTTTGTAAAAAATATTGTGACATTGCTGCAGTATTTGATGTGTATAACTGCTGTTCATACCGGAATATGATGGGAATGAGCAGTTTTTGCTTTGATCTTCTCCACTCCCTTCAACAGTCTCCTAAATCCTTCTGGCGCTTTATCCTCCCCCGTGATCGGATTACTCATGGGATCAATCTTTCCCCTTGGACCATTCATGCCTCTTCCCTTTATACCATCCCAAATCAGCCTTCTATTACTGTTCCCTCTCCCCCTTCTTCGTGCCACCTCTTTTCTACTGGTCTTGTCAAGCAGGCTATCTGGAAACTCTGTACGAGCAAAGCAGCAGATTTGGATGGGTTACAAGCAGAATTTTTGAAGCATGGTATTGACCCTCTTGTTGGGCCCCTCACTGATCTCTTCAATCTCTCTGTCTGTTCTGGGTTTCCTGATTCCTGGACTCAACATATCATTCACCCCATTCATAAGGCAAGTGATCCCCATGAACCCAATAACTACAAGACTATCATGATTGGGCATATCTTTGCCAAGCTCTATGCCACAACATTGGATGTGCTTATCTCTCGAAGGTTGGAGGAGGGGGGTTTCAGGGCTCTTGGCCAAGCTGGTTTTCAGCAAGATCACCAGACCACAGATCACATTCTAGTCCTCAGAGCTATTATTGAGGCGCGTTCCAGGTCGTTGAAGGTTTATTGTTGCTTTGTTGACTTCAGGAAAGCCTTCGACACGGTGCCTCGACATTTACTTCTTGAGAGACTACGGTCAACTGGCATCTCTGGGCAACTTTTGACAGCGGTTACACGGTTATATGAGACTGTGAAAGGTCGGTTTCGCTTCCCTCAAGGGCTTTCAGACAATATTCTTAGCACCATAGGAGTGAAATAGGGGTGCCCCCTTTCCCCAACACTTTTTGGGATCTTTATTGACGAGCTTGAGACTTTTATTAAGGAGAACGCTCATGCAGAGGATGGTTGCCTTCTTCACTATGTGCTGATTTCTATTCTCCTCTTTGCTGATGATGTTGTTCTTTTGGCCTCTTCTCCTGAGGGACTTCAACGCCATCTGGACAAGCTTGCCGCTTTTTGTGACTCGAGACAACTAATGGTGAATCTTTCTAAGACCAAGGTTATGGTATTCAATACTACCAAAGAGGCTCTATCTCATCTCCACTTCTCTTTCCAAGGTCGGGAGGTCGAGATCACCACCTCTTATGTGTACTTGGGGATTCTTTTCACCGGTCCCACTTTTAGTATGAAACCCGCCGCCCAAGCCCGGGTGTGTAAGGGATATGCAGCTCTGTCTTTGCTAGAGAGGAATTGCTTCAAAGCACATTTTCAGGATATACCTATGAAGATGAGGATTTTTGATGCCTTGGTCAAGCCAACTATTACTTATGGGTCAGTGGTTTGGGGTCCTAGCCTTGGCCCGACTGAGTGGTCACGGGTTGAACGAGTCCAGACACTCTTTCTTCGACGATTCATTCGCTGCAAGGGCACAGTCCCCCGCTCTATTATTCTCGCGCAGTTTGGGGCTTCTCCTCTCCAGCTTGAGATTATCTTCTTGATTATCGGTTATCTTCACAGGATCCGTACTTTCGGAGATACACCTAAGGGTTGCAGGCGGTACCCTTACCTCGCCCTTCGCTCCTCGATGGAACTCTCTCCGAGTTCTTTTGGGGAGGCCGAAGGAGCTGGTATTTTTAGGTTTCTGCTCTCCTGGCTAGCATTCAAATACAGATAGACAGGCTCCTGCCTTATTCTTTGGGGGTTCTCCCCCTCTCTCGGCTTAGTAAGGAGAAGATGCTCCACGAGATTCGGAAGGATGTTAGTCTCCAGTACACCAAATGCACATGGATTTCTCTTGTTGCCCCTCTTTCCCCCAAGCTGTCTTTCTACCATGAGCACTTCTTACAGATTCAGGAAGGCAGAAGAGTTCCTCCACAATACCTTTAGCAACACACAATGCATAGTCTTCGGATCACTATTGGGCAACTCAGGGTGTGTTCTCACCAACTCCGGATTGAGTTAGATCACCATCTTCCAACGGAGGAGCGGATTTGCTTGTTTTGCTCCTTGGGTGAAGTTGAAACCCTTCATCACTTTATTTTTTGTTGTCCCATTTATTATGAGATCCGAGGTAGGTTCCATTGCCTTTTCAGGGACAACTCTCGATCTGTTTCTACCTTCTTTAGATACTTGGAACAACGTTGTCTCGCACTCTTTCTTAGGCAGATAACTCAGCTTCGACGACATAAAAGTTCTCCAAATGGATCTCACCCTCCTCAACATCGGCTCATCACAACATACTTCACCAACCTCGACGGACCATGTGACTTCAATCAGAAACGCCCCACATCATCCAGTTCGGACAGAAGTAGGGTCACTAGACAGCGCACCAATAGTTTGTCAAGGTTCCGAACTAGCAATGGGCAGAGACATATCATGGACTTCTTCAGCTCCGGTACTTCGGCCTCAACTATTAGGAGAGATTAGTTTCTGGCGGGTTCTTGGAAGCTCCGGTACTTCGGCCTCAACTATTAGGAGAGATTAGTTTCTGGCGGGTTCTTGGAGGTTCCCCCTTGGGATGCTCCCTCTCCTCTCCTTCTCTCTCTCCGTTCTTCTTGGCGTGCACTCCTCTCTGTTGGATTGCAGTCCTCCCCCCCTCTGCTCTGCCTTTTATTTTCTTTTCCCTTTTTCTTTGGCCCGTTCGTCGGGTTTCATCTTGTATTTATCTTAGTTCTTTTCTTTGTTGGGCTTTTTAGCCTGCTAGCTGGCAGTCATTATTGTCCTTCTTATAGTCCCTTGGGTCTAATTTTGGCCCACAGTGGGCATTAATAATATTTCATTTCATTTTCATTTCTCATTTTATGATGAATGCTGTTTGCTTTTAATTTTTGTTGTCATTTACTCTTTCATGTTCCTTCAAAAATGGAAAACCATCACTATGCTACAATGATGCCTTAACATTGTGTAAAAAGAGTGTCATATGTGCGTGATCGTTACATAGTGTTGTTGCATGTGTGAACATGATGACATATGTTTGTAACTTTGTTATAAATATCATGTAATGTGATATGGGGTATGTTTCATGTTTCATATTCATGTATATGGGTTGTTTAGAGGTGGTTGCTAACTGCCTACCAGTTTTTGTGATACCTATATGTACACACCTACCTTGGTCGAAGTGGGATGTCGGTTGGTTGTCTACGTTTGTTGTTTGTATGGTTTGTGTTGTACGCTTGACTAAACCATGACATATTGCAATTGATTGGAATATGAATGATACATGCTATGGTGTATATTTACACGCATCTATAAGTACTTTCCATAGTGCATCTTTATCCATTTATAATGGAATTATAGTATAGTATGTTATAGTTTATTTTTGTGTGTGGGAGTTCCACATTTTGGTGTTATTGCCTATACGAAGTTCGGTTAACGTTAGTGATAAGCAGTTGCGATAAGCATCTCACTTGGGAAGATAAAACAATGGTAACAATGGGAAGATTAGAGTGTGGTCAATGAGTGTAATTATCAAAATATTCCTTTGGCCCATTGGAGGAGGGGAGATGGGAACTTGATGGTGAAAATGATTCTTCATTGATGTCGATGAAGGGCCAAGTGATGAAGATGTTCGTAATAAAGCAAGGCATGAAGAAGGCATGCACGTTGATGAGATTGGTGATGATGATGTATGTGACAAGGGTGTTTATGACAAAGCAATGTGTAACAAAACTGCTTGTGACGAAGTCGCAATAGATAGTGATGGTGATCTACTAATGAATATGGCAGTTATTTTAACACAAACACAAGTACAAGATAGGAATTCGACACCATAGCAATTGCAAGTTGGTGTGTTTGATGGTGCATGTGATGCGAGTCCAACATTGTGTAGATAAGGGTGAGTTTTTTCCTGGGATGAGGGAATGACAAGAATTAGGGATGAGTGATGGTGTTGGTGGTAGAACTTGATATGCTCTGCAGTTGTAGACGGGTAAGTTCTGTAGACGTCTAAAACAGACGCGTAGAAGTTTAAGCAGTAGACGTCTAGGGGGTGCAGGTAGACGACTAGACGTCTGGGATAGTAGACGTCTAGGGCAGTGGGTCAGATGTCTAGGCAATAGATGTCTAGGGCGAACACGGTAGACGTCTAGTTCGTTAGACATCTAGAACAAATAGGCTAGACGTCTAGGATCAACAGAATGGACCTCTAGGCAGTAGATGTCTGGGGTATCTAGGCTAGACGTCTAGGCAAGTTATCAGCAAGGTCAGACAACTAGGCTTGGACGTGTGACGGGTTAGGTTAGACGAACAAGTCTAGACGTCTGCAACTTGGGCATTCATCCTTCAGTCTGCAACTCTCCTTGCCTGTTCTTGCAACAACACAACATAACAAACGATGTTTCCTCTCGTACCAAGCAACGATCAATACCTGCAACACAATACTAAAATCCAGATGCAATCACACATAACACGCAATCCAGAACAACGTTTGCTGCACAACAGATCCGCATTTATGGACAAGTATGGATAGATTACAAAATGAAATAGGGGGGCCATTTATAGGTAAGTCCAAGTAGTTATTGCAACCAACCTGACTCAACCGTCCTAACCGTCTATGCTTAACAATCCAGTTTCCAGCGTAACAATTGTCTTAGATGTCTAACACAACCAGTCCAAACATCTAACTAACTGGACTAGACGTCTAACTAATTAGGACATCTAACAAAATGACAACTGCGTGTGTCCTTTTGTGCAGTTTAAATAATTAGTCTGTATTCATTAGATCGGTTGATTGTACATTGCAAAACATTGCATTAAATGACTTATACATTATACATTATCAAAATTGCTATACATAGTCAAAATTGTGAATCTTCATAGGACATTCTTGTCAGACAACTCAGTAATTTATTTCTGCTTCGAACTGCTGTCTACATCTATCCTCCCCTTCGAAGAAGTCGATGTCCTCAGCGACTTTCTCCGCTCGCTCTGAGGGGTCTCAGCATCTTTGTGGGTTGCAGCCTGAAGTGCCTCCAATTCTTGTACCTGTGTTTGAAGAGCTTCATGTTCATCCCGAACCCGCTTGGCATAGTTGTAATACTTGGCCCATTCGACTCCCAAGGTATTGGCACGATCTTCTGTCTCCTGGAGCCTAGATAACAGTTCAGCCTCCCACTATAGGAAAAGCTCCTTCATCCGTTGTTCGGACACTGTGGAAGAAGATGAAGCCTTCTGTGCCAATTCTGTTTTAAGAGCTGCCTCACGCTGTTGTGCTTGCAACAATTCCTCCCGCAAGGCTGCCTGCTCCTTCTGCCAAGTCTCTTCACGTTGTTTCATCTCCTGTTGCCAAGCTAGTTCACTCTGGTTCTTTTGAGCCGCTAATGTTTCAGTCTGCTTGACCAGCAGTTCCGTAGTGTCCTTTTGCTTCAACACTTAAGCCTCGAGTTTGATAATTATCTGGGCCCGTTCTTCCAGCTTAGTGCTAAGTTTCTCCAATTGTTGCAGTTCCCGAATCTGCTGTGTGACATCATTCATTCGAGCAATCCCTTCTTCTAGAAGTTGCTCCTTCCGTTGTAATGCTTCCTGTACCACTTGCAACTCACTGTCTACCGTCTGCTTGGCTGAATGCAAGTATTTGATTCCTTCTGCTAGCCAACACAAGTGGGCTAAGAAGTTAAACTGGCTATACATGGGCAGCAATTCGGGTGCTAGCTCCACTTGTGATCTGCATTCTGTGGAGTTCTGGGAAGGAGGATTAGTATCGTGGCCACAAACATACACCTGTGCTGACTCCAAGTAGAGGGTGGGCGTTTTCTCCGGTAGTTGTTCCATTCCCTCCATTGTTGACAAATGTGTAGTGGCTAGCGTCGAAGGCCGGGTCTGATAGATGCTGGAAATATTTACTCGCCAGGGACCTTGTGTGGCCCATTTTACCAATCTGTCTAGCTCCTCTTCTGCCATGAACTGCCACTTCTTCCATTGGCCAACACAAGCTACGTCAAACTACAAGCGTAGATTTTCCATTATCTCTGTTAGCTTGGAAAAACAATTTACCGCCTGCTGTTCCATATTATTCGATGGATCCATGAGATTGGGCAGCTATACCAAAAAACATTTGGACCATGCATCCTCATGTTCCTCTTCTTCTTGCAACGTCGCCTTCCCCTTCTCGGAGAGGTCGATGGGCTTTTTGGTTGCTTTCCATTCTGTCACTACAAACTGTTTCGGAGGTACTTGAGCTTGGTTGTTGTCACCTTTTGTCCCAACAGCTTGCTGAGATACTTCTGTCTGTGGGGGCTGCTCTCCCTTCTCTACAGTGGTCTCATGTCCCAAAGAGACCTCTTCATCTACTGAAATGGGATGTTGTGCTATCCCAGGTGCTAGATTTCCAACACTAGGGGGTGGTAGGCCCTCCTCTACCATTCTGACTACGGATTCAGTTGGGATTTCTATGGGTACAGATATTCCTACTGTGCTGGTTGCTTATGCTGCGAGAATATCCTCAAAGGAAACAACCCGCAGAGAGGCAATAATGGAAGTGGCTGTAAATACGGATTTGGGGGGTGCTTCTGGTGATATCGCACGAGCCCGAAAATGAGCTTCTGCCAAATATTCCTTAGGCCCAATTTGTACATCAGTTTTGGTTCCAGTTGTGACATTCTGCAGAATTGAGGGGATTTCAAAATCAACCTCTTCTCGGTGCACATTCATCTGTTGTTCAAGGTTGCGAGCTATCTCTCGGTTGCGAGCAATCTTCTCCGCTGTGATATTGCGCACCGAATCTGGGGATATTGATGGGGGTGGTAAGTCAAATCGTCGTCTCTTCTTCATCGGCTTGGGCACTTCTGGTGATGATGCAGCAACTTGCTTTTTGGGCCCTTTCGCCTCAGCCAAAGGTGGTGCAATATCCTCCCCTTCTGAATCAGTCACCAACCTCTCCTGGTGTGATGACTTGTGGGAGATCTGTTTTACCCGTGGCTTCTTTACCGGTGTCTGCTTCTTCACCTGTGGTTTGGCATCCTTCCACCGCAAGATGGTCGGGGCCAAGTTCGTAAGTTGCTGAGGTGGGTCAAAATCTGGAATCTGCACTCCTGCCCTGGAGGCTACATCCAAAGGTAGTCCAATGGCATGAAATGCCTTTGAAATTTTTTTGTGGTTTGCATCAGAAAATTCTGAATGCGAAGTGCCAAATGAGTTGCCCAGTCATATGCCACTCCCTGTTCTATCCCTTGCAAGTATGGAATTAACCAAATGGGAAGATCTGAGCTTCGTTGTTCGCCTGACAATCTGGCCATCAGGACATTCATAATGCACTCCAAACCCTTATTCCGCAGTTGTGGCTGCTTAACTCCCCTGCTGCCGTGAGTGGCTAACATGGCATCCACTTCCTCCTCTTTCAGAGTAGTGATACCCAATATCAACTGCGGAGTTTTCTTGGGATCGACCCGCTCATTTACTACTGGTTTGCCCTTCTTTGGAAGTCCAAATGTACGTCTGAACACGTCAGGAGAAAATTCAACTACCAGAGTCTGATCACCAACGCGTACTGTGTTGGTATTCCGTGGTGTGTTATAAGTTTGCAACATCTGCACCAGATATTCCTTGAAGAAATCCTTCTCAAAACTTTGGACCTGCAAGATAAAATTAACTCCTGCGTCTTTGATCTTCATCTTCATTGGATCGTTTGTTGGTGTCTCTGCCCACCATTGCCGACAAAAATCTCCCGTAGGGCAAATCCAAGTGATCTCATCAATCGAGACCTGATCCTTGCTGCTTTGTTGGACTTCTCTGGTTTTTCGAGCGGATACTTCTGCTTGTACAACCTCACGTCTACCTCGAGTCTGACCCTTATCTGGGCTTGGCATTTGTCCACGCATCGTATCTTCATGTTCCCGATGATGACGGAGTCTTTTAGCAACGATTGACTTGGGTACTGCTTCGGATCGGGTTGGAGCTTGTCCAGATTTCTGGCGACTCATGGTTTCCCCTCTTGGATGAGTTCTTCACTTAGACGTCAAACTGCTTCAAACGTCTCAACCTGCTAGACGTTTGTCTCCTTCGGACGTCAAATTTCTAGTTAGACACTTGTTTCCTAGACGTATAAGTCTTCCTGCTAGACATCTTCATGCTAGACGTGTAGGTCTAGTTAGATGCCTATTATTCCAACTAGGCGTCTTCTCCTCAGACGTTTACTTCTCCAGCTAGATGTCTTCTGGTTCTGTTGCTTTGACGGGTAAATATATATACGGATGCCCTAAGCGGTTTTCTACAGGTGCTCTCCTCTAGACGTCACAGACTTGGACGCTTTGCAACCAGACGTGAGATGGATTTGCTGCACTTGCATAGAAAAGAAGAATTCTCCACAAAGCGTGCGACTGCCAGGCTGAATGGCGTCTAGCTTTGTCTTGAATAAATCGTGGTGCGCCGACAACCCTACCTCTGCTCCAAATCTCTTGTGCTCCTCTTGCGTTTCACTTGCACCTTGTTGAAAGCGAATGAGCAAGAATGCCCAAGCGCTTCCAATTTATAGGAAACCTGCCGCCCATGCACCTGCTTGCGTAACGACCATCAAACACCCAATCGTCTGCATGCACGCCACGTCGCCAGTTTTTGCAGACGTCTAGTGTTTTATTCTAATTTTGTCTTTTTGCTATTGTCTTTTCCCCTATTTTTGTCTTTTTTTTTCTTTTTGTCTTTTTATTTTTGTTTAATTGTTATTGTTATTTTTCAAAATTGCGCTTTCTTTTAACGTCGTCGGGTGAAGCGCACAACAATGCTGATGCGTACTTCCAATGTATCCAACGTATTATCTTCTTGGCACTGACTACCGGTCCTGAAACTGCTGAAATAATCGCTGTCTACCTATGCTTCAGTCTGTTGGCGATTTCGACGATTTTCATGACTACGAGGGGTTTCCGTCTAAGGCTGTTCTTCACGTCTCGCAGTTCTCCGTGGAATAATACGTCAATCTGTGCGCTCATCATTTTCTGGCCGATGATGTGTTCCCTGCCTAGTCGTCTGATAGTTCTCTGCTTGACGTCTACTTCTGCAGATGTCTTCCTGACTTATATCAGCTGTCAGACGGGTATGGTCTAGCCAGATGGGTTCCTCCATCGTCTAGACATGTAACTGCATTGTTCAGACAGGTTTTGCCAGGGTCTAGACAGGTTGACTCATTGTCCATATGGTTAGGTTCATCCTCCAGGCGGACTCGCTTAGTTCTTCCGTCACTCCGTTGGATTATCATGTAGTCATAAAGGTAATGGATCACAGGTTCTTCTTGCTTCTGACGGTTGGTCATCCTACCACTAGGACGATGATTTCCCATTTGTCCAATGTTTCGATAGATCCTTCCTGTCTCCTGGCCTCTGCCTTGAAATATATCGATTTGACGACGAACGATTGCCCATCCTTGTTCTATCTGTGCTTGATTAAGATCTGCTTTGGGACCCATGTCTCCCTCGAGTCGATGTGACTCGTCCTCTTCCCCTTGCCGGTCGAATCTCCCTATTGTGGGGCTGCCGTACTCCCAGCTGCCCGAGATTCGGTCGGTCCCTCGGTCGTTCTTGACGACGTCTTTGGTTCCTACGAGCTTGCTGAGGTAGACCCAAGGGTCTATTCTTCGGAACACGTAGTGATGGGTTGACTTGGACTATATCCATAGATGGTCCTTGTGGCCCAATCCGCGGACTAGTCGACCTATGGGTAGCAAGAGGGGAATTTCTTCCTCTTGAGCTACCGGGATGGAGGCCACCCTTGGTCAGGTAAGCTTGGGTTACCCAGAAGTCCTGACGAAATCCCGAGATTGCCCAAGTCACCTCTATTTCGGGCTTGGTCTATCAGTTCTGCTTGTGAGCTTGGTTCTGCGTGTGCCTAATTGTTAGGTGTCAGTTGGTGCAGGATTCTTAATCTCCTGTCTGCCCTTATCAACCGTCGTCGCCACCTTGCTTCTTCAAAGCGTCTCTGTGGTGCGCACTGAGCTAGGGCCTCTTGGTACTATTCTAAGAAAGCCAAATCCATGCTTCAGTCATTTCCTTATCCAGCAGTATTCATTGGCCATTCTGAGGTTTCTTGACCCTTTGCTGCAATAGTCTTACTTCTCTTCTATGTCGTCGTAAGTCCATTGCTTCCAATCGATACCTTGCCACTGCCTACCGTTTATTCGGGCATTGTATGGATTCTTCATATGGTGTTCTCCTCCTTCGTGGTATTGATCTTCTTGGTATTGTGTCTTCATTCTCCGACAGGATATTCAGCCTTTCATTGTCCTCGTCTTGTGGGCTTAGACATTCCTCATCTTCAATCACCTGCACTGTCTCGAGGAATCTAACCCTTGCTTGTCGACTTCGAAGTTCATCCCTTTGTCTCCTACGGTCTGGGTTGGGACTGGCGTAGGGTATATCAGGGTCCCGAGGTTGATTTTCATCCTCGCTTGAATCTTCCAGCCATCCTCCATACCTTGGCTGTTTGGGTACCTCTCTAACATCCCGCCACAGAATCTCGGCTGCCTGCTCTCCACTCATCTGATATTCACTATTGGTATCCAAGTTCTGGTGCAGTTCCCTCATCTCATTTTGTTCTGGTGATCTCCGGAATCTTTGAAGACTTCATATTAACGGTGAAGCCGCTCTTGAGGAGTCGTCAGTATTTAGCAAGGTTACCAGGTGCGGGGGTGCGGGTGCGGTGGGAATCGGAGGTGCGGGTGCGGTCCCTATCAAAAATAGGGTTCGTCGGGTGTGGGTGCGGCTAGTTTTTAATTAATATATATATGTATTTTTTATCAAAAAATCAAAAAATAAAATAAATATGCACATTGTGAAATAATTAAATAAATGATAAATCATACACATTGTGAAATAAAATAAATCATTCATCCACACTACAAAATAATAAATATTTAAATATGGCATCATAAAAACATATTGATATATGATATTTCATATTCATGTAAACAAATGACAGGATGTCAAGTCATAAAGAGTCGAGATAACAATATACTATATAGTAGTGGACATGTACAAAGATAACATTAAATATCTGATATTTGACTCTCATTCGCCATATTCCTCATCATCATCTTCTAGGCCCTCCTCCTGTGGATCTGGTGGTGGTAGATCTGAAAAAGCCATCACACCTACTATCATCTCTAGTGTCATCAGGAAGTGCATCCCAACGTGCAAAAGGCCCCTCTGTATAACCCTTTGTCCCTACGAGACATGAGTCGAAGAGTACTATGGACATACACGAGGTTCTCTGCCCTACTCACCTCTAATCGACCTCTCCTCGCTGAATGGATAAATCCATATGTACTCCAATTCCTCTCACAAGCTGAGGAACTGGCCACCTAAGACAACAAACAACATGCTAGTCGCTGCAACTGTGGCGTCCCATGTCCGTGCAATGTCCACCAAAATATGGGGTTCTTCAAACTACTGTCATATAAGGCATCAATAGATTGGAATGTACCCCGTGCACAAACAAAAGATGCAAAATGCTCTGTAATCTCTGCTGCCTCCTATCCAATGCCATATATGTCCTTGATTGCCTGTAGAAACCCTGCAGTCACCTTTGGATCCTGATTTGGTGCCCTCTTCCTTGTTTTTTCTACATCATACTTTTAGCCCGTATGGGCTGGGTATGATCGGGCCCACCTTAAAAATAATAATAAAAAAAAAAAAAAATGTTTTTTTTCCTATGTTAATGCCCAATCTGGGTTGGGTTCGACTGGGTGAACCCTAACTGACCACAGGGTTTGGCTTCGCTGAACCCTGACTGACAGGGTTCGGCCATCCGTTGCAGAACTTCTGGTCCTTGACCTTCATATTCCTCCACTTCTAGTATTCGTCCTTGTGAAGCGACATGCGAAATGTTTCGAAGTCGCTCTTCTACTTCGCTATTTGGAAATTGTACATGGACTTGTAATCGTCTTTGTTCTCCCTCTCGAGGTTCTAACTCCCTTTGTTCGATTACAGGTTCTCCTTCTGTTCCAAATAGCCATTCCAGGTTGGCAGGTTCATCCTCTCGAACAACATTACTTGGCCCACCGTGTTCGTAGGATTGTATACCTGGTTGTACTTCGGTTGCGTTGCTAGAAGTGTCCTTCGCAATTTCTAAGTTGATTACGTTTATCGGTGCCTGTGCCTTATACACATTCAACTTAGAACCGTTCACCACCTTGGGGCAGATTGTTCCATCCAACTTCTTCAATCGAACAACCCCGTTGTCCAGTACCTCTTCCACTTGGAAGGGTCCAAGCCATAGGGTCTTCAATTTCCCTGGCTTGATCTCTCTTTTTCCGTTGTACTTGAGCACTAAACACCAACCTTCAAATTCATCTTCCAGAGATGCTTGTCATGCCAATACTTCCTTCGTTGCCGAGCAATCTCCGTTGCCCACTGTGCCATCACCCTTTTCTTGCCTAACAGTACCAGCGTTGCGAGTCTTTCCTCCATGCTATCCTCTTCATTCAGGCAGGTTTCGACGGCCACCCTCAAGGTTGGTACTAGAAATTCCATCGGTACTACCGCCTCCTGTCCATACATCAGTTGAAAGGGTGTGTGGTTCGTGGTTGGTTTGAAGGTAGTTCTGTATGCCCACAGAACTGTTGGTAAGTGCTCTTTCTAGTTGGCTCCTTTGACTTCACATGTTTTATACATGATGGACACCAGGATCTTATTTGTCACCTCCGCTTGCCCATTTGCTCTGGGGTAATACAAACTTGACAATGAATGAAAGATCCTAAATTCCTTCGTCAAATTCTGGATTATTTCATTAACGAAATGGTCTCCCCTTTCACTTTTCAATTGAAGAGGTATGTCGAATAGTGTGATAACCTGTTCATACAAAAAACGAGCTGTGCTTCTTGCAGAATTATCTAGTAAGGCCCTTGCTTTGACCCATTTCGTTAGGTACTCAGTTGTGACTACAATGTACCTGCACTTCCTTTTGTGACTTGTTCTCAGTGGACCCACAAAATCCAACCTCCATCTCTCAAAGAGTTCTTGAGGTCGCGATGGATGCAGTGGCATGAAGTCTCGTTTCAACGACTTCCCTGTCCTTTGACACGTATCACATGCTTTAACAAAGTTCTTGGCATCGTGATAAAGGGGTAGGCCACCATAGGCCTTCCAACAACACTTTCCTAGTCGTTGTGTCAGGTCCCATATGTCCTTCGGCCAATCCTTCGTGTGCCTCTTTTAGGGTCTGCTGCACTTCATCTTCCATCACACATCGTCTCAAAATGTGATCCTGCCCCATCTTGTATAGCAATCCTGCAATCAAGGTAAAGGGTGCTGATTTCATAATCACCTTCCGCTGTTCAGCTACCGTCATCTCCTTTGGCAACTCTCCTATCGATAAATATTCCCCATTATATTTATACCACACGGGTATCGCACTTATCATGAACAACTGTGCGTTGGGGAATTTATCTGGTATTCCTCATTCTGCAGGTTCTCCTAAGTGAATCCTTGACAGTTGATCCGCAATTACATGCTTCTTCTCTGGTCTTCTTACCACCCAAAACACGAATTCCTGCAGAGTGACGAGCCATTGACTCACTCGTCCATGGATCGTTGGCTTGTTAATCAGGTACAACAACGCCTGATGATCTACATAGAAAGCAAAAGGGTTAGCCCACAAATAGTGTCGGTACTTCTGTACTGTGTACACCATCCCTAGTGCTTCACGCTCTGTTGTACTATAGTTCTTCTCAGCTCTAAACAACAGTCAACTTGCGAAATAGATGGGCTGATCCAACCCAAATTGGCCTTCCTAAGCCAATGCACAGCCAATAGAAAAATTTGAGGCATCAATGTGCACATGGAACTCCTCCCTCTGGGTAAACCAGGATAGGTGCCTTCACCAAGTGCGCTTTCAAGCTCTCAAAAGCTCCCTCGTGCTCCTCTACCTAGTGAAAAGGAACACCCTTACGTGTAAGAGCGTCTAATGGATGAGAAGTCAGTGCGTAGTTTTGAATAAACCTTCTATAGTATCCTACTGTTCCCCATAAGGTCTTTACTGAACTCACGTAATGTGGTTCCTCCATCAGCAATATGACTCGTATTTTATCCGGATCAGGCTTCAAGCCCTCTTGGCATATGATATGCCCTAGCAGCTTCCCATATGGTACCATTAGAACACATTCACTTGGGTTCAGGGATATCCGAGCTTTCCTACATAGGCTTATACATTCATCCAATGCTTTCAAATGTTCTTGTGTCCTGCCATACAACGACCAGTCATCTAGGAAAGCTTTGAAATTTCATGTGGACATCTTATCAAAGATGTATGTGGTCTTCAGCTTATCTTCCTCCACAATGCTGATCTGTTTGTATCTTGAGAATCCATCCAAAATTGAATAGATCTCATAGCCCGCTACTTCTTCCAGGATGGAATCTGTGAAAGGGATCGAGAAGGGATCCTTGATGGTCACGGCATTGAGGCTTCGGAAATCTACACAAATTCGGATTTTGTTTGCCTCCCTCTTCAAGGTGATCACGATTGGTGACACCCATTCACTTGTCGTAACCTTGAAGGTGATGCCTGCATCTAGCATCTTTTCAATTTTTGCATTCACTAGGGCTGCATACTTAGGATTCATTCTGTATGGTCGCCTCCTGATTGGTTGTGCACCTTCAATCAAGGGAATCTTGTGTACATAGAGCTCTGGTGGAACTCCCTTCAGATCCTTGTATGTCCAAGCGAAGACATCCTTATACTCCAAAAGGATTTTGAATGCCGCCGCTTTTAGTACTGGATCCCAGTCATCTCCACACTTTATCATCTTCTCTTCTCCATCTTCTCCCAAGTTTACCTGAATCATTCTAGGTCCTTTATACTTGATGGACTCAGGTTCATTCACTGCCTTAAGAACATCGATGGGGTGAGCTAGTTTGTCTTCAATGACTGTGTCTCCCATCCTATATTCTGCAAAGTTCTTGGGGAATGTCCATTTTTCTCTTTCCTTATCCTTCTCTGTTGCTGTCTGTTTCTTACTGCTTTCGTTCTTTTCTGGTTCCTTCTCATCCTCTTGGATTTCATCTTCTGTGTCAATGCAGAAACACTGGGGAGAAAATACTTCATAGCCTACTAGTTGCCAGTGGAGTAAGCCTTTGTCTTCATTGTACTCATCCTCCGTGCAATCTTCCAAGTGCAGTACTCCTTCGTCTGGTTCATATCCCGACTCTTCATCCGAGGAAGAAGCTCCTGAGTCATCGGAACTTGCAATTTCTTGGCTTACTACCTGGTTCTTTAAATTAATCAAGTATTTATGTTGGCCTTTCTTGAAGGTCAGATGCTCTTTCTCCTAGTTGTGGTTTACTTTCGCCGTTCGTAACCACCCATGTCCTAGCAATGCATCCATCGTATGCTGGTTTCTGCATAGCAATTATAACGAAATCCAGTAGAAAGTCCTGCTACGCTATGCGTACTTTCTGGCTCATTAATACGCCTATTGTTTTGATTTCGTATTGATTTTCTCCATATAACTTGAAGTTTGGAGATCGTAGTGCGGCTTGGCCAATGCTCCGCCACGTCCTTTCTGGCATCACGTTCACGCTTGATCCTCCATCAATGATTACCTGATTCAACTCGTGGTCCAGTATCTCCATGTAAACCAAAGTTGTCTTTTTCCCTTGCCTCGATCATCAGTATCGTTGGATCGAATGAACTGACTTTGCTTGATGTGGGCTACCTGTCGGGTTTCTTTCTTCTTTGTTTTCATGACTTCCCCCACCGTAGCATATAAGTCAGGTACTATGTTGAATAGACTTGCTACTTTCACTTCCACCGTCATATACAGTACCTATCTCACGAAGCCTTCTATTGATGCTTGTTTGTCAATTGTGATCTCCACCTTCTTTAGAGCTTTCTCTAGAACTAGCCTATCTTGCTTTTCTTTGTCTAGTTCTGTTCTTATCAATTCTTGAGCATCCTGCCATCGCTCTTTCTCCTTGGCAGGATTTGGGTACTCTTGTAACTTCTTAGCCTGCGCTCTTGTTACAGCTAGGACTTCATCTCCCCTCTCCATCACTGTACTCACTTCATCAATCTCAATCAAATTGACACTCTGCGTACCACTGGAACTTGCCTTATTTGGGAAATTAGCCTCTTTGTGGTTCCTTGGACCACACTACCTACACATTTGGGTAGCATTGCTACCACCAGCATTGCCCGTATTCTGAGGCTTGGGACAATTCTTCGCGAAGTGGCCCTATTCTTGGCAATTTCGACACTGGATTATGGGTCTCCCTTAAGAGTCGTACTGCAATCGACTTTGCCCTCCTTGTCTTCTACCTCGGCGGTTGTTTTAGTATCCGTCGCTTGTTGCACCTTGTCCACTCCTTGAAGTATCAGATTGATTTCCTTGTTGGACTGTCAGGGTTTGGTGCCTTGCTCCCTTCAAGTTGAATGGGCAATCTGCTACTGGGTGACCTGCAATATCACAAATGTTGCAATACACTTTCTTTGGGAAATCGGTATTTGCATGTCCCTCCGTTTTATAGTCGAAATACCAAATATCCTTCCTATCTTTCCTCGCTTCTACTTTGACTTCTTTTATGATTTTATCAAACTCTTTCTTGAAAGGAGTGTATTGCACTTTGAACTTTATCTTCTTCATCAGTATCGAAATCTTCGCGTCTTGGCTATCCTCCAATCCCTACAACAGTCTATTTAGCCTCACTTTCAAAGTTCTTTGCTTTCTCAAGGGCTTTTGCATATGTCGAGGTTGGTATCGCCTTCATCTTCTTTCGGTGCTTATACAGTACTCCATCCAAGAACCAACGTTTTATCATTCTGTCAGTAGGTGGCATTTCCATTTTGTCTATCAACTGCATCAGTCTCCTATTATAGCCTTTGATATATTCCTTTGGTTTTTGTTTTGTGGCGAAGATTTCAGTGATGATTTTCGTGTCATCCCTTAATGGTCGGAATTCTTCGATAAATACAAACTTCAAGGAAGTCCATTGTGTGAATGGTTGCGTATTTTGGCGTTTCAGATACCAATCCATAGCCATACCCCGCAAGGCAGCTGGAAACAATTGCAACCACTCAGTGTTTTGTGATACCCCATTTGATCCCCAAATGGTGATACAAGTTCCTACATGATGGGCCTGGTCTTCTTTTCCTTCCCCGGTGAAGGGTGGGCATTTCTATTTGCTCACACGGTTAGCAAGGTTCGCCATTGGGACTGTTCCACTAGGCGGACTTCTCGGTGGTGATCGAGTTGGAGTTCTGTCCGACGTCCTTTCTGTTGTTGATGGTGCGAAATTTGGATCAAATAGCCTTCTACCTGGCTCTCGTGAGCCTCCGCTTCGCGACCTCCTTCGCGAGTAAATGATATGTGGTTCTGGTCTTCCTCCCCACGAACCTACACATGGTTGCTGCGGTACAAAGTCTCCTACTTCTATATCCGTTGACCAACTCCTCTCCGCTAGTTCGGGTGTTACCGTCCAATCCTCGTTTCCAGTAACAGGTACTTCCTCCGCTATTTGTTCTTCGCCTTCAGCTGTCACCAACAATGTCTCTGCTCTAGGGCTTTCGTCTTCTACGGGGTTCCACACTCTTTCCACTGCAGGTTGTGAAACTTCATCCTCGTTTTGTGCTCTTTGGTTCACCAGTCGTGCGCTTCTTCTTTGCTGTCTCGTACTCCTTCCTCTTCTACTTGACCTGGAATGTGTCATTCACCTCTTTGCCTTATCACATATGCCTCTTGACCCAAAGTTTGATTTAGGCAACGACGCCAAATGTAGACAGGGGTGAGTGCTTTCTTGGGACGAGGGCATGACAAGAATTAGGGAGGAGTGATGGTCTTGGTGGTAGAACTTGACATGCTCTGTAGCTGTAGATGGATAAGTTCTCTAGACGTCTAGAACAGACTCGTAGACATCCAGGGGGTGCAGGTAGACGTCTAGGACAAACGACTAGATGTCTGGGATAGTAGACGTCTAGGGCAGTGGGTTAGACGTGTAGGCAGTAGATGTCTAGGGCGAACACGGTAGACGTCTTGTTAGTTAGACGTCTAGAACAGACAGGCTAGACGTCTAGGATCAACAAAATGGACGTCCAGGCAGTAGACGTATGGGGTATCCAAGCTAAACGTCTAGGCAAGTTATGAGTAAGGTCAGACGACTAGGCTTGGACGTGTGACGGGTTAGGTTAGACGGACAAGACTAGACGTCTGCAACTTGGGCATTCATCCTTTAGTCTGCAACTCTCCTTGCCTGTTCATGCAACAACACAATACAACAAATGACGTTTCCTCTCGTACCAAGCAACGATCAATACCTGCAACACAATACTGAACTCCAGATGCAATCACACATAACACTCGCAATCCAGAACAACGTTTGTTGCACAACAGATCTGCATTTATGGACAAGTATGGATAGATTACAAAATAAAATAGGGGGGTATTTATAGGTAAGTCCAGGTAGTTATTGCAACCAACCTGACTCAACCGTCCCAACCGCCTATGCTTAACAATTCAGTTTCCAGCGTAACAACTGTCTTAGACGTCTAACACAGCCAGTCCAAACGTCTAACTAATTGGACTAGATGTCTAACTAATCAGGACGTCTAACTAATTAGGACGTCTAACACAAATAACGACTGCATTTGTCCTTTTGTGCAGTTTAACTAATCAATCCGTATTCATTAGATCGACTGATTGTACATTGCAAAACATTACATTAAATGACTTATACATTATCAAAATTGTTGTACATAGTCAAAATTGTGAATCTTCATAGGACATTCTTGTCAGACAACTCAGTAATTTATTTCTGCTTCAAACTGCTGTCTACACATTAGAGCAATTGCAGTTTGGCGTGTTTGATGGTGCATGTGATGGGAGTCCAACATTGGAGCAATTGCAGGTTAGTGTCTTTGATGGTGAGTGGGATGAGAGTCCATCATCGGAGAAATTGCCAATTGAACGTTTTACGTTGCATGGGACAAGAGTCCAACATAGGAGCAACTGTGTGGTGAGTTTGACGAAGAGCATGACAAGAGTCTTGCACAGGAGCAACCGGTGTCTATGCTGATCAATTGGGCACGGGGATGACCAATATTAATGAGATGATAAGTGTCTCACTTTTCATGGTGGTGAAATAGAGGAGCTATTCAGACTTTGAAAAAATTGTGTTAGGATTTGGAAGTTTATCGGCTAGATAAATAAGTAGATTGGAGGAGGCTATTCCCATGACACTATGTGGAATTGCAGTAGACTTGTACTTGGAATTGTTAGAGGGCAAGTACTAAACTTAGGAGGAGTTACGGGAAGCCTTTGTAAAGGAATTCAAGTTGTTTTGCAATGATGATGAGGTCATTGTAGAAATATATAAAATAGAGAAACATGAATGAGAGTGTTTAGTCCTACAATCGAAGGTTGAATGTGTTGGTCAACCATTTGGAGGGAGTTAGACATATTGAAGAAAATATGGTTTGTGGAGGGCCTTCTTCCTACGTATAGGAAGAAGATTAGGGTGGTCCCTCAGGCATCATATTAAGAGGCCTTTGAGTGGACCATGTACTTATAAAGTGATATGAAAACATCATCTTGGTGTTGGGTTTGCAAGGTTAGTGACTAGTGTGGCTCCAGAAAAAAAATTGAGTTAAAGATGAGAACAAGATCTCCAAGAATGAGAGCAACTCAAGGGATGATTCGAGGATATCATGTAGACATATCATGATTGAAGATGAGACCGACTTTGAGGCTGAGTGTGACACAAAGAATGTGTGTGATTGAGCAAGAACATTGAGAAATGGTCTCCATGAGGTGATGATGTGCATATTTGATGAATTAAAAAATAAACAAGGCTCATGTTGTATTGAGTCCAACGAAGCAGAAAAAATATTTTGTAACAATTGTTAGGAAGGACATTTTATGAAGGAATACCCCTTGAATTTGAAAAAAATTCAACATGTGATATAAAGGCAGACTTTCAATGAGAGGTGCTATTAGTGGTGTGCTTCTTGACAACCCCTAATTTGACAAAAGAATTGAACTTGAGTATGATAGTGAGGGTAGACCCATTGTGTAGCGTCATAAATGTTGTCTATGGGGGCACCTCTTGTGAGAATGTCAGATTTATGTGTCAAAAAGTAGTTGACAATGTCATATCAATTGCAATAGAAGTTGGGGAGGTGGAGCGTGTCGTGATGGATGAGCGACGAGTGCACAAATATCTTGTGCATACGTTGATGTTGATACAGTCACATCTAGATGTATGAGAGATTGCAAGGCAAGAATTGGAAAACTATGAAATTTTTTCTTTTAAATGTTTTTATCTACAAAGCAAGGACGAGAAAAGGTATGAAATTGATAACTTGTTTGATAACAAACGAGAGCAAGTGTGCAGCCTAGATGAAGTAGTATGTTAGTTGGACATGCATGGCTATCGAGTTGAGGATGAAGGTTGCCTAATTCAACAAGGTTGTTTGGAAAATGAAGGATTTTATCAAGATTAGGAAGCAAGACATTTGGACGACTAAGGATGCCATTCGGATGAGGAATCCTACTATCTAGATGATACAGGACATTGTTGAAGCTTTGGCACTTTGGAAGTATGTCATTGCCTACATCAAGGGGCCCAAATTTGCAGTCGTTCGATTGTGAGCTATTTTAAAGGCAGGTAAAGTTACTCTTGGCAAGGTCATCCAAGTTTGAGAGGCTGTTGTCTAAGTAGAGGATGCTGTTTAGGGCTCATGTTTTCGACCATATTTTCGCTCAGTAAACCCTACATGTTCCATGTTTTGTGACAGAGACCAGTGAGTAGCCTTGCTAGTTTCATTCTCCTTGAGCAAGATATGCTTATTGCTTTCATATCAAACTTTTGCCTATTAAGTTTTGAGACAGGTTTATACATAGTGCATCCAAAAATCCGTAGATGACTAACTATTGGCTTTTTGGTTTTCCAAGCCTCATGTGGTGTGACATGTCTAACAATCTTTGGTTAACTCTTGTTTGTCAAGTAGTATATTTGGCTATCCAAGCCTCATGTGGTGTGACATGTCTAACAATCTTTGGTGAATTCTTGTTTGTCAAGTAAAAATAGTAGTTTTGTATCTTTTGATTGCCTCCCTACAAAAAGGAAGAGCAATATCCTTGGCCATTATCCTGGAGTTGGGATTTTACAAAAGACGTATTTCCATTTTTTCTGCTATTACATGTTGGTAAGGCATGTTGGAGTTGATTGTATATTGATCCTATCAAGTGTGTTGAATTGCACAAACTCCTTTTAGTCATTTGTGTCCATCTCACCAGTTTTGTTTTTGACCTCTTCTTTGATTTCCATGATGTATCAAATGCTTGTGACTTGTTTTTCAAGGAGATAGACCCTTTTTCTTCTAAACAAGTCATCTATGAAACTGTTATACCATGCTTCCCTTGACAAGGTACATGGCATGGGCCCACAGATGTTAGAGTTTGCTGACTCCAAATTATTTGGTCTTGATGCATTAACCTTAAGAGGAATAGATAGAAATTGGTTTGTGGAACATATTTTATCAATCTAATACTCCCAGGCAAACTTAACCATTCATGGGACTTTACGTTGAGTGTACTTATGATCCTCTTACTCATTCCTTAAAATTAGAAGCATTATGGTATTTTGCGTGAGAGAAATCTCAATGTTGTTGAAGGCAGTGTGGCCCTCTTTTGGAATTTGAAGTTTCAGAGGTTTTTCTCAGGATCCTTATGTTAGTTTACTTTTGAGTACAGAAGATTTTTTGGATTTTACTGATTTCTTTCCTGCCCAGAGGCCAAGCATAGAAAATTAGAGGACTCAAACAGGATGGGTTTCTGGATATATTCCTCTGTCGTCATTACACTGCTGTCCATAATTTGTAGGTGAGTTACAGAGTAGATCTAGGGAGCTTGTTTGACTCCATCTAAAAGTGCACTCTATGGGATTTCCTTAAAACTCTCTCTAGATCCTCAATGAATATGATAAAAATATATGAGGAGGCATGATCTCCTTGCCTTAGCCAGTAGTACCAAACTTTTGAGAAGGGAATCTTCATCAGGAGCAAGGAGGAGGGTGGGAGAGCCAGGAAGCCTTCCATTTGTTTACTTTTTGATAGAAACCAGAGACTCTCATAATTCCATCTAAGAAGTTCCAGTTTATGTTATTACGGGCTTCTGAAATGTCAAGCTTTATTATCTTGCCTCAATTTTTTGATGAGAAAAATAATTATATTAATTTTATAAAACACACAAACACCATACGTACAAACAAAAAAAAGCATAGTGCAGTTTGTAGAAATAGCTTTGAAAGCTGAGATGTCTCAATGTAAGCACTATGACTGAAACTAGGGAACATGGAAACGAGTTTTACTTTCCATCTGGAAGCAATGTTAACTGCAATTAGCTACATCAAGGAGTTCGATGATCCTGGCAAGGATATCCCATGGATAAGCTGAGACTGCAGTTAAGCATTAAAATTTGAAGTGTGGCCTATCAGATATGTATGTTCAACTTTTATTCTTCCGTGTAGATGACCATAGTTCAGCATGTGGACAAAAAAATGATCACTGAAAATAAAATGTTACTGCAGTGACCCTTATATGATGCATGCCGTTTTCTTCTGCATTTCTCTGAAATCCCTGGTTCAGGGCTGTTAATCCTTCAAAGTGTCTTCAACATTTTGCGTTATGATTTCTGTCAGACATCTATAGGAGATTACCATACTTCAACATATGGAAAAAGAAAGTGACCACTGAAAAGAAAATGTTGGTCCAACATTGCCTATGTGCTGCATGCCTTTTTTTCTTGTATTTTGTTGAAATCCAGTTCAGGGCCATGGATTCTTCTTTGTGTCTTCCACATCGTGCTTTCCAATCTAGGCATAATCCTACCCTTTTGCTTCCTATTACAGGGAGAGTGGATTCCCTTTTGAGACACAATTCTTAAATGAGGGAACATGGAAACTACTCCATTTCCAGCTGGAAGCAAATATAGCTGCAAGTAGCTACATAAAGGAGTACTGTGATCATGGCAAGGATACACCATAGATTAACTGGCACTGCTGTTAAGCACTGAAATTAGTAGGACTTACTCAATTTTTGAAGTGCAGCCTATTGCAGATGCATGTTCAACTTGTGTTATTCCGTGGTGAAAACATGCTTTGTTAAGGTCCTGAGGATCTGCATAGACGACCACAGTTCAGCATGTGGATAAATAAAATGACCACTAAAAAATAAATGTTATTACAGTGTCCCCTATACGATACATGCCATTTTCTCCTGCTTTTCTTTGAAATCACTTGTATGGGGCTGTCAATCCTTTGTTTTTCTTTGCATTTTCTTTTCGGATTATACAAGCTGTTTATTTCCACTAGCATATTCCTATGATGGAATTTTTTTCCACATTAATACCTCTTTTGTGAGACATTCATAGGAGATCATCATATGTCAACATGTAGAAAAAGAAATTGGTGATTGAAACAAAATGTTGGTCGTGCATCTCTTATGTACCGTATGCTTTTTTCTCCTGTATTCATCTGAAATCTGGGCTGTTAATTTTTGACATGTCTTCTGCATTGTGCTTTCTGATCTGGGCATGATCCTACCCTTTTGCTTGCTATTACACTGGATGGGATTGCCTTTTGGGACACAATGGCCCCATCTCAGAGTTGCATGGTTTTGACAAAACTGTCTTGTGCCAGGAGGGATAATGCCATCTAATGCCTACTACAATCTTTTCAAGACTTTTTATAAGGTTTTAACTTTTAAGTAGAGGAAATGATTAGAAATTCTCAAATCGTATAAGTTCTCATGTTGTTGGGGATAATGGTTGGGAAGGTGGTTTTGTCTCTCGAGAACCATCAACTTAGTCAAAGACATGGACTCTTTCACTGTCTTTAGAAAAGTGTCCTTCATTACCTCTTTGAGTTCTCAGTAGAATTCAATCTTAGAATCTCTCTGCTCCATGGACCTTGTTTTTCTTCATTTTAAACACCATCTTATGCAGCCAGTCTTCAGAGGTCCTGCACATGAACTTCTTGATGTGCTTTTGTGAGACTGGGGATGCAAGTCAACATTATTCTATTTTTCCTTTCTCTATTAACATCCCTCTCGGAAAGTAAATGTGTAATTATGTTGTTGCTTCTAATTGGTTATGTGATTATTCTCGGTGATATGTACTTTTTAAATACTTTGTGCATTCCCTACTTTCTGAACCTTTTCCGAGCTTTTCAGATGTTATTGAAAACCTGTCAGCATGGCAAGCCTCCTCCCCTATTGGATTTTCCAAATTTTTTGAACATGGTAACCATGGGATTACGTAACTCTCATTTTCCCTTTAGTGATTGAGTAGGATTGAACTGTCTGCTGTCTATGTCAATGGAAGTTTCTTGCTTTCATGTGTGTATAGTGTCATGTAATAGACACTGTAATACCATGTTATTACATAAACAAAATCTCAGCTGCTATTGGTACCACCACACTATTTGGATGACCAATTTGCATAGTTGAAAGGCAAAAGAAAGTATTTTGGAATTCAATCATCTGGAATCACTGCTATTTCCCTTTTTTCTGGATGAAGTGCATTTGACACCTGCATTTTCTATAGATTTCCGCTTATCGTTCAATTGTGCTCTTATAGTGAGTGCTTGTGAAAATCTGCAAATATATTATGTGCTTTTATGCTTTTATTTTGCATTAAATATGAGAAAAAGTGTTATATAACTTCTTCGCAGGTGAAATTTTCAAGTAAGCTGAGAAATAATGTACCCTGATGATCTAGCTTTATTTCTATGTGGCGTCAGGATAATTGATGAATCATCAAGAGAAGCTGCAGTAGTTGATCCAGTTGAACCTCAAAAAATTTTACAAGCAGCACAAGAACATGGGGCCAACATTAAATCAGTCCTTACTACCCATCATCATTGGTAAGATTAACTGGATGATTGATACTCTCTACTACGAAATACGGCATCCATATTTGTTCCTGCAGTGACTTCTGTTTTTATGCTAGGCAAATTGACATTATATTTTTATTAAACTTCTTGTTCTGCATTAGTGTAATTCTTTGAAATTAGTAGAACAACTTGCTGGCATTGATTAAGGTGAATTACTGGTTACTGACATAAATCAAATATGGCCCTTGCATGTTATTTCTCGTATGTGTCTTATGTGTCTCTTCTGTTTTGGCATTAGTGATGTATAATATCATGGCTGGAAGGTAGCTGGTTGAGTGTACTCAATTTTGAAGAATTAATTGGATGAAGTTCAGGGCCCTTATTCATCTTTGTGTGCTGGGCTTTCATGTGTTATGACTATTCTTAAGAATCAGTGATAAGGAATTTAATAGCTTAGGCAGAAGAGCAATAAATATACCTGTTTTTAGATGAATTTAAAAGAAGTTCATTGGTTGGGGTTTAGATTGTTGTATTTTTGCAGTTATTATTTTTCTGATTGCCACTTCTATTGGGAGTTTGTTTTCAATATTGGCATTTGTATTTGTTTGCCTATCTATTCTCCTAGCCAAGAGAAGTTTTGTCTAATCTCTCTATCATCTTGATTTCATTTTTACCTTCCCTGATACTCTAGTTGTTTGAGCTCCTTGTATGTGTAGATATTGCCCAGTTTGGTTTGAGTCTAATTTTTACACCATTGTTGCTTAAAGCATTAAATGTGATCAACTGCACATATTTCAGTGTTATGCTTTGCTTTAATTGATTGTTTTTTTTTAATTTTTATTTGGTATAGGGATCATGCTGGGGGAAATGAAGAAATGAAGAAATTAGTGCCAGGTATCGAAGTATATGGTGGAGCAAAAGACCATGTAAAAGGTTGTACAGTTGTTGTGGATAATGGTACTGAATTTTCTTTAGGTGGGACAGTGACTATCAAGGCCTTGCACACTCCCTGGTTTGTATATTAACAATCCATGTTCTTTTCTTTCAAGGATTGTATTCTCCTTTTTTCTTCCTATGATTTTTTTCTTAGTGATGTGGAATGAATGAAGAAAACCCTTAAGGAAAAAATAATTGTGGGGAAAGGATCTGGTTCAATTGTGAATACATGCACTGAATGCTTGAATTAAATGTCAGCCATGCATGCATGGATTGAATGTCACTAAGCGCTGTTCTTCATGTAATATAATCATTTAGCTGTGTTCTAACATCATGTTAACTATTTGACCTTGTCAATTAATAAAGATTGATGCAGAGTTAAAAGATCAATATATGTGGAAATCATGTTAGCCACATTGATGGAGATCACAATGGTCCGTTTTTCTGACTTAGGTCTTTTAGCTGCTTTTACAGAATATTGTATGTAGTCTAGTATTTTCATTTTATGAGTTAAAATTGTCATGGAAAATAGATTTTATGGCTGCTGCTTCATATTTGAATATTTTCTTAAGCTCTTTGCATTTTGTGCATTTGTAGTGGATTATTTAGAAAGTTATTGCATTGGAATGGATAGCAATGAGGGAAAATTAAACATAAATATCGATGTTGCTAACTTTCCTTGCTTGTAACATCATCTCCTGTACAAGTTGCCAAAAACAAAAGATTATGTGCAGAATACACATTATGTCAAAATATCACTTCCAGATCTTTATATTAATTTATCAGAAGGATGCTTTGGTTAAATTCTTGCAATTTTAAATAACAGATATTTCAGTTCCACTTTTGCTAACCATGAATTAAGCCTTTGGAAGAATGTATATTGGCAAACATGCTACATGTTATGTACCTATCTACACCTTAAGGTTCTGAAGGCATGTGTCCTTAAACTACTGTTCTGAAGGGGTGTGTCTCTTACTATGTCACATGGAGGGTCTATATATTGGTCGCCTCCTCTGTAATATTTATCACCATCTATAACGTTCACTATACAATAATATACTCACATTGAGTGCTGTGCAACTCTTGCAACTCTGTGCCATTTCTTGTGGTATCAGAGCTTTGATTCTGGAAACCCTATGCTGTTACTCTAAATTAAAAAAAAATACTTCTTACAATTGCTGTAATAGAACAGCCAGATTGCAGAATTGTCAACTTATTGTGCTTAACTGCCAGATTTGTGCCCTGTACCAGGGCATGGTATTATGAGGGAGGCACTGCATTTACCTCACTCATAGAGTTGGTGGCTTAAAAATTTCTACGTGAAGGAGTACATGCCTTTTGGAGTGATAAAAGGAAAAGCCATGTACCTCTGTGAAAAGGTAGGTAAGTAGTTTTATAAACATGAGCTTGTAAAGCTTGTAAGATTAAGATATATAACATAATTAAGAAGTGTGAAGAGGAACATATACACTACAAAAACTATCGAGTTTATCATTGCATAATTTGGGGAATGAAGGATAAAGGATCATTGAGTAACAAGCTCAAGGAGGACGGTTCATTATTACACAATTACAACAAAGTATAAACAGATTCTATGGTGAATAAAATCAAACATAAGGAAGTGTTCATGGTGCAATTGACAGACCTCAAACATAAGGAAGTGTTCATGGTGCAATTGACAGACCTCAAAAACACTTACGGAAACTTTGGAAGCATCATTTTATAATAGTAAAAAGAACACCCATCAAGTGCAATTGCATGTAATGATCAATAATAAGACAAATACTATATTATAGATATTAAATAACTTAAATCCATCCAATCTAATTCAGGAAGCTTCTAGTGAAAATTTAAATTCTGTCAAGATAAATGAGATTCAACAAATGTGGCAAAAATTACAAGAAAATATGAGTGAAAATCATAATGCATACGCGTATATAACATCTGTTAAGATAGATTTGCCTAAATATGATGGCATTGATGCATATGAAGCATTAGACTGGGCATGAAGTCATTTTTATTGAACCCAGTCAAATTAGAAGAAAAGGCAATAACTGTTTCGAGATTATGATCGGAAGGAGAGGCATGTACATGGTATGATTGGTGGCACTAGGAAATAAATGGTTTTACTGTTGCTTGTAATGGATTCATTGGAGATTTCTTAATTTTGAAATAAATTTCAATCTAAGAATATTGATTATTTAAACAAGTTCATGCACCTGTGACGAGCAAGATTCATAAGAGAATGGTCATAAATGTGGGAATCCTTAGCTTCCATAGTGAACAATGTTACAGAATGTCTATTATTAGAAACTTATATTGGAGTACTCCAATCTGATATTCGAAGTGAATGAAGGATACATAAGCTTGAATGAATTCAAGATGCCATGCATAAAGCTTGTTTGGAAAAAGAAAAATTTTCATGCCAATGAAGATTTTTTGCACTGCCCACCTCAAATGAAAATAAGACTAGAACAGATTATCAAAAGTCAAAATTGCCGCAAACACGTCCAAATAATTATAACAAGACTGATGTTGGGAAGAATAACTTCCAAAAGCCAGAAAATCACAAAACATTGAGCCATAAAGCAGGACGAAGATAGTTCTAATGTTAGGTACCCAAGATAGGTACTTAATAATTTAATATTGTATTGTATAATGGTATGAGCCATAAATTAATTATTAAGGAAGGCCACATGTCAAATTAGAAATAGTATGTCATAGAATCATATATGTAACCATTGGGGGAATATTGTCATATGTAACTGCAAGGAATATTGTCATATTATTATGCACTTTGTAACTCATGGAAGGTGAACCACCACATGGGTGATCTTGTAACTCATGGAAGGTGAACCATCACACTCTTGTATAAAGAGAGATGTACCCCCATTGTAAAAGGCATGTATGAAGTATTCTTATAGAAGTCTTGTGGAGTGGCTTCCTTCCCAAAGGAGCATTGTATGGTGTTGCCCTACCTCAAGGGTATAATCAATCTCTATTTTGTTGTGTGGAATTTATTGTGCAATTTATTTGTGGATGCATGTTGAATATTTTGATATATTGGTGAATGATTTATGGTATTGAGAAGAGAGGTTCATAACAGATTCTTAGTCAGAGGAAATTGAAGATGTTAATTTCAATTGCTTCGAGTTAGATCACAAACAAACAACAAAAGCAAGAGTGTCCCTAGCATCAATCATAGGGAACTTTAACCCTCATAAACTCAAGGTCTAAGGGCATATTAAGAAAAGAAGGTCACTGGTTTAATTGATATGGGCAGTACCCATAAGTTTATGGATACAACCACCACCAGGACTTTGAAGCAGTTTCTCTATTCCGTATAAGTGTTTGATGTTATGGTGGCAGATGATCAAACCAAATTTTGGTAGGGTAAATGACATAAAATCAAATTAGCTATGCACGATCTTGAGATTCAAAGAAATCTTTGAGCGTTACCATTAGGTGGAGTTGATGTGGTGCTGCGTGTTCAATGTTTGCAAGAATTGGGCACCATTGCGATGAATTTTGATAAGTAGTACATGATCTTTTATTTACGAGGCTGAAAGCACGTGCTTAATGTATTCACAAATCCATTGTCTCAACTTGTACTGTCACGCAAAAATGGAAAAGATGATTCAGAAAGGATCACCTGTATATGTGGCTAGATGTTATATCATGTAGGTCAAGCCTATATCAGAGGAACATAATACAAAAGAAACAAGAAACATCATTGGCAAACATGAAGGAGTTAAGGGTTTTTCAGTAGGATTGCCTCCGAAAAAAGATTTAGAACATATCATTGAGATACAAACAGGATCAGCACCAGCTGATAACAAACCATATAGGTATCCGCATCATCATAAGTCTTAAATTGAGAAAAATTATTAGATTTAGGTGTGATTATACCAAGTAAAAGTCCATACTCAGCCCAGTCATCCTATTAAGGAAAAAGGATGGGTCATATCGCCTTTGCATTGATTTCAGAGGACTAAATAAGATTGCTTTCGAAGACAAATTTCCTGTACCATTCATTGATGATATGCTAGACGAGTTAGACGGTGCCAAATATTTCATAAAACTTAATCTCCAACTAGGATATTTTCAAAACTTTGTTTGAGAGGAGGATATTACGATAGTACCATTTAGAACACATGAGGGTCACTATGAATTCAGAGTTATGGACTTTGGACTAACTAATGCACTTGCAATTTTTCAAGCTCCAACGTGTAATGTTTTTTTGCGTATATTTGAGGAAGTTTGTAATGGTGTTTTTTGATGATATCTTGGTTTATAGGAAGACCTGCACAGATCATCTCTTGAACATTGAAAAAGTCCTGTCCCTATTAGAGAATAATAAAACTATGCCAAGGTGTCCATTGCAGTTTTGGGAAGGATGAAATTGAGTATTTGGGTCATATCCTTTTGGCAGAAGGGGTTAATTTTGATCCATCCAAGATAAAGATGACTATTGAATGGTTCATACCCAAAAATATTTCGAAGTGTTGTGGACTTTTAGGGTTAGCAAGATACTATTGTTGTTTCATTAAGCATTTTGCTCAATTGGTAGCACCATTAACAGAACTGTTAAAAAAAAGTAATTTATTTGGACTAAAGAAGTAGAATTGAGCTTCAACAAACTTAAAGAATCATTAGCAACAACACTAGTACTGAACACTCCTGACTTTTCTAAACAATTTTATAGGCTATGATGCATCAGGAGTAGAGATTGGAGCCATATTAATGCAAGATGCTCATCCCATTGCATTTGAGAGCAGTCAATTATACCCATGGAAAGATGATGGCATTTGATAATTAAATTTCTCACAGCATTTTCTTTATTCTCATAAAATTGCTCACAACATTTTCTGTAGTCTTTTAGCTATGCAGTATCTTGAGATTTAAAGGCATCTTCATGCTCTACCCAATAAATTCACAAAGTTCAGTCAATTTGATTATTTATTTTCTGAATTCTCATCATAGCGTTGCTTGATCTAGTTACCACACATTTACGGGACATATAGCCTATCCAATTTCCGATTTGTTTGGCTCTAATTGATTTCATGATTTCAATCACTTTTCTGTCAAGGGCTTCATGGGGTTTACAACAATTATCCTTTTACCAAAGAGGCCAGCTATCCTAGGCATTTTAGGTCTTCTTCCAATCATCCGTCATCACGAGAAAGAATCATGAGATATACCCAATTGCTGAATTTATGGGTGTTCATGGGTTTTACCCAATCTTACATTTTGTCAAAGAACCATGGGTCTTATCCAATACTTTCCTTTAACAAGAAATAAATTCTCAATAATATTTCAAATCATGTTCTGTATGTACAAGATTCAACAGTTTTGCACGAAGAGTAAATATAGGGTTAAAATAAGATTATAAGATCAATCAAGCCTTCCAAGAGTTAAGCAGATACTCAATCTATCTTGTCCAAAGAGAAATTTAAAAGTTGTGCTTGGTCAATTCTCTACTACATAAAGTGAACACCCAGTTAATCCTGCAGAATTCTGGTCAAACATTTTAAAACAGAACAGCTCAGCAGGTTGTTGGTCAAAATTCAAAATCAAAATTCAGCAGATTGTATTCTCCACTTAGTCAAATCAGTCAGCAGCAGTTGCAAAAACTAAATACTGACAGAAATGTCAATACTCAACTCTGAGGTCAATTGTGGTCAATACTGCGTAAAATCACCTCACTGGTTAAACCTATTTTTGCCAGACTTGGGTTTTCAGGTCTGTTGTCAAATGTGGTATTGCATGGCTCATAAATTGTAGTTAATGCATCTGCAATGTAGCATGCCAAATGCGTATACACTGACTGAATATAAAAATATTCATAACTTGAATAGGAAAAAAGAAAAAAGTGATCATTGGTGAGGATCTTAGTCACAGACTCACAAGGTTTGTGTTGGAAATTATTTTTGGCAAGTTAAAAAAAAAAAAAAAAAGCAACACATGATTTTTTAAAATAAAATCTTCATAAAACCAGATTCTTTTGGACCATCCAGACTAGTCCAATCGGATCTAAAGCTTTTTTGAGTAAAAGAAATTTCTAATATGATTTTGAATTGTGACTCTAAACTATTACTAATGTTTTGTGTACTTGTTTTTATTTATGTATATTTTACATATTTATGGGTTATATTAAGTAACTTTAAAATGTATTTTTATTTTCAAAATTGGATTCAAATTTCCTAGAATTTTTTTAATTGGTTATATGGGATTGAAACGGTCCCCACCTGTATTACATTGTGACCATATAGTGGTTTTACAACAGAATTTTAGTAATTATGCATACCTAGCAAGATTCAAACCTGTGTCTCCTCCTTGAAAGTCAAGGTATTTAACCAGTTGAGCTCATGCCATTCAGTTTTTTGGATTTTTTTTTTTTGAATTCTGAAGTTTTGGATTTTTTGGCTTCATGTAGGAATTTTAATTTGTGAACCTTGTAACTATGGTAAAGTAATAACAGTTGCTTAATATAATAAAAACCACTACAAAATTACTTCAAACATGTCATGGGTTTTGCAACTAAATTTGACAGATGCTAAGGTGTGCAGACCCTTTTCAATAGCTAAAACATCAATTGGGCCATTGTGAAGTTAATTGGATGTGTGAAAGGCTGCCAAAAGCAAACTGTAGTCAGTTGGAAATGGTTTAAGTTCTTTGGTAAGGCAACTGGCACTGTAAAAGACTAAATATACAAATTTCTGTGGCCGCTTCATGGCGACATTGTGGATCTCTTTTATTCCTTTTTTATAAAGCACAAATTTCTAGTTCGTCTTTCTTTTATCAGCTCGTTTTCTTTCTTTGCTTTTTCTTGACATTTTTTGCTCATACAGATCTAGGGAAATCTCTAAAAGGCAACTCAGCATCCTAACAAGCAATCTGTCTCCCTCGTAGGAGCTGTAGAATTAGAAACCTTACCAACTTTACAGCTACAATAATTTTGTCAGCAGTTCCTTTATTTTATTTTCTTGTTTTTATCTTCTAGCTTTTCCTTTTATTATTTGCAATTTTCCTATACGGATCTATTAAATTCTGTAAGAAGTGGCTCATCCTACTCTGAAACAATTTTCCTCCCCTTGGAGGAGCTCTAGGAACTGTACTGACTTGTTTTGTTCCCAAATATGAGAGAGTTTGGTCAGCAGTGGTGTTATCGCATTCCACTCTTGGAGGTCAGGACATTGAATGTGTTTTTGAAAGGAACATCCTTATATCAGTATTGTCATAATTTGTTGTATGTCAGATGGTCTTAGATCTAATATATTCCATAATCAGTTGAAGACACTTGATTCGTCCATATGACTTAATGTGACTTTATGATTAAATGCTTGGTGTATCCTATAAATGACAAATCATGTTTGAACAGATGTGGCTTAATGATCAAATGCTTGGTGTAGGCTTTAGATGACTATTTATATTTGAACAGATAATTTTGTGGCTAATAATGGCTAGAAATGAAGATCCTAACATAATCTACATTCATCAAGCTCCTAAAGGGTTGACAGTTGTGGATGTACTTGGCCATGTGGTTATGGTGGGAACCATGTGAAGCTTTAAATCAGTCAACAGGTTATGTAATAGACACCCCTGTTTGCTGCTCTGAAATAACTGAGGGTTTTTTCTTTGTTTCCGTTTTTGTAATGTCTGATTTTTTTTTGTGTTTTTTCTGATGTTTTGCTGATAAGTATTATATGCTATTGTTTTGGGGTTTTTGTGCTTTATAATGTGTGAACATATGCATAAAGAAAAACTCTAAATTGCATAAACATAAACTGGAATGAAACAAACTGAAACCCAACACCAAACAACATTATATTATTCAAATTTCTGACCTGGAAATGCAAGTACAGGTCTGATACAAAATTCTGGAAATAAACCATACACAGCTGAACACACCAAAATGCTCATAACTTCATCAAACGGGCTCCGAATGACATGTCGTAAAATGCAACAATCTTGTACAAGCTAGGCACCAATGTCTGGACAACAAACACACCCGAAAGTTGACTGAATTTATTGCACACTTCCCAAGGTAATGGTACAACTTGCTGGAAAGGGTACGACCAACAAAATAAATTCACTCCAGCTCCAAACCCTCATCAAAATGCCTCCATTCTCATCGCCCAAACTTGGAAAACATATGCTAGGAAACCCAAAATGAGAAACTTCCCGGATTAAGAGATAAATGCTTTACACGTTCTCCAATGCACTCCTAAATGGTATGGCCAGCTCCAAGAACCCTCAAATCACACCACAAAACACTAAACTGAAGCACACCCAGATGAAAATGACCAAAAACTAGAAGACCCAAAAGATATCCTCAAACACCCACTGAAGTTGCTGAAATCACAAACCCTACTGCTGCAAATCAAGCTCAAATTTGTGTCCCCTGAAGTAGAAACACCCAGAACTGACTAGGGAGGACCGTTAACCCTTGAAACCAGTGATCCCAATGGAGGTTTTCGTCTCCATAAGCGAAAGTCTGCAATTGTTGAAGCAAATTTGACAAAGTTCTGTTATGTTTCCAGAAAGAAGATGATGCAAATGAGCTCCAAAACTCCAATATAAACCCCATGCCTCATTTTTAGGTTTTTTGGGCTCCAAACACATTTCAAAATAATATTATTTTATTGCCTTAAGAACTCCTACGTCCCCCCTTGGGATGTGCATCCACCCCCTTGGCCTAGTAGGACAACGTTGTTTTAAAAAAAAACATAAAGTTACTTTTATTTTTATTTTTATTTTTTTATATCATTTGGCCCTTTTTAATTAAAAAGTAACTTTAATAACTTCCAAATATTTCGCCCAACCTTAGCAACTGAATAAATTCATCAAATAAGGCAACCTGAACACTGCAAATGTGGAATGAAGCAGACCAAAGCTACACTGCCAAAATTAGCAGTTACTATAAATAGTAACTCCATCAGAATCACCCAACAGAGCCCTCGGAAGGACTCAAAACTCCTTAGCACTACTCTGAACAAAAACCCATAAAATTCATCACCACTGAACGTCTCAGCTCCGACTTACTAAAAATAGTAAGTGGTGGAAGAAAGCTCCGAATCGCCTCTAGAAAGAGGCAGAGGAGAGCTGGTGAAGCACTGATCGCCAGGGAACAACCCACTTAGGGTTCCCAAACATCCCTATTTAGCCTATGGGAACCCAGGAATAGGCTAAATCACCACTGAACACTGACTGTCTAGAAAGGGGACATTACAATCATCAAGCTCCTAAAGTGTTGACAGTTGTGGATGTACTTGGCCATGTGGTTATGGTGGGAACCATGGGAAGCTTTAAATCAGTCAACAGGTTATGTGGATACTGGTTGGGCACATTGAAAAAAAAAAAAAAAAGAAGTTTATGGGAATGGTGGTGCATCTTATATCTATCTCGAACTGTTAAATCTGAATAAACGTATTTCAAACATTTCAGTTGCTGCTAAAATTTAAATATCTAAGTGTTAATTTTATTCTATTATTTGTTTAGAGGCTTTTGGGAGGCTATGGGTGTGATCCATTCTTTATAAGTCAGTGTATAAAAATGAAAGTGTTTATTTAATTTTATTTGTCCTGATTATGTGTGTAGGATACCTGTTGGTTCCTTATCTGGTGATGTAAGAGCTGGCTGTAGTCCTTTGGGATTTCTCCAGGAGTATCCTAGACATTTGTCCACGTCTCTTGTACCTGGAATGCTTCTCCATATGTGGGTCACATCACAGTTGTCGTGGGATGTGGCTTTTGATTGCACTACTTTAGATACAAGTTCATGTATTCTCTTACTTTTTGCTGTTGTTTATTGCTTTAACAACTCTTGATCAGCCAGAAAGATTTGTATAGTATGTTGTACTTTGTTGATAAATTAAGCAAGGGTGTTTAGAAATCAATTATGTAGTACCCTTTCCAGGTTCAAACCCCACTCAGTATGAGGGGACCATGACCCCTCATAAAAACATGTGTAAACTCATTGAAAAAAACCTATGTAGTACCCTTTGTCAAGCATCTTTCTGAGGTCTGGAAGGCTTTCGAGATGCATATGATTTGATGAGAACTGAACTTTATTGTAAGGCTCTTCCATTGCTGAGTGATTATATCTCTCTTATGGGACCATTATTCTACAGCTTGCTAAAGAAAACTGAATGGGGAATGAATCTAGTCTTACATTTTTGGGAGGTGCAAATGATGGACCACAGTCAAGAATTTGGCTCTACTAATTATGCATATTTCTACAACAGATGAGGTATTATTGAATGATGTTTCGTTAAGTCAGCAGGCTGTAGTCTGGTATGGTCGTTTTCATTTCATTCCCACCCTGGTGAATTTTATCTATTACTAGTTGCAATGTGAAAGGAAATAACAGGGAAGCCTAGTTTGTATTTAGAAACTATATGGACAGATCCTTGTAGATATCCTCATAGCTTTAGGTGTGTCAGCAAGATGCCATGATATTTAGAAAGCTTATGTTTACCGAAAAGTGGAGGGCACCCAGCATAGTTCTTGCTGGGTTTAGTATTGGCTAACCAGCAAGTCTCACTTGATTAGGGGACAACAGGCAGGTCACTGGAGCATGCAATTATTTGCCGAAAATAATAGTCACTATTAAGAAATTTGCATAGAACAGTATTTAATATTTATGCATCTTTCAAAGTCATATGACAAACAAAGACTGTAAATGGTGACTTTTTAGCAGAGAGAATACCTAGGAGGCTGATTTGCCCATTATAGTAGTTAGTGTACACTAGCAGAAAAGATTGAAGTCTACAGAAGAACATGCTATGATTAATAAAGAATTTTCTTATTCTAAATAACAAGCATAGATCTCATCTCTGGTGCAAGTTTTCAGTCCCATAAAATTGTTTTCCTTGTGCATGTTTAGGGTTATTGGTTTTATGTATTTTTGGAATAAAGGCTGATAATGCTTGTTTCTTTGTTGACTTGTCTACTTCATGTCATCAGCCATACAAAAGGTCATATCAGTTACTTTGTAACCTGCACAAGTGGAGATGATCCTGCTGTGTTTACAGGCGATACTTTGGTAGGAAACCATAATTATAGCCTAGTGGAGTAAAGTTTTGAATTTGTTTTGGATTTTTGTTGTATTCATGGCAGGATATTCCAGCCCAAAGCTGTGAGGCAACTGTTTGTTTTGAATCCTCTCTCATGCATTTGTGCACTTGTCAATATAAGACTAACAATTTTAAACTTTTACAGTTTATTGCTGGTTGTGGAAAGTTTTTTGAAGGCTCAGCTGAGCAGATGTACCAATCTTTGTGCAAAACATTGGCATGCCTGCCCAAATCAACTCAGGTTTATTGTGGGCATGAGGTATGTGTTGTGATGTCATTCATCTTTCCTTCGGGTTCCCTTCATATTTACTTCTTCCCTAGCAAGATGATTGCTGGTGTGCTCAGTTGGTGTCAATTAATATGATGAAGCAACTTATCACACATGCTAAGGTTTGGGAAATGTTCATAGAAGCCTGAGTTATATTTAAATGCTTAAGAAGTTTTATCTTGTGATGCTTTCCATGCACATATTTTGAAAACACAAAATGAAACAAGATGAAATTATTTTTGATGTTCACAGATGATTAGAGGAGTTCCTATAGCTACGTAAATATGGATAGATACTATAAGTATTTTGTAATATACACCCCTTGATGTATATTGGTTTGAGTTTGATGTGTTTGTTTGATTTGTTTTGAAAATGATGTCTTGCTGGTATTTATGAATTGCAATAGATTTTTGAAACATAAACCATGAAATACAACGCTAAACTAATTGCAAAACATATACAAGGCAAGATAGAGCAACTGCAACACTTAATTAATCACCAAATGAAATAATTACAAGTTCTGATTTTTAATTTTCAGACCTGGTATACTTTGTCTTCAGACTTGTAAGAGTGTGCAAACAATGCTCAAACGCTCCCATAATCGCTCTAGGTATTATATGTGAAGTCCACTATCAATGGCCAATGAATGGAGACCACGGTGAAGCCAAACTGTTGAAGATGCAAGGTCTGATCTGAGAAGTCTACGGACTGTTATGTGTACTTCAGACTTGTTAGGTGCAGCAAATGATGGAGAAATGACAATCAAAAGGATGCAAAATGATCTTCAATGCCAGCCGCCCAAGTTGCAACCATAAGACCTCCAAATCGCCCCTTCTAACATGCCCAAAGTGTCTCAAAAGAGTGGCGGACCTGTAGGTAGTTATTCCTCTTCCAATAAATAATATCTCAACTGAAACCCTTCAAATTTATACTTGTTCTCTTTGTCTTTAATAGGAAATTCGTTTGGTGAAGTACCCACAAAATTCTACCTCAAAAATCTGAAGTTGTGAATGAAATTGTCACCATGGCAAGATATGACCAGCAAACCCTACGACCTGCAAATTAAAATAATTCCTCCTCCAAAGTATCCCAAATTGGTGCTTGAAATGATTGTCAAGTCACAAGGAACCCAATGCAAAAATACCCACAATCATATGATGCCAAAATCTGAAATTATGAGTGAAAATATGGATCAGCTGTAGGAAAACCAGTCATGAATGAAAGTCTGAAATTACCTCAATAGGTCCTTAGTTCTCCAAAATAACTATGGATTCTTGTATGGCTGATGAAGGCCAACAAAACTTAGAAATGGTTTGCCAAATGATTGACCCTCCAAAATATGCAAACCCCAGATGAAATCTCTGAAGCACAAATGAGAGTTCTGAAGTAAACTCTCCTCAATAATGGCTAGGTGTGATCTTTCACACACGAAACCATTGTTACTTATGAAGGTGTACGTCTCCACAAGCCTCAACAAAGCAATCTTCAGCAAGTTCTGCAATGTCTTCAGAAAATAGACTCAAATGATATAAAAAATGGATGCTACAAATGTCCCATCTCACCTCTATTTTTCTTTTTTGCTCCACAAGGTCGGCCAAGGTTTATTTTATTTTTAATCTTTATCTCTCCAAAAGTGGACCACCATGTCCTAGTAGCCACAACATTGTTTTAAAACACTTTTGGCCTTTTTTAAACTTTATGTTATAATTTCCCTTTATATTTTAATATTATAAAATTACATTATAATAAAGGGAAATTAAACTCATATTTAGCCAAATTATGCATCCACACAAGAATATGACATTGCAACTGAAAACTCCATGCTGAAGCTCACCAGATTATTACCTCCATAGCATAATGAGACCCTTAACAACTGGATGATCAACCTCAAGGGACTTTGAATAGGTTATCATCATCTAACTAATCTCCATCACCGAAGAGGGGACATTACAGTCCTCCCTTCCCAAGATTGCTTGTCCTCAAGCAATCACTCAACAAGTCCCAATGCAATTCATGGGTCCCATATCCACATTATAACATCAATACTGTCTCCTGAACCAAGTGTCTCTTGGTCCTGCATAGACACTCCTAGATAACCCATACTGATAGGAAATCTGACATTCCTGCTGACTGAAGAATGCTGTTGGGCTATCCTGCACATAGGTGGAATACAACTCGGCCATAACTCGATCCTTGCATAAGACCCATCCTGGAGAAACAACTGATCACCTCAGAAAAAATCCAACTCTCCTGCTGATAAGGGAGGTGACCCATAGCCAAGGGAAGTATATAATCCATCATCACAACCTCTCTTCCCGCTCATATGTGTCATGCTCAATTCATTAACATGAGGACTGAAAGAAAAACAATGTGCATACCTCACAATGCCATCTGTGTGAAAATGACTAACTGGATCCCCATGAGGCTCCAAACAATCATCGGTATGATGGTTGTCATCATCAAGATTGGAATCAATAGGAGTGTCATCATCCAAGGCGCCAAATGAGGAATGTGCATCCACAAAAGAAAGCATGTTGTCACCATGATCATGCTCATACTGCTCTACCTGAATGAGTGTGGAAACATCATCTACATTACTGCTCAAACCTTCCTCATTCTCAATCTCATTGATCTCCTCAATTAACTCCTTGACCATCATGGTCTCTGAATATCGTGAAATAGCTGCAACGGATTCCTGATTTGCTGAGTGATGGGATAAACACAACTCAAGGCAAAGCTCATCGATTTCCTTCCTCATCTTTCCTAGTGAGTTGTCGACGAAGACTATTTGCCAATTGCAAAGCCTGATCCCTGTCATATAGTAGCCTCAAGTAATCTGATTTGATCACCTCTAACGCTTGCTTGATGGCCTGGAAATCTGTAGCAGTAACTCCAATTGTCCTCTCATGTCGTCTCTCCCCCAACTGAGCTGTCCGGAAAAGGCACTCAACCAACTCATGTGTGCTATCTATTGCCACATTTTGCACGGGGTGCCATGTTTTCGGTTTTTGTAAGTGACCTGCTCTTTTCCTTCCCTCCTCCTTTTTCCCTTCTTCATTTCTCCCTTTCTCCCTCTTCCTTGCAGTTCCATTCCTCCCTCTCCCCCTTGAACTGCCCCCAGTAAAGTTTCCAGCAAGTGTTCCCTGAAAATGACTAAGTAACAGGGCACAACCCGACTTCGCAGCGAAGTCGGAGTGCGCCCTCCAGTTGGAGCATAGTAGGGAATGCGAAGTGCGCAGCAGACAGGAAATGAGCGAAATTTGACTAAGTGTCAGGGCGCAACCCGACTTCGCAGCGAAGTCGGGGTGCGCCCTTTTTCCTGGGCGCACTTGGGAAGCAGTCTGGCAAAAAATAAGCCAAGTGTTGGGGCGCAACCCGAATTCGCAGCGAAGTCGGGGTGCGCCCCCTTCCTGGTGCGCAGTCCAAACAGCGAAGAAGACAGCAAAGTGCCGGTGCGCAACCCGACTTCGCAGCGAAGTCGGGCTGTGCCCTCTGACCGGTGCGCAGTTGGGCAAACAAGCCTAGAAATTGACTAAGGCACAAAGGCCTCTCCAACTGCGCTGTTTTCCACCTACGCAACCCGACAACGCTCTGATCCTGGGCGAAGTTAGATAAACTGCCTTTCAAGGCAGCCATGTGTCACTCATCAACATCTGACAAGTGTCCAACTTCGGGATTCGAGCCAAGACATGACGGGAACAAGGACAAGCATGGACCGCCCTACCTACGCCAGTTGCCATCATTTAAAGCTGATGTAAAGTTCCATCCGCCACAGCTACCCGCATTCCTGCTGACCAAAGGTTTGACCCTACATATCGCCACGTAACTGTACAGCTTTTAGGGAGACCATGCCGCAAGTACAGTCCTACCCGACAGAAGTCAGCATCAGCAGCTCCTTGGCCGCTTTTGTCAGCTAATGTCTAGTCTGGGACTTTGTGCCCGTGATTGTAATCGGGGGGAACTTGAGGCTATAAATAGCCATGCAATTTCATTGTAAAAGGGGGAAGGGGAATATACTGCTAGGGAACCATTGTAGCTGTGCGTTTTCCTCTAATACAAAGCATATACTTGGCTCTGTTTACTGTCTTTTATCTTGTATGTTGCCTCTCCTTGTCATTTCTGCCTCATGTTTTTTGTATCATTGCTTACTGTTGTACTGAACTCTGGACTCTGGTATTTGATGATCAAGTATTGCTAGAATGCATAGATAGAGGATACATAGGATGAATGATAGCTGTAGTTTCAATGTGTGTTTTGTATAGGAATGTTGTTAGTAGTGGTGATTGATCGTTGCCGTGCTGCTTATTCCCCCCACCCAACTCCAATCACATTTGGATTCTCTTTCCGCATTTTTATCTCTTTCCCTGCACTCTCATCTTAAACACTAAAACCCACAGGAAGCCGGCCTTCTCCGGAGATTGGCATGGAAGGCATTCCTTCCTTTCGGCATTTCAATCTGGTGGGCGAATCTGGGGCGCATTATACCAAATCCTTTCCTCATGGCAGATTCGTAACCAACGGTTTCTGCAGCACGCCCGGTGGGACATGGTAGTTTCCCACCCCCAAACAGAATCGAAGCACGGGTGTTCGCTTCATTGCTGTTAAAAATCAGAGCACCTGGCGACTCTGCACGTACTTGAATACTCTTTGAGTCCATAAAGACTGGTCCTAATGCCTTCATGCAAACAAGGAGGTGGCGAGCAAGGAATCCGGGAAACCCGCCTGACTTTTACGAAATTGACATCGACGCTCCAGGCGAGCGCGTCAGGCTGGCTGATCACCAAGCTCGCGTAGAAGAACTCGAGGCTGAAATCGAAGAGGCCGAGGCTGAAATCAAAGAGGTCGAGGCTGAAGAGCAATCTACATCCTCGGATAGTTTCGATATCGAGTACACTACCGGATCAGAAGAAGACATGGCTGCTCAGGAGAATGATAATGATCTCTTCCCGACGGTAGACTCTACGGGGCCCTTGGCCCTAGTCGGACAACAAGCTGTGTCCCCTGCTGCCTTAAAGTCTATTCCTACGTATGACGGCTACGGCAAGACGACGTATGAACACATCCAGGACATTCTGGCCCTGGCCGCGCTACATTCCATCACTGACGAAGGTGTGAAGACCCATCTGCTGGCCCTTTCCCTAAGGGAAAAGCTTCTCTACTGGTGGAGATCACTGCCAGAGGGATCTATCACAGGGTGGCGACAATTGGCTGGTAGGCTCGTGAAAGGATGCAACGAGTTTGTTGATCCCTCTTCTTTGCTGCATCAATTTCAAAGTATACAACGACACCCCCAAGAGGAGGTGTCTGACATCAACATCAGGTTTGCAAGGTCTTGGAAACGAGTACCTCGCGAACTCCGAACTTCAGCAGGCCAGGCTACACACTACTACATGAGGTCCTTCAACTCAGACATTTGCCTGCTGCTGAAGATAGCCAGAATAGACTCATTCCCCTCCCTGTACGAGGCTGCCCAGCAAGCTGAAATGGATATCATTTCCATAGGCAGACTCCCGCACAGGGTACAACCACCCATTTACCCAGACTTTCCACGGTCTCAGTACCCATCGGCTTCCGGGGCGGTGCCGTCAACTTCAGGACAGCAACCCCAGCAACAATGGAATCCGGCGCCGGTTGTAAACCCCTACGGCCCGCCACAAATTCATTATCCGCCTCCTCCTCCTCCGCATTATCCAGCACTCCCTCCTCCCCCGCAGTATGCACAATATTCTACACCTCCATTGGCTGCATACCTCCCCCAGCTCAGTTGCCGCCTCCTGACAATGATATTCAGAATAAAATCCTCCAGGAGGTACGAGCTTTGGCCTTTGGATATCAGACCATGTCCAACAACATGACCATTCTAAAGAAGAAACAGGCCCAGATGGACCTTGTTCCAAGGAGGCCATATCCGCCCCCAGCACTGACAAAAGATCAAGCCCTAGAACGGCGAGATCAAAGGCGCCCCCCAACGAGAAATGCTGCCATCGAAGACCAACCTGGTACTTCTGATCAGGTCAACTGGTGCACTACGTGCAATGACCCGCATTCGGAGGATGACTGCACACTGCACCAACACTACCTCCAAACCTTGGCTGGTAGCGCCATAGAGGACGAAGAACTCTACATGATCCTGGACGACGAAGGCAACTTTGCCGTCCCAGAGGAAGATCTGTTGCCGCCTCCTGCCAAGGAAGACAGAAAGTCTGCGGAAGCCGCTGCAAAGCCCTTAAAGGTATACGCCCGAAGAGATAAGGCGCAACTTGCTGGGCTACCACCCGACAAAAGGCTGTGGCCTTACACAGCCAAAGAGAAGACTCCCGCAGTCAAGCCTCCCGTAGCAAAAGCTCCCCCGGCTAAAGCTCCCGCTGCTCAGCCTCCAGCTGAAACAAAAGAACAAGCTCGGGATAGCTGAGATATCCGTCTCTGACCAAGAGACAGAGAGTTGAGGCCACCCAGCAGTACCGGACAAAGTATGAACCGACAAAAGAAGCGGAAGGAGCTAGCACTTCGGGCTACAACATAGTAGATGAGCTAAAGAGGACCCCCGCAAGAATCAGCATGTATGATGCTCTTCTGCTCCCAGGCCAAGTTGATTTGCTGCAGGAATCTCTGAAAAACATGAAGAATGGCAAGCAGATACAGCCTGCTGTCCTGTTTCAACCTCTGACAGTCTCAGCCACTGGGAAGAACAGACCACCTCCCTTTTATCTGTCATTATGGATGCAAGGGTACATAGTACACAACTGTATGGTGGACTCTGGCGCTTCCACAACTGTAATGCCGAGAGCCGTCTGCGACGAGATCGGGATGGAGTACACAAGGAGCAGCCAAGGCGTGCTGCAACTGGACGACACCCCTCTCAAGACAGTCGGTGTCATTAAGGACATCCCTATTCGGCTGCACAAAGCTCTCGACATCGTGGTCATTCAAGAGGTTGTGGTTGTCGACTTGGAACCCTACTTTGGCATGTGTCTCTCCAGGGAGTTCACTGCGAAGTTGGGAGGGTATCTGTATCTGGACTACTCACACATGGAAGTGCCCTTCAAAGGAAGGAGATTGAAGATTTACAACGAGAAGCCTTCCACATTCCTAGTAGAGAAGATACCCGGAGAAGAGTCGCAAGACTGCATGGTCCAGCTGACGGAGGAAGAACTGGTGGTGGTGGATATGACGGAGCAAGCTCTCGAGCTGCTGCAAGTGGAAGATGAATTCTCCTTGCGGGACTTCAACGCCGTGATCGAGACAGAGCAAGGCAGCTACACTGTCATCTAGCCTGAGAGGCTTGACAAGTCGGCCAAAAGAGAAGTGGGACCTACACCTGAAAAGCTGTGGAAGCTTTTCTTTGACGGCGCACGATGCAAAAATGGCGCCGGTGCAGGTGTACTTTTGGTTTCCCCAACCGGGATCCAGAAGGATTACACCTACAGGCTGGCTTGGAGCTGTACCAACAACGCGGCGGAGTACGAAGCCCTGTGTTTGGGTTTGCGGAAAGTAGAGAGGCTGGGGATTAAGCATCTGCAAATCTTTGGCGACTCGGAGCTGGTGTGCAACCAGATTACGAATAAGTGTGCCTCCAAGAAGCACTACCTCAAGGCGTACCGTAATCGAGTCTGGGACCTGATGGAGTCGTTCGACTCATTGAATGTCAAGGCTATATCACGTGAGAAAAACAAGCATGCTGACATTCTGGCGTCTGTTGGAGCCAAGTATGTTCCGGCTGATGACACTGTCCAGAAGCCGAAGCCGGTTCATACCATCTACAGGCCTTGTGTGCCTGATAAAGACACCCACTGGCAGGTGTTTGACTGTGACGAGGAGATCGTCACATTTTTGGTTAACGAAGCTTGTTCAATCGAAGGTAGAGACCTTGATGACGAGCAATATGAGGGGTTGATACAGCTAAAAAATAATCATGTCCCAAAAGGACTGATTACGCTTGAGAGTCTATTTGATCAGAATGACAGAGCAATATCGCACCGGATCAAAGTAGACCCGAAGCAGTACGCCGACCTGGAGCTTGAACCTAGAAAAACAATTAAGGTCGGGACAGACTGCACCACAGAGGAACTTGAGCAAATCAGAACATTGTGTCTCGAGTTCCCTGACATAGTAGCCTGGTGCTACTAGGACTTGAAGGGGTATGACAGAAATATAATCTAGCATACCATCGAGCTAGAAGATGGCACCAAGCCATTCCGACAGAAGCAGAGGGCTGTAAATCCGAAGATCGAAGCCATGATGAAGGCCGAGCTCCTGAAGATGCTGGAAGCCAAGATCATCTACCCCATCAAGCATTCATCCTGGGTTGCGAACTTGGTTCCCGTGAGGAAGAACGGAGACATTCGTCTCTGTGTAGACTTCAGAAATCTGAATCAGGCCTCCCTCAAGGACCATTATCCGTTTCCCCAAATCGATCAGATCCTCCACATAGTTGCTGGAGCGCAAAGATTCTCCCTCCTAGATGGCTTTTCTGGGTACAACCAGATCTGGGTCAAGGACGAGGACCAGCATAAGACAACGTTCACCACCAAATGGGGAACGTTCGCCTATCAGGGCATGCCTTTCGGCCTATCCAATGCTGGCGTCACATTCCAGAGAGCTATGGACCTGGCCTTCCGAGAGCTGCTCAACAAGATCATTGTCATCTACTTGGATGACATGACTGTATTCTCTCACAAGAGAGAGGGCCATGTTCTCCACTTGCGGCAAATATTTGAGAGATGTCGTGAATTCGACATTTCCATAAACCCGAAGAAATCTGTCTTCACGGTAAAAGAAGGTAAGATGCTGGGCCATGTCATCTCCGAGAAAGGCCTAGCCGTGGACCCCGATAGAGCAGAAGCCCTCCTCCGTTTGCCCGCTCCAGTTGACAAGAAGGGGCTGCAGTCCTTCTTCGGCCAAATCAACTTCGTGCGGAAGTTCATACCAGACTTCGCATAGGTAATCAAGCCCATGGCCGAACTTTTGAAAAAGAATGCAGAATTCTTATGGACTGATGAGAGAAGGCAGGCCTTCGAGGAAATCAAGGCCCGCATTGCACAGGCTCCGGTGTTGATAAACCCGGACTACTCCAAGGACTTCATCCTGTATGCGGTGGGAGAACTCGAGAGTTACGCCTTAGTCTTGACCCAAAAGGGAGACGATGGTGAGGAGCGCCCCATAGCGTTCTTGAGCCAAGTGATTCAGCCGCACGAAGAAAAGTACAACTTTATAGAGCGGCAGGTTCATGCAGTCATGAAGTCTCTCCGAAAGTTCAGGCACTTCGTCTCCTAGAGCAGAACAACCGTTTTTGTGATACACCCGGACGTCCGAAGCTTCATCATACAAGGAGAGCAGGATGGATTGCTAAAATCCAGGAGTTTGACATCGAAGCTCGGCCAACCAAGCTCATCAGAGGCCGAGCCTTGTGCCAGGAGCTGGCCCGAAGCGCAGCAGCCGAAATTTCTGCTTGTAAATGGGAGGATCCGACAGCAAACACCAACCTAGCCAACTCCTTACCCGAGGAGAGTGACTGGACAGATGACCTAGTGAAGTATTTTTGCACCGGGAGATGTCCAGACCACCTGAACGCCTCACAAAGAAGGAGGTTTCGGCTAGGTGCACTGAAATACACTCTTCGCCTGGAAGGGCTTTACTTCAAGAACATTGACGACATCTTGTTGCGGTGCGTCAAGAAAACAGACCAACTCAGGGTCCTCGGAGAATTTCACTCCGGGATGCCTGGGGGTCACCATTCTGCAAGGCCTACGGCCTTGAAAATAATCATAGCTGGGTACTACTGGCCCACTCTCTTTACAGACGCGCATGCAGTCTGTACAAAATGTGATCAATCCCAGAGATTTGCTGGCAGAAACAGAAAAGCACCCCTGCCCCTTCAACCGATCCAAGCCGAGACTCCGTTTCAGCAATGGGGTCTGGACTTTATTGGGGTTATTACGTCGAACTCTGCAGCGGGGCACAAGTTCATTCCTACCGCCACCGACTACTTCACGCGGTGGGTAGAGGCGATCCCCACAAAGAATGCAGACCAGGAGACGGTCATCAGGTTCCTTGAGAGCCTCATTACCCGCTTCGGGGTCCTTGAGTCAATAGTGACGGACAATGGTCCGGGGTTCGCAGGCGCTGTACTCACTGAGTACACCAGCAAATACGGCATTTATCACAAAATGTCTTCCAATTACTACCCACAGGGGAACGGTCTTGCCGAGTCCACCAACAAGAACCTACTGAAGATCATCAAAAAGACAGTAGAAAAGAACAAGAGGACTTGGCACCTACTCCTGGATCGGGCGCTATGGGCGGACAAAATATCCTTCAAGAAGTCCATTAAGACGTCCCCCTATGCGCTCGTATATGACAAAGAAGCAGTCCTGCCGACCCACATCGAAATTCCCTCTCTCTGGATGTTGGACGAAGAGAGAGGCAACGGGGATTCGGTGGACGCCAAACTGTGTCAATTGTTGCAGTTAGAGGAAGACAGAGAAAAAGCATACTAGGCCTTCACCAAACATGCTGAAGCAACCCAAGGCTGGTTTGCAAAAGGAGCCACCGCCCGAGTTTTCAAAATCGGGGACCTGGTGCTGAAGTGGGACTCGTTGAAGGCAAAGCCGGGCAACCACGACAAGTTTGATGCCCTCTGGGAGGGCCCCTATCAGATTGCCCGGGTGAACCAGTTCAACGCATTTGTGCTTCGGGACATGGAGGGACAGCTTCTCCCCATTCTCGTCAATGGGTTCCACCTAAACATTTACCGCCATTGAACGCACCCAAATGGGTCCTTCCTTGTACAGATTTCCCTTCTGCATTTTTAGTTTTCGGAATGTATATATTTCAGCATTCAGTTTTTTAAATTTTCAAAGAGCCCAAGTAAGACTTAAGGCAAACCCCGAATTCGCAGCGAAGTCAGGCTACGCATCGCCTGGAGAGCGCAGTTGGGAAAGGCAAGGCTGAAAAGAGCTAAGTGAAAATTCTGACTGCGCAGTCAAATCCGTGCGAAGTCGGAGTGTGCCCATTTTTTGGGCGAAGTTCGACTGCGCCCTGAATTTTGGGTGCACCCTGGATGACCTATCACAGAAAACGTGAAAAATTCTAAGTGTAGGCCCAGGGCGCAGTACCGCACAGGGCGAAGTTGGGTTAACGGGCCAGAAATTCTCCCTTGTAAAGTGTGCCCAGAGGGCGGCGATGACGTCAGCGATGGCACGACGTCCAAGAAGGTTTAATGATTGCACAGATTTCAAGAATGATGCATTAAAAAAGAAAGGTGTGTTTGGACCAACGACTACTAAGGTACGCTTTTCAAAAATAAACCCATGCACAGCTGCCAAAAATCATAACGCCTCCACCAACTCCAAGTTAACCGCCCTAACTCCCTCCCTCGCGCCATTAATGTTGTAGTCGTATAGAAAAAGGGCCCTTGGCGCACTCAGAAAATTCAAATCGTTCAAGCTGACTCCCTAACTGCAAAGAGCAGAGCTGACGAATTAGAAGCCGTAATTCCCGTCCCTGCTGTTTCAGAAGTTTCAGAAAAGATGGACAAGGGGAAAACGCCCGTACAGGCGCAATCCAGCGAAGAGCGGCGCGAAGCTGAGGAATCACCAGAGTCAAGCGCTCATGAGAGCGAAGCGCCGCAGGACCAGAAAAGAAAGACCCGGGCAAAGAGGCACGTAGCTGGGTGAATTCCGCCGCCACCAGTTAATCACCTAGCCGGGTACAAGGACGGCTCTTTCTCCATTAGCCTCACCAAACTGCGGGCGAACATTGCAAAATGGGCAGACAAGGTTTCGCCCTCCCACCACCTTGGAGCTGCGTATAAGTCGAACCTGTATTGGTTCTTGTGCCCTCCTACCCACCAGTGCCCGGAGCTGATCGAAGCAATTGTAGAATATTATAAACCAGCTGCCCGGCAAGTCTGCGACAAGGGAAAAGTGCTGTTCACACTTTTTCGGGAGAGCGTCCAACCAGCGTTCGCCCTTGGGCTCCAGCACGAGCCCAGCGCAATTGTCAGAAGGGTGAATCTTGATGAACAGACTGGCAGATTTACGCAGACAAAGCGGATGAGGGAATTCCTCGACTCGGAGCTAAAGACTCCGCTGGCAGCCGGACAGTGGTCGACTGGCCCCATACCCCTGGACAGATTTGAAAATAAATATATCTACGTCATCTTGGCATGGGTCCTCTGCTGTGATTCTGACAAAGTGGTACGGCCGTACCAGCTGGCGCTGGCAGAATGTCTCTGCACGGAGAATTTTACGACTCTACAGCGCAGAAGAGTGGAAAGCGCCCTATTTTCTTCGACTGGGCGGACTGGCTGGCGTATGCAATACATTCAAGTCTGGTTAGACTGCAACATAAGCAGTCAATGTATTTCCGGTTTTGCTCCTTCCTCGCATGGCTGTGCCTATATCACATGCACTACCGGGTGAACGTCCCTGACTTGAAGAAAATAAACGAAAAAGGAGAGCCGTTGCCTGTGTACGAATGGACCGAGGTTCTGTACAGAAAAGGCTCCTATGAATTTAATCTTAAATTTCTGTGCATGGTCATGGGGTTGTTCAACCATAAGGCGTTTCGCCCACCGGAAGTCATGGCAAAATACCTGTGGAAAAATGAGTACGGGGACACCTTCCGGCTGACTCAAGGCATCATAGTTAGAATCTACGGATTCAAGGGGAAGTCGTTCCTGCTACCCTACTTCTGCACTGACCACCAGTTTGGGATGGAAATTTCGCGGCAGATGGATTATGTCGAAGAAGAGTTCGGCCAGGGCAAGAAGAAAGGCCATATCTTTCAGTATCCCATCACCTGGTCGAATACCCAAGTTTACGAAATCGGACAGCACGCCTACCTCGAGCGGGAACTCATCGACATGGGCCTGATAATGCTGCCGCAGCGATGGAAATACGACCCAGATGGGGTCAGGGGTAAGTTCACGCACATCTGCCCCCGAGCGGAGATTATGCAGGAAAGAAGAAACAGAACAGGCGCAGACCTGGAATGGCACATTGAACAAATGCAATCGTGGCCTCCATGGCATGAATTCTACTGCGAGGAGGTAGCGTACGATCCGGAGCGAAACCCGGATCACCGGTTGGAATCTGCGGGCTTCAAGAAATTCCTCACCAAGGTGGCGCCCCTCAACTGGCATAAAGACAAAATCATTGAATGCTGGAAGATGAGGTGTCGCACGCAGCACGATAAATCCAACCGGAGGAATCTGGCCGTCGACGATGAATTTTCAGCTCTATATGACCAGTACGCTGACACATGGCGACCTTTCGAATTTCGAGATTGCGTTCCCCGAGGCGCAAAGAAAAGATATATAAGGAGGCCTTCATCTCAGCAATCGTCAACTCCGGCGACATCCAGTGCAACTCCGGCAAGCAGTCAAGTGGGCCCGATGCAGCCTGTAGCTTCCGAGGTAGTGCCCGAAAATGCGCAGGATTCAGAGAAGTCAACCCCTGAGGTGGCCCCTCAAGCAGAAAAAGTGCCTGCACTGCCAGCTAGCAGACCGGCTACGGCGGGCATCCTTCCAACCAGACCCAGGTACAAGTTTACCGTGGGGACATCAACGCCAACCACCCCGACCTTATCTCCTCCCTTTGGAACAGCCACAGCGCCAGAAGAGAAGAAGAGGAAGAGAGTTGAAAGGGCCAAATGGCCTAAGGAGTCGGTACAGCAGACAGGCGCGACACAGACGGGGGCAGCAGCGCCAGAAATTGTTTCCTTGGACAGCCTTGACGCTGAAGCTGAAACCCGGGTTGAAAGCGTCCCTCGAACAGCGGCTCAGGTGGAGCCCGCAGGTACGTCCACTGCACCTCTTCCCCAAGTACCAGTCAGCCCTGCCAAAGCTCCATCTCCCATTTCATCAGGACAAGCCATAGCCGCGTCTTCCTCTTCCCAAGCTACCCAGCCCTCTAGCGGCCCACATTCCTTTGATCAGTTTGCTCAGGACCCTAACGCCTTTCAGTCGCTGAGCCAGACCCTAGAACCCTCACCCGCAGCCAGTGCTGAAGCTGCTCCTTCACCGTCGCGCTCCTCACCCCAGCCGTTTAAAACCCTACCAGCACCATCCACTCAGCCGCCCGTTTCCCCTAGGACCCGGTCGCCCTCAAAAGCGGCCACTCCTTCTGGAATACCTCCCGCGTCGCTATTTGCAGGGAAAATGCCGCAACAGAATCCAATGCTGGAGAACCTGGACTTCATGGGCGAACTGCAGAGCGCTGATGACCAGCCTTTGGCAGCAAAGGCCTCAGGATGCTCCGCCTCCTTTCTCCAGGGCGTGAAACGAAGGAGAGCCGAAGAGATAGCTGCCCCGGTAAAACGCACCAAGTTCGACCTAGACAGGAGAGTGCTGACGACTGAGAAATTAATCCCGAAAGTAAAGAAGCCTCTCCGGGAGATGACCGAGGCAGACTACGAGCATCAAAGGAAGGAGAAAAGCTTTGACGATATCAACGAGGAATATGAAATCTATGGTATTCGTCGTAGGACAGACAATCTCCTTGTCAAGCATCTTGAGACCCAGGAGGCGATGTTCTAGCTGCAGAATAACACAAGGCAGCTTGAGGAGAACTTGGATAGGGCCACCGCGCAGCTGGGGTCTGCACAACAGGAGGTAGAGGAGCTTAAGGCCCAGCTGGCTGCCTCTCAGCAGGAGACCGCAGCACAGAAACAAACAGTCGAGCAGCTGTCAGAAGAGAAAAATGCAGCGCTGGAGCAGGTTTCACAGCTTCAGTATTCGCTGAAACAGGCGCAGTCACAGCTTGCGGAGAAAACATCACATTCGACAACCTTTTCAAAGAGCAAAGTCAAGGAGATGCGGGCTAGTCTGCTGCAGGGTTGCAAGCCCAACCTTGTTAAATCCTTATCAGTCCTGGATTTCGTATCCAGGATAGAAGAAGTATCTGCCCAGGGAAAGCCTGTGGTAGAGGAGGCCGAACACCAGGTGAGGCAATGGCTAGACCTGGCTATGAGACTTGAGCAGTTTGAGCGCAAGGGCCTCCAATTTCCTCCTATGTCCCAACTTGCCTCAGAATGGGCAGATGCAAGGGTAACCTTGCATATTTACTTCAAGAAGACAGAGAAGATAAGGGCTGCCAGAAAGACGTTGGACGCACTAGAACATGAAAGGAACATTTTCCTGGCCCCCTTTCACACTCTGTCCGAGCACGGTTGCCCGAGCTTCGTCAAGGATGGCGAATTTCTGACCCTTGAGCAGGTGAAGCAGAATTGGCTGTCTTTCGAGGCAGACACGACAGAAATTGATAGCTGGTCAGAACCGATCCAAGAAGCTCAGGTCACCCAGATGGTGTCAAAATACTGCAAGATCAACTCCTCCTTTAAGGAGTTGGGGAAAAGATATAACACCATTGACCTGCACGCGATTGCTGCGTTCCATGCAACATTAAAAGAGGTCAGCGACCTCGAGCCCTTCCAAGCAGCAGTTTGGGACCAAGCCAAGGCTGCATACGAACGCATCCGCGAGTGGGAGGCTGACAGTGGAGAGCATTCAGATTCAGAAGGAGAAGCTGAAGAGGCAACTGCCGGAAGTGATCCGGAAGAAGAACAATTGCCCGGAAGGAAGCGGTCAGAGCAGCAAAAGGCAGGGGAAGGAAGTTCCTCTGCACCCAATGGATGAAGGCATGGTTCTTTGCGTCGAGGCGAGCTCGACACCCCGCGAGACGCCAGGAATGTTGCCACATTTTGAACCGGGTGCCATGTTTTCGGTTTTTGTAAGTGACCTGCTCTTTTCCTTCCCTCCTCCTTTTTCCCTTCTTCATTTCTCCCTTTCTCCTTCTTCCTTGCAGTTCCATTCCTCCCTCTCCCCCTTGAACTGCCCCCAGTAAAGTTTCCAGCAAGTGTTGCCTGAAAATGACTAAGTGACAGGGCGCAACCCGACTTCGCAGCGAAGTCGGAGTGCGCCCTCCAGTTGGAGCGCAGTAGGGAATGTGAAGTGCGCAGCAGACAGGAAATGAGCGAAATTTGACTAAGTGCCAGGGCGCAACCCGATTTCGCAGCGAAGTCGGGGTGCGCCCTTTTTCCTGGGCGCACTTGGGAAGCAGTCTGACAAAAAATCAGCTAAGTGTTGGGGCGCACCCCGACTTCGCAGCGAAGTCGGGGTGCGCTCCCTTCCTGGTGCGCAGTCCGAATAGCGGAGAAGACAGCAAAGTGCCGGTGCGCAACCCGACTTCGCAGCGAAGTCGGGCTGCGCCCTCTGACCGGTGCGCAGTTGGACAAACAAGCCTAGAAATTGACGAAGGCACAAAGGCCTCCCCAGCTGTGCTGTTTTTCACCTGCGCAACCCGAAAGCGCTCTGATCCTGGGCGAAGTTAGATAAACTGCCTTTCAAGGCAGCCATGTGTCACTCATCAACATCTGACAAGTGTCCAACTTCGGGATTCGAGCCAAGACATGACGGGAACAAGGACAAGCATGGACCGCCCTACCTATGCCAGCTGCCATCATTTAAAGCTGATGTAAAGTTCCATCCGCCACAGCTACCCGCATTCCTGCTGACCAAAGGTTTGACCCGACATATCGCCACGTAACTGTACAGCTTTCAGGGAGACCATGCCGCAAGTACAGTCCTACCCGACAGAAGTCAGCATCGGCAGCTCTTCAGCCGCTTTTGTCAGCTAATGTCTAGTCTGGGACTTTGTGCCCGTGATTGTAATCGGGGGGAACTTGAGGCTATAAATAGCCATGCAATTTCATTGTAAAAGGGGGAAGGGGAATATACTGCTAGGGAACCATTGTAGCTGTGCGTTTGCTTCTAATACAAAGCATATACTTGGCTCTGCTTACTGTCTTTTATCTTGTATGCTGCCTCTCCTTGCCATTTTTGCCTCATGTTTCTTGTATCATTGCTTACTGTTGTAATGAACTCTGGACTCTGGTATTTGATGATCAAGTATTCCTGGAATGCATAGATAGAGGATACATAGGATGAATGATAGCTGTAGTTTCAATGTGTGTTTTGTATAGGAATGTTGTTAGTAGTGGTGATTGATCGTTGCCGTGCTGCTTATTCCCCCCACCCAACTCCAATCACATTTGGATTCTCTTTCCGCATTTTTATCTCTTTCCCTGCACTCTCATCTTAAACACTAAAACCCACAGGAAGCCGACCTTCTCCGGAGATTGGCACGGAAGGCATTCCTTCCTTCCGGTCTTTCAATCTGGTGGGCGAATCTGGGGCACATTATACCAAATCCTTTCCTCATGGCAGATTCGTAACCAACACTATCCAAGTGAGTCAATGTCTGTACAATCTCACCCTCTAAAACCTGTAACTGGTTCTCCAATGAGTCGACATCGTCATCACACAATAAACCTTCAAAAGCACTCTCCAGTGCACCCTGATTGGGCTCAACCTCTCTCACAACACTGCACTCACAAACCTCATACTCTGAAGTAATGACAGATTTGTGCTTATCCTCGGAATCAACAACTGTATCAATAGTTGATTCATCAATACCACTAGTCTCATCAAAGCAATTGTCAATCTTAAGGTCTTCAATAACTTGTTTCACAGTCACATCCACTGTTGCTATTTTAATGTCTTCATCATGCACAACTTCATCATTTGTAGGTGCATGCATGCCAATACAATTAATTTGAGATTCAACCATACATATCTCATGTGATGAATTCTTGTCTTCATGACAAACTTCTGTTCTGGGTTCTTCTTCTTCTGCACATACATTTGTTTTTTCAGCTTTATTATCATGGTGTCCTGATACTACGTTCAACTTTTCAGACTCTTCCCTTGCAAACTTCGGAAACAAATACCTTTTGAAGTCTGGATCCTTCATAATGTCAAAGATCTTTTGCATATCATGCTGAACTTCACCCCAAAACTTATAATCAACTAATGATGCCATCATGAGTTCAAACTTAACCACAGGCTGGCAAGAAATGACTGTGCTCTGATACCACTGTAATATACACCCCTTGATGTATATTGGTTTGAGTTTGATGTGTTTGTTTGATTTGTTTTGAAAATGATGTCTTGCTGGTATTTATGAATTGCAATAGATTTTTGAAACATAAACCATGAAATACAACGCTAAACTAATTGCAAAACATATACAAGGCAAGATAGAGCAACTGCAACACTTTATTAATCACCAAATGAAATAATTACAAGTTCTGATTTTTAATTTTCAGACTTGGTATACTTTGTCTTCAGACTTGTAAGAGTGCAAACAATGCTCAAACGCTCCCAAAATCGCTCTAGGTATTATATGTGAAGTCCACTATCAATGGCCAATGAATGGAGACCACGGTGAAGCCAAACTGTTGAAGATGCAAGGTCTGATCTGAGAAGTCTACGGACTGTTATGTGTACTTCAGACTTGTTAGGTGCAACAAATGATGGAGAAATGACAATCAAAAGGATGCAAAATGATCTTCAATGCTAGCTGCCCAGGTTGCAACAATAAGACCTCCAAATCGCCCCTTCTAACATGCCCAAAGTGTCTCAAAAGGGTGGCGGACCTGTAGGTAGTTATTCCTCTTCCAATAAATAATATCTCAACTGAAACCCTTCAAATTTATACTTGTTCTCTTTGTCTTTAATAGGAAATTCGTCTGGTGAAGTACCCACAAAATTCTACCTCAAAAATTTGAAGTTGTGAATGAAATTGTCACCATGGCAAGATATGACCAGCAAACCCTACGACCTGCAAATTAAAATAATTCCTCCTCCAAAGTATCCCAAACTGGTGCTTGAAATGATTGTCAAGTCATCAGGAACCCAATGCAAAAATACCCACAATCATATGATGCCAAAATCTGAAGTTATGAGTGAAAATATGGATCAGCTGTAGGAAAACCAGTCATGAATGAAAGTCTGAAATTACCTCAATAGGTCCTTAGTTCTCCAAAATAACTATGGATTCTTGTATGGCTGATGAAGGCCAACAAAACCCAGAAATGGTTTGCCAAATGATTGACCCTCCAAAATATGCAAACCCTAAATAAAATCTCTGAAGCACAAATGAGAGTTCTGAAGTAAACTCTCCTCAATAATGGCTAGGTGTGATCTTTCACACACGAAACCACTGTTACTTATGAAGGTGTACGTCTCCACAAGCCTCAACAATGCAATCTTCAGCAAGACCTACAATGTCTTCAGAAAATAGACTCAAATGATATAAAAAATGGATGCTACAAATGTCCCATCTCACCTCTATTTATCTTTTTTGCTCCACAAGGTCGGCCAAGGTTTATTTTATTTTTAATCTTTATCTCTCAAATAGTGGACCACCATGTCCTATTAGCCACAGCGTTGTTTTAAAACACTTTTGGCCTTTTTTAAATTTTATATTATAATTTCCCTTTATATTTTAATATTATAAAATTACATTATAATAAAGGGAAAATAAATTCATATTTAGCCAAATTATGCATCCACACAAGAATATGACTTTGCAACTGAAAACTCCATGCTGAAGCTCACCAAATTATTACCTCCATAGCATAATGAGACCCTTAACAATTGAATAGGTTATCATCATCTAACTCATCTCCATCACCGAAGAGGGGACATTACATATTTAGAAAATCTATCTATATATCCATGAGAGAGGATAGCAAAATTATTTTGAGGAGCAACATGTGATAAATATAAGGTGTAAACTTCCCCAGTGAAGAAGAGCAATTTGGAGGTGGTGTAAGTAGACGAGTTGGTGCATGAACATCACCTCTGCATGAGGGCATGAACTATCAAATGAACTCGTATCATACTACGTGTTGTATAGTTTGTTGTATGTTTTTTGTTGTAAGTGTTGTTATCAGACTTTTTTGTAACATGCCTTGTCATGACTCATGATGACATGTGTTTCTAATAAATATTATGTAATTTATTATGGGTTATATTTAATTTTTCATGTATATAGATAGGTTGTAGTCAAGTAGTTGCCAACTGCCTATCAGTTCTTGTAATATCTATTTGTATGCCATCTATCTTGGTAGACGTATGATGATGTTGGTCAAGGTATGTTAACGTCCATATTTGTCATGCGTGTGGCCATATCGTTCGACTAGACCATGATTTATTGTAGATGTTGGCAATTCTGCCAAATCATCTCACAGGTTAATTTCTCCAAGATCAAATATCAATCACATAAATCACATTCATAAATAACACAATTTAACAATAAGAAATCTCACTATTATATTCATAAAGCATCAAGTTCTCAAATATTTGGATTACATAGCATGGAGCTTTGTCTCCAATATTTAACCTTACAAATGACTCTGCAATATTCTTAACTATTGCTCTCTTCACATACCTCACTTATGACAAAGCTCTCGTAATTACATAACCTCTCACTTTACATCTTGACACATGTGCATGTCTCTTCACTCTCATATTTGACACCCAATTCCTATGACTTTTCACTTGCTTACTTGACACTTTGCACTCTCACAACTCACACTTGTATGCTTCACACTTGCACACCTTACATTTGCACTCTTGACACCTTGCACACTAAATTACATAACACATAAGCACTCCTCACAATTAGACAAATATTTAACACACTCCTAAACTAATATATACTATAGTACTCCAATATACTTTAATGTTATCATATAGTGTAATATCTCCAATACCCCCTGTATTACATTATTTGGTGTGAAGACTTTTGATCTTCAATCTTTGATTCTAGTCTTTTTACTTCAGCTCTGGCTCTCACACTGCTTGAAGTTCTAGCATTGGTCGATTAATCTGTTTATTGCAATGTTTATCAGACTTTCTTTGTGTCCATAAAAACATTGTAACATGTCCATAATCCTGTTCCAATATGATTTATTGATCCATCCATAGTGTACTTCATTTTTTTTGATCTGTTTTTGGTTTGGTCTTCTCACAAATTTTACAATTTTGAAATGATCTTGATTTTAATCCACACCTTTCATTTGTTTCTATTGTCTTTTTTCATCTACTAAAACATCAATGCCTTTAGGAATTTTTGAATTATTTGCATTATCATTCTTATCACACTCATTGTCAATTTGGTCTTCATCTTTAGTGTCTATAATCCTTACTGTAAGGGCTCTTATTTCATTTTCATCTTTAGTTTCTATCTCTTGAACTTCTTGAACTAAATTTCCTTTTTTATTTTCTTCTTTTGGTCATTGTTGTTGCACATGTTGATATTGAGGCTGATATTGTCTTGGCTGAAACCTTTGAAAAGGTCTATTCATTTGATTTCTTTGATTCAAAGAATTATATCTATAATAACTTGTAGTATGACCTTCTATATTGCATATGTGACAATATCTCCTTCTCCATTTAGGTTGAGATTGTGATGATGCTGCAATGTTATTTGATACATTTTTCTTTGATATAAGAGCATTATTAGTCATTTCATCTTTGACTAGATTTTCCACTTCATATTTTTGAAGAACATTAACTAATTCATCAAAGGTTATGGTCTTATTTAGCACTTGAAGAGAAGTGACTAAATTTTTGAATGTCTCTGGGAGTGCTCTTAATGTAACTTGGACAAGAAACTTGTCTTCTACTTTTTCTCCCAAAGTTAGTAACTTAGCTTTTAATTCTGCTATCCTTCGAAGAAAGAGTTCTATACTTTCTCCACTATGAACCTTTAATGAATATAATTGTGACTGCAAATGCAAGATAGTTGCTTCGTTCTTTCCTTCAAATATTTTGCATAATTTTTCCCAAGCAATTTTTGAAGTCTCTGCTTCACTTATATATGGTTGAATTTCATCAGTTATCCCAAATGTGATTAGCATAAGGGATTTTGCATCATCTTCCTCAAATTTTTGTTTTCCCTTTCATCTTTTGGCATGTTCTTTGTTCCATTCACTATATCCCAAAGTTTTTCAACAATGAGAATTGATTTTATTTTATTTTTCGATGATGCAAAGTTTGGTCCTTTTAGAAGTTGTGATTCAGAAAGGAAAATTTTACCATTTGCCATAATGGAACTTATTCAATAATCAATTTTCAAATTCGATTCTCCTTTTATGTCCTAAATTTTTAAATTTCACAAATTATTTCAATGGTAATCAAACAATCTTCAAATTTCAATTTTATTTCATCTTCATTTCATTCCATTCACCTTTAAAGTTCAATTTCTTATATCTCCAAATTCAATTCTCAATTTCATAAATTCACCCCACCAATTAAATCTTCAATTCAGATTTCATGCATTTAGTTTCCTTATATCTCCCAATCATTAATTCATTCTCTCTTTTTCATCAATCAAATATTCAATTGTTAAAATCCTTTTTATATCTCCTAAAGCAAATTTCGATTTCCTTAATTCTTCCTCTAATTAATTAATTATTCCATTCATTCCTTTAATTTAATCCTCTTCTTATCTCTCTCAAAAAAGCAATTCAATAATATAACCCTTTTTACCTTATACCTCCAATCAATAAAAAATTGAGCGCCCAATTATTCTGACTTTCTAAAAATTAAACCTTATCTTATTGCTGCTTGTGTAACTGACATGTCAGGGCAAATTAAATGATAACGCTTGAACGTTTCACATGCACGAACGTTTCAGTCTACGCGGCAAAATGAACTCAGCTATCAAGCATCTTTTCCTCACAGCAGTATCCAAGGATATCTCCCTTGCAACAGCGCTCAAATCTTCAGTCTTCTTTAGGCAACGTCTAAGATATCATCTTCACAGTAGCACTCAACCTTTACAGTCTTCTTCATAGCAATCTCTCAACGTGACTCCTTCACAGGATGCAGTCTTTGATGATAGCAACACATTGTCTTGACTCGTCCAACTTGGCTCTCCAATCGTTCCACTTCAAAAATTTAACTGCTTCTCTTGTTATTCTCCTTCAACTCGTTCGTCCAATATTCTGCTCACAATGCTTCAACACATTCTCTTTTCTTCTGGTTCCTTTCATAGCAATGTCTCCAGCAAAATATTTTTTATTCGTCGTTCGTCCAATAAACTCCCATATCGTCTCCTCAATGCAAATCATCCTCAACACATCAATCTCTTTCAATATCCTCCAACAATCATCCAATCAATGTCCTTCTTCAACAATTTCTCTTTATTCTTCGTCACAATAACCTCCTTCACTCTCTTATCCAACTTCAAAGCTTTAGCCAAGGTGGCTCTCCACTATTGGCAATTCTGTCAGATTATCTCACAGGTTAATTTCTCTAGGATCAAATATCAATCACATAAATCACATTCATAAATAACACAAGTATTTCACAATAAGAAATCTCACTATTATATTTATAAATCATCAAGTTCTCAAATATTCGGATTACATAGCATGGAGATTTGTCTCCAATATATAACCTTACAAATGACTCTTCAATATTCTTAACTATTGCTCTCCTTAAACTCTCAAGAGATGCAACCTTTCACATATTATGACAAAGCTCTCATAATTACATAACTTCTCACTTTACATCTTGACACATCTTGCATGACTCTTCACTTTCACATTTGGCATCGAACGCCTATGACTCTTCACTTGCTCACTTGACACTTTACACTCTCACAACTCACACTTGCACACTTCACACTTGCACACCTTACACTTGCACTCTTGACACCTTGCACACTTTATTACATAACACATAAACACTTCTCACATTTTGACACATACATTAGACAAATATTTAACACACTCCTAAACTAATATTTACAATAGTACTCCAAGGTACTTTAATGTTACCAAATAATGTAATATCTCCACCAGTAGATGATTGGAATAGGAAAGATAGATGATGCATATGTAGTGTATTGACATGTATTTGTAAGCTCTTACTATTGTGCATCTTTATTTATTTAATGGAGTTCTATTATATGCTTTGGCATTATTGTTTGTATGGTGTTGGGTCAAAGTTGGTGACATGAAGTTTGTAAATATTATGTAATGTGCTAGAGGGTATATTTAATGTTTCATATATATAGATAGGTTGTAGTGAAGCAGTTGCCTATTGCCTACTTGTTCTTATGATACCTATTTGTATCCTTGGTAGATATATGATGATGTTCATCGAGGTATAATTTCCATCTTTGTCACGTGTGTGGGCTATGTGGTTAGACTAGACTATGATGTATTTTACTTTTTAGATGACTGGAATATGAAGGCTACATGATGCGTATTCATTGTATTTACATGTATTTGTAAGTTCTTACTATTGTGCATCTTTATTTATATAATGGAGATGTCTTATATGCTTTGGCACCATTGTTTGTACAGTGTTAGGTTGAAGTTGGTGACATGGAGTTGCGATGATCATCTTGCTTTGGAAGATAAGCAACAATGACAATGGGAATATTCGAGCATGGATGACAAGCGTAGTTGTTCAAGTATGCCTATAAAAATGGGAGTCTAAAATGGAAAGTGATGTAGACTTCTATGACATCGATGAAAGGCCAAGTGAGGATGCGTTATATAATAGAGAAAACTTGATTTGTTGAGAAAGGCTAATAGATGTGATTGAAATAGGTTGTGTAATTGGATAGCGTGTAGGATGGGAGTCTAGCATTAGAGCAATTATAAGTTGGCATGTCGAATGATGTGTAGGATAGGACTTTGGCACTATAGCAATTGTAGGTTGGTATGTTTGAGAATGGACAAGATAGGAGTCTAGCATGGGAGCAACTACAAGTGGGAACATCTGATAATGCATGAGATGGGAGTTCTACATGAAAGCAATAAAGGGTGGTGCATTTGAGGATAAATGAGATGAGAGTTTGACACAAGTGCAACTGTAATGTGGTGTGTTTGACAGTGCATGTGGCAAAAGTTTGACATGTGAGCAGCCATGGCTTATGTTAAATCAAGAGAATCGACTTGTTAGAACAACGATCAATATTGTTCTAACATGAAAGCCATGTTTCATGGAAACGAAACACAGGATCTAGTCAGACATTTGAAATTTTGCATAACGATTTAGAAGGCCAATGGGTAGATGAATGAAGCAGATTGGAGGGGATTATTCTGACAACACTATGTTGAACTGCAATATATTGGTAAATAGAATTGCTATAGGGCAAGTACTAGACCTTGGAGGAGTTGTGGGAAGTCTTCGAGAAGGATTCATGTTGTTCCTCAATGATGATGAAATCATTGCAAAAATCTATACAATAGAGCAACATGAGCTAGAGTTTGGTTCTACAATTGGAGGTTGAACACATTGGTGAACCATCTAGAGGAGCCTTCAAACGTATTGAAAATGAAACAATTTATTGTGGGCCTTCTTACTGCATAGAGGAAGAAGATAAAGGTATTCCCTCCAACATTAGAGACCTTTAAGCAAACCATGCACTTCGAAATTTTTGCGGTTGGGAGGGCAATGACGGAAGCAACTTTGCAAAAAGAGTTACTAAAGATGAGTGATGAAATCGAGCAGAAGAGGAACATAAAGGAGGAATATTGTCTTGATGTTGGGTTCATGAAGTTAGTAATGAGACCAACACTAAATAAGAGTGATGACTTTGAGAACAAGCGTGACAATTCAAGAACGTTGATAGACGCTCTTCATAACAACACGATGTGCTTGTTTAATAAATTAACACATGAACAAGTTAGGGTGCAATGGGTCCAAAGGAGCAGGATAAATGTTCTTGGTAGTTGTCAAGAGGAAGGACATTCAATGGAGGAATGACTCCTAAATTTGAAGAACACTCAACGGGTGTATGTGACATAGAGGGAGACTATTCTAGCAAGAGGTACCACTAGCGGTGTGTTTCATAACAACCTCCAAGGAAACAAAAGACAAACTACATATGATACTTGGGAAAGACCCATCAAGAAGTAATCTTATCTATGGGGGGGGCACTTTGTGTGAGATTGTCAAAGCAATGAGAGTCAAGATAAACCAATGATGTGCAAAGGGTTCACGAATCACTAGGATAGTTGATGTTCAAATGTCTACCCTGTTGCAGTACAACTTGAGAAGGTAGAGTTCATTGCCATAGACAAATGACTAATTTAAATGTGGTGTAGAAATGAAATTTAACATGTTTACACACAATTCCATTTGTACTTAAATAATTTTATAGATTTGCAGTCATTAGCAATACACAGGAAACAGCAACAGCAATGGCAATAACAGCAATAGAAGATGATACATAAATGCACAGATTTTATATTAACAATGGCATATACAGCGATACAGTTTCAGCATTACAATCTGTACTCTGCAAACCCTATGCAGAATATTCTCCATGGCTGCATACAAGATTGGACTGCACCATGCCCTACGCACATATGCATCAACTCTCACACGTACCAATGCTGTTCCATTAATCCATCAACCTGCATGACTCTCCTCAATGCCCTGGCTGAATGAATGAATGAACAACCACCGAACCACTTCAATGAATGAACCACTTGAATGAATGAGAGGAGGGCTTATTTATACACTAAAAAGTAGTTATGCCCTCCAACTACCTCATAACTTCTCCAAATTACATTTCATATGCATTTGATCTTGCGTTTACATGACACTTCCTAGTAGAGGACAAACTAATTTATGACTTGTGATTTAGCTGACTTACATGACTTAACATCACCTTATTATTACGTACAATATTAAATGGCACTTTATAACATTATTAAATATATGTACCCTCATTTTGTCAAACACTTTGCGTACAATTACCAAATAACATATAATACCAAAACTGATTCACCAATTACAGATCAATTTGCCTGTCTACATGTATCCCCTCTAAACTGGTCGGCATCCTCGACGACACAATCTAAACGCTGGGAATAGAAGTACTGAACAATGTAACAGAATCTTGTCATGCTCCTTTCGTTTCCTTCTGTTCCATACATCGTTTGCAACAACCTGCGCTTCAGAGAGGTTTGTGCAACACCTTGTACTCTGATTGCGCACATCGTTTGTTGCAATTAGGTGTAACATCAACATGATCAGCATGACCATTATTCTCTGAATAGGCACTTCACTTTGTACAATAAGCCATATAATCAGCATGAGCAATGCCATCAACATCATGAACATGACGGGTAATGCCCGTCGCCACCTGTGTTGGGGGTCAAGGGACAACGTCCCTTGCGAGGTTGAGGGGTAGAGCCCTTCGCGCGTACCCTTAGACGTGTAACTTCCAGACGTGTACACCTCAGACGGGTAACAGCCAGAGGTGTACCTTCCAGACATGTACCTGCTAGACATGTACCCATAGTAGAGAAAATTGGAATAGGGTAGTAAATCGGTTGGTTTAAAAATCTGCAAAGAATTGGAATCGGAAAACAATCGAGGAAAAATTTGGCAAAGAATTGGGGAAAAAATCGGCAAAGAATCAGGGAAAAAAAACCGAAGAAAACGTTTTTTTTTTTTTTTGATTTTTTTTTCATGTATATTACAATGAATTAACATTATGCAAATCAAATATTGCAATAAAAGCAACAATTCAAGTCAAGACATCATACAAGGCCCAAACTTTAAGTACACATGAAAGTGACAAAAGTTCACAAAACACATCCTGTATTGCTTATAATATGAAAAGGTACAAATTACAAACAGTGTCAAGACTCAAAATGCCTCAATAGGCCCACTATCTATTGTCTTCCTTTGCCCTATTGCATGTAAATTTTCCAGCCCTAGATAACTCCTGTCCTATGTAATTTTAAAATAAATTGGATCTGAGAATAATTTATTCAAACATGCAACAGTCACACAGATGGCTGGAAAAATAAACAGCGTGAACAACAGAAGTTAAATATATTTCTGAACCTGAAATATTACAAGTAAAAGAGGCTACAGCTACAGCAGAACACTTCTGCTCTCTTGCTGCTTTTTTTTAGCCAACAATCACTGTTCTTCTCCTCCTAAGCTTGTAGTTTTCCTTCTGCAATCTGTTCTCCTCCCATTTTTTTCTGTGTTTTTAAAACACTCTTGATCTTCTCCTTTTATTCTTGAAAAAGGCAACCCTAATCTCTCTAACCCTAAGATTAGATCTTCTCTCATCTTGAGATGTAATGGTTAAAAATAGAAAATCACTTAAGTGAATTTCAAAATAGAATCACTTAAGTGAATTACAAAATAGAATCACTTAAGTGAATTTAAAAATAGAAAATCACTTTCAAAATAGAATTAGAAATGTCTCGAATCACTTCTAGCACGTTCATACTAAAGCCTGTGCAAGTTCCTGTCTGAGCTACATTTCTCAACATTGCAAATGGCAATCGAATCAATTGGAATTAATATGAGTGCGCCATATAAATACATTGAAATATGGTTAAGGAGGTTGGGTAACCACCCCACCTTCCTCAACGACTTAGAGAGCGCCTATGAAGCGCTATTTTACCTAAGTCCATAATAATGCATAATAATGGAATATAACCCTAGGTGCTAACATCCCCCCTTATTACATTATTGGCAAATACAAAGAGCATTGCGAAATAATTCAAATTTGACACGTGCAAGTGCCTTGGTGAAAATATCTGCAACTTGCTCATTAGTGGGAATGTATTGGAGTTGTATGTGATGCTTTGGAACTTCGTCATGAATGAAATGACATCGAGTGTTGATGTGTTTGGTACGATCATGAAAGATTGGATTCTTGACGAGATTCAGAACACCTTGATTGTCGCAAAACAAAAGAAGTGGAAGGTTCTTTGGAAGACCCATGTTTGTAAGAATGCGACTTAACCATATTATCTCGCAGATTGCTCCATTGGCTGCGCGATATTCTCGCTCTCGTAGAAGATATAGCAACCACCTGCTTCTTACTATGCCAAGAGACAGGACCAGATCCAAGATGAAAAATGTATCTAGAAGTCGAATTTCGATCATCAATGGATCCAACATAGTCTGAGTCCGTGTATCCCTGTAGATAGAACTTGCTATTCTTTTTGTACTCCAAGCCAAAATATGTAGTACCACGGACATAATGAAGAACTCTCTTTGTTGCTTTCCAATGACTCACCTTTGGTTCCTGCATGAACCTTGAAAGATAACCGTTGGCTACGAATCTGCCATGAGGAAAGGATTTGTTGTTAATGCGCCCAGATTCGCCCACCAGATTGAAAGGCCGGAAGGAAGGAATGCCTTCCGTGCCAATCTCCGGAGAAGGCCGGCTCCTATAGGGGGGTTTGTCAAGATAAGAGTGCAGGAAAGAGATAAAAAGAGATAAGAGTGCAGGAAAGAGATAAAAAGAGATAAGGGTGCAGGAAAGAGATTCCAAATGTGATTGGAGTTGGGTGGGGGGAATAAGCAGCACGGCAACGAATCAATCACCACTACTAACAGCATTCATCTACAAACACACATTGAAACTACAGCTATCAACGATCCCATGTATCCTCTATCTATGCATTCCAGGAATACCTGGCCACCAAATGCTGGAGTCCAGAGTTCAGTACAACAACAAGCAATGACACAAGAAACATGAGGCAGAAATGACAAGGAGAGGCAGCATGCAAGATAAAAGACAGTAAGCAGAGCCAAGTGTATGTCTGTATTTGAGGCAAACGCACAGCTACAATTGTTCCCTAGCAATATATTCCCCTTCCACCACTTACAATCAAAATGTGGTGGGTATTTATAGCCCAATTTCCCCCCATTACATTCATGGGCACAAAGTCCCAGACAAGACAAAGCAACCGACACGAGCGGCCGAAGAGCCGCCGAGGCCGACTTCGTCGGGCCGGACCGTCCTTGCAAGGATGGTGTCCCCGAAGGCGGTACAGCCTACGTGGCAATGCGTCGGGTCAAGTCTTCAGTCAACAGGAATGCGGGTAGGTGCGGCAGATGGCACTTCACATCGGCTTAAATGATGACAGATGGTGCCGGTAGTGTTGCCCATGCTTTGTCCTTGCGCGGTCAAGTCCTGGCTCGGATCCCGAAGATGGACACTTGTCGGATGTTGAGGTGTGACACGTGGCTGCCTTGAAAGGCAGTTTATCCAACTTCGCCCGAGATCTGAGCGCTGTCGGGTTGCGCAGGAGGAAAACAACGCAGTTGGAAGGCTTTCTTGCCTTAGCAAATTTCTGAGTTGACTTCACCCAACTGCGCACCGGTCAAAGGGCGCAGTCCGACTTCGCTGCGAAGTCGGGTTGCGCACCGGTGCATGGCTGTCTTCGTCCTTTGTTCAAACTGCGCACTGGAAAAGGGGCGCAGTCCGACTTCGCTGCGAAGTCGGGTTGCGCCCCAGCACTTAGCCGTTTTTCTGATGAATGATTCCCCTAGTGCGCTCAGGAAGAGGGGCGCAGCCCGACTTCGCTGCGAAGTCGGGTTGCGCCCCTGACACTTAGTCAAATTTCGCGCACTTTGGGTTCCCTACTGCGCTCCAGCTGAGGGGCGCACTCCGACTTCGCTGCGAAGTCGGGCTGCGCCCCAACACTTAGAAACTTTTCAAGGCACACTTGCTGAAGTTTTGCTGGGGGAAGAAAGGGGGAAAGAAGAAGAGGGAATGAAGCTGTGAAGGAGAGGAAGAAAGGGAGAGAAGGAGAAGGGGAAAATGAGGAGGAGGGAAGGAAAAGAGCAGCTCTTTTGCAGAAACTAAAAACATGGCACCCCTGTGCAAAATGTGGCAACATTCCTGGCGGCTCGCGGGGTGTCGAGCTCGCCTCGACGCAAAGAACCATGCCTTTATCCTTTGGGTGCAGAGGAACTTCCTTCCCCTGTCTTCTGCTGCTTTGGTTGCTTACCTCGGGGCAACTGTTCTTCTTCATTTTCACTTTCACCAGTTGCCTCCTCAGTCCCGCCTTCTGAATCAGAAGGCTCTCCGCTTCCGGCCTCTAGCTTGCTGATGCGTTCGACCACAGCCTTAGCTTGATCCCAGACTGCGGCTTGGAAAGGAGAGGGGTCGCTGATTTCTCTGAGTACTGCATGGAATGCAGCGACCGCGTGCAGGTCAATGGTGTTAAATCTTTTGCCCAACTCCTCGAGTGAAGAGTTGATTTTGCAGTACTTCGCCACCATTTGAGCGACCTGCGCTTCTTGAACTGGTTCTGTCCAGCTATCAATCTCAGCTGTATCTGCCTCGAAGGACAGCCAGTTCTTCTTAACCTGCTCAAGGGTGAGGAGTTCGTCATCTCTGACATAGCTCGGACACCCGTGCTCGGACAGAATGCGGAAAGGAGCCAGGAGAATTTGTCTTTCCTGTTCTAAGGCGTCCAGCGCCTGCCTGGCCGTTTTGATCTTTTCTGTCCGGGCGATGTAAGTGTGCAAGGTTACCCTTGCATTTGCCCACTCTGAGGCAAGACGGGACATAGGGGAGATTCGGAAGCCATCGCGCTCTAACTTCTCAAGTTCCATAGCCAGGTCTAGCAATTGCCTCGCCTGGTGTTCGGCTTCCTCTACCACAGGCTTGCCCTGGGCAGATATTTCTTCAATTCTGGATAAGAAATCCAGAACTGTCAAGGACTTGACAAGGTTGGGCTTGCAACCTTGTAGCAGATTTGCGCGCATCTCCTTCGCCTTGCTCTTTGAAAAGGCCGCCGCTTGTAATGCTTGCTCCGCTAGCTGCGACTGCGCCTGTTCCAGCGAACCCTGCAGTTGTGAAATCTGCTCCAGCGCTGCTTTCTTTTCTTGTTCGGCTGTCTGCTGAGCGGCGGCCAGCTGAGCCTTAAGATCTTCAACTTCTTGCTGTGCTGACCCCAACTGCGCGGTAGCCCTCGCCAAGTCTTCTTCAAGCTGCCTTGTGGTATTCTGCAGCTGGAAAAGCGCCTCCTGGGTTTCGAGATGCTTGACAAGGAGGTTGTCTGTTCTGCGGCGAATACCGCGGATCTCATACTCTTCGTTGATATCATCGAAGTTCTTCTCCTTTGTCTGAAGCTCGTAGTCCGCCTCGGTCATGTCGCGGAGAGGCTTTTTCACCTTAGGAATCAGCTTTTCTGTAGTAAGCACTCTCCGATTTAGGTCAAACTTTGTGCGTTTGACGGGGCGGCTATCCCTTCAGCCCTTCTGCGTTTAACTCCTTGAAGGAAGGAGGCAGATCCCCCCGCGGCTCTTACTGCCAGAGGCTGGTCCTCAGTGATGCTCATGAAATCGAGATCTTCCAGCTCCTGGGCCTGCTGCGGCATTTTTCCCGCGAACAATGAAGTCGGTGGGATACCAGAGGGGGTAGTAGCTTTCGAGGGCGACCGGGTCCTAGGAGTGACAGGGGTTTGGCTAGATGGCGCTGGTAGGGTTTCGAGAGGCTGGGGCGAAGGATGTGGAGATGAGGGAGCGGCTTCAGCACTAACTGCGGGTGAAGGCTCTAGGGTTTGACTCAGGGACTGAAAAGCGTTGGGGTCCTGAGCAAACTGGTCAAATGAGTGAAAGTCGCTGGACGGCGGGGTGGCCTGAGATGCGGAGGGTGCGGCTATGGCTTGCCCTGAGGAAGTGGGAGTTGGAGTTTTTGCAGGGCTGACGTGGACTTGGGCAACGGGCACAGAGGACGTACCTGCGGGCTCCTCCTGAGCCGATGCTGGAGGGATGGTTGCGGCCTGGATGTCCGCTACTGGTTCGGGGCTGTCTAAAGAGACAACCTCCGGCGCTGTTGCTTGTGTCTGCTCCGCAGGTGTCTGCTGCACTGGCTCCTTTGGACGTTTAGTCCTTTCGACCTTTTTCCTTTTCTTTTCTCCCGACGCCGCGGTTGGTCCTGAAGGAAGCGGCAATAAAGGGGCAGGCGCTGATGTCCCCACGGTAAATTTGTACCTGGGTCGCGCTGGGAGGATACCTGCCGCACTTGGTCCACTGGCTGGCGGCGTGGATGTCTTTTCTGTTGACGGAGGGGCCCGCTCAGGAGTTGACCGTGCTGATCCTTGCGCCGCCTCGGGCGCTGCTGCAGAAGTAACAGGCTGCATTGGGCCCACTTGACTGCTGGAAGGAGTCGCGCTGGAAGTCGCCGGGGTTGACGATGATTGAGGGGTAGCCCTTCTTTTATACCTTATGTTTGCGCCTCGGGGAACGCAATTACGAAATTCGAAGGGCTGCCACGTGTCGACGTGTTGATCATAAAGTGCCGAAAATTCATCATCAACGGCAAGATGCTTCCGGCCTGACTTGTCGTGCTGTGTGCGACACCTCATTTTCCAGCATTCGAGGATTTTGTCTTTATGCCAGCTAAGCGGCGCCACCTTAGCGAGGAATTTCTTGAATCCCGCTGACTCCATTCGGTGGTCCGGATTCCGTTCAGGATCGTAAGTGACCTCTTCGCAATAAAATTCATGCCATGGAGGCCATGACTGCATCAAATGAATGCGCCAATAGAGGTCAGCACCTGTCGAGTTCCTTCTTTCTTGCATGATCTCCGGTCTCGGACAGATGTGCGTAAACTTTCCCCGGACTCCGATTGGGTCGTACTTCCAGCGTTGGGGCAGCATTACCAGGCCCATATCAATGAGCTCCTGTTCAAGATAAACGTGCTGCCCAATTTCGAAGACTTGAATATTGGCCCAGGTCATAGGATATTTGAATATGTGACCCCTTTTCTTTCCCTGGCCAAATTCCTCTTCGACGTAGTCCATTTGCCGCGCCACCTCCATCCCGAATTGATGATCTGTGCAGAAGTAGGGCAGCAAACACGGCTTTCCCTTGAATCCGTAGATTCGGACAACAATACCCTGGGTCAGCCTGAAGGTATCACCAAGCTCGTTGTCTATCAGATGTTTTGTCATAGCCGCCGGTGGTCGAGCCGCGCCACGGTTGAACAGCCCCATTGCCTGGCCCAGAAAACTAACATTAAACTCGTAGAACGAACCTTTCCGGTACAGGGCTTCGGTCCATTCATACACGGGGAGGGGCTCTCCTCTTTCGTTTGCCTTCCTCAGATCAGGGACGTTCATCCGGTAATGCATATGGTACAGGCATAGCCATGTGAGGAATGAGCAAAACCGGAAGTCCGTTGACTGCTTCGTCGTAGTCTCACCAGGCTCGCATGAATTGCGTAAGCCAACCAGTCCGCCCAGTCGTAGAAGATTGGGCGCTTCCCGCTTTTCTGCGCCGTGGAGTCGTAGAACTCCCCGTGCAAGATGCACTCGGCCATCGCCAGCTGAAACGGCCGTACCACTCTGTCTGAGTCGCAGCCAAGGACCCATGCCAGGACGATGTAGATGTATCTGTTCTCGAATCGGTCCAGCGGTATGGGGCCAGTCGGCCACTGTCCAGGGTTCAGCGGAGTCTTCAGCTCTGAGTTAAGGAACTCTCTCATCCGCTTCGTCTGCGAAAATCTGCCGGTCTGCTTCTTCGATGTTCACCCTTCTGACAATTACGTCTGGGCTGTACTGAAGCCCTGGAGCAAACGCCGGCTGGACGCTTTCTCGGAAGAGAGTGAACAGCACTCTTCCTCTGTTATCGCAGACCTGCCGCGCAGCTGGTTTATAGTATTCGGCAATCACCTCAACCAGCTCCGGACACCAGTGAGTCGGAGGGCACAGGAACCAGTGAAGATTCGAATTATGTGCAGCTCCGAGGTGGTGAGAAGGCGGAACCTTACCCACCCACTTTGCGATAGTTAGGCGCAGCTTCGTGATACTGATGGAAAATGAACCATCTTTGTACCCGGACAGACGATTGATTGGTGGCGGCGGAGTCTGGCCAGCTACGCGCCTCTTTGTTCTGGATTTTGCTTTCCTGCCCTTCCGAGGCGCTGTGCTCTCATGGTCGCTGGACTCAGGAGACTTGTCAACTTCGCGCGTTCTTTCACTTGATTGCGCCCGTACGGGCGCTTTTCCCTTGTCCATCTTCGTCGAAACAATCAGATACCGGGACAAATACTTCAGAGCTTGTCAGGCTTATTCTCTGCAGTCCGGGAGTCAGCTTCGAACTTATAAATTTTCTGGCTGGCGCCAGGGTCTTTTGTAGATGGTGACTGCCCATTAATGGCGCGAGGGAGGAGGTTAAAGCAGTTAAACCTGGGTTGGTGGCGCCGTTATGGCCTTGGCGGCTGCGCAGGGGCCCGTTCTTTGAAAAACGTGATTTGTTGGCCCAGGGCGCGCCTTACTTCCTTAAATGCGTCACCCTTGGATATTGCGCAAAGTTATCTTTTACATGTATTACCCTTGGTTACCGCGCAATCATTTAAAGCCCTCCCTTGGACGTTGTGCCGTTGCTGACGTTGCTGCCACCATTGGGCACGCTTTTCAAGAGCTTTTTAATTAGCCACACCTCGCCACGTGTCGGGCTTTGCAACGGGCCCATACTTGTGAACTTTTGGCGTTGCTGTGATGAGAGGTTCGTGCTTCGCCCAAAATCCGGGGCGCGGTCCGACTTCGCCCGAAAAAGGGGCGCAAGTCGGACTTCCGCCCGGGCGCAACCCGAACTTCGCCCAGAAAACGGGCGCAGTGCGAACTTCGCCCGAAAAAGGGGCGCAGTCCGACTTCGCCCACCAGCATGGGCGATCTTGGGTTTCGGACTTAGTGCTTTCAGCCTTCATCGGATTACTCAGGGTGCGCCTGAGAATGGGAGCGCACTCGGACTTCGCCCGAAATTAGGGCGCAGTCCGACTTCGCTCGGCAACTGGGGCGCAGTCCGACACTTGGCTTTTCCTTGTAGTCTGCTACCCAACTGCGCCCTTTGGAGAGGGCGCAGCCCGACTTCGCTGCGAAGTCGGGTTGGGCAGCCAAACTTGACATTTTTAGCTCTTTTTAACTGCTTTCTTCCCTTCTTCGCCTCATTTGATGAGCGCTGCCTGACTTCGCTGCGAAGTCAGGCATTTGCCTCGGACTTACTTGGGCTACTTGGAAATTAAAAACTGAAAACTGAAATATTTACATGCTAAAAACTTGGAATACAAACAAGGGGAAATCTGTACAAGGAAGGGCCCCTTCGGGCGCCTTCAGTGGTGGTACAATTTTAGATGGAACCCGTTGACGGGAATGGGGAGAGGATGTCCCTCCATGTCCCGAAGCATGTATGCATTGAACTGATTCACCCGGGCAATCTGATAGGGGCCCTCCCAGAGGGCATCAAACTTTCCATGGTTGCCGGGTTTGGCCTTGAACGAGTCCCATTTAAGCACCAGGTCCCCGATTTTGAAAACTCGGGCAGTGGCGCCTTTCGCGAACCAGCCTTGCGTTGCTTCAGCGTGTTTTGTGAAGGCCTGGTACGCTTTCTCTCTGTCTTCCTCCAACTGCAGCAGTTGGCAAAGTCTGTCTTCCACTGGATCTCCGCTACCTTTCTCCTCATCGAGCATCCAGAGAGCGGGTATCTCAAGGTGAGTCGGCAAGACAGCTTCTTTGCCGTACACGAGCGCATAGGGGGACGTTTTGATGGACTTCTTGAATGAGATTCGGTCCGCCCATAGCGCCCGGTTCAGGAGTAGGTGCCAAGTCCTCTTGTTATTCTCTACTGTTCTTCGAATGATTTTCAACAGATTCTTATTGGTGGACTCGGCGAGACCATTCCCCTGCGGGTAGTAGTTGGAAGACATCTTGTGATAGATGCCGAATTTGCTGGTGTACTCCGTGAGTACTGCGCCTGCGAACCCCGGACCATTGTCCGTCACTATCGACTCAGGGACCCCGAAACGGGTAATCAGACTCTCAAGGAATCTGATGACCGTCTCTTGGTCGGCATTCTTTGTGGGGATCGCCTCTGCCCACCGCGTGAAGTAATCGGTGGCGGTTAAGATAAACTTGTGGCCCGCTGCAGAGTTCGGCGAAATCACCCCGATGAAATCCAGACCCCATTGCTGAAACGGAGCCTCGGCTTGGATCGGTTGAAGGGGCAGGGGTGCTTTTCTTGTTCCTGCCAAGAAATCTTTGGCATTGATCACACTTAGAACAGACCGCATGAGCGTCTGTGAACAGAGTGGGCCAGTAGTACCCGGCTCTGATTATTTTCAAGGCCGTGGGCCTTGCGGAATGATGACCTCCAGGCATCCCGGAGTGAAATTCCCCAAGGACCCTGGACTGGTCTGCTTTTCTGACGCACCGCAACAGGATGCCGTCGATGTTTTTAAAGTAAAGCCCCTCGGGGCGAAGAGTGTACTTCAAAGCACCTAACCGAAACCTCCTTCTTTGTGAGGCATTCATGTGGTCTGGACATCTTCCGGTGCGGAAGTATCTCACCAGTTCATCTGTCCAGTCGCACTCCTCGGGTAAGGAGTTGGCTAGGTTGATGCGTGTTGCCGGGTCCTCCCACTCGCAGCGGCTATCTCGGCCGCCGCGCTTCGGGCTAGCTCCCGGCACAAGGCTCGGCCTCCGACTAGCTTGGTTGGCCGCACTTCGATGTCGAACTCCTGGATTTTGGCAATCCATCCCGCTCTCTTGTGACCCGGCTCTCCTTGAATGATGAAGCTTCGAACGTCCGGGTGGATCACGAAGACAGTGATCTTGCTTTGGGAGACAAAGTGTCTGAACTTACGGAGAGATTTCATGACAGCGTGAACCTGCCGCTCTATAAAGTTGTACTTCTCTTCGTGCGGCTGGATTACTTGGCTCAGGAACGCAATGGGGCGCTCCTCGCCATCATCTCCCTTTTGGGTCAGAACTGCGGCGTAACTCTCTGGTTCTCCCACCGCGTACAGGATGAAATCCTTGGAGTAGTCCGGGTTTATCAACACCGGCGCTTGTGCAATGCGAGCTTTGATCTCCTCGAAGGCTTGCCCCCTTTCTTCAGTCCATAAGAACTCAGTATTCTTTTTCAACAACTCGGCCATGGGCTTGATTACCTGTGCGAAGTCCGGGATGAACTTCCGCACGAAGTTGATTTGGCCGAAGAAGGACTGCAGCCCTTTCTTGTCAATCGGGGCGGGCAAGCGGAGGAGGGCCTCTGCTCTGTCAGGGTCTATAGCTAGGCCTTTCTCTGAGATGACATGCCCCAACAGCTTTCCTTCTTTCACCGCGAAGACAGACTTCTTCGGGTTTATGGAGATGCCGAATTCACGACACCTTTCGAATATTTGCCGCAGGTGGGGAACATGATCTTCTCGCTTGTGAGAGAAAACACCATGTCATCCAAGTAGATGACAATTACTTTGTTAAGCAGCTCTCTGAAGGCCAGGTCCATGGCTCTTCGGAATGTGGCGCCAGCATTGGATAAGCCGAAAGGCATGCGTTGATAGGCGAACGTTCCCCATTTGGTGGTGAACGCTGTCTTATGCTGGTCCTCATCCTTGACCCATATCTGGTTGTAGCCGGAAAACCGTCTAAGAGGGAAAATCTCTGGGCTCCAACAACTATATGGAGGATCTGATCAATTTGGGGCAGCGGATAATGGTCCTTGAGGGAGGCCTCGATTCAGATTTCTAAAGTCCACACAGAGACGAATGTCTCCGTTCTTCTTCCTCACAGGAACCAAGTTCGCAACCCAGGATGAATGCTTGATGGGGTAGATGATCTTGGCCTCCAGAATCTTCAAGAGCTCGGCCTTCATCATGGCCTCGATTTTTGGATTGACGGCCCTCTGTTTTTGCCGGAATGGCTTGGCGCCATCTTCTAGCTCAATGGTATGCTGGATTATTTCTCTATCATACCCCTTCAAGTCCTGGTAGCTCCAGGCTACTATGTCAGGGAACTCTCGACACAATGCTCTGATCTGCTCGAGTTCCTCTGTGGTGCAGTCTGTCCCGACCTTGATCGATTTACCAGGTTCCAGCTCTAGGTCGGCATACTGCTTCGGGTCTACTTTGATCCGGTGAGATATGGCTCTGTCGTTCTGATCAAATAGACTCTCAAGAGTAATCAGTCCTTTTGGGACATGATTATTCTTTAACTGTATCAACCCCTCGTATTGCTCGTCATCAGGGTCTCTACCTTCGATTGAACAAGCTTCATTTACCAAAAATGTGACGATCTCCTCGTCACAGCTAAACACCTGCCAGTGGGTGTCCTTATCAGGCACGTAAGGCCTGTAAATAGTACGAACCGGCTTCGGCTTCTGGACAATGTCATCACCGGAACGTACCTGGCTCCAACAGACGCCAGAATGTCAGCATGCTTGTTTTTCTCTCGTGAAATAGCCTTGACATTCAACGAGTCAAAAGACTCCATCAGATCCCAGACCCGATTCCGGTACGCCTTGAGATAGTGCTTTTTGGAGGCGCACTTGTTCGTGATCTGGTGGCACACCAACTCTGAATCTCCGTAGATCTGCAGATGTTTGATCCCTAGTCTCTCCGCCTTTCGCAAACCCAAGCACAGGGCTTCGTACTCCGCCGCATTGTTTGTACAGCTCCAAGCCAGCTTGTAAGTGTAATCCTTCTGGATCCCGGTTGGGGAAACCAGAAGCACTCCCGCACCGGCGCCATTTTTGCATCGTGCGCCGTCAAAGAAAAGCTTCCACAGATTTTCAGGTGCTGGTCCTACTTCTCTCCCGGCTGACTTGTCGAGCCTTTCTGGCTGAACAATGGTGTAACAGCCTTGCTCAGTTTCAATTACAGCGTTGGAAGTCCCGCAAGGAGAATTCATCTTCTACTTGCAACTGCTCGAGAGCTTGCTTTGTCATGTCCACCGTTACCAGTTCTTCCTCCGACAGCTGAATCATGCAATCCTCATGCTCTTCTCCGGGTGTCTTCTCTACTAAGTAAGTGGAAGGCTTCTCATTGAAAATCTTCAGTCTCCTTCCCTTGAAGGGCACTTCCATGTGCGTGTAGTCCAGAGACAAATACCCTCCCAACTTCGCCGTGAACTCCCTGGAGAGGCACATGCCGAAGTAGGGTTCCAAGTCAACGACCACAACTTCCTGGATGACCACGATGTCGAGAGCTTTGTGCAGCCGAATGGGGATGTCTTTTATGACACCGACTGTCTTGACAGGGGTGCCGTCTAGTTGCAACACGCCTTGGCTGCTCCTTGTGTACTCCATCCCGATTTCATCGCAGACGGCTCTCGGCATTACGGTCGTGGAAGCACCAGAATCCACCATGCAGTTGTGTACTATGTACCCTTGCATCCGTAATGACAGATAGAAGGGAGGTGGTCTGTTCTTCCCAGTGGCTGAGACTGTTAGGGGTTGCACCAGGACAGCGGGCTGTATCTGCTTGCCGTTCTTCATAATCTTCAGAGATTCTTGCAACAGATCAACCTGACCTGGGAGCTGAAGAGCATCATACATGCTGATTCTTGCGGGAGTTCTCTTCAGCTCGTCTACTATGTTGTAGCCCGAAGTGCTTGCTCCTTCCGCTTCTTTCGCCGGCTCATACTTTGTCCGGTACCGCTGAGTGGCCTCAACTCTCTGTCTCTTGGTCGGAGACGGATATCTCAGCCTTTCCTGAGCTTGTTCTTTTGTTTCAGCTGGAGGCTGAGCAGCGGGAGCTTTAGCCGGAAGAGGTTTGGCTGCAGGAGGCTTGACTGCGGGAGTCTTCGCCGGAGGAGCTTTGTCTTTGGCCGTGTACGGCCACAGTCTCTTGTAGGGCGGTAGCTCCTCGGGTTGCGCCTTATCTCTTCTGGCGTACACCTTTAAGGGTTTGGCTGCAGCTTCGGCAGACTTCTTATTTTCCTTGGCAGGAGGCGGCATCGGAACTTCGTCTGAGACGGCGAAATTGCTTTCGTCGCCTAGGATCATATAGAGCTCTTCATCCTCAATGGCGCTGCCGGCCAAAGTCTGGAGGTAGTGTTGGTGCAGGCAGGCGTCATCCTCGTCATGCGGGTTGTTGCACGTGGTGCACCAGCTTGACCCGGTCCGAAGTACCGGGTTCCTCTTCAATGGCAAGCATTCCTTGGAGGAGGCCGCCGTTGCAAATGTTGCTCGGGGGCCGATCCTTTGTCAACGCCGGAGGCGGATATGGCCTTCTTGGGGCCAGGTCCATCTGGGCCTGTTTCTTTTTCAGAACAGTCATGTCGTTAGACATGGTATGATAGCCAGAGGCCAGGGCCCGTACCTCCTGAAGGATTTGATTCTGAATATCATGATCGGGAGGCGGCGGTAACTGAGCTGGGGGAGGCAATGCAGCCAATGGAGGAGGAGCTGAATACCGTGCATGTTGTGGAGGAGCAGGAAGTGCTGGAAAACGTGGAGGACGAGGAGGCGGATAATGAACCTGCGGCGGGCCGTAAGGGTTCACGACCGGCGCCGGGTTCCATTGCTGCTGGGGTTGCTGTCCTGAAGTGGACGGCTCGAACCGTAGGTGACGGATACTGTGATCGGGGAAAATCAGGGTAGATGGGCGGTTGTACTCTGTGTGGAAGCCTGCCGATGGAAATGATATCCATTTCAGCTTGCTGGGCAGCCTCGTACAGAGCAGGGAATGTGTTGATTCTGGCGACCTTCAGCAGCAGGCAAATGTCTGAGTTGAAAGATCTCAGGTAGTAGTAGGCGGCCTGTCCTGCTGACGGTCGGAGTTCGCGAGGCACTCGTTTCCAAGACCTCGCAAACCTGATGTTGAAGTCTGACACCTCCTCTTGGGGGTGTCTTTGAATGCTTTGGAACTGATGCAACAGAGAAGAGGGGTCAGCAGACTCGTTGCATCCTTTCACGAGCCTGCCGGCTAACTGTCGCCACCCTGTGATGGATCCCTCTGGCAGTGATCTCCACCAGTAGAGAAGCTTTCCCCTAAGGGAAAGGGCTAGCAGACGGGTCTTCACACTTTCGTCAGTAATGGAGTGTAGCGCAGCCAGGGCGAGAATGTCCTGGATGTGTTCATACGCCGTCTTGCCGTAGCCGTCGTACGTAGGGATAGACTTCAAGGCAGCAGGAGGCACAGCTTGCTGTCCGGCCAGGGCCAAGGGCCCCGTAGAGTCCACTGCTGGGAAAAGATCATCATCATCTTGCTGAGCAGCCATGTCTGCTTCTGACCCGGTAGTGTACTCAGTATCGGAACTGTCCGAAGATGTGGATTCTTCTTCGGCCTCTTCTTCTTCAATTTCAGCCTCGGCTTCTTGGATTTCAGCCTCGGCTTCTTCTCGGATTTCTTCTTCGCGAGCTTGGTAATCAGCCAGTCTGACGCGCTCTCCTGGAGCGGCAATGTCGATTTCGTAAAGGTCAGACTGATCTCCCGGATTCCTTGCTCGCCACCTTCTTGTTTGCATGAAGGCGTTAGGACCGGTCTTTCGGACTCAGAATATTCAGATTTGCAGAGTCGCCAAGTGCTCTGATTTTGAACAGCAATGAAGCGAGCACTAGTACTTCGATTCTGTTTGGGGGCGGGAAACTACCATGTCCCACCGGTTAAGGCCAAGCAACTGCTGGTGCCAGGTGGAAATGGGTTGGAAATTTTCTTCTAAAATATGGGACCTCTGTCCCACCGGGCGTGCCAGAGAAACTGTTGGTTACGAATCTGCCATGAGGAAAGGATTTGTTGTTAATGCGCCCAGATTCGCCCACCAGATTGAAAGGCCGGAAGGAAGGAATGCCTTCCGTGCCAATCTCCGGAGAAGGCCGGCTCCTATGGGGGGTTTGTCAAGATAAGAGTGCAGGAAAGAGATAAAAAGAGATAAGAGTGCAGGAAAGAGATAAAAAGAGATAAGGGTGCAGGAAAGAGATTCCAAATGTGATTGGAGTTGGGTGGGGGGAATAAGCAGCACGGCAACGAATCAATCACCACTACTAACAACATTCATCTACAAACACACATTGAAACTACAACTATCGACGATCTCATGTATCCTCTATCTATGCATTCCAGGAATACCTGGCCACCAAATGTTGGAGTCCAGAGTTCAGTACAACAACAAGCAATGACACAAGAAACATGAGGCGGAAATGACAAGGAGAGGCAGCATGCAAGATAAAAGACAGTAAGCAGAGCCAAGTGTATGTCTGTATTTGAGGCAAACGCACAGCTACAATTGTTCCCTAGCAATATATTCCCCTTCCACCACTTACAATCAAAATGTGGTGGGTATTTATAGCCCAATTTCCCCCCATTACATTCATGGGCACAAAGTCCCAGACAAGACAAGAACTCGACACGAGCGGCCGAAGAGCCGCCGAGGCCGACTTCGTCGGGCCGGACCGTCCTTGCAAGGATGGTGTCCCCGAAGGCGGTACAGCCTACGTGGCAATGCGTCGGTTCAAGTCTTCAGTCAACAGGAATGCGGGTAGGTGCGGCAGATGGCACTTCACATCGGCTTAAATGATGACAGATGGTGCCGGTAGTGTTGCCCATGCTTTGTCCTTGCGCGGTCAAGTCTCGGCTCGGATCCCGAGGTTGGACACTTGTCGGATGTCGAGGTGTGACACGTGGCTGCCTTGAAAGGCAGTTTATCCAACTTCGCCCGAGATCTGAGCGCTGTCGGGTTGCGCAGGAGGAAAACAACGCAGTTGGAAGGCTTTCTTGCCTTAGCAAATTTCTGAGTTGACTTCACCCAACTGCGCACCGGTCAAAGGGCGCAGTCCGACTTCGCTGCGAAGTCGGGTTGCGCACCGGTGCATGGCTGTCTTCGTCCTTTGTTCAAACTGCGCACTGGAAAAGGGGCGCAGTCCGACTTCGCTGCGAAGTCGGGTTGCGCCCCAGCACTTAGCCATTTTTCTGATGAATGACTCCCCTAGTGCGCTCAGGAAGAGGGGCGCAGTCCGACTTCGCTGCGAAGTCGGGTTGCGCCCCCAACACTTAGTCAAATTTTGCGCACTTTGGGTTCCCTACTGCGCTCCAGCTGAGGGGCGCACTCCGACTTCGCTGCGAAGTCGGGCTGCGCCCCAACACTTAGAAACTTTTCAAGGCACACTTGCTGAAGTTTTGCTGGGGGAAGAAAGGGGGAAAGAAGAAGAGGGAATGAAGCTGTGAAGGAGAGGAAGAAAGGGAGAGAAGGAGAAGGGGAAAATGAGGAGGAGGGAAGGAAAAGAGCAGCTCTTTTGCAGAAACTAAAAACATGGCACCCCTGTGCAAAATGTGGCAACAATAACCTACAACAAAACTGAGATCTGGCCTGGTATTTGTCAAATATATGAGGCTCCCAATCAGTTGACGATAGAGAGTGCCATCTACCTGTGGTGATTGATCATATCGAGATAGCTTGAGTCCAGGCTCTATTGGAGTTGCCTTAGACTTACAATCAGTCATGTGATATTTATCAATCAATGTCTTGGCATACTTCTTTTGTGTTACTCTGATATGATGCTTTGTCTGAGTCACTTCCAAACCAAGACAATAGTGAAGAAGTCCTAGATCTGTCATTTCAGAAGATTGTTTCAAATCATCTTTTACTGCATCAATCATACTCTTTGAGCTCCCTGTTATGATCAGATCATCTACATATAGCACCAAAATCACTATGTCAGAACCATTGTTCTTGATATAGAGATTTGCATCGGAAGGACTTCTTTTGAAACCATGCTGCACTAGGTGACTATCTATTTTGATGTACCAAGCTCGAGGAGCTTGTTTCAACCCATACAAGGATTTGATCAACTTACAAACTTTCTGTTCTTGCCCATCAACAACAAATCCTTTTGGTTGGGTCGTGTACACTTCTTCTTGTAGGTCACCATTCAAGAAAACACTTTTTACATCCATATGATGTAACTTCCACCCAAACTGAGCTGCCATGGCACAAAGTACTCGAATGGTAGTCATTTTTGCTGTAGGGGCAAAATTCTCTTCATAATCTATGCCTTCTTTCTGAGCATAGTCCTTTGCAACAAGACGGGCTTTATGCTTATCAATAGTACCATCTGCCTTATACTTCAATTTGAACACCCATTTGTAGCCCTGGGCTTCTTTCCTGAAGGCAGATTTACTAACTTCCATGTATGATTTTTCATGAGAGATGTATGTTCTGCTTCCATAGCAGGCTTCAACTGAGGCTCACTAAGTGCAACCTGAACTGTTGTGGGTTCATTTTCATCCAATGCTGTCATATAAACCCTCTCATCCTCCATATCTGTGTCCCTATCTTCCTATGCATCTACAGATAATTCATCAAATTGTTGGCAAAGCTCGTCAACCTCTGAAGTTGATGCCTCTGCTCTCATCTTTTGAGTCATACTGCGAGTAAAAGGTCGATCTAGAGTTAGATCTGGAAGTGATGTCAACTTGGAATCTCTCAATGTACTGGTATACCATTTTGGAATCTTGTTCTGTGGGGGAGGAGCCTCTTTCTTAGGCTCATTGTCCTCAAGGTATACAATTGTAGAAGTGTTATTTGATGTGAAAGCTTCATCAAATACCACATCTCGACTTATATGTGTCTTCTTGGTCATAGGATCTATCAATCGATATCCCTTTGAATACTTATCATAACCAAGAAAGATACATTGCAGGGTCTTCTCATCTAACTTCTTCCTTTTTTGTTTTGGTATGTGCATGAATGCCTTACATCCAAAAACTCTTAGATGAGAAATGGAGGGTTTCTTACCACTCCATGCTTCTTGTGGAGTTTTACCCCGTAGAGCTCTTGTGGGTGCTCTATTCAGGAGGTATGATGCTGTGTTTACTGCTTCTGCCAATACTCATTCTCAAGGTGTGCTCTTGTAAGCATACATCGAACCATTTCCACAATGGAACGATTCCTCCTTTAAGCAACTCCATTTTGCTGTGGAGTATAGGTTGTAGTCAGCTGTCTCTTAATCCCATGTTCATTCATAAATGATGAAAATTCCTTGGAGGTATATTCCCCCCTCGATTTGAGCAGAGGGTTTTGATGGAACATCCTGACTCCTCAACAAGTTTCCTGAACTGCTGAAAGTACAAAAATGCTAAGTTGGAGTGAAAAGGGGTTGTTTGATAAGCATTGTTGGATGTTTGGTTTTTCTGAAATGAAAGTTGATTCTAGAAACCTTGTTTGATAAGCATTGTTGGAAATATTGAGTAAAGCTTTCATATGCTTGAACTAGGGTTTGTGCAAAGAACATGAGTATCATTTTTATGTGAAGTTGTGAACTATCTTGAACTAGGGTTTGTGAAAGAACATGAGTATCATTGTTATGTGAGATTGTTTGATGAAAATTCCTTGGAGGTATATTCCCCCTCTCGATCTGAGCAGAGGGTTTTTATGGAACATCCTGACTCCTTCTCAACAAATTTCTTGAACTGCTGAAATTACAGAAATGCCTCTGACTTCAATTGAAGAAAGAAAACCCACATTGGGAGCGATCATCCACAAACAATTGAAAATACCTCTTTCCACCATAGCTGGTTGGCATAGGACCGCACAGATCGGTGTGGACCAACTCCAAAGGTTTCTTAGCTCTCAAAGAGCTAACTTCAAACGGAACCCGGTGTGGCTTCCCTGCTAAGCAATTCGAGCATACTGGCAATGTAGATGAAAGGTTGGGGAGACCTCTCACTATCTCATATTTGCTCAACTCAAGCAAATATCTTGAACTTAGATGCCCATATCTCTTGTGCCATAGAGAAGTAGCTGTTGGTTACGAATCTGCCATGAGGAAAGGATTTGGGTTAATGCGCCCAGATTCGCCCACCAGCATGAAAGGCCGGAAGGAAGAGATGCCTTCCGAGCCAATCTCCGGAGAAGGCCGGCTCCTTTTGGGGGGTTTCTGATTTAAGCTTAGAGTACAAGAAAGAGATAAATGTACAGAAAGAATTTACAAATATACTCAAAGGTTGGTGGGGGGAACTAACAAAGACGGGAACACACCAATCACCGCTACTTACCGCATATAAACACAAAGCATGACAAAGAACCGCAAAATCTAACGTATACTTCCGATACCTGCAAGCAAGGTACGCACGGCTACAACGGCTCCCTAACATACATTCCCTACAAGGAACTAACAGTACGGCAACACGTCAATCACCACCTACGGACACTAACATGGGTAGAAAGCAATCATAGAGATATCAGAGCTAGGTATATGTGTTTATGTAGAGAATTTAACCGCACAACTTCAATGGCCCCCTAACAGACATTCCCTACAAGGAACTAACAAGACGGCAACAGCACCAATCACCGTGATACGGACCAGCAACAAAACACACAACTGATGGAACTGCTACTACAGCTATTCTATGTATCCTTTTAATTCATGAAGTACAGGGGGTGCTTTAAACAAGCAATGCTAGAGGCACCTGATCATCAAATGCTGAAATGAATCAACGAGCCATGACACAGGTTAGCCTAAGGCATGAATATAAAGAAAGGCAGCATAAAAAACAGAAAGCAGTAACGTAACCAAGCATACAGATTATATTTATAAGCGTAAGCACGGTTACAATGGGCACAAGTGGTTCCCTAACGTACATTCCCCTTCCACCCTTTACAATGAATTCACGGTGGGCTTTTATAGCCCGAGTCCCTCCCGTTACATTAATGGGCACAAAGTCCCGACCAAACATAAGCTGACAAAAGCGGCGAAAGAGCTGCAAATGCTGACCTTTTGTCGGACCGGACTGTACCCGCAGCATGGTCCTCCTGGAAGCTGGACAGCTACATGGCGGTGTGTTGGGCAGAATCTTCTTCTGGCGGTGATGCGGGTAGCTGGAGCAGGTGAAACCTCAGATCAGCTTTGAATGAGGCTACTGGCGTAGGCAATGCAGCCCATGCTTGTCCTTTTGCTCGGCACGTTTCGGCTCTAATCCCGAGCTGGACACTTGTCGATGATGGATGATGTCAGGACACGTGTCTGCCTTTGGAAGGCAGTCCGTCCAACTTCGCTAGGGATCAGAGCGTCTCGGGTTGCGTGGGCAGAAAACAAGGCGCGGGAAGGCCTTCATGCCTTGGTCAAATTCCGGGTTTGTTCCCCATCGCGCACTTCAAGGGCGCACTCCGACTTCATCGCGAGTCGGGCCGCGCACGTGGAAATCGGTGTCCGCCGCCGTACGGACTCTCGCTCCGGCCTTTTATCATCTTCTGTCACCGCCACATTCATCCCCTGCAAGGTGCGCTCAGAGTGGGGCGAAGTCGACTTCGCACCAAAATCGGGCGAAGTGCGAACTTCGCACCCAAAATGGGCGAAGTGCGAACTTCGCACCAACACTTAGCCATTTTTCAGGTAACTTGCTGGAAAGTTGAAAAATCAACTAGGGACTCCAAGAAAGGGGGGAAAGAAAGAGAATGCGGGAAGGAAAAGGAAAGGGAGAGGAGAAGGAAGGAAAATAGGGGAAGAGGGAAAAAGAAGAGCAGCACAGTTACAACACTGAAGACATTGCACCCCGTGCAAAATGTGACAACATTTCTGGCGGCTCGCGGGGTGTCGAGCTCGCCTCGGCGCAAAGAATCCATGCCTTCATCCATTGGGTGCAGAGGAACTTGCCTCCCCTGCCTTTGGCTGCTCTAATTGTCCTCCTTGTGGCAATCGTTCTTCAGATTCATCTTTGTCAATTGCCCCCTCAGAATCACCTTCCGAAAGCTCTCCATCTCCTGCTTCTGCTTCGCAAATGCGATCGTATGCGGCCTTGGCTGGGCGCCAAGCTTCTGCTTCAAATGGCCGGCGGTCAGCTACATCTTCTAATGCTGCGTGGAAAGCAGCGACCGCGTGCAGGTCGATGGTGAGGTATCTCTTTTCTAACTCCTGGAAGTAGGAGCTGATCTTGGAATATTTGGCCACCATCTGAGTGACCTGACTGTCTTGAATTGGCTCAGCCCAGCCTATCAATTTCAGCTGTATCTGCTTCGAAGGACTGCCAATTCCTTTTCACCCGATCTAGGGTGAGAAGCTCGCCATTTTCAACAAAACCTGGGCACCCTAGTTCAGAAAGAGCGTGAAAGGGGGCCAGACAGATATCCCTTTCATGTCTGAATGCATCAAGCATTCGTCTGGCAACTCTCACCTCTTCAACTTTTTTGAAATATTTGTGCAAGGTCACCCTTGCACCTGCCCATTCTGCAGCGAATGAGGACACGGGAGAAAATTGGAGGCCGTTGCGCTCGCGCTCCTGAAGATTTACCGCCGGGTCCAGCCATTGCTTCGCCTGGCGCTCGGCCTCCTCTACCACAGGCTTTCCCCGGGCAAAAACTTCTTGAATTCTGGATGCGAAATCCAGAACTGCCATCGCCTTGTAGGTATGGGGCTTGCATTCCCGCAACAAACCAGCCCGCATCTCCTTAACCTTTGTCTTTGAAAAGACCGTCGCTTGAGATGCTCTCTCCGCAAGTTGCGACTGTGCCTGCTTCAAAGACTCTTGGAGCTGAGAAATCTGCTCCGAGGCCGCTTTCTTTTCGGTTGCGGCTTGTTGCCGAGAAGCGGCCAGCCGGGCTTTGAGTTCATCTATTTCTTGCCGCGCCGCTTCTAGCCTGCTCGCTGGACCTAGACAGTCCTCTTCAAGCTGCCTTGTTTTATCCTCGCAACCCGAAAAGTTCTTCCCGCTCCTCCGTACTTTTGACAAAGAGATTATCAGCTTTGCGCATGATTGATCGAATCTCATATTGCTTGTTAATGTCGTCAAAGCTCTTCTCCTTTGTCCTGGAGCTCGTAGTCCGCCCCCGGTCATTTCCCGGAGAGGTTTCTTTACTTTTGGGATTATTTTCTCTGTCGTAATCACTCTCCTCCCGAAATCATACTTTGCGCGTTTTGCCGGGGCGGCTATCTCTTCATGTCTCCTCCGCTTCAGGTCCCGGAGGAAAGAGACAGAATACTCTACAGCCCTCGTTGCCAGGGGCAAGTCGTCTGTATTCCTGGAGGTCGTCCATAAAATCTGGTTCCCCCGACCCTAGGGTTCTGCTGAGACGTCTCTCCTGCGGGGATGGGACCAGGAGGAACCGGACGGACCTTGGAAGAATCGGCCGCTTGTGGGGGCGACCGGGAAATGGAGATGGGAACGGCTGACACTGCAAGGGTTTGAAGCGGCTGAGATGGTGGATGTGACGGTGAACGGACAGCCTCAGCACTAACCTCAGGCGAAGGGTTTGGAGTTGTGCTCAGAGAAAGAGAGACGTTAGGGTTCTGAGCAAACTGATCGAAAGAATGGGGGCCGCTAGAAGGGCGTGGAGACGGGGAGGGGGATGCGGCCATGACTTGCTCGGATTGAGCGGGAGACGGAGTGGGAGTGGGACTGGGTGAGACCAAAGAGACAGGGGCAGCAAACGTACTCGCGGGCTCCGCCTGAGCCGATGCCGGATGGATGTCTGTGCTTCTGATTTCGGCGGCTGGCTTAGGACCGCCTGCAGACACCGTCTCTCGCGGCGGCAGGACGCGGCCGCGGCTCGCAACCGGTCGCCGCACTATCGTGCTAGGGTCGCCCGATTTTCTCAACTCTCTTCCGCTTCTTCTCTTCTCGGAATAACGCCGGATCGGGGGAAGGAGATGAAGCAGTGCAAGCAGGCGCTGATGCTCCCACGGTGAACTTGTACCGGGGTTTGACTTGCGGAAGGTCTGCCGCAACCGGTCTGCCCTCTGACGGCGCTGGCGCTTTTCGTGCCTGAGGGATTGCCTCGGGCGTTGCCTTGACTAATTCTTTCGCCTTCTCATGCGCCGTCTTGGAAGCCACGGGCTGCATTGGATCGACCTGGAAGTTTGCTGGGCCCACGCTGGTAGTTGCCGAAGTGTACAACTGTTGAGAGGGAGACCCTCCTTTATAGTCTTCAAAGGGACCTCGGGGAACGTAACCTTGATATGCGAACGGCCGCCACCGTCATGATGCCGGTCATAGAGAACCGAAAAGTCGTCATCTACGGCCAGTGTTTCTCCTTGTTGATTTGTCGTGTCGCGTGCGGCATCTCATCTTCCAAAGATTCAAGAATCTTTTCTTTAGACCAGCTTAAGGCCTCGCTATCTTGGATAGAAATTTTTTGAACCCCGGAGATGAAAACCGGTGGTCCGGGTTTCGCTTGGGGTCATATGTCACCTCCTCGCAAGAGAAATCCCGCCAGGGAGGAGAAGCTTCCATCAATTCGATTTCCCACCAAGATCCACATGGACCACATCGCATCTATCTTCGGGTTATATCTCGCCCGGGGCAGAGATGTGCGAACTTTCCCCTTATTCCATATGGGTCATACTTCCAGCCATTGCGGCAACAAAACCAGGCCAATCCGAGAAAACTCTTGCTCAAGGTAGACATGCTGTCCTACCTCAAAAATCTCAACATTTGCCCAGGAAAGAGGATATTGAAAAATCTGTCCTCTCTTCTTTCCTAGGCCGAACTCCTCTTCAACATAGTCCATTTGTCGGGCAACCTCCATCCCGAACAGTGCTCCGAGCACCAATAGGGCAGCAAATGGGGTTTGCCCTTGAATCCGTAGATTCCGACCACAATTCCCCGCGCGCTCCGAAACGTCCCCGAGCTTCCGATTTATCAAAGCGCTCGTCATTTCTCTCGGGGGGCGGGGAATTTCGCTTTCACTGAAGACTGACATGACGAATCCCAGAAAGTTGAAGTTGAACTTGTAGTAGGACCCTTTCCGGTATAAGTCATCCGTCCAGCTATAGACGGGCTGTGGCTCTCCCCTCTCGTTGACCTTCTTCAGGTTCAGGATCGGCATCAGGGAGTGCAAATGGTACAAACAAAGCCAAGCTAGGACAGAACTGAAACGAAAATCGGCAGACTGCCTCTTCTGGATTTTTACCAGGCTGGAATGAACGGCGTAAGCTGCACCTACCGCTCAAGCCGAAAGAGATGGGACGCTTCCCACTTCTCTGTGCTGCCGGTTCGTAGGATTCTCCACATAGGAGACATTCTGCCAGCGCTAGCTGGTACGGCTGTACCAGCTCATCAGAATCGCAGCCAAGAATAGATGCCAAAATGATGTACAAGTATTTGTTCTGGAATTGTGCCAAGGGCATGGGGCCGGTTGGCCACTGTCCACCTGCAAGCGGGGCGTTCAGCTTTGAATTGAGGAAATCCCTCATCCGTTTTGTTGGCGTGAAACGTCCCGCCCGCTCGCCCAAATTTATCTTTCTGAGAATGGCGCCGGAGTCATACTCCAACCCCGGGGCGAAAGCCGGCCGGATAGCCTCCCCGCGCAAGGCGAACAAGGGTTTACCGCCGGAGCCGCAAATTTGCCGGTAGCCGGTCCGTAGTGTCCGACAATTAGGTCTACCCGCTCCGGCATTGGTGGACAGGAGGGCACAAGAATCCGAACAGATTGGATTTGTACGCCGCTCCGAAATGGTGGGAGGGCGAAACTTTGTCGCCCCAACTCTCCACATTTGCCCGCAGCTTCGTCAAGCTCATAGAAAAAGAGCCGTCCTTGTATCCCGACAAATAATTCACCGAAGGTGGTGGGGCTTGCCCACGCTGTACTTTTTTCGTCCGGGACTTTGACTTTCTCTCTGGCGGGGTTTCACTTCTGAAAACGCCCGGCCGCGGTAAATCCTTTGGTTCGCCACTTTCGCTGGACCGCGCTGACACTGGCATCTTTCCTCTGTCCATCTCTCCGAATTAGCAATAATTGCAAGTTCAAGGCGTCTCGCAAGCAGATTTCGCCGTCACAGGAATAATTTGCACCGTCCGAGGAATAATCTCGCATAGCCTCGGAATGTTTAAAAACATCTCGACCCCCTTTTCTAGATAAAGACAAGGCCATTAATGCCGCGCAGGAGGAGGTAGGTCGGCTGAGTTAAGGCTCTTTGTTGGCTGCGCAGGAGAATGTTTGGAAAAGCGCGCTCCGGCAGACGTGCCATGCTCTTTTGCTTGCACTTTCATTGAGGAACGTGCAATCATCAATTCTGTCTTGGACGCTGCGCCATGGCTGACGTCATTGCCGGAGCGCGGGCACACTGCTCAAGAAAGAATCATTGGTGCGGAAACCCACTTTGGAACGGCTACAAACGCGCCTTGGGCCCAGCTTGGGACCTTTTTTGAATATTTTATTCATTTTTAAACGTTGCCCCAAACTGGCCCTAAAACGAGGCGCAGCCGGACTTCGCCCGAAGTTGGGCGCGCGCTCGACTTCGCCCGACTTCTGGCGAAGTTCGAACTTCGCGCGAAGTGCGCGTTCGAACTGTTCCTTCCTTTCTTGCTTGCTGCGCCCAAGGTTTGGACGCAGTCTGGGTCCTTTGCAACCTTCGGGCCTTTGACCACACTTATCATTTTCCTTTAGACTGATCCCGGACAAGCCGCGCAGGACAAACGCCGAGGCGGGTTCGGACTGCGGCCGAACTTTGGGCGAAGTACGAACTTCGCGCGAAGTTCGCACTTCGCACGAAAGTTGGGCGCAGCGCGGACTTCGCGCGCAAGTTGGCCGAAGTCGGACTTCGGCCAAAGCTTAGCGAAGCCTGTCTTTAGTGTGCCCTTGTGGCTTTCCTCTCGGTCGCGCTTCGCACCGTGGCTGGCCCGAAGCCCGACTTCGCTGCGAAGTCGGACTTCGGCCAACACTTAGCCAATTTTTTGCCCTTTTTCCTTTTCTCTTTTCTTTGCACAGCCGAACTTCGCCCTCCTCGAGGGCGACGACGTACTTCGCCGCGAAGTCCGTCTTTCTCTCCCATGCCGCAGCTTAAGCTCAAAAACGAAGAAAACAATTTAAAAGCTGAAAACCTGAAACCGTACATGCCGGGAAATAAAAAGCACAAGGAAATTTTTACAAAGAAGGGCCACTCGGCACCTTCAAGCAACGGTAAAGCTTCAAGTGGAACCCGTTAACGTGGATAGGCAGGAGCCGACCCTCCATATCCCGCAGATGTAGGCATTGAATCGGTTTACCCGGCAACTCGATAAGGGCCCTCCCGGAGGGCATCAAACTTCCCGTGATTACCTCGCTTTGCTTTATATGAGTCCCACTTCAGCACCAGTTCCCCGATTTCGAAAACTCGGCATGGTGCCTTTGGCAAACCAGCCTTGAGTGGCCGCAATGTGATTCGCGAAGGCCCGGTATGCACTTTCTCTCGTCTTCTTCCAACCGGCAGGAGTTGGCACACCGTCATCCACCGGGTCTCCGCCGCATCTGTCTTCGTCAATCATCCACAGGGCAGGGATCTCGATGTGTGATGGCATGACAGCCTCTTTGCCATAGACGAGCGCATAGGGAGACGTTCTGAGGGATTTCTTGAATGCAACTCTGTCCGCCCACAGCGCCCGGTCCAGGAGCAAGTGCCAAGTCCGCTTGTTTCTGTCAATGGTCCTCCGGATGATTTTCAGGAGGTTCTTGTTAGTGGACTCGGCAAGGCCATTCCCTCGCGGTTAATAGTTAGAAGACATCTTGTGATAGATGCCAAGTCCTCGGTGTACTCCGTGAGTACAGCGCCTACAAATCCCGGACCGTTGTCCGTCACAATCGACTCGAACCCCGAGCGGGTAATCGAGCTCTCAATGAACCCGATGACCGTTTCTTGGTCTCGCGTTCTTGGTCGGGATCGCCTCTGTCCACCGCGTGAAATAGTCGGTAGCCGTAAGAATAAACTTGTGGCCGGCAGAGGAGTTAGGAGAAATCACCCCAATAAAGTCTAAACCCCATTGCTGGAACGGAGTCTCGGCTCGAATCGGCTGAAGGGGCAGGGGTGCTTTTCAGTTTCTGCCAGCAAACCTCTGGCATTGATCACATTTAGAGCAGACCGCATGCGCGTCTGCGAACAAAGTGGGCCAATAGTACCCAGCCCTTATTATTTTTAAGGCCGTTGGCCTTGAAGAATGGTGACCCCCAGGCATCCCGGAATGAAATTCTCCGAGGACCCTAGGCTGGTCAGATTTTAAGACGCACCGCAACAGGATGCCGTCAATGTTTCTGAAGTAAAGCCCCTCGGGGCGAAGAGTGTACTTGAGTGCACCTAGCCGAAATCTCCTTCGTTGTGAGGCGTTCAGGTGATCGGGACATCTTCCGGTGCAGAAGTATCTCACCACTCATCCGTCCAATCACTCCCCTCCGATAAGGAGTCGGCTAGGTAGATGCGTGTCGCCGTGTCCTCCCACTTACAAAGCGGAGATGCCGGCTACGCCGCTTCGGGCCAATTCCTGACACAAGGCTCGGCCTCTGATAAGCTTGGTGGGCCGCACTTCAATGTCAAACTCCTGGATTTTGGCAATCCATCCCGCTCTCTTGTGACCCGGTTCTCCCCGCAAGATGAAGCTTCGAACATCCGGGTGAATCACAAAGACAGTAGTCTTGCTCTCGGGAGACAAAATGCCTGAACTTTCGAAGGGACTTCATGACAAGGATGAACCCGCCGCTCTATAAAATTGTACTTTTCTTCATGGCGTAATCACTTGGCCGAGGAATGCTATGGGGCGCTCCTCACCATCGTCTCCCTTCCGAGTTAGGACCGCAGCCGTAACTTTCGGGTTCTCCCACCGCATACAGTGATGAAGTCTTCGGAGTAGTCCGGGTTTATCAACACTGGAGCTTGTGCAATTCGGGCCTTGATTTCCTCGAAGGCTTGCTCTCTCTCATCATTCCATTCGTAACGTGTATCTTTCTTAAGCAGCTCGGCCATAGGCTTGATCACCTGTGCGAAGTCCGGAATGAACTTCCGCACGGAGTTAATCCGACCGAAGAAGGACCGCAGCCCTTTTTGTCGATGGGGGCTGGCAAGCGAACGAGGGCCTCTGCTCTGTCAGGGTCAATGGCGAGGCCTTCCTCGGAGATGACATGTCCCAGCAATTTTCCTTCCTTTACCGCGAAGACAGACTTCTTCGGGTTTATAGAAATGCCGAATTCTCGACAACTCTCAAATATTTGCCGTAGGTGCGAAACATGATCTCCTCGTTGGTGAGAGAAAATCCATGTCATCAAGGTAGATGACGATAATCTTATTGAGCAGCTTTCTAAGGCCAGGTCCATGGCCCTTTGGAACGTGGCACCAAGATTAGATAAGCCAAATGGCATGCGCTGATAGGCGAACGTCCCCCACTTGGTGGTAAACGCCGTCTTATGCTGGTCTTCGTCTTTGACCCAAATCTGGTTGTAGCCGGAAAATCCATCTAAAAGTGAAAATCTCTGGGCTCCAGCAACGATATGTAGGATCTGGTCGATTTGGGGAAGCGGATAGTGGTCCCAGAGGGAAGCCCGATTTAGGTTTCGAAGTCGACACATAGACGAATGTCGCCATTCTTTTTCCTCACGGGCACCAAATTCGCGACCCAGGATGAATGTTTGATGGGGTAGATGATCTTGGCCTCCAACATCTTCAAGAGCTCGGTCTTCATCATGGCCTCAATCTTTGGATTCACGGCCCTCTCGTTTCGTCGGAATGGCTTGGCGCCATCCTCTAGCTCAATGGTATGGCCGGATGACAGCTCGTCATACCCCTCAAATCCTCGTAGCACCAGGCCACGATGTCGGGGAACTCCCGGCACGTTGATCCGATCCGCTCCAGCTCCGCCGACGTGCACCTGCTCCGACCTTGATGGTTTTACTCTGTTCAAGTTCTAGGTCAGCATACTGCTTCGGGTCTACTTTGATCCCGTGGGATATTGCTCGTCATTCCGATCAAAGAGACTTTCTAATGTAATCATCCTTTTGGGACGTGATTATTCCGTAATCGTATCAACCCCTCATATTGCTCGTCATCGTGGTCTCTACCTTCGATTACACACACTTCGTTAACCAGGAATGTGACGATTTCCTCGTCACAACCGAACACCCGCCGTTGGTGTCCTTATCGGGCACGTAAGGCTCGAGACAAGATCTAACCGGCTTCGGTTTCTCGGACAACGTCTTCAACCGGAACGCACTGGCTCCAACGGACGCCGTAATATCGCGTGCTTGTTTTTCTCACGCGATATCGCTTTGACATTCAATGAGTCGAATGACTCCATCAGTCCTGGACCCGATTGCGGTACGCTCTAAGATAGTGCTGTTTGATGCGCACTTCTCCGTAACTTGGTGACACACCAGCTCTGAATCTCCGAAAATCTGGAGGTGCTTGATTCCGAGCCTTTCCGCCTTTCGCAAACCCAAGCACAGGGCTTCGTATTCCGCCGAGTTGTTAGTGCAGCTCCAAGCCAACCTGTAGGCATAGTCCTTCTGGATTCCGGTTGGAGAAACCAAGAAGACCCCTGCACCGGCGCCATTCTTGCATCGCGCGCCGTCAAAGAAGAGCTTCCACAACTCCTCGGGTGCAGGTCCTACTTCTTTTGCAGCCGACATGTCAAGCCTCTCGGGCTGTACAATGGAGTAACAACCCTGCTCCGTCCCGATTACGGCATTGAAGTCCCGCAACGAGAACTCATCTTCGAGCCGTAGCACTTCGAGGGCTTGCTCAGTCAGCTCCACTGTCACCGCCTCTTCCTCTCGACAACCGGACCATGCAGTCCAACTCTCCTCCGGTATCTTCTCTACTAGGAAGGTGGAAGGCTTCTCATTAAAAATTTTCGCCTCCTTCCCTTGAAGGGCACTTCCATGTGTGAGTAGTCTAGAGACAGTACTCGCCCAACTTCGCAGTTGAACTCCCGAGAGAGACACATGCCGAAGTAAGGCTCCAAGTCAACAATCACGACCTCTTGGATGACTACGATGTCGAGAGCTTTGTGCAACTGGATAGGGATGTCCTTTATGACACCAACCGGCCTTGACAGGGGTGCCGTCTAATTGCAGCACGCCTTGGCTGCTCCGTGTGTATTCCATCCCGATCTCATCGCAGACGGCCTTCGGCATCACAGCCGTGGAAGCACCAGAGTCCACCATGCGGTTGTGAACTATGTGCCCTTGCATCCGTAAAGACAGATAAAAGGGTGGCGGTCCTGCTCTTCCCAATGGCGGAGATCGTCAAAGGTTGGAACCAGGACAGCGGGCTGCATCCGTCTCGCCGTTCTTCATGTTCTTCGATGATTCTTGCAAGCAGATCTACCTCCGGCCCGGGAGCGTAAGAGCATCGTACATGCCGATTCTAGCAGTGTTCTCTTCAACTCGTCTACAATGTCGTAGCCCGAGGTACTAGCTCCTTCTGCTGGTTTAGCCGGCTCATACTTTGTCCGGTACTGTTGGGTGGCCTCAACTCGCTGTCTCTTGGTCAGAGACGGGTACTTCAGCTTCTCCTGGGCTTGTTCTTTGGTTTCAGCTGGAGGCTGAAGTACAGGAGCCTTAGCCGGAGTTGGGGCCTTTGCTGGAGGTTTGGCTGGAACAGGGCAGCCTTTGCCGGAGAAGGCTTGACTGGAGCTTTATCTTTGGATGCCTTCTCCTGGGCTGTGTAGGGCCACAGCCCGCTAGGATGGTGGCAGCCCGCCGGGCCGCGGTTTTTCTCTTCTCGCGTAGACTTGCAAAGGCTTGGCCGCATCTCGCGGCCTTCTTTCTTCCTTGGCGAGTGACGCTAGATTCTCTTCGGGGAGGGCAAAGTTGGCCTCGCCGTCCAAGATCATGTACCTCATCGTCTTCTATAGCGCCGCCGGCCAAGGTCCGAATGTAGTGCCGGTGCAAAGTGCGCCTTCCTCCGAATGCGGGTCATTGCACGTAGTGCACCTGGGCTTAACCCGGTCGGGAGGACCAGCGGGTCTTCTATAGCAAAGATTTCTCGGAGGCGGACACCTCTGCGGCTGGTTTTCTGGCGCTTTGTCTTTTGTTAGCGCCGGGGGCGCATATGGTCTCCTAGGAGCGAGGTCCATCTGGGCCTGCTTCTTCTTCATAGCGGTCATGTCATTGGACATGGCATGGTATCCGGAGGCCAAAGCCCGCACTTCTTGTAGAATCGTGTTCTGGATGCTGCTGTTGGGAGGCGGCAATTGTGCCGGTGGAGGCAATGCAGCCAATGGAGGAGGGTTAGAATAAGATGCGTACTGTGGAGGAGCGGGAAGTGCTGGAAAATGCGGAGCGGGAGGCGGCGGGTGAGGGTAATGCAACTGAGGCGGGCCGTAAGGAGTTACGACCGGCGCCGGATTCCACTGCTGCTGGGGTTGCTGTCCTGATGTGGACGGCGAACCACCAGAGGCAGAAGGATACTGAGATCTGGGGAAGTCGGGATGGATGGGCTCCTGCACTCTGGACGGAAGCCTGCCGATGGAGATAATGTCGCCTTCAGCTTGTCGGGCAGCCTCGTACAGCGCAGTGGAACTCGTCAATCTCGGCGATCTTCAGAGCAGTGCATATGTCCGAGTTGAAGGATCTCGGATAGTAGTGAGCAGCCATGCCGGCCGAAGGCCGAAGTTCGGCGAGGTACCCGTTTCCAGGATCTCGCAAACCTAATGTTAAAATCAGACACCTCCTCTTGAGGATGTCTCTGGATAGCTTGGAACTGATGCAAGAGAGAAGTAGGGTCAGCAGACTCGTTGCATCCTTTTACGAGCCTTCTGGCAAGCTGGGGCCACCCTGTGATGGATCCCTCTGGCAGCGATCTCCACCAAGAGAGAAGCTTTCCCCTCAGGGAAAGGGCCAGCAGACGGGTCTTCACACTTTCATCGGTGATAGTATGCAATGCGGCCTGTGGCAAGGATGTCCCGGATGTGCTCGTACGCCGTCTTACCGTAGCCGTCGTATGTGGGAATAGACTTTAAAGCAGACAGGGGCACAGCTTGTTGTCCGACCAGGGCCAAGGGCCCCGTAGAGTCCACAGCCGGGAAGAGATCATCGTCATTCGGCTGTTGAGCAGCCATTTCTTCTTCTTCTTCTTCTTCTCCGCCGTCGGTTGTGTACTCAGTGTCGGTACTTTCCGAGGATGCAGGATCTTCTTCTTCCTCGGCCTCTTCTATTTCGTACTCAGCTCCTCCGACTTCAGCTTCGGCTTCTTCTTGTATCTCACCTCGGCTTCGTCGAAACGAGCTCGCGGATCAGCCAGCCTGGGAATCTCGCCTCGAGCGTTGATATCCAGTTCGTAGAACTCAGGCGGGCTTCTCGGATCCCTTGCTTGCCACCTTCTCGTGTGCATGAAGGTGCTGGGACCGGTCTTCTAGACTCAGAGGATTTGTTCGTGCAGAGTCGCCTGGTGTTCAGATTTGGAACAGCAATGAAGCGAACACCGGTGCTTCAATTCTGTCGGGGGTGAGAAACTTCCTTGTCTCACCGAGAGCTCAGGAACTGTCAGCGCCAGGTGGAGACTGATCAGAAAATCTCTCTTCAAATGTGGGACCAGGGTCCCACCGGGCGTGCGCAGAAACTGTTGGTTACGAATCTGCCATGAGGAAAGGATTTGGGTTAATGCGCCCAGATTCATGAAAGGCCGGAAGGAAGAGATGCCTTCCGAGCCAATCTCCGGAGAAGGCCGGCTCCTTTTTGGGGGGTTTCTGATTTAAGCTAAGAGTACAGGAAAGAAATAAATGTACGTAAAGAGATTTACAAATATATTCAAAGGTTGGTGGGGGAACTAACAGTACGGGAACACACCAATCACCGCTACTTACTGCATATAAACACAAAGCATGACAAAGAACTGCAAAATCTAACGTATACTTCCGATACCCAAGCAATGTACGCACGGCTACAACGGCTCCCTAACGGACATTCCCTACAAGGAACTAACAGTACGGCAACACGTCAATCACCACCTACGGACACTAACATGGGTAGAAAGCAATCATAGAGATATCAGAGCCAGGTATATGTGTTTATGTAGAGAATTTAACCGCACAGCTTCAATGGCCCCCTAACAGACATTCCCTACAAGGAACTAACAGTACGGCAGCGCACCAATCACCATGATACGGACCAAGCAACAAAACACACAACCGATGGAACCGCTACTACAGCCTATTCTATGTATCCTTTTAATTCATGAAGTACATGTGGTGCTTTAAACAAGCAATGCTAGAGGCACCTGATCATCAAATGCTGAAATGAATCAACGAGCCATGACACAGGTTAGCCTAAGGCATGAATATAAAGAAAGGCAAAGATAAAAAACAGTAAGCAGTAATGTAACCAAGCATACAGATTATATTTATAAGCGTAAGCACGGTTACAATGGGCACAATGGTTCCCTAACGTACATTCCCCTTCCACCCTTTACAATGAATTCACGGTGGGCTTTTATAGCCCGAGTCCCTCCCGTTACATTAATGGGCACAAAGTCCCGACCAAACATAAGCCGACAAAAGCGGCGAAAGAGCCGCAAATGCCGACCTTTTGTCGGACCGGACCGTACCCGCAAGATGGTCTTCCCGGAAGCCGGACAGCCTACATGGCGGTGTGTTGGGCGTAATCTTCTTCTCGGCGGTGATGCGGGTAGCCGGAGCAGTGAAACCTCGCATCAGCTTTGAATGAGGCTACTGGCGTAGGCAATGCAGCCCATGCTTGTCCTTTTGCTCGGCACGTTTCGGCTCTAATCCCGAGCCGGACACTTGTCGATGATGGATGATGTCTGAGACACGTGTCCGCCTTGGAAGGCAGTCCGTCCAACTTCGCTTGGGATCGTAGCGTCTCGGGTTGCGCGGGCGTAAAACAAGGCAGCCGGGAAGGCCTTCATGCCTTGGTCAAATTCCGGGTTTGTTCCTCTATCGCGCACTCGTCAAGGGCGCACTCCGACTTCATCGCGAGTCGGGCTGCGCACAGTGGAAATCGGTGTCCGCCGCCGTACGGACTCTCGCTCCGGCCTTTTATCATCTTCTCGTCACCGCCACCGTCAATCGCGATTGCAAGGTGCGCCTAGAAGAGGGGCGAAGTCGACTTCGCACCAAAACTGGGCGAGTGCGCACTTCGCACCCAGACTGGGCGAAGTGCGAACTTCGCACCCAGACTGGGCGAAGTGCGAACTTCGCACCAACACTTAGCCATTTTTCAGGTAACTTGCTGGAAAGTTGAAAAATCAACTGGGGACTCCAAGAAAGGGGGGAAAGAAAGAGAATGCGGGAAGGAAAAGGAAAGGGAGAGGAGAAGGAAGGAAAATAGGGGAAGAGGGAAAAAGAAGAGCAGCACAGTTACAACACTGAAGACATTGCACCCCGTGCAAAATGTGACAACAAGTAGCCTCCTTGGTAGTTGCTGCCAGGGCAACATGAGGCGTTGAAATGGCATCTAAAATGAACAAGCCATGCTTGTATGATCCTGTTGCTACATGTTTTCCTTTTTTGGTTATAAAACATCTCTTCTTGCCTTTCTCAACGCTGAACATAACATCCATGTCGCGATCCAAGATCTGAGGGACTGACAACAAATTGTTAGCCAATCTAGGAACATAGAGTACCTTCTCAATCTGACATTTGCCATCTGGAAGAGTGACAGAAACATCGCCTTCACCCTTCACTTGGTAGGTCTGATTGTCAGCAATTGTTACTGGCTTACCTTCCTTTTCCCTAAATGTCTCAAACCACGATCGATCGCCAGTCATGTGCTTACTGGCACCTGAATCAATATACCACACTACATCTTTCTGCTGTGATGAAGTATGAGTCATTTGCACCTTGTGTGCTCTCTCAGAATCTAAGTCGGAGTCTGATTCGGCAAAATCTGAGTCTGAGTTTGATTCGGCATAAGCAACATTCCCCTTGGGTGGCTTATTATTCTACTGTGATTTGTATTTCCCTTTGCCCTTCTTATGATCTTGGTCATTCTGTTGTTTGTTCTTAAACCAACACTTGTTGGTGTCATGGTTATTCATATCACAAATCTTGCAATATTGTTTGTCTTTTTGCTGATGTTGTTTTCCTTTTCCCTTTGATGAAGATCCTCCTTTTTGAAATTGACTGTGTTTCTTACCCCCTTGTTTGTTGTAGAGGGCATTATCTGGCACTTCATCCTTCTGAAACTGATTTGCCTCTTCAGTTTTTAGCAAATTCACTAATTCCACAAAAGACACTTGTCTACCAGATACATGAAGTGAGGTTATCAACATCTTATAGGAATCTAGTAATGCTCTCAAGATGACAGAGGTCAAGAGAGCATCGTCCACTGGGTGTCCCATAGCATTCAGTTTGGCTTTCAATTTTGCCACTCTGCATAGGAATAGGTCCACTGTCTCACCAGATTTCATACTGAGTGTATGTAGTTGAGTTTGAAGGTGTAGAATAGTGGACTGATTCTTACCTTCATAAATAGTAATCAAAGCATCCTAAGCTTCCTTACTAGTTTTGGCATCACAGATATGAGGCTAGAGCTCATATGTAGTAGCAAGCAGAATAAACATGAGGCATCTTTTGTCCTTCTTATCAAAAGCATCTTGATCTGCTCCTGCTGTTCCAGGGCGTTTTGTAGTGCCAGTCACTACATCTCACAAATCTTCCACTTAAGAATAGCACGCATCTTATTCTTCCATGGTGCGAAGTTAGAACCTTTTAGCAACTGTGATTCTGAGAGATTTGTGAACAGTGGCCATTGTGAAGGTTCCTTATAACACCAAATGGTCCCCTTTTCTTTATACCTGACAGGACTTTATACCAAAACTCCTCTACATATACCTGCCCTTACGTGAGGGAGACTATAAGTATATATAAGAGTAGAATGATACGTGGAACTTAGGCGATACTGAAAGAGAATTCAATCAGATTGATGGCACCTGCCTCAAAACCTTTAGGAAAAGGATAATGAGTTGGAGGAGTTTAAGCCAATCCATCAGAAAGAATTAGGGTATAAAATGAAGTGAATATCAAAACTGGTTTGCCTTATTTCTCCTCGACGATTGATAGAGAACAGGCTCAGACGTCGCTGTTGCAGCTATGTTAGGTGGCGGATACAGTAGCCCAAAGCACGACAACATTACCTGTAAGTGTGGGCCAGAGATATCGCAGATACCAAACGCTGTTGTGCAATAAATTGCACAAATAGGTGTATAAATTTGGGGTATTTTCTGTTGCTTTATTTTATGATAATGCAAGAAAACAGGAAATTTAAATGCACAATACAACCACAAATGCCCACAAATTTAACTACTCTAGGTGTCGGTTTCCACCGAAAATGCACCTATTACAATGCTAGTTTTACAATGAACAATATTCACTTTCCACAAATCAACAAATTTTCTTCCCCCCTATGTCTTAGAATTTTGCAAAAAGAAATGCTAGAGATCGCCCCTTTTGTGTTGCAAAATAAACAAGGATGAAAAAAGTTGTATAGGGACCCTTTCGAATTCCAAAAAAAAAAAACAACTTATCCCTCCAAAAAAATGCTTTGAAAGGAAAAAATCGAAGTACCGAAGAATACCTTGAAAAATTTGCGTCTCCTCTGGCTTGTGGCAAAAAAAAAAATGCTCCAAGTTTCCCTTGTGTGCAAAAAAATGACCCTCCTTGGTCAAAAACTGATTAGGCACAAATGGCAAGAGTTGTGAAAAATTGTCAAAAAAGTTGCAAAAAATTGTCAGCAAAAAATGTTGACAAAAAAATGTTGCTCGACAACAAATTTGGGTGGCAAAATCTTGCTGGCGGCAAATTTTTTTTTTTTTTTTGGTTTTTCGTTTTGGAACCCCTCCCGCGGGATTCGAACCGTGGAGCTCGTCCATGCTAGCGGGCATAGTTGACCAAGTGTGCTACCGAGGGCGTTGGGAATGAAGAACGAGCACCTTTACTTTATAGAAGGTGTGCCAAAATATTTAAAAAAAAATCTCGTGGGATTAGTCCCACATGCATTCGCCCGCATTAAAAAACTGGAAGGCCCACTTTTGAAGGTGACTGCCTTCGGGCGGTCACCCCTCCCCAGCTTTTTTGTCAAATGCCACGAAGACCAACTGCTCACTGCCACGTCCTCAACAACCTGCCATGTCACAACAACTTGCCATGTCATAGCCACGTCCTCTGAATCTGCCACGTCACAACCACGTAAGCCTGACTCCACGCTATGCCATGTGTCTTCTCGATCTACGTGTTGTCATGTCACCTGCAAACAAATAAAACGAGCCACCTCGGTCTTCGTTTGGCCTGTCCGTTTTGGTCTAGATCTACGTGCTGTGCTTGTGTCAGGGTCGGTTCAGTCTGTGTCGTGTCGGGGGAGGGTTAGTCTATGTCGGTCTGTGTGGTGTTTGCGTCGGTTATGGTGCACTAGGAATCTCGTCTGGGCTGCGTTGGTGGGAAGCGTGCGCGTCGGTCATAAGTCTTGGGGAAGCGTGTTCGTGTAGGGCTACGCCCTTCTCCGCCTGCCTGTGCCTACGCCTTCTTTTTGTTGTCCCGCTTGTTACACATTAGCTCTGATACCATATTGCAAATGACAATCGAATAAATTGGAATTAAGGTGAGTGCGCTATATAAATACATTGAAAGATGGTTAAGGAGGTTGGGTAACCACCCCACCTTCCTCAACGACTTAGAGAGCGCCTATGAAGCGCTATTTTACCTAAGCCCATAATAATGCATAATAATGGAATATACCCCTAGGTTCTAACATGCCCCTTGGCCTAACATAAGCCCTAGTCTCTCTTGTTTGATGTGTGCTTGTAGATGCTTGTGCCGCTTCTCGTGCTAAGGCCTCTTCTTGGTCCCTTGCTACCATCTCCTCTGCTAGGGTCTCACAATTTTGTAATTCTTCCACGTTGAATAGAGGCTCTTGTCGTATCTGCTGCTCTTGTGCTTCTGCATCTACGATCCATCCAAATGATGGATCAATGTCACGTAGGTCAATGGGCTCAATATTTGTTTTTGCAAAAGTTTTTTGGTGGAGACAAAGGTTGTAGTGCACAAACACAAGATCATTTAACCTTTCTTGTGTATTTTTGTTGCGCTTCTTGGAGTGTATGTGCTCAAACATACTCCAATTGTGCTTAGTAGCTTACAACCTGAAGAGCTACATGGTTGAGATAAGATTCTAATCGCCATGGGCTGCAAACTGGGCATAAAATCACCAAAGTCATCCCAACATAGATCTAGAAACAACAACAAAAAAATAAATAATATTTTACCTGTAACAGCTTAAAAGTTTGAAGTTTAAAACAAAATCATAAGACAATAAATAATAATTCGATGAGGTTTACGGTTTACCTGGCCTCATATACTTAATAGCAATTTTACATTGCACAGATGGGAATTGGCGACCATGGCATGCCTTATAATCTTGTATATTGACACTTGTTTTATCGCACAATTGTGGATTCGTGGAGAACACGTGGTCAATGCAATCTTGAAGGCCAATCTTGACCTCATAATCAGCACGAAATGTAGGGGTATAAAAGAATTTGGGGTTCAAATAGTAACCTGCTGCATGAAGAGGGCTATGGAGTTGTGATGTCCATCCGTTATTAATGATGGTCCAAATGACATCATATTTGGTGCGGTTATGTTTATAAAATGCAGCAATGGCTGAAAAAAAAAAAAAAAATTTAAAGAAATTTTTTTTACAACATAAATAAAATAAAACAAATTAATAAGCGTAGTCTTGTACCTTGATGGCCTCATCCATGGCCATCCAGAAGTCCTCCTCAAGCAAACAAGTATAAACATTTTCCCATCATATGATGTGTGGTATCTTGCAGCTGCTTCAGAATTCCACTCATCACTCACAAACATTTGTTTTAGTGACCCTCTTGCATCATAAATGCTCTGCAATGTCACAAAGTTTGTGGTGAAGCGTGTAATGCCAGGCCGCACTAGCTCCCTCCCAATTGGTAAATCGCCTCATGAGGCTAAGGACCTGTGAATGGTTGTAAATGAATTTTGTGATGGCCTTAGCCTTCCCTACAACCTCTGTCACCCAAGGTAATTTCCCAATGTCCTCGAGGAGCAAATCAAGACAATGGGCTGCACATGGGGTCCAAAAAATCATGGGGAATGTCTTCTCCAAAATCTTCTCGGCTGTCTTATATGCTATTGCGTTGTCTATGATGATTTGGACAACATTCTCCTCTCCAACCTCCAAGACAACCTCCTCCAACAACCCTGCAAGCATTTCGGCACTCTTAACTTGTGCCGATGCATCTATTGACCTAAGGAATGCAGTTCCTTTTACAGATGCAACCAAAAAATTAATCAGGGTTCTTCCCCTCCCATCTGTCGAACTATCAGACATGATAGTGCAACCCTTGGTTCTACACACCTGACGCTGGTTGTCAAGCACAACCTGAAGTATAAAAAAAAACATTTAGTTTATCATATTAATACATTTAAAAAAAAAATTAGTCATGCCATATATATAAAAATTTAGTCAAGCACAATGACACAACTTGAATGTCATCCACGGATTGTTGAAGGAGAGGGCCCCTAAGGTCATCAAAAGTTGGCGCCTTAAATCCTGCGTCGCAGCATGCGATGACATCTATCATCTACTGCCAGTATGGAGACCTTGCCACATTGAAGGGAATGCTAGAATAGTACCAAAAGGTGGCAATGGTTGTCCTCACTGCACTGTGCTTCTCTTGGTTCCACGCGGCGATACCCTCAAGCGTACAAAATGATCTACAAAAAAGGACTCTCCCGTCCCACTAGCTCCTTGTGCACTTGAAGGACTCGAACTACTTTGTTGAAACTGAAAGTACCGCTTAAGGTTGCCACGCTCACTAATATGAGCACCTCGGGAGGGGGGGATGAAATGGCATCATTATAACTTCTTTTGTGACTAGCGGTTTCATCTGGCGCAGTGAGCCATGCGTTTACTTTGTTTTTAACATCTTCTGGCACCTTATCACATACTGCTATATTATTTCCTGCTATCTGTGCCAAATGAAATTTGAGGCGATAAACACCTCCAATATAACTATTGCCACAAAAATTGCATTTAAAATGCCCTTTTGATTGCCCTGGCAATGGCGTTGCATACGCCCATGTTGGATCCAATGGTTTCATTTTTTATATGCTTGCACATGGAAACAAGTTAGTAACAACAAAGTTACGATCACATGAAAAAAAGGAAAAAAAAACTAAACCCTAAACTAAAAGGCTAGGGTTTAGTCCCTTTAGGGTTTAAAATTGAAACATAATAGTCATTGATAGCTGAAAAATAGGCTTGCATACATAGTTATTAGGCAACAATATTTACTTAAAAAGAGAAGAAAAAAATCCTTAACCATAAAAAAATCCTAAACCCAAAACCCTAGCTAATAATTTGGCTTGCAAACAAGTTTCAATTTTGTATCTATTTAAAAGGAGGAGAAAAAAAAAACCCCTAAACCCAAAACCCTAGACTAGGGTTTTGGGTTTTAAATTTGAGAACAACCCTAACCTAATTTCAAACAACCCTAATCTAATTTCAAACAAGCCCTAATCTATTTTCCAAAAAAAAAAAAAAATGTTTTCAAAAAATCCTAAGGACATAAATCTTAACAAAAAAACCCTAAAAAAAATAAAAACTCTAAAATCGTTTAATGTTTAAAAAATATTGATAGGATAGCAGCTAGCGAATAATTTGGCTTGTTGGTTGTGGAGCCTGATTCTCTCTCTAATTCGGAGGTCTTGTTTTCAGTTGCACTTGGACCCACTCCACGAAGGGGGGTGTAGGGGGGGCAGCGCCCCCGAAGCCAAAAATAGATGTATTTTTTTCCTTTGTAAATTCTAAAAAAAAACCTTAAACCCAAAACCCTAGCTAATAATTTGGCTTGCAAACAAGTTTCAATTTTGTATCTATTTAAAAGGAGAAAAAAAAAAAAACCTAAACCCAAAACCCTAGACTAGGGTTTTGGGTTTTAAATTTGAGAACAGCCCTAACCTAATTTCAAACAACCCTAATCTAATTTCAAACAACCCTAGTCTAATTTAAAAAAAAAAAAGAATTTTAAAAAAATTCTGACCTTGAATGAATCTTCTGGCTGGATGTTGTTGATTGTCGGATTCCTTCACACCGCAATTGCTCGCGCTCCTAGGATGCCTTGGCGTAGTTGGTCCAGCTAGTAGCAAGGTAGGAGAGAGTTTTTTTGTCTTTGCAAGAGGTCAGGAGAGTGTTTTATAAAACACTTTTTTTTTTTTTTTTTTCTATTTATCATCTGCAGCCTTTACCCGTGCGACTACGGTCGATTTTTGACCATTTTTTGAAAAAATCGGCAAACATCGCCGAACTCGCAATAGTTTGCCGAGTTACTCGTTTCGTGAATGACTTGCAATTCCGGCCATTTTTTGGCGATTTTCGTAACAGAGCGTGTACCTGCTAGACGTGTACCTTCCAGACATGTACCTGCTAGACGTGTACCTTCCAAACGGGTAACTTCCAGACGTGTAGTCGCCAGACGGGAAGCCTTTAGACGTGTCTTCCTCAGACGTCTCCTGCTCAGACAGGTTCTCCTTAGACAGCTCCTGCTCAGACGTCTTCACCTTAGACGAGTCATCCTCAGACGTCTTCACCTTAGACGGGTCATCCTCAGACGTCTTCACCTTAGACGGGTCATCCTCAGACGAGTCTAGGCATGATGACTCCTTAAACGGATCCTCCTCCATCATTTGACTGCATTCTCTAGCCATCCTAGCCTCTTCCGTCTGACCCTTCACCCGACAAAGCCCTGTTGTTTGGCTTCCTTCCTGACTACACTCTATCGTCTGGTCTTCTTGCAGAAAGTCTCCGTCATCAATTGAAATCAGATTCACGTGCTCAATTTGAATCAAGCTCATCAAGTTAACCATCTCAAGCACGGTCACTTCGTCCAATGCAATTGTATTCACCACCTCTGCTTCTTGGCAAGGGCTATAACTCTGCTCTGATTGTTCAAATTCTTGATGAATTATTGGTTCATCTTGCTTTGCAGTACTTTGACAATGACGTGCAAAATGTCCCCACAATTGGCATTGCCAACATTGCACAATAAGTCTTCCCTCACTATCATACCGAATTCTCCGTCTGTGATTTCTCTGACGGTTGTTATAGACTGGTTCATTAGTGGTATCTCTACATTATACCATCTCCCTTGGGGTTGCATATATCGGTAGTGGTGATCTTGCACTCTCTGAGTCATACTCATCCTCAGAGTCATCAGTCATCTCTTGGGAGTCACTTCCTTCCTTGACGTCTCGACCCCAGTACTGTAGCGATGAACTATTCTGCTCCCTAAAATCATCATTCTCAGTCCTGAGTTATTCTCCATATCAGAATCACTTCTATCCTCAAAATAACTCTCGTCGTTATTAACATGATGCCAATACTTCGATATTTTTGCATTTCTTTCCCAAATAAAGGCATATTTCAAAGCCTCTTGGTATGATGTTGGAGGGAAACTTGTCATCTTCTCCCGGTATGTAGGAAGAAGTCCATCTATGAACCATCTTCTCTTCAATGCGTTTGATTGGTCATTTTCAAAATGGTCAAATAGCCCACTCATCTTCATGTTATAGGAACAAACAGACTCGTTCTCACCTTGTTTTAGGCTATAGATTTTTGTAATGACTGCATCATCATTGTCAAACAATCAAAATTCTTGCACAAATGCATCACGCAACTCTTCCCATGTCTGGTACTTGTCTACAGGGAATTTCATGTACCAATCCATGGCAAATTCACGAAATGTCGTAGGAAACCACCTCCTCCAATCTATTTCATTATTTTGTCCAATCGTTGTCCACATCATGCGACAAATTCTCCAATGCCTTACTGGGTCTTCTCTCAATTCGCCATGAAATAGTGGACACTTACACGGTATGCCCAAATTGGCCTTTGGTTTCACAGGTTGACTTAACCGCAACAGTGATTCTAGGCATATTGCTCCCTTATGCAAAGCTTGACGTGCACCACCTTGCAATTGCTCTTCCGTTGTACTCTCGTGTGTACAATGAGACATTCTAACCTGCACTTGCTCCAATGTCGGACTCACGTCCCGCTTCCCATCAAGCATAATAACCTGCAGTTTCTTTAGTGCTGGACTCCCGTCTCGTGCACTGTTGGACATGTCATCTATTGTGTGCACCAATGTTGGACTCGTGTCCCGCTCACCATTGTGCACCACAACTTGCAATTGCGTCAACCATAAATAGTCTACATTAGCATGCAACTTCGCATTGATTGCTCCTCTTTTTGTTTTGTCGTCTTCTTGACAACAGATTGGTCTACCTATTCTGCTGTCATTCGGATCGTTGATTGTGCTTCTGCCATCATCCTGACGTCTAATTGCACGTTTGCCATTAGTCTTGCTGATGTCCAAACGGGTTCCACTAGTCTTGCAGACGTCCAGACTGGTGGTGCAGATGTCTAGACGTGTGCTGCAGACGTCTAGACTGGTGTTGCAGACTTCTAGATTTGCATACGTCTAAACTACAGACGTCTAGATTGGTGTTGCAAACGTCTAGACTGGTTCTGCAAACGTCTTTTGGATGGGTTTGCGCGTTTGTTACTGAAATTTCTACGTTCGTGACTGAAGCTGTTGTGTCTGCTAATCCTCAATCTACAAAGTCTTCATCTTCATTTTGGCATCCTGTTTGCACGTCTGTTACACGTTTCATTGGATGGCCTTGCATCTGCATCAACAAACAAATCTGCAACATCTTCACCGACTGCAATCCAATGCTCGTGTTGTGCATCTTCCCTAGGGTTTTGCTTCTTGGAACTCCATGTCACCAGATGAGACCCAACTTTGTACAAGCAACGACGCTAGAATGTAGAAATGAAATTTAACATGCTTACACACAATTCCATTTCTACTTAAATAATTTTATAGATTTGCAGTCATTAGCAATACACAGGAAATATTAACAACAATGGTAATAACAACAATAGAAGATGAGACATAAATGCACAAATTTTATATTAACAAGGGCATATACAACAATACAGTTTCAGCATTACAATTTGTACTCTATAAACCCTATGCAGAATGTTCCCCATGGTTGCATACAAGATTGGACTGCACCATTCCCTACGCACATATGCATCAACTCTCACACGTACCAATGCTGTTCCTTTAATCCATCAACCTGCATGACTCTCCTCAATGACTTGGCTGAATGAATGAATGAACAACCACCGAACCACTTCAATGAATGAACCACTTGAATGAATGAGGGGAGGGCTTATTTATACACCAAAAAGTAGTTATGCCCTCCAACTACCTCATAACTTCTCCAAATTACATTTCATATGCATTTGATCTTGCATTTACATGACATTTCCCACTAGAGGACAAACTAATTTATGACATGATTTAGCCGACTTACATGAATTAACATCACCTTATTATTACATACAATATTAAATGGCACTTTATAACATTATTAAATATATGTACGTACCCAGGTGTTGTAGTTGAGTTGGAGAGGAGAGGGCAATCCTCCAAGGGAGGTCCCAGGTTCGAATCTCCACCCTACCAAAAAGCTGAATTGGGTATCCAAAATCCAATTGATAATGTTGGTGCGGGCAGGGCTGGGTGCGACTCCGGGTGACTTTGACGGTATAGAACCCCTTGTTCGTGGTCTCTCAGACCAAGGCGGCCCCGCAAGGGTTTTTTCGCTAAAATATATATATATATATATATATATATATATATATATATATATATATATATATATGTATGTATATGTACGCACACTTTGCGTACAACTAAAAAATAACATATAATACCAAAACTGATTCACCAATTATAGACATCAATTTTCTTGTCTACATGTGGGTGGTGCAGACATCAACAGAGTCACTGATAGAGTTGTTTACCTCCAATTCTATATAGATCTTGGGAAATTTTGGCATTTTTTTCTTTTGAATATTTTTCTTTGTAGTGAGATGATGAGAAAAAAGATGAGGCCAACAAGTCGTTTGAAGACAAATAAGAGAAAGTGTGGTCCATATGATGAGGATGCCATTTGGACAAGCACTACTGTGAGGATGAGGATGCAGGTTGTGTGTTAGAGGACAAAGTTCATTTGGACAATGTAGGATGCCAGTTGGAGGAAGAAGGGGATTAGGATAATGAAGGGTGCCATCTGAGCAAGGAAGCTTGTCGTCTAGATGATGAAGGTTGGCATAGTGACATGGAGGGCAAACATAGTTTAGGCATAGATGAAGCCATTTTGGGTGTAGAAACGATTTTGAGAAATATTGAAGCGAATTGCAAAAAACAAAACTTGGGAGTTTTCCATAATTTCAGAGAAAAGGGCACAATTTTAGAAGCAAACCCTATTCTGTTGATTGTCTTGGTTGGCCAAATAGTCATTTAGAGCATGGAGTCAAAGGGGTTGTTTTCAAGCAAATAAGAGGGAGGAAGATTGCAAAAGCCGTTTAATTCAAGTTGGTAATAGGAATCCGTTACTGAGCTATGGTATTCTCTTCCAATGAAGAGAACAAGTGGTGTGTAGGAAGGATAAATCACTTTGTACAAACCTTGTTGATTGTGTTGTCTTCAGTGATGTCGTTTTAAGCCAAGACGATGACGTTCAAATTGGTGGTAGGGTTGTCATCTCCATGTGCCATGTCGACTAAGACTGAGGGGTGTTGGACATCTAAGACAAACATGCCTTCTATATAGAGGGGACTATTGTCATGGCTTTCTGCCTTCTATAAGTTTGAGCCATTCAACTAGGGCTTCTCGTCCATTAGTTTTCCGTCTTACTTTGCACTTACCATAGTTTTGACCACGTTAAGAAAGTTATCCTAGCCTTTGTAGAAATTGAATACAACATACTGCAACAAAATTGCATTTCTACTTAAATGAACAAGACATACAACGTGAATAACTTACAATTACAATGCATACATTGCACACAATATATATCAAACTGCTTGGCATAGCAGTTTAGACGGCCCAGTCTGTGAATAGGACGACCTGCCCTTTTTTAGACTGCAAACATTCAATGTAGTGCACAAACTTCCCACTGTACCACAATTTTGTCTCCACTGTACGACAATTACTCTTCACTGTACGACAATTGTCTTCATTGTACGACGATTGTCTTCGTTGTATGACAATCATAGTACAACTTTAAAGTATGACAATCACGGTATGACAACTTCGTTGTATGGTGACTCTAACCTTGTGTAATAGAACTTGAAAGGATACAACTAACAAAATCTATCCATTGCAGCAATTAACAATAACAATTCATGCAATGACCGTACAAAAGCAATAGATTTTGGATGAATATGAGTAGATATTGCATTAGGATTAGCTTGTACGGTGAAATGCGTAAGATGTTCTTCTTCCATACACAGTTTGCGATCTTGTGCAGACCATCTCGTTTTGGCATATGCAATACAATGCCTGTGTAAATGTATCTACTCTTATGCCAACAACACTAACCACACACTTCAGCCAACAATCCACCTTGGCCAACCATACACTTAGGTCAACCATCACAACAACTACCACACAAATGAATGAAGGAAGGGTTTTATTTATATAACTAAGGAGGTAGTTTCATCCTCCAATTTACTAACTACTCGACACCTCATCATTTTGTTAACTTACATTTCATTTCATTATTTATCCACACATTGTCACATACAATATTACATGACTTTATAACATAAAATATATAGAACTCTTAATGTGTGCATACTTGACTTCCAATGCACTTATTCATTGGTTATGTAGACATGTCAACTTGCCTGCATCCATGTATCCTGTTATGAACCTCTATTCTTATTAATAGAAATCATTTACCAATATGCAAGAATAACAAACATCCATCCACAAATAATATCCACAATAACAATCCATACAATGAGACAAAGATAGATAATACCCTTTAGGTAGGGCAACACCAAAATTACTCCTTAAGGAAGGAATTGGTCCAATTCGCTCCACGAGCCAAGACTTATATATATATATATATATGGCTTCTATTGGGTGCCACTCCCATCAAAATACCACAATACATTTTAAATTTTTTAATTTATTTTTAATACATAGGGAAATCGGTAACATCATTGGATGTTGCCACTATAAACTCTAGCCCGTTGGGTTAGATGAAATCAACAGGACCCTCGATCGTCTAGGGCATCAAACTAGGGCAGCTAATCGACAAACACTCGGTCGCTACTATCCAGCCTATCCCCTTCTAGGTACGTCGTGGTTTGAACCTTGGACCTCCCCAAAGAGAGGTCAAAGACCTAACCATTGCACTGCCCTTGTCAAACTTACCAAAATATTACATTTTCTATTATGTAATTAAACCATATCCAACATGCCTTTTTATCACAATTGTTTTCATTTCGTTTTCTATTAAATATATTCATCAACTTCCTCGAAGTGCTATGTTTCACAATCAGCTACTTGACATCATTTTGATTAAGAGATAAAATATCACTTGGCTAGTTGCCTCCTAAAATTTGAATTTCATCAAGCAACACCGCAATTGGCTAAATTATCTGCAACCCGATTTCCTTTTTTATAAATATGCTCACACTTCCAAGAGATTGCCTCTAGTAATAGGTGATGAACATCAACAATAATATTATTTTTTATCTAGTCTCCACATCCATTTTTGTTAATAGCATTGATGATAATTTATGAATCCCCCTCAATTGAAATATATTTCCATCCTTTTTCTATTGCAATTTTAATCTCAGTAAGAAGTGCCCTTGCCTCTGCATAGTTGTTAGTTGAAGTTCGATATTAATTTGAGTAAGTGAGGAGAATTTTGCCTTATTTCTAAAAACACTACCTCCACGAGCTTTTCCTGGATTTCCTTTAGAAGCACCATCAAAATTAATTGTGATAAACCTAATTTTTGGAAATTTCCATTTTACCCTTAGATTGAAGTAGATCCTTTGTTTTAATTCCATTATCACAAATGACTCTTCCATGTATGTTCAAATCCTATAGCCAAGTTATTAGTACCTTTTTTTCTGCACTTGAGACTTCCGATGATGAGCACCATTGTAGAATAAAATTTTTCTTGCTTACACACAATTCCATTTCTACTTAAATAATATGAGAGATCTGCAGTCATTGTAGTATAATATACAGGAAACAACAACAACAATAATAACAGCAGCAGTAACAGCAATGGAAGCAGCAATGGTAGATAACAGTAAATACAGGTAGGAGTTTATATTAACAATGGCATTTACAATACAACATTACAATTGCAGCATTACAATCTGTACTCTGCAAACCCTAGGCAGAATATTCTTCATGGCTGCATACAAGACTGGACTGCATCATGCCCTACGCACATATGCATCAACTCTCACATGTACCAATGCTTTCCAACCTGTATGAATGAATGAGGGGAGGGCTTATTTATACACCAAAAAGTAGTTATGCTCCAACTACCTCATAACTTCCCCAAATTACATTTCATATGCATTTGATCTTGCATTTTCATGGCATTTCCCACTAGAGGTCAAACTAGTTTATAACATGACTTGGCCAACTTACATGATTTAACATCATTTTATTATTACGTACAATATTAATTTGCACATTATAACATTATTAAATATATGTACGCTTATTTTGTCAAACACTTTGCGTACAATTATAAAATAACATGTAATATCAAAACTGATTCACCAATTACAGACATCTCAATTTACCTGTCTACAACCATATTTGTAGACAGTCTGCAAGATGGGCAATTATACGGTTCCAAACTTGGGCATGATTTTGAGATTTATTTTTTAAAAATTCTATTATTTCTTTTGAGCCATAAATTCCAACAAATAATATCCGGGCCAATCCTCCATAGAATACATAATGCTTTAGCTTAAAAATAATTAATCCAACATTTCATCAACTCTTTCAATGGTGATGGAGCTACCCAATATATCATATTTTTAAAAAAGTAACTACAAATGGTGTGAGCAAACAAACAATGAAAAAGTAAATGGTCTGATATTTCTAAATCCTTCATATAAGACACATCTAAAATGTCCATGATATCCTCTTCTTTGTAGACTCTCTTTGTAGACTCTCTCCTATAAGAATCTTACTTTGCACAACTAACCAAAGGAATGTTGAGGCCTTAGGGAGAGCCTTTAATGACCAAACATTCTTCCAAGGAAAATCTTTTGGAGAAGGAAATTTTGATTGCTCTAAATCCTCATATCCCAACTTGATCGTGTATCCACCATCCTTTGATAAATTCCAAACCAACTCATCATTTCGTGTAAAAATTGGCAAATAGAACTCTTGAAGTATCTTTTGAAGTTCATCTGCAATTTATTTGAGTTCGTCACCTTCAACCAGGTTACTAAAAGAAATCCATGATCTGGAGTTGTAGCTCATATTGTTGACCTTTGAACTTTTACATGCTAGGCATGCTTGAGCCAATGGTTGCCATTTTGAGTCAGTTATAACAGGATAAGGCTTCAACCAAGCATCAGACCAAAAATTTGCATAACTCCCTTCATTGATTGACCATCTAATATGTTTCTTTATCAATTGCAAACTATCTGATATGAAGTTCCATGTTGACGATCCTTTGGATAGGGTTCTTTTCCTAAATAGTTTCATTGCATCAAGAGAACCTATATATTTTTTAAGTAATAGTTTTTTCTAATTCTTTCCTTGATCTCTGAGTAATCTCCACCCAAGCTTTACCACTAATGCCAAATTCATAAGTCTGTAATTCCACAAGCCTGCTCCTCCAATATTCTTTCCTTTGCAAACCCTATCCCACTTACAAAGAGGAGACCAAAATTTTTCCTCACATCCTTTCCATAGAAAGTCTCTTTGAATTTATTCAAATTCTAATGCTATACCTATTAGCAATCTTGAAAGTGACATCATATAAATAGGGATGGATTGAAATGTATTCTTTATGACTTGTAGACTTCCTGCCATGGTTAAGAACTTACCTTTCCAACCTGCCAAACAAGCTTTCATTCTATCCAAAAAAGAGATCCAAAGCTCCTTTTTATTTCCTTCATGAGACAAAGGAATACCTAAGTAGGTTGATGGAAATTTTTCAATTTTAAATCCTAAATTATTCACAATAATTTGTTGTAAATCTAGGCAGTATTAATGAATTTTTTTTTTGGATTTTGTAGTATTAACCAACTGTTTAGTAGCCTTCTCATAGCATGATAGTATTGATTTCAACTCCATGGCCTCACTGACTGAGGGATGGCCCAAAAGAAAAGTATCAACAAGTTGGAGATGAGATTCGAAGGGACCCTTTTTTGCAACTTGAATACCTTTGATTTTTCCTTCCATTTTTGCCTTTGAGAAACCTCTCCCTAATGCTTCTGCAAGAATAATGAATAGATAAGGAGATAGTGGATCACCTTGACAAAGTCCACAAGATGACTTGAAGTAACCAACAAGAGAACCATTAATCAAAATAGAAAATTTTGCAGTGCTATAACAACATTTAATCCATTCACACCAACTATAATCAAAGCCAAACTTTATGAGAATAGCATGTAGAAAATTCCAAGAAACCCTATCATATGCTTTGTTCATATCTAATTTCATAAGCATACCTGTTTTTTTCATGGAATGAAGAGAATGTATGGCCTCTTGTGCAATAATTATACCATCAAGAATTTGTTTACCACAAACAAAACCACCTTGTTCCTCTGAGATAACACAACCTAGAATGCCCTTCAACTTGTTTTCCATAATTTTTGAAATGATTTTATAAATCATATTACAAAGGCTTATTGAACAAAAATTATCAAAATATTTTGTCTTGCCTTTCTTGGGAACCAACGTAATAAAAGTGGCATTGATCTCACTTATTATAGCCTTCCTTTTTCGAGCCTCTTCAACCGCAACTAACATATCACTCTTCAATAAATCCCAAATTTTTTGAAAGAAAATTGCAGGAAATCCATCGAGGTCAGGTGCCTTGTTAGGATGGAAAGAGAAAACTGCTTCATGTAGCTCCTCCATAGATATCTTCTTCATTAAGCTTTCATTTTGTCCCTATGTGATAATTGATGGAATATTTTGCAAAAACTTATCTTGTGCCTCCTTATCTTTCCTAGTATCTGACAAAATATTTTTGAAATAATTAATTGCTTCCTTTCTTATATCTTCTTCGTCCTCAATATTTCTTCCATTTGGAGTTAAAATATTTTTGATGTGACAAAAAGAAAATTTGGTTTTTGCTATAGCATGAATTTTTTTTGTATTTCTATCTCCTTCCTTGAGCCATTTATCTCTAGATTTTTGGAACCAATATGACTCCTTTTTCAATGCATTATGATAATAAAAAAGTAGCTGTTTTTTTTTTCACATAAAGAATCCCTTGATCCATTCCATTAATTTCTACATCTCTTGTAAATTTTTGAGCTTGGATTTAATTTCCTTCTTTTCTTTAAAAATATTACCAAAAGATTTGGCATTCCAAATCTTCATTTGCTCCTTTAAATATTTCATCTTTTGAACAAACCTGTACATACATGATCCTTCAAATTTTGATTCATCCCACCATAACATAACCATTTGGAAAAAATTAGGGTCTTGAAGCCACATAGAATGGAAGCAAAATGGCTTTGGATGACCATTATTAGGTAAATCACAAGTCAAAAGAATGGGTTTGTGATTTGATCTTGCTCACAATAAAATATCTGAAGAGATTGTATACTTTGTTTGCAACCATTTATTGGATAACAAGAATCTATCCAATATTTCTGCTATATGAGTTTGCCCAATGCATCTATTATCCCATGTATATTGAAAACTTGAAGGACTAACATCCCAAAGGTCATTTGAATTGACAAATGAAGCAAAATCTTGCATTGATTTAGACCATCTTAGAATACCACCCTTCTTTTCCAAAGGAGATAGAACAGTGTTAAAATCACCCCCAAGAATCCATAGATCACAATGAATCATCATTGTATTTGACAAAAATATGCTAAGGTCCTTCCAACATCTTTCACGAGGAGTAACTATAGTTGGAGCATATACATTTATAACCCCAACTTTGATGTTTTCCTCTTTCCTGTAAAATAATCCAGCAACCCAATTACTTTTTGCTTCTAATAATTGTCCATCCCATTTGCATTTGTCCCATATTATTGCAATACCACCTGAAGCTCCTGTAGAAGAAACTGCTAGACAATCACCCATCTTCCAAATCTTCTTAAAAGCATCCTTACATTCCTCACTACTTAATTTTGTTTCTTGTATTAAAATAAACTCAGGACTATAACAACCTATTAATTCCTTAATAACTCTTTTTTTAGGGGTCTTATTCATACCCCTAATATTCCATGATATCATTTTCATCATCAACACTTTTATTTTTATTAGTGGGCTTAGCCCCACTTCTTGTTAACACTTGTGATATTTTTATTTGGCTTCCTAGATCAATATCCTTTTGAGTTTCTTTTTCTCTTTGTTCTTGCTTTGATGGCCTTCCTCTCCTTTTTCCATTCCCACCAACACTCTCATCTTCATCAATCTCTTCTATTTTTTCATATTGTTCATAATGAGACTTATCTTCTAAAAATTTATGTTGCCAAAATCTAAAGTGCAATTAAAGAATCTAAAGTGCAAGGAATAGCCTCATTAGCATTTTCTTCTTTATGTTGCCTTGAAAACCCTAAAGTGCACAGATGATCCTCCATAGTCATTACTTTCTTATGTTGGCCTAGAAACCCTAAATTTCCTTGGATATCCTCCATATGATTTTCTTTATTGTATTGCTCTTGAAACCCTAAAGTGCAACAAATACACTTTGTACTACTTTCATTTTTATTGTAAGGAGAAGATTTTATGCTACTTGAGGAAAATAAAGATGATTTACCTAGATTAAGCTTGACCTCCTTCACCTCATTTGCTTTAAAATTCACCTCCTCGTCTTCCTTTGCTTTAAAATTTGCCTTCCCTTATTCCTTCACACCTTTAGCTCCTTCTATATTTGAACTTGTGCATTGTACTTCCTCATCCCTCATATCATTTTTTTCTTCTAATGGTTGATTTGAGTGAATTGTAATGGCCTTTGCCATCTAATGATGTAGAGGGGTTTTTCTTGCCACTTTCTTAGGAGTGGAAAATCCTTGATTTGACCTAGCTTCTCCTATGATATGATCTCCTTGTTTCATATTGAAGCTACCCTCATGCCTAAAAATTTCCATCTCTTCCTCCATCATTTTCACTTTGCAGTCTCTTGCCATGTGCCCAGTTTCATGACATTTGCAACATCGAAATGCAATGTTTTCATAATCCACTTGTTGATCCCATTCTCTTGATTCATATTTAATTCTAATGGACTACAGTAAAGGTTTTGAAATATCCATGGCAACACATATTCGAGTGTATACAACATGCCTTCTCTCCTTAGTAGTTGGTCCCTCCTAGATGAATTCACCTAGAGTATTACCAATATTCTTCAAAACCTCCTTATTGATGAGTTGATAAGGAAGTCCAAAAAGCCTAATCCATACTGGAAGCCTTTTAATAGTCTCTGTCTCCACAAAAAAATCTCACTCCAAGGTCTTAAATATAATGCATCTTTGCCCCTAAACCAAGGGCCTCCATCCATTATTTTATCCCTTATTTTTGAACTGGAGAAAATAATGAGGAAAAATCCTTTTGGAAGAAAAGTCATGGAGTAATTTGAATTCAATCCCCACTTCCACTTGATCCAATTTTGAATCTCATAAAAACCTGGCCAGTATCCATGGAACTTACATATTAACCCTTTGGTTTTAAGAACCATTATATCATGCTCAATCATCTCATCCTTGATAATCACTTTTGGTGTAGTATATGCTACTTGGATAGGGTTTGCCATAGATTTGCTCTTCCTCTTATCCCTAACTAGGGCATCCATACTTCCAACTAAGGCATCCTTACTTCCAACTAGGCCATCCTTACTTTCAATAAGGACTTTCAAAAATGACTTTCTTGCCATGTTACCTAGATTTTCTTCACATGAATCCTTTAAAGTTTCTCCTAAGATCTGGAACAAGAAGTGGCACTTGTTCCTTGATTGCACTTTGCTTTCTACTTCTTTCTTCTTGCTCATGCTTCCTCCTACTCGCTCTCGGCTTGCACTCGCTCCCACGAGCCAATATTGTTACAAGAATAATTGATATAAGTTTTTTACAATGACAATATCCCTTCTTTATATGCCCATCTTCCTAAGCCCTTCATCTTCCTAAACCCTTCATCTTCCTCATTATTATAATATAACCAACCTTGGGTTATGTGTGGGCCTATGCCAACAATACAATATTATATTCCCATATTCCTATCCTTAGGTACCTAACATTCCACACCCCTTACAAATATTTCGTCCTCAAAATATAAGAAGAAACTAAATAATATGATTTTCTAATCATGGCAAATAATTGGTACCATTCTTGATCACCCAACCACCCAAGTGGAATCTTGATTGGTGGTGGTCTTCACTTATGCCAAGCTTTTGTTGTGCCACTCTGATATCCATAGTTTTTGCTCCTATGGTTCCATGTATGTCCACTGTAGTTCTTTTGTTGCTCTATGCCCTCTCCTTGATTGTAGCCTCTCATGATGGTGTGATGGTGATATGCTACAACCTTAGGCTATTGTTCTACTCTATTTTACTCTTCGATATTTTGTGCCTCTATTTTATGCTCTTCTCTCTTGCTCCCATCTTTTCGTTTGTCCTTGAACTTTGTTTTTGCTTCTTTTATCTTTGCTATTGCCTCCTCCTGAGACTCTATTTCAATTTCTTTTGCTTGTTCTTCAATTTGTTTCCCTACAATAGCTTCTTGTTCTTTCTTGGATCCTTGCCTTTAAAATAGAGAAATATCTTGCATTGTCATCTTCTTTTTCCTGTACCAAAACTTTATCAACTTCTTTTGCACATTATTGATAACAGTACCCAAAGAATCCAACCAATTATAACCCAAAATAATATCCTCATCACCCATCTCAATAGCATAGAAATTTGAATGTAAAACATATTTATCCATGGTGATTTTCAAATCTTGAAAAATCTAAACATTCTTACCCTCAAGCTTTATGTCCTTAATTTTTGTTGCTTGAACCTGCAACCTTTTAGCCAAAGCAATATTAATAAAATTGTATCTGTTGCTAGGGTTAATGGAAATAATAACCTTTTCCTTCTGAATGTAGTTGTGAACCTGCAATGTAGTTGTGAACCTGCAAAGTAGTATTTTTAACATTGAACAAATCCCTCTCATCACTGTTTGGCTTATTGGACATCAACGATGTGGTTCCTTCAGCTTGTACATTGTCATTTGTATTTTTCCCTTCTATCATGTCCTCTTTTTTTATTTTTTCTGCATAGGCTTTGAGTGTGAATCTAAACCTAGTAAGGGCTGTAGAGAAATCTTCAGAAAATTTTTGGAACTCCATGATCTCAACCCAGTTTTTTTTTTTCTCAAAGTAGCTAAGGTTTAATAAACTAGAATTTCTCCCAAAAATAAAAATTTTCAAATCTCATCTATTCCTTTCTTTAAACAATTAAATCTGCAAATTTTCTTCAAAATAAAATAAATTGGAACTAATCTGCTTACCCTTACCCCAACGGACAGATATCTTCAAATTTTGTTTTCCGGAAAAATGCGATTTGAAAAATCATTACTGCCCTTGTTCCAGATCCCTCAATACTGCTCGAACTCCTTCATATGACCACTCATGTTAAAGCTCTTCAAATTCCGAACAAATGACACAAGAATTGTCTAAATCGGACTGTCGGATTGAGAGAGATCAATTGTTTCTTTTTTGACAATTTTTTGCGCAGCCAAAAAACAGTGTTGATAGCGCAACTTCAAACAGTCATAAGTCCTTCAATACTCATCAGAATTTAACTTATGAATAGTTTTTTTTGTAGTACTTGAAACGACCTACACAATGGTGCAAGAGTATTTTGAATATGAATTCTGGAAAAAAAGATATAACTCCCGCAAGATGCAATTTTTTTTTGGGAAAAAATTGCCCTAATTTTGCAATCAACAAAAAAAAAATCCCCACTTTGCTAGAATTGTTGCTCTGATACCACTTGTTATGAACCTCTATTCTCATTAATAGAAATCATTTACCAATATGGAAGAATAACAAACATCCTCCACAAGTAATATCCACAATAACAATCCACATAATGAGTCAAAGATAGATAACACCCTTCAGGTAGGGTAACACCAAAAGTACTCCTTAAGGAAGGAATCATTCCAATTTTCTCCTCGAGCCAAGACTGTTACAAGAATACTTGATATGATTTTTTACAATGACAATATCCCTTATTTATATACCCATCTTTCAAGCCCTTCATCTTCCTAAACCCTTCATCTTCTTCATTATTATAATATAATATTATAATATAACCAACCTTGGGTTATGTGTGGGCCTACACCAACAATACAGTATTGTATTCCCATATTCCTATCCCTAGGTACCTAACATATCCCCTCCTCTAGACTTGTAGACATCCTAGATGATACGAGCTGAACATTGGGAATAGAAGCATTGAACACCATATTGAAATCTCTTTTTGCGCGCCTCCTTTCTTCTATTCCAGACATCTTCTGCAACAAACTTCACTTTAAACTATTGCCAACCATACATTGTTCTGTGATTGCTCATTCCACTTTTTGCAATAAGCCGTATCATCAACTTGTCCAACATGATCAACATGACCAACATGATGGGCAATGCCTATCGCCCCCTTTGTTGGGGGTCAAGGGGGCGGGACCCTCCTTATAGGGTCAGGGGGCAGCACCCCTTGTGGGGTCGATGGGCAGTGCCCTTCACGCGTATCCTCATCCGGTAGCCTTTAGTCGACCCACTTAACTAGCTTCCTCTCAGCTCTAAATGGCTTCTCTTTGGCTCTAGATGCCTACTTCTTGGTCTTTGACGGCCCTACCTTAACCTTTGACAGACATCCCTTGGTCTCAGATGGCTAACTTCATGGCCTGGACGACCCAACTACTAAGATAGATGACCCACTTTCTCTGATAGACAATTCGACTCCGAACGGCTTGCTTTTGGACGATCTTGCCTTAGATGGTCCAGATTCGTACGACCTGCTTTTGGACAGCCTTGCCTTAGATGGGATGGTCTTGGTGTGGTATGGCCTCCTGCCATACAACCTCTCACTATATAATCTCCTATTGTATGGCCTCCTGCCGTACAACCTAGGGAGGGTCCAGACAACCTTTTCCTTCAGACAAATGGGCCTAAGAGTCGCCTAGGGACCTGTTATCCCTTATAGACAACCAAGGTCCCAACTTAGATGACCTAGGTTCAGACAACCTAAGCTTTGATAATCGAGGCTTGGGTCCAAACGACCCAAGTCCAGATGGCCAGACGACCGTAGTAACTCTCAGCAACCATCACACATATTGCGCACAAACCCTTGCACGTCTCCTTTGTGCGTGTTCACTTGCACATCTGGTTGCCCATCCACTTGCTTGTTTGGTTGCGCATCCACTTGCTCATCTTTTTCATGCATCAGCCCTTCGTCAATGTCAACAACAAGTCTATGTCTTCATCTACTAAGGTTGGTTGAATTGTAATCATTCCATCGTTGTCGTGCACCTTCCCAAGTGATTTGCTTCTCACAACTCCATATCACCAGGCTTGACCCAACTTTGAATAGGCAATGACGTTAGAATGTAGAAATTGAATACAACATATTGCAACACAATTCCATTTCTACTTAAATGAACAAAATATACAATGTGAATAATTACAATTATAATGCATACACTACACATAAGATATATCAAACTACGTGGTATAGCAGGTCAAACGGCCTAGTCTACGAATAGGACGTCCTGCCCTTTTCCAAAGTGCGAACATTCAATGTACAACACAAACTTCCCGCTGTATGGTAGTTAGTCTCCACTGTACAACAATTAGTATTCACTAAACAACAATTGTCTTCACTATATGGCAATTGTCTTCATTGTACGACAATCATGGTACGGTAACTTCAATATACGACAATCATGGTACAGTAACTTCATTATACGACAATTATGGTATGACAACTTCAATGTACAACAATTATAGTACAATGACTTCAACCCTATGTAATAGAACTTGAAAGGATACAACTACCAAAATTTATCTACTACAGTAGTCAACAATAACAAGTCATGCAAAAGGCAGTAGATGATGGATGAATATGAGTAGATATTGCATTAACATTAGCTTGCATAGTGAAATGCGTACGACATTCTTCTTACATACACAGTCAACGATTTTATGTAGAATATCTCCTTTGAGCATATATAATACAATGCCTATGTGAATGTATCTATTCTCATGCCAACAACGCCAACCACACACTTTGGCCAACAATCCACCTCAATCAACCATACACTTAGGCCAACTCACAACAACTACCACACAAATGAATGAGGGAAGGGTCTTATATATACAACTAAGGAGGTAGTTGCATTCTCCAACTTACTATTTGACACCTCATCATTTTCTTAAATTACATTTGACATGCATGTGACTTACATTTCATTTCATGACTCACTTCATGACCAATGACTTATCCGTACATAACTAATCATTACACATTGTCATATACAATATTACATCATGACTTAATAATATCAAATATATCAAACTCTTAATGGGAGCATACTTGAGTCCAACACACTTATTCATTGATTATAATGTTGCCAGTTCGGTCCCCCTAGACCCCCGGATCCGGATACGTTTCGGAACCGGGATTGATTCGTATGTGGGTCCGTCCAGGGTGATGGACCCGGCCGTATCCGGGCCCCCCAGGCGGAACCCTGGACGGACCCACAGAGAACCTTTCGACGAACCCGACCATATCCGGGTCTCTCGGGTGGAACCTTGGACGGACCCACAGGCGAACCTGAATAAAATAATATTATAAAAAATTAAATACTGTAAAATAATATTATATAAAATGCGAATATAAAAAATTAAAATGTAAAAACCTAAAACCCCACCTACTCCCACGTACTCCCACCTACTTCCCTTTACTCCCGTTGCAAGTGGCATCATACGCAAAGTAAAAAACATTGGACTTTCTAAGCTAATTCAACCATTCGTCGTGCGATGTTTGTGAAAGTGAATCGAAAGAACTCCTCCAAACCCTAGCTCGCGGGTCAGAATCGCAGAGAACTCCTCCATAACTCGCACTCCTCCATAGCTCGCGGGTGTTTGTGAAAGTGTGCTTCGAATTGTAAAGAACTCCTCCAAATCAGGTATGTTAGCTCTTCCTCTACAATATTTTAGATTAATATTAGAAAGTAAGATAAATTTTATAAAAATGTATACATTTTGGAATTTCTAATTTACTGAACGAATTACTTGGAAAAAAAACTTCAAACATTAAACGAGTTCAAAAAAATTTAATAACAGAATGAAAGACGAGTTTCAGACTTAATTTTGTTTGTCCGTCTCTTCCCCTCTGCGATAACTTTTAGTATGTAACTTTTTAAACTTTCAAAGAATTGTGAATATATTCGTGCCTTTGGCCCTTCTCTGTGATAAATTTTAAAATGACTTGTCTTCGGCCTTCTCCTCTGTGATAAATTTTAGAATAACTCGCCTTCAGCCCTTCTCCTCTGCGAATGATTTAAATTTTAGTATGCGAATGATTCGCCTTCGGCCCTTCTCGTCTGTGAATGATTCGCCTTCGGCCCTTCTCCTCAGCGAATGATTTAAATTTTAGTATGTAAATGATTCGCCTTCGGCCCTTCTCTACAAATGATTCGCTTTCGGCCCTTCTCCTCTACGAATGATTTAAATTTTAGTATGTAAATAATGTAACCTTGTGAATGTGCCAATACTTTATAATCCACCATGTAGGAGATTCACCTGGCTTGAAGACACGTAGCTTCTTTAATTTTTATTTTTATTTTCTTGAGGTTTGAGTTCAAATAGGGAAGTCACGTAGTATGCTATATATTATATAAATTAAATTATATATGTCGTATAAACTTTATATAATATAAATTATATGTGGTATATATTATATAAATTAAATAATATATGTCGTATATATTATATAAATTAAATTATATATGTCGTATAAACATATAAAGTTTATGATTTAAATTAAATTATAAATTTATTTTTAATTTATTTTTTAAATGGGGGCATACGCCAAACATATATAATTTATAGATATAATATAAAAGAAAACTTTATATAAATAAATTAATTAACAATATTTAAAAAATAAATTTATAATTTGAATTTAATATTTAATAATTTATATATATGGTTTATAAGAAGATAGATATATTAGTTATTACAAATTTTAAAACTTTATATAAATTAAAATAATTTAATTAACAATATTTAAAAAATAAATTTATAATTTAATCTAAATCATATTTAATTTTTTTATTTCTTATCTTAATTCTTTTCATGCTTTAATTTTGTTCTTGAACTAAAAGTCTAAATCACAAACCTAAACTTAAAAGTTAAACCTTATAACTTAGTCTCAATATTATATTTTAATTTTTATGGTACTTGTTAAATTTTAAATTTTAAATTTATAAATCATTTACCAAGCATTTGAAAAAAATTTTTTTTATATTTTTCCTCACAACTTGCTGCCATTTTAATTTTTTAGCTACCATTCCTTATTTCAGGTTCAAAGTTCATCAAGTAAAGGACAGATTTTTAGACATTTAGTTTTCACTTGCAGAGTATAAATTAGAATGGCAACAAGTGCAAGCTCAGTAGGCAAGTCCCGATTTAGAATTGATCCAAAAGCCCCACTATGGAAATATGTCACTATGTTAGAGCAGATTCCAGGGGGTGGGGGCTACATATGGGTTTGTAATACCTGCAATGTTCGGTATAGCAACTCATACAGCCGAGTGAAAGCTCATTTGTGTGCTCTACCTGGCCAAGGCATCAGAGCTTGCCCAGGGTCAAAAGATGCACCAGTGCCAACATCTGTGATCATGCAATACATAAAAGAACAAGAAGACACAGATGCTTTAGCTACTTTACAATCAGGTCATCCTTTGGCAAAGAAAGGATCTCGATCGAAGAAGCCACCTATTGCCCCACCTCATGCTGGCAGCCCATTTGTGGTTGCACCCCATCCATTTTCAGCCACACCTTCCACACATGAAGAGGATTCTTCTCTTTCACGGAAAAGAACAAAGGGACCATTGGAGAAGGCATTCCAAAACGAGTCTAGGGACATTGCAGATCAGATGATTGCATGTTGCGTGTATGCCAACGACTTGTCTTTCAATGTGGTTAGATCACCATATTGGCAAGATATGGTGAAAGCCATTAATGAGGCTCCAAAAGGGTACCAAGGCCCAGGTTATGAGAAGGTGCGCACCACTTTGTTGACAAAGGAAAAAAAATTGTAGAAGATTCATTGCAGCCCATCAGAGATTCATGGGTTGAAACAGGGTTGTCCATCGTTTCTGATGGATGGAAAGATGCACAAAATCGCCCTTTGATAAATGTCATTGCAATAAGCCCCAAGGGGGCAATGTTTTTTAAAGCAGTTGATTGTGAAGGGCAAGTGAAAGATGCCCAATTCATTGCTAACATTTTGATTGAAGCAATAGAATCGGTGGGCTCTCAAAACGTTGTCCAAGTCATAACGGACAATGCCAAAAACTGTAGAGCAGCGGGGATGTTGGTGGAGGCAAGGTACGAGCATATATTTTGGACACCTTGTGCTGCCCATTCACTCAACTTAATACTGCAAAAGTTGGGGAAACAAATTGAATGGATAAAAGAAATTTATGCCGAGGCCGAAGACATTCAAATGTTTGTGACAAACCATCACATGTCGCAAGCTATCTTCAAGCAATTCTCAAAATTGGAGGTGTTAAAGGTAAGAATTTTGTATAATGATGTTTAGTTTGTTTTAAATTTTGAAAACATTTTTGTTTTGTTGTCTAATTTTTTTTATTTTACTAGGTTACTGAGACTCGATTTGCCTCGCACACAATCGTCTTGAGGCGACTTGTGAAAGTGCGAGAGGCATTGCAAAGTATGGTTATTAGTAACCTTTGGAGTGTATGGCGGCAGTCAAGCACTGAGAGGGCACAAAAAATAAAGATGTTGATCCTTAATGATGATTGGTGGGGTCGTGTTGATTACTTGCTCAAAATAATTGAGCCTATCATAAGCATGATCCGATTTGTAGACATGGATCAACCATGTTTAGGAGAGGTATATGATGGGATCGACTCAATGATTGAGAAGATCAAAGCCATCATCAATGCAAAAGAGCAAGATCCCCATGAGACATTTTTCAAACAAGTGCGGTCATTTGTAATTGAGCGGTGGAACAAAATGACGACTCCCTTGCATCTCCTTGCCTTCGCATTGAGTCCCAGATTTTATAGTAGTGAAATCCTTTCTTTGCCCGGTAGAGTTGCACCATATAGAGATATTGAAGTTAGTGAAGGGTACAAGGCAGCATTCAGAAGGCTATATCCCGATCCTGAGATTGAGGACATAGTTTCAGCTGAGTTTGCAGACTTCATTTCCTCTACAGGACATAGCCTTAGCGCTTGCCGTGACAAATACAAAAAGGATGCTCATATGTGGTGGTATTTGCATGGGCAAACAACCCCAACCTTGCAATCTCTTGCAATCAAAATATTATCACAGGTTTATAAATTTTGAACTCTATTTTTATAGGTATAATTTCAATTTTTTATTTTGCATTGGTTTTGAAAAAATTTCACTTGTGATTTTCTTAATAGGTTGCAAGTTCGTCTTCATCCGAGCGGAATTGGAGTACATACTCCTTTATCCACTCGTAGAAGCGCAACAAGCTGGCAGCAAAGAAGGTTGAGGAGTTGGTCTACGTGCATTCCAACTTGCGCCTTTTATCGCATATGCAATCAAACTATAGGGAAGGGCCAACAAAGCATTGGGATGTCAAGGCAGAAGATGTTGATTTAGATGCTTCCCACTCCCATGATTTATTACTTGACATAGAGGCTTTGGCTTCGCCAAGCCAACCGAGTGGTGTTGGTGCTAGTGGGAGTGGGAGTGGGAGTGGGAGTGCTAGTGCTAGTGTTACTGCTACTGCTTGTGGTTCTAATGAATCACATGTTGATGTTGATGCTTCTGATGAAGACATTGAAGATGAATATTAAAATATTTGATATTTCAATATGTGATAGTGTTGATGTGGTTCATTAAAAATGCTAGTAGCCCAATTGTGATAGTGTTTGTACCAATGTGAAATGCTTAGCAAATGTTGATTTAGTAAATGAAAATGTTGATTTAGTAAATTAATATATGATGTTGATTTAGTAAATTAATATATGATTTTTATTAATTTTTGTACGGCCGAACCCAAAACGAACCCAAGACAAAAAAAAAATTGTCGTATCGGCGAACCGGGTTCTTCGAACCCGAAACCGAACCCAAAACGTACCGGTAACATTGATTGATTATGCAACATGTCAATTTGCATGCCTATAACCTTAAAGCATTCAGTCCAAGTGCAAGGGGTCATTAAAGACCTAGACTAGAATGCCAACATTGTCCATCTTAATGGTGTCGTACTAGAACTTGTGCAAGAGAGAGACAAGGTTGTCCTCATGTAGGGTGTCATCTTGGACCTTTCCATTCAAGAGAGAGAGGGTTGCCATCATAAAGGGAGCCAACCAACGCAAGCATGTTATCCAAGTATCAGGTTGTGCAATCCTAGCTCATGTTGTCCTTGTGACGTTGGAAACCATCATTCGGTATGGTGAGACGAAGGTAGATATGTCATCTTGTGGGCTGCTCCAAATATTGCATTGGAGAAAGTGAGAGTTGACTGTAGCAAGGGGAATGCTATACAAAACTTTGTCGTCACTTAGGGAACGTTGTCAATATCAACTGCCAAAATGTTGTCTTTGTGAAAAATTTGAACAACCCAAAGCCACATTTCAACACATGCTCGACAAGGGGCGCTATTCCTTGACCTTGGAAGGGAGCTCTTGCCTCTTTGACCTTAGACATAGATGGCGATGAGCGTTTCTTGTTAGACTTGTATGTAATGGGACCAATTGCATTGTGCGAAGCTAGTGATTGGAGAACAAAGTTGCATTGGCAAAGATTTGTAGATTAGTTTTTTTCAAAATAAGAAGTGGAAGGAGCGTGACAAGTGTTTCACATAGTGCTTCTACCCCAGTTAACTCTTGATGGGGACTCCAAGAGGTCTAGAGTGGGTAGATGTAGGTAGATGAGTTTATGCATGAAATTCATGAGTGCATAAACCATGGAATGAAGTCGTGTTGTATAGTTTGTTCTATGTGCTTTGTTGTAAGCATTCATCACATAATATTATCACATGTTTAGTCATGATGACATGTATTTGTAATATATATTTATGTGATGTGTTATAGGGTATATTGAATGTTTCATATATGGGTAGTTAGGTGGTAGTTAGGCAGTTGCCAACCACCTAATGTTTCCTGTGATATTTATTTATATGCCATTTACCTGGGTAGATGTATGTTCAGCGTCTATGTTTGTAGTGTGTTGTCTGTGTGGTTCGACAAGACCATGATGCATTGCAGATAATTGGAATATAAAGGATGCATGATTTGTGTGCAATGTATTTACATGTATTTGAAAGTTTTTCCTATTATGCATCTTTATGTTTATAATGAATTTGTATTATATATTCACAATATGTTAGAAAAGTCCTATGTAGTGGTATGTCTTTGGGTTTTCATCCAGGAAACCCAATTTCAAACCCTGGTACAAGGGGACCGGGACCCTTTCAAAAACCCGTGCTTTACCTTAAAATTTTGAAGTCTTGTGAGGGATAATGTAGTGGTATATCTTTGGGTTTTCATCTAGGAGACCCAAGTTCAAACCCCAGTACAAGGGGATTGGGGCCCCTTTCAAAAACCCATGCTTTACCCTAAAATTTTAATCAAATGGTATTAGCTCAACTGGTTAGATTTCTCAACATTCAAGGAGGAGACCAAGGTTCAAATCTTGCCAAGTGATACATGGATAATATCCAAGCTTTGTTGTAATACCACTATGTGGTGATGATGTAATACGGGTGGGACCATTTTAATCCCATATAACTAATTGAAAAAAAACACAATATGTTAGAGAAAACCAAAAATCCAAAGAAAGAAAGCAATTATAATTACACATAATATAGGAGATTTGGAGATAAAACAAAAAACATTTGATAACTTGATGATGAAAATGAAAAGTGAGGTGCATTTATATAGGCACGAGTGTTGAGGTTTACAGAGTTGACCTCTACCACAAATTACAAAAAGTAATAATAAAATATTACCCATCACATAGGTATGATGGGCCTGTTAAAGCAGGTTTACAACATTAACATTCCCCCTAAAGACAAACTCGGAGGGACTAGAAAGGTGGCAATATGCCATCATCCCCCTTGTGACAGCTTCTTGAAGACCCATTATGCCATGAAACTTGAATTTCTCATCTGTTAAAGGCTCGGTTAAGATATTTGCCACTTGGTCCCTAATCCTGCAATAGATGAAGGAAATGACCACCTCCTGCACCTTCTTTCACGAATACTGGGCATGAAACTCAATATGCTTGGTCCTCTGATGCAAAGTTGGATTTTCCACTACCTTGATGGTGCTTGTGTCATCACAGAAGACAGTAGTTATGTCCTTCTATGGAAGACCAATATCTTCAAGCAAATTCTTTATACATACTACCTTGTGTTGCTGAAAGTGTTTGCCTATACTTTGCCTTGATAGTGAAGAAGGCAACAATGGGTTGCTTTTTGGACATCCTAGCAATGGGTCTTGATCCAAGGTTGAAGACATACCTGAAGCAGGCCTTGAATTTAAATATCCAGCACAATGAGAATTAGAATACATTATCAAAGCAAATGAACCACTGTCGGCATATTGTGCACTAATTACAAGCTCCTAATGTTGAGGTGCCACAACGTTATGCCACAACTGGCTTATATCATCTGCTTTTACCACGAAGGCAAAATATCTCTGCTCCTTATTCTAAGGATGCCTGAATTTATACAACTGATAATGTGAGTCCTAATCGTGTAGCAATAATCGGAAACCCTGTGCAATATCCTTCACCACACTCTCGTTGGGATATAAATCTATGTGCAATGTCCTTCACCACACATTTGTTGGGATAGAAATCTATCTTCTTCCCCATAGAACAAAATTGATGCATGGAAAGAAGGTTAGTGCTCAAACCCGGAACATGGTAGACATCAAGGACAACACCCTTTTGTACCTCTGCATCACCACATCCCAAAACAGGCATAATGGAGTTGTTGGATGTAAAGATCTCTATTTTCCTGGCTCATTCAATCAAATAAAAATATTATTATCCTTGGTCTTGTGATGAGTGCGACCTGAATATACCACTTAGTCTTCATTGGCTGGACTGGCATGCAAAGCCTTGCAAAGCCTCGCTAGAAGCAATGATCATGGCTTTTCCTTGGCTCTTCTTGTTCTTCATCAACGTGTTATAGGCAGCTATCTTGGCATGACACTTTTCTATAGGATGACTACACCTGCTGCAAAAAGTACACGTAATCTGCTTTTTCTCCTTTCCTCTCCCTTGCTTCTTGCCGTGGTTGCATTGTCTTCCTTCTCCTTGTTATTGCTGCTTCTGATTTCCACTTTAGTGTGACCTATGCTGATTGAAAGAACCCCGGTCGTCCCTTGCACCACCTTGATTGCCTAGCGAAAACTTGCGGTTCCTGTGATCTCTTCCCTTGCCATGAATGTGATGAACTTGAACTCTAGCAAAAGGGTACCATTGTTCCTCAAAGTTTTCTCTGCGTCATGTGCAAGATATTAAAAATCCGCCAAAGTGAATGCATCTTTGCCCCTAGACTGCCAAAGAATAGTGTTATTATCAGCCAGAATAACCCATGGAGGAATCAAGGAGTGCACCAGAAGATCAATGATATAGGTGTCTTTGAAAGTTAAGATTGAAACCACATGCCCTCTATTGAGTCTTCAGATACTCCACTTGTGCCATGCATTTTGCCACACTATCAAACTTGAAGGGAAAGATGTGGGTAAGCTTCATAGTAAGTTCAACTGCTTTGCTTGTGTCAGTCTTTTTCAGACACATTCTTCGATGTATCTGAAACTGAACACAAGTTTCATGTCTTCAGTTTCAACTATCCACACCATCATGACCATGAGAACATCAGACATTTCTTATGCCATCTTTGGTAGTTCTTTCTGCTGAGTTTTTCTGTCACATCAAACACCTCTATTATGGTTTGGAAAATATACAGTAGCACTTGTAACAAATGAGAACAAATGAGAGAATATTGCCCGCATCATTGCAATTTCCTCGAAAAAAACAAATTTAGAAAAAAGGGAAAAAAAAGAGAGAATATAGCCTGCATCATTGCAATTTCCTCGAAAAAAACAAATTTAGAAAAAAGGGGAAAAAAAGACTGTATGATCAATGTATGACCTTTGAAAGATAAGATGCATTTTGACTTTCAATTGGGGCATCTGGTTTAACTGAACTTTAAGCGTGAATTTTGAGGGGCAAGACAACTAATCCACCAAAAGCACAAAAATGTAACCTGCACTGATACTTTGTGTAGTTTCTGAATATGTAGATTCGCAAAAATTGAATTGGATCCCAAGATATATGCCATTTAGTTTAACAGTAAATTCATTTTTTTAGCTGGTAAGATGCTCAAAATCTGGAGAAGTGCAAAATTGATACATTTTGCTGAACTTTTGTGAGGACTCTGAACCTGCAAATGGATTTCTGACATTATACACAATGATCAAGATGTGCACATTTTCTGAAATGGAGGAAAGAAACAAAATCTCACAAACTGAGAAATAATAATGTCTGAAAACTGAACGTTGACTACTCAAAGGATCCACTAATCACTTAAATCTATTTGGATGGATCTATACAAAAATAGAGATCTCACCTCAAGCAAACTAAGCTCAAAAAATGCTTCTCCTGGATTGAAGAGACGGGCCTTCTTTAGATAAATCTATTGAGAGTGGTGGGAGACAGTCTTCCTGCTGTGTACCAAAAATAAACACCCACAATCCATGGACAAGTTCGAGCTCTAGTTGCTAAGGCTTTTCACCCTAGGATTTGATTATCAATGTTAAAAAAACCAAAACTCTAACAGACAGAAAACAATGGCATTTGACACTTGAGCTTTGAAAAGAAAACAAAGAGATTCAATAACATGATTAAAATTAAAAGGAGGTACCATTATATAGGCACAAGTGGTGTGGTTTACATGAGTTGGCTTTAACCATGAATTACAAAATAATAAAATATTACCTCAAAATGGTTAAATCACAACGTCCTAATGGGTCCAACAAAGTGGGTTCACAACACTGACATAATATACTTCTATACCATGTTCAATATAAAAGCAAAGTTCCAAAACTTTTAAGGAGAGGCAATTTGGAGAAGGCCCTGGGAAGAATGACAACATTTGAGTGTCTCCCAGTTTTGGGTAAAGGACCTAGTACCTACCTAATATACGTCATATAAACATCTTCCTATTATACTTTTTCATTTCAAATAGTTACATGGGGTTGAAATGGACCCACCCATATTACATCGTGACTGCATTATAGTGGTATTTTAATGAACCACATTATTGTGGTATAACAACAGATTATATTATTACCTGCCACCATCGTGGGATTTTTCATCACATTGTGGAGATTTGAACTCAGGTTATGCTCATATGATTGCATCCCATTATTATTGCCTCCCAATGTTTTAGTTTTCTGGATTTTTTTTTAATATATTAATTTGATTATATGGTAGGGATATGGGCCCCATCCATAATTAATCATGATTGCGTTATTATGGTATTTCATCAAACCACATTATCATGGTATTACAACAATCTGTGTTATCACGGGTTACCTTATCAGGGGAGTGTTCATGATAATACGGGGATTTAATGGAGAGAGCATCAGTTATTTATTAAGAGGGAGGTAAGAGGGGTTATGACTGAGTTATACACCCTTTATATCGTAAGTTTAACATGTAAATATATGTTGAAAGATCAGGTGGTGTATGATTTAAAACATTATTCTCTTCATGTTTCCTAGAAACTGAAATTGAAATTATATGAATGTGACTTAATATGCTTAAAGTAAATGATCAAGAATCATAGCTCATAGGGGAAGCCACAAAGGTAGCAGCCATACAAAATATAGAGAAAAAAAAAACAAAAGAAATTTATGTAGAATGAGAACTACTCATCTTCATCGACATGAGAAAGAGCTGCAAAGTTAACACCATGTCGATGTTGGAGAATGGTGTGGCATAGAGGACCACAAGAGTTTGTCCTTGGTGGTTCCAAAACATTTCCACAAGCAACCTTTGAAGAAAACAATATAACAAAGTCAATAATGAAGCACTTATACGGTGTCTTATTTAAAACATTACTCTCTTGATGGATCCTAGAAATTGAAATTAAAATTAAAATTATATGAATGTGACTTAACATGCCTGAAGCAATTAGTAAAGAATAATAGCTTATAAGGGAAGCCAGAATGTAGCAGCTATACAAAAGCAGAGAGTAAAATTAAAACAAAAGAAATGTATCTAGGATGACAATTACTCAACTTCATCCTTATAAGTAAGAGCTGCAAAGTTAATACCCTTAGGCTGTTGGAGAATGGCATAGCATAGGGGACCACATGACTTGTCCTTGGTGGTTCCAAAACATTTCTACTGACAACCTTTGAAGAAGACAATATGACAAAGTCAACAAGGAAGCACTTTGATATTCTAAGGCCAGAAAATACAGTCATCATTAGGAGCCTTGCTGTGAGACTGTTGGCAAGTTGATCTAACCCTCTGTTTGGACAGATATGAGTGGGTGGTGATTTGATCTAGCTTGAAGGATGATTCCTAAGTAGACTGATGGCCATCATGATTTCTTCTTGATGGAAAGAGATCAAAATTTGGGGGAGCTCGTCACTTCCATATGAGTTCTTTGCTTGGACGTTGTGAGAGCAATGACATAGGAAAAAGGGAGAAACAACCTCCTTATTTGCAAAATAACTTCTATTTACAACCTTCTTGCAAACTCAAATTTATGGCAAACAATCATGTAATTCTAAATTTAGAGTGAAAATATTCATGTTTTGTAGACCATGTATGACAGGTAAGTCTTTGGGTGCAGTTCTTTTGTCTTTAACTCTTTTCCTCTATGTAATTCTAAATTTAGAGTGAAAATATTCATGTTTTGTAGACCATGTATGACAGGTAAGTCTTTGGGTGCAGTTCTTTTGTCTTTAACTCTTTTCCTCTTCCTGCAGTATACAGTGAAGAATCTTCGGTTTGCCTTGACTGTTGAACCAGAAAATGAGAGGATCAAGCAGAAACTTTCATGGGCTGAACAACAACTAAAAGAGAACAAATTTACAATCCCGTCAACCATTCAAGATGAACTGGAGAGTAATCCTTTTATGCGTGTGGATCGTCCAGAACTACAGGTAATTTATGAACAGTTGCAATTGATCTTTTAAATGTAACTAAGCTTATCTACCAATAGTGTGCTAGTGTCTGTCGTTCAGTTAATTTTCTTTTGATATGGTAAAAATTGAATTGTAAACAATCCAATGGGTAGTGGAGGATTCTATTGAATCCAGAAAACTTTCGAGTCAAATTTGGATGTCTGTCTCAATAATTAATTGAAGTGGTTGATTGTGCAGGATCTTATAGGCCATAACTCTCCTGTTCATGTCATTGGAGAAATAAGGCGAATGAAGGACAGTTGGAAAGGTTAAAAAAAATACTCTTGAAATATAGTGCTCTTACACTGACAGTATTTGTTTCATGCAAGATGGTCATGTTAAACAAAGTTTTCTTAACGAATAGCTAACATATAAGAAATAAGTTGCTGATGTAAAACAGATTTTACTGTGTAGTTTTCTAATTAACTGTTGACTCTGATGCATGATACTTGTAAGTAAATCTGGAGCAGTGCTAAGCATTTATACGTCTTATAATTCATTGAACCTGGCAATCCCCTTAACACATTGAGATTTATTTTGGTAGTAATGAGAAATGCTTGGTAGGATGCTGGTTGAAATTCTCAGTGTTCATCTTGCTGTACATCAGAAAAGACGTAATAATGACTTGTAATAGGTTTTCTGTCTTCCAAGGTAAAATATAAGTTCTTGACATCTTAATTCCCTGACACAAGTGCCGCGACCTTTGAGAAAAAGGTCAGCTAATCTTCTCAAAGAATGTACATATAGATTACTGTCCATTATGTGAACACTCTGTAGCAAAAATAAAGTCAGAGAGTCATATACCAGTACAAGAATTTGGCAATGCATAGCGTAGAACTCACATTCATTTGGGATTGACTTCATATTATATGATCTGCCCATTACATAGATATAGAGTTCCTGTGTGAACACTCTGTAGAAAAAATGAATTTAGAGAGTCATATACCAGTATAAGAATTTGGCAATGCATAGCGTAGAACTCACATTCATTTCATAGCGTAGAACTCACATTCATTTGGGATTGACTTCATATTATATGATCTGTTGAAACAAAATGTCAACAGATTGTTTATATAACTATTGATGCATAATTATTCTTTTTTTAAAAAAAACTTTCTATTATCTAAAAGAAAACAGGTAATTTACATCTTCTGCCCTTCCGGGCAAACCGGGCTTTTAGCCACCATTTTACAGATGATTGACAGTAATACTCTGATTGCAATAAGCAATTGTACTTAGAAGTAAGTCTACTAATTTCTTTTAAAACATTAAGTACACTCATCAATGTTACCAACATCAAGATGTAAAAAAGTCTACTAATTTCATATAAAACATAAAGTACACTCGTCAATGTTATTAACAGTGAGACGTAAAATTGAGGAAAGATCTTCCCTGGATTGCTGTATCCACCATTTGGGGGGAATCCATAGCAGGTACGATTTCCTCGGTCCAATGCCCAATTTGCCATTGCATCCGCAATCTTGTTTTGCTCAAGCGGAGCATAGATATATCCAATTATTGTAAATCTGGTTTGCACACTGCCTATCTTCTCCAACATTTTGTAATCTCCAATCCGACGATGCAGTTCTTGTGGGGTCCTTCAATTGGTTGATAATCATTTGCGAATCCAATTCCACCTGTATCACATTCCATCCAACTTTGGTTGCCTCGTGTAGCCCTCGAAGACTATCATAAGCCCCAACTAAGTTGCTCGAGAGGATGCCCTAAGTCTTTGCAAAGATGAAGATAGGGTGACCATCTGAAAGTCTCACTATACCCCTAAGATAGCTCTCCTTGGATTTCCTCTTCACGCCCCATCTGTATTATTTTTCCCAATACCATTTGGAGGGGCTTGCCAATAACCATCCCTCTGTACTTGACATTTATTTTCCTTAGTATTTTTGTTCCTGCAATCATCCAAGGTAATTCTCATCTTACGCAAAATATGATCCTAGTCTTGGTTTGGGTTTGGAGGAGGTCTCATTACATATTGTATTGTTTCTCTAAGATTAGCTAGGGTCCTCTACCATATGTAATGAGTATCTTGATGAGAGTGTTTGAAGATCCTGCTATTCCTTTCTTTCCATAGATTTCACAATAGAAGTGTCGTACCAACCCATACCATCTCCTTCATGTATTTGTCCATATCATCCATTCAAGGCCAGGTAGGCCAGATCTGCTCAGAGGAGGTGAAACTATAGAACCAAAGACCAAGGAAGGCAACCATCATCTTTCATAGTCTGATAGCTACGGGACAGGAAAGGAATAGGTGGTTCATACTCTCTTCTTCCCCACAACACATTTCACATCTATATGGACCACAAAAACCTTTTTTCATCAGCTAATCACCAGTGAGGACCCTCTTATGGAATAGAAGCCATATGAAAAATCTCACTTTAGGCCAAATCGGTTGTTGCCATAATTGGGAAAAAATATCCCGGAGGGGATTAACAGTGGTCTGACATAAAGAAGAGTATCCTAATGTCACTGTATAATCCCTTGTGAGTTGGTGCCCCACCCGAGTGAGTCCTCTGCCCGAGACCATGAAAGTACCCTCATTTGGAGGATCTTCTGAATGTCTTTTTTTTGCGCCTCCAAAGCTACCATAGGTCACTTTGTGGTTGGAATTCACTTTCTTCCCAATTCAACATTACATGCATTATTCCTGTAATATCGAGTCACTTTTATCCAGTCCTCTTTGTGTAATTGTTCCATGAGTGGCTTCCATTCCGGAAACTGCTGAGTCAATGGAGGGTGTCTGCAAACCCTTGAAATATACTAAATCAGCAAACGTCAAAGTAACTCTGAAATCGTTGAAGCACCGAAGTGTGAATCCAGTGTGAATTCACCAACAGAGGACTGGGGTTTCGTCTAGCTCCAAAAATCCGAGGGGTTTCGTCCTCAGCCACACCGTTGGGGTTTCTGTCCTTTCGGAGAAGAAGTCTCAGCCATTGGCCTCAAACTCTAGAGAAAATAACTAAAATCCAAAACGACATGAAATGAGACCAAACCACCGAATAAATAGACTCTTCCACAACAAACTCCTTTTGCACGCTCAATGTGGAATAAATCATGAAACATAACTCTTTTTTAAGTCTCACGTCCCCTTTTAATAAAATAAGGTTTTAAACTATATAAAGTATTTAAATAATTTTACTTTATATAATTAAACCTTCGCACATTAAAAACTTGGCCTTTTGATTATCCGATCCGCAAACTGAGGATAGATATGGACACTCATTTCGGTGAAGAATATTACTGCATCGTTCGTTTTGCCCAAAACCCTAAAAATTTACTAAAAATAGTAAGTCAAGGCTTTGTCCATCCGATTCAACATCTGATGGTGGATTCGAATACCCATTTCGCTCAATTATCCGCTCCTAGAACTCCAGTTAGGCTCCCCTGCAATCTGCCCTAGCCTACGGGAACCCGTGAATAGGCTAAACCACTGCATTTAACTAACTGCTTAGAAAGGAAACATTACAGTCCGTCATTCCCAAAGATTGCTTGTCCTCAAGCAATGTTCATGAATATCCCAATCAACTGAAAATTCTCGGTTGTCGTCAATGAAAATTCTAGGATCCCAAACAAACTTGATGAATGTCCAATGACAGTGACAACCACCAACTGCCACCACAAGAACTGACAAAGCTGGTAACCCCTATCATCCATCTGAATTTGCTAAAGCTGACAAATCTCCCAGACTCCATCACTAAATTGAAAAATGATCCATTGTTGAAATAAAGTAGATTCTCGGGGTCCCAAACCAGTATCATGTTAGCATCACCATGCTGACACTGCGTCACTCTGATCATAACTGTAGTCCATGTGCCTCCGCTGAACTAGCCTCACCAATAACTCGGTAATGAATCCATCATAACCATCCAAGCTGCAATCCCTGTGAGAACCGGAATTTGCCATGGCACCACTGTACAATTGACATCTGTAATCTCTCCTGGATCCCATATCCATATTCTATCACCAGTACTGCTCCTTGGGCCAATGAGTGTCTTCCACTCCCTTATAGACACTCCTAGATAACTAGGACCAATAGGGAATCTGACATTCCCACTACCTGAAGAATACCGTTGGGCTAACCTGCACATAGGTGGAATATTGTTCGGCCACAATTCCTTTCCTGCATAAAATCCACTTCTATCTTTGCAAAAATCCAATTTTCCTTCTGACGAAGGGGAACCCATAGCCAAGTGAATTATGAAGTCTATCAAAACAGTCTTTCGGCTCACTACTATGCATCATAAAAAACATGGTCCACTCATCTATAAGAGGTCTGAAATCAAAATGATGTACATACCTCACAATACCGTCCATATGATCTTCACCAACTAAAGCCCTGTGAAGTTCTGAACAATCCTCTTTCTCTTTGAATTCTTGGAAGGCCTTATTTGCAAACTGTAAGGCTTGATCCCTGTCGGCTAGCAACCTCAAATAATCAGATTTTATCACCTCTAATGCCTGCTTGATAGCTCTGCAAATCGATAATGATAGCTCCAACCTGTCAACTTTTGTCTCTCCCCAAGTCGGGTTGCTTGAAAGACAAACTCGTGTGTCCTATCCAAGTGAGTTAATGTCTCGAACAATATGCTCCTCTCGTGACTCGTGAATCGGTCTTTCCAACCTTGCAATGGATTGGAATCAACATCACACAACAAACTTTCAGATTTGCTATCCCACCCACAATGATCAAAACCAGCCTCCTTCACAATACTGCACTCCCCGATTACATGCTCCGAAGTTATGATAGACTTGTCCTCATCCTCAGAATCAACAATTGCATGAATACTATCGTTTATTGTTGATTTGACAATATCAAAATCAACATGCTCACCATCTTTTTGATGACCAATGCATAATTCTCCATTCGTCGAAGCACATGATGAATTAACTTCATCTTCATTATTTTTGTCCTTCTGTTCTTCCCTGTAAGTTTCTTGACTAGAAGGCATGATCATAATTTGATTTTTACTCATCTCATCAACTAGGTTAGTCTCATGCTCAAGTGGAAATTCATCAACAGTCACATCTTCTTCTAAATCTGCCAGTCTCCAACTTGGAGAAATCACCATCCAACAGTTTGTTAATTCTTTCCATTTCGGTTTTCAGCGAAGAATCCTCTTCATTCGTAATCATTTCCTCATCAAATATGGGATCTATGGACACTTCAGAATGAAATATGCCATCATGCATTAATGAATTGATGATAGGAAAATCACAAGATTCATCATACCTTACATTAAAGATTTCACAATCCACAATAGATTGCTCTAAATACATATCCAAAACTGTTGTGCTGTCTTCCTCATCATCACCAACATTATTCTGGTTCCCTGTTATGCATGATTCCTGATATGAAGCATCTTTCCCAAACTTAAGATTTTAACTTTACTGTTGTCCTCTTCTGCACTTGGTTGCCTTAAGTCATTCTCTTTGTCGTCTTCGCAATTGTGACCAAGTGACCATTCCCTTTTGCAAGTGAAACATCGCTCTTCTCTCCTCAATTGATTTTTGCTTTTGTGAAGAATCCTGTAACTTGCAGATCACTTAGTTTCCTTTCCTTTCCTGTTAACTGCTGTTTACCCTTGTCAATCTTCTTTGGGACAACAAACTCAACTTTATTAACCGTAATATTAGCTGCAGTTTTAGAATCTTGTAAAGTATTTTGTTCAACTTCTTTCTTCGACAACTTTATGAATGAAAAATCAACCTTATCCTGAGGAAAAACTGAAGGTAGAGAAATTTGCATCATTACAACTAATTGACTGATGGATTTTTGTATCTCTCACTCTGAGTCCTATCCCAATCATGCTGTCTCCTAGACCAATCATTATAAGACTCCATGAATGTGAAATTTAATTAGGCTTCGACAGGTTGGCAGAATAAGCTAAGCACTTAATTAACAATATCCATAACTCTTAAAGCCCAAATCAACCAAATGTGTATTCAAATCACCAATACCCAGAAACTAGAAACCCTAGATTTGAAAACGACAACCAAACCCTAACTTCCAAGTCTGAAAATTACTCACGGTTGTTGATTTTTTTTTTCACACAATACTGAAATCATTTTTGAAATTTTCAGCAAACCTTGAACATGCTAGCAGGAAAAACCAGCTCTGATACAACTGTAATGTCCCCCATGTTCTGATATTTTAATATTTGGGACACTATACTGTTTTTTAAAATCAGAAAATACAACTCCAGGAAACATGAAATAACTAGCAATTTTATTTTTCAAATTTCTTTCAAAATAGGGTTCAGATTACAATATATTAACTAACTGTTCAGAAAGGGGACATTGCACTGCTGGCATTGTGTTTTCAGCTTACTTGGCTCTCAAGTTTTAGATTGATGCATAATTATTGAAAGGCCTTTATCTGATTTCAATTTTCTATAAATAACCCTGATACATTCTATTAACATTATGAGCACTTATTGTTTTGTCTAGTCTAGTTGTATGAACGTTGTGAGGGATCTTTGCTAAAAGGGTTAGTGCAAATTATTGGGTGTGCAGGTTGTGAAAAATTTAGTAATAGGATTTTGAACATGTCCTTATATTAAACGCTGAATATAAACCAAATACGGGAAACAATTTGGAAGAGTGTAAGCACAATGTGTTTTGTAATTTATCTCCCAACAGGTGTATAAATGATAATATGGAATTCATATTACAACACCTCAAGCAATTCTTATTGTATACTCTCTTTTTATTATATTGCATTGGACTTTTCATATCTATCAAGAGACGTTTATTTATTTGGTAACCAGATTAAGTATGCTTGCAATTTCAATATGTAACCAGCCCTCAAATTTGCTTTATTTAACAACCACATTGTTCCCACTGATTTGGGGCTTTTTAATGGCAGTCTAGGATTCTGGCTCTGCAGGTTTTATCTAGGAGTGTGAATTCACTCTTATCCACCAATATCCCTCAAGCCACCATGGTTGATATCTCAACTCTATTTTCAACCTGTCAACTATGAGTTTAAAGTTCTATGCCCATGTACTCACCTTTAATGTTGTGCCCTCTACAACGCTTCTGTGTTTGTCGATACTCATCCTCTAGGATCTTTTGCCTTAAACCACTTGCCCTCATCAAAATACAAAATTTCTCACCAAATAAATCATCAATTATGCTTAGAGCATTACTATAAATGACTTACACGATTACAATTATTTACACAAACTTTCATCTGTATACTACTTCAATCCTTCACATGACAAAAAATTTTGGCTAGGAGAGGAAAATAATCATAAAGTCAACATATTTGACCTAGCCAAGGAACCCTGAAATTTTATCCTAGCACCTTTCCTGTGCATGCAAGCATTATTGCCACTACTCCTACATGCTCAACTTTGGATCATTTTGACAAGTTATGTAACATACCAATCCCCAAGTCTAGTGGGTCCTTGGGGATTGGAACCCGATGAAAAACCTATATGGCAGAAAAATCCCAACCCATACATTAGATTCAATTGTCTTAAACCTTATTTGGGTTAGTTGAAGAAAGGGACGATCGCCTTGGTTGTGGTGCCTAAGTCCTAGGAGCTTGACTCAATGCTGATTGTAAAGCCAACAAAATGGTTTACGTTAGCTATGTAAATAGTTGAAATGTGGCACCAATTGTTTAGTAATAGTTGGAGGATGAATTAGGTGTTTTGACGATATCTTCCTCTTTGTTTTATATAGATTATCAAAACATTCATGGCTACGACAATTTTTTTGACATTTTCACATGAATGGAATTGTTTTCTATTTGAGATATTTATTATGTTGAATGGTTTCATCTCTCTCTATTCCCTTGTAAGTATATTGATATACCAATTAACTCTAGATAACAATTCACAATATTACTTCAATATCATAGCAATTATTTGTAGTCAAATTAAGAGTAACATATATCATTCAATATGAACGATACATTGATTTGAATAAGTGAAAACTAATGGAAGAACAAATTAATGTAAGAGATAAATGCCATACTTTTAGATGATAAAGATAACTAAATGTTAAGATGAGTGTTCGATTGCTTTGAAGGAGTTGCCTCCCAAATGATATATGATATAACTAGAAGAGAAGAACACAATTTGATGATACTAAATTGAGAATTCTATGTCATTTATAGAGATAATGAGGAGCGAATCTTAGCCCTAAATACTTGGCCAAAACAATGTTCAATAGGATTATCATGTGCGACATAGGTTAATGCATTAACATTAGTACAAAGAATAATAGTCATTTGTGGATTTTTTCTAATGGTAGATTTTCCCACTCTTCCTTGTCCACTTTGTTAGTGCCTCTTCATTCTTTAGAGATTACCAAATTATTTGTTCATTCATAATATGATCTTTTAGTATATGTACCTTGGAGTAGTCTTTGTTAGCAATGTTTTTTAGGTTGCCATGAAGCTTTTGCATTGCATTCATCAGTGTGTGAACTATTATCATGCTAAAAATGGGTGTAGTCGTGGGTAAAAATGAACATACTAAGTGAATTAAATATGATGTCTTACTTTTTAACTTGGTATATCCTATGAAGAAATCTATTGACACTTTCAACATTGGCTAACAATAAAAAGAGGTTGAAGTAGGCTTAAAGTTTTGCATCTCACATCTATCCTCTATGATGTTGGCATGGTAAAGACCTAACAATATATGGTCCCATTTCTCATTTTAAGCCCTTTGAGAAGAAATCTTTCTTAATCCTTAGGTTTGTCATAAGAAATTGTTAGCACCCTTTGATTGGATAAGCATGAAGTTACATAGATGCAACCTATGCTCATGCTATTAGGCATTGTCCTTCCATGAATTTTGGTGGATGAATATGAATTTTGCTAAAGTTGTGAATAAGTTGGTTAGTTGAGGTGTGATTTTGTCCGATTACAAATATCACCTGACAATTAGGATTGTAATCCTCTCTTGCAAAGAAAATATGTTTCTCCAAGGTTCTTTTACGTAACACATTATGAATTTATGTCAATTAAGTGTACAAAACATCTCAGGGATTAACAATCAACTGTTAACAAGGGGCCTAGTATAACAAATATTTTGATCTTGAAATCATTACTTGCATTTTCATCAGTATAATTTACTCCCTCAAAATGAATAAACTTGCCCTTTAAAGCTAATATTTGAGAATACAAATCTATTTTAAAAGATGAATTTTGATTAAAAATGCTTTTAACCTTATATTAAACTTGTTTGAATGTTTTAAAACATTTGAATTCAAAACTTACATTTATTTCACGAATGAAGCTTAAAATCAGATCTAATAAATGATGAATAAAATAAAAACCCTAATTATAAAATGTGAAAGCACTTTATAATCCCTATGTTTGGGTTTTTAGAATATTTTGAGCTTTATAATCCTTGCTTCTTTTCATAGAATATGAATAATTAATGTGTATGAATTCTAATTACAAAGTTTTGTACTTTATAATATAAAAATTAGAATTCATATAACCTTTTAAACCAAATATTTATTAATTCAAATATTTGAAATAAATAAATATAAATAATTAATATGTATGAATTCTAATTACAAAGTTTTGTACTTTATAATATGAAAATTAGAATTTAGATTACTTAATGTGATTATTTATTTTCAAATATTTATTAAACTAAATATTTGAAATAAATAAATTTAATCCTTTCAATAGTATACTTCGGACTTTATAATTTGAGATTGAAAATTTTAATAAATCAAACTTTTAGAAACATAAATAAATCTCAAATTATGGATTTTAAAATTTTATGATATTAAAATCAATAATCCATATAATCCTTCTCTATCTCTGAAATTTATTTGTCAAATATTTATTAACTTAAATATTTGTCCTAAATAAATTTTACAACCCTTTCTATAAATCTGAATCTTTGAAATTCAAGTTAGGGTTTTAATAAAACAAATTCAATGAACTTTATAAAATTTATGAAATTTAAAATCAAAATCTCATTGATTCTTTCCTCTGAAATTTATTCACCCAAAATATTTATAGAATTAAATAGTTGAGTGATAATTTCAAACTTTAACCTAGTTGTAAAATTTAAATCTTTTATAAAATAAATTAGGTTTTATCTTAAATATTAATGCCTCAAATAAATTAAAAAGATCTTAGGGTAAAAAAACAAATTTGAATAAAACATTCGGAAAAATTTGCTACAACACAGAAAAACACAACTTTGAAAACCAAACTCAGGCAAACCAGATTTTACACAATCTTACCACAAATTTGGTGCTATCTTCTACGGAATTTTAATTAAAAAATTATATCAATCAAATTATAAATTAAAAACACCACAATAGTGCTTGCTTTTAATAAAAATTGAATTTGATACAAAATATTAGATCTTACAATGAATCCAACAGTCATGTGCAAATGTAGCTTCCTCTACAACTTGGTCTTTTATTTGGCTCATTTTAATCTTTCTTCTTTTTCTCTAACCTGTTCGACCCTTCTCTTTGGTTTCTAATTCTCCATTTATAACTTAAGAAATTCGTTCCTCTTGATTAGTTTGCTTTGTTCTATCAATTTTAAAAATGAATTCTTGAAACCCTAATATCAATAAAGCCTTTTCAAAGGATTAATATTTCTCCTCATTGGCATTCAAAATTTAAAGTTAAGACATGCCAATGAAACCCACGAACACATCCTTTATTCAACATATTTTAATAATCCTGCCAACAAAACAAATATTAATTAAAATATAAAACATTTATAAAATAACCTTTTTAAATATAATTAAATTATAAAGTTATAAAACTTTATAATTTAATTAATTTAAAACAAGACATAACTAAACATAACATACGAACATGCAACCTATATGACCACCACTATAATAAACAAAAATATATTAAAACAACACCAAAAATATATACTAAATAGAAAAACATTATAAATAAAGATCATATGAATTGAGAATTCTAATTTAAATTGTTCTTTTATATGAATTCTAATTTTTATATTATAAAGTACAAAACTTTATAATTTATTTATTCCGACTGCTGGCCAAATTTATTTATTCAAATATTTATTAATTCAAATATTTAAAATAAACAAATATAAATAATTAATATGTATGAATTCTAATTAAAATGTTTTGTACTTTATAATATGAAAATTCTAATTCACGTAATCTTCCTTAATATGATGTTTATTTATTTTCAAATATTTATTAAACTAAATATTTGAAATAAATAAATTTAATCCTTTCAATAGTATACTTTGGACTTTAAGATTTGAGATTGAAAATTTCAATAAATCAAACTTTCAGAAACATAAATAAATCTCAAATTATGGATTTTAAAAATTTATGATATTAAAATCAATAATCCATATAATCCTTCTCTGTCTCTGAAATTTATTTGTCAAATATTTATTAACTTAAATATTTGACCTAAATAGATTTTACAACCCTTTCTATAAATCTGAATCTTTGAAGTTCAACTTAGGGTTTTAATAAAACAAATTCAATGAACTTTATAAACTTTATGAAATTTAAAATCAAAATCTCATTCATTCCCTTCTCTATGAAATTAATTCACCTGAAATATTTATAGAATTAAATATTTGAGTGATAATTTCAAATTTTAACCTAGTTGTAAAATTTAAATCTTTTATAAAATAAACTAGGTTTTATCTTAAATCTTAATGCCTCAAATAAATTAAAAAGGTCTTAGGGTAAAGAAACAAATTTGAATAAAACATTCGGACAAACTTGCTACAACACAAAAAACACAACTTTGAAAACCAAACTCAAGCAGACCAGATTTTACACAATCCTACCACAAATTTGGTGCTATCTTCTACGAAAATTTTAATTAAAAATTATATCAATCAACTTATAAATTAAAAACAACACAATAGTGTTTGCTTTTAATAAAAACTTAATTTGATAAAAAATATTAGATCTTACAATGAATCCAACAAAGTCTTTGTATTCATATGCAAATGTAGCTTCTTTTGCAACTTGGTCTTCTATTTGGCTCCTTTCAATATTTCCTCTTTTTCTCCAACCTGTCCGACCCTTCCCTTTGGTTTCTAATTCTCTATTTATAACTTAAGAAATTCGTTCCTCTTGATTAGTTTGCTCTGTTCCGTCAGTTTTAAAAATAAATTCTTGAAACCCTAATATCAATAAAGTCTTTTCAAAGGATTAATATTTCTCCTTATTGGCATTCAAAATTTAAAGTTAAGACATGCCAATAAAACCCACGAACACATCCTCTATTCAACATATTTTAATAATCCTGCCAACAAAACAAATATTAATTAGAATATAAAACATTTATAAAATAAATTTTTTAAATATAATTAAATTACAAAGTTATAAAACTTTATAATTTAATTAATTTCAAACAAGTTTATAAAATAACAATTTAAAATATATTAAATTATAAGGTTATAAAACTTTATAATTTAATTAATTTAAAACAAGACATAACTAAATATAACATACAAACATGCAACCTATATGACCACCACTATAATAAACAAAAATATATTAAAATAACACCATAAATATATACTAAATAACAAACATATTATTTAAAGACAACATAAAACTAAAACAACATGACATAAAAAAAATAAAAAAATAAAACACACATTATAACATAAAAGAACAATTTAAAATAAAACCATAAAACATTATAATATTAAACTTTTAACATAATAAAAATAACATAACACAAACAATATTTATACAACCTAAAAGAATAACAAAATAAAGAATAACATAAAGACACCTATAAACAAATATAACACAACATAAAAGAACAATATAAAACAAAACTTGAAAAAACACAACATAACACCAAACAAGAAAATCACCATTTTAACATGAAATCAAATCCGCCAGTGAAACCAACCATAATACAACATTCCTAGAGATCGATTTTTTCAACACCAGATGATGAAGACAATCAACAATGAGCAAAAGCATAGATTAAAACAATTTTTAAAATTCAAGTGGGTCCCCAATTTTGGGGTCGTTGTGAAGGACATCACAACACTAGTCAAAGGTATTTGTTGCTTTGATTACTCACTATATCCCCCTAGTTTGCTTGCATCACAGAGACATCATATAAGAGCCTTTGGATCTTGTCTTTATATGGAATAATATTAACCACAATATTGTCTTTCTTTTAAAGTCATAAACAAGAATTTTAGTGATTTATTTATGCTACTTCCTAAAAGACAAGCTTTGCTCCAATAAATGCTTCAATTGTTCATGATCAATTTCGCCTTGCTATGTTATTCCATAAAATACTATCATGATTGCATGTAGTATAACAAGCATTTCCTTGTCAACATATTTTCTTGCATTTTCTCATTTAATTGGTAATTTTTAAAAATAGTTGATCATCCCTCTTGTATGAGGGTTTTGTAATGTAAGAGCTTGATGCATTGCATTCAACCATAGGTTTTGGTGAGATCTAGAGTAGCCAACAATGGGATATTGCACACAACTTAAGTAAGTGCTTTAAATTCTTAAGTTATTGGTCTATTCACACGAATTATTTTTAAAAAGTGTATAGTTGATAAATTTCAAGAAATAGCTAGGGAATAATCCCTGAAAACTATTGAAATTCCAAGGAATCAATCAATTTATCATTGTTTGTATCTTCTTGGTGTTCGAATTGACTATGCTAGAGATAATTTCTCTAAGTACTCAACCTCTTCATGTCTCAAATGTGCATTTTGTGTGTGCGCATGCGCATGCATGTGTATGTGTATGTGTTGACTAGTGTATATTTTATTTCAACAAATTTATCTGGATGGTTTAAATATTATTTCCATGTTTTGTTGTAAACCCATGCCATCAAAAAGTATAATGATAAGTTTTTGAAAGGTTACCGAAAATGTAAAGCTCACAAGGATTTATAATGTAATCAATGCATTTTGTAAAGACCTAATGATAAAAGTAGGAACTCATGTAGAAGCTCATTAGTTGAGAAACACTTTTATTAATACTTTTTGATTTGATATCATATTTAGCGATAACATGATATCTAGCGATAACATGAACATAAATCACATTTAATGAAAATCTTGATGCCATGCAATTTATCATTATTAATAAGTAGGTATAACAAATTTATTTTCAATAGTAATCTTGTTGCCATTTACAAAAGCTAACACATATATTGAAGAAGATTATGATGGATTGATTGGATTATTGTTGCATCTAACACATATAATACCATGCATTCATTTTCACCAATTTATTTTTATGGTTAATGATGAGGACTAATATTTTATGGTTGTATCTTATGGATCAAGTCGATATTGAGCTTCTATTTTTGAAGTAGTGAAATACTTTTGGGTACATCCTAAAAAGTCTTTGCATGTTTTATGTATGCCTCTTAAAGGTTTTGTGGTAGGGACACTTCTTGAGATTGCACTTCCATAGCAAAGTTCTAGAACTCGAGATTTCTTTTTAAGAAATTTCTCCGTTATATGAAAAATAACAACTTGGATTTGATATATTCTTATTTCTCATCTCAGATTTATTTCACCTAATTTGAAGCACATTAAGAGTTTCTTGTAATTGAATATAATGGATTCTAGTGTATTCAACCTTTCAAATCCTAAGATCATATTAAATTCTTCCATGGTTAAGATAACTACCAAAGTCTCCAACTAATAGATATCCTTTGTAATATGTATACAATGACATCTTATCACATAAAGAATAGAATAACCATTGAAACCTTGAAGCTCATCCTTCAAAGTAATGTTGACCATGTATTTATGTCATTTGGCTAAGCCTATATGTATTTATGTATGATGATATACACTTATAATCAACAATTTACTTACATTTCTTTATCATTCTAGAGTTTTTATTAAAATTGTCTCATATCATATTATCTTTGTAATTACCCTTAATATTTGTCACTACTCTAATTACATATAGAAGGTTTGCTTTAGATCCTATAATGTAATATATTATCCATTTGAAGTCAATCTATCACATACTTTGGACAAGGATTTGTTTTTTTGCAATCCATGGAAAAATACACCATATAATGAATAGATGGAAGGTTTTTGGATCATTTTGAAACTAACATTAAATAAAATAGCTAAACTAATTGTTGTGATAATGTAGTTTATATGCTGTAAAATATATCAAACCATAAGGCACAATACCTATGAAGAAACCTTTATATAAGAAGGAAAAACAACTACCCAAGACAAAAATTTAACTAGGGTATCAAGGAGGACTAATGTGAAGCTTTCCTTGGTAAAACCTAGGAAACAATAAAGTTTTGAAAGCAAATAATAGCAAATGAATATAATTTTAAATATTCAAAAATGAAAGGAATACAATGCCATTGAATTAACAAATTTCAATTACATAAAGAACGATAATAATCTAAGGCTTTACCAATAAAAATAATGGAATACTACAGAAATACATTAAAAAATCAATATCCAGATGATCCAAAGTTACATTTACAAGCATAAAGTAATAAAAAATAATAATACCAATTTGCAACTAAGTAAAGGTTCATTAACTACAGTATCTATAACAACTTCCATCTAACAATTCATAGATTATTTATGTTAAATAAGAAATAATGTGATACATGTATCTATTATCACATAAATGAATATATAATAATGAATCTATGACTCAACTTGTTTGCCTTTACTTGCATAGAGAGATAATAAAATTAAAATATAAAGATATTAATAAAATGAAATTGACATAACATGGAAGCAATTATAACAAGTATAACTATGAATTATTTTCCATCTATCCTTAATCTAAAAGGAAAATCTACCAATGGAACCTAGTTCATTATCAATGCCAAATCAATATTGCAAAATCAAAGGGAACATGGTTATTACCTTTATATATATAGAGAGGATTGAAATGAGCCCTACCCATATTACATCATGACAACATAGTGATATTACTACACCTTGACTATTATGCATGTATCACTTGACAAGGGGTCTCCTCCTGAAAGTTAAGGAATTTAATTTGTTGTGCTAGTACCATTTGATCTCATTACCTTAACACACACACACACTCTCTCTCTCTCTATCATACACACAAAAAAATGAAGCAAGGATTACTATCAAATAAGAAATATTCATATGGACCCTACTTGTTCTAACAATAGTAAATTGGATGTCAACTCATATTTTTATGGCTATGCACATGCATGATATATAGGAGGGTACTCAAAAAGTTTTGAATGGTTTTGCTCTTATTAATTTATTGTTGGTGGAACATAGGTTCCATTAGTATATTTTATAACTAATATTAATCCATATTTTGGCTACTATATACATGCATGACACTTATGGGGGTAGCAAGTAGGTTCTTTGCAAGTCTGATTTTTTTATTGTCAATGGAATGAGTAGGTTCCATTTAAATAGCTTTTAGTTGATGTTCATCCATATTATGTGTGTGTGTTTGTATTTGTACACATGCAAATGGGGGAGTTATGTGGGGGATGGTAAAGAGGAGGTTTCCTTTGATTTTTATCTATTTCTTTCCTATTAATGGTGAATGAATAATTTTAATTTCTAAACTTGCCTAGTGGGTTTGAAGATACATTGGGATTCATAGTTAGAATTGTTATGGTTGCTTTCATATCATATCAACATTTTGTTATTAATATATTATCATTATTATGTGATTGCCTCTTTATGCAAGTAAAAGCAACATGTTGAGTCATTGATAGATTCCTTATTAGGTATTCACTATGCACTTAAAAATGCATGCAATTGTTGGTAATATATATAAATTAAAATAATTTGTTTATTTTTCACCAATAACTATAAATATTTGCATTATTAGATGTGGGTTCTTACAATATCTAATAATGCATTTTTTTAGCAACCTTTAAAAATAATTTGTTTAGTGCCTTTACCTATCATATAGAAGAAAACTCATACCAAAATTATGTAATATTATGATATGTAGTATGAGTGTAGCAATGCATAATAATAGCATGAATGGTGGGAATTCCAAATTTTAATAGAACCAATAACAATGAAATAATATTTTGGAAATTTATAATAGTTATTGATTGTTGGAATTCACAATATTTACCAAAATCGAACAAAACATAACCATTCACCCAAATCTTATACAAAATGTAAAGAAGGAAAAAAATAAGAAGAGGTGAGACAAATATTTTGGGGCATATGTAGGCACCATAAATATCACTATTCGTAGATTACATTACATAACACTTTGATAAAAAATGAAGAGTGTGAGGGGGGTATTTATAGCAATACCAAAACCTCTAATTACATTATAAATTTTAACCTAAGTCGACATAACAAGTGGGCTTTAGGTTAATTACAAATATTAAATAAGGTTTAACCATAACAAGGTTAACCATGGTCCATTGGGATTACATAATAAAATATTATAAAATATTAAATACATTGCACAATGAAATGCCCTTAGGCCTATCTAATACATTGCACAATGTCGACTCTTGGCTATAAATTAAATTACAATTTCAACACCCCTCATAATTTGAACTAAGGATCCAAGGAGAGAAGACATGAATGACAATAATATCTTCCCCTATAATGAATGTTCTAGTGAGACTCTATAGTTGAGAAAAATCCTTCCAAACCTCCCTCATCATCTGAAAGACAACCACCTTGCTTCAAAAATATAGCTTCAATCTTCTACATATTCAACAAACAATTCTTTGTAGAATGTTCCTCCCTTTTATAGTATCCACAAGTGATCTTCATTTTCTATGAATACTTACCCTTACCCACAGGCCCCTAGGACTTAGCCTTAGACTAGAATTCCCTTGCATGAGCCTGTATGTGAGGAGTTCCACCATCATAATTATGAATTGTAACTGAAAAGTGGACTAGAAGAGAGAAACTAATAAAGAGTAAGTATTTTGGGATTCTAAGAACATGAGAATTGTATGAATTATCTGAAAGGAGGGAAAGAGATTAGCAAGGGTTTTCTTAATGCATTCAATATCATCTTTCTTTTTGCCTCTAGAATATAGTCCTCAACATTATCAAAACCAACTAGCTTAAGAGAAAAAGGCTCTAATTCCAAGTGACTTACTTTAGTAGTATTAACCTTTCCAAAATGTTCATGCAACTTTGACCATACCTTGATAGGGTTGCTCTTTCATTCGATATGGAAAAACAAGTGTGGTTTAATAAACAATGAAAAAAAACCTAGAGCCTCTTCTTACTTTTTGTGTTGAGCTTCATTATTAAGAACCACTTATTTATCCTCCTAAAAGATACACCATAGGTTCTTAGTAGACCGATCATTTGAGTTAACCAACTATAATTTTTCCCATTAATATCAGTAACTAGGGATTTGTTGTCCATATTGCATAATCTGATCCCTAATGCTACAATAGATCTATGAACTGATGCCACCAATTTGTAGATCTCGAAAAACTATACAATTTAAAAAAGGGGCTCAAAATGCTTCTATATGTAAAATATATAACCTTCAAAAGTCTTGTCCAAATGGACTCCAAAAATAATAGCCTCTAATGTTATAAATGTAATATGCAATTGCTCGCTACCATGTGTCATGCTTTGGTTCATTGGTGTAACTCATATTCTTCCACTTTAGTTGTACTTTGCCAATCTGGATGTGACACTTGCAAAAAGGTTATTAGTAGAGATCCTTTTAATATAAAAAAAGGTATGGCATGGCATCAATAGTGACCATGTCGACCTTATGCCCAATGAAAAGTTTGAAATACACTAGAGAAAATCAAATCCTAGTCTCTCCTATGCCAGACATGATGTGCTAGCCATAATGCCAAGGCAATGGATGAGAAAATACGGTCACAACTTGCCTCCCATTTCTCCTCTCCACTTGTTGGAGAATATTACATTATTTGGTACATGCTAATGTACCCCCATGGTACTTATGGTACAATGTAAATATTAGAATAGGGTTTGCATCTATAGTTTATAAGTGTGATTTATATTTCCTCTTTTATGTGTGTGTCTATGTGCAGGATATGCACAAGTGTCATGTAATTAAGTGTGCAAGTGTGTAATGTAAGAGACTGCATAAGTGCCATGTAATTAAGTGTGCAAATATGTAATATAAAAAAGTGCACAGTGTCATGTATTAAGTGTGCATGTACAAGTGTGTAAGTGTCATCTAAAAGTGTGAACGTGTCATAGAGTTAAGTGTGTAAGTAAATAAAGAGTCAAGATTTATGTATACAAGTGGCAAGATAAGAAGCCAAAAGGACATGTGAGGCTTATCTTATGTAAGGAATAGGAAATGTTGCAACTTTTAGATAGATGACGAGTGTAAGAGTCAAGTATTAAAGAGACACCTTTCTAAGGTTATATAATGGAGACAAAGCTCCATGTATTATATATCAAATAGAATAAGATCTATGAAGATCACATTCAAACATTTATAATATTGAATCTTGTATGCATATTTGAGCAATTATACTATAAGTTTTCTTCATGCTATTACATGAATGATTTTGACCATTTATATCTTGATTATTATCATTTTTCATGAATATTATTGTTAATTATTTTGGCCATATAATATTTTAATTACTTTTTTATTTGAGACCACTCAAGATCCAGAATATTGGGACTTAAGATAATCTGGTTTAGATGCCAACTGTGGTGAGGATAAAAATGACCAAGAAAGAGTTTCAAAATAGAACCTTGCTCCTCTAGAACCTTCCTTGAAACCATTTTACCATTGTAGCCTGATAAAACAATAGGACACCTCTATATATGTACAACCTATTGACCTCCTATGATAGGTAAAATTGGTGTCGATTCCCATAAAACTAGTGCCCTTCAAATGACAACCATCAATTAGGACCATCATGCTACAACAATGATAAAAAATTATAAGGAGGATTCAAACAAATAATGACCTAATATGTAAAGTCAAGGACTATATTCATCAAGAAAAATGGGTGAATGGTATTTTAAACCTACCTCATGGTGTTTGCCATGCAGTTACACATTATGCTCTACTTGTAGTGGTGCTTGTCCCTCATGGATATCCCTTTCCTATGGATAAGGGCTTCACATGCCAAAGTAGTGCCAAGTCAAAGTGGGGTGTGCAGACAAATCAGGGTATACTTTCAAATTAAATAATTCTTGCCTATTCTACAAATTCCTATTCAACCTTGCAATACTTGTATTCTGTGATTAAAAATCTATGATCTGAGAAGCAATTTTTTCCCTTTAGGGCTTTCAAAAAATGAGCTTGCAAAAAATATTTTTTCCCCTTTTGAAAAACACTTATGAGAAAAGAAAGAGGTGTCCAAGCATTCAAAAGAAATATCAGAGTCATCAAACAAAATTCCTACATGACCAATTGAGGTAGCTCCACACTCGCTCTAATACCATGTTGGAATTCATAATATTTACCAAAAACAAATAGGAGCAAACCATTCACCCAAATCTTATACAAAAAACATAGAATGATGAAAAAGAAAAGGAGATATACAAATATCTGGGGTGCCCTTAGGCACCATAAATATCACTATCAGTAGATTATATTATACAACACTCCAATGAAAAATGAGGAGTGTGAGGGGGGTACTTATAACAATACCAAAACGTCTAATTACATCATAAAGTGTAGGCTAAATTGACAAGTTGGTTTTAGATTAATTAAAATATTTAGTTAGGTTTAACCATAACAAGGTTAACCATGGTCCATTGAGCTTACATAATAAAATATTACAAAATAATAAATACATTGCACAATAAGATGCCCTTAGGCCTATTCAATACACCACACAATGCTGACTCCTGTCCATGAATTAGATTATAATTTCAACATTGATGACCAAAGCAAGAAAAATGTGAGTTAGAATCATTGTAACAATTTTGATGTAAAAATTTGATAATGAAAAGAGATTAGAAAATATTCTTCCAACAAATAGGAAAGTTTGGTAGACAAATGAAACATTCTAAAATAATCTTTATTTGTGGTGATAACTCAATCATATTAGATCTAAAATAGATCAAATGGGTTACTTATACGAGACTCAAAAAATAGACGTTTGGATGAAACATGTTAAAATCATCTCTAATTGTGGTGATAACATTCCTGCATGACCAAGTGATGGAGCTTCACACCCACTCTAATACCATGTTGGAATTCATAATATTTACCAAAAATGATCATAAACAAACCATTCACCCAAATTTTTGTACAAAAAGCATAGAAGGATGAAAAAAGAAGAGGAGAGACACAAAGATTTGGGGGCGTCCATAGGTACCATAAATATCATTATCCATAGATTATATTGCACAATACTTTGATAAAAAATGAGGAGTGTGAGGGGGGTAGTTATAATAATACCAAAACCCCTAATTACATCATAAAGTTTAACCTAATTTGACATAACAAGTGGAATTTAGGTTAATTATAAATATTAAATAAGGTTTAACCATAACAAGGTTAACCATGGCCCATTGGGTTTACATAATAAAATATTACAAAATATTAAATACATTGCATAATGAAATTTCCTTAGGCCTATCCAATACATTACACAACTTGGCCATGAATTAGTTAACAATTTCAACATTGATGACCAAAGCAAGAAAAATGTGAGTTAGAATCATTGTAACAATTTTGACATAAAATTTGATAATGAAAAGGGATTAGAAAATGATCATGTAACAAATAGGAAATTTTGGTACATCTGGATGAAATATTCTAAAATCATCTTTAATTGTGGTGATAACTCAATGTACTAAATCCAAAAAAGATCAAATGGGTTACTTACACAAGACTCAAAAAATAGATGTTTGGATGAAACGTTTTAAAATTTATCTCTAATTATGGTGATAATAACTCAATGGGACTAAGTCCAAAAAATATCAAATGGGTTACAGAAGACTTAAAAATGTGTAAGAGAAATGGGTAGCGATTGGGCCAACAATTGCATAGTTAAATGGGTCATAAGTAAATAAATATAATCATGCCACATGTAGAAACATAGTAAGGTAGATTAAATATTAGGATTTTACTCTTGCACCAAAGCAACATCCAACCCATAGAACTATCATAAGATATTCCACCCCTCTTATGTATAAGTAGATTAAGGCACCATACTACTATAAGAAAAAGGACAATAAAAAATGAAATACAAATTGCATCTTTTGATGTCTAAGTGTGATACTAAATGTCCTATTTCATAGTAGTTTCTAGAAATGAATGGAATCAAACATTACCTAGTGTTGTTTATCAAAATTATAGAAAACATAGTATATAATGGGGTGTACATAGACACCTTATCTCAAAGAGAATAAAAATTGCACTCAAAAGATGGAGAAATGATTGATGGGGGGGGGTATTTATACCCAATTACATGTTGCCTTTATGTTAAGTTTATGAGACTGAAATTGCACTCAATAGATGGAGAGATGATTGATGAGAGGGGTATTTATACCCAATTACATGTTTCCTTTAAGTTAATTTTATGAGACTAAACCTTAGGAATAAAATATTAAAAAATAAAAAAAATACCTTTTCAAGGTTTACATGGGCCCAAAGGTTAAAACATAACCAAAATTCAATCGTGGCCTCAAGATAAGTTTAATCAATGCATATCTCAACATCCTCCCTTAAGCTAAATAAGGGACACAAAGAGAGTACTATGGTTGTCATAACAAAGAGGAACTGAAAAGCCTTGAGGAATGCTAATTTCCTCTAAAATCATCGACATTCACCTAAGATGCTTGGTTGTTTGATTGGTAGCACAATGTTTAGCCTACATAGAGGAATAAGATATGGTGGACTGACATTTAGAACACCATGAAACTAGGTTGGATCCCAAGTAGAACAAAAATCCTATGGTGGACCGCCACTCATCCAAATCCTCTACTTAATTAGCATCTAAACTATCAAAATTAGAGGAGAACCAACATAATAGTGAATTTCTATATGTCATGATCCTTTGATGTATCTAAGAATCTCCTTGGCTACTATCCAATGACTTTGCTGAGGAGTCTACATGTACCTGGAATAGTAGCTAACAATAAAGGTTAATATGACCTTGTGTGAGTGAGATAAAGAACTCCTCCAAGAGATAAATATATATTAGCATCAACCAAGGGAGCAATATAATGATCTTGTAACATCAAACCTAATGTAAAGGAGGTCCTAGTAGGTTTGCACTTCATCTTGAACCGCTGAAGAAGATCTAAAGCATATTTGGGTTGAGAAATAGTAATGCCAAAATCTAACTAATCAATCTAGAATCCCAAAAAACAATGCAAGACCCCCACATTTGTCATATCAAAGGTGGAATGAAGCTGTGAATTCATTTATTGGATCAAAGTAGTAGAGCTACCCATGGTTGAGAAAATATACAAAAAATCTTGATTTTTCCTAATTCCTGCCCTTGCCGATAAAATCTCAAATTTTTGCTGAAAAATTCTACCACGATAGCATGGGTAGAGGAAATTGCATAAATAGTTTTTTTTTTTTTTTTGACCAATTTTTTACCACTTTCATTTGTAATTGTATTTTCTTCATTTTTTAATTTATTTTTAATTGATTTTTTATCGATTCTTGATTTTTTTAAAATTCTTTTGCCTTGCCATTTTTTTGTTGATTTTAATTTTATAACTATGGAGATACCCATGATAAGGTCATAAAAATACAACACAATTACCATAATATCATTTTATGATGTTTAATAAATATCATGATTAGCCTCACATTGTTAAAATCTACAATTAATAAAGAAAGAATGGATTTTTTCATACCAAGCTTGAGGAGCCTACTTAAGACCATACAAAGATTGGGTCAAGCAACATACCAATAAATTAGGGTCCTTTAGATCAAAATTTGAGTGGCTATTACATGTAAGTATCATCCTAAAGTTCATGGAGAATGACACTCTTCACATCCATTTGATGCACCTTCCATCTATAGGAAGCTAAAATGAAAATAATCCTTACAATAAAGGCCATCTTGGCTATAGGTGCAAATGTTTTAGAGTAGTCCACTCCCACTTACTAAGATAAGCTCATAGTAAAAAGTCATACCTTGTGCTTTTCAATCTGACCATCTAATGTGCACTTGGTCTAGTAGACCCACTTACACCCAATATTGTTCGAAGAGGAACCAACTCTTATATTCTATTTTCATCAATACCTCATATTCTATTGCCATAGTATATTTCCATTTAATATTTCTCTTAGCATGGGAAGAGGTGACAAGATGCTATGAGTGGGATGATTTTAAAGCTTGGGAAGGAGCCTTCCAATGCCACTTAAGAGATAGAATGTGTTGTGCATCCTTCAAAAACATATTAACCCACTTAGGATGGAATGTTCGAAAGAAGCATGAGTATCCTACACCATATAAACATAAAAAATAAAAACAAAATAATCTAACTCAACACTAGTCATCTTATCATGCACAACTAGTGCATTGTAAACTAAACCATCCTACTCATCTTGTCATACTATAGGGGGAGAATAAATTGCCTAAGAAATTGTGCATGGTGGAGTCAAATTTATAGGCAATGAACTACTAGAATATGAAGATGCTCTATTAGGGATAGAACTAACGAAGAAACCAAAAGAACCTTCTAGAGTTAAAATAAACAAAGAATTAAGAGAATTGGAAGCTAGAATATTAGGAAGTGGAGTAGGAATACTTAGAAACACCTCATAAAAGGTGACATCTCTCCTAATCACCACCTCATGAATTTGAGAATCATAGAGATGATATGCCTTTGAGATATAAAAATATCTTATAAATATACACTTATGGATCTTGGATACCTTGATTTTCTAAATATTCTTGGGTATGTTAGCCCATGCTTAAGACCCAAATATTTAAAACATAGACACATTTCAATTATCCTTTGTCAACATCCTAAGGGGTGTCATTCCAAGAACAACCCTACTAGAAACTCCATTGATGATATACCATATAGAATTGATCGCTTCACCCCAAAACTTATGGTCTAGTCTCTTGGAATAAATCATGCAAGAAACCATATCCATGATTAACCTATTTTTTCTTTCAGCTATACCATTCTATTTAGGAGTGTAGTGAATAGTCCTTTGATATGCTATCCCATTACTAGATAAGAAATCATAGAAATAATGACTAACATATTCAACACCCCCTATCTATCCTAAGATACTTGATCCTCTTGTCTAACTATTTTTCAACAAGTGGCTTGAAGGATTTAAAAATCTCAAACACTTCATCCTTGGTGCAAATGGTATATACCCACACACATATAGAAAATTCATCAATGAAAAGAAGGAAATACCCATTTTTTTAAAGAGAATGTGTACCCATAGGTCCATAGATATCACCATGAATGATATCGAAAGGGTGAGATGCCCTCTTGGTAAATCCCTTCAAAAATATCTCCATATGATGCTTTACCAAAATGTATCCCTCACAAACACCACTTGGAGGAGATATTCATGGAAGCTCAATATCCATCTCAGTTTGACTCATTTACCTCAAGGAACCATAACTGAGATGTCCAATCCAATGATGCTACTTTTGACTCTCATCATTAGTATATTTTATCATTGCAACAAAATTTTTCTTCCTAGAAGAGGAAGTGGGTCTTTTACGTAGCTTATACATATGATAAGATTCATCATAATATTCAAAAGCAATAGTCCTAAATCCATTTCCTATATCCTTAATCACCCATATATTAGGATAAATGTTTACTTTTTGGTTTTGTGTGATTAATATAGTAAATAGAAAAACATTAGAACAAAAAATAAGAAACATGAAGTACCTCATTGAATGACAAATATCCAATAGTGATGTCTCCATTTCTACAATGTATAATAAAGAGTCATTTCCAATCACAACATGTTCCCCTACATGAGTTTTATTATAGCCTTGAAGAAGGTACTTGTGCTTTGTCATATGCCTAGTAGCCCCTAAATCAACTATCTAATCATCTAAAGAAGTGGATGTCCAATATGTAGAGTGAACGATAATATGTGCCTATAAGGTTTCTTCATCAAAGCTATCCTCACATTGTGCATAGAATATAGTATCATCAAGACCCCCTTTCTTGTTGCTTCCTCCAGTTTCTTGATCCAAATTCTACAAAATTTTGTCTTATATTATTTTTGTAGAACTCACAAGTAGGCTTTTTGAAAAGCTTCTTGAACTTCCAAATAACATATTTAGGACCTTCAACAAGGGAACATGGTGATATAACTTTTCCAATATTAAAAACTACAAGCAATTATGACTATAACTAACATTGCTCAAAACACTTTAGTATGCAAAAGTTTATACCCCCAACATTTTAGCCCCATAATAGCAAAAAATTTTCCCATAAACTTTGAAAAATTAAAATTTTTAGTACCTTTGACAAACAAGAGGTCACCATGTTTCATCGTGTGAGTTTTTGGAAGGCTACTTACCATAAATTGATCGATGAACCATGTTGTACCACTTTTCATTGTCTAATTTGTTTTGAAAACTATGCATTACTAATTGTGTAATTTTGATAAGATGCAAAAATATGATTATTGATCTTTCTTATATAGATGCTAAGTAGCATACAGAATAACACATCAACCCATGTATAGTCAATAATGTTAACCCAATCAAATCCTATCATGTGGTGTTTCAAAATCTATGCCATTGCCACATCATCCTATTTTGACACCTTAGTTTTCGTGTGTTGTGTTGGGATTTGTGTACCTCCTATCCAATAAATTGTACAAACCACAATGTTAGCTACCAAATGTCACCTTGAGAAGCATTCATTTGCCTACTCAACTTATAGACTACCACACATGAGTTTTGGATTTATGTGACCTTAGTTGTACCTACCACATCAGCTACCATATATCGCCTTCACATGTATGCACCTGCCAAATTAGCCATATATATTTCCACATACTATCTCAAGATTTTTGCCACTTCCATAGAATAGATTACCACATGGATTTTGTACAACCTTACCACACCATCATTGCAGGTCAATTTGTGCCACATCATTAGAGAGTGCCATGTCATCAACCATGTCATCAAGGATGCTAACATCATCACAGGCATGCATTAAGAAAATATTGATGTCACCATTTTCATCAAAAAATTAAAGGGAGGAGGTTTGAACTTGAGACCTCCCATGGGCAAACGTCTTATACTACACTTACTAACCATCTCACCAAGCATAATGCTTGGGATGAAAAGGAGCAAGACTAAACAATAAACCAAGTTTCTAGCTGTGCTCCCTCTTTTTCCTATCCAAGGAACTTTCCTACATCAACATGATGCATGCATAAAATTCAAAAATTTTAAATTTTGGAGGGATTGAGAAAAATATTCAAAACACAAGTTTGAGATACATGGAGATAAAACAACAAAAAATGTTAAACTGTGACCCCCTAAAATTTCACAAATTAACCACAAATATTCACAGTTCATCCATATCTATTACGAGTTGCACTACACAACCATTTTTTTGAATGTAACCAATCAGGCCCTCCTCTCATGCCTATACAAAAAAACAATTATCGAACCATTTTTATAACTTTATCAAGTGGTTTGGAGATATTTACTAAGCATAGAAGCCTAACCATGACTTATCTAGCACTAGGGGTCTATCTAAAAGTTTTTAGCCCCTTATTTTCTTCTTTCATAGTGGCCAATCAATTTCTCCTCTCATTAGTGCTACTATTAATCATCAAAAACCAAAAGAGAAATGAGGTTTTTAAAAAACATCAAAATACTCAATCTTGAAACTAGGACATCTATCTAATTAAAAATAATTAACAAGCAATATTGAGTGCTAATGAGAGGAAAAATTGAGCCTATTAGTGAATATTTATCATAGAGCAAATCTACTGGTTCTAGTAAGATCCTTGCAATTCAAGTCCAGTAGGGTTTTTTTTTGTAAACAATCTTTCAAATTACTCCATCAAATTCATTTTTTTTTTTGACAATCCTCTTAAAAAAATGTCCTCAACAAAAGTTGGAATAAAAATCTACCTTCAACAAAAGCAAATTAATAATGAGGATTTACACCCGCTTTAATACCATGCATAATTTCAAAGTAGTTTCTAAACAAACGAAATCAAACATTAACCATTATTGCTTGTCAAAATAAATATACAATATATTGAAAGTATAGTATATGATGAGGTGTTTGTAGACACCAAAACATATTCACTCGAAGAGAATAAAAAAATGCACACCAATAAAGAAATGATTGGTAGGGAGGTATTTATGCCCAATTACATGTTGTCTTTAGATCAAGTTTATGAAACTAACACTCAAGAATAAAATACTAAAAATTGACAAAATATACCTTTTTCAAGGTTTACATAGGCCTTAAGGGAAACATAACAAAAAGTTGACTATCCTTAAGATAAGCTTAACCACCACATATTTCAACACCAAAAGAGATAACAAACATGAGACCTTAGAAAAAGAAACAATATGTAAATAGCTAAAGCAAAAAAATACTAAGAATCAAATGATAGAAAATACTACAATAAATAAATGGTTACAAAAAGTCATTGTGATAATAAAGTGTTTGAAACTTAGCATTGTGCCTAAGAAACAATGATAAGAAATTTGGATATTGTGCTCCAATAAAATAATCATTATAAAATAATAAATAACCAAAAAGTATTAATCCAAATCAAGATAGAAAATGATGATGTGGGATGTAGGGGTCAAGGAATGTTGCCGTAGAAAGCCATTCGCCTGGATCAAGCCAACAAGAAATTATAGCCTTTTTGGTGGTGACTAAGCCTCATCCCATCATCAAGAGGATCCCTCGATCCTTCATAATGGTGAGTAAAAGGGTCCCCTTGATGATGAGGCCTCCAATAGCTTGATTTACCATTACCTACCTACCTAGCTAGTTGTAGGGCCCTAATACCAAACTATCTTCCTTCGAAAATTGGGTTGCAACACTCCATATACCCAAGGGTAATTTATTAAGGGCACGAGCAACATATCCTCTAGGGGAAACCCAAAGGCCTTAGAGGGAAGGAATAGGGGGAACCAAAAGAGTCAAGTAAGGACTCAGTAAGGCCAACATACCTTGCTAAATGTTGGTCCAAAATCTACCTAAGGTAAATTGTGTGGCCAAGACTTGGCCAACATTGAATGACTTATCAAGCTACAAAGCTAGAAAAGGTCAATCTCCAAAGAAGGCTGGCTCCTGTAAGGTTCTAATTAGCTAAAATCTACAATAGGGGAAAAGGGTGCAAAAAAGGAAAAATGTAGCTGAATCTAGAACTTAAGATGGTACAAATTAAGCAACACCAAGGAGTGCACAAAGATCATGAAATAAAATAAACATCCAAACCTCCTAATAGACCAACCAATCTTATTAGTTGCAGAATAATATTCTTCAATAAATTTACAATCTAATAGAAGTAGAATTAATGCTCTATACATTCATCTAGCTAAAAAAAAAATTATCCACTCATACATACACATTTTGCAAAATGGAGAACCATAGGCCAAACAAAGATATGAGTTGTATTGCTTTCTTCAATAACTCTTCATACATGCAACTTGTAAACGTCTAATATTTGACCCCTTTTCAAGTGGCCATTGCTCTTATTTATAATATTTTCTATGGTTCAATATTTTAAAATTACAAAAATGTTTCTTATTTGAAAAACCATTACAACAAAATGTCAGATATCCAACTCAACACAGACACCATGCAACATCATTGATTTAAATTGAGATAACATGCTTGATTTCTAATTGTTGATCAGTCATTTCCTGTATGTGAGAAAGTAGTGGGGATGAGTTTAAATCTGGTCCATTCCTCCTTCTTGAAACAATCTCCGACAATTAATTTATAATGAATCTTGATAGGCTAAAAATATTTTGAAGGTTCGGCTCTTTGCAAGCTATCGTGACTGCATTGTAGCGACATGTCACGATGCTGCATCCATTCTCATGTCTTCATGCTTCCCAAAATTTTGTGACCGCAACATGATAATATATCGTGATATTGTACTTTTTATTACTTTGAAACCCTTTTGATGCAGGAGCATCCGAGGGCAACAAAGCAATCGAGCATCAACCAAAATTTTTGTTGTTATTTTTTTTCTAAGTGTTGCAATGTTATTTTTTCTAAGTGTTGCAAATAAAATGTCGTGATATCGTGACACAAAATGTGTCACGATATCGTGACCAAAACTGAAGATAGGGGAGCAGCGGACAAAATGTTGCGATTTCATGACATGTCGCAAAATCACGACCCAAGGCAGGCAAACAGAGGCACGGAGACCAAAGGTCACGAAATCGTGACATGTCACGATTTCGCGACATGTCACAAAATCGTGACCACTGCAGGGGAAACGAAGGCGCAGAGACCAAAGGTCACGAAATCATGACCATCGCAGGGGAAACGAAGGCGCGGAGACCAAAGGTCACGAAATCGAGACATGTTGCAAAATCGTGACCACCGTAGGGGAAACGAAGGCGTGGAGACCAAAGGTCGTGAAATCGCGACATGTCACGATTTCACAATCGAAACGGGAGAACAGAGGCCAATAGGAAAAAATGGCACAATATCGCGACATGTCACGATATTGCGGCCAAAACGGAGAGAGAAGGTGCAGAAAGAAAATGGTCGCGATATCGTGACATGTCGCGATATCGCGGCCAAAATGGAGAGAGAAGGTGCAAAAAGAAAATGGTCGCGATATCGCGACATGTCGCGATATCGCAACCAAACAGAAATACATGCACTCCCAGCCTTCATAAAGACGTCCCTTCATGCGCGGCAAGTTAACAACAGTGAAGCAGCAGTTTCAAAGGAGGATTTCAACGGGCATGTTGGCCACTCACGCAAGATATCTGGAGATGCGTTTATAGCAACTAACAACAAGCAGCAGATCGAGAAGAAGATTTCGTTGGGTATGGCAGCCAGTCGCGCACCTCACCTAGAGTCTCATCAATGCAACTTTCTAGAATTGTTCCAAGTGGCAATTGTAGATCGTGGGAAGTGTGAAAGCACAGAGGATCGGGACCTCGATAAAAACCCATGGATTGTAATGAGAGGGGGTTGGCAAACGGCAGTTTGGCTGTATATTCTTGTAAAATTCTTCCGAAGTATTGAATAAGAAATTGTTGTCTCTTGTTTCTCTGGTTTTTTGTATTATGCAAGATCGGTTCTCCACCACCTTTTGAGTCTTTGTAATTGTGATGTGGGGACATGTCGCGGTGTTGCACCTTTATTTCACCTCTTAGTGCTTTCAAAGTTTTTGAGGTTGCATAATGGAAATATGTCATGATACTTCTCACCTATTGATATTTTTGGGCCTTAGTGATCATTATGAAGAGACATGTCACGACATCACACCTTGTTTTTGCCTTGGAGCTTTTCAAGATTTTATGACCACGACATAGAAACAAGTTGTGACATCACGTTACTTTTTTTTCTTAAGCCTTTTCAAGCCTTTGTGACCGCAATGAAACAACAATTCATGATTTCATGATGTCTTTCTTCCTTCAAGTTTATTGAGTCTCGACAACCGTGACATGAATAAATGTTGCAACATCACATATTTTATTGGACTGAGATCTTCCCAGGATTTTACAATTGCAGCATTGAAACATATCAAGATGCTGGCCTAATTTCATCCTTATGCAAAACTTCAAAATTTTCAAAGTTTATCACCTTATTTCTCATGATGTAGTCATTTTGACCTACATTGGTGGTGCCTCCTAGGGTATTTTGCTTACAAAATTTTCAAAATTTAGGGCCTTATATATTGGGTAAACAAATTATAAATAAGTAGAAGAGGATAAATAGGGAAGCGATAAATGAATGAAAATTGAGAACTTAGGGGGATGAATAAATTATAAAAAATGAATGGAGGCTTTGGGGAACAAGGGAGGACTTCAGCATTTATTTCACTTTTCCCTTTGATCATCAGAAGGCTTTACTACCTCTACCTCTTCCTCGACCTCTTCATCTATTTCCTTTTCTGTGTCTCCTACAACTTCCTCTTTTTTTTATTATTCATACTCTTCACCTGTTTCCTTTTTAGCTTCTTCCTTTGCTTGGGTTTTGTTTCCTTATTCTTGGTCTTGTAGTATCTTAGCAATGTTGTTGTAGGCCTTGCAAGCATTTTTCTAGATTTCATTATCAAGGTTGTTGACCTTGTGAATTTTTGATAGATAAACTCCAACTAAGAAACTCTATCATAGGAAAAACTCTTGGTCTTTGTAATTAGCTCATCCACACAAGCTTTAATTTGGATGAAATTTTGCACTAACTGAAAGGCTTGTTCCTATTGTATAGGCTTTGGCCATCCCTCAATTTTAGATTCATCCTCCATAGCCATAGTTAGGGCTTCTCAGAGCTCCTTCTCACCTAGGATATTGTAATATTCATCCCAGAACCCAAGGAAACCACATTGTGTAGCTTTGTTCAGATACTTTATTATGCCTTTGGATTTAGCTTTGAGTTCTTGGACAAGCTTCCATCCTTGAGTCATGAGTCTATGTATTCTAAAAAATCTTCTAGCCACTATCTTGGCATAGGACCATTATTTTTTGGGAACTCTATTTGCTACCCATTCAAATTTTCTCTCGACTAGTGTTTGGATATTTTTTGCTACATGCAATATTGACTAAACAAAATCCTTGACATTCTTGAATTCATTTTCTACTATTTCTAATACTTGACTTATATCTTCCATGTATAGTAGTAGAGGCTAAAATTTGAGTCTCCTCTCCATAATATCCTTAGATATCTCTTTCTATACTTGTTTGGCATTTTCTTTGGAGAGTCCTATGGCTTTAGCTTCCTCTATTTGAATTTGTTGTTGGATATTCTTGATTTGTTCAGACAAAACTTGATTTTACTTTTTTGCCTCTTCGACCTCTTCCATGTACTGAGCCATTTTATGAAACTTGTCCTACCAATTCTTGACCTCATTCCTAAGGGCATTTTCAACATTACTTTGCTCACTCAATACATTCTCAAGTTCTTCAACCTTTTTCCTCTGCCTATGCAAATTTATCCTTATAGTAATCTCCATGTAAGTAGATAGTATCCATGTGAGATTTGGAAATCACTAATTTATCCTACATTGGTAGTCGTGTGATATCTTCTATTATTCCTTCGACCTAGTAGTCTTCTATAGTCATGTCCTTTTTTGGATTGTCAACCAAAGGCTTTATTGTCATTTTGGTTTGTTGGAGGATGGTTGGGTCTATCGCCATCATCTCCTTGAAATGAGTAGACTTATTGGAGGATTGGGAAACCTTCATATTCCACAAATATTGAGTATTTTTGGTGGCTTTCTTAAATTTTTGGAGCTTGGAGGTGATGGGATAAGTCTCAGTAGAGGAAGTGGATAGATACTGTAACAATGGGAAATAGGTAGCAGGGGAAAATGGAATTTTTATGAGAGTGGAATCCAGACTTGTACGGTGCAATGGATGTTGCTACAGAGGTTGTATAGGTAACTAATGGTGGTATTGAAATTGTAGGTGATGAAGGGTGGGTGGTGATGGCTAGAATAGATGGTGAAGTTGGTGGTGCAGTCAAACATTGTGGAGGTGAAGACTGAGCATCATTTTGACCAAAATGGGAGGGAATTTTTTTTGAGGAATTAGAAGGAGAAATATAAGAGGAAGGAATATTTATCATACCTAAGGCTGATCACTGAATTTTTTTTTCTCCTTGTGCACTTTTTATGATAAGTATTTGTTCAACAATATTTTCCTACTCAGAGGCATCTATATCTTGTTGTTGAGGTACCTGTTTGGAATTATTCCCCTACTCTAAGGTGCTCATTTCTTCCAATGTTTTCTCTTTTCTACCCTTCTTGTGTGTGTCTCCTTTAGTTGTATCCCCTACCTTCCTCTTGGATATTTTATGGGGAGGAGGATCAGTGATTATTTCTAAGACTTGTTGCTAAATTTGTGGTAGTGTTGCCTCGATCAGAGGGGGTGCTTCCCCAATAGAAGCTGATGCTACAAATTTTGGGGAGGTTGACTTGGAACCTTTAACCTTTGAAGTTTCTACTCCTAGAGACAAACTTCTGGCCTCTTATGCACCTGAATGAGCTTAGTGGTTCCTTGGCCATCCTATCCAAGGCCCTCCCTAATATATCCTAATTTTTACATTATTTTAGGTGCTTTTGAATATTTTTCTAGATGTTACTATGTGGGGGTGTACGCAGGTGTCTTCTCAACACTAGAAGTAGAGGGGACAGTGAATGCAATAGTAGGTTACTGAGAATAGGAGAGAATTTTTCATTTATCCATGTCTCTCTTCTTTGTTGTGTCTTTCATGGCTTGATCTACTTTGCAAGTCTTGAAAAAACTTAGTGCAATCTTTTTCCCAATATCCTCTTCCCAATACTCAAGTATTTATCATGCTTAGAGGAGAACTCATAATCATTTTTAATGTCGTATATTGAAGGGGTTGTATCAATTTCAACCCTCATACTCAACCAGGCATATATCTTGGCTTCAGTCCACTTGTAATTTTTTGGAAATTGGGTGATTTTAGATTTTTGTAAGACATATGTGGGTTCATTCTCAGGGTCATAATCCATGACCTGCTCATAGAAATCTTGCTATGGGAGCAATGGTTGCATTTGATGCACATGCCACTTTAATTTTTCATATTCCTTATTGTTTTTATGTTTCTCTATGTGTTCCCTGGTTGTTTTATAAAATTTTGAGGCCCTAGAACTATTAATAATGACTAGTTTTTCCATAAATTTATCAACAGGGTCATATATCCATCTATGTGGTAGATCTATCAGGCCCAAATATCTCATAGCCCAGGTGACCTCTTAATTTTGATTTTTTTTTAATTTTATACCCTAAAAATTGGTTGGGTAGGTGCAAGTTCCTTTTTTTCCCATGCTGGTGTCATACTTGCAATTAATATACTCAGTTTATCTGCAATACTCCATTGCAAATAACTAGTTTGTAACATAATGAGGGAGCAAAAATGATTTTCTAGTGAACCCATACACTCTGATGACTGTGCCCTCTATCAAGATGAATTAGTCCCCTTATTAAACATGAGGGTTTTGCAATACACTTTTAGCCATTTGGGACAACCTATCCATTTCTCTATGCAAAATTCTAAGAGTAGGTCCTAATAATTTCTTGTTAAAATTGAAATATGTTTCGAAGGTGGTCAAAACAGTAGTCCATGAATATAATGGCAAGGGTCTACCTTTTTTATATTTTTCTATCACAATAATACAAGGTATTTATTGTGCCATGAAGTAGAAGAAAACCTAGGCCAAATAGGAGCAATACCTAAAGGAAGTTCTAGACCGTTTCTGTATCTGCACAACTATTCATGAATTTGTCGATATAGAAATGAGGGCCAATCAAAGAAAATAGGCTTAGTGCCTTGGTCCATGAAAAAGTGTCATAGAACATGGGATTAGAATTGCAGTGAGCTATGGCAAGCTACCAACCTTGGACCTGCTCATTTGAATCCAAAACTGCTAACATCACTAATATCAAAAAAAATTTAGGGTTCTTAAACTTAGTGTTGGGATAGGGGTTTCGGGTAAATTTTTCCTTGTTGTTTTGGTTTTTTTTTACGACTCCACCCAAGTCCTCAAACAACTTTCCCTACTTGGAGCATATAATTTTGTTTGGTCATCAGGGTGAAAAGGTTTAGGTTTCTCAGTAGGAACCAGACCCATGGCAAAGACGATAGATAAAACATCAAGAGAAAGTGTGAATAGGGCTCTCCCCTATGCACTTTGAATAATTATATGCTTGGGGTTATAATATTTAGCTAGGGTATGGACCATTTCAGGGTATGGATGGACTGGAGTGCAATTATAAAAAGATAACAAGGAATGAAAGGAAAAAGTGTTAGGGTAGATGGGGTAATACCTTTCGATAACCTGTCTTCAACATCTATTCTGAGCCGCTCGACACCCTTCCATGTGACCACCATATCTATAATATTCATGTCTTTGTCTTAAAATTTAATGTCCTTTTCATCCTCAGCCTATGTTGAAGTCCCAATGATTAAAGATGAAGTTGCCATTATGACATGATAAAAGCCTTGAGCACTACTTCAATGAACTAAAATTGGCTAGTTGGTATGAGAAAACCTTCGGTGTTGAGAGGAAAATTTTTGTAAGTGAATAACTGTTAGGGTTTCTTCATTGTATATAGAGTTATTCAAGATTTAGGCCAAGTGAAATTATTGTAGTGGTTGACTACTCACTTGAAGGGTTAATTGACATGGTGATTCTACTTTAGTTCATGTGCCACCTTGCTCAATGAATCATAGATGACTTTACATTAATGATTGTCATGCTTCCCACTACCCTTTTCAAATTTGAAATGTGATCTTCCTCTAATTGTATGATAACAACCATTTTGGATTTAGAAGTGTTTTTACTCTAGTTGATCATGATATGGCGATGCATCATGACACCCCACCAAATTTTTGTTTCTAGAATTTCTAAACTTTGCTACCATGACATGGTGATACATCACATCATTGTGTGACTTCTTGATCTTTTCTATCTACATAGATCATGATCTTGAGATATATCGCAACATCATGACATCATCAAATAATAAATAGTATAGTACATATGATACATAAAGTACAAAGGGTGAATATTTTAATGGAAATAGAGCTTCAAATTAAAACCATTACCAGGGAATGGTTGAATTATTCCTTGTTCATCATGTAGTTGAAAAGCATTAAATTGTTTATCGGTAATTATTTTGAATGGACCTTTCCAAAAGGAGTCAAAATTTTTGTGCTTTCCTAGCTTTACCTTGTTTTCATTCCATCTTAGGACCTCCAACTTTAAACTTCCTGAAGGTGACCTTTTTGTCAAACCATCCCTTGGTTTCCCCTAGATGTTTTTGAAACTGCATATAGGATTCTTCTATTTGTTATTCTAACTACAAAAGTTGCATCAATCTGTATTCCACTAGATCACCCTCTATAGTATGGGTCTGATCCAGTAACTTCAAAGTAGGTATTTCCATATGTATGGGGAGAATAGCCTCTTTTCCATATACCAGAGCATAGGGAGATGTGTTAATAGACTTCTTAATGGTGATTCTATCTACCCACAATGATTGGTTTATTAGTAAATGCCAACTCCTCTTGTTATCCTTCAAAATCCTTTTTAGAATCATAAGCATATTCTTATTAATTGATTCTACTAAACCATTTCCCTATGGATAGTAGTTGGAGGAAGCCTTTAAATAGATTCTATATTTATCGATAAAATTTGTAATATTTTCTCCAATGAAGGATGGGCCATTATCGCTAACCAATGCATATGGTATGCAAAGCTTGTAATCAGGCTCTCAAAAAATTCAATCAATACCTCCTAATCAGCCTTTTTTGTGGGTATTGATTCAATCCATTTGGTGAAATAATCTATAATAGTCAAAATATACTTGTGCCCTACTGATGAATTTGGTTCTATCACCCCTACGAAGTCCAGTCCCCATTGATAGAAAGGTTCTTCCACTTGGATGGGCTTGAGGGGTAAGGACGTATTTCTATTTCTTTCCACATGCCTTAAGCATTCTTCACATGCTCTCATAATTTTAAAAACATCAGAGAAGATGGTTGGCCAGTAACAACCTATCCTCAGTATTTTCAACATAGTTGTTTTGCATGAATAGTGACCTCTTGATAAACCTTCATGGAACTCCTTCGCGATCTTCTACTTCTGATTATATTTGATGCATTTCAAAAGGAATCCATCTATTTTTTTGTATAAGTATTTAGGTAACATAATATATTTCACAACTTGTAGCATATACCTTCTTCTTTGTGAGGCATTCAGGTTTATTAGGCATCATCCTATTTGGAAATAGTTTATGAGTTTTTCAACCCAATATAAGCTTTCTAAGGATTGTCCATTCTCTTGAATTGATTATGGTGTTTGACATGATACATAGTCCATTTTAACCCTTTTGGAAAATTCTTGGCATAAAAATTTATCTCTTACCAGCTTAATGGGGTGAATCCCTACATAGTACTCATGGATATTTGACACCCATCCTGCTCTTTTTTCACCAAGCTCTCACTGAATTATAAAGTTTCTAACATTATGATGTACGACATATACTAGAGTCTTGCTTTGGGATAGAAAATATTTAAATTTATTTAACAATTTCATGATCACATACACTTGTTTTTCAATGAATTTATATCTTTCCTCATGATATTGCATTGTCTGACTTAGGAAGGTGATAGGTCTCTCCTCATTGTCTTCTCCCTTTTGTGTAAGCACTACAACATAACTTTCTTGTTCACCAACTGCGTATAAAATGAAGTCCCATGAGTAATATGGATTGATGAGTATGGGTGCCCTAGAAATTGACTCCTTAATCCTTTTAAATGAATCCTTTTGCAAGTTTATCCATCTTAAATCCATATATTTCTTCAATAATTCAGTTGTTAGTTTCATGATTTGTGCAAAGTCTGCAATAAACTTACACACGAAGTTGATTTTTCTTAAGAAATATTGCAACCCTTTCTTATTCAATGGAAAAGAAATATCTAAGAGAGATTTCACCATTTTTGGGTCAATGGCTAGCCCTACCTCAGGAATAATATGATCCAACAGTGTTCCTTCCTAGACACGAAGATGGATTTCTTCATATTCATGGAAATCCCAAATTTTCTACACTTATCAAAAATCATTTTGAGATGTTCAATATGTTTTTCCTTTCTATGGGAGAATACTCTCATATCATCTAGATAAATGACTATTAATTTTTCACCAATTATCCAAAATATAGGTTCATTGCTCTTTGAAAAGTAGCCCTTGCATTGGATATACCAAAAGGTATTCATTGATATGCAAAAGTTCCCCATTTGGTAGTGAACGTAGTTTTGTGCTAGTATTCATATCCAAACCAAACCTGATTGTAACCAGAGAATCAATCTAAAAATGAGAATATCTTTGCTCCTACTACAGTATGTAGTATTTGATATATTTGAGGTAGAGGATAATAATTTTTTAATGAGGCTCTATTCAGATTCTTGAAATCCACATAAAAACTGATAATCCCATTATTTTTCTTGACTGGTACTAGATTAGAAACCCATGTGGAGTGTTTGAAAAGATAAATTATTTTGGCATTAAGTAACTTCAATAGCTCTTACTTCATCACAACTTCTATTTTTGAATTGATAGGCCTCTACTTCTATCAAAAAGGTTTTGAACCTGGTTCAAGTTCAATGATGTATTATATTGTCTCTTTACTGTGCATCTTGAGGTCATCATACATCCAGGATATAATATCATTGAAATATTTACATAATTCTTGGACTTGTTCAACCTCTTCTTTTGAATATTGAACCCCAACCTTAAGCATTTTATTGGTTCTATTTGCATTTATTTGTATTTTTGCTTATCAACTTTTATTTCATAGCTCAATGGCCGATCACTACTATCAAAAAAAAATTCAAGAGTTAGTAGACCTTTCAGTATATGGTTGTTCTTGAGATCTATCAAACCTTCATATTCTACATCTTCCAAAGCATGATCACTTGAATAGTTCATCTCATGTATCAAGAAATCTACCACTTGTTCATCATTTTCAAAGACCTACCCAAAGGTATCTTTATCTGGAACTGAAGGTCTATATATTCACCTTATTATCTTAGATTTTTGTATGACATTGGCTATTGGGAAATAGTTGGCTCCTACAGATGCTAATAAATCAGCATGAGTATTATGCTTCCTAGGAATAACCTTGATATTCAGAGCCTTAAAAGCTTCAAATAGATCTCATACTTTATTTTGATAAGCCTTGAGGTAATGCTGCTTACTAATACACTTCTTTATGACCTGGTTCACTATCAATTCTAAATATCCATATATCTATAGCTATTTAACCCCTAACTTCTCTGCCTTCCCCAATACTAAACAAAGTGACTCATATTCTATTACATTATTTATGTAGCTTCATTTTAATATGTATGAAAATACTTTCTCAACCCTATTTGGTGAGATTAACAGTATACCTGCTCTAGCTCCATTTCTACATCTAGCACCTTCAAAAAAAATTCAGATATAGATTGTGGGAGAATCTTGTTTTGATAGAGTGGGTGATTCAACCTTTTTAATTTTTGTGATTGAATATGTCCCAATCCTTGTTTCAATCATGGCATTGAAGTATTTCAAGGAAAAATGATATTTAGTTTGGAGTTCTTCTAGAACTTCTTCCATCAGATCCAGTACTTCAATATCTTTAGTAAGCATACTAACATCATTAGCATATTTATCATATTCTTCAAATTTCTCAATATGAAAGGAAGAAGGATTTTTATTTTGATTCTTCTACCTTTGTATGGGATATCCATATGTGAGTAGTCAAGGGATAAATACCCTCCTATCTTATCTATGAACTCCCTTGAAAGACACATGCCAAAATAAGGCTCCAAGTCAACTACAACCACTTCCTGTATGATTGTAACTTAAGGTATTCTTTGCAACACTATAGGGATATCCTTGATCACCCCCACTATCTTGACTAGGGTCTCATCTAGATGTAGTACTCCCAAATTAATTCTAGTATATTCCATCCCCATGATATCACATACAACTTTGGGCATCACTGTAGTAGATGCATTTGAATCTATCATGTAATTATGCACCACCCATGCTTCCATTTGTAGTGATAAATAGAAAGGAGGGGATCTATTATTTCCCGTTGCTTGTGTTGAACTTGCTTGAGATAGATGCAAATGAGGATAATATTTATCCTTATTTTTTATTTATTTGAGGTATGCTTGTAGCAAATCAATCCGCCTTGGAAGCAACAATGCATCTTACATGCTTGTCTTTGATGGTGTCTTCTTTATTTCTTCCACAATATTGAAAACATGAGCATCAAATTGTTTATCTTTATATTTTTAAGGTTGGTCATACCTATTGCTATATCCTTGGATTGCTTCTATTTCCAGATGCTTAGTCAAATAGGGGTATCTCAATTTATCCCTTGCTTTTTCTTGAGTTTTAGCTTCCATTTATGTAGCATCATTCTTGTTTATTTTTGCTCATTTGAATGGAGTCGCTAGGTGATTTTTATTTAAATAGGGCAAAGACAAACACCAAATATTTGACCTATGTAATTTATGGGATTTGGTCCAATAGTGCATGCCAAAAAATTGTTGATTCAAAATTTACCTAAGGTAAATTGTGTGCCCAAGACTTGGCAAACATTGAATGATTGGTTAAGCTGCAAAGCTAGACAAGGTCAATCTCTAGAGAAGACTGGTTCTTGTAAGGTTCTAACTAGCTAAATTCTACAATGGGGGAAAAGGGTACAGAAAGAAAAAAATGTAGTTGAAGCTAAAATTTAATATGGTGCAAATTAAGTAACATTAAGGAGTGCACAAATATCATGAAACAAAAAAAAAATCCAAACCTCCTAATAGACCAACTAGTCTTATCATCTGTAGAATAATATTCTTCAATAAATTTATGATCAAGCAGATGCAAATTATAGAACTAGAGGACAAGTATATGTAGAAATATAGGAAATAAAATTAATTCTCTATACATTCATCTAGCTAAAATAGAAAAATCCATCCACTCATACATACATATTCTATAAAATGGGGAACCAAAGGTCAAACATAGATTTGAGCTGTATTGCTTTCTTCAAGAACTCTTCATACATGCAACTTGTAAACACCTAAGAGACAACCCATTTTCAAGAGGCCATTGCTCTTATTCACAATATTTCCTATGGTTCAATATCTTAAAAGTAAAAATATGTTTCTTTTTTGAAAAACTATTACAAAAAATTATCAGACATCTAGCTCGACACAGATACCATGCAACATCAATGATTTAAACTAGGATAACATGCTTGATTTCTAATTATTGATCACCATTTATTTCATGTGAGAAAGTAGTGGGGATGAGTTTAAATCTGATCCATTCCTCCTTGAAACAATATCCCACCATTGATTTGTAACAAATGTTGATAGGATGAAACTCTTATGAAGGTTCGGTTCTCCACAAGCTATCGTGGTTGCATCACAGTAACATTTCATGACACCACATCCCTTCTTATGTCTTTGGGCTTCTTAATATTTTATGATCATGATGTGACAACATGTCATGATGTCATACCTTTATTAAATTTGAAGCTCTTCTGAGTATTTGTGATCTCGACATGGGGACATGTCACGACATCGCACCTTTATTTCGTCTCTTAGTGCTTTCAAAATTTTTGTGGTTACAATATGGAAACATGTCTCTATGTCATGATAATTTTCACCTATTTATATTTTTGGGCCTTAGTGATCGCTATGGAAAGACATGTCATGATGTTGCACCCTATTTTTGTGATCCTAACATAGAAACAAGTTGTGGAATTACGTTACTTTTTCTTCTTAAGCCTTTTCAAGCCTCAACGACCATAATGGAGTGACAATACATGGTTTCATGATGTACTTATTACCTAAAGTTTCTTGAGACTCAACGATCGTGGCATGAAGACATGTCATGACGTCATATATTTTATTGGACTGAGATCTTACTAGGCTTTTACAATTGTGGCATTGAAACATGTCAAGATGCTACACCTAATTTCATCCTGATGTAAAACTTAATTTTTTTTAGAGTTTATCACCTTATTTCTCTTGTAGTCATTTTTACCTACACTAACCTTCATCAAGATCCCCTTAGAGACTCATATGTGGGAAAGGTTAGAAGAGCATGGAAAAACATCAAGGACTAGAAAATACCCATTAAATAAGGTCCAATGGAATACTATGTAGGAGCATCTTTAGAAAATCAGATATCATAAGGAACATGGCAATGTAAAAAGCAAAACAAATCCAACCTAGGGCTGACCTAAATTATAGGGGAGGCATAATTGGATCAATTGTATTATCGAAAGGAATACCTATACCCAGACCCCTATCAAAATTTGGTGAGTTGATAAAAGAAATTAGTCATCAAAATAGGTCAAAGGCCAAGGGAACGTGGGACCTCATCAAATGAAGCTGAAACTTGGGTTCATTTCTCCATAAAGGAATGTTGATATAATAAATAGCCTCTCTAAAGAGATGACCATGCCACATATGTAGGAATTTATGGTGATTTAAATCCTTACAACTTTGGACTCCCTAGAATTTAATGTAGCATAATCCTCTAAATCTTGTAACTAAAGCTAACTTTGGCACTCATACCCACATTCATTTTGGGAGTAATTTTGAATTTCAAACCTTTTTTATAAATATTATAAATAATAGTTCCCATAGGTAAAGAAATAGTTTTGGATTTGTTACTATTTCAAGCATATGATCTATGGAATTTGTTTTTTCTTTTGTACTCTCTTTCTTAGTTTGGACTCAAGCCTTGAGCCAACTGCATGTACAGGCCTCAGGTCTCTTTTGATAATACATATTACATAATTGTATGAATAAATCTATGTTCAACTCCTTGTCTTTCTTGGTTCATTCACTCATTCATACCATTGAGTATATATATATATATATATATATTGGCACATAACCACCCTTAGGTAGGCTAGCTAGGTTATATTTTATATAGTTTGATTTATCCTTTATTTCATGATTTCTTTCTCTTTCCAATTTTCCCTTGAAGCATCTAAGATAGGAGTATATTAGCAAACTAGAAGAAGGCAAGCACTAAATAAAATAGCCAAATGTAAGGAGCCTACCTTGGGTAAAAAACCCAAAGATTTTTGATAGGAACCATGTCCCATGCTCTCTAATACTTCCTAGGATTAGTGCCCCCACACAAGGCACGAGGTACCAAATACACCTGCTCAGAGGGAGTCCTAAGGAACAAATACCACAACTGTGGGATGTCATAGTGCCCAAGGAGGTGCAAGGATCACATCTGACCCCAAATAGTTTAAACTAACACAAGTAGTGGGACATAAAATTTAAAACCAATTAGGTTATACTGGCACACCTAGTGGGACACAAATTTAAAAATATCCATCGTTGATCAAGAAATTAGACCATTGTTCTAGTGAACGCCATGGTCATTAGCTTTCTAAAACACCTTGCAGATTCACTTGGTGACTCTGCTACTAAAGAAGAATCCAAAAGAAGAAGCCACCATCCCAAGATTGAGGTTGTGATGGGAACCTTCGTATGGCCAGCAAAATCCCCTACTTGGAGAGCCTACTAAAAAAAAAAAATTGGGAATCCTTCAATGAGGTGTCTAAAGGTAGGTTTATGATTACATGAGTGAGAGGCCTACCACCAAATTGATAGTAAGAGAAAATCCTTGACTTATCCTCCCTCCTTTGAATCTAAACATCATACAAATGTATTGATGATAAATGATGGATACCCCAACAAATCAAAACTTGATAACTCTCCCAACTTAGTACAATGGAGGTCCTTTTTGGTTGCTAGTAGTACTAGCTACATGGGATCAAATTCTAGATTCTATGGTAAAGTCCTTATCGTATTTTATTGAAGAAGATGCAACCATCATGATAGAAAATATATAGCACATGGTAAGTCTGTATGCACTATACAATGTTGGGGAAAAATATATTGCTCTTAGGCTTCTAGTCTCTTCCATAAAATAAAAATCTAGGGACTGGTATGTCTTCATCATTCAAAATTTTATCATTGATTGGGATCAACTTTTTGATTGATTTGGAGAGAAGATAGATAGGTTTTAACTACTAGAATAAATAGTGACCATCAAAAGGGTCCCTATGGAAGGTATGGATGATTTTAATGCTAAATTCTAGAAATATTGGTAGAGGGTCCCAAAAGAAAATTGGCTACTAACAGGTATGGCTTTTATATACTACATAAAAGCAAACAATTCTGAAATAGCCATCATGGTAAAGATACGAGGTGGCAACTCATTACCTGTGGCTTATGGAATAGCCACTCAAGCTATGTGAGACCTCATAAAAATTGGAAGGCTAGCCCCTAGGCCACCCACCCTCCTTTTTCTAGAACTTTAGTTGTTGTGTCATACCCCTTTGGTTATAAAACTAATCAATTTCCAACTAGCCTTAGTATCTAGTCAACCTTCCCCATCCATAAAAAATCCTCCCACCACCTTTGTCTCCTCATCCTCACAATATCTAAAAATAGAAATAATACAAAATGATATTAGGGATATGAACAATGCAATAATATCCCTCAAGCATAAAAAAAAAACTTCCAAAGATTTAGCTACTAGAATTACCCTCATTCTTCATTCCATCAGAACAAATTAGGTTACCAACCACTATTGAATGGATATTAGAAATGAACTCCAGTAGAAAACTTGGTTCCTTCCAAAATATTAGAAGGCAAATGATACCTATCTTAGTGCCTATACAACCAGCTCCTACTAAACAGGTAGGAGACGTGGTCCCAACTCAAAACAATTACATAGTAGATCCTTATGGTTGTTATGCTACTACACAGACTATGGATACCTCCAATAGGCTATGTGTCTAATACCCCCAACCATTGAGATTATGTAGATTTTGGACCCAACCATTTAAAACCTACTACCAAAGGATTCCTTGGTACTAGATACTAGAGCATAAAAATAAACTTTAGTAACCTAGGACAAGGGATAAGTCTTTTCTATACTTGGATGGATGAGCACTCAATCATACCACCAAGACCAATCCCAATTTGGTGTTCTCACTAGAAGCAAGAGGAATGTGGTAGAGGAGGCCCTAAACCAATAATAATTGGAACAAGATACCCAAATGTAAGGAAATAATCAAGCTCAAGAGGTAAACTTGGACTAGATCATATCACTAGCACCTAGGCATCCCACACCAAATACAACCAAAGTTGGTTTTGGTCCAAGCATCAAGCCTCAATATTGAAAGACCTAGGGAATATTGGATGTTAAACATTGAACCAAGGGATTAGCCATTAGAATATTTCAATGTGGTCAAGCACCTTAAAAGATCCATCATATTGGTGTTGATATGAGATATCCTCACCCTCTTGAAATATATGAAGTAGCTAGAGAAAGCCTTGGAGAAGTAGAAGATCACTGGTCAATAGAAGGAACAAGCAATCTTATAAATATTCAGTACCAATAGGCCTAAGTTGTAGTCATTCTATCTAACACTCATATGCGACAACAAACTCATCCACAACTGCTTTATGGATTCTAAAACAAGCACTTTGGTCATGCCCAAAAGGGTGGTTAATGCCTTAGAGTTGACATACAAGCTAATAAAACAAGGAGTGGTGCAACTAGATGGAACCCCAATACCCATCCTTGACGTTCTAAAATACCTACAACTTTCTTTGTATGCATGTACCAATGTGATCGTTATTTTATCATAAGGAGTGGTAGCTATGATTGATCTTCCTACATCATTTGGACTCTACCTCTCTCAATATTTCATCATAAAAATTGATAGGTACTTTTATCTAGATTGGTCCAACATATTCCTAAGGGCTTGCTAGAGGGCTAAGATGAAGGTACCATATGAACCACTCTACATGCACCATGTAGAGTTTAATACAGTTAACAGGGTTGAAGGGGAGTGGGCTTACCTAGTTGTTGAAAGAGAACCAAAGACACTCAGGGATGAGGTACACATCCAAGTGATACATAATAAGATGGATGAATGGGTAGATGACATGTGGAGAGTAGACTTATATGGATAACTAGAGATAACTAAAATTGAGGTACACCTGATACAAGGAGAAGAACTTAGCATACTAGTAGAGTCTAGCTCTTTAGATAGCCATGTTACAATAGGAGCCAAGGTACATATCCCCACTCAGCCAAGATACCAAGATAAATAGAAGTTAAAATCACTAAGGTTTGGGTATTACAAATTTTTATAAAATGATAATATAGGGAGGATCGACATGTGTATACACATAGCATCACGTACATTATGTAAATATATGATATTTAACTAAAGGAAGATCAAGTACTATATTTATTGGTCAATGTAAATAGATAACACAAAGATAAAGAGCAAAGTATTTTGGGAAACTCACCACATGTGCAAAAGAAATGGTGCATGGAACAAGAAGACTAGTGATAGATGAGAGTGGCATTATGCAATCATCTCTTGAGCTATATGCAAAGGCCACCAAAAAGAAAATTCCACACAAACAATAGGTGACAACATGATAAATAACCATGCCATCCCTGATCCAACCACATGTGAAGGATTTAGGAGGAGAAAGGCAATACAAGAGGATCTCTATGCCTTATCAATCAAAATTATACAAGAAGGACTTCCTTTGGATATATTTGTAAGAGCCTATACTTCCTCTCCTAAGTTTACAAGCTTCCAAAACCTACCTCAAAGACTTTATACCCAATGAATAAGGCTACCATTTGCTAGGTTCTTTTACTCCTACAAGTAGAAGTTCCTCATGAGTTGTTAGAATTATAATGAAGTTCTCACTACAATGGGGTAGGTTCTTGCCCTTAAAGGAATATAAACAAATATTATCACCTAATCCATCCAAATTAAGGGCCCTAAAGATCCATCCACGTACCAAGTAGCTAATTTAGAGAAAGCACTTGCAAAGGATAGTCTATGTTGAAGACTGATAACAGGCTCAAAGATCCCTTCACCTTGAGGTAAAGTACTTCACCTAGATCAAGAAAAATAGGAATTCTAGATTTTTTTATGATGACATCCTCATCTCATCATCAAGCCTTCTCAATGATGATTAAAAGGTCCTCTTGATGATGAGGCCTCTAATAGCTCAATCTAATGTACTTTCCTACCTAGCCATATATAGGGCCCTAAGACTAGACTATATTCCTTCAAAAATTGGGTTGTAACATTCCATATACCTAGGAGTAATTTATCAAGGGCATGAACAATATACCCAACAAAGGAAACCCAAAGGCCTTGGAGGGAAAGAATAGGGGGAACAAACACTACACCAAAAAAGGGCTTTAAAAATGGCTAAAATAAGGTGGTTTTTTATGGTGGTAAAAAATCACCCTAATATATCCTAAGATATCAGTTTATAACCACCCTATTAGGATCACCCTAAGAGGTGGATATAAACCACCATCTTAGAACTGAGACAATGGTTATAAACCATCGTCTTAGGGTTAGACTAAGATGTCAATTATAAATTGCTATCTTAGGGTGATCTAAGAGGGTAGTTTATAACCACCCTCTTATCCTAAAGAGGGCAGTTATAAACTACCTTCTTCGAGGTGGTTTAGATTTTTTTAATAGATGGGCTTAAACCCTCATGCGATGAAATCATTGTTTCTTCGAAGCTTCATGAATAGATAGTCCATTTGCCTTAGCTATTGCAACCTCCACACCACGCACATATTTTCCACACTACACACACAACCTCCACACCACATGCACAAACTAGGGCTCTTGGGCTTCGATTCGTGCTATTCATTTTTTGGCTGGGGTTTGCCCTAAAATTTATCTAAAACTTCTAGGGCTCCCAAGATTCAATTTGTGTTGTTCATTTTTTGGCTAGGATTTACCCTAAAATATCTCTGAAACTTTTTCTAATTTACTCAAAATGGCGAGATATGAGGGTCGAAGTTGAAGGTACAGAATGGTGTATGAAGATGAATTCAATATTGGAAGAGACAAGGTTAGTTAGGTCAGTGAATTTAGCATTATTTTAGGTATTTTTGTGATTAGGGTTTGGAAATTTTTAGTTTGTAATGTTGTGTTTATGCATGATATTTGTAATAATTAAACCCTAGATTAAACTTTACATTAAAATTTAAACCCTAATTTAGGCCACTTTTCATGGGGGCATTTGAGAAAGTAGAGTTTTCCTTTGAAGAAATTGTTTTGAGGGAAATTTTGGTGTACCATACATAGAACCTAGTAGCCTCAGATGAACCAAATAGAACCCTAGCAATATTTTGCTTTGTTCTCACTTCAATAGGAGAACTGATAACTCTATCACATAATGGTATGGTCTATAAATATGAATAATGGAATTCACCTTTGATGGATTTTTGAAAACAACAATAGAAGATTCACTCTACACTTGGCCACAACCCAAGACTATGAAGAGACAGTCATTTGATGGCAGAGCACATTGGTACTGATAGAAGGTATTACATTTTAGTATTAATAAATCAATGTCATCAACTACTATATTATAAAGGCAACTAGTTGCAATTGAGTCATGTGCGGCTTAATGAAGGGTGTTGAAGGGTTCAATCTTCACTCTATTGGTGGCTCAACACCCTAATAACTAGAAGGGCCAATAAGAACCCAGATTCAAGTTAGAGTGGATCCATCCTTCATAATAAAACAATGAGTCAAAAGGGTGAATGGTTGATGTTATCTTTACTGCAGTTGCCTTTAAAACCTTCTCCAACAAACTCACAAAAGAACAATACATTGTTAAACTATTTATTTTATATTTTTTATGATTTTGTGTTTCAATCCCTTTGAATAAGGAGATATAAACTTTGCTATCTCAAAAAATAGGTCTTTCAGAAGCACGGTAAAAGCTCATACAAAGGGAAGTATCCTCTAAATATACAAACAATATTATTAAAAATTCACATTTTTTAATTTCATTACACTTTTACCACTTTTTTTAGTAAAAGGTGTCTACCTATCAACCAGAAACACAACACCAACTGCTTCGTTGACATGGAAACAAGTACTACAACTATCATGGATGCTTAATCAAACCCTTATCAATGTAAAATGTTTACCAGATGACAACCTTAGCAAGGTTTATAAAAAAATTTATTATCATTCCAATTTCCAGGTATTGCAATGCTCTATAATTAGAGAACAGTTTGACACAAACCTTTAGATATGATATTGATGTTTCTATTTCATATTACCATATAACTCTTTTGGTCATGTAGAGACAAAAAATAATTTCTGTCTTCCAAATTATCTTTATTAGAGGCAACCATATAGGATGAAGAAGAACAATCACATTTCATATGCTAATCAAAGTTGATGTTTATAAGCAAATAACCCCCAAAATATGCGTTACTAACCAAACAAACATTCAAAGTTAAAATTAAAGGTTGGTAGGGCGCATGGGTTACAATAGAGACAACCTACAACCTCTACATTTCAATTGCTTCAGATAAACTATCCATGGACTCCTCAACCACATCCATGCGACATCCAAGATCACCCTTTTCATCTTCTTCCTCCAACTCAACCATGCATTCATGCACTTGGTTGACCAATTTCTTGCAATCATGAAACTCTATGACCGATTTCTGAGACTGCCAAGTACTCTTCTGAATAAACTCAATGTGTCTCATGGTAAGGTTTAGAGTTTGCACAACACTTTATATATATATCTTTGATTATTTTCATCATCCACTCTATTTTTTAGATGCAATTTCATTTACAAATATTGTTATTTAATATGTAGCAAGATTGGTTGGTGATAAGAAGTGTTGAGGTAGTTTTGTAAAATGTGGATAAAGTTGAGGTTTAACATATAGACACCTAATATTTGAATATGATCAAGGTTGGGTATACACCATTTTTGAAAATGACTTTTTAATAATAAGGTACCAATTTATTTTTTTGAGGCTTATGCATGTTTGGTAATCCTCTTTGGATATACAAGTAATATATACAATTTATACAAGTAATATATAAATTACAAATAAGAAATATTATTTATTACAATAAGCTATAAACAGAGTTATGCATAAGAGGTTGGACTCAAAATGCACTTGTAACAAAATGGCGAATCTTAATTGAAATCAATGTGAACCCTAAGAAAATCAAATCAATCATCTTCACACCAAAATTTGGGGTATTTGAAGCCCTAAAATATAATGTCATATTTGGGTAAAATTTTGACCTATTAAATGATATTATAAATTCATAAAAATGCCACCATTATATCAGGATCGAAAAGAGCTTTCCAACGAGTACAAATATGCCTATGTTTGGATATATATTGTGGTGAATTGACCCTAAGAAACAATTGGTCCAAAAAATTTAGGTGAATGGGCTGATGTCGAGGGTCCTCATATTCACCAATTTGTAATTTTGGAAATCCTAATATTCACCCAATTTACGAATATTTTCCACTATGCATAACTCTGGCTATAAATAATATTTATTTAAGTATATGATGTTGTGGAGTCTTGAAAAATAAACTATAAAACTGCATGCTTTTGTACATTGTAATATGTTTTTAGGATGTTTAAAAGATTTATTATCAGTTTTAATGACCTGCGATGAAGGGGCAACAACTTGTTAGTTTAATTTCTAGGTCTACCAATATAACACTTATATCTCAATTGTTTGTAAATTTCATTTTGTTAGTTTAAGTTCTAGGTCTATGATTTATGTAGATTTAGAACAATTACAAGATATTTTACATACCCTTACATGTAGCTATCGTCTGGAAGTCCATGGATTAAGATGCCTTGCAGAATTAATTTCCAACATAACCATTTTCATCTCTTGAGAATTAAATTATTTCCACAGATTTTATTTGTCTTTCATTTTTTCAGAGCATTCGTTACCCTAGATGGGGCTTATGTATATGATGGTGCCTAGTGATTTTTTTAAGGCTACCTAGTTAATGAAAATATCCTATTAAAAAGTATACGCATGTAAACATTTTTGTGTCATATATTTTTTCATTTTCATAAATTAAACATATATGCTTTTTATAATGTTGTATCCAATTGTATCCATATTAGATCTAGAAAATTTATCGTATCCATATCCAATTTTGTACCAGTATCAGATATCGTATCCATTTCCATCAAACATAGACATTATAATTAAAGGCACAACCATCTAGCACTAACCAAGTTTCAATGAGCTCTTCCCTGTCAGATATCTAGTTGTGCTTCTGGAGTAGCTATAAACACATCCTTGATAAATTCAATAAATGAAGAACCATATATTGCCAACGAAGCAATGAAGTCATTTCAAAATATTAGCAGGTTAAGCATATTAAGATTTTTCCACCGAATTATTTAGATTTGCATTCAAAATATTAAGGGGTTCAAGGCTATGACATGGTAAAGATCCTTTAGAATTTTATTGAATGGGATAAGATGACCTTAAGAAATTTTAGAGATTTGGATTCCTCCATGCTTTCAAAAAGGGACCCAAATACGAAGTGTAATTCATCCACAATTAAATATTTTACAAAGTTCTTAATATATAAAACAAGAGTTGGAATTCCAAGAGTATAATTCTTGGACATTGGAAGGGCTAGAATCTCAGTAGGAGGCAACTTGCAAACTTCTATATAGACACCTGATATTTGAATATGATCAAGGTTGGGTATACACCATTTTGGAATTGGATAAACAAGTAATATATACAATTTATACAAGTAATATATCAACTACAAAAAAAATCTTATTTATGACACTAAGCTATAAATAATATTTCTTTAAGTATAGCATGTTATGGAGTCTTGAAAAATAAACTATAAGACTTTGCATGATTTTGTACATTGTAATATGTTTTTAGGATGTTTAAAATATTTATTATCAGTTTTGATGAGCTGCAATGAAGGGGCAACAACTTGTTAGTTTAAGTTCTAGGTCTACCAATATAACACTTATATCTCAATTCTCTGCAAAATTCATTTTGTTAGTTTAAGTTCTAGGTCTACGATTTATGTAGATTTAGAAAAAATACGAGATATTTTACATACCCTTACATCTAGCTATAATTTGGCAGTCCATGGATCAATATGCCTTGCATAATTACTTTCCAACAGAACCATTTTCATCTCCTGATAATTAAATTATTTCCATAGATTTGCTTTGTCATTTATTTTTTCAGGGCATTCTTTACCTTAGATGGGGCTTATGTATATGATGGTGCATGGTGAATTTTTTAAGGCTACTTTACCCCAGTGTGACAAGAAATAGTACTTTTTAAAAATTAATCCTCTACTATTTGTTTGCATGAATATTTTAAAAGGTCATTTGATCAAATCAATAAGGATTGGAGACTTAACACATAATCTCATTTCCACAGTCTAGTATAGGTGAAAAGACTAGCAAAGGATGAGAAAAGAGAAAATATTATGATAGTGCCAAAGGAAGTCACATTGCAAAGTAAATAATAATAATTTTCAAGGTGTTTATCACTTCCTATGTTTATCTGAGTGCATTCAGTTCATTGTTATTTTTTCTCCTACTAAATCTGATAAAACATGGGCTTTGATTACTTTTAAATGTTGTCCATTAGATAAATATGTATGGGATTCTTTTCTTAATTAGAAGCCTTTATTCCAGGATTATTTTAAGAAATTAATTTCAAATATATACATATATATATATATATATATATATATATATATATATATATATATATATATATATATATATGTATATATATATGTATATATATGTATATGTATATATATATATGTATATATATATATATATATATATATATATATATATATATATATATATATATATATATATCTTTGATTATTTTCATCATCCACTCTACTTTTTAGATGTAATTTCATTTACAAATATTGTTATTTAATATGCAATGAGGTTGGTTGGTGATAAGAAGTGTTGAGGTAGTTTTGTAAAATGTGGATAAAATTGAGGTTTAACATATAGACACCTGCTATTTAAATATGATCAAGGTTAGGTATACACCATTTTTGAAAACGACTTTTTAATAATAAGGTACCAATTTATTTTTTTGAGGCTTATGCAGGTTTGGTAATCCTCTATGAATATACAAGTAATATATACAATTTATACAAGTAATGTTAGATTTTGATGTAACGAGCACTGCGAGATAGCAATTACAAGATGCAGAATAATATGAAATAGAATAAATTTGCTAGATGACTGAAATATGCAATAAATAGAAATGATATAAAAGAATACAATGTAGCTATGGAGTAAATGAACACTAATTATAAATCTATTGAACTACATTGCACCCATCACCAATGGATGGTGATACACACAGAACTATGCTGAGCACTAAGCTACACTATCAGACTATGTCCCCTGACTCTATGTCTATCTAAAAGTGAGACCTTCCTTATATAGGTAAAATAGGATACTTGGCCAACACTCTACCTAGCTATGCAAGGGACAACTTGCACATGTACAACTTGCACATTGACACTTGTGCATTTATTACATTGCATGGACTAACTACATAACTTGCCCCTAAAGTAATCTAAGTATGTATCTTGGAAGTTACATTTACATAACCCAAATGATGGAATATAATCTATTTCTAACAACCCCTATATTACATTATTTGGGTATTGAAGACTTTAGTATTCAATATGGATCTTCTTCTTCTTCATCATGAAATTTGTATTCTTCCTCTGCATTCTTTGTATTCATGTTCAACAGGTAATTTGTGTCTTCATATGATGCAAAGTAAGCTGGAGCCAAGGCTACTTCTTTCAATTGAATTTGCATTGTATTCCTCATTTATCTACTTGTTCACAGTAGTTTTGATCTGGTTCCTATTTTGTTGCTTTAGTCTTCATGTCATGGCCTATTTTAGTATGTCTCTTCTTCCTTTTTCTTCTTCTCTTCCTATGATTATGCTTTGATGTAGGTGAAATATCTGCTTTATAACAAGTTAGTCTATCATCATAATAGTATTGTTCTTTATTACCAGTTTGTTTCTTGTGTTGAGTAAGTACAAACACAATTAATGATAGATAAATCATTAGACATTCTTCTAGTGAAAATATAACCAATATTTGTGAGTTCCACCATGCTATGAAGAGAATTTCATGAAGATAGTTAATCAATGTTGTAAAGCTACCTTCTTTGGCTTCCTTAAGAAATAAGAAGAATTTCACTTTGTCATTAGAGGGTAGATACTCGTATCTATCTAGAGTATCTATTAATTTTTTAGAGTAGAATTCTACTTCATGGAATAGTTCTTCATTATTGAAAGCTTTTCTCAAAATTTCATCCATAATAGAATAGTGATTCTTGAAAATTTGATAGAATCTTCGTAGTTTATCTTACAAATTTTCTAATTGAAGTATATAAGCTTGATTTGATGAAACCTTTATTAATCCTTAGGTTGTAGGCTTCCTTATGTCTCCCTAGGTATGAATACCTAATTTTATATTTTTGAAGAAAGCTTATATCTTCCCAACTTGACAATATTTTATGGATATTATTATCAATTTTTTTAGAATCCCTTATGACTCCCTAATGTTTTTGAGGTACGATATAGTGATTTTGTAAAATATAGTTCAATTTTGGTTGATTTTGTATAAATTTTATAAATATCAAAAAGCCATTTCTTAATTCCTTATTACTCCTATTGAACTAAGCACTTTTCAAAATTTTAAGAGGTTTTAATGTTGAATTTATTTTGTCCCTTTTGATTTTTTTTTTAGACAAGAATATAAATTTTCGACTTTGAATAAAAGATATTAATAACCCCTATTATTCAAGTGTTTCTAATTTCCAAAAAACCTAGTTTGATGTTGCAACCCTTATCACTCCCAAATTTGGAAAACTAGAACACATTAATATTTGCAAACATTAAATGGATTAATTCCAAGTAGTATCCCTTATTTCTCCTAAGTTATATTTTGCAAATATTATATTAATTTACCTAAGTTTTGCTTTCAAACAAATATTGATTTCATTTAATATCTCAACCTTATCTTATAACCTTATAACTCCCTTTTTAAAATGAAAATAAATTAGATGAGGAAATTTGATTAAGGCTTTGTACCTTTATGAAGCCGGATGAATATGGCAGTAATTTGTCCTTCTTGAGTACAAATTCCCCAAGGTAAGCTTTGGATTTAATGCTCTCCTTTAATGCTAGTTGATCAAGAGTGTTTTCTACTACTCTCAACTTGATCTAGATTGTTTTTGAATCACTGTCAAACTACCATCGAGCTTCTACCGTCGATCTGCCAAACTACCATTAATCTGCTACCGAGTACTTTGTTGGCAATTTTGGGTACCTTGAGTACATTGCATTTGCTCAAGTGAATAAGTTGTCATTGATGTCAAGAAGCTTTTTGAAAGAATTTGATTTGATGTAAAATAATGTGTTTTGTTGAATGTTTGGCTTGACAGGTTCGAAAGAAAGTAAGTTGGAAAAGTGTCGTGATATCGTGACATGTCGCATTTTCGTGACTTAGGCAGGAGAGAAAGCTTTTTGAAAAAGTGTTGTGATATCGTGACATGTCGCATTTTCACGACTTAGGCAAGATAGAGAAAGCTTTTTGAAAAAGTGTCGCGATTTCACGACATGTTAGAAGAGAGAGAAGAAGCTAGCAAAACTGTCACGATTTCATGACATGTTGGAAGAGAGAGAAGAAGCTGGAAAAACTGTCACGATTTCATGACATGTTGGCAGAGAAAGAGAGCAAGGTGGAAAGTGTCATGATTTTGCGACATGTCGCATTTTCGTGACTCGAAAAGTGCAGGAAGGCAAAGAAGGAAAAGTGTCACGATTTTGTGACACATTGCCAGGAAAGTTGTACAGATGAAAAGGTGTCACGTTTTCGTGACATGTTGTAGAAGAGAGAGTCTGTAGTGTGAGATGTCACAATTTCATGACAAGATCGAAGAGAAAGGTATTCAGGAACTGTCATGATTTTATGACATGATGAAAAGTTCCAAGTGAGGACTATCGCATTTTTGCGACATGCTACAGAGGTCGAGGTGAGGACTGTCATGATTTCGTGACATGCTGAAAAGCTCAAAGTGACAACTATCACAATTTTGTGACATGCAGCTAAGGGAAGAGTTTGAAATGAGAAGTGTCACGATTTCATGATAGGCAGTAGAGAAAGCGTACGAAAGTTGAAAGTGTCGTGATTTCATGATAGGTTGAGATGGCAGCATTCAGTTGGAGAAAGTGTCACGATTTTGCGACAGAAATAGTTAGCAAGTCTTCAACAGAAGCATTGTGATTTCATGACGAATTGAAGAAGGAAGAGCTCGAAGGTGAAAGCGTTGCGATTTTGCGACATGTTCAGTTTTTGCTAGTGCAAGCCAAGAAAAAGTTGAGAAAGCGAGAAATGTCACGATTTCACGATAGAAGTGAAGATGACGTCAGTAGAGGCGAAAGTGTCGTGATTTCATGACAAAAGCAGAGAAGAAGGCCATGAAGACTAAAGTGTCACAATTTTGCGATAGGAGTGAAGATGACATCAGCAAAGACAGAAGTGTCACAATTTTGCGACAAGAATGTAGTCAAGGCAGACAAAAGCAAAAGTGTCACGATATCACGACAATAGCCAAACAAAAGTGTACGGCTACAAAAATGTCGTGATATCACGACATGTTGTGGTTTCACGACAGAAGCTACTGAACTACAGAGGTGGTTAAAGCTGACAGAGTTAAATCTGGGCCGATGTAGCTAAGGGTTTTGCAGCTGACGGAGTTAGGGTTTACATTTGCATAACAGCCGACTAAGACCAAGGTTTAGATCTTGATTATAAAAGGAGGGCTGTTTGAAGAGGTTTTTTTTTTATCGATCGAAGTGTGCATTCGAAGTGCGACTGTCAAAAATAGAGTGCGGGGAGAAGTTCGATCGCCAAAAAATAGAGTGCAAATTCGATTGCAGTGTAAAGAGTGCATTCCATCAAATATTCTAAGTGAGAGATTACAAGGAAGTAGAGTGCACGAAGATCATGCTGCTATGATTGCGCAGAGGTGCATAAGTTGATGTTTGATCGAGTGCTTCTGTGATTGTGCAGAGGTGCAATTTTGAGGACATTTGTGCCAGACCGAAGGACTGTGTTTGGTGCAGAGCAGGAGGAAGCAAACAAGGACATTTACACTGAATTGAAGGACTATGTTTAGTGCAAATTCAAGGACCAGCTTTGGAGGTGAAAGAGTTGAGGACAGAGGTCTCCAACCAGAGCAGAGAAGACAGGTGTCTTCTATGGATAGAGTTCCACTTGCTAAGGGCAGAGGGGGCAGAGGTTCTCTAGAGGATCACTAGCCAGAGCAGAGCTAGGGGATTGGTGTCTCCTTTGTGTTGGTGCCCATAAACTTTGTAATTGAGAAAGGTTTCCTAGAACTTGAGGTGATAAAATTTAGTGAAATTTTTTATCTGTGGAGTAGCCCGCATTGGGTAAACCACGTAAATTGTTGTGTCTCTATTGTGGATGATATTGTGTGCATTACTTTGATTGTTGTTTTTGATACTGCTATATATTCACTGCATAATATTAATTTGGAAGTTGAAGGAAAAAGTTTAAAGTGGTCTTATACTGTTCACCCCCCCTCTCAGTATAAGCTTGTGTTCTTCAATTGGTATCAGAGCGGGTTTCTTCGAAAAGGTTTAAACAGCTTGAAGGAAGAACTAGTTAAGAACACAATGGATTATTCAAGTGGCAATGCAGCACCTATTCTTGATGGATCAGATTTCGATCTGTGGAGTGCAAGAATGAAGGTTTATCTAATGGCACTTGGTAATGAGGTTTTGGAAGTGATTGAAGACGGGTAAACTATTTCTAAAAATGGTCCTTATACTAAAGAAGACATGCTCCTACATCACAACAATTCAAAAGCCATGAATGCAATCCTGAAAGGCTTACAGAAAGCAGATCTCACCAAAGTTATTCACTGCAAGACAGCTAGTGAAATGTGGAAATAGTTGCAGGTGGTTCATATAGGTGATGCAAATGTCCGAAAGGCCAAATTAAGACACTTTAAAGGTATGTTTGAATAACTCAAAATGAATGATGATGAAAAGATTAGTGACTACATGCTTCGTATGGATGAGGTTGTTAACTCCATGAAAGACTTAGGTCTTGAACTTGCTGAAAATGATGTGTGTTATAAGATTTTAATATCTCTTCCTAATAGATTTAATGAAAAGATTTCTGCCATTGAGGAAGCTAAAGATTTAGATAAACTGAAAAATGATGAGCTCCATAGTATTCTTGCAACATTTGAGTTGAGAACTCAAGTAAAAGTTGATGTCAAGAAAGAGGCAGCTTTCAAGGCTACCAAGAAATCCAAAGGTAAATAGATTCAAGAAAGTGATGAGTCTTCTAGTGATGAAGAGGCATATTACAACAAGAAAGGCAAGTTCTCTAGAAAGAACAAAAGCATGAAGAATATAAGATGTTTCAATTGTGGAAAGTTTGGTCATTATGCTACTGACTGTACTGTTTACAAGTATGAAAGTGATGAAGATAAACAAGATTCTAAGAGCAAGGATTCTAAAAAGCACAAGCATCATAGGAAGAGCAAAGATGAGTACAACAATCACGAAAAGAGGCATTCTCACAAGCACAAGAAGAGCTTCTACCTAGACAAAGCAAGTAAGTGTTCTAGCAGTGATAGTGAAAGTTCTTCTAGTGATGATGGAAATGAGATGTTATTCATATCAGAAAAAGAGGAAGAACCGAAACATAGATTCATTATCATGAAATGTCTTAGATGTGGAAATTTTGGGCACCTTGAGGATGACTGTACAAATAATGATTTGGTTTCCAGTATGTATAAGGATGCTTCAGAAAACTATCAAGAAGATGCTTGTATGGCTTTTGAAAAAGGTAGCACCTCTAGTGATAAGAAATCTGGAAAAGGCCTTGAGGATTCAGAAAGCAAACAAATAAAAGATCTTGAAAGTGAACTTAATAATGCTCTTAGTTTTTTGAAAAAGGAAAGAAAGAAGAATGATAGACTCAAGGATAAGTTAGATGAATGTTGTATGGAGAGAGAGGATCTTATAGAAAGTCTTGACTTCTCTATAGCTAAAACACAGGAACTCAAGGATGAGTTAGAGTCTAAGATTCTTGAGTATAATGAGTTGGAACAGAAAATGGCTTCTTTGGAAATAGAAACTAAAGAGTACAAGGATAAGCTGTATAGGTTTCAAGATAGCTCCAAAAGGGTTAATTCTCTCATCAAAAGTCAAATAAAACCAATGGATAAAACAGGTCTCGGTTTTGTTGAGCCGCACAAGAAACTGGTTGGGGAATCTAGCAAGAGATTTCAAAAGGAAGAGAGTTCTGATGAATAAAGTACTTTAGAATATGAGTTCATGAGTGATCGATGCACAGAAATAGAAAACAAAATTCATAATGCGAAGAAGAAGTTTTCAGGACCCAAGAGGTCATATAAAGGAAAATTTCATGATAGATGTTTTGCGTGTTACAAGTTTGGTCACATGGCTGCACATTGCATGTCTCAAATGAAGAAGGTTAACAACAATTTCAGAAGTGGTAATTTATTCCAAGGGTATTGCTACTCTTGTAATTAGTTTGGGCATAAGGCAATTGTTTGCAAAGCTAATATCAGGTTCACGGTTAGTCAGAAAAGGTGGATTCAAAGAACAGGTATGTCTAAAAGAAATTATAGTGTTACTTGTTATAAATGTAACAATGCAGGTCACTCAGCTATACAGTGTAGAGATGATCTTCCAAGGTATAGGAACAGGAATCGTCGCATGATCAGGTCCAAGGATCAAGGCATGAAAAAGGATAGGAATGAGAACAAGAACAAGAACAGTGACAAAAATAGGAATGCAGGAAAAAATTTCAAGAAAATGCCAAGCAAGGAAATTATCGACACTGATGATGATCAGTGCCTAATGGGAGTTTTACTCCCACCCCAGTTTTAATCTCCTCATGAGGAAGTGGGGGAGGGACTAAGCTAAGAGGCTCATTCTTAGTCCCAAGCCCCAAAGGTGACCCTTTGCCATTGATGACAAAGGGGGAGAGATTTGAGTAAGGGGGAGAGATATGAGTAAGGGGGAGAGCTTCAATGTGAAGAGGAAAGCTTCAAGTTAGGGGGAGAAAAACTTTAAAAGGAAATTCTCAGATGTTAGCATAGTTGGTTTCAGTTTTAACTCCTGAGACATGTTTTTTGTAAAGGGTTGCCATCAATGACAAAGGGGGAGATTATTGAAAATTTTGGGTACCTTGAGTACATTGCATTTTCTCAAGTGAATAAGTTATCATTGATGTCAAGAAGCTTTTTGAAATAATTTTATTTGATGTAAAATAATGTGTTTTGTTGAAGGTTCGACTTGACAGGTTCGAAAGAAAGTAATTTGGAAAAGTGTCGCGATATCGCGACATGTCGCATTTTCGTGACTTAGGCAGGAGAGAGAAAGCTTTTTGAAAAAGTATCACGATATCGCGACATGTCGCATTTTCATGACTTAGGCAGGAGAGAGAAAACTTTTTGAAAAAGTGTCACGATTTCGTGACATGTTGGAAGAGAGAGAAGAAGCTGGCAAAACTATCATGATTTCGCGACATGTTGGAAGAGAGAGAAGAAGCTGGAAAAACTATCACAATTTTGTGACACGTTGGCAAAGAAAGAGAGCAACGTGGAAAGTGTCGCGATTTTGTGACATGTCGCATTTTCGCGACTCGAAAAGTGCAGGAAGGCAAAGAAGGAAAAGTGTCACGATTTCATGACACATTGCCAGGAAAGTTGTACGGACAAAAAGGTGTCATGTTTTTGCGACATGTTGCAGAAGAGAGAGTCCGTAGTGTGAGCTGTCATGATTTTGCAATAAGATCGAAGAGAGAGAAAGGTATTCAGGAACTGTCATGATTTCATGACATGATGCAAAGTTCCAAGTGAGGACTATCGCATTTTCGTGACCTGCTGTAGAGGTCGAGGTGAGGACTGTCACGATTTTGTGACATGCTGAAAAGCTCGAAGTGACAACTGTCATGATTTTGCGACATGTAGCTAAGGGAAGAGTTTGAAATGAGAAGTGTTGCGATTTCATGACAGGCAATAGAGAAAGCGTACGAAAGTTGAAAGCGTCATGATTTCGTGACAAGTTGAGATGGCAGCATTCAGTTGGAGAAAGTGTCACAATTTCACGACAAAAATAGTTAGCAAGTCTTCAACAGAAGAAGCGTTGCGATTTCACGACGAATTGAAGAAGGAAGAGCTCGAAGGCGAAAGCATCGCGATTTCATGACATGTTTCATTTTTGCTAGTGCAAGTCAAGAAAAATTTGAGAAAGTAAGAAATGTCACGATTTCACGACAGAAGTGAAGATGACATCAACAAAGGCGAAAGTGTCACAATTTCACAACAAAAGAAAAGAAGAAGGCCATGAAGACTAAAGTGTCACGATTTTGTGACAGGAGTGAAGATGACGTCAGCAAAGACAGAAGTGTCACGATTTCGTGACAAGAACGTAGTCAAGGCAGACAAAAGCAAAAGTGTCATGATATCGGGACAGTAGCCAAATGAAAGTGTACGGCTACAAAAATGTCGTGATATCACGACATGTTGTGGTTTCACGAAAAAATCTACTGAACTACAGAGGCGGTTGAAGCCAACAAAGTTAAATCTAGGCCGACGCAGCTAAGGGTTTTGCAGCCAATGAAGTTAGGGTTTGCATTTGCATAACAATTGACTAAGACCAAGGTTTAGATCTTGATTATAAAAGGAGGGCTGTTTGAAGAGTTATTTTTTTTATCGATCGAAGTGTGCGTTCGAAGTGCGACTGTCAAAAATAGAGTGCAGGGAGAAGTTCGATCGCTGAAAAATAGAGTGCAAATTTGATTGCAATGTAAAGAGTGCATTCCATCGAATCTTCTAAGTGAGAGAGATTGTAAGGAAGCAGAGTGCACGAAGATTATGCTGCTATGATTGCATAGAGGTGCATAAGTTGATGTTTGATCGAGTGCTGCTGTGATTGTGCAGAGGTGCAATTTTGAGGACATTTGTGCCAGACCGAAGGACTGTGTTTGGTGTAGAACAGAGGAAGCGAACGAGGACATTTGCGTTGAACCGAAGGACTATGTTTAGTGCAAATTCAAGGACCAGCTTTGGAGGTGAAAGAGTTGAGGACAGAGGTCTCCAGCCAGAGTAGAGAAGATAGGTGTCTTCTGTGGATAGAGTTCCACTTGCTAAGGGCAGAGGGGGCAGAGGTTCTCTAGAGGATCACCGGCTAGAGCAGAGCTAGGGGATTGGTGTCTCCTTTGTGTTGGTGCCCATAAAATTTGTAATCGAGAAAGGTTTCCTAGAACTTGAGGTGATAAAATTTAGTGAAAAATTTTATCCGTGGAGTAGCCCGCATTGGGTGAACCACGTAAATTGCTGTGTCTCTATTGTGGATAATATTTTGTGCATTGCTTTGATTGCTATTTTTGATACTGCTATATATTCACTGCATAATATTAATTTGGAAGTTGAAGGAAAAAGTTTAAAGTGGTCTTATACTGTTCACCCCCCCTCTCAGTATAAGCTTGTGTTCTTCAACCTTCTAAACTACTGCTTGTATCACTTTCAAACTACTACTTATTCTTTCCAAGATCTAAGACACCTTTAATAGGTGGTCAGTTGAGTGATAAGTGTCATGGTAGAAGTTCTAAATGCTCCATGGAAGCTTCGATTATTTTGTGGAGGTGTCAAACTCACTCCACTACTTATGACAAATATCACCTTTTGGTTGAGACGTTTTTATTCCCCTTTGACTACTATCCAAGAAATGCTCCTTCTTCAATTTCTACAATACTTCATTTCTATAATGTACGTATATCAAGATATTAGTTGTATATAACTCCTATTCTGCATCGAGTACACCAAGAGAGAATTGTAGCATCTTATTTGTGAGTGTTATATAGAGGTTCTCTCATAGAATGACAAGTGGTATTTGCATACCCTTCTCTTTATCAATGCTTTCTTGAAGGCTCTCCAACATGTTTTCCACCTTGTTCTTTGTTGTTTTACATAGATGCTAAAATATCTCCATCCAAGAAATGCTTATGGTTGAGTTGTGGTGGAGATATGGATGAGCTTTGGTGGCCCTTGAATGGAGTTTGAATGGAAGTTCTTGAATGAAGACTCCTTGATGATCCACTTATGGTAAAAATTCTCCTTTATTGGATGTAACTTGCTTTGATAGAAATGCTCCTTTGATTTGACTTAGGCTAGCTCTTTGATTTATACACTACTTGGTATTCCCCTGTGCCTTGTCTTCTGCAAGTTTGGCCATCCAAGATCCGTAGAGGATGAGCCAAAAGAGAGGCCCTTTGATATGCTTGGAAGAGTGATAGTATTCGATCACCTTTGGATGATTCAACCTACTTGTAGTGTACCTTTGAGGCACTTTCCAATCTACCTTTTTTCCTACGTAGAATGAGTTAGAGTAGTGCAACTCAATGTATCAATAAGATGCCTTTTGCACCTTTTCTTGCACTCCCTTTTTGCAGGTCTAGTATTCTGATTTATATGGAAAAATTTTGAATGCAGTGTAGGGTTTTGAGGTTGTCCTTTTTTTTTCATAGACATATTCTTATTTTTTCTTGGATATTATGATGAAAAATCCAATCTTAGATAGAAGTAAATATATGATGTAAATTTTTATACTTTTATCCTTGCAATTAACCCTGTAATGCTTTGGATTTGAGACTCACCAAGTCTCAATTTTTGAAGCTTCTACTTCTATTTTGGTTAGTCATATTCTTCTCCAAGTTTTGGAGGATTATAAACTATTTTGGTGGCTTCTCTTGGCCACAATGTGTTGCAGATTTATGTGCTTTAATAGTGTCTTTAGACACTTGATACAAATCAGATTTTGTGCCCTTCAAAAAACACAAAACTATTTTCTTTTTTAGAGTAGTATAATAGTGCTAGTATTTCACTTTTAATGCACTAATATTTCACCTTATCACTCCAATAAACTCTCAAATAAATGCACTAACAATTTACTACAACTAATCAAGAATAAACTCAAATGATTCTTTAAGAGTTATTCTGCAATTTCACTACAACTAATATTGTAGGACTTAGTCTTATTTTTCTTTCTCCAAAATATATAATAGGTAGTTGATAGAAGCAATTTTGAAATCTAATAAACTCCTAATTAATGTGCAAATGAACCTTAAAAAGAACTTTTTATTTTTGCACTTTCAAAGACTATAATCCAATTTTCTATTTGAAACTTTAATTCAAATTTAGGTGCTTCTAACAAATCTGATAGATAAACGAATTAATAAACCTACTTGCACAAAAAAATTGCATACCTTTTTTGTAGTAGATCTTTTATCACTTTTGTAGAGGATGCAGATCTTGGTGTCTAGGATCATCAAGTTGCTGCTATGAGTATGTCCTTGTAGCTCTTTGTAGACTGTCTAGAACAACTCCTTCTTCACCAAATGATGGTCTCAAACCTTATTTCATGAGCCTAGGATTTTGTGGCTTGTTCTCCTCTCATGTTCTCCTCATTCTGCTATATATTTGGAGAATTATTTATATCTAAAGTGATGCCTTCTTGCTGTGAGAGGTAATCTTCAAATATTCAAGATTTGGTGAGCTTCTTCTATCTTCAAGTCTTCTTGTCAAATTCTAATTTCAAGTAGGATCTTCTTCTAAGATTTGACACTCCTTGCCAAATTTTTCTTCATGGATTTGGTACTCCTTACCAAATTCTTCTTCTCAGATTTTACACTCCTTACCAAATTTTTCTTCTTTGATTTGGAACTCCTTACCAAATTCTTCTTCTCTTGGGCTTGTTTTCAGAGGATGACAATTTTCTCAAGTCCTTCACTACCAGGGGCTTCTCCTTGGTAGTGGATTTATCCAATGAGTTCTCTTCTAAGAATATCTTTAGTAAGAATCTCCTAGCCTTTTTTTGGATACTCAATAAGACCTTACCAAGGTCTCTAATCTTACAGCTTTCGATGGTCTTCCTTGAGACCTTTTCTTCAACCTTCTAATCCTAGAAGTGTTGGTGGTGAGATCTACTTCTGGATATCTGATTCTGTTGCTTCTATATTTGAGAAAGACTCGCCTAGTCCTTATTCTCCTTCTCCTTCCTTGAATGGAATTTCTTCAATGAGTTCTTATCTTGATCTCTTAAATTTTTCTTCAGGTGCTAAATTGATTCTGAATAAGATACCCTTCCTAACTTTCTTGTAGGAAGTTTTCAAACTCATTGAATCTTATTTCCCTGCAACAAAGTATTAGTACTAAATTTTTTAGTCTACTTATGAATCAAATATTCTCTTTGAATTATTTTTCAGGATCAAGGCTTCTATGGCATTTTAAAGTATCAAGGCTTATGTGGCATTTTTTAGTATCAAGGCTTTGGTGGTATTTTTTCAATATCAAGGCTTCTATGGCCTTTTTCAGTATCAAGGATTCTATGGCCTCTTTCAGTACCAAGGCTTCTTTGGAATTTTCTCTAAGGATTCTATGGCCTTTTTATGTTAAGGCTTCTATGGCCTATTATTCAACTTGTGAAGTTATTCGATTCAACAATGGAGATCTTCAGTCTCCTAACTTTACCACAACTCTTCACTAGAAGTCTTCTTCATTCTTCTCTAGCACAAGGAACCAATATTTACACTATGAGGGTATGCCAACCTTCGGGCAATGAAGTTGGAGTCTCCTCTATTTTTGTCATAGGAGGAATCCCAATCCTATGAGAATTAATTTTTTGCAACAAAAGAAACTTTAGGCAGTAGTTAACAAATTCCAGATATCTTGGATGATTCTCACTGGATGATTTGTCAATCTAGTGGATTAAATGCTGAGTCCTGGTATTCATGAGTTCTTCTTGTAACTTTGTGGAAAGAATCTAGTCAAATGCAATCCCAGTATTTTTAGAACTGATATTTCTTTCAGTCCTCACTTGGGATCTCCCTAATTATACCACCTAGACTCTTCTGAGATCTTTTAACAGTGGTTGGTCTAGCGATGCGCCATTTTGTCAAAATAATCAAGCTCAATGATAATGGTGGTTTCCCTATTGACATACATATACTAGATCTACCATGGCTCTAATACCACTATTAGATTTTGATGTAACGAGCACTAGGATATAGAAATCACAATATGCAAAATAATATGAAATAAAGTAAATCTGCTAGATGACTGAAATATGTAATAAATAGAAATGATATAAAAGAATACAATGTAGCTATGGAGGAAATGAACACTCCATTATAAATCTATTAAAATACATTACACCCATCACCATTGGATGATGATACACATATAATTATGCTAAGCACTAAGCTACACTATCAGACTATATCCCCCGACTCTATGTATATCTAACAGTGAGGCTTTACTTATATAGGCAAAATATGATACTTGGCCAACACTCTACATAGCTGTGCAAGGGACAACTTGTACATGTACAACTTGCACATTGACACTTGTACATTTATTACATTGCATGAAGTAATTAGATAACTTGCCCTATGTATCTTGGAAGATACATTTACATAAACCAAATGATGGAATAGACTCTATTTCTAACAAGTAATATATCAACTACAAAAAAGAAATCTTATTTATGACAATAAGCTATAAATAATATTTCTTTAAGTATAGCATGTTATGGAGTCTTGAAAAACAAACTATAAGACTTTGCATGATTTTGTACATTGTAATATGTTTTTAGGATGTTTAAAATATTTATTATCAGTTTTGATGAGCTGCGATGAAGGGGCAACAACTTGTTAGTTTAAGTTCTAGGTCTACCAATATAACACTTATATCTCAATTGTCTGCAAAATTCATTTTGTTAGTTTAAGTTCTAGGTCTACGATTTATGTAGATTTAGAAAAATTACGAGATATTTTACATACCCTTACATCTAGCTGTCATCTGGTAGTCCATGGATCAAGATGCCTTGCAGAATTACTTTCCAACAGAACCATTTTCATCTCCTAAGAATTAAATTATTTCCACAGATTTGATTTGTCATTTATTTTTTTAGAGCATTCTTTACCCTAGATGGGGCTTATGTATATGATGGTGCATGGTGAATTTTTTAAGGCTACCTTACCCTAGTGTGACAAGAAATAGTACTTTTTCATAATCAGTCCTCTGCTATTTGTTTGCATGAATATTTTAGAAGGTCATTTGATCAAATCCATAAGGATTGGAGGCTTAACACATAGCCTCATTTCCATAGTCTAGCATAGGTGAAAATACTGGCAAAGGATGAGCAAAGAGAGAATATTATGATAGCGCCTGAGGAAGTCACATTGTAAAGTAAATAATAATAATTTTCAAGGTGTTTATCACTTCCTATGTTTGTCTGAGTGCATTCAGTTCATTCTCATTTTTTCTCCTACTAAATATGATAAAACAGGGGCTTTGATTACTACCGAATGTTGTCCATTAGATAAATTTGTATGGGATTCTTTTCTTAATTAGAAGCCTTTGTTCCAGGATTAGTTTAAGCAATTAATTATATATATATATATATATATATATTTGATTATTTTCATCATCCACTCTACTTTTTAGATGCAATTTATTTGGCTCTCAGATCGACTCTTACCTCTATCCTTGAGATTCATTGTATACTCGAATAACTTTTGTTATCCAAGTTTTTCTTGGGATTCTTAGTTCTTGACTATGTACCTCAATAATTTTAACTAGTTCAATATCCCTGAGGGTAACAACAACTAATGCTAATGGAGATAGATTTAACCATGGCTCTTTCTTTTGTTCTTAAACCAATTATTTTCTTTCAACTAACTCTTCTAGTTTTTGTTTAGCTGAGGGTTCTTTTACTTTTTGTCTTAGAAGAGTCAGTTGAAAGAAAAGAACTGGTTTTAGAACAAACATGTATTGGGTTATGCAAATGAGTTTTTTTGCAAAACTCATTGGAATGACAAATATGCATCGAACACGTGCTCTACCACTGATGAGGGTCCAATTATCGAAGATGTTCAAGATGACATCGTTGGAATGGTCAATGATGCATACAGATTGTTCAATGATAATTGCTCAAAGAGTGGATAAGAACTATGAGATAATGATGTTGAGTTCCAATCATTTTTGTTCTATTTTTAGAAAATACTAGTAGATAATTAATGGGCAGCCAAGCTAGGAGTGAGGCGAGTAGGTATCCTGAGCATGAGGTTGGTCAGTCAGATACTAGAAGGTAATTTGGTATATATAAAGAGAGAGAATACAAGTGCTGCTAGGGCATAGGATTAAGAGTCTAATCATGCATGCATGTTGTAATGTGTTGAAATGAAGGTTTATTGTGTTGAGTGTGTGTTAGTTATGAAATTGATATTTCATGTTTGACTCTTAGTCCTAGTCCTTAGTAGCAGTACTTGATTTGTATAGATGGATATTTATGTATCTGATGGAAGTCTCAGGATACCCTCTCACCTCATCTCTGATGGTTGGGGTGGGTAGGGATGTTTAGACATCTACCCATTATATGGAGGGCTCAGGTTGTCCATTCACCTATATCTGTAAATAAGAATTGCACTTGAAATAAGAATTTTCCATTTACATATATAATCATAACTAATTTTGCACTTGAAATAAGAATTTTCCATTCATTTAGCATTCTTACAATCGTGCTTTCTATTTATTTTTCTTTTATAGACCAAGAAAATACCAAGAAAGAGGCCACAAGTAGTTGAGTTTATCACAATAAATTAGGAGTCAGTGACACATGCCTCGCACGCTAGTAAGTACTTGAAATTTGATAGTGTTGTTCAATAGTGGTTGACCTAGGCATATTAGAATTGATCATGGTTTTATCATCGACTATGGTGTATTGTAGCAACTAGTGGATGATACTAGCTACGTCATTCCATTAACGAGGAAGATAAGGAGGTGACCCATAACATAAATGAATCTGATGTCGAGAATACTCAAAATGAGGTTGACAATGCTTTGGCTAGTGAAGAAGGTACGTAGACCGCACAAGAAATTTTCTCATGATGTTGGGTTACTCATTGTTGTCATACTATATGGCATAATGATGTTTGGATGGTGTCGGTATTATAGGTGTTGATGCCAGGTCATCACACACTTTGAACACTGAATATCATAGAAAGAGAGGTCCAACAAGATGTGCAGCAGAGTCAAGTAACACAGATAGGGTGGAGATCATTTGCAATCTAAATGGACAGCCCATAGGTCCAAATTCTATTAAGTTTTCATCTTACTTGGGGGTGATTGTGAGGGAGATTGTCCCTATCACCCATACATATTGGAGAGTAGTCCTAGTGGAAGTTAAAAACCAGTTATGGACACTCATTATGGTAACTTTCTAGCCAATGCAGTTCATAGCTAGTGTCCATTTTTTGAATACTTATATAAATGTTGCATCTAATAAGATATTGGTGTGATGCAGCAAAAATATATCATTTCGAACACAATGAAGAAATGGGTCTTCACGACCATGGACAAGCAATGGCATGAACATAAGCATCGACTTGTGAAAAACCACTATGATAAGTATGATAATGACGAAGATAGAATTGCTAATCCCCCATCTCGTGTATCACAAAAATATTGGGAAGCCTTTGTGAATGGTAGGAGCAACGCTGAGTTTAAGGCAAGTACCAACCAATCTACTATGGTAGTTCATATCATTGTTATGTTCATGTGAATTTTTTTGACCTTGCTCTCCCTAATGAATTAATTATATATTGGTTTCTTCATTGTGTTGTAGGCGGTGAGGCAAAGGAATAAATAAAATAGATCTCACCAATCCATCATGCACACTTGCAGTCGAATAGGATATGCTCGATTGGAGCATGAAATGGTATTCTATCATACTCATCCATTATGTGACAAACATAGCTATATTGTTTTGTCGTATGACTTATCCCAATGTCTCTCCAACTATATATCTTGTAGAGGAAGAGCCAACCAAATGTAGAAACTCCACTACCAAGGGCAACTGTGTGGATGGCAGCTCATACAAAGAAGGATGGGGCTCCTATTTCACCAGAAGTTGTAGAGACAATCGTAAGTGACATTCCCTTGGAAATAGCAATACGTTGAACTTCAAACCATTGTTATATCGATTGATTTTTTAACATGTTACCAGTTAACTATGCATGTGATGTTGCCAAAAAAATTGGATGATGAAATATCATCTACGAGCTCCATAAATCAATCTATTAAGGATGATGCCCTCACCAAGGTTTTAGGACCTAAAATACCGGGTCGAGTTTGGGGTGTCGGAAAAGGAGTATCACCAACTACTCTATTTGTTGGTGAGGGTTACTTACAGAAGTTGCACCAGATGCAAGAGCATACGATAGAGAAAGAGCAAAAGTGGGAAGAGAAGCTTATAGAGAGAAAAAATATGGAAGAGAAGCTTACGAAGAGAGAAAAATATTGATGAGATTTTGACATGGCTTGCACAGATAGAGGTGTGTCAATTTTTTCATGATTTCATATTTGAAATGTTTACATGTTGCACCCCTAAAGTTGTAATGATCCCTTACATATAATTCCATAGGCAACATCACTACATGCTACCCCTACAAGTGGACACAACATTGGTGGTGGTGATCAAGGTATAGGCAGTTGCTCAATACCTTCTAGGCCAGAGTCATCAATGGTACGACTATTATTTCAAATATAAAATGGTTGACTTAGTTTGTATTGTATGCTATACAGTGAATTTATTTGGGTTGTTGATTTTCCATGTAGGGACTAAAAATGACATCGATCACTCAAACTGAGAGAAGGAAATGCTACTTGACTCAGATCCATAATGATAACATAGTGGTCGAAGGCATGGTGATCAGTACTAACCCTGAAGACCTTATACATGGTCAACATTTGGGTGAAGGTTATTGCAAAGTCAATGTGCACGTCGCCCATAAAGAGGAAATAATCTTGTATAGAAGGAATGATGAAATGGCCACAATGAAGGATGTTGTGGGCTCCTTCATTGCCTGGCCTATATCAGACATTGTTTACAAATAAATTATGCCATGTTGTAGCAATATTGTATGATGCTTTGAATTAACATCTGACATCAATGATTACAAAAGAGATTGCCTTTTCTCCATTTACTTCTCCCTTAGTGGTCTATCTGCATAACTATTATTTTATTTTCATTTAAGCTTGCATTGAACTGAGTGTTTTTGTAGTTGATTTTGGTTTATGTAGTTGTTTATTAGTGTTTTGTTCTTCCCTTTTCAAAGGGGTTTATATTCTATTTATGGATAAAATCACTTCTACTCTATATTTGATGTTACATTTTTTGTTCTATTTTTAGAAAATGCTAGTAGATAATTAATGGGCAGCCAAGCTAGGAGTGAGGTGAGTAGGTATCCTGAGCATGAGGTTGGCCAATCAGATACAAGAAGGTAATTTGGTAAAAAAAAAAGAGAGAGAGAATACAAGTGCTACTAGGGCATAGGATTAAGAGTCTAATCATGCATGCATGTTGTAATGTGTTGAAATAAAGGTTTATTGTGTTGAGTGTGTGTTAGTTATGAAATTGATGTTTCATGTTTGACTCTTAGTCCTAGTCCTTAATTAGCAACAATACTTGATTTGTATAGATGGATATTTATGTATCTGATGGAAGTCTCAGGATACCCTCTCACCTCATCTCTGATGGTTGGGGTGGGTAGGGGTGTTTAGACATCTGCCCATTATATGGAGGGCTCAAGTTGTCCATTTAAGCTTGCATTGAACTGAGTGTTTTTGTAGTTTATTTTGGTTTATGTAGTTGTTTATTAGTGTTTTGTTCTTCCCTTTTCAAAAGGGTTTATATTCTATTTATGGATAAAATCACTTCTACTCTATATTTGATGTTACCTCTTTTAGTTGTTGACATCTATCTTTATGAGTGACTCATTCATAGCCCTTTTTCTATATGATACTAATTATCATGATCATTCTAAACATGCCCCCCAAAAATTCTATATTTTGATTTAGCTCTCTGATAGTTTATGTTCTATCTGATGGATGTCAGTCAGCTAGTGAAACTTAGAGTATATAGCACTGAGGTAGTTCTCCAATGTAAATATTGTTTGTTGTTTACTGACTTTCAATGATAGAGCTTATTACAATATATCCTTTTATGTTTAGAAAGATGAACTATTTGTAATTTTTTGTTGACAACAGTTGATGAATCTTACTTCTGTATAAGAAAATATTTAAAAGACCCTAATATTTACTTCTGTAATTTGTAATTTAGGATCGGTGTTGGCTTCAATGTCAAGTGTGGTGTTATTAGTGGTGATGATAAAAGATTGGCACTGCTATCTGTAATTCTAGAACTGACACCTAAAAGGGACTTTAACATTGATGAAGAATTTGAGACTGAGTGTCTTGATCACTGTAAGGAAAATATGGTTAGATTGTGAGGAAATCCTACCTAGTCTTGATATATGATACTAATTGTCACGATCATTCGGTTGCATATTCTTGCATTTTGTTTGGAACTTCATATTTATTTCATTCTTAATACATTATGTCCTCACTACAAGGTATTAGTCCTGGAGAGTATTTTATAGGGATGCCTTGTGGCATGGAAATTTATTTACTGCTACATACAAGGTGATGGAATGATGAGAAGCAAGAAGAATTTAATTTTACAAAGAATTTCAGAATTTTAAGATATTTGTTTTTAGGCTTGAAGAACTTTGACATGTTTTTGCATTTGCATAAGAAGAAATTATCATGTTCTATGTTAGATGGATTGAACAAACCCTGTAAGTGTATCTTTTTTATCTTTTATATTTTTGATAAACTTGCCTGTGGACTTGTTATTATGTTCTCATTTGTGGTATAATTGTAAATTACATTACTGTTTGGCCTAACTTCTAGTCCCTCCAACATGGATCGTCTCCTTTATATTTTTTCCAATTGCAGGCATGTGTTGTTTTGCTATTTGCTAGTCAATATACTTTGAGGTAACATGAACATCAATTACTTACTACTTATTTAGGACTACTTGTAGACCATATGTTAGGATCTGGTACTACTATTGTGGCTCGTGGGAATCAAAGGCTTGAGAAACTGATGTTCGTCAGGTTGCTTCTATCCTAGAACAGGATAGTATGTTGCATGTGTTGTTTTCTAAATTTTTGAAGAACTAATGTCTATGTTCCATTTACAGAGAGACCCTTTTGGGTAAGAGACTACCTGCTTATGATGGTCGAAAGAGTATGTACACTATTGGGGCTCTACCTTTTGCATCGAAGGAGTTTATGATAACGCTAATTGATGCAGAGGAATCAAACAATGGTCCAAGGTACATCATAAAAATATCTTGAGTTATTGAACATTGCCTAGAATTGTCATGATTTTGTTAATTTCTTGTCTTTGGCTATTAGCCAATTATGTGGGAATTATGTCAGCTATTCTATTAATTGAAAAAGAGAATAAACTATTAAATTCTTCTACATTATAAATTTTCTGCATGTAAAATATTGAAGTTTGAAGTTTGAATACAACCAGGTGGAGGTGGTAGGAATAGAACCTATGACTCTTTATTCAACTTTGCAACAAATAATCATTTTGTTTGCTAGCACAAGCCATAAATACAAAATCATCACAACACTGACATCAATTTCAATTCTTAGCAACTTTTGGACACAATAATATTCTCCACTCTTTTGCTAAGTCTCATTTTGATGTAGTCAAACTGGACTGCAAAGTCCTTGCATCATGTAAAATTGTGTTTTTTCAATGTAGGTTCTTGTTCCACATGACTAGTTCACATTCCCTTCATAATAGTCTTTATGTTTTTAGGTTTTGTAGACACCAAAATCTAGCCACTTGTCATCCATTCATATCCTCCAATCATAGTCATCCATATATATATATATATATATATATATATATATATGTATTTATTTAATATATACATAAATATTAATATTTTATATTTATATTTATATATATTTAATAAATATATGTATTTATATGAATCAATCCTAGAAATATGCCATAACTTAATATTAGCCATCCATTCATCTCAATCCATGTCATTTTCCCAAGCTTAGTCTCTATTCTTCCTCATGTTTTAATCTCGACAACCCATTTTGTGTCATCAAAACCCTCACATGTTCAAGAGCAGATTATAAAAGATGAGACATTTTGATGAATCAAACCCCTTGGAAATCCCTTAAGATCTTGAGAAAAATCCATGAATATTTTCCCTAGCCATTTCATGATCATCGTCACTCTCTTGTCTCCATAATCACATCCCCCATTTCCACCATTGCCAAATCCTCGCAAACCGATCTGGTTCTGCTTTGCTTTCCTCAACCCTCGAATGCCCCCTAAAGTTCACCAAAATCTATAGAGAATTTTTAGAATACTGGTGGGAATTTAAATCCATCAAAAAATACCTCTAGGTGTTTCTCATAGTAGATTTGCAGTCCCCCAACCCTTAGATGCCTTTCGTGCATTCGCGCGATCTCGATCACAAAAGCAAAAATAGAGACTAGCATTGACAAGGTAAGAAGTTATTGGTATTCATTCATATTTTTGTACTTTTTGTTTATAGTTAAATATCATAGCATCTAGGGTTTATTTGTTTTATCTTTTTGAGGGCCTCACACAGTGGAGCCCTTGTAGGTGCTTCTAACCCCTTTTTATTATTTTTTGTTTGTAGGTGCAAGAATCATCTTTATAGAAGCTTTTACAGCTAGGGTGGTCCCATAGGGATACATAAGTCCACCTACACTCTTGTTTGGATCAAATATGAGTTGGAAGATACCAACTATTCATTACACTAAGGTTTCAAAACCCTAGCATCTTGTAATATTTGTATTAAAAAGTATATGTAATCCCCACATTAGGGCATATTCATTGTACAACTGGGAGATCTAACCACATTAATAAAGGATTATTCATTTTATGCATTCTGATTATGTCATTGTGCTTTTGGTTCTTTATTTATGTATTGATGTTGTTCATTTTTTGGTTTACAAAATGGCAATCACGGTGGGACTCATTTTTTACTTATTTACCAATTGAGGGGGTAAGCTACACATACAAATTCTTTAGCTTCAAAATCATCTTTGCGTTCTAAGAAAAGAAAGCTGCTTCATCATGCCAAACCAAGTGTCATATTTTTGCACTGAATTGTGCTTCACACAATGCGATACAAAAAGGGGTATTTGTAGACACCAAAATCTACCCACTTTTCATCCATTTGTATCCTCCAGTCACAACCATCCATTATATATATATATGTGTGTGTGTGTGTGTGTGTGTGTGTTTAATATATACATAAATATTAATATTTATATATATCTAATATATATATATATATATATTTATATGAATAAATCTTAGCCATCCACCACAACTTAATCTTAGCCATCCATTCATCTCAATCCATATCATTTGCTCAATATTAATCTCCACCCTTTATCATGTTTTAATCTCAGTCGCCTATTTTGTATCGTCGAAACCCTAACATGTTCAACGAAAGATTATAAAAGATGAGTCATTTTGATGAATCAAACCACTTGGAAAAACCTTAATATCCTAAGAAAATTCTATGAACACTTGCCCTAGCCATTTTGTGATCATCCTCACCCTCTCTTCAGCACCATTGCATCCCCCATTTTTGTTGCTGCCAAACCCTCGTGAACTAGATCTAGTTTTACTTCACTTTCCTCAACCCCTGAATACCCTCCAGAGTTCACCAAACTCTGCTAAGCATTCCTATAATGTTGATGGGTATTTACAACCATCACCGAATACCTCTAGGTATTTCTTGCAACAAATTTGTAGTCCTCCAACCCTCGGGCACCTTTCAGGCATTCACACGATTCTCGGTCATAAAAGCGAAAAGAGAGACTAGAAGTTATTGGTATTCATTCATATTTTTGTACTTTCTATTTATAGTTCAATATCATAGCATCTAGGGTTTGATTATTTTATCTTTTTGAGGTCCTCACACAGTGGAGCCCTTGTAGGTGCTTCTAACCCCTTTTTGTTGTTTTCTATTTGCAGGTGCAAGAATCATCTTTCTAGAAGCTCTTGCATCTATGGTGGTCTCGTATGGATACACAAACTCACCCACACTCTTGTTTGGATTGAAGATGAGCTGGAAGACACCGGCTATTCATTGCACTAGGTTTTTAAAACCCTAGCATCTTATAATATTTGTATCAAAAAGCATTTGTAACCCCCACATTGGGGTACATTCATTGTACAACTAGGAGATCTACCCACATTAAAAAATAATTATTCATTTTGTGCATTCTTATTGTATCATTGTGCTTTTGGTGCTTTATATGTATATTGGTATTGTTCATTTTTTTGTTTACAGGCTTTACAAGTATATTTCCATAAGCAAGTCCTACAAACTTATGGTTACAATATTGAAATTGTTGAGGTAGCACTCATTAGATGTGTAATGGACTTTCACCTCACACTCCAATTTGTACTTCATGTATGAGTTTACAAACATGAAAAGGATAAGTGGTTGAAGAAGGAGCATTCAACAATATGGTTTTAAAAACCTCAAAATTCCTCTTCAACTAAGGAATATCTCAGGTCAACACTTGGAGGATGCTCCACACCATGTCCTATACACCAGTCAAGTGAAAGGGTATTACACAAATTCATGGTAGCCTCATTAGGTACAAATTGAATATAACAACTAACTGACTATGTTCTTGTCATTATTGTTTGGCAGGACGTGAAGGCAATAAAGGGTTTGAATAAGCAAAATAATATGGAAGAGAAGATATGGCAATTGGTGTCAATAACTTTCATTTATTTCATATATCCCCATAAATTTTTTAACTGACTGTCCTTCATATGAGGTGATGGACATGTTTTTCCTTGTACAAGGAGTGGGAAACTTAATGTAAGTGAAAGGTCCTGCTTTTGGTGAAAAATCATTGTTTATTATAGTTATGTTTACATTTTTAAGAGATTATTTTTGGTAATAATAATGTAAAACATTGCCTAGATTTTTTATGATTTTGTTAATTTTTTGTCTTTGGCTATTATCCAATTATGTGGGAATTATGTCAGCTATTCTATTTGAAAAATAGAATAAACTATTAAATTCTTCTACATTATAATTTTTTTGCACGTAAATATTGAAGTTATAAGTTTGAATACAACTAGGTGGAGGTGACATGAATAGAACCTATGAATCTTTATTCAACTTTGCAATAGATAATCATTTTATTTGCTAGAACAAGCCATAAATACAAAATCAATACAACACTGGCATCAATTTCAATTCTTAGAAACTTTTGGATACAGTAATCTTCTCTACTCTTTTTCTAAGTTCCATTTTGATGTAGTCAAACTAGACTACAAAATCCTTGCATCATGTAAAATTGTGTTTGTTCAATGTAGGTTCTTGTTCCACATGACTAGTTCACATTCCCTTCATAATAGTCTTTATAATTTTAGGTTTTACAAGTATATGTCCATAAGTAGGTCTTTCAAACTTATGGTTATAATATTGAAATTGTTGAGGTCATTAGATGTGTAATGTAATTTCACCTCACACTCCATTTTGTACTTCATGTAAGAGTTTACAAACATGAAAAGGATAAGTGGTTGAAGAAGGAGCATTTAGCAATTTTGGTTTTAAAAAATATCAAAATTCCTCTTCAACTAAGGAAGATCTCAGGTCAACACTTGGAGGATGCTCCACACCATGCGCTACTAAGAACAAACATGCATTGACATAATTGTTTCTACTGAGAGAGTGTTGAATAAAGAGTCATAGGCTCTTTATAATCAATGAAATAACTTATTTGATAACACTATCACTTAAATACATAATTGTTAAGTCAATTCCTTTCCATATTGACTTTCCCATATATTGATATTAATACCTATAAATTTTCTATTTTCCAAGTAAGTACACAATAGTGAACATCAATGGTAATTTCAATAGTGAGGCTGTAGGTAAGGACAATTAAAATACCCATTATCACTACAATTTGTTCATGAGACTAAATTTTTGGCCTAAGTTATAGTCCCTCCAACATGGATCATCTCCTTTATACTTTGTTTTAGGGTGGAACCATAAGAGGGTGGTTTAAAACCTCCCTCTTAGGCTCTAAGAGGATGATTTAAAACCACCCTCTTAGGCTTTAATAGGGCAACTATAAACTATCCTCTTAGGCCTAAGAGGCTTAATTCTAAGAGGGCAATTAATAACCTCCCTCTTAGTCCTAAGATGGTGGTTCATAATTGCCCTCATAGTCTTAAGAGGGCAGTTCTTAATCATCCTCTTAGACCCTAATAGGGTAGTTGTTTGAGGTGGTTTTTAGTCATCGTCGTATATCACATACTTTTTATGATACCCTCATAGATTATGGTTGAATAACTACCTTTAAAAGTCTTTGAGTATGATTTAATAGTGTTGTTAAAGACCTTTTTTGGTGTAGTAAAAAATAGTTAAGTAAGAACTCAACAAGGTCAGCATACCTTGCTAATATTGATCAAGATCCCCCTAGAGGATCAAAGGTGGGGGAGGTGAGAAGAGCATGGAAAAAAATTAGGGACCAAAAATGTGCTTATCAAATAAGGTATGATGGAATCCTTTTTAGGATTATATTTATAAAATTAGCTATCATAGGAAACAAGGAAACATCAAAAGCAACAATAATCTAACCTAGGGCTGACCAAAAGTACAAGGGTCCACTAGAGCAACCGACTTATTGAAAGGTATACGTATACCCAGACCCCTACAAATCTAGGGAGTTGATGAAAGAAAGGAGTATTCACCTAAACAGGTCGAAAGCCAAGGTAACATTGGACCTCGAAATGGACCTTGTCAACTGAGGATGACACCTAGGCTTGTTTATCCATGAAGGAATGTTGGAACATTAAATAATCTATATAAAAAAAGGACCATACCACCTATGGAGGAATTTATGGTGATTTAACTCATAAATATAGACTCCCCAAAATTTAATGCAGCATAGTCCTCTGAATCTTGTAACTAGAGCTCACATTGGCACTCTTGCCCACACTCATTTTGGGGGGAATTTTGAATTTCAAACCTTGCCTATTAATATTATAAATAGTAGTTCCCATAGGTAAATAAATTATTTTAGATTTGTTTTTGTATCCATTTGACATGTGGCATCTACTTTCTCCCTTTTCTATTCTCTTTCTCATTCTAGACTCGAGCCTTCAGTTAACTACATGTATAGGCATTGACCCTATTTTGATTATATATATTGTAAAATTGTATGAGAAAATATGTGTTCAACTCTTTGTGTTTCTTGGTGTATGTGCTACTTCATCCCATTTATTTGAAGAGTATATTATTTTCTTTAGTGCATCACCACCCTTAGATAGGCGAGGTAGGTTATGTTTTTTACAATTTACTTTATGCTTTGTTTCATGCTTTCTTTCTCTTTCCACTTTTCCCTTGAAGCAACCAGGCTAGGAGTAAATTAGCGAACCGGTAGAATATGAACATTAAAGAACACATCCAAATACAAAGAGCTAACCTTGGGTTAAAAAACCTTGGAGGTCATCTAGCAGGAGTTGCCTCCCATGCTCCCTCGAACTTCCTATGACTAGTGCCCCCTAGATGAGGCATGAGTATTTTATGCACTCATTGGAATGGAGGTCCAAGGGCCAAAGACCACAACCATTGGAGGTCATGGTGCTCAAGGAGGCACAAGGGTCACATTTGACCCCTAAAAAAAATAACTTAATGAGGGATTTTATTTTTGATAAACTTCATTGGAGTGGACAAATTCATCAAGCATGTAAGTTGAAAAAAGTAAGGGAAGACATGAGAGCTAGACCAATCTAAGTCATAATATTCAATATAGGAGATAAAAGGTAGGTTATTCAAAATAGAGGATTGCTATGTGGGTCACATTTTTACTTGGATGATGATCTTACTCCTATGCAACAAGAAGAGAAGAGGGTAGAATGAGAAAAGGTAAATATATCAAGGAGTGAGGGTAAAAAGGCATGGTTGAAAAATGGGAAAGCATATATTATAAATGGAACACACCAAAATAAATAGGAAATTGAGGCCCACCAAGAACACTTAACATTGGTGAGTTGGAATTATCATGGATATCCATGGAGAAGAGGTCCTAGTCTAGGGCCCATAGCTAAAGCAAATGATGTAATTATACTAATAGAAATACATGAACATGATGGATGCAAGATTCTAGATTATGAAGGATACAAAAAGATATCAATATGGAATGAAGCAACAAAAAATAGAAAAGGACATGGAGGAGTAACAATACTAATAAAAGAGTCTTGGGGTAGACTCATATAGGTTGAGAAAGAAGACCCAAATAAATAGTATATATGGATTAGAATCACAGATAATGATAAATTGATTAGCATTGCAGCTTGTTATTTTGCTCCACAACAATCAAATTTTTATAAGAAACATGGCTTAGATCATGAGGATCCATATATGGCATTGGCAAAAGACATCACAAAATATAACAAGCTTGGAGAGGTGGTTTTAGTGGGTGACTTTAATGCCAAGACAACAAATAGACAAGCAAGCTCTTTAAAGATCAATGAAGGCATAGATGATAATCCACTATGGCTGGAAGAAGAGGTGGATCACTATTGGTTAAGATCCTCAGATGACAATCAAGGACCCATCACACATTATGGAGAAGAACTTCTTAAACTATGTAGCATAGAGGGATTGATCATCTGCAATGGCATAAACATGTGGTAAAAATCTAGAAAATATACTTGTCAAACACATAATGGACATAGTGTAGTTGATTATGCTATTTTCTCACCAAACTTCATTTCAAGGATAAAAGATCTAGAAATTGAAGTAGTTTCCATGGAGCTAAAATCTGATCACAATCCAATGTACATAAAGATCCAAATGCAAGAAAGTGGGCAAGAAGAACATCTTCAAGTAACTAAAGGAAAGACAATAGGAAACATCTCTATGATAAAGAAAAATTAGAAAACTTTTAAAACATCACTCAAGTAGATTATGCAAAGAGAGGAAAGAAAGAGGACAAATATTTTTCAAACTTATACTTTTGATAGTAGTAAACTGATGGATATAATCAGAGAAGCCTTGGAATCATGCAAAAAATTAAAACCTAAGAAAAGAAAACATGAAATCTTCCCTATAAATCCATGGTATGATGAAGAATGCAAAGTAGTAAGGAGAACCTTGAAAGAACTAGAAAAAGAGAATAAATAGCAAGATATATAAATAGCTAGTGAAAAAAAAAAGGAAGAATACATAAGAGCAAGGCAAAAAGAGTTGATATATCTTGCAAAGCATAGCCCAAGACAATTTTGGAAAGAGCTACAACAAAGCAAAAGGCATGCAAAAAATAATATCACAAGTGAACAATGGTTGCAATATGCTAAGCAATTATATGAGAGAAACCAAGAAAAAGATACCCCTTCTATAATTAACACAACTGAGGAATTTTTTTCTCTGAAAGATGTGAAGGAGGGCATTAAGAAAATAACAATAGGTAAAGCTCAGGATATAGATGGTTTGTAAGCTAAACATCTCAAGTGTGGGGTTGACATCTTAGCACCACACATCCAAAATATTTTTAATGGCATCATTAAAGGAGGCTTTCCACTGGAATGGATAACCAACCTAGTCATACCATTGCATAAAAATGGAGACACCAACAATCCTTCAAATTATAGCACCATCATGATTAATCCTCTTTTTGCAAAATTATTTGGTAGCATAGTAGAAAGCAAAATTAGTCAATGGACAAAAAATCAAGGAAAGAGGGCAATAGGGCAAGCAAGGTTTAGACCAAAGTACTCAACAATAGATCACTGCATTACTTTAAGGCACCTAATAGAGAGGATATGGAATGAAAAGGAGAAGTTTATTATTGTTTTATGGACTTTAAAAAGGCTTTTGACACAATACCTAGAGGTAAATTATGAAAAAGAATGGAAGAAATTGGCATACCAACCAACTACAAAGTAACTATACATAAACTTTATGAGTAGGTGGTGGAAAAATTAGAACTCCAAAAGGACTATCAAAGTGTTTTGGGAGTGATATCAAGGTGAAATAGGGTTTTCCATTGTCACCTACTTTATTTGGCCTTTACATTGACAAATTGGAGGAATGGGTAGAAAGGATGGGAGGAGAGGGAATACAATTGGCTAATTATGTAGTGAAACTTCTTCTCTATGTCGATGACCTCATCTTGATTGGAAAGACACTTGAAAGTTTAAAAGAACATCTAAAAAATTTAGAACATTTTTGTAAAGAAGTTGGGATGCAAGTAAACACTAGCAAGACTAAAATTATGGTCTTCTCTACTCATAGAGAGCAAAAACAACCATATATTTTATTTGAAGGAAATCCTTTAGAGGTAGTAATAGAATACAAATACCTTGGGTTAGATTTTCAAAGCAAACTCAATTGGGGAATATGCAGGATGAAAAAAATACAAGCAAGATGGAGGGCACTCTACTCATTGCTAAATAGGGGTAGAAAAGCAGAGTTATGGGATTGGAAAACCATTAGGGTTATTTTTGGGTTATTAGTTATTCCAATGGTGCTATATGGGTGTGAGGTGTGGGCTAGCAATACATCAAATTTTAAATGGAGAAAAATAAAAAAGAATTCAAAAGAGACATATTACAAATAATTTCAGAATTAAAGCATCATTCCCATATGAGATTTTACTTATTGAAATAGGGACTTTTCCACTAGAAGCAAAAGCTATGATAAGGCTATTGGGGTACCTAAAGAAAATAGAAAGAATGGAAGATAACAAGTTGCCAAAATAGGTAATCAAAGAAACATTGAATAGAAGAAAAGACACATGGATGAAACAAAACAACAAATGGATGGAAAATGGAGCATTAAATTTCATGAGGTCCCAAACTCCAACAAAGAAATTAAACAAGTATGTGAGGAAAATTTTTAGACTTGTCATGTGGATTGAAAATTTAGAAAGGAAAAAAGTTATACATCAACAAGTTCAACCCAAACTATGAACACAACCAAAAGAAGTACATAGATGCAAAATATCAAATGAAAGGAAAAATGCTTATAGCCCAACTAAGATGTTGGTTGTGGAGCCTGATTATAATTTGGAGGCCCTGTTTTAGCCGTGTTTGGACCCACTCTATGAAATGATATGGGCGTTATGTAGTTGTATGTCAAATTGCATGTCAATCTGAGTTTTTTTTGTGAATTACTATTTTTGGAATTTTTTTGACGAAAAATATTTTTTGGAAAATAATAATTACTAAAAACAGAATTTTTTTGACAAAAATAATTTGCCAAAAATAGTAATTACTAAAAACATAATTTTTTTGGTTTGTAATATCATGAAAGCAGGAGTTCGCAATATTGCAGCCTTCAACGATCGACATAAAACCTGCACAGTCAATCAGCAGAGGAGCGACGACATCAACATCGACATCTGTATGGTTTAAAGTTTACAAGGGAGGAGCATTGAGCAAGCAGATTACCTCTCAGTTAAATTCGGTAGCAAACATGAGCTAGCTAGAGAAATCGATAGTGAGGGTGAATGCGAGTTGAGAGTGAGTGTAGCTGGTAGCGAGTGCGAACACAAGTTGGGAGCAAGTGCAACCGGTAGTGAGTGCAAGCACGAGCCAGGAGTGAGTGCAACCAACAGTGAGTGCAAAACATTTAGATAACATGGAAAGAAACTCGTTTGTGAAAGTGCTTATTGAAAGTATGAATGACCAAGTTGAAATTTTGGATGCTCTACCTAGCAATAAGAAGAAGAGAGAATCTATGGAAAACCCAGTCCAAGTAGTAGATTCTACGCCAGAAGTGATTACCAAGGATGAGATGATTGAGCATGATATAATGATTCTTAAAAATAGAGGGTTAATTTGTAAGTTTCATGGATATTGGCTAGGTTTTTTTGAGATTCAAAATTGGATTAAGTAGAAATGAGGATTGAATTCAAATTACTCCATGACTTTTCTTCCAAAATGATTTTTTCTCATTATTTTCTCTAGTTCAGAAATAAGGGATAAAATAATGGATGGAGGTCCATGGTTTAGGGGCAAAAATGCATTATATTTAAGACCTTGGAGTGAGAATTTTTCTGTGGAAACATAAACTATTAAAAGACTTCTAGTATGGATTAGGTTTTTTGGACTTCCTTATCAACTCATCAATAAGGAGGTTTTGAAGAATATTGATAATACCCTAGGTGAATTCATCCAAGAGGGACCAACTACTAAGGAGAGAAGGCATGTTGTATACACTCAAATATGTGTTTCCATGGATATTTCTAATCCTTTACCATAGTCGATTAGGATTAAATATGAATCAAGAGAATGGGATCAACAAGTGGATTATGAAAACATTGCATTCCAATGTCACAAATGTCATGAAATTGGGCACATGGCAAGAGACTGCAAAGTAAAAATAGAGGAAGAGATGGATTTTTTTGGGCATGAGGGTAGTTTCAATTTGAAACAAGGAGACCATATCATAGGAGAAGCTAGGTCAAATCAAGGATTTTCCACTCCTAAGAAAGTGGCTAGAAAAATCCCTCTACATCATCAGATGGCAAAGGCCATTACAGTTCACTCAAATCAGTCATTAGAAGGAAATAATGATATGGGAGATGAGGAAGTACAATGTGCAAGTTCAAATATAAAAGGAGCTAAAGGTGTGAAGGAAGAGGGGAAGAAAATTTTTAATATAAAGGAAGATGAGGAGATAAAATTTATAGCAAATGATGTGAAGGAGGTCAAGTTTAATCTAGGTAAATCACCTTTATTATCCTCAAGTAGCTTAAAATATTCTCCTTACAAAAAAAATGAAAGTAGTACGGAGTGTATTCCTTGCACTTTAGGATTTCAAGAGCAGTATAGTAAAGAAAATATTGTAGAGGATATCCAAGGAAATTTAGGTATTTCAGTACAACATAAGAAAGTGATGACTATGGAGGATCATCTATGTAGTTTAGATTTTTCAGGGCAACATAAAGAAGAAAATATTATTGAGGCTATTCCTTGCACTTTCAACTCTTTAGGGCAACATAAATCTTTAGAAGATAAGTCCCATTTTGAACAATATGAAAAAATGGAAGAGATTGATGAAGATGAGAGTGGTGGCAAGAATGGAAGAAGGAGAGGAAGGCTATCACAAAAAGAAAAAAGAGAAAAAGAAACTCAAAAGGATATTGATCTGGGAAGCCAAATAAAAATATCACAAGTGTTAACAAGAAGTGGGGTTAAACCCACTAATAAAAATAAAAAGTGTTGATGATGAAAATGATATCATGGAATATTAGGGGTATGAATAAAACCCCTAAAAAAAGAGTTATTAAGGAATTAATAGGTTGTTATAGCCCAAATTTTATTTTGATACAAGAAACAAAATTACGCAGTGAGGAATGTAAGGATGCTTTTAAGAAGATTTAGAGGACAGGTGATTGTTTAGCAATTTATTCTACAAGAGCTTTAGACGGTATTGCAATAATATGGGATAAATACAAATGGGATGGATAACTATTAGAAGCAAAAAGTAATTGGGTTGTTGGATTATTTTGCAGGAAAGAGGAAAACATCAAAGTTGGGGTTATAAATGTATATGCTCCAACTATAGTTACTCCTCGTGAAAGATGTTGGAAGGACCTTAGTATATTTTTGTCAAATACAATGATGATTCATTGTGATCTATGGATTCTTGGGGGTGATTTTAATATTGTTATATCTCCTTTGGAAAAGAAGGGTGGCATTCCAAGATGGTCAAAATCAATGCAAGATTTTGCTTCATTTGTTAATTCAAATGACCTTTGGGATGTTAGTCCCTCAAGATTTCAATACACATGGGATAATAGATGCATTGGGAAAAATCATATAGAAAAAATACTAGATAGATTTTTGTTATCCAATAAATGGTTGCAAATAAAATATACAATCTCTTTAGATATTTTATTGCGAGCAGGATCAGATCACAAACCCATTATTTTGACTTGTGAGTCACCTAACAATGGTCATCCAAAGCCATTTCGCTTCCAGTCTATGTGGCTCCAAGACCTTGATTTTTTCTAGATGGTTATGTTATGGTGGGATGAGTCAAAATTTGAAGGATCATGTATGTACAGGTTTGTTCAAAAGTTGAAATATTTAAAGGAGCAAATGAAGATATGGAATGTCAAATATTTTGGTAACATTTTTAAAGAAAAAAGAAATTGAATCCAAGCTCAAAAATTTACAAGAGATAGTAGAAATTAATGGAATGGACTAGGATTCTTATGTGAAAGAAAAACAATTACTTTATGATTATCATAATACATTGAAGAAGGAGGAGTCATATTGGTTCCAAAAATCTAGAGAGAAATGGCTCAAGGAAGGAGATAGAAATACAAAAAAATTCATGGTACGACAATTTTTTTTTTTAATAATACTTCTTATAAACATCCACCATAGGGATTGAACCCGGGTCACATCACCAAAAAGCAAAAGGGCCTCTTTCTAGTAGACCAAACTCACAAGGATACAAAAAAAAATATTAAGGATGAAGAAGTATAAGGAAGGAAGCAATAAAATTTTTCAAAAATATTTTGTCATATTCTAGGCAAGATAAGGAGGCACAAGAAAAACTTCTACAAAATATTCCATCACTTATCACTCAAGGAAAAAATGAAAGCTTTATGAAGAATATTTCTATGGAGGAGCTCCATGAAGCAGTTTTCTCTTTCCATCCTGGGGGGAAACCAACGCCCCCCCCGGGGGCCCCCCCCAACCCCCCTGGGGGGGGGGGAGGCCCCCCCTAACAAGGCATTTGCTCTCAATGGATTTCCTGCAATTTTTTTCAAATTTTTGGGATTTATTGAAGAATGATATGTTAGATGCAGTTGAAGAGGCTCAAAAAAGAAAGGCTATAATAAGTGATATCAATGCTACTTTTATTACCTTGGTTCCCAAGAAAGATGACACAAAATATTTTGATAACTTTCATCCAATAAGCCTTTGTAATATGATTTATAAAATCATTTCAAAAATTATGGTAAACAGGTTAAAGGGCATTCTAGGGTATCTTATCTTAGAGGAACAAGGTGGCTTTGTTCAGGGTAAACAAATTCTTTATGGTATAATTATTGCACAAGAGGCCATACATTCTCTTAATTCTATGAAAAAACCAGGTATGCTTTTGAAATTAGATATGAACAAAGCATATGATAGGGTTTCCTGGAATTTTCTACATGCTATTCTCAGAAATTTTGTCTTTGATTATAGTTGGTGTGAGTGGATTAAATATTATTATAGCACTACAAAATTTTCTATTTTGATCAATGGTTCTCCTATTGGGTACTTCAAGCCATCTTGTGGACTTCGTCAAGGTGATCCTCTTTCTCCTTATCTATTCATTATTCTGGTAGAAGCATTAGGGAGAGCCTTTTCAAAGGTAAAAATGGAAGGAAAAATCAAGGGTATTCAAGTTGCAAAAAATGGTCCCTTTGAATCCCATCTCCAATTTGTTGATGATACTTTTCTTTTGGGCCATCCCTCGATCAGTGAGGCCATGGAGTTCAAATCAATATTATCATGTTATGAGAAGGCTACTGGATAGTTGGTAAATACTTCAAAATCTAGGATCTTTTTCATTAATACTGCCCTAGATTTACAATAAATTATTGTGAATATTTTAGGGTTCAAAATTGAAAAATTTCCATCAACCTACTTGGGTATTCCTTTGTCTAATAAAGGGAATAAAAAGGAGCTTTGGATATCTTTTTTGGATAGAATGAAAGCTTGCTTGGTAGGTTGGAAAGGTAAGTTCTTAACCATGATAGGAAGGCTACAACTCATAAAGACTACTTTACAATCCATTCCTATTTATATGATGTCACTTTCAAGACTGCCAATAGGTATTGCAGCAGAAATGGATAAAATTCAAAGAGAATTTCTATGGAAAGGTTGTGAGGAAAAAATTAGGTTTCCTCTTTGTAAGTGGGATAGGGTTTGCAAAGGAAAGAATATTGGAGGAGCAGGATTGTAGAATTGTAGACTTATGAATTTGGCTTTAGGAGCAAAGCTTGGATGGAGACTATTCAAAGACCAAAAAAAGAATTGGGCAAAAATATTACTTCAAAAATATATAGGTTCTCTTGATGAAATGAAATTATTTAGGAAAAGAACTCTACCCAAAGGATCATCAACATGGAACTTCATATCAGAGAGTTTGCATTTGATAAAGAAACATATTAGATGGTCAATCAATGAGGGGAGTTATGCAAATTTTTGGTTTGATGCTTGGTTGAAGCCTTATCCTCTTATCTTTGACTCAAAATGGAAACCATTGGCTCAAGTGTGCATAGCATGTAAAGGTCCAAAGGTTAAATATTATATTATTATGAGAAAAAACTCTAGAACATGGATTTATTTTAGTAACTTGGTTGAAGGAGAGGAACTCAAACAAATTGCAGATGAACTTCAAAATATGCTTCGAGATTTTTATTTGCCAATTTTTCATGAAAGGATGAGTTGGTTTGGAATTTATCAAAGGATGGTGGATACTCAGTCAAGTTGGGATATGAGGATTTAGAACAATCAAAATTTCCTTCTCCCATTGATTTTCCTTGGAAGAAATTTTGGTCATTAGAGGCTCTCCCTAAGGCCTCAACATTTATTTGGTTAGCATTTCAATGTAAGATTCTTACCAAAGAGAGTCTACAAAGAAGAGGATATTATGGACCCTTCAGATGTGCCTTATGTGAGAAGGATTTAGAAACATCATACCACTTACTTCTTCATTGTCCATTTGTTCACACCATTTGGGGTTATTTTAAAAAATATAAAATTATATTGGGTAGCTCCATCAACATTGAAAGAGTTGATAAAATTTTGGATAAATTATAATAAAGCTAAAGCATTAGGTATTCTTTGGAGGATTGGCCTTGCTATTATTTGTTGGAATTTATGGATTGAAAGGAATAATAGAATTTTTAAAAATAAATATCAAAATCATGCCCAAGTTTGGAACCATATTAGTGCCTCTCTTGCAGAATGTCTAAAAATATGGTGCTCATCATGGGAAGTCTCAATTGTATAAAAAGAAAAAGAGGTGCTAATAACTTGGCTACAAGATTTGCACATACATGGAAGAGTCATCTGCGATAATGAAATTAAAACAAAGGATCTACTTCGATCTATGGTAAAATAAAAATATCCAGAAATTGGGTTTATCAAAATTAATTTTGATGGTGCTTCTAAAGGAAATCCAAGAAAAGTTGGTGGAGGTGGTGTTTTTAGAAATAGTGAAGGCAAAATTCTCCTCACTTATTCAGAATCATATGGAACTTCAACTAACAACTATGCAAAGGCTAGGACACTTCTTATAAGGATTAAAATTGCAACAGAAAAATGATGGAAATATATTTCAATTGAGGGGGACTCACAAATTATCATCAATGCTATTAAAAAAAATGGATGTGGGGACTGGATAAAAAATAGTATTATTGTTGATGTTCATTGTCTATTACTAGAGGTAATCTCCTGGCAGTGTGAGCATATTTATAGAGAAGGAAATCAAGTAGTAGATAAATTAGAGAATTATGGTGTTGATATTTATCTTGGTGAATTCCAAATTTTAGAAAGCAATTGGCCAAGTGAGATTTTACATCTTAATCAAAATGATGTCAAAGAGTTGATTGTGGAAACAACACTTTGAGGAATTTGAAGAATATATTTAAGAGAAAAAAAGTCATGATAAAAATGTATGCTACAACATATGTAATATTTTGGTATTGTGATGGGAGTGGCCCCCAATAGAAGCCACATATAACCTTTAAAAAAAAACAGAAATTTTTTGACGAAAAATAATTTTTCAAAAATAGTAATTACTAAAAATGGCAAATTTTGACAAAAAAGATAATTTGCCAAAAATAGTAAATTTTTAATTTTATTTTGGGGCCTTAATGATTTGCTCTAAAATTGTAACCCTCATTTTATAAGAGGATGTTGTACGACATCGAATATGTGAGAAGGAAGAGAGACTATAATTGTGAGATCGAAGAGGAAGTACAATGGATTTGTTGTAGGTTGTATCCCTTCGAGATTTGCTGGACGAAATAATAAATCCTAGTTATTTTCTCCGTGTGTCTCTTGTGTGCTTTATTTTTTGCATTAATAATTTTATCTTTTTTTATTGCTCATGATTTTATATTCCTAACAACTGGTATCAGAGCGAGGTTGACTTGATAGGAAGGTTTCCTGATTCGAGTGGGAGCAATGGCAGAAGAAGGTAGGTTCAGGGTTGAGAAGTTTAACGACCAAAATTTCCAGCTATGGAAGATGCAAATGGAGGATTATCTATATCAAAAGGATATTTACCTACCATTAGGCGAAAAAGCAAAGAAGCTGGCGAAGACATCAGATGAAGAATGAGAATTTCTAGATAGAAAGGCACTAGGAACAATACGATTGTGCCTGGCATCATCGGTGGCCTTCAATATTTCAAAGGAAAAGACAATGAAGGATTTAATGAATGCGTTGGCCAAACTATATGAAAAACCCTTAGCTTCAAATAAGGTATTTCTTATGAAGCATTTATTTAATATGTAGATGTCAGAAGGTGGGTCTGTTACTGATCATTTGAATGAGTTTAACACGGTTACAAATCAGTTAACCTTTGTAGGCATAAATTTTGATGATGAGGTTAGGGCTCTTTTGATCTTGTGCTCATTGCCAGAAAGCTGAGAATGGCTTGGTCATGGCTATGAGTAATTCTATCTCTGGTTCAAATACTTTAAAGTTTGATGATGTTATTGGTGTTATCCTAAGCGAGGAAATGTGAAGGAAAAGCACAAGTGAGACATCAGGTAATGCTTTGAGTGTGGAAAATAGGGGGAGATAGAAGGAGAGAGGAAAGAACCCAGGGAAACATGGAAAATCAAAGAAGGGTAGATCCAAATCCAAAGGAAAGCAGTTGGAATGTTGGCACTATGGGAAGAAAGGACACCTAAAAAGAGATTGTTGGTCTCGAAAAGAAAAATAGGGAGATGAAAAATAGGATAATCAAGAAGCAAACGTTGTAGGTGATATATTGCAAGATGCTTTAATCCTTTCACTAGATAATTTTAATGATTGTTGGGTGCTAGACTCAGGGGCTTCATATCATGCCACACCCCATAGGAAATATTTTCTAGATTATGTTCAAGGTGATTTTGGACAAGTTTATTTGGGGGATGATCGACCATGTAAAATCATTGGAAAGGGTAAGATACAAATAAAATTACCGAATGGAAACCAATGGTTGCTAAAAGAGGTAAGGCATATTCCTGATTTGAGAAGGAATATAATTTCCATAGGGTAGTTGGATAGTGAAGGATGTACAGTTACATTCTCAGTAGATTCATTGAAGGTTGCTAAAGGATCATTGATATTAGCAAAAGAAAAGAAGTCAGGTACGTTGTATGTATGTACTGGTAATACTGATATTTCTATTGCTTTAGCCTCTATAGGAGCGGATACAACTTTATGGCATCATAGGCTTGGGCACATGAGTGAGAAGGGGATGCAAATTCTCCACTCAAGGAAATTATTGCCAGGATTGAAGCAGATTGATATGGATTTTTGTGAGCACTGTGTTTATGGAAAACATAAAAGAGTTAGATTTCTCAGAGTTGGAAAGGAAAAGAAGAGTGAAAAGCTAGAGCTTGTGCATACAGATGTGTGGGGACCAACTCAGGTATCATCTCTTGGTGGCTCTAATTATTATGTTACTTTTATTGATGATGCAACTAGAAAAACTTGGGTTTACTATATTCAAAAGAAATCAGATGTCTTTGATACTTTTAAGAAATGGAAAGCTTTGGTTGAGAATGAGACAAGAAATAAGTTGAAGTGTCTTAGATCAGATAATGGAGGTGAGTACTACAACAAGGAGTTTGAAAATTACTGTTCATACCATGGGATTCGTAGAGTGAAGACAATTCCAAGAACACCACAGGAAAATGGTGTGTCAGAAAGGATGAACAGGACAATCATGGAACGTGCTAGGTGTATGAGATTACATGTGGGATTGCCCTTATAGTTTTGGGTAGATGTTGTGGATACTACTATTTATTTAATAAACATAGGGCCTTCAAGTTCACTAGATGGTGGTATTCCATAAGAGGTATGGACAGGTAAAACTGTTAATTTTTTATTTCTAAAGACTTTCGATTGTGAAGCTTTCGTGCATATTGATAAAGAAAATAGAACAAAACTTGAGGCAAAATCCAAGAAGTGCACTTTCATTGGATATGGAGTTAATAATTTTGGTTATCACTTTTGGGATTATGCAAATCACAAAATCATTAGGAGTAGAGATGTGATATTCAATGAGAAGGTCATGTATAAGGATCAATTGCAGGGAAAGAAATAGGAAAAAGCAAACACATAATACACAGTGCTTGATGAAATTGAAACTCCAAAGGTGCTAGAAGAACAACAGCAACAAGCACCTCAAACTCCTAAAAATGTTGTTAGAAGATCTACCAGGATAAGTAGACCCCCTGAACGTTACTCTCCTTCATTATATTATGTACTATTATCTGACTCTGGTGAACCAGAAACATATGAAGAAGCGATGTAGATAGAAACCAGGAAGAAGTGGGAGCAAGGCATGAAAGAGGAGATGGACTCCTTGGTACATAACCAAACTTGGGATTTGGTTTGGTTGCCTACAAGAAAAAGAGCATTGCAGAATAAATGGGTTTATAGGGTGAAAGAAGAAGATGGAGGTAAAAAGAGGTATAAGGCCAGACTTGTTGTAAAGGGGTTTGCATAGAAGAAAGGTATTGATTATGATGAAAAATTTTTGCCTATTGTTAAAATGACTTCAATAAGAACTGTTTTAAGTCTAGTGGTTGTAGAGGATTTGCATCTTGAACAGTTAGATGTAAAAACAACTTTTCTCCATGGGGATTTGGAGGAAGAGATTTATATGCAGCAGCCACAAGGGTATGAGGTCAAAGGGAAGGAGGAATTAGTGTGCAAGTTGAAAAAGAGCTTGTATGGCCTGAAGCAAGCTCCAAGGCAGTGGTATATGAAATTTGACAGGTTTATGTCAGAACAGGGGTATAGTAGATGTTATTCTGACCACTGTGTTTATTTTAAGAGATTGGATAATGGTAATTATATTATCCTATTATTGTATGTAGATGACATGCTTGTTGTAGGGTCTAACATGCAGGATATAGATGTGCTCAAAATAAAATTGGTAGATTCATTTGCAATGAAGGATTTGGGTGTTGCAAAGCAAATCCTTGGTATGAGAATAACAAGAGACAGGAAAAATCGTAAATTAACTTTGTCTTAGGGGGAGTACATTGAGAAGGTGTTGGAGAGATTTTGGATGCAAGATGTAAAACCTGTTAGTACACCTTTGGCCAATCATTTCAAACTGACCAAAGAGATGTGTCCCAAGACACAGGAGGAGATTGACTATATGTCCAAGGTTCCTTATTCATCAACAGTTGGTAGTTTGATGTATGTGATGGTGTGCACAAGACTAGATATTGCACATGCAATGGGAGTTGTGAGCAGGTTTATGAACAATCCAGGAAAATAACATTGGGAGGTAGTGAAGTGGATTCTCAGGTATTTGAGAGGTACTGTCACTCAGGTATTATGCTTTGGAGGTTCTAACATTATTTTACAAGGATATATTGATTTAGACATGGCAGGTGATATAGATAATAAGAGTACCATAGGGTATGTTTTTACTGTAGGTGGAACTACAGTAAGTTGGATTTCAAAATTACAGAAGGTTGTTGCACTTTCAACAATGGAAGCAGAGTATGTTGTTGTTATAGAGGCTAGTAAGGAGATGATTTGGTTACAAAGGTTTATGGAGGAGTTGGGAAAGAAGTAGGAGAATAACATATTATATAGTGATAATCAGAGTGCCATTCATCTTGCAAAGAATTCAACCTTCCATTCTAGGACTAAACATATACAGACCAAGTACCATTTCATACGCTCAGTGTTGGAAGATGGACAATTAAAACTGGAGAAGATACACACTAGCCAAAATCCTATAGATATGTTCACAAAGGCAGTAACCAAGGAGAAACTAAGTTCTTGCTCAGTTTTAGTTGATCTTCAAACATGATAGTAAAAGGTGAGAAAATTTCCAGGTCCAAAGTTGAAGCATAGTCCAGCAGGTGCAATAGCGGTGGAGTTACTATGATCAGTCTCCAAGTGGGAGATTGTTGGTTGTGGAGCCTGATTCTAATTTGGAGGTCCTATTTTAGCCGCGTTTGGACCCACTCTACGAAAGGATATGGGTGTTATGTAGTTGTGTGTCAAATTGCATGTCAATCCGAGTTTTTTTGTGAATTACTATTTAAAAAAAATTGACGAAAAATAATTTTTCGAAAATAGTAATTACTAAAACAAAAAAAAATTTTGACGAAAAAATAATTTGTCGAAAATAGTAATTACTAAAAACAAAATTGTTTTGACGAAAATTATTTTTTGAAAATAGTAATTACTAAAAATGGTAAATTTTTATAGAAAAGATAATTTACCAAAAATAGTAAATTTTTATTTTTATTTTGGGGCCTTAATGATTTGCTCTAAAATTGTAACCCTCATTTTATAAGAGGATGTTGTATGACATCGGATATGTGAGAAGGAAGAGAGACTGTAATTGTGAGATCGAAGAGGAAGTACAACGAATTTGTTGTAGGTTGTATCCCTTCGAGATTTGTTGGACGGAATAATAAATCCTGGTTATTTTCTTCGTGTGTCTCTTGTGTGATTTATTTTTTGCGTTAATAATTTCACTTTTTTTATTGCTCGTAATTTTATATTCCTAACATAAAATTCAATTCATACTATCTCATATGCAAAAATAGGTGGACAATTCCTCAAGAGGCATGGTCATGGTCAGAATGAATATGTCTTTTGCACAACAAAGTAGTGGAGGCCAACAATTTTTTTTATAAAATGTGAAGCCCACAAGGATATTAGGATTAAATGTGAGGAGACTCTAAAATTAAACTCACTAATGGAACTTTTTAAAGAATTGAAAATAAAAAAAATCAAGAAACTTTTCATCAAAATCAACAATAAAAAAACACACTCCAAAATATGATAAGAGGATGTTGAACTTTTTGAATTTATTAAACAATTTTTGTTGGATGTTGTTAAAATTTGAAACTCATAATAGAAGGTCGAAGGTTTGAATCCAAAAGGAAGTAGGGTTGTACACCATACCTTATATTGTATTAAAACTTTTAATCCCATAAAATCATTTCATTTCCTTTTATTTCAATGCACAAATGCCTTAAACAAAATCGAGAAAAGAAAAAAAAAATCATCAAAATCAACAAAATAAAAAACACATTTCAAGAGATAATAAAAGGACGTTGAACTTTTTAACTTTGTTGAACATTTTTTTTTTTTTTAATGTTTTTAAACTTTAGAACTCAAAATAAAACTTCCAAGAATCCAAAAACAAGATTGTACACCATACCACATCTTGTATTAAAAATCTTAATTCTATAAAATTATTTGATTTTAGTACAAAAATCCCCTAAAATAAGGATGGATAAAAGACACGTTCAGTAACCAATGGATCCTTGGTTCAACTATTGGGACAAATAATTAATGTAACCCACACCAAGGTTCAAATCTTGATGGTACAAAATAGCTCGATACGACTTAATCAATGTAAAAAGGAAAGACAAAATCTTTCAAAACTCTAAGAAAAAGAAAAAAAGAAAGACATGTTAAATAACAGACTTACTTAACGTCAACGGTCAAAGGTTGGATGTTGTTAAACTTTGAAACTCATAATAAAAAAAGGTTGAATGTTTGAATCCAAAAAAAAAGTAGGGTTGTACACCATACCCTATCTTGTATTAAAACTTCTAATCACATAAAATTATTTCATTTTATTTTAGTACACAAATATCTTAAACAAAATTAAGAAAAGAAAAAAACCAACAAAATCAATAAAATAAAAAACACATTTAAAGAAATAATAAAATGATATTAAGATTTTTAACTTTGTTGAACATTTTTTTTAACATGTTAAACTTTAGAACTCAAAATAAAAATTTCAAAGTTTGAATTAAAAAACAAGATTGTACACCATACCGCATCTTGTATTAAACTCTTAATTCTATAAAATCATTTTATTTTATTTCAGCACAAAATCCCTTAAAATAAGATGGATAAAAGACACATTAAGACTCAGACAAATAGTAGTAAGTCTTTGGGCTTTCATTTAGAAAACCCAAGTTCAAACCCCAGTAATAGGGGACTGGAACTTCTCATAAAAACATGTGTAAACTCACATTGAGGTTAGAGGTGTAGATTAATTGGTTTGGCGAAACCCTGTAAGGGAAATGGACGTCCAAGGTTCAAATCTTGGACCTCGTCAAACTAAACGCTTGTTTGTATTCCTAGTATTTTTAATGGCATAAAATGATGAGGCATGTTGGTTATAGGGGCAAACAATGCGATGACCGTGGAGGCTACGGATTCCATCATGTTAAAAAAAAAAAAAACAAGTTAATTAGCCAATGGGTCTTTGATTCAACTGTTGGGACAATTAATTGGTTTAAAACGTTAAGTAGTCAATGAGGCATGGTGGTTATATAGGCTACGGATTCCATTGACACCCCCCAAAAAACACGTTAATTAGTCAATGGGTCTTTGATTGATTTAAAACGTTAAGTAGTCAATGAGGCATGGTGATTATAGGGGCAAACAATGGAGGCTACAGATTCCATCATGTTAAAAAAAAAAAACACCAATGGATCTTTGATTCAATTGTTGGGACAAATAATTGATTTAACACTTTAAGTAGCCAATGAGCCTTTCCCTTAAAAGGAAAGAGAAACCCTTTCATAATTTTAAGATGATAATAGAAAAATTTGATGTAACTAATGAAACTTTTTAAAGAAGTGAGAATAGAAAAAATAAAGAAACTTTTCATCAAAAGCAACAATAGAAAAAACACACTCTAAGAGATGATAAAAGGATGTTGAACTTTTTGATTTTATTAAACATTTTTTGTTGGATGTTGTTAAACTTTGAAACTCATAATAGAAGGTTGAAGGTTTGAATCCAAAAGGAAGTAAGGTTGCACACCATACCTTATCTTGTATTAAAAAATTTAATCCCATAAAATCATTTCATTTCCTTTTATTTCAATGCACAAATACCTTAAACAAAATTAAGAAAAGAAAAAAAAAAATCATCAAAATTAACAAAATAAAAAACACATTTCAAGAGATAATAAAAGGATGTTCAACTTTTTAACTTTTTTGAATAATTTTTTTTTGACGTTTTTAAACTTTAGAACTCAAAATAAAAGTTCCAAGAATCCAAAAACAAGATTGTACACCATACCACATCTTGTATTAAAACTCTTAATTTTATAAAATCATTTCATTTTAATACAAAAATCCCCTAAAATAAGGATGGGTAAAAGACATATTAAGTAGCCAATGGGTTCTTGGTTCAACTGTTGGGACAAATAGTTGATGTAACCCGCACCAAGGTTCAAATCTTGATGGTACCAAATAGCTTGATACGACTTAGTCAATGTAAAAAGGAAAAAAAAACCCTTTCAAAACTAAGAAAAATAAAAAAAATACATGTTAAGTAACAGACTTACTGACGTCAAAGGTTGGATGTTGTTAAACTTTGAAACTCATAATAAAAGGTTGAACGTTTGAATCCAAAAAGAAGTAGGGTTGTACACCATACCCTATCTTGTAATAAAACTTTTAATCACATAAAATTATTTATTTTATTTTAGTACACAAATCTCTTAAACAAAATTAAGAAAAGAAAAAACCATCAAAATCAATAAAATAAAAACACATTCCAAGAAATAATAAAATGATATTAAGATTTTTAACTTTGTTGAACATTTTTTTTAATATGTTGTTAAACTTTAGAACTCAAAATAAAAGTTTCAAAGTTTGAATTAAAAAAACAAGATTGGACGCCATACCACATCTTGTATTAAAACTCTTAATTCTATAAAATCATTTTATTTTATTTCAGCACAAAAAATTCCCTAAAATAAGATGGATAAAAGATACATTAAGACTTAGACACGTAGTAGTAAGTCATTGGGCTTTCATTTAGAAGACCCAAGTTCAAACCCGGGCAGTGGAACCCCTCGTAAAAATATGTGCAAACTCATATTAAGGTTAGACGTGTAGATCAATTGGTTTGGCGAAACCTGTAAAGGAGACGGACGCCCAAGGTTCAAATATTGGACCTTGTCAAACTAAACACTTGTTCGTATTCCTAGTATTTTCAATAGCATAAAATGATGAGGCATGCTGGTTATAGGGGAAAACAATGCAGATGAGCGTGGAGGCTACGGATTCCATCATGTTAAAAAAAAAAAAAAAAAACAATGTTAATTAGTCAATGGGTCTTTGATTCAACTGTTAGGACAAATAATTGATTTAACACGGTAAGTAGTCAACGAGGCATGGAGGCATGGTGGTTATAGAGGCTACGAACTCCATTAATCCCCCAAAGAAACACGTTAATTAGTCAATGGGTCTTAACAAGTGAAGTAGTCAATGAAGCATGGTAGTTATAAGGGCAAACAATAGAGACTACAGATTCCATCAGGTTAAAAAACACAAATTAATTAACCAATGAATTTTTGATTCAACTGTTGGGACAAATTAACCAATGAATCTTTAATTCAACTGTTGGGACAAATAATTAATTTAACACTTTTAAGTAGTGAATGAGCGTTTACATACGACTGATTAGGAAAGGGAAACCTTTCATAATTCTTAGAAAAGGAAAGAAAAGAAAAACACGTTAAATAATAAACTAACCAGACTAATTACATTTTAATAATAATATTCAAACTTCAACTTCATGTCTGAGACCATTATTTTAATTTTAAGTATGGTTTTGGATAGTGAAATCCCTTTTGATTTGCAGGAAGAGCACAACAGAGAATTAAGCAGGTGTACCCGCACGGACACCTACTTCTTAAACATATTAAATTTACAGTTATGCTGCCAGTGCAGACCGCACCCTTATCCACAAAATCCACGTCAATGCACAGCAATAAGATAAACATTCCAACGTGAGTTGTTGGAACATGATATGATAACTACCAGTTTCAATGAATATAAAACTGTTATATGTAAAGTTTTCTGTCTCATATATATAAAAATATGCATATTAAACTGTTATATGTAAAGTTTTCTGTCTCATACATATATATATATATAAAATATGATTCCTGTGGGTAGATTTTTGGAATTGACGACAAAGACTGGAATTTCTATCATTATCCGTTGTTGAAACTTGAAAGTGGCAAAAGATCAAGGAGACAGGTGGCCCTTGGAATCCAATGCGATTGGATATGCCTAAAATCACACATACACGGAGTATTCTATTCTAGTATCAAATGCTACCTTGCTAGATGTTTATTTTAATAAAAAATTAATTTTTTAAATTATTATTTTATCATGATTAAATAAAAAATAGTAATAAAAATTTAAATTTAAATACTTTAATAACAAAATCACAATTAAAGACTTTGACAACAAAATTTGAACCATCACAATTAAAAAGTTTAATTTTTCATTAATTTTAATAACTACCCTTATTTCATCACAGCCATCACATATTATGTCAACTTATATTCAGAACTCACTCTTTCATTTCCCCCTCAAATATAAGAGCTAAGGGTTCCTTTCATTCTGCACAAGGCGTCAATGATTTCATGTGGTTGTTTACATACATCCCCAAGTCAGATGTTGGACGATCTGGTGGGGATTCCCAATTACTTGTCTTTCTTTCATAGAATAGTAGTTGAACGAATCAATAATTTGCACATTATATAGGATAAGCCTTTGCAATGATAGTACAGTAACTATACCCGGCGATAGAATTTCAAGTATTTGAGGCTGTGGTCTCACTGAAATCCTCAACGCCATCATTCTGTTTATGTAGAATAGTCATAGTATTGTCAATGGATCTCAGCACTTGGACTGCAAAAGAGGATAGTCGAGTGATCAAGTGTTATAGAAGAGGGTTTTCTTCAGACGAGGAAGACCTTATAATCAGACTTTACTGTCTTCTTGGGAATAGGTACCTTCATTTTATCCTATCTTTTTCACTTATAGTTTATGAAAAATTAATAACATTGATGCCAAGAGAGTTATGCTTCTAACGTTGGCAAGATCACTTTAACTTACAGAACAAAGTATTTTTTAGTTTAGAAAATTATATTAGCCTTCTAGTTTCAAATAAATCTTATGTGGGTATTGTAGAGAGCTAAAAAAAATTATTATTGTGTATGTGTAGATGGTCACTAATAGCAGGAAGAGTGCCAGGTCGCACAGGCAAACAGATAGAGAAATATTGGTACTCCACATTAAGCAAAAAGTTCGCTGTGAAGCGATTGATTCGTCCCAGGACTCATAGGCTTCTCCCACTCCACATGAAACGCTTTCGCCACAATGAAACGGAGCAGCTCTCAGCTTTCATGGCTCCAAAATTTAATCAAGAAGAAAGTTTGTTGTTGGAGTCTGTCGACAATGCCGTTCCCAGTAGGGAGGGGAATACTATTAATGCTGAAACAAAAGTGTTACATTCTGTTCCTCAGGCTGATTCATGTCAAAAAATGGTAGGCTTAAAGCCTACTATGGAAGAAATTTCGACTGTAGACACGAAATCCGTAACCAAGGACTTGGGTCTCAGATTTCATACAATGCAAATGCAGTGTAAAATTGAAGATTCATGTTCAGGGACGTGGGGTAGGTACTAATTAAATGTAGGATTCTGAGTGGATGCATCTGCAGTTATTGGTGCATCAAATTATTGGTAAAACGAGGTGGGTGAAACATTTGGTTGGATGATTATTCCCCTCTGTATTTTTTCGTATGGTTGTGGATATATGTGGATTCAAGTTGATCCTTTGATCCTCCGGAAATTTGACTGGAAACATGCAAGTGACGTATGATTTTTCAAGTGTTTTGATCCATGAAAAGTGACCTAAAAACATAATTGTGTGATTCACGCTTGTCGTTATTTTGTTTGTAGCTTTGCTGAGGTGGAGATAAAGCTCTCTCACGCTTTTCCTTATTTTGTTTGTAGCTTTGCTGACTTGGAGATTCCTTGTTTTAATTTTTATTTTTTTTTATGGATATTTCTTATATACATTTGGTGTAGAGCTTGAATAAGGATCTCATCGAAAATGCAAATAACATCGTTACCCTTAAACTACAGGCACATTTATACGGTTGTTTAAAGTAAGTGGTTAATATTTTTTTTGAATGGAAAAGTCGAATTATATTAATTAGCTAAACCATACAAAACTGAGTGGGTGGAATTAACACACCCCAATGTTCACACTAACCAAAACGGTTAGGAGCAACAACCAAAAGCATTCCAACCAAAAAAACTAGATAACCGTGCCAATCACATGAGTTAGGACAGCCCCCAAAAGATCAGATCTCCACACACCACTATCAAAACATAGACCAAAATTAAACATTCCGACCAGGAGAGAGGAAATTATCATCCCTATCATCATAACGCCAACCACCATCCGAGGTGGTGGGAACATTCCAACCAACATCATTAACTTCAGTAGTCTGGGGAGCTCCTCCCTCGTCTGCACGCTCTGCACCAACATGTTGAACATCTACAACAGGAGCAACCCAACCAACAATGGGTTGAGAAGATTCTGGAGCCACATCCCAACCGGATTGGCATGAAGAACTCCCTCCACTAGTATTGAGCCTCTTCTCGCATGGAGGAGGTGGAGACCAGTGTCGCTCCTAAAACTCAGAAGGAGACTGAGTCCGAGGGTTCCATTTGGGACGAACCCTAGAAGAGGAACGTTCTCTGGGAGAGTTTGGAGGAACTCGACTGACAGTGCATGGAGCATTGCCCCAATAAGCCATCAAATTCCATAGATGTTGAAGCTCGACATTCACCTTCTCGACCTGAACAAAAATCTGTAACCAACAGTCATAAAAGATGGAATATTTATCAACAAGAGAAAATGCAGTTGATACATCTTGTGCAAAAAAATAGCATGATTTTGAGTCTTCCACAAGTGAAAAAGAGTGTTGATTCTGAAAATATTCCAGACTACTTGCAGTTTTTCATCAAAGTCAATATGGTCTCCTAGAATAGCATGGGGCCAGGAGAAAGAGCTCTTCATAAAAGGTCTGAAAAATGAGAGGAGTCATTCCCAAGCAAGTTGCGCACACAAACAATTCCAAAAAGGATGCAGAAAGTCCTCAGGTTGTTTACAAAAAATGCATGTAGGATTTGCCACCCCAAGATAAAGGAGATGAGGCCCAATAGGTAACCCTTGATGCAAAATACTCCATGCAAAAAATTGTTGTTTAGGTGCAATATAAGAGGCCCATGCCATTTGAAATCTCTGCTTCCATATGGTATGTGTAGAAATTAAATCCCATTTTGCATTCAACTTGTCCCACATAGGAACGTGCGACGTCAACCAACTATAGCCCAAATGAGCCTTGTATTGCAGTAATGGCCATTTTTTTGGCCAAAACCAATCAACCCACCAGTGGTTCTAAAAATATTTGTTAACTTTCCTCCAAATAGAGAAAGGAATCTGATCAATCACCACTTCAAAAGTGGATTTGTCTTCCTGCTTAAGATTATAATATTGCTTAAAAGAGTCCCAGGGTAACCAATCCCTGGTGTGATTTGAAAAAAATCAGACAAACAAGCAATACCTTTTTTATAAAATCTCTTAGCTCTAACCCACTGAACTTGAGCCAAAGGCAAACCTTGATAAGTAATAGTAGGAGACCACCAAACATTAATAGTGGATATTGAAGCACCTGCTCTTGAGGCGGAACCATTCCAGGATAACCAAGGCTTCAAAGCCTCCCAGGCTTTCCAAATACTCTTAATTACAAAGGATCCTAGGATTTTAATAGGAATAGGAGCAGTGAGAACAGCTTGAAGACTAAGCCCCTACCATATTTTTTTACCATAAGGTAAACCTTGAGACAAGCAGTGTCTAATAAGAACTTTCCAAGCTTCATTACCTGTAAGGGCTCGAATAATCCACTTTGCACAAAGAGAAAAGCCTTGTTTTTGACAATCACATAATCCCATTCTGCCACTTGCTTTGGGAAGATAGTAGGACTCCCAGGCTACTCTGTGAAAGCCTTTTTTACCCTTATCCTTGGCCCAAATAAAATCCCGCAAGAGCTTTTCTAGTTTTTTATAACAGGCCTTAGAAGGGACCCAACACGAAGAATAGTACACATGGGTAGAAGCAAGAACTTTAGAACAAATCTAAAATTTCCCAGCTAAAGATAATTTCTTAGAAGACCAATAGGATAATTTATTTTCTACCTTTTGCACAACATATTGCCATAACTGAGCAGGAGAACCTTGAAAAGCAAAAGGGATACCCAAGAACTTAAAAACTTCCCTAGGCTGTATCCAAGACCACTGGGTGTGACTAAGCCAGGAAGGAAGAGGACGAACAAATTGTCTATAGTAGGAAGTCTTTCTCCATTGAACATTAGAGCCAGAGGCAAGACAAAAGGTATCCAAACACTGAATGGTAGTGGAAAATGATTGCTCTTCCTCCCTAATGGTCAAAAAAGAATCATCAACAAAATATCCATTAACAAGATGCTGAGTAGAGTTAGGAAGGGTGATTCCTCGAATCAAGCCTTGAGAAACTTTATTTGCCAGAAGATATCCAAAAGCTTCAGCTGCCAAAATGAAAAGGGAGGGAGCAAGGGGACAACCTTGGCGAACTGACCTACCAAGTTGAATTTGTTTAGATTGGCACTTATTCAAGGTAAGAACAACTGATGCATCTTTGAAAAGCATAATAACAGAATTTATGAAATAATGCCCAAATCCCAAAGCCTGTAGCATAGAAGTTATAAAATACCATTCAATTCGGTCATAAGCTTTTTCAAAGTCTATTTTTATGAATAAAGTATCTTGATCAGAGGCTCTAGCCCACTCCATACCTTCCCATACTGCAAGAACATTATCAAGGATGTATCTGCTCTGTACAAATCCAGTTTGTTCAGGTCTAATGATCAAAGGCAAAATAGGCCTGAGTTTTAAAGCTAAAGCTTTAGCAATAATCTTATAACTGACATTGAGCAGAGTAATGGGTCACCAATTGGTGATGATTTCAGGATCCCCTAGTTTAGGAATGAACTTGACATTGCCTTTATTGATAAGAGAACCAAGAGACCCACAGATCATTGCCTCCTTATAAACCTGAAGAAGATCAAGCCCTAGTAAATCCCAAAATGCCTTATAAAACTCACAAGGATAACCATCTAGACCAGGAGCTTTATCATTTGCCATCTGAGAAAGGGCTTCAGAAAGGTCTTCCAGAGATAAAGGCCTATCACAAAATGCACTTTGTTCTTGAGTAAGTTTGACTGAAACAACAGAACAACATTCCTCCAATGCTCTTTGTCTGACAGTCGAAAGAGGTTGGGAAGCAAAGACTTTTTGATAATGGGCAACAAAAACTTTAATAATATCCGGAAGAGCAATAAATCTTGCATCTTCTATTTGAATGGCTTGAAATTCAGAATAATGAGCAAGGGGGCGAAGTCTTTTGAAGAATTCCTTAGACACCCTGTCTCCAACTTGAAGCCAATGCATCCGAGCTCAAAGTTGAGCACCTTTAGCTTCATAAATGTCAGACTTCTTAAGTTCATGGCGTAAGGCAGCTACGTGAGCTTGCAAATCTACATTAAAGGGAGAGGCTTCAAGATGAACTGAAGCTCTAGCTAATTCAGCTTTGAGGGCAGAATTAGAATGACGTCTTCGCTTAGCAACTTTGACTCCTAAACTTCTCAACAATTTGGTAGTACGGTGAATAGCCGAATTCCACCAGGCAATCCATCCGATAGACCCAAAAGGTCTGGGGAGAAAATTCCAGATGTGGGAAATATGGGCTTTCATGGAAGGGCTATGCAAAAATGAGATATTTAAATAAAATTGTGAAGGAAAAGGAGGTTGTATCCTCTGAGAATCAACTTGAAAGATGATTGGAGAATGATCAGATAATGTAGTTGTAGAAAAGGGTGAGTATACTCCCGATACGAGAGGTGAACTGATCGAACAGACGAGACAAGGAATCAGCATGGGGTCTCGGAGGTACAAGGTAACTCAGATGTCAGACTAGTCTATCTGTCAGTTGGCTAGAACCAGACATCTGGGTACTAGACGTTTGGGGCTGGGATGCCAGGAGGATAGATGTCAGAGGGTAATACGTCTAGAAGGAAGACGTCAGATGGCTAGACGTCTGGGACTTAGGCATCTAGGGGCTGGACGTCTAACGTATAGATATCTGCACCCCAGACATATAGACGTCAGACGTCCAGCTCCTAGACGCCTAAGTCCCAGATGTCTAGCTCCCAGACATCTAGGAATGGTGTAGACGTCTAGATGTCAGACGACTGTTGTCATGGCTTCTGCTCCCGAATACCTGCAAACAACCTGCCAGGAAGAGTCTTCAACCTGCATAACATTAACAACACAACCTGCAATAACACTCAAGCACGATCTGCAATACACAACATAACACCAATATGATCAAGCGTTGTCTTATTATCTCCAGAAGGTTACAGATACAATGCAAAAGTAAGGGGGTATTTAAAGGCTGCAGGAGCGGTTCCCCAACTACCTGCGCCAACCACCCAACCGTTTGCCCAACCAACTAGTTAGACGTCTAACTAACAGTTTAGACGTCTGACTAGCCAGACGTCTACACTAACTAGACGTCTGGCTTAACTAGCCTTAACCCAAATGGCGGCCATTTTGTCCTTTTGTGCATTTAATCCTTTTCTCTTTCGATTGGCTGATTAAACTAAACAAACACTATGCCTTATACAAAATGGCATTACAAAATAGCATAAATCCACATTTGCTATATACATTCAAAATTGCTTGGGACATTTTCACAGTCAGTTCCTCATTTTTGCTGTCTGGAACTGCTGTCTACATCTATCCTCCCCTTCGAAGAAGTCGATGTCCTCAGCGACTTTCTCCGCTCGGTCTGTGGGGTCTCTGTCTCTGCTTCAGGTGGAACTGGGTTCTTAATGTTGACAGCCTCTATAACAGCTTCATACTCCTTCATCTGCATCTTCAACAGCTCCCTCTCCTCCTTGAGTTGGTTGGTATAGTTATAAAACTTAGCACATTCTACCCCAAGGTTGTTAGCATGATCTTCTATCTATTTGAGAGCATCCAACAACTCAGTCTCCCTCTTCCTGAAGATCTCCTTCATCCGTTGTTCAGACATTGAGCCAGAAGACGAAGGTGCTCTCTGTGCTAACTGCTGTTGTAGAGTTGCCTCCCTTTGGCGTGCCTGTTGTAGTTCCTCCTTCAAGCTTGCCTGCTCCTTTTGCCAAAATTCTTCTTTCTTCTACCATGCAAGCTCGAACTAATTTTTCTGTGCTGCTAAGTCCATTGTCTGCTTAACCAGTAACTCTTTAGCCTTCATCAACTGGGAATTATCTGCCTCCAACTGGGAGATCTATCGAGTTTTCTCTTCCAGTTGTGTGCCAAGGTACTCCATGGTCTTCTATAGCTTATCAAGTTCCCTTCTCATGTCATCTATCCTATTCATACCTTCATCTAGGAGCGTCTCCTTCCGTTGTATTATCTCTAGAGCAGTTCGTAGTTCTTCATCAACTACTTTCTTAGCTGCGTGTACACACTTCAAACCTTCCCCCAACCAACACAATAGATGGGCAATGAAATTCATTTGTGCATACACCGATAATAGTTCAGGAGCTACTTCCACCTGTGCTCCTGGTACTGCAGGTTGTTGAGGGTTCCTGTTGCTATGGCCACACTTATACACTCGTGCTGGCTCCAGATAGAGAGTAGGTGTCTTCTCTGGCAATTGTGCAATCCCCTCCATTGTGGTCAAGCCAAAAATGGACAAAGTCCATGGGGTGTCCTGATATATCTCTGAGATGCCCTTCCGCCATGGTCCTTGTGCTGCCCAACTGACCAGTTTCTCCATCTCTCCCTCTATCATTCCTTGCCATTGCTTCCAATGGCCCATGCAAGCTGCTTCAAACTGCAAGCGTATATTATCCATAATCTCCGTTAACTATGAAAAATAGTCAACCGCTTGCTGATCCATGTTGTCTGATGGGTCCATAAAATTTGGTACCCGTACCTGAAACACTTGAGACCATAGGTCCTGTTGTTCCTCCTCCTGCTCTTCCTCTTGTACTGCCTCTTTTCCCTTGGATGCTGCCGACTTATGACTGCTCATCTGCGGCTCTGCCCTGTTCTCTGAATCGGTCCTAGGTGGAGGTTGTTCTCCCCCTATCTCAGCCACCTCTCCTTGTGAGATTTCTCTTTCCTCCACCTGGATAGGGTCTTCCCGTGAGTGTCCTGCAGTTCTTGCTTCCTCCGAAATTTTGCTTCCCTCCACTGCAGGTGTGGTAATCTCTCCCGGATTACCTAATTGTGTTTCCTCATTTGCGACAAATAGCTCATCAATTGATATTGCCCCTAATGTTGCCGCAAATGCAGTTGGTCTAACCAGTGAGTCCCCAACTGGCTTTGGTGAGCTGGCACCAACCTGGAATGCCGCTTCTGCAAAATACTCTGTGGGTCCGATGTGGACCGTTGTACTGGATCCTGCTGTTGGATTGTGAAGGGCTGAAGGGATGTTGAGATCCATCTCCACCCCCTGATGAGTTTCTAACTATCTTTGGATTGAGCGAGTTGTCTCTAAATTTTATTGAATGGTTTGTAATGCATCTTTAGAGAGAGCTGGGGGTGGCTCATCAAACCGTCCCTTCTTCTTCTTCCTTTGTACTATTTTTGGTGACTGGGCAACTATCTGTTCTGTGGTTGTTTGCTTTCCTGACCATTGGGTATCCTCCCCTTCTGAAGTAGTCACCGTCTTCTCCTGCCTCGGTGGTTTATGACATATCTGCTTCACTTTCACCTTCTTCATTGGTGTAGTCCTCTTTTCCAGTGGTTGTGCATCAATCCACCGCAAGACACTTGGGGCTAATTCTAAAATTTTCTTCTCCGATCCAAAGTCAGGAATCCGTACTCCTGCTCTCATGGTTGCATCCAAAATCAGCCCAATGGCATGAAATGCCATGGAGAAATTCTTTGTTACTCTTGACAGGAATGCTTGGATGTGGAGCGACAAATGTTGTGCCCAATCATAAGCAACTCCTTTATCTATTCCCTGCAAGTACGAAATCAACCATATGGGCAAATCTGAACTCCTTTGTTCCCCTGATAATCTGGCCATAATAACGTTCATTATCACTTCTAGCCCAGTATGTCTCAACTGCGTCTGTTTGATGCCTCTTCCACCATGGGTGTTAAGCATCGTATCCACTTCTGCCCTAGCCAGAGTAGTGATGCTCATAATCAATTCTGGCATCTTCTTGGGGTCTACCCTTTTGTTCACCACTGGCTTACCCTTCCTGGGTAGTCCGAATACGTGCTGAAATGACTCGAGAGAGAAGTCCACTGTCACCACCTTATCTCCTATGCGCACATAACTCCTGCAGTTGTCCTCATCGTAGTTCTCCAACATTTGAATCAGATAACCCTTAAAGAACTCTTTATCAAAGTTTGGAACTTGTAGTATAAAATGTACTCCTGCCTCCTTAAGTCTTCCCTTGATAGGGTTATCATAAGTTGCCTCTGCCCACCATTGTCGGCAAAAATCACCCGTCGGACAAGTCCATGTAATCTCTGTGGCGGGAATTGGTGCTTTTCCACCTTGCTGGACTTCCTTGCTCCTTTTGCTAGCCAATTCTGCTGCCTCCCTCTGCATTCTCGTCTACCCTGGGTTCTCCACTTGTCCATGCACCTCATGCTCCAAGTGATGTCGCAGCCTCTTTGTCGACACGGACTCTATTTTTGATTCTGCCTGACTTGGAGCCTTGCCAGATCTATGACTCATCTTTCCCGCTCCAACTGCTCGGCTGCCTTCCTAGCCGTCTGCCTTTTCCAGCCAGACGTCTGAAGAATTTGCTAGACGTCTGCCTTCTCCAGGCCAGATGTCTGGCTAGACGTCTGAAGAATTTGCTAGACGTCTGCCTTACCAGGATGCCAGACGTCTGCAATTTTAGTTTGGACATCTGCTTCCTGGTCCAGACGTCTACCTGGACGTCTACTCTTCCTACCCAAACGTCTGCCTGGTTGTCTGCCAGACATCTACTCTTCCTGCCCAGACGTCTTCCTGGCTATTTTCCAGACGTCTACTCTTCTTGCCTAGACGTCTTCTTGGTTGTCTACCAGACGTCAGTTCTTCCTGCCCAGATGTCTGCTTGGCTGTCTGCCAGACGTCTACTCTTCCAACCTAGATGTCTACTTGGTTGACTTCTAGACGTTAGTTCTCCTAGCGTGCACGTCTGCCATATGCTTGCCTAAACCATCTGCTTAGACATCTGCTTGCCTAGCCCATCTGACGGCAGTCCTCCTAGGCTAGATGTCTGCTATGCCCTAGACATCTGTTGTGGTGCACGTTGTCTTCACCACCCCTCTCGGCTGCTTCCTCTCCTACCAACCGTGCTCCTTGCCTTCTCCTCTACCTGCAACTATTTGGAATGGTGAAAATGGATGTTTAACCTCTTTTTATAGCCTCTCATGCATGCCATAACGGTTTCTCCACCCGCCACCTAGCAACCATTTCCTCTATGCGCGCCACCTAGCTAGACGTCTAGAATTTAGACGTCTAGGGGTGTTGTTTTGTCTTTTCCCTATTTATATTTTTTTTTTTATCAGTTAATATCTTCGACTAAACTGCACAACCATGCCGATGCAGATTTCAAAGATATCTGGCATCTCATTCCTGCTATGATGGCTTCGACTGTCGAAACTGCTAAAACCATCATCACCCCCTATTTTTGCTTCATCCGACTCTTGTCGTCTCCGATGATTACTTTGTCTATGGTGAGTTTCGGGCTGAGGTTGCTCCGGACGTCTCACTCTGTTCCTTGGTACAATTTTCCAGTCCGGCTGCTCTACTTCCGGTTGTTGTCTAGCTCCTTGTTCTGGCAACTGGTGCCTACTTCCTTGACATCTCGTGTTCTACCGACTTCTTTCTACCACCACCCATATTTGCTCCATCCAATCCTCTACCAGACGGATTTCTCTTTCATCTGGACTATCGGTATTTGGATCAAATTCTTCAATTACATCCTCCAAGGGTCTACTCACAAGGTTCTGATGTGCCAGTTCTACTATTGGGGGATCCGGATGTCTCTGCCATGGAATCCATTCCATGCTTCCATCATGGTGCCGGATGATTACACAATCATCCAAGTAATGAAACATTTCCCTTCTATGTTCTGGTCGATCAAGTATGTTGTGGTCAGGTTGTTGGGGTCTCGGTTGTCTTCGATTTTGGTTATTTCTTCTGGCTCTTCTGCCTCTTCCTCGGATTTTACCATTCCATGGTTGCTCAACAACTCTTACTTGATTTCTTTATTTCGGATTAATATTCCCATTCCAGGTTCCTCTCCTCCCTCGAACCTGGTTCCTGTGGCCTCGACCTCTTTTCGATCGAATCTCCCTATTGTAGGGCTATCGTACTCCCAACTGCTCGAGATTTGATCGATCCCTCTATCATTCCTGACGACGTCTTCGGTTCCTACGAGCTCGCTGAGGTTGGCCCATAGGACTAACCTCAGGAGCACGTAGTGATGGGTTAACTGTGGCCATACCCACTGCTGGACCTTGCGGTTCAGCAAGTGGTCTGGTCGACCTAGGGGTATCCAGAGTTGAATTTCTCCCACTCTGGTTATCGGGACGGAGGTTAACCACACTCCTCCCTTGGTCAGGTAAGTCTTGGTCACCGAGTGGCTCTGACGAACCCTCCGAATTTTGCAAAATACCTCTATTTTGGCCCTGATTAATGAGTTCGGCCCGAGAACTCCCTTCTTGGCGTTGGTTTTCTGGGGTTACATTATGCAGAATTCGCAACCTTCGGTCCGCTCTTAGCAATCTCCTTCACCACCTGGCTTCCTCGAAGCGCCGTTGAGGTGCACATTGTGCTAAGGCTACCTGATATTGTTCTAAAAATTTTGAGTCAGTACTTGAATTGTTCACGTTTTCATATGCAGATATGGGCCAATTGGAAGTCTCATGGACTCGACGTTCCAGCCTTCTCACTTCCCTCCTGTGTCACCTGAGGTCCAATTCTGCTAGCCTGTATCGGGCTACTTCTTCGCATTCAGTAGGATGTTGCATGGCTGCGGTATATGGAGTTCTGAATCATCGAGGTACTGACAATTCTGTTGTTTCATCTGTACTTGTGTTAGCAATGTTCAGTCCTTCTTCTGAAGAACTTCCACTCCCGATCACCTGTGTTTCATCTGCAAACCGTACTCTTGTCTGTTGATCATGAGTCAGGTGTCGTGGGCTTCTTTGGGGACTTACTTGGGGAATGTCGGGATCAGGTTGATTTTCATCACTACTTGATTTATCCTGCCAACCTCTTTTTCTTGTTCCCTCTGTTGCTACCTGGACATCCCTCCAATTGATTGTTGCCATCTCTTCTTTTGTTATTCTGTAATTGGTAGTTGAACTCTGTCCTGCTTCCCAGACCCTCGGTATTTCAGGTGATTCCACTTGTTCTTCAGATCTTGCGACTTGTGCATCGTCTGAGTTTGCTGAATCTTTCGAGTTCAGTCTTATCCTTAATGTGGCTGAGGATGAACTCATGGACTGGTCGTCTGATGCTACTGCCTTCTCTCTCACCCTCTCCCCTTGGTCTGCATTGGGTAAGGAAAATAGACTGCTTGCTGGGGAATTGCCCGATTCAGTCCTTCGTTCTTCATCCTCCTGTTCCGCCCATTCATCTCTGCGTACCTCCTGACGTTCTTCAATTCTCTCCATAGTGGTCTCCAACTCCTAGATGACTTGCTCTCGCAACTGGCTATTGTACTGTCTCAGAGTTTCATACTCTTCGTGCAATCTCTGAGTTTCCAACTGCATTTGTTGCAGAATTCTCGCCCCCTCTTCGTTCCGTCCTTCTCCCAGAATTTGTAGGACAACTTCTGCTGGTACCTGAAGTTGTTCCTCTTCGCTATTCGGAGCGGGTTGTTGTAACTGTTGTTGTTCACCTCTTCCAGTTACCGATCCTTCTTCGGTTCCAAATAGCCATTCCAGGTTATGACTTCCCTCCTCCCGAACAACATCACTCTGCTCGTCATTGTCTGGAGTTTGAGTACCTGGATTTGATTCATCTCTCCTGGTTCCGGGATTTCCCTCTGATTGTTCTAAACCAATCATGTTTATCTGAACATGGGGCCTGTATAGTTTCAGTTTAGAACCATTTATTGCTTCGAGGCAGACTGTTTCGTCTAGTTTCCTTAGTCTGACTGCCCCGTTCTCCAATACCTCTTCCACTTGGAAGGGTCCAAGCCATAAGGTTTTCAATTTCCCAGGCTTGATCTCTCTTTTTCCATTATATTTGAGGACCAATTCACCAGCCTTTAGGTCCATCTTTCGAAGATGCTTGTCATGCCAAAATTTTCTCCTTTTCTACGATATCTCCATTGCCCACTGTGCCATGACCCTTTTCTCCCCTAGTCGAACCAATGTTGTCAGCCGCTCCCCGACGCTCTCTTCTTCACTTAGTCGGTTGTCGACTGCTACCCTCAGGCTTGGTACCAAAAACTCTATCGGTACCACTGCTTCTTGCCCGTACATTAGCTGAAAGGGTGTATGGTTCATTGTTGGTTTGAAAGTAGTCCTGTATGCCCATAGTATTGTTGGTAATCATTCCTCCCAGTCGGCTCCTTCCACGCCGCATGTCTTGTACATGATAGAAACCAAGATTTTGTTAGTTGCCTCTGCTTGCCCGTTCGCCCTTGGGTAATACGGGCTGGACAAGGAATGAAAAATCTTGAATTCCTTCGTTAAGTTCTGAATAATCTCATTCACGAAATGGCCTCCTCTATCACTTGTCAGATGAAGGGGTATCCCAAATCTGGTGATTACTTGTTCGTACAAGAAACGAGTCGTGCTTCTTGTCGAGTTGTCAGGTAGGGCTCTAGCTTCCACCCATTTTGTGAGGTATTCTGTAGCGACTACAATATATCTGCATTTTCTTCTGTGACTTGTCCGTAATGGACCTACAAAATCCAACCCCCATCTCTCGAAGAGTTCCTGAGGTTGTGTCGGATGCAAAGGCATGAAGTCCCTCTTCAATGGCTTCCCCGTTCTCTGACACGTATCACATGCCTTGACAAAAGCTGTCGCATCGTGATAGAGGGTGGGCCACCATAGACCTACCAACAACACTTTCCTTGTTGTTGCATCTGGTCCCATGTGTCCTCCTACCAATCCCTCATGTGTCTCCTTCAGGGTCTGTTGAACCTCGTCCTCCATTATGCATCTTCACAGAATCTGATCCTCCCCCATCTTGTAAAGCAATCCTGCAATCAAGGTGAAGGGTGTTGACTTTGCAATCACTTTTCTTTGTTCTATCGTCATCATTTCTTTCGGCAGCTCTCCTGTCGATAGGTATTCCCCTATGTGTTTGTACCATGCCGGTATGGCATTGATCGCAAATAATTGTGCATCGGGGAATTCGTCAGGTATTCCTCCTTTTGCAGGTTCGCCGGAGTGTATCCTTGATAACTGATCGACTATTACGTGCTTCTTTCCTGGTCTGATGACTATCCAAAACATGAACTCCTGCAAGGTGACGAGCCATCGACTTACTCGTCCGTATATTGTTGGCTTGTTTATCAAGTATAACAGGGCCTGATGATCCACATAGAAAGCAAATGGGTTAGCCAATAAATAGTGTCTAAACTTTTGCACTGCATACACCATTCCCAATGCTTCCCTCTCTGTTGTACTATAGTTTTTCTCGGCTCTGGACAGTAGCCGACTTGCGAAATATATGGGCTGATCTAACCCAAATTGGCCCTCCTGAGCCAAGGCACATCCTATTGCAAAGTTTGAGGCGTCGACATGTACATGAAACTCCCTCTCCTAGTCTAGAAAAACTAGGATTGGTGCCTTCACCAAATGTCCTTTCAACCCCTCAAATGCTTCTTGGTGTTCTTTTGTCCATCTAAACGGGACACCCCTCCGTGTAAGAGCATCCAGTGGGTGTGACATGAGAGCATAGTTCCGGATGAACCTCCTGTAGTACCCCACTGTTCCCAAAAAGGTCTTTACTGAGCTCACATCATGTGGCTCCTCCATCAGCAGTACTACCCAAATTTTGTCCGGGTCGGGTTTCAAACCCTGTTGGCACACTATATGTCCTAGCAGTTTTTCGTAAGGCACCATCAGGATGCACTTATCTAGATTCAACGATATGCGGGCATTCCTGCATAGTCCCATACACTCTTCTAATGCCTTTAAGTGTTCTTGCATCCGGCCATAGAGTGACCAGTCATCCAAAAAGGCTTTGAAGTTGCTTGTAGCCATCTTGTCGAAGATGTATAAGATGATTCTCTGGAAGGTGGCTGGTGCATTGCACAGTCCAAACGACATTCGGTTGTAAGCGTATATCCCGTTCTCCACCACAAAGGTTGTCTTTAGCTTATCCTCCTCCGCAATGCTGATTTGGTTGTACCCCGAGAATCCATCCAAAAATGAATATATCTCGTGGCCTGCTACCTCTTCTAGAATGGAGTCTGTGAATGGGATTGGGAAGGGGTCCTTAATAGTTACGACATTCAAACTTCTAAAATCCACGCAGATTCAGATTTTATCTGCTTCCCGTTTGAGCGTGATTACGATGGGAGACACCCATTCGCTTGTCGTAACTTTAAAAATTATGCTTGCATCCAGCATCTTCGCAATCTCCATGTTCACCCGAGCTGCGTACTTGGGGTTCATCCTGTATGGTCACCTCCTAATAGGTTGAGCTCCATCAATCAACGTAATCTTGTGTACACATAGTTCGGGTGGAACCCCCTTTAGGTCCTTATATGTCCAGGCAAAAACATCTTTATACTTCATAAAGATCTTAATTGTTGCCGCCTTCAGCACTGGATCCCAATCATCTCCACACTTAATCATCTTATTCTCATCTTCCTCTCCTAGGTTTACCTGAATCATTTTTGGTCCTTCGTACTTGATCGATTCAGGGTCTCTCTCGGCTTTTAATACCTCAATGGGGTGGGTTGGCTTAACATCAATAGTTGCTTCCCCCATTGTATACTCTACAAAGTTTTTGGGAAACACCCACTTCTCTCTCTCTTTATCCTTTTCTGTTGATGTCTGTCTCTTGTTACTATTTTCCTCTTCAGTTTCTCTCTTCTTATCTTCCCGTGTTTCACCTTCCGTAGTGATGCATAGGCATTGAGGAGCGAATACCTCGTAATCCTCCATCTGCCAATGGAGTAGACCCTTATCCTGGTCTTGCTCATCCTCTGTGCATTCCTCCAAGTGCAGCACTCCTTCTTCATCCGGTTCATACCCCGTTTCACCTTCGGATAATGAATATTTTGAGTCATCTGAAGTCACGATGTCCTGGCTCACTGTCTGATTCTTTAGATTGATCACATACTTGTGCTGCCCTTGTTTAAAGGATAGATGCTCTTTCTCCTAGTTATGGTTGACTTTCGTAGTTCTCAACCATCCGCATCCTAGCAATGCATCATATGCGGGCTTCTGCATAGCTATAATTACAAAATCAAGGACAAAGTCCTGCTCTGCTATGCATATTTTTTGGTTCATCAGAACGCCAATTGTTTCGATGTCGTATTGATCAGCACCATACAACTTGAAATTCGGAGATCTTAAGGCGGGTTGCCCAATAGTCCGCCATGTCTTTTTCGGCATCACGTTCATGCTAGACCCTCCATCCATAATTACTTGACTTAGTTTATGGTCCAAAATCTCCATATGGACCATAGCAGGTCTCCTTCCTACTTCTATCATTAGAATTATGGGGTCTATGAATTGCTCTTGTTTGATTGCTGCTACCTATCGTGGTTCATCCTTCCTCTTGATGACTTCGTCGATCATAGCATACAGCTCAGGTACTATGGTGAACAGGTTCACAACCTTCACCTCTACCATTGTGTTCAGTACCTACGCTACCAACCCTTCGATCGATGCCTTCTTACTCATCTTCGGTCTCTTCAACACTTTCTCCAGAACTAGTCGATTTTGCTTCTCTTTCTCTAGTTCTGTCTGAATCAACTCCTGGGCTTCCTGCCACCACTCCTTCTCTTGGGTAGGATTTGGGTATTGCTCTATCTTTTTGGCTTGTGCCCTTGTCACAGCCAACACCTCCTTCTTTTCCTTCGTTACTGGGCTCACTTCCCCAATGCCAATCAAATTGACATTTTGAGTCCCATTGGAACTTGCTTTGTTCGGGAAATTCACCTCCGTATGGTTTCCTGGCCCACACCACTTACACATTTGTGTGGTGTTACTGGTATTGTTGCTTTTTGCATTCTAGGGTTTTGAACAGTTCTTCACAAAATGTCCCCATTCCTGACAATTTTGACATTGGATGATAGGTCGACCGTTAGAGTCATACTGTAGTCGACTCTGACCTCCTTGTCTGTCGCCTCTATGATTATTTTGGTAGCCCCCACTTGTAGCTCCTTGTCCATTCCTTGTTGCATTCGGTTGCTCTTCTTGTTGTATGGTCATAGTCTGATGTCGTTTACTTTTCAAGTTGAATGGGCAGTCTGCGATGGAATGTCCTGCAATATCACAGATGTTACAATATGCCATCTTCGGGCAGTTGACGTTTGTATGTCCTTTCGTCTTGCAGTCCGAGCACCAGATTTCTTTTCGGTCTTTGCGAGTATCTCCTTTGACTTCTTTCAAAATTTTATCAAATTCCCTTTTAAAGGAGTGGATTGTGCTCTGTACTTTGTCTTCTTCATCATTGTCGGAATCTTCATTATGCTTCATATGTGCTCCAATCCCCGCAGTCATCTGCTTACTCTCGCTTTCGAAATTCTTTGCTTTCTCCAGTGCTTCTTCATATGTTGAGGAAGGTACTGCCTTCATATTTTTCTTGTATTTTTCTAGTAATCCATCCAAAAACTAGCATTTCACCATGCCGTCGGTAGGTGGCATTTCCATTTTATCAGTTAACTGCTTCAGTCGTCTATTGTAACTCTTGACATCCTCATCGGGTTTCTGTTTTGTTATGCATAGTTTCGTGATGATGTCCGTATCGTCTCTTAATGGTCAGAATTCTTCGATGAATGCTTTTCTCAAGTCTTCCCATCGCACAAAGGCCTGTGTACTCTGCTTTTTCAAATACCAGTCAATCGCCATGCCACGCAGTGTGGCTGGAAACAGTTGCAGCCATTCTGTATCCTGCGTGACTCCATTTGCTCCCCAAATGGTTATGCAAGTTCCCACGTGTCTTGACGGGTCTTCTTTTCCCTCACCTAAAAAAGGCGGGCACTTCTGTTGTACTGTCTTACTACCAATACTTGCCATTTGATTTGTGTTTTGTCCTGGATTACTCGATGTTGATGGTTGTGTTGTTCGATTTGGTTGTCTGTCTACTGTTGATGGTGCAAAGTTATATCCAAATAACGTTCTGCCCAACTCCAATTGGTCTCTATTCCATGATCTCCTTCGTGAATATACCAATCTTGGTTTCGATCGCCCTCCCCATGAACCCTCGCGTGGTTGCTCAGATACAAGGTCTTCTCCTTCAGTATCCTCTTGCCAACCGTCTCCCGTTGGTTTGGGTGTCACCGTCCTTTCCTCAATGATGGGCACTTCTTTCGCTATTTGCTCTTCGTCTTCTACAGTCACCGACAGTATTCCTATGTTCGTACTCTCTTCCTCCTCAGGATTCCAGACTCTCTCTACGTTCGGGTGGGAGATCTCTGTCACCTCCCGTGATCTTAAATTCGCCAGTCATGCACTTCTTCGCACCAGTACCTGTGTACTTTCTTGTAACCTACGATCAGTCATTCACCTATTAGCTTTGTCACTTATGCCTCTCAGACTTAGAGTTCGATTTTTAGGCAACGATGCCAAATGTAGACAAGGGTGAGTATACTCCCGATACGAGAGGTGAACTGATCGAACAGACGAGACAAGGAATCAGCATGGGGTCTCGGAGGTACAAGGTAACTCAGACGTCAGAGGGTTCAGACGTCAGACTAGTCTATCTGTCAGTTGGCTGGAACCAGACGTCTGGGTACTAGACGTCTGGGGCTGGGATGCCAGGAGGCTAGACGTCTTGGACTAGACGTCAGAGGGTGAGACGTCTGGAAGGAAGACGTCAGGTGGCTAGACGTCTAGGACGTTTGGGAGCTAGACGTCTGGGACTTAGGCATCTAGGGGCTGGACGTCTGGGGTGCAGATGTCTAGACGTCAGACGACTGCTGTCATGGCTTCTGCTCCCGAATACCTGCAAACAACCTGCCAGGAAGAGTCTTCAACCTGCATAACATTAACAACACAACCTGCAATAACACTCAAGCATGATCTACAATACACAACATAACACCAATATGATCAAGCATTGTCTTATTATCTCCAGAAGGTTACAGATACAATGCAAAAGTAAGGGGGGTATTTAAAGGCTGCAGGAGCGGTTCCCCAACTACCTGCGCCAACCACCCAACCATTTGCCCAACCAACTAGTTAGACGTCTAACTAATAGTTTAGACGTCTGACTAGCCAGACGTCTACACTAACTAGACGTCTGGCTTAACTAGCCTTAACCCAAATGGTGGCCATTTTGTCCTTTTGTGCATTTAATCCTTTTCTCTTCTGATTGGCTGATTAAACTAAACAAACACTATGCCTTATACAAAATGGCATTACAAAATAGCATAAATCCACATTTGCTATATACATTCAAAATTGCTTGGGACATTTTCACAGTCAGTTCCTCATTTTTGCTATCTGGAAATGTTGTCTATAGTAGTATTAGCAAAAACTACAACATGAGGAAGAGAATGCTTGAGATGAGAGAAATAGAAATAATCATAGTTAGAAATCATGGCCCTATCAAGACGCTCAAAAACCTGAGCCGAGCCAGCCTGAAAATTAGTCCTGAGGAAATTCAGAAGGAGAATAAAGGGAATTGGGGTAAAAAATTTTAAGTTTACTTTTCATGAAATACCAAGCTTCACACTCTTCTGCACACCATATCATACAGGTTTGACTTAGCTTAACAACTTTTTCCACCATATTAAAATTTCCACTAAAAACCATGTGGCAAAAGGTAAATTTAGAGCAAGCCAACGCCGTAGGAGGCACCTTTTTGGAGGATCATTAGAAGCATAAATATTTACAATCTCTAGCAGTTTGCCACAGATCTCGAGAAAAGTCCAAACCGCTTGGTTTGAAGGGTTAACTCCCCAAGAGATCACATGGTCTTGCCACTTGGGCAAAAAAACAATGACTACAACTATTTTACCAAAAGAGTGATTTATGGCATAAAAAATACTATGTGGCCACAAAAAGTTACAAGTACACTACAGAATGAAATCACTAATTTTAACTTCTTGTAGACATATCACATCTAGATTACCAAAAATGTGAGAGATGTGAACCAACTCACTTCGGACTAGGTATTACGGATTGAGGAAAAATGTGAGGTGTGAACCAACTCACTTTGGACTAGGTATTTACGGACTAGATCTATTAGTCCTCTAAAATTCCATGAGAAGAAAAGCATTAAGACCTATCAGGATGCATAATATCCATGACATTCTTTGTGTCTCCCAACTATTTTAAAGACAAACAAATTAGACTTTGTTTGGCGGTGCTTGTCAAATGATGAGCCCCTATCATCTCTCAAAGGACTTTGAGAACGTCGAGATTTGAAATCAGGACCACCTTCAAGGGAATATGTATTGATAATTACTGATGCAAAAGAAGGACTAAACCATAAGGAAGTAACTGGTGGTTGTGGTTGAGAGATGGCGGGTGATAAAGGGGTTTGCATGGTGCGGGAGTGGTGTTAACGGGAGTGCCCAAAGGGGACTGCATGGCTAGAAAATTAGTGGAGAGAGTCTAGTGCAAAGAACAAGTGGAATCTTGAGATTTATTAGCACGATATCTCTTGTTAGAAACCGTCACCTATTCTTCTTACCCTCCAAAAGCACCATTAGTCAGAGCAATAGGAGCAGCAGGAGTAGAAGAAGACGGGATGGTAGGAGAAATAGAAGAAGGTTTATGGGTTTGCTTAAATCTCCTTTCCATTAAAGGACAATCTTTAATCTTATGGGTAGACGACTAACACCGATAACAAGTGTTCAACACATTGATATACAGGATCCTTTGTTGATAGGTAACATCCCCCACTGTGATATTCATGTATTCTTGTAAATCCTTAGTCAAATCAACCTTCACACAAACCCTATAGGAGGGTCGAGCAAAAAACCATTTTTTGGGTTCAAGATAGACAAACTTTCCCAAAAGGGCACCAATTTCATGTAAATAACCCCACAAGGGAACAGGTAAACTAGGAAATTCCACCCAAACCGACACTTCCAATGAAACTTGTTCACTTATAACAAAGTTTCTAGAATAAGCTTGAAGGACCAATAAGGAATTATGAACAGACTAAGGGCCTTTTGAAAGAACTTTTTGAGCTTGAGATGGGTCCGAAAACGAAACAAAAAATAACCCTTGGTTAAATTCTGAATGTTTTCCACCTTCACACCATGCGGACTCCAAACTTGTTGAACCTAGGTACAAATAATAGAATCATTTGGAATACGATCCAAAAAATATCCTATTAAAGTATGACTTTCAAACCAAGCACATGCATTTTGATAGTCTTGCAATAGAATACAATATTCAGGAATAGAACCTTTATCTCGTGGTAAACTTTCGGGATGAACTTGCGGGGATGCTTCCCTGGCACCATGAATTGCTCCAGCCTCGACTCAATAGAAACTGAGTTAACTTTTTGCTAAAGAGACATAAAGTTCCAAAGTGTTAATATTAACTATACTTTTTATATTAAGATTATATGTTAAGGAAAGGGAATAGTGAGTAAATTGAAAATTGAAAACATACTGTAAATTCTTTGTAATATACAATATAAAGAAATAAAAATAAAAAATCTTTTAATAGAAAAATATTAAAAGAAAATAGTTATATTTTAGTAAAATTAATTTAATTTGTATGATATTATTATTATATTTTAATAAGTTAAATTTTAATTTTAATTTGTATATTAGTTTATTTTGTACTTGTTAATAAATTATTTTTATTAAAATAATAAAACATTACATGTTTTATTAGGTAAATTAGGTCATATTTATCTTACTTTTTATTAATAATATCAGAAATATAAAATTAAACTAAGTGGGGTTTGAACATTGGATCTCTCAAAGAGAGGTCAAAACCCTTACCACCACAATAAGCTTGCCGCTACTATGCAACTACAATGCCTTGCAAAGCTTCTTCGATCACTTATTACAATGCTTTGTCTTCAATATATACATATGGATATGAGACTCTTCATATTCACAACCCTTGACCTTTCTACTTACACAAAATTTTCATCTCCTCACACGCACTCAACATCTAACACTTCATTTTTTTCATGGGAAAAATACCACATAATAATAAATTTATTATTAAATCCATATATCCACATAAGGAGAAAATCTATAATGATTGCACATAGTATATGATAAACTTTTACACAACTCCATACTTATATGACACCTCATTTACATAACTCCATACTTACATGACACCTCACTTACATAACTCCACATTTACATACATGACACCTACTATATACTCAAATACTTACAACACTCTAAACTATTACATGGTACTTACAATATTATTGCTGAAAGGTACCAAATAATGAAATACTTCTAACACCCTCCATATTACATTATTTGATAAGGTATTTTTTTCTTCATTTTCTTTCAATAATTCATTCTTGTTTGGTCCTTTCATCGTACATCTATTGTCCTTTTAATTTTGTTTCTCCTGGATCAATTGTTGAACAATATTTTTTTCTAGTCACATCTAGAATTGAATTTTTTTTTCTAAAAGAGTCCATTTAGTGCTATAATTGTTATCATGTCTTTCATATTATCTCATTTGTGCATGCTTATCCATCCATAATTCATATTCATATTATTATTTCCTTTGTACCAATAATATTTTTTAGAATGATTGTTACCTCCACAAATTTCACAACAATGAAGATCCCAACATCTTTCTATCTTGTGTCCATGCCTACCACAATGTCCACATTTGTTATCTATCTCAATTTTTCTTGTATCAAGATCAATTCCATCTATCCCTGTTCTAAAGTTCTCTATTTCAATAAACCTTCAATCAAAGGGGGGATCGGGGGGATCCCTTTGGGGGATCCCTCTGAGCGGGAGGCCCTTTGTATTCCCCTATTTTGATTAGGCGACTCCTTTTGGTCTGTATGCTCTGCTTCAATGGTGAGCGGTGTCCTTTGCTGATCGAGGGCATATCCAGTTAATTATGGATTTATTGTGCATTCAATTACCCATTGTAGGTCTGACTGAGGTCCCTGAGGGGGATAGAGCCATATGCCGGCATAACCTGCTAGGGTGATTCGAAGATTTTATCGTGGTGTAAAATATTCTGGTTGGTGGTCCCCTATTTGGCTTTGGACATGCACTTTGGTTGGTGAGTGTCGGATCCGCTTGGGTTGGTTGTTAGTTTGGGGTTTTGGTCAGTTGGCTCTGCATCTCTTTTGGTTTCGATTTACCACTATATATGGTCAAGATCCCTAAGGGGAGTACGACCAAAGGCCGATCCAAAACCGTTGGGGTAATTTTGGGGTGTTATTGTTGTAGTAGTTGTTGGCTGATTTCCTTGGCTAGCATCGAGCCAAGATTTTGGGTGCTCGGGAGGTTTGGTGGTGTTTGTGGATGTAGAGTATCTCTCTCCAGATCTTACTTGGGTGGAGCTATTAGCGTGTGGGCTTGCAGTTTGACTTTCAGTGTGGTTCCCGCAAGAGTTACAGTGACCTTTTGTGCTTTGATGTGGTTTTCACTACAGGGTCTTGGATTTTGGGTAGCGCTTGGTGTTTTTTTCCTTTTCGAGTGGGCATTTTCAAGTTGTAATTTTATCCTACTTGCTCATGGTTTGTCCTTGTTCAAACGATCAATTCCTTTTATTTTTATCTCCTTAAGAGGCTTGCTTCGTTGTTCAAATAGTGGTTTGCTTGGTGGGTTGTTTGCCCTTGCTTCTATAGAGCTTGTGCATGTTGGGATTGATTTTTAGAACTAGGTGGTTCTTGCCTCTGGTTCTGTTGGTTTCATTGCTACACAAGATTGCATGATTTGTGAGCTTGGGTGTTGTTTTGCTTCCCCTGGAGCTACTCGAGGCTCGGGTGCATTGGGTTAGCTTTCCATGATCCACGTGTTTATGCCGATTTAAAATATTTTTCGGCTCTTAGTTGGATTTATGTTCGGCTTCTCCTCCATCGGATTATTAGTGTTTTAGAAGCTAGGGCTCCCTATCTGTTCTTGTGTGGCAGGGCCTAGTTTGTTTTGAGCGGGAAGGATGTTTTTAAATTTCAATTTTTTTCCTTTCCTTATTTTCATTTGAGTCGGTTCCTCTCTCGATCTGTGGGAGTTGGTTCATTTTTATGTCTGATCTAAGAAGGATTGTTTTTTGAATTTCTTTGTTAATATTTACCGCTCTTATTTTTTTGGGTGCCAATTTTACCGACACATGGGTTTGTTAAATCTATAAGTACAGTGGTCCATTGAGGGATGCCTTTCAAAACCCTCTTGTCGTTGTCTTGAGTTGCACTCCTATTGGAGTTGTTGTACAAGGTTGTGGGATGCCTTTCAAAACCCTCTTCAAATTAATAGTACAAAATAAAAAGTTCCCTATTTCACAATTACTTTTGTTAATCTTTGATTCATTATTACCTAATCATTTGAGGTCTTCAAATTTTGGTTTACTTCTTTACCAAAAAATTGAACTTGCATCATTATACCTTGTCAAAAGCTCTATACCAATATCTTTGTTATTATTATTGAAATCAGTACAATGTCTATTATCACATATACTTTTTGCACACTCTTTGTTTTCATGAACAATGTTTAAGTCCCTTGTGTCACATGCAATATCTATTCTTGGAACAAGTTCTCTTGTATTTGTTGTTGTGGATCCCAAATCACAAGTATCACAACTTGCATAGGCCTTTATGGAATTCAAATCATAATTCTCATTTTTTTGTTTATGAAGATCACTAGTGTCACAAAATATACTTGATTTCATAGGCCTCAAATCACTTATGTCACAACTTACATCCTTTTTTTTTGATAAGGTCATATATTACAACAATCATTCTTCATCATTGGTTTGTTCTTTAATTCTTCAAAAAATTCTTGCCTTTTTGCCTTAAAAACATTTAGAGTGACCGTTTCCTTGTATACTATATTTCATATGTAATAAAATTTTCATTACAATCATTAGCATCATTGATAATACCATTTATGCAGTGTTGAAGTATTGAAAAATATCAATTTTTAGGTTCTTTGTGAATGGATTGTAAATGTCCCATCAATTTTGTTTACACATATTTTTTTAGTTGGCTTTTCTTGTGATGCATACTATTTTTTTTATTTGCTTTCTTTTCTCAATTGCCATGTTATGTGTCTTGTATTCAATAATTTTTTAAAATAAATCAATGAGGACCTTGAATAATTTTCCTTTCTTTAAATTTTATTCTTTGAATCAAATATTCAATAAAAAAGTGTTCCTCAAGATAAACAACTCTACACTTTTAATAATCTCTTTGCAAACTTCTTTTTTTAATTTTTTTAATTTTTTTTCTTCAACTTTAATAATTTTTTTCTTTAATTAATTTCCTTTAGGCTAGAAATCCTTTTAACTCTAAATTTAATATTTCTTCTTCAACATAATTTTCCTTTAATTAATTATTTTTGTATTCTTCAACAATATTTTTTTAACAACCTTATTCAATAATAAATAATATTTTTTCCTTCAATAATTATTTTTCCTTCATATATATTAATAATAATTTATATTCAAAATTTCAATATAAATATTTCTCTTCTTCAAATATTTATTTTCTTCACTATAATAATTTCAATATTTAATTTAAATAATTATCTCCTTATAACTTCCTCCAATTATTCTTCTTATTCATTTATAATTCTTCCAAGGTAATCTTTTACCCTTAATTCTACATTCTTTAATTTTTCTTTCAATATTAATACTGCCTTCATTTTATTTTCTTTTTAAAATTTTTCCAATTCACCATATACTTTTCTCTCTCCACTTAATTATTATTTCCTTCTATAATGTTTAATTTTTCTATGAACCTTTAATTTTTTAAAAATAAATTAAATAATTGGCTTCTTCTTTATGCTACTCACTTTCACGTGTGTATTTTCCAATGCCATTTTTCAACGCTTTTTGATGTCTTTCTACATCTTTCCTTCTTCAAACACTTTTTGGTCTTTGCACAAATTTTGTTGTCAATTCAGTACGAGTAATGCTCCCAACATTTGCTCTCTCTTGGATGTTCTTGCCTTTCCTGCACCTGTTTGTTCTTCAAAACATAGATGTTCTATGACTCTCTCAAGCATGTATAGTATTATTTGCTATAAACATATCTGGATATTTTATCCTTTTCAAGAGTTCTCATTCAAGTTGCTTTCTTCAACATTCCACCAGTGCTTCACAACGTCTTCGACACACACTCTTTTTTCCTTCATGTTCTACATAATACTAACTTGGTTGACATATTTTTCTAAACTTGGGCACAATTACTTGGCCCTCAACTTGAATTAACTACTATGTCTTTGATTTTTAGACGTTATTATTTAGCCCTAAAGATGAACTTGGGTGCACTTTTTAACCCAATTTCTCCTAATCCTTGGTTGCTCTTTTCAATCTTGATTTCTCTCACAAACTTATCTCCTTTATCTTGGAATACTCTCAAACATGGCTTTCACCCCTTTCGCTTCATTCCATAAATTCAAGCAATGCAAATACAATATATTACAAAGCTTCTTAAATCACTTATTACAATGCTTTATATTTAATGTATGCATACATGGATATGAGACTCTTGACATTCACAACCCTTGACCTTTCTACTTACACAAATGTTTCATCTCCTCACACACATGGGAGATCTAACACTTCATAATGGGAGATATAACACTTCATATTTCTTATGGGAGAAATACCACATAATAATAAATCTATTATTGACTCCACATATCCATATAAAGACAAAGACTCTAAAGAATGCATATACTAAATGACAAACTCTTACATAACTTTTTAATTACATGACACCTCACTTACATAAATATTCACTTACATAACTCCACACTTCCTTACATGACACTTACTATATACTCAAAAATTTGTAACACTCTAAACTATTTACATGGTACTTGAAATATAATTGCAAGATACCAAATAATGTATTAATTCTAAGAAACTAATTAAATTCTAAAAAATGAATTTTGACAATACACAAATCAACTATATTTAGCTAAATTTTCTTCAACTCTATTTCCTTATCTATAAGTAAGTTGGTATTTCCACTATATTACCTCCATAAATAATTGTTGAATATTTAGAATAGTTTTATTGTTCATTCAATCTCCATGTCCTTATTTTTACAATATTAACTATAATATGCGAATCTCTATCAATTGAATATGTGCCCAACTTTATTCTATGGCCATATTGATTCATGTACGAAGTGCCCTAGCTTTTCCATAGTTTTTTGTGAAATTTCCATATGATTTTTTATAGGTGAGGAGAATTTTACCTTTATTACCCTAAAAAAATCCCATCTTCATCAAATTTTCTAGGGTTTTCTTTTGAAGCATCATAAAAATTAAGTTTAATAAACCTAATTTCTGGTCATGCAGATCCTTTCTATTTTAAACTCCATCGTTGCATGTCATCTTCACATGTATCTTCAAACCCTATAACCAAGAGGCACAATTAGGACTTCCTACGATGAGCATCATGTGTATAAACATGTTGCAACAAATATAATAATATGAACCCAAACTTGGGTGTGACTTTGAGATTTATTTTTGAAAATTATATTATTCCTTTTAATCCATATATTATAATAAATGATGGCAGGACCATTCCTCCATATAATGCTTAATGATTTAAATTTAAAACAATCTATCCAATATTTCATCAACTCTTTTAATGTCTATGTAACAACCCAATATAATCTCAACATTTTGAAAAAAGTATCTACAAACACATGGATGCAAAACAACAATGAAGTAAATGATTTGAAGTTTCTACCTCCTTAAGACACACCTTAAAGGCTCACAATATCATCTTATTTACAAATCGTCACCTATAAGAAGTTTTTTTTATATTTCTAACCAAAGGAATGTTGAGGCCTTAGAGAGGGTGTCAAGTATCCAGAACGTCCTCCAAGAGAAATTATAAGGAGTAGTAAATTTTGATTACACTAAATCCTTATATCCCAACTTGAAAGAGCATCAATTATCTTTTGATAAATTTTAAACCAGCTTAGTTTTTTACAAAAAAAAAGGTAAGTATAACTCTTGAAGCATATTTTGGAGTTTATTTGTTGCTTATTTAAGATACTCTTCCTCAACAAAATTACTAATAGATCCAAGATCTAGAATTGTTTTCTTACATCAATATAATTTTTTTACTTTTGACCCTCTACAAAAAAAAAACATTATTCAATGGCTACAATTTTCTAACTAGAAGTAAAAGGACAAGTTTTCAACCAAGAATCATACCATTGTAGAATCCCTTCATTGAATGAGCATCTAATATAGTTTTTGATTAATTACAAACTCTCTAATATGAATTTCCATGTTGTCAAACTTATAGGTAAGGCTCACTTTTGAAACAATTTTATTGCAAGTATAGAACCTAATAATTTTTTTGAAGTAACATCATTGTCCAACTCTTTTCTAGATTTTTGAATAGTCTCCATCAGTTTTTCCCCTAAAGCAAAACTCATAAATATGTAATATTTCAAGCCTCCTCCAATTACCTCTATTTTGTAGGCCTTACCCCATTTACAAATAAAAACATAAATTTCTTCTCACATCCTTTACAAATAAAATCTCTTTGATTTTTTATCAAATTTATTTCCAAATAAAATATCGTTGACTTTTAAAATCCTAGGTGTAGTCAAGCATTGGAAGAGGGTTGTTCATAGCTCACTTACTATACTTAGGAGGACATGAGGATGGAACAGAGCAAAAGGGATGCAAACCGTAGGTGTAGTTAAGTATTGCAAGAAGACGGTTGTTTGTAGTTTGCTTGTTGTATTAAGGAGGACATGAGGATGGAATAAAGCAAAAGGGGTGCAAACCCTAGGTGAATACAAGTATTGCAAAAAAATGGTTGTTTGCAACCTACCTACTATACTTAGGAGGATATTAGTCGCTCTTTAGTCTATGATAAATCTTCTTCGGTCAGAAGAAATGTATCTTAGGGATATTTAGGTTTATAGGTGGAGCTTTCTGATGAGCCTCTGCCCTCTATCAAGATTTTAGAGAATGAATTTGGGTTGGATTTGATTGATCATGAAGCTTGAATAGTTATCTACAAACTCATGGGTAAAATAACAGGCCTGGAGGAGCTCAAAGGATACATTAAACTTTGGTGGTCTAATACATTCCAAGTAACTTTTCGACCCAATTTTTTTTTGTTTTAGCGGATAGAAATAACATAATCTATCATAGATACGATTGGTTTTTTGAACAAAGGGGTGTCTATATACAACCTTGGACTCCTGGTTTCAACCCCATTAAGGAAGAAGTTGATGGATTCCCAGTATAGGTGAATTTATATGCTCTCCCTATGGAGTTTTGGGGAGAGAATATATTCACCAAAATTGGTAATGTCATTGGTGCATTCTAGTATATGAATGCTTAAACAGAGGAAAATTTATCTAATAAAATTAATACGAGTAAAGCAATATTAGCTATTTGGATGGATTTTTTAGTTCCTTGGCCTCTATCCATTACTATATCCTCAAGAAAAGGGGAATGGATCTAAAAAATTGAATATGAAAACTTCTTTGTGAGATGTTATGGTTATCAACAATATGGCTACCTGAAGAGAGATGCTCAATCATTTTATCATACTCTAATTCCTCCTTGGTGGAGGATAAGGCCCTACATGCAAATGATATTGAACCTTCGAACATCCCAGTTAACAAGGAAGAAGATCATCCTCTAGCTATGCCAATTGTCCAACAAGAATCAAGCGATAAACAAAAGACTCAACCTCAAAAGAAAAATTCAAATTAGATCAATGATAAAATCCAAATGGTTACTAAAGATAATCCAATAAATTCCATGGAAAATGTTAGCACCTCAGATAGTATTCTTGCTTATAATTATGAAAGAATCGATGACAATAAATTTTCTAAAAATGAAGATCATACAAAATATGTTACAACTAGCTATTATCTCAGGATCTTGAAGTGCAAAAATGTATTCTTAAATCTTGCCACTCTGAAGGAAGAAAAATCTATGCTACAAAAGAAAATAAAAAAATACCCATCGACTACGAACTTCATAACAACCTCGACGTTTTTGGACTATTTTTTTTTTATGATTGGGTGGTAGCTACATTTTTTTTTTAAGTTTCTATTTTGGAAGTGGTCTACTAATTTTTCATGTTTTAGAAGTTTTTTTGTCAATATGTGATATTCTAAGGTTCAACTATAGTAGTAAGTGGATGATAGTATATTGTAAGGTTGTTGCAACATAGTGTACTATCTTACACAACCTAATGTACAGGTTTGGGGTCCTAAAATCCCTTTTTACCCTAATAATAAAAAAATTAATGTTTTTTATATTCCCAACAGGGACACTCCAATGGCAAAAGATATTTATCTCTCCTAGTTGAGATCCAAGTTCATTTCATAAGGAGGGTGGCTCCCGATGTGCCCCCAACTCTTCAACCTATTAAAAAATAATCTCTTTAAATTTTATCAAATTCGAATGATATGGTTTCCACAAATATTAAAAGTGATGTCCTATACATAGAGATATATTGCAATGTACTCTTTACGAGTTGAATTTTTCCAACCATTATTTGGAACTTCCCTTTCCAACCAACCAAACAATTATTCATTCTATTCAAAATTGGCCCCCCAAAATACTTTTTTTATTTTAGTAAATAAAGGAGTGTCAAGATATGTTGATGGTGATTTTCTAATTTTATAACCTAAAATATCTATAATAATATATTATAAATCAAGTGCAATGTTAATAAAAAAGTTCTTAGATTTTTTAGATTAACCAGATATTCTATAATATTCTCATAAATGCTGATTTAAATTCCATGGCCTCATTATCTAAAGGATGACCTAAAACAAAAGTATAATTAACAAATTTTCAAAGGATACATTCTATGCAACTTGAATGCCATTGATTTTTCCTTCTAATTTTACCTTTTAGAAAGCCCTATCTAAAGCCTCGACAAATATAATAAAAATATAAGGAGATAATGGGTCACCCTAGTAGAGACCATAAGATGATGCGAAGTATCCAATGAAGGATAAATTGATCAAAATAAAATATTTTTGAGTGCTAACAACATATAATACATTCATACCAACTTTGAACAAAATTAAATTAGTAGAGAATCTTATCTAGAAAACTCCAATAGACCCTATAATATGCTTTATCCATATCCATTTTATGAGCATCCCTAATTTTTCATGGACTAATGAGAATGTATAGCATATTATTTAAAATCATTATACCATCAAGTATGTTTTTTTATGAATAAAACCACCTTATTCCTCCGAGATAATAGATTCTATAATATTTTTTAATACTTATGCTGGAGTATATTAAATTATTTGGTATATGCTTATGTACCACCATGGTACCTTCATGGTACATCTTGTAAATATTAGATTAGTATTGAGTCTTAGGTTAGAGTGAGAGTAATATTTCATGTAATGTAATAATGTGTAAGAAACACACAAGTGTCATGTGAGTAAGTGTGCAAGTATTATGTGAGTTTATGTGCACAAGTGTCTTATATGTAAGTGTGCAAAAGTGTCAGATTTAATATGCTAAGTGAAGAGTCATGTATAGGTGTGCATACAAGATAGAGTCATATGTATGCAAGTGTCAAATAGAGAATCCAAGAGTCATGAGACTTGGCATATGGAAAGGAATAGTCAGGTATACAAAGATTCATTCTACTATGGCTATATAGTACTCCATAGTGAAGCAAATAAGTGAATCAAGATCAATATCAATTATCTATCATCAAGTGTAAAGAGAAGTGCTATATTTGTAAGAGAAAGAGAAGTAATAAAATTTGCATACATTTGAGCAACTAATATTGTAAGTTGTACTACATGCTTTGTACATGTATGATTCAGGCTATTTACATTCATAATATTTGCTTATTAATGAATGTTAGTTGATATATTATGAGCCTTGATACACATATAGTTTTCTCTGTTAGAGTATATTACATCATTTGGGTCATGTAAATGTACCACCCTTGGTACATAACTAGAGTAGTAGATTACTTTAGGGGGTAGTTAGCTAGTTACTTCAAGTAATATAATAAATGCACAAGTGTCTATGTGCAAGTTGTAAATGTGCAAGGTGTCCCCTTGTACAACTAGGTAGAGTGTTGGCCAAGCAATCCATATTTCTATATAAAGGGCCTCATAGTGAGTGATTATATATCATTGTAGGTAGTAGTAGGTATACTATGTAGATCACCATATAGATTGGTGATGGGATACAATGTAGTTCTTTAGCATCAATTTTGGAGTGTTCATTTCCTCCATATTGCATTGTATCATTTTCATCACTTTCCATTAATAGCATATTTCAGCATCTTACATTTCTGCATATTTTATATCCTATGATTGCATTCTCCCTTGGCATACACCATCAAAATCTAACAGTGGTATCAGAGCCATGGTAGGTCAATAGGATTAGGGAGAGCCATAAGAGATATTGAGAGGAGAAGCAAATATTAGTTCCAAAATTTTTAAGATTACATTTGGCTAGAGTCTTTCCACAGAGTTGCAAAAAAACTCGTGAAGACTAGGACTCAACATTCATTCCACTAGATTGACAAATCAACTAGTGAAGATTCATCATTGACAAGATTTAGAATCATCTTACTAATATCTTGTTGCAAAAAAAGGAAACTGAAGGAAGCCCTATTGCAGACCTGCACATTGTAGAAGAAAAGGCCATAAAAGCCTTATTACAATAAAAATCCAAATTACTAAAAAAACCAAAATTACAAAAAAAAGGCCACAAAGCCTTATTGGAAGAAAAGACCACAAAACCTTATCTAAAAGAAAAGGCCATAGAAGCCTTATTGTAGAAGAAAATGCCACAAAATCCTTATTGCAAGAAACCACAGAAGCCTTGATCTAGAAGAAAAGGCCATAGAAGCCTTGAACCTGAAGAAGACTCCAGAGAAGAGTCATTGAACCAGAAGAAGACTCCAGAGAAGAGTTCATGAAAGATAGGAGATTGGTGATCTCCTTTGTTGATTGAAGACTTCCTCTAGAAGAAGCTGAAGAGATCTATCAAAGGTCTCATTGAAGAACTTCCATCCTTGGAAGAGATAGAGAAGGACTATCAAAAGTCTTGTTCCAGATATCCATGAAGAAGATCTCATTGCCAACACTTTCATAGTTGAAGGTTGAAGGAAAGGTCTCATCAAGAAGACTAGAGAAGTTGCAAGACTAAAGACCTTGGAGAGGTCTCAAGGAGAAACAAGGAGAAGGCTTGGAGAGCCTCATTGCAAAAATTGGAGAAGCCATCAAAGAAGTTCCTAGGAGAACTCATTGGATAAATTCACTACAAAATATAGTGAAATATTTGGGACAATTATTGCCATCCGAAAACAAGCCCAAAAGGAGAAGAATTTGGCAAGGAGTGCCAAATATCAAAGAAGAATATTGAAGACCTCAAGACCTTCAGATTCTTGAGAAGAAAGCCCTATTTGAAGAAGAACTCAGATAGAAGAAACCTACCAAATCCAAGAATATTTGGAGATTGCCCTTCATAGCTAAGAAGGCACATTTTAGTGAATAGATTGACTACTAAAGGACAACAATCAAGATAGCATTACTAGCTACAAGACTTCAGAGTTCCAGGCTAGATCCTAAAGGAGAAGTTGAAATCATCTACTACAATTTTAAAGCAACAGACTAGAAGCATTCACAGTTGCAAGCAACCACCATTCTAGACAAGAAATTTGGTGAATCAACTCATCAAGATATTCATCATCAAAGGTAAGCAACTTAGGTGCAAAAGGTTCATTACTTGAACACTTAATTTAGATTACTACTTAACTTCATTAAGCACCTTATTAGAATTCAAAAAGTTGCAAATTAGAAGGTTGCATTTTAAGTCCTCAAAGAAAGTGCAGAAGATAGTTTCTATTAAGGTTCATTACCTGCACATTAATAGGAGTTAGATACATTCTTCCTATTATCTAATTATTGAGAAGAGGACTACATTAAGAAATTTGCAAGTATCATTAGTGCATTTGAAACTACTTTGAGAGGTTATTTACAAGAGCAATAAGGTGAGATTATTGTTACCTTTAAAGTGCATTAAGTTGAAGGTATTATTGATTCATTGCACTATACTAGTTATTCATTAAACTAGTTACTCTCAAAAGGGTTATTTTGTGTATTGATTGTTAAGATCAAGGACACAAAAATCTGCAAATATCAAAGTGTCTAAAGACACTATTCATAACTCAATACTAGCAAGGTATTGTGGCCTAGAGAAGCCACCAAACAGGATCATATTCCTCCAAGGAGTGGAGAAGAAAGCCACCATTAAGATCCTTGAAAAGAAGCCAAAAATCGAGACTTGGTGAGTCTCAGATTCAAGGTGCACTAAGAGCTCATTACAGGTAAAAGTTAGTGCAGAAATTCCTCCTCCAAAAGTATATTATGTGCATGATTATTAGCTTGGGTTCATTACTAAATTAACCAAGCAAAGGAGAGAGTTGTCTAATAAATAAGACAACATCGAATCATCCCTTACCTACAAGATATTGTACAAAGAAGCAATCATCAGAACCAGTAGAAAGCAAGCTTGCAAGAAGATTGGAAAATAGGTGCAAAATCAAATATTCTATTCTAACTTTTGTAAAGGTGTTTACATTAGTTTCTTGCACCATTCGAAGGACAAGCTTGAGTGTCATAGAAACACTCCAACGGACTGCAAAATTTGCAACATCATCCAAGCAAGGAAGAGAGCCAACAAAGGGCTTGTGTTTAGGTGAACAAAGCCTCCATCTTTGACCTATCATCAAGCATTCACCTACAACACCAAATCCAACATAAGGAGGGTAGAATATCAAGAAACTATTATCTATTGCATTCCAATGCATGACTCACTACAATAGAGAAGAAAGACAATAAGAAGATGTAAAAAGAGAAGGGTAGATTACCAAGAGAAAACTGCCAGGAGAGCACCACTTAAGCTGCCATCAAAGCTCCATACACACATCGAGGAGAGCGCCACTCAGCCACCAAAGCATCATACATCAAACTAGAGCTAGCTAGAGAATAAGTATTGAAGAAAATACAACAAAGCAAGGGTTGTAAAGGAAATATATACGTTGAATCAAGCTCTACATGCATACAAAGGACCTAACACTTGGAAAATCTGAAAGGAGAACTCATAACATCCAAAAAATTCATTCTTGAGTATTAGAAGAAGCATCCATAATATAACACTCATATTAGAAGCGTTAGAGGTATTATTCAAAAAGAGTCATCATTATTCCCAACCAAGAGTATTGAAGATTCACTCATAGAAGACCCTAACATCTATCCACCAAAGTTTTGAAGAGCATCTAAGTTTCTTGAGTGTTGAATGTAACTCCCAAGACACTTGTCCAATGTCAAGTGACATCCATCCTATTTAAGGTACCAAAACTCAAGGAGAGTAGTGCATTCATAGCAAGCAAAAGAGCGTAACATGTAAGAGGAGATAAGAGCATTAAAATCTCATGGTCAAGGATGAAGTCAAAGCAAGGTCAAGCATTGAAATGTGTGGAAGCACATTTGTAGGAAGGAGCTAAATCAAGCATGTGCACCATTCAAGAGGAGTGTAATCCTACATTAAAGGTCTGTCATAAACCAACAACTACAACGACCATACATTGGAGAACACAATGCCCATTCATTGAAGAATACAACACCCATACATTGAATAATACAACACCCATTCATTGGAGAATACAACACCTATAAATTAGAGAATACAGCTCCCATACATTGGAGAATACAATACCTATACATTGGAGAATACAACACCCATTTGCAACATTATAAAGGTAAGGATTTACCTTAATTAAATTTGCTTTCATTAAGGAGTTATAAGGGGTATAATATAAGGTTGAAACCATAGCAAAATCAACCACATTTGAAAGTAAAATTAAAAGAGATCTATACACCTAAATAGGTTAATATTTACAATTTATAACATAGGAGATATAAGGGTTTCTACTTGGAAAATTAAAACTCTATTATTGCAAATATTATTGTTTTCTAATATTCCAAAAAGTAGGGAGATATAAGGCATACTACTTCAAACTATATACATATAATTGGAATTTAGAAAATTAATCTATTGGAAAGAGAAGCAAATCAATTGCCTACATATAGAGTTGGAATTAATTGGTAAAAATTATCTCATACTCATTCTAAGGAGACAAAAATAAATCCAACCATTAAAGCATACTTCATTGGGAAAGATAAGGTAAAATTAAAAGGTTGATTATTCTCAAAACATTACAAAATCAACTTAGAAGGTGAACTAAGCATATTCTAATTATTAGGGAGATATAAGGAAGCCTACAAAACCTAATTCTAAAAAGGTTTTTATCAAATTAGTTCACATCTCTTAACTAGGGAGATATAAGGAATTCTACAAAACCTAAAAGCCAAGAAAGGTTTTATACCTAGAGAGTCATCATGACCACAAACAAGTTCATCCTTATAGAATCCCAACTACTTAAGGGCCCAAATTACTTCTCATGGAAAAACAAAGTGAGAGCTATTCTGATATTTGAAAAACTTTGGGATATTGTCAAAGGAGCAAGAACTAAACCAACTCAAGGAGAAACAAAGATTTAGAAGTTTGAAGAAAGTGATGCTAAGGCATTAATGATAATAACCTTTTCCATCACAAATGAAATACAAGCTTACATTAGCTCAATAGGGACATCTACAGATGCTTGGAAAATATTAGAGAAAATATTTGAAGGGAAAAATAAAGCCACTATCTTAAATCTTCAAACTCAATTACATTCCCTGAAAATGAATAGTGGTGAAAGCATAGAACTATTCTTAAGGAAGATAGCAAATATCAAAGGAAAATTACTAACCCTAGGAGAAAAGGTTGAAGATAAATTCCTTGTTCAAGTAACTTTGAGAGCACTTCTAGATAGCTACAAGCATCTAGTTACATCCTTACAGGTTCTAAGCAAAGATACAGAGTTTGATGAACTAATCAACATTCTTCAAGAATATGAGATAGAAAATACAGTGAAATATGAAATGACTAACAATGCATTGGTCCTAAAATATAATCCACAGGGAAACATTGCATCATCATCAAAAGGTTCAAGACAATGGAATAACAGATATTGTCAGATATGCAGGAGAAAAGGACATAACACCAACTACTACAGATTCAATCCAAGAAATCAGAATCAAGGAAATCAGATGAACTATGGAATCCAACCAAATAGGGCATTCCAACCAAGGCAATATCAAAATAATCCCCGACAACAACAATCTCAACATCAGAACTATTATCCACAATTGGAATATCGAAAAGGGAATAAAAAAGGACATCTAGCTCAAAAGATTGAAGAAATTGAAGAACTAGAAGATACGACAGATGATCAAGAAGTCAAAGCTCTTATAGCAAGGGTAACATGGTATGAAGACACTAACTACTTGCTTGAACAAGATACAAGAAAAAGAGAAGAAGATCCATATTGAAGACTAAAGTCTTCAATACCCAAATAATGTAATACAGGGGGTTTTTAGAGTATATTACATCATTTGGGTCATGTAAATGTACCACCCTTGGTACATAACTAGAGTAGTAGATTACTTTAGGGGGTAGTTAGCTAGTTACTTCAAGTAATATAATAAATGCACAAGTGTCTATGTGCAAGTTGTAAATGTGCAAGGTGTCCCCTTGTACAACTAGGTAGAGTGTTGGCCAAGCAATCCATCTTTCTATATAAAGGGCCTCATAGTGAGTGATTATATATCGTTGTAGGTAGTAGTAGGTATACTGTGTAGATCACCATATAGATTGGTGATGGATACAATGTAGTTCTTTAGCATCAGTTCTAGAGTGTTCATTTCCTCCATATTGCATTGTATCATTTTTGTCACTTTCCATTAATAGCATATTTCAGCATCTTACATTTCTACATATTTTATATCTTGTGATTGCATTCTCCCTTGGCATACACCATAAAAAGCTAACATGCTCATATTAATTTGCTTACATAATTATCTTTATATTACTCTATTATGACTATCTTATATTTGATCTTGTGAAATTTATCCTGTGAGTTTGCATTAATATTAATGCTTCAAAATACATCAATGGTATCAGAGCTACTGTAGGTAGTTTCTTACACAAGTTGAATTTAGTTAGCTACATATAAAATAAATTTTGTCTAGTTTGATAAAATTGGTTTAGAGTCTGTCTATTTTAAAGGGAGATAGACTTGGACTCTATTGTAAGATCAAAGTAAGAAAAAAGGTTAGAGTTTTTCCATAGTTATAGGAACAGATAGTGAATATCAAGACTCAACTTTAAAGTCTTTCCATGATTGCAAAATAAATAGTGAAGACTAGGACTTATCTATAGGGTCTTTCCACAATTATAACCAGTGAATACAAGGACTCAACTATTGGGGTGAATCAAATTTAATATAGTTGATCATTACAGGGAAATAGCCAACCCTTGATATCAAAATAATTTTAAGGAAATAGATAAACCTTGAAACTAATTTCTATCAACTTAGGAGGAAGTTGAAGGATGCAGTACAATCAAGTCATTTTGATTTTTATTGAGGTATTAGGAAAATTTGAGTCACCTTGACATTATTTGGGTTCTTAGGTGTGACCTAAGACATTTATAATAGAGATTGATCATAGATATTGATCATCAAAAGTGTGATAATCTTCCTACAATATATAGAGAAGACGTTTATATTCAAGTGTAAGATAAAGCAATAAAGAAGGATATATCAAGGGCTGATATATCTATATTATAGTCATTTTTCATCAAGCATAAGCATAGGTTAATTGAAAGTTGTAAAAATATTCAGGTCTTGAAGTAAGACCTTGAAAAATATAGAAGAAAAACAATATATTGAGGCAACCTATTCTAAAATTCTATTCGGAATAGAGGTGGTCTATGAGAAGATTCAGGTCTTGAAAATAGACCTTGACATAGAAAAAATTCAACAAGATTTAGGTTACAGACCTTGACATTATGGCTTGATAAGAGAAACCATCAAATAGAAGTTCTATTGAATACATAAGACCTAAAAAACTATTAAGAAAAGAAAAAGGTTGATCATGAAGAGTCTCTAGATTGCAATAAGTACAACAATAATCAATGAGTGAAGAAAGTAGAAGCTTAAGGTACTAGCTTGGAAAATATGCTTAAGGTGTAAAGGATAAAGTTTTTGGATGCCCAAGGATAGAGTTTTAGGGTAGCATTATTCTACCTACATCAACATGAAAGAGCTAACAAAATTTAGAGCCAACATCAAATGAAGAATGCATCCTTTAAAATATATCAATTAACTACATTCTTAAGGAGTGCATACAACATCCATTGTCAAATGAAGAGCTAATGTGACCATGAGCACTACCTAACCTACAAAAATAAGAAGCATAACCATAAGTGATAATATACAGTGCATCGAGAAGAAGAAATACAATAAGAACGTAGTAGTGACACAGTCTCAATGAGTTGAGCCATTGTTGGAAGAGGAAAAGTTGTAGTTAAGCCAAGGCAAGAAGAGAAATTATCGTAGTCGATCTCCAAGAGCCATCGTTGGAAGAGGAAAATTTGTAGGAAGAGTTGACACTAAGAGCCATATCTGGAAGAGGAAAAGACACAATCGAGACAATGCAGGAAGAAGAAAATGTCAAGAACGAATGTAGGAAAAAGAAGCACCAAGGGATGAGCAAACACTTTCTACACAGATACCAAAAGGAGAATAAATGAACAAAGTATTGGTAGGACACATCATTGGTAGGAGGAAGTGTAACACTTGCAAGCCTTTTAGGGAGTTAGAAGCACCAACAAGAAACATGCCATGCGTAACCACTTGGAGACATAACTCAATGCAATGGAATGTTAAGATCTCCAAACATTTCATTTTTTTACCTACCTAAAGTGAAATGTCCATCTGCAGGCATGTTGCATTTAAGGGAGTTGAATAAATCCTGTTTGCACAAGTTGGGAAACAATATTCAAAGCATTCACAACATTCAAAGGAGATTAGGTGTGCTATGCAATATTTTGAAGGTAATTTTTGATTTTAGGGTTTTCTAAGTTAATAAAGGAGTGATAAGGTAGGAGTAAATAATTTAATATTTTATTAAGTTTTTTGAGAAGGTAAAAGTTAATTAAGGAGTGATAAGGTTTAATTTAATATTTTTTGTTATGGAGTGATAAGTAGGTTTATAAATTGAATTATTATAAAGTTGGAGTCATAAGTTTTTTTTTATAGTTAGATAAATTTGAATTTGATTTGCTTTATTAATTTTTGAAATAATAGATTATTGAATTTTTGCAAATTAATTAATTAGGATGTCCAAAAGAAATCAACTTTAAACTTAGGAAAATTAATTTTGCAATAATTTTGTAAAATTATTCTTAGTTTCTAATATTTGGGAGACAAGGATTTCTACTTCATAGGTTTTTAATTTAGAAACTTTGAATTATTTTAAACTAGGGAGTTATACGGTAGTTTACATTATTGTTTTTTAATGAGTGCTACTATGTCTAACAACAAATTTTTCCTCTCTAAATCTCAACTTCTAAAAGGACCAAATTATGCTTCATGGAAAAATAAAGTGAAATCATTTTGATAGTGGAAAAAATTTAGGATATAGTTAGTGGAGTGAAAACAAAACTTGTTTAAGATGCTAGAGAAATTCAAATATATGAATACAATGAAGCAAATGCACTTATGATAATAAATTTTGCAATTATTAATGAAATACAACCTTATATAAGTACAACAAAAACTTCTACAAAATCTTGGAATACTTTAGCTAAAATATTTGAAGGGAAAAACAAAGCTACTATATTCAATCTTCAATCTCAATTGTATTCCTTAAAAGTTAATAGTGGTGAAAGTATTGAACTATTTCTTAGAAAGGTAGCATATATAAAAGAAAAACTATTAACTCTAGGAGAAAAAGTAGAGGACAAATTTCTTGTTCAAGTGACTTTGAGAGCTCTTCCAAAAAATTATAAGCATCTAGTTACATATTTGCAAGTTCTAAGAAAATATACTTTATTTGATGAGTTAGTCAACATTCTACAAGATTATGAAGTAGAAAAACCTACCAAATATGAAATTACTAACAATGCCTTAGTCTCATAAGATAATTCACAAGGTAACCTTACTTAAACATCAAGAGAGTTCTAAATTGAATAATAGATATTGTTAAATATGTAAATTTATGGAGATACAATCCAAGGAATCAATCTCAAGAGAATCAGATGAACCAAATGTTAGTCTTACAATGACACTGAGAGGGGGGGGTGAATCAGTGTAGCTCTTTAATCTTGAATTTATAGCTCTTAATACAGTAGCAATTAAAACTTATTACAAGATACAACAAGAATAACAAAAGAGCATCACACAACACAAGATTTAACGAGGTTCACCAATGTGGCTACTCCTCAAAAATGACTTGCTTGGACTACCATCCAAATCCAGCCTTTGCAAAGCAACAACTTTACAATCACTTTACCAAGCACCCACTGGAAGGAGCACCAACCCCTTATTTATCTGCACCAATAGAAAGGAGCACCAACCCCTGATTTACCAGCACCTACTGGAAGGAGCACCAACCCCTGATGCCAAGCTGCAACCTGGACTTGAATTATGAATCTAGAAGATTAACAAAAAGATACCTTCACTTTTACAAGACCCCGACTAGTCTGCTTCACCTTTGCGATCTCTATGCACTTTGCTCTCTACGAAATCACTTCGCACAATCTGCTACGTCACAGTCGAACGATCATCTTCTCCCTTTTGCGCACTTTGCTTCCTTTGTGAATTTTGCACTTAGCACGATTCGATACGACTTGCACTTTGCGCTCTATGACCGAACTTCACACACATCAACAATTTAATTCTTCAAACAAGCTTCCTTTTATAACAACATTTTCATGATCAAAACCCTAATCTTAGTCGGCTATAAACCTTGATCTTAGTCGGCTGCAAACCCTAATCTTAGTCGGCTGCAAACCCTAATCTTAGTCGACTGTCATAGGTCTTCGTCGACTTCAACTCAACCGTGAAAAAGCAACATGTCACGATATCGTGACACTTTTGCTTACTCTCTCTTTCTCCTTGCTTTGGTCCACGAAAATACAACATGTCGCGATATCACGACACTTTTGTTCTCTCTCTCTTTCTCCTTTCTTTGGACCACGAAAATACAACATGTCGCGATATCGCGACACTTCTTTTCTCTCTCCTCTTTCTCCTTGCTTTGGACCGCAAAAATACAACATGTCGCGATATCGTGACACTTTCGCCTCCTTGCTTCTCTTCTTGGCTTGTACCCGCGAAAACTCAGCATGTCGCGATATCGCGACACTTTCGTCTCCGTACTTTCTCTCTCCTAATTTAGTCATGAAAATGTGACATGTCACGATATCTTGGCACTTTATCTCCTTTGATCCTTCTCTTGCCTTCGGGTCACGAAAATGTGACATGTCACGAAATCGTGACACTTTTGCTTTTTTGCCTTCCTGTCCTCTTCGAGTCGCGAAAATGCGACATGTTGCGAAAATGCGACATGTCGATATCGCGACACTTTCTCTTCTTTGCTCTTTCTCTTGCCTTCGGGTCACGAAAATGCGACATGTCACGATATCGTGACACTTTTTCTTTTCTACCTTCCTGTCCTCTTCGAGTCGTGAAAATGCGACATGTCGTGAAATCGTGACACTTTCTCTCCTTTGCTCTTTCTCTTGCCTTTGGGTCGTGAAAATGCGACATGTCGTGATATCGCGACACTTTTTCTTTCTCTCTTGCTCTTTCTCTTGCAATATGTCACAAAATCGTGACGCTTTCTTTCCTTTGATTTTTCTCTTGCAATATGTCGCAAAATCGCGACGCTTTTTCTTCTATACAATCTCTCTTGCAATATGTTGCGAAATCATGACACTTTTTCTACTTGCCTTTCTCTCTTCCAACATGTCGCGAAATCATGACACTTTTTCTTTCGTACTATCTCTCTTGCAATATGTCACGAAATCGTGACACTTTTTCTACTTGCCTTTCTCTCTTCCAACATGTCGCAAAATCGCGACACTTTTTCTACTTGCATTTCTCTCTTCCAACATGTCGCGAAATCATGACACTTTTTCTTCTGTACTTTCTCTCTTGCAACATGTCGCGAAATCGTGACAGTTTTTCTACTTGCCTTCTCTCTCTTCCAACATGTCGTGAAATCGTGACAGTTTTTCTTGCCTAATGGATATGTCGTGATATCGCGACACTTTTCTTACTTGTCTTTTTCTTTGATCTTTTGCATATGGGCCACCTCGGTTTTCTTGGACAATCACTGTACATACTCTGAGCAACCTTTGAACTCCTGTCTTCTACATCTGAATGGCTTTTGAACTTCCTGTCCACTGCATCATTAGATCTAACTGACTGTGTTGACAACAATGACAATACTCTTGCTGCACCTTGCTCAACAATCTCCCCCTTTGGAATTGTTGGCAACACATGTGCAATTTCCTGTAACTCTTCTCCCCCTTTGACAATAATACCAAAGGGCTACTACAGACTCCCCCTGAGTCCATGCACAACATTCTCAGACACAATTTATTACACTTAGCAAAAGTCATGAACATGAGCACAAAGATAATCAGATACTTAAATGCTCCCCTTGAGAATGTGATCCCTGTAGCTAGTCAATTCTTGGAAAGTGTGACCACTCCCAATTTATTGTGAAGGTACTCAAAAACTTCCTTGGGCAATGGTTTTGTGAAAATATTTGCTACTTGCTCTGTAGTTGGAACAAAATCCAATTTAACCTCACCTTCCGCAACTTTCTCCTTCAAAAAGTGATACCTGATAGCAATGTGTTTTGTGCGTGAATGCATAACCGGATTCTTGGAGATGTTAATAGCACTGGTGTTATCACACTTAACCGATATTGGCTCACTGAAACTAATACCAAGATCTTTCAGAGTTTGTTTCATCCACAATACCCGCGTACAACATGTTGTCGCTGCAATATATTCTGCCTCTACTGTCGATAATGAAACTGATTCTTGTTTCTTACTGTGCCATGCGACCAATCTGTCTCCAAGATAGAATGCACCTCCATTGGTACTCTTTCTATCATCTACACACCTGCCCAATCTGCATCCGAATACGAAATAAGGGTGAAGTCTTTACCTTTCGGATACCATAAACCATATTCCATAGTACCCTTGAGGTACCGAAGGATCCTTTTCACTGCTATCACATGAGTCTCCTTGGGATTGGCCTGAAATCGTGCTACCATGCATACTGCCTGTAAAATATCTGGTCCGGTAGTCTGTCGGGTATAGTAAGCTTCCAATCATAGATCGGTACATGGTTTGATCAATAGTTGGAGATTTGTCATCCTTGCTCAACTTGCAACCTTGTTGTCATGGGAGTGCTAAGCTGGCTTACAATCCTCCATTGTGAAATTTTTTAACATCTCTTTCACATATTTAACTTGAGAAATAAATATGCCCTTCTTATTTTGATTAACTTGCAACCCAAGGAAATACGAAAGTTCACCAATCATTGACATTTCAAATTATTTCTGCATCTTATTTTCTAAATCTTTACATGACTCATCTTTGCTACTGCCAAATATGATATCATCTACGTATACAACAAGAACAATAAGATGCCCGTTTTCTGTTTTGACATACAAATTACTGTCCACCATACCTTTCTTAAACCTTTGTTGGGTGAGATAGTTGTCTAGCCTTGCATACCATGCTCGGGGTGCCTATTTTAAGCCATATAATGCTTTCTTCAACTTACAAACAAAGTTGGGATTATCACCAAGTTGGAACCCATCTGGTTGCTCAATATAAACCTCTTCTTCAAGTTTCCCATTCAAAAACGCTGATTTCACATCCATTTGATAAACTTTGAAATTCTTGTAGACTTGCTAAAGCCGGAAACATTCTAATTGCCTCAAGTCTAGCTACTTGGTGCAAAAGTTTCCTCAAAGTCAATGCCTTCAACTTGTGCATAACCCTTACATACCAATCTTGCTTTATTTCTGACTACCTGTCCATCTTCATTCAATTTGTTTCAAAAAATCCATTTAGCTCCGATTATATTTTTATTTGCAGGTCTAGGTACTAACTCCCAAGTTTTGTTTTTCTTGATCTGATCTAATTCTTCATTTATTGCCTTCATCCAACTTTCATCTTTGCTTGCGTCAGCAATATTTTTGGGCTCAATGCTGGATAATAGAGAGTAGTTACTTACTACTCTTCTCCTTGTCTGAACACCAACTTTGGGGTCTCCAATTATTTGCTCTCTAGGATGATTTTTCTGCCAGCGGCTTGTTTTGAATTTCTTATTTTCTTCCACTTCTGAATCACAACTTAAATCATCTGAGTCAACTTTCTGTATCTTTTCCATTTTGTTTTCCTCATCTCCTTCAATAACCTCTTCATAAATTGGGTAGTTCATTTCATAGCTAATTACTCATTCTCTACCTTCATCAAATTTAACATCAGCACTGTCCACAATTTTCTTTAGCCTCTTGTTGTAGCATTTGTAAGCTTTGCTTCTTGGTGAATAACCAACAAAAATACCTTCATCTGCTCTATCTTCAAACTTGCCAAGATTGTCTTCAGTTCTTTTGATATAGCACTTGCTACCAAAAACTTTGAGGTATTTTGTTGTTGCCCTTTTACCGAACCACAATTCATAAGGAGTTTTGTTTTCATGTGTTCTCAACATGTACCTATTTTGGATGTACACCGTAGTATGGACTGCTTCTTTCCAAAATCTATCTGCTACTCTACTTTCAACCAACATAGTCCGTGCCATTTCCTGCACAGTCCTGTTCTTTATTTCTACCACTCCATTTTGTTGAGGTGTCCTGGATACTGAGAACTGTCTCCTAATACCGTATTTTTCATAGTACTCTGCAAACTCCTCTGAAATGAATTCTCCTCCTCTATATGATCTTAAACATTTGATCCTCTTTCCATGTTTCATTCTCAACCTGGTTTTTGAAAATCTTAAACATATCAAAAGCTTCGATTTATGCTTCAAGAAAAATATCCATGTCATTCTGGAATAGTCATCAATGCACAACATAAAATATTTGTCACCATTTATGCTTTGTGTTCTCATGGGTCCACATAAATCGGTGTGTATTAGTTCCAAAGGTTTTCTTGTGTAGTATTCTTTTGTTTTGAATGTGACTCTAGTTTGTTTCCCATTTTGGCATGAAGCACAAATGTTGTTTGTAGGTTTGCTGATGGTGGGAATATCTCTCATTGCTCTTTTTGAGGTGATTTTTACTAGATTATCAAAATTGATATGCCCGAGTCTCTTGTGCCACAACCAATTTTCTTCTTCCTTTCTAATAAAATAAGCTCCTTCTGAAGTCTTTGAGAGCGTGTACAGGTTTCCAGATGTCCTTGATCCAGTTGCTATTAATTTTCCACTGTTTGTTTTTCTGACTTCACAACCCTACTTCTTAAAAACTACTTCATGACCTTTATCACAAATCTGACTTACGCTCAACAAGTTATGTTTCAAACCATCCACAAACAAGACTTCTTCTGACTTAATCTTTCCATCAATAATTTTAACTGAACCTTTGCCAACTATCTTAGCTCCATCATTATTTCCAAACTTTACTGAACCACCTTCATATTTTTGTAACTTCTCAAATTTTTGTTTGTTACCTGTCATATGATTGGAGCATCCACTATCAAGTATCCATGGTACATATTTATTCTATGCTTTAAATGTTGTTTGTACGATTAAGGATTCCTTTTCTTTCCACTCCATTTTGATGGAAGTTTTGGGCTCTTGTTTTGCCTTTCCCTTATCAACAACATGTGCATGTTTTACGAGAAGTTTTCTATTTTGTCTCATCCTATTTGGTTGAAATTTTCTTCCCTAAAACTGATTTGATGCAAATGTACTTCTACAGTTTCTTGCAATGTGCCCAAAATTATGATAGTTATAACATTCTACTGTATAATTCATTAGAGGAGAAAAAGCATTTCTATTGGTGAAATTCCTTGGTCTTACATTATATTTGTAGTCTGAGATTTTATGTCCATAGCCATTGCATTTAAAATAGAAACCAGAAAAGGGATAATTGAACCTGGGTGATGGTATTTGCCATGTTGTCGTAGGAGCCATAGGTCTTCTTCTTCTTTGATGTGTGACATTGGTGAATCCATCATTGTCAGTTCTCCTTTCGTGCCTGGCATTATTGCTTTCTTTTGCATGAGACATTTTTCCTTGATCAACTTTGTTTCTTATCTTCATTCTTTATGGATTCTACATTTTTGGCCTTTGATCCATTTGAAGATTCTCCTTCGATGAAACCCAGACCAAATTTGATGCCTGCAGGCCTTTGGTCATTTATGATCTTATCCAACTTCATAGAACTTTCTTCACATTTGTGATAACAACTAATTTTCTTATTCATCTCTTCTAGTTGCATTCTTAAACCAACAATCTCTTCTTCTAGCTTGCTATAATAATCTATTTTCATGGTTATTTGCACTTCGAGATCTTCAAATATTTTTGTGGATTCTTCTATCTGTACTTTCAAACTGGTTATGATTTCGTTTGCATCCTCAAGCATTTTTGAAATTTTCTTATTCTTTTTCTTCTCTATTTTCCACTCTTCAAGTGCAGAGATCAACTCACCTTCTAGATCTACTTTAGCCTCAAGGTTTTCACCACATACTTCAGAGTTCACTCCTTCTTCCTTTTTTGATTGTACTTCTTCAAATGCCATGAGAAGAGCTTCACCTATTTCCTCTTCAGAATCCTCTTTTGGAGAAGTTATGGGTATTGTGTATCTATTAACTACTGAATCCCAGATGTCGTATCCCAAAGCACAGAGATATGTCTGCATCTTGATTCTCCAGAATGCGTAATTAGATCCGTTAAACACTGGTGCTTTGTTTGATGAGAAGCCTTCATCTCCTGCCATTGTGTTACTTCCAAGATCACCCTAGCCGATTAAGCTTGTATAGGAACTTGGCTCTGATACCAATTATTAGTCTTACAATGACACTGAGAGGGGGGGTGAATCAGTGTAGCTCTTTAATCTTGAATTTATAGCTCTTAATACAACAGCAATTAAAACTTATTACAAGATACAACAAGAATAACAAAAGAGCATCACACAACACAAGATTTAACGAGGTTCACCAATGTGGCTACTCCTCAAAAATGACTGCTTGGACTACCATCCAAATCCAGACTTTGCAAAGCAACAACTTTACAATCACTTTACCAGCACCCACTGGAAGGAGCACCAACCCCTTATTTATCTGCACCAACAAAAAGGAGCACCAACCCCTGATTTACCAACACCTACTGGAAGGAGCACCAACCCCTGATGCCAAGCTGCAACTTGGACTTGAATTATGAATCTAGAAGATTAATAGAAAGATACCTTCACTTTTACAAGACCCCGACTAGTCTGCTTCACCTTTGCGATCTCTGCGCACTCTGCTCTCTTTGCGAAATCACTTCACATAATCTGTTGCATCACAGTCGAATGATCGTCTTCTCCCTTTTGCGCACTCTACTTCCTTTATGAATTTCGCACTTAGCACGATTCGATACGACTTGCACTCTGCGCTCTATGACCGAACTTCGCACACATCGACAATTTAACTCTTCAAACAACCTTCCTTTTATAACAATATTTTCATGATAAAAACCCTAATCTTAGTCGGCTATAAACCCTGATCTTAGTCGGCTACAAACCCTAATCTTAGTTAGCTGCAAACCCTAATCTTAGTCGGTTGTCATAGGTCTTCGTCGGCTTCAACTCAACCGTGAAAAAGCAACATGTCGCGATATCGCGACACTTTTTCTTACTCTCTCTTTCTCCTTGCTTTGGTCCCCAAAAATACAACATGTCGCGATATCGCGACACTTTTGTTCTCTCTCTCTTTCTCCTTGCTTTGGACCATGAAAATACAACATGTCGCGATATCGCGACACTTCGTTCTCTCTCTCTTTCTCCTTGCTTTGGACCGTGAAAATACAACATGTCACGATATCGCGACACTTTCGCCTCCTTACTTCTCTTATTGGCTTGTACCCACGAAAACTCAGCATGTCACGATATCGTGACACTTTTGTCTCCGTACTTTCTCTCTCCTCATTTAGTTATAAAAATGTGACATATCGTGATATCATGACACTTTCTCTCCTTTACTCTTTCTCTTGCCTTTGGGTCGTGAAAATACGACATGTCGCGAAATCGTGACACTTTTGCTTTTCTGCCTTCCTGTCCTCTTCAAGTCGCAAAAATGTGACATGTCACGATATCGTGACACTTTATCTCCTTTGCTCTTTCTCTTGCCTTCGAGTCGCGAAAATGCGACATGTCGCGATATCGTGACACTTTTTCTTTTCTGCCTTCCTGTCCTCTTCGAGTCGCTAAAATGTGACATGTCGCGAAATCGTGACACTTTCTCTCCTTTGCTCTTTCTCTTGACTTCGGGTCACGAAAATGCGACATGTCGCGATATCGCGACACTTTCTTTCCTTTGCTCTTTCTCTTGCAATATGTCGCGAAATCATGACACTTTATTTCCTTTGCTTTTTCTTTTGCAATATGTCACGAAATCACGACGCTTTTTCTTCTGTACAATATCTCTTGCAATATGTCATGAAATCGCGACACTTTTTCTACTTGCCTTTCTCTCTTCCAACATGTCATGAAATCGTGACACTTTTTCTTCCGTACTATCTCTCTTGCAATATGTCGCGAAATCGTGACACTTTTTCTACTTGCCTTTCTCTCTTCCAACATGTCATGAAATCGCGACACTTTTTCTTTCGTACTTTATCTCTTGCAATATGTCTTGAAATCATGACACTTTTTCTACTTGTATTTCTCTCTTCCAACATGTCACGAAATCGTGACAGTTTTTCTTGCCTGCTGGATATGTCGCGATATCGCGACACTTCTCTTACTTGTCTTTTTCTTTGATATTTTGCATATGGGCCACATCGGTTTTCTTGGACAATCACTATACATACTCTGAGCAACCTTTGAACTCATATCTTCTGCATCTGAATGACTTTTGAACTTCCTGTCCACTACATCATTAGATCTAACTGATTGTGTTGACAACAATGACAATACTCTTGCTGCACCTTGCTCAACACCAAAGTGGTCAAAATAAGTTAGTGCAACAAATACAATATCAAACTCAATATAATATACAATGATAAATACAATGTAATTATCCTTCTCAGTATCAATATTTTCAACCTCAGTTGCAATATAGAGAAGGAAATAAAAAAGGACATCTAGCTCAAGAAATTCATAAAATTCAAGAATTGGAAGAACCTACTGAAGAAAATTAATTCAAAGCCCTTTCAACAAAATTGATAATCAATGAAGATGAATTTATCTCATAAAGTTTGAAATATACTAATTCTATATTTGATCAAGATATAGGAAGACAACATGCTATAAACAAGTCAAAAAAGAATAGACCAAAGAAGCAAAAAAAGAAGATAAAAAATTCAGAAGAAAGCAAAAGAGAACAAATCAAGGATAGGTTCCAAAATCACTTGAAGGATGAAGACCTAGATTGAAGACTAAAGTCTTCAATAACCAAATAATGTAATACATCCATTTTAAATTGTGGGGAGAGGATCCTAGGGGGTGTTGGATTATAATACATTATTTGGTACAAGCTAATGTATCCCCATGGTACCTCCATGGGACATCTTATAAATATTATATTAAGATTGAGTCTTACTTTAGAGTATGAGTAGTATTTTATGTAATGTACTAATGTGCAAGAAATAAGTGTCATGTAAGTGTGCAAGTGTTATGTGAGTATATGTGCACAAGTATCTTATATGTAAGTGTGCACAAGTATCCTTAGATTAGAATTTGCTAAGTGAAGAGTCATGTCTAGGTGTGCATACAAGATAGAGTCATGTGTATGCAAGTGTCAAGCAAAGAAACAAAGAGTCATAAGACTTGGCATATGGAAAGGAATAGTCATGTATATTAAGAATAATTCTACTATTGTTATATAGTAATCCATAGTGAATCAAAGAAGGGAATCAAGATCAAAATCAATTATCTAGCATCAAGTGTAAAGAGAAGTGCTATATTTGTAAGATAAAGAGGAGTAATAAAATTTGCATACATTTGAGCAATTGATATTGTAAGTTGTGCTTCATGCTTTGTACATGTATAATTCAAGCTATTTACATTCATAATTTCTTCTTATTAATGAATGTTAGTTGATATATTATAAGCCTCGACATACATATTAGTTTGCTCATATTATTTTTCTTACATCATTATCTTTATCTTACTACATTGTGGCTATCTTATATTTGATCCTATGAAATTTATCCTATGAGTTTACATTAATATTAAGGCTTCAAAAGCCATCATTTTAATTATCTTATAAATTATGTTACAATAGTTTATGAGATAAAAATTATTGAAATATTTTATCTCATATTTATCTGGAACTAATGCAATAAATGTAGCATTGATTTAACTTATAATAGTCTTCTTTTACTAGCCTCTTCAACCAAATACAATATCTTAGTTTTTAACATATCCCAAAATTTTTAAAACATAATTATATGAAATCCATCGAGACTAGGTGCCATATATAAGGGGGAATAGAAAAAAATAATTTTTAGCTCATGCATTGAAATATTTCTCATAAATATTTTTGTATGGGGTTAGATGTGATCCTTATGCCTCCCCAAACACTATGACCCCTTGTAGTTGTTTCCTCAACTCTTCAACCTCCTCTGAGTAGGTGTGTCTAGTGCCCTATGCATCATGTGGGGGGTGCTAGTCCTAGGAAATCCAAGGAAGCATGCGATGTAGCTCCCATTGAAGGACCTCTAGGGTTTTTTACCCAAGGCTGACTCTTTGCTTTTGGATGTGATCTTTGGTGCTACTTTGACTAGTGATTTTCTAACCTACTCTAATTAGCTCCTATCAAGAAAAAGGAGAAAATGAAATAAAACATGAAATAATGCAATAAGTAAATTGTAGAAAGTTAAATCTACCTATCCTATCTAAGGGTGGTTATGCACAAAAAAAGAGTATACAATTTCCACTTTACAACCTAGTGGGATGAATGAAAACATGAACCAAGCAAGACAACAAAATGAACATAGATTTGCTCATACAATTATGCAATATGTATAATCAAAATACGCTTGACAACCTATACATGTAGCTAACCCAAGGCTCGAGTTCATACTAAGAAATAAAGTGAAAAAGAGAGAGAAGATGCCATAGGCTAAATGATTAACACAATAACAAATCCAAAATCCTTTTTACTTATAGTAAGTACTATTTATAACATTTATAGATAATGTTTGAAATTCAAAATTCCTTCCAAAATGGGAATGGGCAAGAGTGTTGATATCAATTCTGATTGCAGGATCAAGGAGACTATGTTGCATTGAATATTGGGGATTCTAGAGTTGTTCAAGATTAAATCACCATAATTTTATCCACTGGTGGCATGGTCCTATTCATATATGGGTCATTAATGTGCCTACATTGATTCATGGAGATTCAAGCTCGATTTCCAGTGTGAGTAGTTCCAACTTGCTTTTGGTGAGTCTTTGTTTTCCTATATCAACTCCCTAGATTTTGGTAGGGGTTTAGCATAGATATCTCTTTCATTGATCTGATTGCTTTGGTAGCCCTTCCCCTTGTCATTTTATTTAGCCCTCAAGTTTCGTAGTCATTATTGATGTTGTCCTACTTCTCCTAATGGTTTATTCTTTGGGATTCCCCATGCATAGGATTCTACCAAACCTCATTTGTTGGGCATGTTTTTGGTCCTTGGTGGCTTCTTCATGTTCTTTTCACCCCTCCCACATTTGATCCTTTGAGGAATATTTATGAGGACCAAAAATATGTATTGGCATTACTGATTCTTTACTTGACTCTTCTAATCCCCATTATTCTTCTCTAAGGCCCTTGGATTTCCCTTGATGGGTCTGTTGCTTATGACATTGAGCAATTACCCCTAGGTATATGAAGTTATGCAACCTAATTTCTAGAGGAAGGTAACTCGATTTTGGGACTTTTTCACTAGTTAGGTAGGTGAGTCCTAGTGAACTAAGGTTTTGGAGGCCTCATCATCAAGAGGATACCTTTAGTTACCACTAGGAATGCTTGAGGGTTCCTCTTAATGATTAGGAGAGGCATAGTCACCATAAAAAATGTTGAAAGTACCTTGTTGTCTTAATATGGGTGCACTACACCAAAAAGTATCTTTAAGGGCGATTTTTAGCCACCCTTAAAGACCTTTAACGATGGTTATTCAATCATCATATATTAGGGTATCGTAAAAATTCTGCATCATACAACAAAAATTAAAAGCCACCTCAAAAAATTGCCCTCTTAGGATAAACCATCCTCTTAGGGTCTAAGAGGGAGTTGGTCTAAGAGGGTGGTTTATAATCATCCTCTAAGACCTAAGAGGGTGGTTTATAATCGCCCTCTTAGACCTAAGAGGGTGGTTTATAATCACCCTCTTAGACCTAAGAGGGTGGTTTAAAATTGCCCTCTTAGACCTAAGAGAACGAATTATAATCACTCTCTTAGACATAAGAGGGTGGTTTATAATCACCGTATTAGGGCCTCCCCTAAGAGGGTGGTTTAAAATTGCCCTTTTAGGGCATAACATTAAAAAAAGGTGAACATGTTAAAAATTGATTATTCCTTATAAAATTGTGATGAAAAATAGATAAAATGACACCATACCTTTTTCTAGACCTGCAATCATACAAAAATATATGATGGTGAGGAAGCGCATGCAAAAATTTATGATGTATGCATACTAAAAAGCTTTACAACAGTAAAGCTAAATCACAACCTGGAGAAGCAACATAAAATACAAAATAATGTTTTAATCCATTATTAGGTTTCATATGCAAAATATGATACAAACTCCCATTCATAATGTTTTATCACAGTATCAAATTCAACACCATGAAGATGTTGTCATTGTGCCACCAACTGCATAATTTTTCTCACCATGAAAATTAAAGCCATGTATCAAATAATAATATGAACAATTCTAAAAAATATAGACAATATACACTACTCCATGCTGAAATAAAGCACATTTTCAAACATTAATGCTCAAAATAATAATAACATGCTAGGCTGCTACTGTAACATGTACATACTACCATTGACATTATCTTTTTTTTTATTGGTTAAATTTAAATTAAAGTGGGTTTTTATCAAGGGACCCAAAACCTGATTACAACAAGTCACCAAACTTTTTAAAAAAGGCCATAGGAAAGGTCGTAGGAAAGCCCAAGGATGGAATTTAGGAAAGGCTTGAGGAAAGCCTTCAGGATAGGCTGAAGGAAAGCTATCAGGAAAGGCTTAAGGACCACCTTCAGGAAGTATGCGAAGAAATCACACCCGAAGTAGGAAAAAAAGTAGAAAAGCCAAAAATTGAAAAGCCCACCTAGAGGGAAAGATAAAAGTAAAAAAATTCAACGAAGGAACAATCCCACCTAGTTACAAATTTAAACAACCCAATAGGTGGGAAAAAACTAGGAAACTAGAAAAAAACCAAAACCCCCATGAATAGTAGGAAGGGATCTGGAAACCACCAAAAATGTATAATGAAGCTATTCATAAGCCCATAGGATCAAAGTAAATTATAGTGTAGTACCGAAAGCCATGAGAAAGAGGCAGAAAGGTCCCAGGGATCCCAAGTAGAAGAAGCCATGGAAAATCGAGTTACAGGAATTAATTAGGTTCTTCACCAGACCAAAATAAGTAGTAAGAACCCCAAGACAACCCCAAAAATACCAATGAATAGCTTCAAGGAACCATAAAGGAAATCTAGTAGGATCACAACAACATGAAAAACAAAGGCCCTCCTCAAGACAAAAAAAATGATGAAAGCCCACCACGAAGCCCACATATAGAAGCCCAAAGAGAAGCACCATAAGAATAAAAACATGGCAATCCCCAAGCCATTAAAATATTGTGAAGAACTATTAATGAAGCTAAAACAAGATAGCCAAAACAAGATAGAAAAAACCCCCAAGGACAAACACCACTGAAAACCAGCTTCAAGGAACCAACAAGGAAGTGCACTAATATTACAACAGTACGAAGAACAAATGCCCATACCAAACCACGAAGGAAACTACAAACCCACCACAAAGCCCACAATTGGAAACCTAGAGAGCAGCACCACAGGAATAAACATGTGGCCAATCCCAAACCATTAAGATACTATGAAGAGCTGCTCAAGAAGCCAAACACCCAAGCTGCAAGCACCGCACCAACGAACCTTCAGAACCACAACTACAAATAGAACCCTATAAAAAACCTGGGATAGAGCTGAGAACTCCAAGGAAAAGAATCCCTGAAGCAACCCAAAAATCCTAGGGAAGGTCCTAGGGAATATCCTAGGGATGTTCCAGATCAAAAAGACATGAAATAAACCTTAAAAAAAGCATGGAATAGGGCAGACAAGAGGAAAATTGACCTCCCACCCCAAGGAGGTCATATGCAGCACCATCCAACCAAGAAGGAAGGACCATGGAAGTGCCAAGGAACTGGGACAGGATCAGGGGGAAGCAGGAAAGTGGGGCAGGACTTCCCAGGGAAGTCTCCTACAGTTCCCCCCTCATTATCCATTGCCATTGACATTATCATCAGTATAGCCTTAAATAAATACCCATAATCAAATGTAATGCTGTAAAAGGATACAAAAACTCCCATTCATAATGTTTGATAGACAATATATAAAAAATAAATGGTATAGTGGTATATGTCAAATTTTTATAAGAAAAACTTAAATTGTACATAGTTTTTTAAATTCCTAATGAGAAGACATAAATGTTGTCAAGTTTAAATTTGTTGTCTTGACATGTTGAGTTCAGATCTTTTATACATGATCTATTCCAAAGACTTACAAACATGATATATTCCAAAGAATATGAGCTATGTTGGAATTATTGAGTTGTCATTGATGTCAAAGGCCTATTTGGTTGCTGGCAAGTGGTGGCATATTTTGGCAAATTATTCAAAGTAGATATATCCCCAAGGATGATTTAATTATATGAGTATGCTTTAATATTTAAATATTAAATTAGTATTTTTATAATTAATTTGAGCCAAAGGTTTGATATATGTAAATCAAAAGATTTAAATATAGTTTTAATAAAAAAATTAATTATTCAAATATTATATTATAGAAGTGATTTTAAAATATTATTTTGAGTGGGCCGACCTCAGGATAATTATGTTGGTTGCATATAAATACAAGGGTTGGAGTTCATTTCAAATCAAGATTTCTATTGAAGATCCTCGATCTCGATGAGCGAAGAAGTGATGGCATGACAAAACAAAGTGTGGAGAAATTTGATTGTTTTTCGAGGTGTTGGCAGATGTTCGAGGGTAGATGGAAGTTTGGAGGTGTTGGTAGTATCATGTGTTGTGTTTTAAGACGTTCAAGGAGCAAACAAAATTAGTTGGATATTTTGAGAAGCAGGGTTATGCATAAGGGGTCGGCCCCAAAATATATTTATAAAAAAATGATGAATTGGTTTTAAAATCTAGGTGAATAATGTACAAACACATGTAGAAGGTTCACTATTATTAGGGGCAATGCTAGAAATTTAAACTTAAAATGGTCAAATTATTATAAAATTCGGGCGAATCGACCAAAAATAAAATTGCACCTAGAAATTTTTTGCTAATGGACCTTGGTCAAGGGTCCCAAATATTAGCTAATTCCAAATTTTGAAAATCCTAATTTTAGACAATTTTATGAAAATAGACACTATGCATAACCCTATCGAGAAGTGAAATAGCAATGTAGAAGAATACAACTTCTAGGAAGAGCATAGGTGATATTTGTATTTGAATTGCATACGACCAAATTCATCACCGAGAAGCAACATTGCTTTTAAAACAGTACCAAGCATATGATTGTTAGAAAAAAAAATATTTTTGGAGGCACCAACAAAGTAAACCTAGTTTAAATTTGAAAACATAAAGGTGAAGGGAGTTTTTGTTGTACTTGGAATTGATGATAGAAAGAGCTTACGTAGCATGAATTACATGGAGGCAGAAAAAACATGAAGGAAAATATCTATGGGAGAGCTACAGATACTTGGAAGTGGTATAAGGGTGGTTGTAAGAGCGAGCATAGGAATGAAGAGCTGAGATGACCTGTAAACCCTCACGTGGATTATGATAGGGGTCTTGTAAGAAGATAATCCTGTGGTCAAAAAGCCTCTCAAGATAAAAACTCTTGGTCAAATTAAAGCATATACTGAATCAGATCCAAGTTGACTAAGATGATGTACAATGAGCAATATGCAAAGCATAATAATATTCCCACTGATGGCAGTGCGAAAGGACCAAGTCAAGCCGATAGTAGAGTTATCTAAACCATGCGCTACATCAAAAATGATAGGCAATGAAAGGTACAAATACATTATTTTGATCTTTAGTCTCAACCACTGGGTTAGCCCAGTCAATCACAAGCTAGCATTAGGGCACTATGGTGTTGAAGGTCAGAGGTTCAAATCCCTTCAACGACTTGCTAAAGTTTTTCTCAACAAATTTTAAATGATTAAAGTGTTAGAGTGTGTGCAATGATAAGAGGTATGTGAGTCAACTTTTGTACTACCATTAATAATTAAAGTATTGGAGTAGAAATAGAATGTGTGCAATGATAAGAGGTATGTAAGTCAAATTTAGTGAAAGGTATAAGTTGATTTAATTACCTTAGAAGTATTTAAAGGAGGAACTATTTATAAAGGTCTTTGAAATCACCTCAATGTCAAAGTGAAGTGGATTATTTATAAAGATGGAATATAGAAGGTGGTAGAGCTTTCTATGCAAAGTTTGAAGATATTACAAGCACATCAAAACAACTGCACTATTGTAGATATATCTGGCAATGATAAGAAGAAGTGACTCCATAAATATTTTAGAGCAAATTTGAGCAGTGTTTGTGATCATATTTGGGAGCAGATTTGAGCAGTGTTTGTGATCATATTTGGGAGTAGATTTGAGCAGTGTTTGTGATCAATTTTTTGGAGCAAAATTGAGTGAGGTTGGTGCCTCAAGGTGATTGGTGTCTCCTGTGGGTTGGTGCCCACAAAATTGTACTAGGATATTGGTGTCTCCTGTGGGTTGGTTCCCATAAAATTGTATAAGGGAATTGGTGTCTCCTGTGGGTTGGTGCCCACAAAATTGTATAAGGGGATTGGTGTCTCCTTTGGGTTAGTGCTCACAAACTTGTATAAGAAGATTGGTGTCTCTTGCGAGTTGGTTATCATGAACTTGTATAAGGGGATTTGTGTCCTATGGTTTGGTTCATATGAACTTGTATAAGGGGATTTGTGTCTTGTGGGTTGGTGTTCACGAACTTGTATAAGGGTATTAATGGCTCTTATGGGTTTGTTCTCATGAACGTATATAAGGGGATTGGTGTCTCCTGTGGGTTGATGCCCATGAAATTGTATAAGGGGATTGGTGTCTCCTATGGGTTGGTGCCCACAAATTTTGTTGAAGAAAATATAAGCAATATTTTACCGTGGTTTTCTCCTGAGAGGGTGTTTCCACGTAAAACTCTTGTCTCTTATGTGTGTGGATTTTGTGCATTGATTTATTATTGCATTCATATCATTACAGTTATTTATTGGAAAGAAAATTTGTATATTATATTGTTCACACCCCTCTTAGTATAAGTGTGTATTTCTTCAAGCTAAGATCTGAGATCTTTTATACATGATCTTATTTCAAAGACTCACAAAAATTGAGTACTTCAAGCTTGCATGTAAAGCATGGCAAATAAATGATTGAAGATCAAATTTCTTCATTAAAGGTGAACATGTTAAAATATTGATTGTTCCTTATAACATTGTGATGGCAAATAGTAAAAAAGACACCATACCTTTTTCCAGACCTGCAATCTCACAAAAATATATGTTGGTGAGGAAGTGCATGCAAAAATCTATGATGGTGAGGAAGTGCATGCAAAAATCTATGATGTCTGCATACTAGAAAGCTTTACAATAGTAAAGTTAAATCACAACCTGGAGAAGCAACACAAAATACAAAATAATATTTTCATCTAGTATTAGGTTTCATATGCAAAATACAATTCAAACTCCCATTCATAATGTTTGACAGACAATACATAAAAAATAACTGGTATAGTGGTATATGTCTTAGATTTTTATAAGAAAAACTTAAACTGTACATAGTTTTTTAAATTCCTAATGAGAAGACATAAATGTTGTCAAGTTTAAATGAGAAGGGGAGGCATTGATATCTTAGGAAGTTAATAAATAAGGGGAGGCATTGATTTCATAGGAAGTCAATAAAGAGGATGTCAACGAGAGTGGAAGGGATGAAGATATGGACCTACATGAATATGGAAGCAAGGATAATCTAAATATGGAAGAAGTTGATAGAGATGGAGACAAGGGTAGCTATGATATTTTGAAAGATGACAACCAAGATGGGGGCAACAAGATGCAATGGGGTTTGAAATTTCATCATAACTCCTTGTCAATGTCTGAAGTAGATGACTATGAAGTAATGCAAATGAAATTTGGCTTGGCATGATGAGATGTGATCTATTTTCTACTATGAGTCATTGCAAGAATTGATTTGAAGGTGAAAGAAATCATCTGTGACTTCCTTGATGTGAGTTCCCTCTAGCACAAAGGGGATTTGACCTGGGCATCTTCCATTCACATATCTACAATGATGGAAGACTATAGAAATACAATGCTAGAGAGTGGTTTTTTGGTCAACTCTCGAAGACTCTTGAAGTGTTTACACTCCTCCACTATGGAAACCCTAACAGGGTAGGACTGATTTCTCTCTTTCTACCTGATTCTTGCCTAGCACTAAATCACAACCTAGAGAAGCAACACAAAATACAAAATAATATTTTCATCCAATATTAGGTTTCATATGCAAAATACAATTCAAACTCCCATTCATAATGTTTGATAGACAATACATAAAAAATAACTAGTATAGTGGTATATGTCTTAGATTTTTATAAGAAAAACTTAAACTATACATAGTTTTTTAAATTCCTAATGAGAAGACAAATGTTGTCAAGTTTAAATTTGTTGTCTTGACATGTTGAGTTCAGATATTTTATACATGATCTATTCCAAAGAATATGAGCTGAGATCTGAGATATTTTATACATGATATTATTCCAAAGACTCACAAAAATTGAGTACTTCAAGCTTGCATGTAAAGCATGACAAATAACTTGTTGAAGATCAACTTTCTTCATTAAAGGTGAACATGTTAAAATATTGATTGTTCCTTATAACATTGTGATGGAAAATAGTCAAAAAGACACCATACCTTTTTCTAGACCTGCAATCATACAGAAATCTATGATGGTGAGGAAGTGCATGCAAAAATCTATGATGTCTGCATACTAGAAAGCTTTACAATAGTAAAGTTAAATCACAACCTGGAGAAGCAACACAAAATACAAAATAATATTTTCATCCAATATTAGGTTTCATATGCAAAATACAATTCAAACTCCCATTCATAATGTTTGATCACAATATCAAATACAACACCATGAAGATGTTGTCATTGTGCCACCAACTGCATAATGTTTCTTACCACAAAAATTAAAGCCATGTATCAAATAATAATATGAACAATTCTAAAAAATATAGACAATATACACTACTCCATGCTGTCATAAAGCACCTTTTCAAACATTAATGCTCAACATCATAATAACATGCTAGGTTGCTACTATAACATGTACATATTGCCATTGACATTATCATCAATATAGCCTCAAATAAATACCCATAATCAAATGTAATGCCATCAAAGGATACCAAATGGTTACCATAAACAAAGTACATTATACCAAATGCTGCCAAAACAAAATTGCTCCAGGCACAAACACCCATTAGACTATTTATACAATTATAGAAGCAAATAAAATTGTGGGGCATTTAAACATTGTGCAAGTCCCCATGGAATACATGAGAATGTAAACTAGCGTGACACACTTAACACCAGTTGTGGTGTTATTAGGGTAGTTCATTTGAGATACTTGGACAATTCACCAATGACTCATTGTTGAATCTGATAGTTTCTTGAAACCAACCAATGATTTAATCCAGGAGGAGAATATTTAGTAGATTGCTAATACAAATATATAAGGAATTGAGGTTGCAACCTTAAAATTTCTTGCAATTAATCATGGACAATCCATAACTATGCAAATCAATTGGTGTAATCATTAGATGCAACAATTCCCTATCTCCAGGACCTTGTGATTGGAATTTATCACTTGAAAATTGTAAATTGAGGAATTGCAATGGTGGTTAGGGAAAAATCCCTTCCACATAAATAAGCGTGGTCCTTTAATTGAAGAATAATATCAGGACCAAACATCAAAAATCAAGAACACGCACATTTCTACAAGATGGAAAATTTGTTTTTGTTTTACTAAATGACTACTAACAAAAGACCCACACACTTAGTCCATGCATGTTAGTCACTTCCCATATATGCATACAATTGACAATGCATGTTAGATAGTTACCTCAAATGTGACAAAAAGGGATAACATACACTTGATTACTTGAATTATCATTACACTTGAATCACTAGATAATTTTGGATATCCCTTGCCTCCCCTGAACCTGCATTTCAAATAAATTATGGTTTTAAAGGGTTGAAAATTCTTATAAAATAAATATTGAAAAACTTGGAAGTGTCATTTACAAAAACAAATTGTAAGTACCTGATGCTTGTGGAGAAGGTGATTTTTTTATGTCTATTGATGATAAACCTATACCTAGAGACCCTTGTGTTTCACTTTGTAGAACATCTTTACCCCCAACTTGCTTATTTTCATATGTATCTTGGTAATTCATTTCATGTTTCCAATTTTGGATCTTTCTTGGTAGCATCCTCACTTTCTAAGAGTGGTCTTGTAGCATCTGAACTTCTTGTATCTATTATATTCATATTAGGTTCACATGCATTCATAGGAGAAGGTACCATGTTTGCATTGACATTCACACTGCTTGGATAAACAAGATCAATTTTTGTTTTATTGTTGTTGGTCATGACTTCTGGTTTAGGGTAAGGTTGTTTTGTGTTAGAATGTGAGATCCTGATTGCTTCCTCCAAATGTTTATCCTCCCATTGCATTGCAGCAATTTCAAGTTGTGAGGGTTCAGTGTTCCCATCCTCATTAGGCATCTATTAGGCATCTCATTACCCATCTTGGAAAGCCCAATGCTTGATATCACAACTGTACTACTAGGTGGTGTACAGATGTAGAGGATCCTACAAGATCTGGGTCTCCTAGAAATATGAAGAATTCACAAGTAATGAGGAAATATGATAACCCGGTACCAAGGACCCAATACCCTGAATTTTGTAACCATTTAGACTAGAATCCCCTTGTTTTTTTATTTCTTGACCACGTGTACCAAGAAATCAGAAGAAGAAATGGGTAGGACCAATCCAATGTTGTCATAAGGTGGGTTCCAATGCATAGACCAAGAATGGAAAGACATAGGCAAGAAATATAAGTACTTTAGCAACTTTTTAATTGATAAATAAATGCATTATGTTATCAACAATAGTCCTTGAAGGAGCTCACATGCAAAAATTTTGTATTCATCAATTCCTTTTCAACTCTTACCATCTCTTTATAAACAAGCATGACTGACTATCCCTAAGATTACACTACTAACATATACTAAACATTACCAGTGAATAGATGATGGCATTAAATATTAGGGCTTCAATTCCATAATTTATGTTATGATCATCCCAGTGTACAATTGTGATTCCTCTATGTATGATTACTCTGTTATATGTTATGACATTTCTTCAGCACCAATTTTTATAGGGGGTACTAAGAAGTAACATTCTCAATGCACGTACATTCTCAAAATTGAATTTAGAAGTACAGATATAGGTGAATGGACAACCTGAGCCCTCCATATAATGGGTAGATGTCTAAACATCCCTACCCACCCCAACCATCAGAGATGAGGTGAGAGGGTATCCTGAGACTTTTGTTAGATACATAAATATCCATCTATGCAAATCAAGTACTGTTGCTAAGGACTAGGACTAAGAGTCAAATATGAAATATCAATTTCATAACTAACACTCACTCAACACAATAAACCTTCATTTCAACACATTACAACATGCATGCATGATTAGACTCTTAATCCTATGCCCTAGCAACACTTGCATTCTCTCTCTATTTTTTTTTACCAAATTACCTTCTTGTATCTGATTGGCCAACCTCATGCTCAGGATACCTACTCGCCTCACTCCTAGCTTGGCTGCCCATTAATTATCTACTAGCATTTTCTAAAAATAGAACAAAAAATGTCTAACAACACTCGTTAATTATTTCCATTAATTATAACTACTTTTGAAGTACAGTAATTAGGCTTCCAACCATGTACCCTCACATTCTTCATAGATGTATTGAATGTTGTCATCATTTGTATTTTCATCTTGTGCAGTTTTAGGTCCAATGAAATTTGTTGCTCCAGAGACATTGACATATTCTACCTCGTATGCTTTAGTATCTTTGATCCCTCTTGGAGGTGATGTGAGAACCACATACCAACTGGTATCAAGTGGATCATTTACATAAAAGACTTGTTTGGCTTGTGATACTAGGATAAATGGATCATATTTTAGTCTATCCCGACCAAGTGGGACATCAATCACAAAAATAAGAAAACAAAAGAATGAAATATTCGAGACAACATCAAATAATATTCGAGACAACATCAAAACTAAATCGTATATGGTATTTCCAATACTGCTACAACATGGCAATACAATATTGCTACAACATGGCATAATTTATTTGTAAACAATATCTAATATAGGCTAGGCAATGAAGGAGCCCACAACATCCTTCATTGTGGCCATCTCATCATTCCTTCTAAACAAGATTGTTTCCTCTTTATGGGTGATGTGCACATTGAATTTCCAATAACCTTCACCCAAACATTCACCATGTACAAGGTCTTCAGGGTCAGTACTGATCACCATGCCTTTGACCACTATGTTATCCTTATGGATCTGAGTCAAGTAGCATTCCCTTCTCTCAGTTTGAGTGATCAATATCATTTTCAATCCCTACATGGAAAATCAACAACCTAGATAAATTCACTGCATAGCGTACAATACAAACTAAGTCAACCATTTTATATTTGAAATAATAGTCGTACCATTGATGACTCTAGCCTAGAAGGTATTGAGCAATTGCCTATGCCTTGATCACCACCACCAATGTTGTGTCCAATTATAGGGGTAGCATGTAGTGATGTTGCCTATGGAATTATATGCAAGGGATCATTACAACTTTAGGGGTGCAACATGTAAACATTTCAAATATGAAATCATGAAAAAAATGACACACCTCTATTTGTGAAAGCCATGTCAAAATCTCTTCAATATGTTTATCTTTCTATACAAGCTTCTCTTCCAACTTTTTTTCATTCTCTACAAGCTTCTCTTCCAAATTTTTCTCTTTCTCTACCATATACTCTTGCATCTAGTGCAACTTTTGTATGTAACCCTCACCAAAAAATAAAGCAGTTGGTGATACTCCTTTATCGACACCCCAAACCTGACCCAATATTTTAGGTCCTAAAACCTTGGTGAGGGACATCATCCTTAATATATTGATTTATAAAGCTCGTAGATGACATTGCATCATCCAATTTTTTTTAGCAACATCACATGCATAGTTAACTAGTAACATGTTAAAAAAACAATTGATATAACAATGGTTTGAAGTTCAACGTATTGCTATTTCCAAGGGAATGTCACTTACGATTGTCTCCACAACTTTTGGTGAAACAGGAGCCCCATCCTTCTTTTTATGAGTTGCCATCCACATAGTTACCCTTGGTAGTGGAGTTTTCGCATTTGGTTGGCTCTTCCTCTGCAAGATATATAGTTGGAGAGATATGGGGATAAGTCATACAATAAAACTATATAGCTATGTTTGTCACATATAATGGATGAGTATGATAGAATACCATTTCATGCTCCAGTTGAGCATATCCTCTTTGACTACAAGTGTGCATGATGGATTGGTGAGATCTATTTTGTTTGTTCCTTTGCCTCACCGCCTACAATGTAATGAAGAAACCAATATATAAATTCATTAGGGAGAGCAAGGTCGAAAAAATTCACATGAACATAACAATGATATGAACTACCATAGCAGATTGGTTGGTACTTGCCTTAAAGTCAATGTTGCTCCTACCATTCACAAAGGCTTCCCAATATTTTTGTGATACACGAGGTGGGGGATTAGCAATTCTATCTACATCATTATCATACTTATCATAGTGGTTTTTAACAAGTCGATGCTTATGTTCACGCCATTGCTTGTCCATGGTCATGAAGACCCATTTCTTCATTGCATCCGAAATGATATATTTTTGCTGCATCAAACCAATATCTTATTAGATGCAATATTTATATACGTATTCAAAAATGGACACTATGAACTCCATTGGCTAGAAAGTTACCATAATGAGTGTCCATAACTGGTTTTTAACTTCCACTAGGACTACTGCTCTCCAGTCTGTATGGGTGATAGGGATAATCTCCCTCACAATCACCCCCAAGTAAGATGTAAACTTAATAGAATTTTTCCTATGGGTTATCCATTTAGATTGCAAATGATCTCCACCTTATCTATGCTACTTGAATTTGTTGCACATCTTGTTGGACCTCTCTTTCTATGATATTTAGTGTTTGAAGTGTGTGATGACCTAGCATCAACACCTATAATACTGACACCATCCAAACATCATTATGCCATATAGTATGACAACAATGAGTAACCAACATCACGAGAAAATTTCTTATGTGGTCTACGTACCTTCTTCATTAGCCAAAGCATTGTCAACCTCATTTCAAGTATTCTCACCATCAGATTCATTTATGTTATGGGTCACCTCATTTTGAGTATTCTCACCATTAAATTCATTTATGTTATGGGTCACCTCCTTATCTTCCTCATTCATGGAACTTCGTAGCTGGTATCTTCCACCAGTTGCTACAATACACCATAGTCGATGAAAAAACCATGATCAATTCTAATATGCCTAGGTCAACCACTATTGAACAACACTATCAAATTTCAAGTACTTACTAGCATGCAAGGCCTCTATCACTAACTCATAATTTATTATGATAGCCCCAACTACCTATGGTGTCTTTCTTACTCTTTTTTGTACATATTACCACTTTGAATATTGTATAGACACACCATCAAACCAAAATAGACACAAAAGCACTACCCAAAACTTTTGTAGGGATTTCAATACTTTTGTGAAACCTACAAAACTATGGGAAATAATATATCAAGGTCACACATAACCTCTTTCTTCTTTTCTAAAAGAACCTATATATTCTAGGCATCACTTATCCATTCATAAACCAATATAGTGTATTCATCATAAAAGTGATAAGATACTATAGGAATATCCTTTTAAGTAGTAGGTACAATAATACATTACATAGCCATAAAGAAAACCACCATTTTAGAACAAGATTCAATACACGCAAAAACCTAGTACATCTATCAAACAAAATATATAAAATTACCCCTTAACCAAAGAACTTAAAAAAAAGCCCAAATCTCACAATAAAAAACCTTCACCAAATCTAAAATGATCATAATTGCTAAAAAAACCCCTCCCTCCATAGAATCCTAGCTCCATATATCAAATAAATACCCCTAAATTACCTCTTAAAAATGAGAAACCAACCTCGACCCAAATCTAACACCACAAAACCCACATCCGCAATAGCAACTTGCTTGACATCTTTAGGTATGGTTCCACTCAACTTGACAACCGAGTGTGTTGTGTGGCATACAACAAGAATCTAAGCTCAACATTTGGGTGTTGAGCTGCAACTAATTATAGTAGATGTGGTTAAGTATGAAATCAACTAATGATCAACTAGTAGATGTGGGTTGAGCATATAACCCAAGTGCGATGATGATAGTGCATATAACCCAAGTGTAGGAGACACTTCCACCAATGATCAAACAAGCCAAAACAACCATGGAATAACTTAGAGGATTCCAATTTGACCTTGTATGAGCAACTTCAAGGAATTATACAATAGATATGGGACAATATGGACACTCCTCTATCCATGACAACTTATCCACTAAATTAGAAATTGTATATGCAAATGCCTAGTAGAGTGCTTCTTAGTGATGATCACAAGATCAAGGAAGGCTTTCGAGTTGCCATTGCAAAGATATTCACATTGGAGGAGGCTAGTTTGATTTGGCAACAATTCTTAGATTTTGCAAAAAATTGATTGGCCCTCAAACACATGGATGCAAGATACAATATACTAACCATGGCAAAAAAATCTAGTTGGATGGTGGAGGATGCATGGGTGAGAAGCTTCACAACTTCAATAGCTAGCCATTAGTCTCTCATCAAATGTTAGTAGTGATTCATTCAGTTAAAGAAATACAAACTTATTTCTAAGAGAAAAGAGAATCTAGTTCCTATCCATAGTAATCTTCGGCTTCAAATATAAAAGACTCAGGGTATAAACCAGGACCAACAACATGATGGAATCTAGATCCAGAGGACACTAAATTGATTTGGTACTAGTTCCATGGGATTATTTTTTATCAACCTAAGTTTAGTGATAGTGGTGACATTGATGAGCATTCAGAGGTGGAGCGAGCAGGAACTAAAGAATACAATTGAGCCTATTTTAACAAGCTGTTAGGAATTATTGTCATAATTTTTTAGATTTGGTGTGATTATGTCAGATAGTAGCTCTAGAACCTCAAGTTTTTTTTCAATGGTTTATATGGGATTGAAATGGGCCCCACCGTATTACATCATGACCACATAGTCATATTACAACAACTTGGCAATTATGCATGTATTGCTTGGCAAGATTAGAACCTCACTCTCCTCCATGAAAGTTGAGGAATCTAACTGGTTGAACTAATGCCATTTGATCTAGAACCTCAAGTTATGGACTCCAAAGTATGGAATTTAAATAAAGAACCATAATAACATTTTATCATTTGCAATGAGAAAATCAATAAGTACTTTAGATTTGTGCATTTTTAAATGTTTTTCATTTTGATTTATATATTTTAAAATAATTTTTGTGTTTTTAAAATTTTATATAGAGCCACCCACTTTGGGAAAAATTTGGGGGTGTCTTTTAGCCATCCCCTTTTCGTGCCATCTCATTTCCTTATCCCCACTGAAAGGGGGCTCCATGGAATTTGCATCTTACAAAGGTAATAAAAAATTTTGAGCTTCTACCATGGAAGTTTTTTGTGAAAAAAATATCTCCATGTAAATTGTGTTGTGTGGATGTCACTATGTCTGTCTTTGTCATATGGTTGCTTCAAGTTGATGTGTGCATGTGAGTTGGAAAGCACTTGTATATTGTATGTAGGATTTTATATGAAACTAGGGCTAGCAAGCAAAAATTTGCACTTCTATCTCATTCTAAATCACTGGATTTACTTGATTCCCAAGATTTGTTAAATGAATTCCAGTAAAGTAGATTATAAAACTAATTTGTAGCTATAGAGAGATGCCTAGGCCTTGGCTAAACTGTAGAAAACATAGATAGAAATATTATTTGCAATAGAAAGTATACTAATGGAAAATATAAAATAAATTTATACCTGAAAACATACATATAAAAGTAAATTAAAAAGCTTCTATCTTGTAACAAAGCATACCCTTTCTCTTTACATGGTAGAATATTAACACAACTCACTACAACACAACAACAAGAATATGGGAAAGTAGCTCCAAAATTTTATTAACTTTAGAAATTCATACAAAAATTATCTCCTTAAAATTTTTTTAGTCAAACAATGGGAGGGTTTATTTATACTATCAATCCCTCAATAGTTTATATTAATTTTAGAAAACCCTATAACAAATTTGATATAATGCATTAGTATATGCAAATATCTAGATCATATGAACTAATTTGAAACAACCAAGTAATACATCCTACACTTAAGTTAGCTATTATATTTCTACAACTACATCCTAATCCACTAATTATCCACACATAAGGGAATAAGAGGTGTTACTTTTCTCAGTTGTATGGGATATTTTATGGTCCCATAATTGGATGTCCATTGCTTTATGTATCGCTCCAAATTTTTCGCATCCTTACCTTCAGGCTAAAGGATCCGTGCCCGGAAGGAGAATGGGAAAAGGATGGGACAATACCTCGGACTAAGAGGCCCTTTGAAGGTTCTGCCTCTCGGGGGAGGGGTATTAAGGTGATTTTTTGACGGATGGTGGGGTTCACCAGGAAACGTTTAGTGGCAGTTTCCACGCCTAGGTTGGGAATGTGTTTGATGTGTTCAGTTTTAGCTTTAAACATCCAAGTCCTAGGTTTGGCCAGATGAATCTAAGTTGTTCTATTATGAAAATGCAAATTAAATGAAGACATAAAACATATTTAAACAAAAAACACAGAGAATAATTAAGTGAAAAGATCCATACCTGGTTTTGGATGTCTGATGAAGGTTCTGATTTTTGAAGTAGTCAAGATCATCTAGAATTTAACAGAATCGTCTCCTATCTGACAGGATCGTCTGAGATCTGACGAATTCATCAGAGACCTACAATCAGAGAAATAGATACAAAATATAGAAAATGCAGCTATGCCAACAGAGGGCAATGATGTAGAATGACAGTAATAATGTTAAAATGATAATAATAAACAAAAACATGAGTGCATTACAATGATTTAATGACAATTTATGATTTTATTATGGATTAAGACTATATGGGTGAACTCCGGGATGCAAAATAATAATAAGTTTAACTAATGCAAAGCAAAACAATAAAAAAATGGAGAAAGAATGCAAACTCAGGGCACTGATTGCCCCTAATGTTGACTGCAGTTGAAATCATCTCGGATTGGTACGAAATCATCTTGAATTGGACAGGATCGTCTGCGATGATCTGAGCTTGCTCCGGCTGAAGAATAACAAATTTCTTGCAAGAAAATTCGAAAAGAGACAAAGGCAAACAATGGTCTAGGATATTCTAATGCATGTAAAACTCGAAGTGCAGAAAAATTCAGCCAGGGGGATGTCAAGGGGGATCCTAAGGTTTAAATAAGCTTAGGAGGGAGGTTAGGAGGTTGGAGATCATCCTAATCTGGAAGATCTCCAATGGGGGAGGTCTCTAATGGCGCAGACATGCTTCTGCCCAGATTAGAGACGCCATTGAAACAAAAGCTAATTATGAAAAATTAGTTTTGGGACGAAATCGGCTAGACATTCTGCTCCAGACGAAATCATCCGATCTGAGGCGACATCGTCTGATCGGAGACAATATCATCCAATGGATGAAACAAACTCTAAAAATGGTGCAAAAAACGAGGAAACAGGTAGCAGGTGGTTTGGGAGCAGTTTTGGGGTTTAAAATTTGAATTTGAATTATTACTAAGGTAATTTTAATTATTTGCTAAGGTTTACTGTGCCAATTTTAGGGTGCTACATTTTGCCCCCTCTTTAGCGAATTTTCTGAGGAAAATGTGTTAAATATGAGTTCTTCTCGATCTACGAGAAAGAAAAAATTATTCCCATTTTTAGGCGACGATTCTTGGTCGAATCGTACAACAGCTTATTATGGTGCCCCCTCCGTGTTTTTACCCAAATCGAACGTTTGAGGTAAAAACGCAGAAAAGCAAAATTTTAAAATGTTGTTAATTATTTTTGAATAAAATTAAGAAAAATAGGGAAAAACCCTAATTCATTGTTATTGTTCATTTTCATTTTCTGGTTTTTGGAGCTCTGCAAACAAAATGGTCGAGACAGCGCACAGATCGACAGAGGTTCGGTGCGGGCTACGGGTAAGAGTCTAAACTTAGTTTAGAATGCTTTAATTTTGATTTTCTATGTTTTTTAGATTAATTTAAATGATTTTTGAGCATCGCAGCCATTTTTGGGCCGTCGACGTTGTCGGGATGAAATCGTCTCGATTTCGTCAAAATCGTCTTGATATCGCCAATTTCGTCCAGGGGCGAAATCGACGAAATGAGGATGATTTCATCAAATAAGGGACGATTTCAGCTTGCAAAATCGAAGACGAATTTGCTCAAATTAAACTTGTGTTACTTGCATTTTTAATCACTGTTTGATTAATGATTTTTATTGTTTTGTTGTTTATGTTGCAGAGACGATTACTAAAGAGCAGAGAATGGAAATACGACGAGCTGAGGGATGACTTGGTCACTCTATTGCAGGAAGAGCGAGATCAGTTGGCTCAAGTCAGCTTGCAGCATGTGGCAGATATGCCACGAGGTTTCTACGAGATATGGGGCTATTGACAGCCCTAGCAGAGAGGTGGTATTCGAGTTCTTCCTGTTTTCGGTTACTGACAAGGGAGATGACTCCCACACTGGAAGATGTATGGAGGATTTTGAGGATCCCCATACAAGGACGGCTAATAACTCCTATGGCCAATTAGGGCCACGTGATGATGCGACTATGCAGATATCCGAGATTCACCCTAGAGAAGGGTGGAGTGAACATCGAGTCACTACGTCAGATGCCTGGGGCATCTAGACTAACACAGGTTTTGGCTGGGGTTGTAGGTGGTCTTCTACTATGCCATCAAAGTGGATGCAGAGTACCATGGCTGCTGATAGATGTGGTCTGCAACATGAGAGACCACGGATACAAGTTTGCTTGGGGGAGTTATGTACTATGCCGATTGTATAGGATCCTGCATGGGATCGTATACAAGGGCAGCCAATGTCTAGTTATGACATCACTACTACAGGTTTGGTGCTAGGAGCACATCATGGTGCGAAGGTCGGTAGGGCTCCCACTGATAGGGATTGATGGGGAGAGGCCCCGAGATTTCTACTGGTGGCTCCAGAGAGGGTCACAATGGTGGATAGATCTGCCAATGTCCCGAAGACTACTTTACGACCTTGTCTCCGACTAGATCACCTGGAGGCCTTGGAGAGATCATCTATGGTGGGTCGACGACAGATAGGATCTGGATTGCGTTAGGTGAACCTGTTGGCTGAGGATAGAGAGGGGAGAGGTGGAGGTCCACCGCTACGACCGAGTTTTGAGGCAGTTTGGTCTACAGCAGGGGATCCCATCTCTTAAAGACTACGAGTTTTCCTGGACCATCTAGGATAACACTACAATTAGCAGGGCTCCAGATATGCAGCGCTTTTGGAGTCAGGACGTAGATGACGCCCCGATCCAACAAATATATGGGGACAACGTAGGGGTAGCTAACGACTATGATACCTGGTACACAGGCATCCGTCCTCCTCAGATGATGAGGGCTCAGGGTATGATTCACGCAGTTGTGCGTCAGATGGGGAGGCGACACCAGGCCACAGGCTCAGTAGAGGCTACGACAGCAGGAGAGGAGGGAGGAGAGACCCCCTTCTCCATGGAGAGAGAGGCCATTATCGATCGATAAGGGCAAGGGTGTGGACACAGGAGAGAGTAGTGAGATGGCTACTCTCCAGGCAGAGACTGTCCGTCTCCAGGCAGAGGTGCAGACTCTACAGGATGAGGCTACATGCCACCGAGCTGAGGCTACATAGCTAAGAGATGAGGTTGCACGCCTCAGAGAACGGAGCAGAGGGATGAGCACTCGGGTCCTAGCACGGGCTATTGCCTAGGTCACATTCTATCATACACTATACCACCATATGGTGCCAGAGGGGCAGAGGTTACCGCTACTGGCCCATATTGCAGAGCCTTTCGTGATGAGGTCATCGAGGACATCATCACGATTAGATTCTAAGACTCATAGCACCACATGGACTACGATGGGGCCACCTTGTCCAACTCAGGGCGGGGGAGGAGATGAGGCTGAGAGCTCGAGGGGTTCTCGAGGCTAGCTGCTATAGATTGCACTGCACAGATTGATACATAGTGCTTATTATTATTGATAGGGGATTGAGTATGTCGAGGTACAGATTATGGCATACCGATCCAGTTTTGAGATGATGTATATATTGTTGATATATATATAGATGAGATATTTTTGATCATATGACTTGTATTATGTGTTTTTATGATGCTTTTATGTTTTGATTTGTTTGATTTGATGATTCATGTAATTATGTCATTTGGAAATATTATGGTTTTAATGTCATGCTTGTAAAATTTAAATGAAATAATCTGATGTAAACAAATTGGTTGTTTGTGATGTGATAATTTGATAAAAATAAAAGGGGAATTTTAACAATAATTTCAAAGGACATTGTCGCTATTATAGACCATTTCATGGAGTTGCCGCTCACTCGGTCGTCAAGCTAATCCTGGTATAGAAATATTGCTAAAAGTAAAAGAGTGCTTAAGAGACTATCTTAAGACTTTGTTGTGATGATGCAAATGATGATGATGATGATGATTTGTTTTCAGTTTTCCATGAAAATATTATGCATGAAATATTTTAAAATGATTTTGCTAGGCATAAATTCCTAAGTGTGATAAAAATTTTGAATAATTCCCTAGGAATTATACCATCATTGCAAAGTTGAAGTTTGACATAATGACATGAAATAGAATAAGTGTTTGTTTGTTTTAAAGCATAATTGTGTAACATAATGATTTAAGTCACATGTTTTGATGCTTTTAAATAAATGCAAAATAAAATTGATACAATGGTTTGCGCTAGGCATAGAATTATAGGTATAGACTTATACCATCATCGCGAAATCCAAAGAAGAAAATAGATTGTTTTATTGCATGGTTGATTTTTAATTTTTGAAAATAGTCAAAAAATATGAAGATGAGGACTTGCGCTAGTCATAAAATTCCAATTTTGGTTTTGGAACTATACCATCATCGCGAAAGTCAAAAGTTATATATAAATATAACTTGATTGCATGTTTTTGAAAATAAATTTGATTTTTGATAATGCATGTAGTTGTCTTTATACTAAACAACTGTTCTTCAAAGAAGAAAATGAATTCATTCCAAAAAAATTGCAAAAATATTTCAAAGTATCTTAAAGACAAAAGTTAGATTTATAAGGAATCCCATGTGCGTATGTGATTTCATTACCAATCTTGATTTATCATAATGATACACAAAATCTCTCAAATACAAATGTGTGTGCAATTGCATTGTTCATTTACCAATTTTGAGCAAGATAATTTGATACAAGTAATTTGAATGAACCAAATAAGTGTTCATTAACCATGATTTAGATGCATATAACCATACCAGACTACTATGTAGGTCGAGTTATCAAGGGCTAGCTAATCCATAAGCAAACATAGGTCTATACAAAAGAAGGTCGCTAATGTGACAGACATATCACCACGCTAGGAGTTACCCAAGGCCAAGCGGGTTGGGCACAAACCACCTGTTGTGGGACTTACCTCACAGTTTTCGAATAATTGAGAATTCCAGAGATTCAAACTCATCAACCCTTATTTTCTTTTCAATGGGTAGGGAAAGGGATTTTATTGCTTTTTCTTTTTCTTTTCTCTTTTGCTCTTTTTTTTTTCTTTTCTTTTACTTTTTCTTTCTTTTTTTGTACTTTTGTATTTTGGCTTGATATTTGAGATAACGCTGAAATAATTTTTTTCTCTTTTTCTCTTTTTCTTGAACTTTTCTTTTCTTCCTATGCTAGGGATACTTGCTCGGATTAGCTGTAGAGTAAGGGATTTTTATTTCGGGTAGGGGTGAGCTTGTCCTTTTGCCAATTCTCAAAGATTCTAGACCATGTGCATGATAGGATAACAGGGGAAAATTTTCGCTCAAGAAACCACTTCTACTATGTAGCATAGCATGGACATTACAAATATAATCATTTTATTGTGAAAAGATATGCTTGGTTTAAGTAAATAACAAGATCAATTCTCTATGCTCAAACTTTATTAAATTTTGTGGACTTTGATATAAGAGAGATTAGTAATCATGCCAGATAAAATCAAGATATTTATTTTTGTGTTTGTGATAGTGAGGGATTCCAAATAAATGCTAATTTATCCAAAAATAATTTGAAAATATAACTGCAATACTTTAAGAAGAAATATATACAACAAATATTTTTGAGGAATTTGATAATTTTGATGTTTTTGTATTTTGATCTTAATTGAGGAATTGAAAGAAATACAATGTGATTGTTTTTTTTTTTTTGAAACTTTTTATATAAGAGAAAAAAAGGAAATAATATACAAAAAAAATATATACAATGATGGAATAACCAAATTTTATGCGTAATATCGCTTAAGATGCATAATATTCATAGGTTCTTTTAAATCTTTACCATCTAAGGTAGCTAATTTGTATGCTCTCGATTCAAATTTAACAGTGATAATATATGGTCCAAGCTACTTGGGCTCAAATTTACCTTTAAGGTCTTTAGTTGCATTAGTATTTTTTTGATTTTCCTTTAAAACAAGGTCGTCGATCTCAAAGAATCGATGACGAACTTTCTTGGCATATGATCTTTTAAGCTCGTTTTGGTAGGCACAAAGATGCTCCAAAGCATTGACGCACTTTTCATCTAGGAGTTCCAGCTGACTGAGTTTGCCAGCTCGATATTCATCTCCTACTTCGGTATCTTGAAGTAGTAGAGCCAAAGAAGGAACTTCTAATTCAAAGGGAAAAATAGTTTCAACGCCATAAACCAAAACAAAAGGTGAAGTACCTGTGGGAGTACGAACACTAGTTCGATAAGCCCACAAAGCAGGATATAACTGAATGTGCCAGTTGCGGCCAGATTTATTGACCAATATTTTGAGAATTTTGATTAAGGTTTTGTTGGATGCTTCTGCTTGGCCATTACCCTGAGGATAATAGGGAGTGGACCAGCGATGTTGAATCCTATATTTTTGGCATAATTTATTGACATCTTTATTTTTGAAACAAGTTCCATTATCAGAGATGAGATTTGCAGGAATTCCGAACCTACAAATAATTTGATTAAAAATAAATTTAGAGACTTGTGTTCCAGTGCAGGAAGCTAAAGGCATAGCTTCAACCCACTTCGTGAAATACTTAGTGGTGGTTATGATGAATTTGTGTCCATCAGATGACACAAGATTAATTTTGCCAATAATGTCTAAGCCCCATTTTGAAAAGGGCCAAGGAGATGAAATAGCCTGCAACTCTTGTGCAGGCGCATGGATAAGGTCAGCATGTTTTTGGCACTTGTCGCAATGGCGCACATAATCATGTGCATCCTTTTCCATGGTAGGCCAAAAGTAGCCTATCCTAAGGAGCTTTTTAGAAATGACACTACCACTAAAGTGTCCTCCACAAGATCCATCGTGGGCTTCACTTAAAGCTGATTTGGATTCTTCTAGATTCAAACATCTCAATAGGATACCTTCAAAAGATCTCCTATATAAAGTATTTCCAATTATTACAAATCGACTTGCTCGTCTACGTAATAATCGATGCTGGTTTCTATTAGAATTGACAGGGAAAGTCCCATTTTGAAGAAAATCAAATATTGTCGTATACCAAGGTTCAGGAGTAGTTTCATTGATTAGAAACACATCCAAAGGTTCTAAACATGACTTATTTGAAGCGGGTTCCTGGAGTCGACGAATAATGATGGTGGCATATTCGTCATCTAACTCCAAGGGCAGAAGAGATGCAACTGCGGCCATAGCATCAGCTGCACGGTTGCTAGTTCATGGAATAGCTTCCAAGGTAACTTTATCAAACAAGGACAACAACTACAAAACATATGCTTTATATGGGCGCAATTTATCATCTATGGTTTGATAAACATCATTAATTTGGTTTATAACAAGTTGAGAATCACCAAAAACTAGCAGATGTTTGATTTTTAACGCCAAGGCAGCTCGTAATCCAAGGATTAGAGCCTCGTATTCAGAAGTATTATTGGTGCAAGCAAATGTTAATTTTAAGGACAGAGGAATGATGTATTTTTGCGGAGATATTAAAATAATTCCCGCACCAGCCCCACTCATGCATCGGGCTCCATCAAAGTATAAGGACCATTGTTCAATATGAGTCCGCCTCTAATTGAAGGCATTCATCAGGAAACTCAATGATGAGGGGATGGGTAGACTCTAAGGATGCAGCAGCTAACTGATATACTATGATTTGACCCTTAACAGACTTTTGTCCTATGAATGTGAGTTCATACTCACTTAAAGCAAGAACCCACTTTGTTGTACGACTCGATAAATAAGGTCGACTCATGAGATACCGCAAGGGGTCATATTTGGCAATGACATAGGTTTTTTGACTGAGCATATAATGACATAGTTTCTATGTAGAGAATATGACTTCTAGACATAATTTTTCTAATGCTGTGTAACGGGTTTCATAACTGATGAGGGTTCTGCTAATGTAGTAATTAGCACGTTATTTCTTCTCATCATCAAGCTGAGCTAACATAGCTCCTAAGGCAGAATTAGAAGCAAAAATGTACAAGATAAAAGGACGATCAGATTTAGGCGATGAAAGCACAGGTGGGTTAAGGAGGTATTATTTGAGAATTTTAGAAGCTTCCTTACATTCGTCATCCCAATTAAAAGGGACATATTTCTTAAGGAGCTTAAGAAAGGGACCGGTTTTGTCCACTAGCTTATAGATGAAGCGACGGATGGCTTGAAGCTTACCTTGTAAACTTCGTAACTCAGAGAGATTGGTAGGTGCGGGCATATCAGTGATAGCCACAATCTTGAGAGGGTCGATTTCGATACCACGTAAAGAAACTAAAACCCCTAATAGTTTACCGGACTTGACTCCGAATATACATTTAGCTGGATTTAATCGAATAAGGTATTCTCTTAACCGATTAAAAACTTTTCTCAAATCATCTAAATGATCATCTTCTTTAATAGAGCGAGCTATAATATCATCTACATAATCATGTAGGATATCATGCATCATATCATGAAATATATAAGTCATAGCTCGTTGATATGTTGCACCCGCATTCTTTAAACCAAATGGCATCACTTTCCAACAAAAGGTACCCCAAGGGGTAATAAAGGCTGTTTTAGCCTGATCTTCAGGAGCTATCCTGATCTGATTATAGCCAGAAAATCCATCCATTAGGGACATCATTCCACTCCCGACAATAAAGTCAATGATTTGATCCATGTTTGGAAGAGGAAAATCATCTTTAGGGCATTCAACGTTAATATCTCTAAAATTTGTGCAAACCCTAACTTTGGTAGCTTCTTTCTTGGTGACTGGAACTACATTTGAGATCCATTTAGCATAATCAATAGCTTGTATAAAAACAACATTCAGGAGTTTTTCTAACTCCCCTTTGACTAGCAAGGCCACTTTGGGATGCATTTTTCTAAGTTTCTGTTTAACAGGTTTAGCATCCGGATGGACTCCTAGATGATGCCTGACTACATAAGGGTCCAAACCTGGCATGTCTTCATATGTCCAAGCAAAGACATCTTCATAATCTTTAAGAAATGCAATGTATTCATTTTGTTTTTCTTGACTTAATTCTAATCCAATATTGATTATGTGAGGATTATCCTCAATTCCAATGTTAACTTTAATGACGTTTTCTACTTCCATGTGTAGATATCTTTCAAAATTAGGTGGGGCAGGTGAAAAACCTAATTATTGTAATTATTTTAAAGTTAACTTGGAGAATTCATCTTGAGGAGTCGTGGCATCAAGCTGGGATATAGTAGGTATAGAACCATCAAAATAAAAACCATTGTGTAACAACTCTTCAACGGAGACATCATGGAAAATATCTCCCTCCAACTCATCGTCGGATTCAGCAATCAATTCAGGGTAAGCTATGGATAGCATATTGCATGTAAAGGGATTATTCTTTGGACACAAAGAATCTTGTTTATCTAGATAATATTGATAACATATGAGTTGATCATCACCTTCAAAATGGAAGGGTTGACCCTTACTAGGAAATAGGCCCACACCACATCGGGCGGGCCATGGTTCTACCTCAATAGGTTCTTTCATACCATTTTGGAAAGGTCCCAAGCCTTTCCATTTATATCCCATTTTAAGCATTATAGGTTTAGCTTTAATATATTCATTAGCAAAATAGCATCGAGCATATCCATCACAATGCGTCTTGATGTTTCGGGGTATTCTTCCCCAATCATATCCTTTATAAATAAAAGCACAACTCCTGACTTGGTAAGTACTTCCCATAGGTTGTGGGAGGCCCAAAGTACGAGGATATGGTGGCAAGTTATTTAAAAGAATTGAATTTTGTATAAAAGCATTTGTTTTTTTTTATATTAAAATTTTAGATAAATCCGGTAAAATCTCGTCAGAAAGAGCATAAGATGTAGAAGGATCATTCCCTATATCTTTAGATGTGGAAGGTATGATAGATGTAGATAATGTGGAGGTGTTAATAAATGGGTCTATAGGTTTTGAAATTATAGGGATGGAACATGAAGGATTGGTTGTGGATTTAAGATCCTATTAAGGTTCTGGTGTGGTTTGTTCAGAAGATGGTTGAGGTAAATGTATAGGTGTAGTTGATGGGGTAGATGATGTTATGGGTGTGTGTTTCACACGTTTAGATGAAAAATAAGAATTAGGATGTGTGGATGACAGAGCGGGGCAAAATTGCACTCCAATAGGTTCTGCCAAAGCACACATATCAAAGGGTCTAGGGTCACCATGGATAGTGACCAACTGATTTTTAAATTCAAATTTAACACACTGATGTAAAGTGGAAGGAACCACTCACATCGCATTGATCCAAGGGTGACCCAAAAGTATATTCTACGATGCTGGGCAATGTACAATAAACATGATTGTATCTAGGGTTCAAGGACCAACTTGCAAGGGTATAGTAATGACTCCACACGTTTCTTGTGTCTTGTCATTGAAAGCTTTGATAATCATATCCATTTTTTTCATTTCATCACTTCTAAAGCCAAATATTTGGTAGAAGTCAAAAGTGCATATGTTTAAAGATGAACCATTATCAATCAAGACTCTTTTAACGACTACATCTCCAATTAGGGCAGTAATATATAAGGGGTTATCCTTATGTAAACTATGTTGTGGGATATCTTTATCTCGAAAATCAATACAATCGACCTCTCGAGTGATGATAGTATTGGACATGGCTTTGGGTTGAATATTTTGTGGCACCATCATTTGGCTTAATGTGAGCATTAATTCATCTCTATGGGTAGGAGAAGATCTTAACAAGTCCAAAAGGGAAATTCTGGTTGTAGTATTGGATAATTGTTCATTAATATTGTAAGGAGGCTTAGGTTGAACATTAGACATATGATTCCCTTTATTGGGATTTTTCAAAACAAATGGAGTTGATCCATCATTCTGAGTTTGATCTTGTTGAGAGTTTTGAGTCTGTTGTCTGGTAACAACTCCGATAGTACCTAAAATGTTATATTGAAGACGCTGAACTGGTCTTGGTTGAGCATTTATGGCTTGTTCATTAGGAAGGAACTGATTAGAAGAGGGTCGAGTAGTAACTCTTCTAGGAAATGGTTCTTCTGGAACCATAGCATCTGTGATAGGTTGAATAGGATCTGATTCGTTTTTAGAACTATTCGATTGGTTTGAGGTGATGTCTACTTCACCTTCAATATCTGATTCTACATCACTAGGATCGGGAGTTTGAATATTATGTAGGGGCCTGGTCGTGACTATGGATAAAGTTGTGCCAAATATTTAAGGATCCTGAACAGGTAATTGTCCGCTAATAGTCCCTACATATCGGGTAGGAGGGGGGAACATTATGATGTTCGATTTGATTAGCCAATTCTTTACCATGGTTTGGTAAAGGATGTTGAAATATATCTAATGATTGATTGGCATTCTGATTTTGATTTTGAGGAATGGTCTTTTGAGTGTTATTAGGAGCATTTTGTTTAGGTTGGAAAGCTTGCACCTCCATTTCATTATTATCAATCAGATCTTGTATTTTATGTTTTAATATTTTGCAAGAGTTTGTAGCATGTCCAAGTCCTCTATGAAAATCACAATGTAAATCAGCTCTGTATCCGGGTATAGTTGGATCAGGTTCCGGATAGTTGGTAATTGAATCAAGCCTCGTGCTAGTAATTGAGGTAGAATGGTTTATAAAGGTTGATTCAATCTAGTAAATTCTCGAGGAGGTTTATCAGGAGGTTTTAATATAATTTTTTTTGTTGTCTTCGTTGTATTGATATTAGCAACGTTTCTACTATCAGTGACTCCGTCACCTACAACTTGTTTGTTTTTATACTGATTTTTGGATGTTTTCTCATCATATTTCTTTTTAAGTTGACCTCTCCTAATGAGAGCATATTCTACCCTTCGAGCTAAGTCTATAGCTTGATCGAAGGTGGTTAAGGTAGCAGTTGATAACTCATAAGATATTTGTTCTTGCAAATTATTGATAAAAATATCCAACATTTCCCTATAAGGTAGCACAGTGTAGTTTTCCTGTCAACTGCCTCCATCTAGCTAAGAAATCATCAAAACATTCATCTTTGTCTTGTTTTAAGTTGTATAAATCTTTAATGGTGACATGCCTCTCGATTTAGGCACTAAATTGATGGACAAAAGATTCAGCTGTTTCTTCAAAATTTCTCAAAGAATGAGTGGGCAATTGATAATACCACTCCAATGCCATTCCTCCTAAAATTTTCGGGAACATTTTTAGTAATAGCAAGTCATCATGTGATATATCATGACATGCTATCCTAAACATGTGAAGATGCTCTATGGGATCTTCAGTTCCTTTATATATAGGCAGGACGGGCATGGAAAAGTGTTTAGGGTATGGTTGTGCTACAACTATGGGATCCGAAGGTTGACTACATATCTCTCGATAATTGTACGAGGGACGGTAGGGATCTATCTGGTCCATACATGAAGCTAACTGTTTCACCATGGCTTCCAGATTACTGGTTTGCCCACCATATTGATTCAGTAGGGAATTAATATGGGATTTGTGAACATATGATGGAGGGACATGAAGATTATATGCTATGTTGCTATTGTGTAAATTGTTGGTAGGAAGGGTGTTATGAAGAAGTTTTGAAGTTGTATTATGTTGTATCCTCGATTGTTGAAAATTGGTGTTTGGCTTTATTTTAGGTTTTTGTCGATTTGAAGCATATTGATCAATAGTTTGGCGAAATAAAGCAATGAATGAAGGTTTCTTTTGTGTGGGAATGATTTTAGGCTCAATAACGAGGTTCATTAGGGGGTTGGGTAACCTGTTGTTTTTGCATGTTCTGAATCATAGTGACCATATCTCTATTGGATGGTCCAACCTTATCACTTTCTTGATCAACAAAGGACAAGGGATTAGTGTGTATGTTACACATATCTTCCATGGCTACTTGAGTGTCACTAATTTGTCCTCTATCAATACGAACTACCATATTAAGAGCACCAATGTTATTATTGAAAAATTTCCAGAAATGATCTAAGTTATCAAAAGCAATAGTTCCATCTGGAGCCATTCTAGGGGATGAGGATCCTTCCTCTTTAAGATTTTATTGTTGTTCATTTTCTTTACCGACTCATCTTACAGGCTGTTCTAATGTTTCTCCTTTCGAAATTGAATCCTCAGGAAGGACATTTGGGTTTTTTGTTTTGTCTCCTAACCAATCTTCTTCTTCTTCTTCAGTTTGTTTACCATTCCTAAGTCTAGACATTGTGCTTAAATTTAGATTTCAGCAAATATATATATACTTGTATATATATATATATGCAAAAAGCTTAAGAGGTATATATTTTAATTATATACCTACTATAGTATTTTAAAATAAAATGTTTTAGTTTTGTTATGTTTTGGTTTTTCTTGTTTTTTCTATTTTTGTAACAATATTATAAAGATAACAAACATCACACTAAATGCAAGAAACAATAATAATGAAAGCAATGATATAGTCTTCTATAAAAAATTTATAAATATCATTAATGGGCTTGAGTTCTTCAAGAGTCATGAAGTGTTCTTCAAATTGAAAATTTTCTTTCAAGAATTTGACAAAAAGTGCTATAGTGATATTATCTGTCTCAGATTTTGGTTGGTAGAAATAAAGTTCGTGGCAATACTCTCGATATAACACAGCCCGAGGAACTCTTGTCCACATTTCCCTATCTATAAGAACGACATCTTGATCTTCTACACGACCTAGGAATTGGTGTATAACAGTTGTGTTCTCGAGGTATTCCTCGAAGGTGAACAATTCTGAAGACACAAGAGCTCTCCTATAAGCTAACCACCTATGGCAAGCTCTCTGAAGTTCATGATAGAAAATGAGTTGATGAGGATCCAGGATCCTATCTAGGGCAAACCTCTTGATTTGTTTAAGTTGTATTGATCTAGATGAAATGATACCTAGCCTCTTATCAAGTTCTTTCCACAAAAGTTGGTTTCTATCTATTTCAGGCACACTAAGCACAAAAGTAACTTCTATGGCTGCTAATTGGTTTTCAACATTTATAGTGAAAACTAGTATTTTCTTAGGAGCTACCATCTAGACATGATATGCAACTTAGTATTTTTCTAATGATTTCAAATGCATCTATGTTTTTTTTTTTTTTTCAAAAGGTTTTAGTTTCATGTCGGGTTCACCAAAATGTATCGCTCCAAATTTTTCGCATCCTTACCTTCAGGCTAAAGGATCCGTGCTCGAAAGGAGAATGGGAAAAGGATGGGACAATACCTCGGACTGAGATGCCCTTTGAAGGTCCCGCCTCTCGGGGGAGGGGTATTAATGTGATTTTTTGGTGGGGTTCACCAGGAAACGTTTAGTGGCAGTTTCCACGCCTAGGTTAGGAATGTGTTTGATGTGTTCAGTTTTAGCTTTAAACATCCAAGTCCTAGGTTTGGCCAGATGAATCTAAGTTGTTCTATTATGAAAATGCAAATTAAATGAAGACAAAAAATAGATTTAAACAAAAAACAAATTAAAAAAAAAAACATAGAGAATAATTAAGTGAAAAGATCCATACCTGGTTTCGGATGTCTGATGGAGGTTTTGATTTTTGAAGCAGTCAAGATTGTCTGGAATTTGACAGAATCGTCTCCTATTTGACAGGATCGTCTGAGATCTGACGAATTCATCATACGAATTCGTCAGAGACCTGTAATCAGAGAAATAGATACAAAATACAAAAAATGCAGCTATGCCAACAAAGGGCAATGATGTAGAATGACAGTAATAATGTTAAAATAATAATAATAAACAAAAACACGAGTGCATTACAATGATTTAATGACAATTTATGATTTTATTATGGATTAAGACTATATGGGTGAACTCCGGGATGCAAAATAATAATAAGTTTAACTAATGCAAAGCAAAATAGTAAAAAAATGGAGAAAGAATGCAAACTCAGGGCACTGATTGCCCCCAATGTTGACTGCAGTCGAAATCATCTCGGATTGGTACGAAATCATATCGAATTGGACAGGATCATCGCATGACGATCAGAGCTTGCTCTGGCTGAAGAATAACAAAGTTCCTGCAAGAAAATTTGAAAAGAGACAAAGGCAAACAATGGTCTAGGATATTCTAATGCATGTAAAACTTGAAGTGTAGAAAAATTCAGCCAGGGGGATGTCAAGGGGGGTCCTAAGGTTTAAATAAGCTTAGGAGGGAGGTTAGGAGGTTGGAGATCATCCTAATCTAGAAGATCTCCAACGGGGGAGGTCTCTAACGATGCAGACACGCTTCTGCCCAGATTAGAGACGTCGTTGAAACAAAAGCTAATTATGAAAAATCAATTTTGGGATGAAATCGGCTGGACATTCTGCTCCAGATGAAATCGTCCGATCTGAGGCGATATCATCTGATCGGAGACGATATCGTCCAACGGATGAAACAAACTCTAAAAATGGTGCGGAAAATGAGGAAACGGGTAGCAGGCGGTTTGGGAGCAGTTTTGGGGTTTAAAATTTGAATTTGAATTATTACTAAGGTAATTTTAATTATTTGCTAAGGTTTACTGTGCCAATTTTAGGGTGCTACACTTTAGATGAGTGGATTTTATATTTAGGGGTAACAAGGCACATGACAAAGCATGAACATATCCTATAAGGGTACAATAATTCAAATAAGTGTGTTGTTATTATAGATGACTCTTCTTTCTAGGTTGTAAGATGTGGAGAGATCAATATTGGATCTTCTTCTTTTGATGATGTACTTCATGTTTCTAATATTGGCCCTAACATCTTGTCTATTTAACACATTACTCAATGAATAAAAAAGTAGAATGTTGGATGGATCATTGGGTAATTAAGGATATAGACATGGGATTTAAAACTATTACTTTTGTCCATTATGGTGAGTCACACGAAATGTATAAATTGGGAGAAAGGATTACTTCTTTTGTTTCTTCTCCTAAGAAGAAATATTTTGTTGCTATGGTTGCACAAATAGATAAAGAAAGAGGAATAAAAAGAGGCCCAAGAGAGTAGGCATATTAAAGAATAAAAATAGATGTAGGAGAAGAGAGAAAGAGAGTCTAGAGATGATCAATTCAAAGAAAAAAAGTGGAGGAATTAGAGAACTCCAAAACAATTATTTATAATCTACTTTGCTGAGAATTTCAGATAAGATTTCAAGGCTCATTTCATTGTGGAAGAGAACAACATTGGAGGTTTGATTTTTCAAGGCTCATTTCATTTTGTTAATATATGTGTATGTGTGTGTGTACATGGCATGGAGATTTGATTTTTCCAAAAAAAACACACACTAGAACGAGTTTATAGCCTGATGAGCAGGCATGAAAAGTGTCTAGGCCCATGACATTTCATTTCCCTCCTTTGATGTACCAACTCACAATGTTAATGGTTGTTAGCCTTCAAAGAAAAAAATTTAATTGGTTTTAATTAATAGGTCAAGATTTGAGGATCATGTTTAAGCTACAAGCATGTGTTGATTCAATTGCATTTTCATCATCTTGATAGTTAAGCAAACAAATGTGTAAGCCTAGATTTTCACATTGAGAGACCTCATTTTAAACCATTTTTTGCCCACAAATTTATGATATCTAACCTTATTCTTGACTCCCATTGGTTTAATTCTCTATATTTCTCACTACACCCACCATTTTTTGCACACACCATTATCATATAATTTCCTACCATGGTATATTAACCTCACCTAAATTGGGGCATTCTAACTAAAGTGGTAATATGCAAATACCTAGCTTGGAAGTTATTAATAAAATTTGTAACTTGAATTTCTACTAGAGAGTTACTATTACATAAAAGGCTCAACATTAGATTTTAATCGAGGTCCTACTTAAGCACTCTTCACTATGTTTATTAAAAAAATTGAATTTAAGAGTACTTTTAAGGAATTATTATTATTATTTAAATTTAAAAAACTAAATTTAATAATTTCTAAAGTTGTGTAACATTACAAATCCAATTTAAATGGTATCATAACACAAATCCAATTTTAATAAACCACCATTACACGAGAGAATTTAAGATATAAAAAAGCAAGCAATCCTATCCCTTCTCAGCCAAAATTCGATCCAAAAGATCAAAATAAAAATAAAAAACATAGGCAAAACCAAGATTTACTCACCTCATAAACTACGATTGGAATGGATCAAAAACCCTAAAATATCATGTCAGCATGTCATGTATTTTCTAAGATAATTACACAAGCTAATGGACAGTAACCCTTTTCTATTGCAATACAAAATCATCTTGTATATAGTAAAGAAAATAGAACAAATCCTTTGTTAGGCTAAGATAAGAGAGATCCATAACATATAACAAAAAAAGAGTAGAAAATTAAGACTACACAAGACATCACATAACTGATTTGGTTTGATTCATCCATGGACATAGGTATATATATATTTTTTCACAAAAAATTCTAGAATAGCGTAACCCCCCACCTCTTACCCCAACCTAAATTAAATATTTCTCATAATTATAACATAATAATATAAAGACAAAGGTATATATAGAATTTTTCACAACATATTATAGAATAGCCTAACCCCCCACCCCTTCCCCCAACCTAAATTGAAGATTCCTCATAATCACAACATAAGAATATGGAGATAGGGAGAGACATTGAAACACCAAGACATAGATAGAGAAACACAGAGATCCAAAAGCATAAACACCAGACTAAAGAATATTTTTACATTAATAGAGAGGATATTATAAAATTTTGCATGGTTATAAAGAGCTTAAGCAAGTATTTATAGATCGCCATGGTCCGTGATCAATGCTCTTACTATAGGTAAAATTAAGAAAATAATGACTACAATACGTATACACTTTAGCACCAAGTCCTTGGAGACTAGATATGAAGACATACCTACCCACTTCAGCACCAATATTCCTCATAATCATAACATAAGAATATGGATACAGGTATATATAGATTTTTTCACAACACATTCTAGAATAGCCTAACCCCCCATCCCTTCCTCCAACCTAAATTGAAGATTCCTCATAATAACAACATAATAATATGGAGATAGAGAGAGATATTTTAAACACCAAGAAAAAAATAGAGAAACATAGAGACCCAAAAGCAATAAACACCATACTAAATATTATTTTTACATTAATAGAGAGGATATTATAAAAATTTTCATTGGTTACAAAGAGCTTAAGCAGGTATGTATAGACTGTCATGGTCCATAGTCAATGCTTTTACTATAAGTAAAGCTCAACAAATAATATGACTACAATATGTACCCACTTTAGCAGAAGCCCTTGGAGACCAGATATGGAGACATACATACCCACTTCAGCACCAAGATTCCTCATAATCACAACATAAGAATATGGAGACAAGGAGAGACATTGAAACACCAAGACACAGATAGAGAAACACAAAGACCCAAAAGCATAAACACTAGACTAAAGAATATTTTTACATTAATAGAGAGGATATTATAAAATTATGCATAAAGAGGTTAAGAAAGCATTTATAGACTATCATGGTCTATGGTCAATGCTTTTACTACAGGTAAAATTCAGAAAATAATATGACTACAATATGTAACCACTTAAGCACCAAGCCCTTGGAGACCAGATATAGAGACATACCTATCCACTTCAGCACCAATATTTCTCATAATCACAACATAAGAATATGGAGACAATGGTATATATAGAAATTTTCACAACACATTCTAGAATAGCCTAACCCCCCACCCCTTCCCCAACCTAAATTGAATATTCCTCATAATCACAACATAAGAATATGGATATAGGGAGAGATATTTTAAACACCAAGACACAGACAGAGAAGCACAAACATCCAAAAGCATAAACACTAGACTAAATAATATTTTTACATTAATAGAGATGCTATTATAAAATTTTGCATTGGTTACAAAGAGCTTAAGCAGGTATTTATAAACTGTCATTATCCATGGTCAATGCTTTTACTGCAGGTAAAATTCAACAAATAATATGACTACAATATGTACCCACTTTAGCACCAAGCCCTTGGAGACCAGATATGGAGACATAAGAATATGGAGACATACATACCCACTTCAGCACCAATATTCCTCATAATCACAACATAATAATATGGAGACAAAGGTATATATAGATTTTTTTACAACACATTCTAGAATAGCCTAAACCTCCACCCCTTTCCCCAACCTAAATTGAAGATTCCTCATAATCACAACATAAGAATATGGAGACAGGGAGAGACATTGAAACACCAAGACACAAACAGAGAAACACAAAGACCCAAAAGCATAAACACTAGAATAAATAATATTTTTACATTAATAGAGAGGATATTATAAAATTCTATATGGTTATAGAGAGCTTAAGAAGGTACTTATAGACTGTCATGGTCCATGTTCAATGATTTTACTACAGGTAAAATTCAACAAATAATATGACTACAATATGTACCCACTTCAACACCAAGTCCTTGGAGATCAGATATAAGAATATTAGCATCGAGCAATCACCTCATTATCTCTCATCCAATATTAAACCACCATCTCTCTGTGCCAACACCACCACTAAAAACCTTCATCCAAAATACTAACCCAATCCATCGAATAAACCACCATTGCACAGGAGAATTTAAGATATAAAAAACAAGCAATCCTATCCCTTCTCAGCAAAATTTGATCCAAAAGACCAAAATAAAAATAAAAAACACAGGCCAAACCAATATTTAATCATCTCATAAACTACGATTGGAATAGATCAAAAAATCTAAAATATCGAGAGCTGAAAAAAGAATGGAGAATGCCCTATGAAACCCCAAAAATGAGTTTATCTGCAAAATGGGTGATTGAGAACCTACAAATGCTCTTTTATTTTCTCAAAAATAATTTTTTTCTATGCCCTCTCGAAGGCCTCATCCCTCTCACTTGTTTTTAGGGAGAACAATAGAGAATCCAGTTGAGGTAAATTAAATATCCACGACAAAAAGTGGAAAGAAACGATTTACCTAGGGTTTTATGGTTTTGTGGGGTCGCTTTGGTGACATTGGGAGGGTGGAGAAATTTTTTAAAAGGGAGGGTGGAGAGTGAGCGGTTTAAAACTTCCCTCTTAGGCAACTATAAGAGGGTGAATTAAAATTGCCCTCTTAGCTCTAAGAGGGCAATTTAAAACTATTTTCTTGGGGTGAATATAAGAGGGCAGTTACACTAAGAGGGTGGTTTTAAACCACCCTCTTAGGGTCTATTAGGGTGGTTTTTTGTTTCCGTAAAAACCCACCTTATTTTAGCCACTGTTAAAGACCTTTTTTGGTTTAGTGGTGGATGAATTTTCCATTAAGAAATTACCCTTGGGCATATGGATTGTTGCAACCCATTGCCATAGGAAGGTAATTCAATTTTTGGACTCTTTCACTAGTTAGGTAGGTGAGTCCTAGTGAACTAAAGTTTTGGAGACCTCATTATCAAGGGTATCCCTTTAGCTACCACTAGGAAGGCTCAAGGGTTCCTCTTGATGATGGGGAGAGCCATAGTCAGCATCAAAAATTATGAAAGTACCTTTGTAGCTTAATATAGGTGGACGAATTTACCTCAAGGTGAGGGAAGTTTTGATCATACTATAAGTATTTGGTGTAGACTATCCTTTGTTAGTATTTCCTTTAAATAAACTACTTTGTACATGGATGGAGCTTCAAGTCCTCTCATTTTGTTGGCTTAGGTAGAAATTCTTGCTTGTATTTCTTCTAGAATAGGAATGTCCTCTCATGGTTTTGATGGTCTCTAAATATCAGCTAGGATATGAATGTACTCTACCACTTTTTTCAATCACCAGTCCTCTAATCTCATGCATCCTCTTCTTTACACATGTGGGTTTCTCAAAATACTTTGCTTGGAAGTCCTAATTTTTTTACAACTATTGCATCACCTATTTATATTGGCCAATAAATATAGTATCTAGCCTTTCTTTATTTTATTATTTCTTATTTACACTATAGCACATGACCTAACATGTATGCTTATATCAGTCTATTTTCCCATAGAGCTAATTCATCAAAACATGCAATGCCCAGACCATAGTGATCCAAAATTTTATTTGTCTTGGTATCCTAGTTTTTTTTTTGGTAAATAAAAGTCTTCATTAATTACCGGGTTTTTCAGGTTAACCCAAAACCTATTACAATATCCAACCTTCTGCTGAGATTGTAGATCCTAGTCATCCTTGAAACTTTCTTATTGAATCCCCTACAACACCTTACTAACAAGGCACACCCATACCTAAACATAACTGTAAACATTACTTACATTGATAGGAAATTGAAGTTTGGAACTTTGCACTTGTGATACCTATTGCTTGCCCATTTCCTATTCTCTGTTGAAATCTTCCAAGGCTTACACCTTGTTACCTTCATTTCCAATTTGGTAATTTAGAGGAAAACCCCATAGTTATTAACAGCTCCATGGGAAAGAACACCCATTCATATTTCTACTTAATGGGTAGGTTTCTTTTCATGACTAATATTGTTTTCCAATTCACGTGGCACACCTTGTGTCCATGTCACCAAACTACCAACATCAACACCTATGTTGGCTAATTTTTTAGCTGACCTGTTGGCCTCACGGTACATGTGACGAGCCTTCCTGTTCTGTCTTGCTGCAAAAAGGATCCTCACTTCATGAATGACTCCCTCGATTCTCCATGGAGGTTTTTTTCCATTGGTTAATAGGTTGATGATGTTCATAGAATCACCTTCAATCATCAAGTTACCTTGAGTTGCTTGGGCTACTTGCAACCCTCTCCAAAGGGCTCTAGCTTCTGCTTCGTTATTAGTTCTGATTCCCAATGGTTCAGCGAAGGCCTTGACCAGATTTTCTTGATGATCCCTAATTATTCCTCCAGCTCCAGCTCTTCTTGGGTTATCCTTGGCTACACCATAAAAATTTAGTTTAAACCAACCTTGGGAGGGTGGCTCCCAAGAAATCCTTTTTTTGGGATTGGGCAAAGGAATGGAAGGTTTGTCCTCAATACCTAAGGCCTGAGCTAATTGTTTTCCTTAGGGAAGAATTGAGTGGTTCTCATCCACTAAGGTGCTAAGGTTTTATTTCGCAAAGACAATAATCCTATTGAGGATGGTTTTTGGGTTGTGACTGGTATCCTTAAAGGCTCTATGGTTCATTTCTAGCCAAATCTACTAGAGAAAATGATGCCAATAGATTTTCCATAGGTACTTAAGTTTTAGGCTAACAAAGGGTTGAGGCCATTGATGGAACACTTAGGATATAAGAGCAGGCTTAACCCACGAGATCCTAAAGGCTTGTAAAAGTTCATCCAGGATGGACTCCGCTATCGAACACTCCAGAAACAAGTGTTGGGTTGTCTCCCACACTGCCCTGCACATGTAGCAATGGTTAGCAATAACCATACCTTTGGATAACATATTATCCATAGTGAGGATTTTTCCTTGAATCACCAGCCATGAAAAAAGGATATTTTAGGAATTAAGCCTTTGATCCAAACCAAACTCGATTGAAATTGTTGACCTTCCACATTGAGAAGCAAATTATAGGCAGACTTAACTATGAAGTCACCACTTTCAGTCTCAGCCCAAACAATGTGATCTTCATCCTCTCCAAAGGGAATAATTTTCTGAGTTAAAATGTTATAAATCTCTTCAGACTCCGCTTCAAAACCCTGTACTCTGATGTGTTTCCACCTGTTGATATTTATATCCCGCCACATATAATTTGCAACATTCTTCCCAATATGTTGCTCCATATGCTCTTGAATCCTAGCCAAACAAGGATTCTGGGATAACTCCTCAGCTCTCACCCACTGATCCTTCCAAAAGTCTATTGTTTGCCCATTTCCTAGAATCCATCTAAGACCTTTCTTGACAAGATCCCTGCTCGTGAGGATTGCCTTCCAAAAAGTAGACCCCTGCTTGCTAAGTTGTCATTAAGGAAGTTCACACCTTGGAGGTATTTCCTCCTAACTATGGCGATCCATTCATTATCAACCTTAGTCAATAACCACCATGCTTGTTTGGCTAACATAGCTGTATTGAGATGAGCAACTCTCCTCAATCCTAACCCCCCATCAGCTTTAGGTTTGCAAACCTTGTTCCAACATACTAAATGGATCCTTTTCTTATCCTCAATCCCTGACCAGAGAAATTTTTTTTGAAGTTGCTCAATTTTGTGATACACCGTGCTGGGAGCTTTGAAGACTGATAGGAAGTAAACGAGTATACTTTGGAGTGAAGCCATAGTTAAAACTGCTTTGCCTGCTTGAGATAATAGATGTCCTTTCCAAACTGCTAGATTTTTTTGGATCCTCTCTAGAACTATGTTCCACATTGATCCTTCAGGTTTCCCCGTGAACAGGGGAAGACCTAAATAGGATGTGGGAAGGGATGCAATCTGACATTCCATGATCCTTGCTACGCTGTTTTGCCTAGGAATGGGGTTATTGATGAAATAAAGTTTGCTCTTATCAAAATTCACTTTATGTCCAGCCACTTCTTCATACATTATGAGAATATTTTTAATCCTTCTTGTCTCAACCACAGAATCCAAAGTCAGTAGAAATGTATCATCAAAAAATTGTTGATGTGTCACCGGGGTAGTTAGCGACGTGGCCTTGATACCTGATATGAGTCCAGCTACCACTGCTGCCTTAATGGTTCTTCCCAAGGCCTTAGCTACAATGATGAACAACATAGGACTTATGGGATATCCTTGTCTTAAACCACATTTGCTTTGAAAAAACTTTTAGTATACCCATTAACCAAAACTAAAAAACAAGGCTTAGAAATACACTCTCTTATTAACTTGACCCATTTCATGTTGAAGCCAAATTTTGATAAAACTGCCTCTAGGAATTCCCAATTTATCCTGTCATAAGCTTTGTTCATGTCTAACTTTAAAGCCATGACTGCTTTTTTGATCTGAGCAGTTGTATGAAGAGCCTCATGAATAGTAATAACTCCATCTAAGATTGATATTCCTTGTACAGAACTTCTTTGACTTGGATCAATGATAACTGGTAGAACTTTCTTCAAACGGTTGGCTAAAAATTTGGACAGAATTTTATAGGATATATTACACAGGCTAACCGGCCTAAAATCAGCCATAGTCTTGGGATTGTGGCCTTTAGGGATCAAAGCAATGAAAGTTGAATTGAAACCCCTTGGAATATGATTTGAACTTTGGAACTACTTGATTGCAACAATAACTTCTGCTCCAACAATATCCCAACAAACTTGGAAAAGCCGTGATGAAAACCCATCTGGCCTAGGAGCTTTGTCAGGATCCATGTTAAAAAAAGCCTCCTTGATATCTTCATCTAAAAAATCTATTGTAAGAGACTCGTTAATCATTTCATCAATGAGTTGTAGAATGAATTGAAGGAGAGAGTCCTTTGCTTGGGCATTACGGGCCCGTTCTTCACCCAATAATGAACTAAAAAAATTAACAGCCTCGTCCCTGATCTCCTGAATGTTTTGAGTTGAGTATCCATCCACTTTAGTTAAATTTCTAATATTATTGTTGCTTCTATTTCTCAATGTGGTAACATGGAAATTTTTTGAATTAGAGTCCCCTTACTTTAGCCATAAAGCCCTTGATTTTTGCCTCCAATACATCTCTTCACAAGCTAAAATATTTTAAAACTCACAAAGGGTTTCCTTCTCTTCAGTCCTTGTTGCCTCATCATAGGTTCCATTTTGGATTTTGCTTTCTATTATTCTCAAATTTTCCCCCACTGCTCTCTTATTCTCAAAAATATTTCCAAAGACTTCTTTATTCCAAATTCTAAGGTTATTTTTCACCATCTTAAGTTTTTGAGATAGTTTGAAGGAAGCACTTCCCTAGATAGGCTGCTGCCACCATTCCTCTATTCGTTTCTTGAAGTCCAGATGTTTAACCCACATTGACAGAAATCTGAATGGATTTTTAAAGGAGTTAGCCTGAAATGCCTCCCATAGAATAAGATTATGGTCTAAAGCGCATTTAGGAAGGGCTTGTAACGTTGAATCACCAAACATTGTTGTAGCTTCCTTGGATAAAAAAACTCTGTCCAACCTTTCTTGAATCAGCTGAATTCCTATCCTCTTGTTACTCCATGTAAATTTAGTTCCTTTTAGTCTTACGTCCATCAATTCATTTGTGTTAATGAATTCATTGAAGTCCTCCATGCTCCTTGAGGGTAACCCAGATCCTCCTTTCTTATCAAATGGGTAAAGGAGGGTATTGAAATCTCCCCCAATCACCCAAGGAATATCTTTAAAAGCTTGGCTCAAATGCCCCAAAAACTCCCACAGTTTAGACCACCCTTGGACAGAGGTGGGGGCATAAACATTTGACATAATCCAATTCTTATTAGTATCAAAATCATGAAATAATACGCTTAAGACTCTTTCATTTTCCTGAATAATACTTCATTCTATTTTAATAGGATCCCATAAGATCATGAGGCCCCCAGATGCTCCTCTCGCCTGTTGAAAGGCCACTTCCCCTTGCTTCCAAATCCTTCTAGCTATAAGTGCTGATTGTGTCGCATCTATTTTGGTTTCTTGAAGAAAAATGATAGTAGGATTCCAATCCTTCCTTATAGACTTCACCATCCTTTTTTTGGTGGGCCGTTTAGGCCTCTCACATTCCATGAGAGAATCTTCATTTATACTGTTTGATATTTTTTCCCCGCCCCCTTCCCTGAGCCAAAGGGGGTTTATTAATTTTGCTATTATCCTGGCCAGGAATAGCTTGCTGTAACAAAGTTCTTTGCTTTCCATTTGCAATTTCTTCATTTATTCTCATTCTATAGTGCTCTGCTATAGATATTCTCCCTTTATTTCTTTCACTTCCATAATCTATCGGAGGCTTGGTAGTGCTTCTAGTCTATTTTGGACTAAAATGAGGGGGCATATACTGTGATAGTCTAGGGCTTGAACCTTCTTCCTCATTTTTGGGGTTTTCAATTCCCTCTTCATCCTCAACCTTGTTTTGGTTCACCTCTCCTATATGGTTCCTAAACAGGGGGCTTTCCTTCAAGGAACCTTTTACCGTTGGGCTCGTTTGATAAGGGATAATTTGCTCCACTACCGGATTAGGAGATAAATTCCTGCCTGTTGTTTCCACAAATTCGACTCTTGACTCTATTTTTTCCATGTTTAAACTGAAATGACCTGGCAATTTTTCTTCATTTTGAGCATAGATTTTGGGGCTTTTTGTCATAACTATGGATGGTCCCGATTTGGATGGGGAATCTAGGGTTTTAGGAAACTTGACACTGATGGTATCATCCTTACTGTTTTCTTTTTCAACTTCTAGATTTGCTAGGATATCAAACATGTTCAAGCTGGGATCTTTATTACATACCTTATGATTTTTGCCTCCCTCATTATGTTGCTTTCCTTTCTCCTAGATTTTTACCAGTTTTGTGTTGGCTTGGTCAGCCTGGTTATTCTTAACTTGTCTGTATCCTTCCAAGTTAAGATGCGGTCCTTGAAACTTTGGGATCCCTCTCCCATTAGATTTCCCTAGAAAACCTTTGCTCGTGGCTTCCTTGTTTGCAGTTATTGTCAAACATTGGGCTTGAAGGTGGCCCTGGGTTTTGCACACGCTACAAAATGTCGACTTGTTCTCATACTCCATAGGATGAATCCTTAGAAACTCTCCATATGCTAGTTCCACCTAAGAAGGTAGATCAGAATCCAAGTTTGCATTTACACAGATCCTGGCATGCATCAGTCTAGTCCTTGCTCAGGTTGAATGGTCTATTGCCATGAGCTCTCCTATCATCTTTGCTATGCCACTAAGCTAGTACTCATTAACAAACTAGGCTGGGAGGTTTGGTAAGTGGACCCAAATGGGTGCTATATTAATGTTCTACTTCTTAGGGTTGAAATACTCCCCCCACTTCCTCAGAAAGAGGCTACGCCTTCCTAGAAATTAGGGTCCTCCTGTCAAGATGCGCTCTGCATCATCTTTGTTGTTGAGTCTTATCATAAAAAAACCTCTTGACATGGCTATTATTTCTAAGCTTCCTGAATTTTTCCACTTTGTTGTGACCCATGAGCGAATAGTCTCAATGTCCGACCTTCCTCCCAAAAAATTTCCAACTAAGGATGATGCCTCCATATCCAATAATCTTTCCATAATCTCCACTGGCGCAGTTAACCTATTATTGTTTGGTATTAGGGGCGGTAGTTCACTGACTGGATCCTTCTTTTTCCCTTTCAACATTTCCAAAAATGTTGGGCCCTTGTTGCCAGCTATCGAACCCCAATGGGACCCTTTGTTTGAGGGTTTATCTGGAGGATCTATACCTTTAGCCTTTTCAAACTGAGCTAACAGGGAATCCTTTTCATTTCCAGCTACAACATTCTGCCCTGCCTCTAGATCTTCTCCTTTCATTGGTTCAAAATTCCTGCCTGTCATTTTTGCTCCTCCTCCGCTTCCTTCGCTTCCTCCATTGCTCCTCATCCCTTCCTCCATCTTGGTATCCTAGTTAATTGGAGACACATGCTCCAGATCTATATGACATATGGTCCTTAGGGAATTTAGTGACCATTTGCATGTTGAGCCCATTTTTTTATATCGGATGTACCTTAGGCCTAATTATTTTATGTTCTTTATATAAGGTTGTTCTCTGTGTTCTATCTATCTACTCATCCATTTGATCATTAGGCACTTGGATGTGTAGTTCATCCTTGAGTGTCTTTGGTTCCTCCTCAACAACTATGAAAGTCGATTCTCCTTCAGTCTAGTTTTTCAAATTAATCTTGTAGCACCCTAAAATTGGTGTAGTAAAACCTTAAATAATTACAATTACTCTAGTAAATATTCAAATTCAAATTTTAACCCCCAAAACCACTCCCAAACCGCCGTTTAACCCGTTTCCTCATTTCTCGCACCATTTTTAGAGTTTGTTTTGACCGTTTGACGATATCGTCGTCGATCAGATGATATCGCCTCAGATCGGATGATTTCGTCTGGACTAGGACGTCCAGACGATCTTGTCCCAAAACTAATGTTTTTCAATTAGCCTCTGTTCCAACGACGTCTCTAATCTGAGCAGAAGCGTGTCTACGCCATTAGAGATCCTCCTCGTTGGAGATCTCCCAAATTGGGATGATATCCAACCTCCTAACCTCCCTCCTAAGCCTATTTAAAATTAGGACTCCCCCTTGGCATCCCCCTGGCTGAAACTTCCTATAACTTGACTTTACACGCACTAAAACATCCTAAATTACCATCTGCACTTGTCCTATCCAAATTTTATTGCAGGAACCTTGTCATTCTTCAGTCGGAGCAAGCTCAGTTTGTCGTGGATGATCCTGTTCAATAAGAGATGATTTAATACCAATCCGAGATGATCTCGACTGCAGTCTGCATTGGGGGCAATCAGTGCCTAGAGTTTGCATTTTTCTCTTCTCATCTGTTGTTTTATTCTGCATCTAGTCAGTTTATTTATTATTTTTTGCTATTCTGCATCTTGGAGATCACCCATGTAGTTTAATTGTATAATGAAATCATGATTAACTATTAAAACATCGTAATTTGCTTGCATTCCTATTCAGGATTATCTTATTAACATTCTTATTATTATTTCACATCATTGCCCTCTGTTTCTATTGCTGTATTTTTTGTATTCTATGCCTATTTATCTGTTTGCAGGTCTCTGACGAATTCGTCAGATCTCAGACGATCCTGCAGGTCGGAGACGATCCCGTAAAATTCCAGACAATCCTGTCTGCTTCAAGAATCAGAACCTCCATCAGACATCCGAATCAGGTATGGCTCTGTAATTTAGCTTTTCATCTCTATTTCCTATTTAAAATCTATTTGCTATATTTCATTTAGTCTGCATTTTCATAATAGAACAACTTAAATTCATTTGGCCAAACCTAGGACTTGAATGTTTAAAGATAAAACTGAACACATTAAACACATTCCCAACCTAGGCATGGAAACTGCCATTCAAACATTTCTTGGTGAACCCACCATCCGTCAAAAAATCACCATAATACACCTCCCCCGAGAGGCGGGACCTTCGCAAGGCCTCTCAATCCGAGGTACCGCGCCATCCTTTTCCCATCCTCCTTTCGGGCACGGATCCTATATCCTGAATGTAAGGATGCAAAAAATTTGGAGCGATACATTTTGGTGAACCCGACGTGAATGCATTTAAAACCTTTTGAAAACAAAACACAAAAAAAAAAAAAAACATAGATGCATTTCAAATCATTTAAAACTAATAAGTTGCATATCATGTCTAGATGGTAGCTCCTAAGAAAATATTAGCAGTTACTATAAATGTTGAAAACCAATTAGCAGACCATAGAAATCAATTCCGTGCTTAGTGTGCACTAAAACAGATAGAAACCAACTTTTGTGGGATGAACTTGATAGGAGACTAGGTGTCATTTCATCTAGGTCCACAAAACTTAAACAAATCAAAAGGCTTGTCCTAGATAGAATCATGGATCCTCATCAACTCGTCTTTTATCATGAACTTCAGAGAGCCTGCCATAGATGGTTAGCTTATAGGAGAGCTTTTGTGTCTTAAGAATTGTTCACCTTCGAGGAATACCTCGAGAACGCAGCCACTATACACCAGTTCCTAGGTCATGTAGAAGACCAAGAGGTCGTTCTTACGGATAGGGAAAGATGCAATAGAGTTCCTCGAGCTGTGTTATATCGAGAGTATTGCCACGAGCTTTACTTCTATCAACCAGAATTTGAGACAGATAATATCACTATAGCCATTTTCATTAAATTCTTGAAAGAAAATTTTCAATTTGAAGAAGAACACTTCATGACTCCTGAAGAACTTGAGCCCATTAATGACATTTATAAATTATTTATAGAAAACTAGATCATTGCTTTTAGTATTATTTCTTGCATTTATTGTGTTGTTTGTTATCTTTACAATATTATTACAAAAACAAGAAAAACTAAAAAACATAACAAAAACCAAAACATTTCATTTTAAATATTGTAGTAGGTATATAATTAATATATACCTCTTAAGCTTGTTGCATATATATATATATATATATATAAATATATATATATATATATATTTGCTGAAATATCTAAGTTAAGCACAATGCCTAAACTTAGGAATGGTAAACAAACTGAAGGAGAAGAAGAAGATTGGTTAGGAGACAAAACAAGAAACCCAAATGTCCTTCCTGAGGATCCAATCTCGGAAGAAGAAACTCTAGACCAGCAAGACGATGAGCTTGCTGTAGATGAACAAGAAGAAAATGTTAAAGAGGATGGATCCTCATCCCCTAGAGTAGCTCCAGATGGAACTATTGCTTTTGATAACTTAGATCATTTCTGGAAATTTTTCAATAATAACATTGGCGCTCTTAATATGGTAGTTTGTATTGATAAAGGGAAAATTAGTGACACTCAAGTAGCCATGGAACATATGTTTGATGTGCACACTAATCCATTGTCTTTTATTGATCAAGAAAGTGATAAGGCTGGACCATCCAATAGAGATATGGTCACTATGATTCAAAACATGCCAAAACAACAGGTTACCCAACCTCCTATGGAACCTGTTATTAAGCCTAAAATAATTTCCACACAAAAGAAAACTTCCTTCACTGCTTTACTTCACCAAACTATTGATCAATATGCTTCAAGTAAACAAAAATCTAAAATGAAGCCAAACACCAATTTTCAACAATCTAGGATACAACATAATACAACTTCAAAATTTCTTCATAACACCTTTCCTACCAACAATTTACACAATAGCAACATAGCATCTAATCTTCATGTCCCTCCATCATATGTTCACAAATCCCATATTAATGCCCTACCGAACCAATATGGTGGGCAAACTAGTAATCTGGAAGCCATGGTGAAACAGTTAGCTTCGCATATGGACCAGATAGATCCCTACCGTCCCTCGTACAATTATCGAGAGATATGTAGTCAACCTTTGGATCCCATAGTTGTAGCACAACCGTACCCTAAGCATTTTCCCATGCCCGTCTTGCCTATATATAAAGGAACTGAAGATCCCATAGAGCATCTTCGCATGTTTAGGATAGCATGTCATGATATATCACATGATGATTTGCTATTACTAAATATGTTCCCAAAAATTTTAGGTGGAATGGCATTAGAGTGGTACTATCAACTACCCACTCATTCTTTGAGAAATTTTGAAGAAACAATTGAATCTTTTGTCCATCAATTTAGTGCCTACATCGAGAGGCATGTAACCATTAAATATTTATACAACTTAAAACAAGACAAAGATGATTGTTTTGCTGATTTCTTAGCTAGATGGAGGCAGTTGATAGGAAAACTGCACTTTGTGCTACCTTATAGGGAAATGTTGAACATTTTTATCAATAATTTGCAAGAACAAATATCTTATGAGTTATCAACTGCTACTTTAACTACCTTCGATCAGGCTATAGATTTAGCTTGAAGAGTATAAGATGCCCTCATTAGGAGAGGCCAACTTAGGAAGAAGGATGATGAGAAAACATCTAGAAATCAATATAAAAACAAAAAAGTCGTAGGTGACGGAGTCACTGACAGCATAAATGTTGCTAATATCAATGCAACAAAGACAACAAAAAAATTTATATTGAAACCTCCTGATAAACCTCCTCAAGAATTTACTAGATTGAATCAACCATTATCAACTATTTTACCTCAATTACTCGAAAGAGGTTTGATTCAATTACCTACTATCCGGGAACCTGATCCAACCATACCCGGATACAGAGCTGACTTACACTGTGATTTCCATAGAGGACCTGGACACTCTACCAACGCTTGTAAATGGTTAAAGCATAAAATACAAGATCTGATTGATAATAATGAAATGGAGGTGCAAGCTTTCCAACATAAACAAAATACTCCTAATAATACTCAAAAGAACATTCCCCAAAATCAAAATCAAAATGCTAATCAATCATTAGACATATTTCAACATCCTTTACCAAGACATGGTAAAGAGGTGGCCAATCAAATTGAGCATCATAATGTTCCTCCTCCAACCCGATATGTAGGAACTATTAGCGGACATTTACCTAATCATGATTTACAAAAATTTGACACAACTTTATCTCTGGTCACGACCAGGCCCCTACATAATTTTCAAACTCCTGATCCTAGTGATGTAGAATCAGATACTGAAAGTGAAATAGACATTACCTCAAACCAATCGAATAGTTCTAAAAATGAATCAGATCCTATTCAACCTATCACAGATGTTATGGTTCCAGAAGAACCATTTCCTATAAGAGTTACTACTCGACCCTCTTCTAATCAATTCCTCCCTAATGAACAAGCCATAAATGCTCAACCGAGACCAGTTCAAAATCTTCAATATAACATTGTAGGTACCATCGGAGTCGTTACCCGACAACAAGCTCAAAATTATCAATAAGAACCAACTTAGAACAATGGATCAGCTCCATTTGTTTTGAAAAATCCCAATAAATGGAATCATGCTTCCAATGTTCAACCTAAACCTCCTTACAATATTAATGAGCAATTATCCAATACTACAACAAGAATTTCCCTTTTGGATTTATTAAGATCTTCTCCTACCCATAGGGATGATTTGATGCTTACATTAAGCCAAATGATGGTACCTCAAAATATTCAACCTGAAGCCATGGCCAATACTATCATCACTAGAGAAGTCGATTGTATTGACTTTCGGGATAAAGATATCCCACAACACGGTTTACATAAGGATAATCCCTTATATATTACTACTCTAATTGGAGATGTAGCTGTTAAAAGAGTCCTGATTGATAATGGTTCATCTCTAAACATTTGCACTTTTGACTTCTACCAACGGTTTGGCTTTAGAAGTGATGAAATGAAGAAAACTAACATGATTATCAAAGCTTTCAATGACGAAACACAAGAAACATGTGGAGTTATTACCATCCCATTGCAAGTGGGTCCTAGAACCTTAGATACAATCGTGTTTATTGTACATTGCCCCGCATCGTAGAATATACTCTTGGGTCGTCCTTGGATCAATGCAATGCGGGTTGTCCCATCCACTTTACACCAATGTGTTAAATTCGAATTTAAAAATCAGTTGGTCACTATCCATGGTGATCCTAGACCCTTTGATATGTGTGCTTTGGCAGAACCTGTTGGAGTGCAATTTTGCCCTGCTCTGTCATCCACACATCCTAATTCTTATTTTTCATCTAAAACTGTGAAACGCACTCCCATAGCTTCACCTATTTCTCCTCCATTCATTTCAACCTCATATATAGATCAACAATCTTCTAAATAAACCACTCTAGAACCTCAAAAAGATCTCCAATCCACAACCAATCCTTCATGTTCTATCCCTACAATTTCAAAACCTATAGACCCATTCATTAACACTTCCACATTATCAACATCTATCATACCTTCCACATCTAAAGATATAGGGAATGGTCCTTCTACATCTTATGCTCTTTTTGATGAACTTTTACCAGATTTATCCACAATCTTAATATCAAAAAAAACAAATGCTTCTATGCAAAATTCTATTCTTTTAAATAACTTGCCACCATATCCTCGTACTTTGGGCCTCCCACAACCCATGGGAAGTACTTACCAAGTCGGGAGTTGTGCTTTTATTTATAAAGGATATGACTGGGGAAGAATACCCCGAAATATCAAAACTCATCATGATGGATATGCTCGGTGTTATTTTACTAATGAGTATATTAAAGCTAAACCCATAATCAACCGTGGCCTGCCCGCTGTGGTGTGGGCCTATTTCCTAGTAAGGGTCAACCCTTTCCTTTTGAAGATGATAATCAACTCATATGTTATCAAGATTATTTGGATGGGCGTGATGATTTGCCTCTAAAAAATAAGCCATTTACATGTAACATGCTATCCATAGCTTACCCTAAATTGATTGCTGACTCCGATGAGGAGTTGGAAGGAGATATCTTCCACGATGTCTCCGTTGAAGAGATGTTACACAATGGATTTTATTTTTATGGTTCTATACCAACTATAGCCCAGCTTGAGGCCACTAATCCTCAAGATGAATTATCCAACTTAACCTTAAAATAATTACAAGAATTGGGCGTCTCACCCACCCCACTTAATTTTGAAAGAGATCTACACATGGAAGTCGAAAATGTCATTAAAGTTAACATTAGAACTGAGGATAATCCTCACATAATCAATATTGGGTTAGAATTAAGTCAATAAAAACAAGAGCAATACATTACCTTTCTTAAAGAATATGAATATGTCTTCGCTTGGACATATGAAGATATGCCAGGTCTAGACCCTTCCGTAGTCATGCATCATCTAGTAGTCCATTCGGATGCTAAACCTCTTAAACAAAAACTTAGGAAAATGCATCCCAAAGTGGCCCTGCTAGTCAAAGGGGAGTTAGAAAAACTCCTGAATGTTGTTTTTATACAAGCTATTGATTATACTGAATGGATCTCAAATGTAGTTCCAGTCACCAAGAAGGAAGCCACCAAAGTTAGGGTCTGCACATATTTTAGAGATATTAACGCTGCATGCCCTAAAGATGATTTTCCTCTTCCAAACATGGATCAAATCATTGAATTTATTGTCGGGAGTGGAATGATGTCCCTAATGGATGAATTCTTTGGCTATAATCAAATCAGGATAGCTCCTGAAGATCAGGCTAAAACATCATTTATTACCCCTTGGGGTACCTTTTGTTGGAAAGTGATGCCATTCGGCTTAAAGAACGCAGGTGCAACCTATCAACGAGCTATGACTTATATTTTTCATGATATGATGCATGATATCCTACATGATTATGTAGATGATATTATAGCTCGCTCTACTAATGAAGATAACCATTTAGATGATTTGAGAAAAGTTTTTAATCGATTAAGAGAATATCTTATTCGATTAAATCCAACCAAATGCATATTTGGAGTTAAGTCCGGTAAACTATTAGGGTTTATAGTTTCTTTACGTGGTATCAAAATTGACCCTCTCAAGATTGCGGCTATCACTGATATGCCCGCACCTACCAATATATCTGAGTTACACGAAGTTTACAAGGTAAACTTCAAGTTATCCGTCGCTTCATCGATAAGTTGGCAGACAAAACCGGTCCCTTTCTTAAGCTCCTTAAGAAGGATGTCCCTTTTAATTGGGATGATGAATGTAAAGAAGCTTTTGAAATTCTCAAACAATACCTCCTTAACCCACCTGTGCTTTCACCACCTAGACCTGATCGCCCATTTCTCCTGTATATTTCAGCTTCAGATTCTGCCTTAGGAGCTATGTTAGCTCAGCTTGATGATGCGAAGAGAGAACGTGCTAATTATTATATTAGCCGAACCTTCAACAGTTATGAAACTTGCTACACATCATTAGAAAAACTATTTCTAGCAGTCGTATTTTCTACGCAAAAATTACGCCATTATATGCTCAATCAGAAAACCTATGTCATTGCTAAATATGATCCCTTGAGGTATCTCATGAGTCGACCTTATTTATCGGGTCGTACAGCCAAGTGGGTTCTCGCTCTAAGCGAGTTTGACCTCACATTCATAGGACAGAAGTCCGTTAAGGGTCAAATCATAGCAGATCAACTAGTCGCTGCACCCTTAGAGTCTACCCATCCCCTCATCATTGAGTTTCTTGATGAATGCCTTCAATTAGAGGTAGACCATATTGAACAATGGTCCTTATACTTTGATGGAGCCCGATGCATGAGTGGGGCTGGTGCGGGTATTATTTTAATATCCTCGCAAAAACATCTTATTCCTCTGTCCTTCAAATTAACATTTGCTTGCACCAATAATATTGCTAAATATGAAGCTCTAATCCTTGGATTACGAGCTGCCTTGGCGCTAAAAATTAAACATCTGTTAGTTTTTGGTGATTCTCAACTTGTCATAAACCAAATTAATGAATTTTATTAGACCAGAGATGATAAACTGCACCCATATAAAGCCTATGTTTTACAATTAATGTCTCTATTTGATCAAGTTACCTTGGAAGCTATTCCTTGAACTTGCAACCGTGCAGCTGATGCTATGGCCGCAGCTGCATTTCTCCTGCCCTTGGAGTTAGATGACGAATATGCCACTATAATTATTCATCAACTCCAGGAACCCGCTTCAAATAAGTCATACTTAGAACCTTTGGATGTTTTTCTAATCAATGAAACTACTCCTGAACCTTGGTATATGGATATATTTGATTTTCTCCAAAATGGGACTTTCCCTGCCAATTCTAATAGAAACCAGCATCGGTTATTACGTAGACGAGCAAGTCAATTTGTAATAATTGGCAATACTTTGTATAGGAGATATTTTGAAGGTATCCTATTAAGATGTTTGAATTTAGAAGAATCCAAATCAGCCTTGAGTGAAGCCCACGATGGATCTTGTGGAGGACACTTCAGTGGTAGCGTCATTGCTAAAAAGCTCCTTAGGATAGGATACTTTTGTCCTACCATGGAGAATGATGCACATGAGTATGTGCGCCATTGCGACAAGTGCCAGAAACATGCTGACCTTGTCCATGCCCCTGCACAAGAGCTGCAGGCTATTTCATCTCCTTGGCCCTTTTCAAAATGGGGCTTAGATATTATTGGCAAAATTAATCATGTGTCATCTGATGGACACAAATTCATCATAACCGCCACCGAGTATTTCATGAAGTGGGTTGAAGCTATGCCTTTAGATTCCTGCACTGGCACACAGGTCTCTAAATTTATTTTCAATCAAATCATTTGTAGGTTCGGAATTCCTGCAAATCTCATCTCTGATAATGGAACTTGTTTAAAAAATAGAGATGTCAAGAAATTATGCCAAAAATATAAGAATCAACATCGCTGGTCCACTCCCTATTATCCTCAGGGTAATGGTCAAGCAGAAGCATCTAACAAAACCTTAATCAAAATTTTCAAAATATTGGTCAATAAATCTGGCCACGACTGGCACATTCAATTATATCCAGCCTTATGGGCCTATCGAACTAGTGTTCGAACCCCCACTAGAACTTCACCTTTTGTTTTGGTTTATGGTGCTAAAGCCATTTTTCCCTTTGAATTAGAAGTTCCTTATTTGGATCTACTACTTCAAGATACCGAAGTAGGAGATGAATATCGAGCTGCGGACTCGGTCGACTGGAACTCCTAGATGAAAAGCGCATCAATGCTTTGGAGCATCTCCGTGCCTACCAAAACAAGCTTAAAAGATCATATGCTAAAAAAGTTCGTTATCGATCCTTTGAGATCGGTGATCTTGTTTTAAAAGAAAATAAAAAAAATACTAATGCAACTAAAGACCTTAAAGGTAAATTTGAGCCCAACTGGCTTGGACCATACATTATCACTGCTAAATTTGAATCGGGAGCATACAAATTAGCTACCTTAGATGGTAAAGATTTAAAAGAACCTATGAATATTATGCATCTTAGGTGATATTATGCATAAAATTTAGTCATTTCATCATTTGTACATATTTTGCATGTTGTCTTATTTTAAAAATATATCAAACTGTTTACACAAAAACAAAAACAAACAAAAATAATAACAGCAATATTCTTGACTATTTCGAAACCAAAACAAAATAAAGAAGAAAGAGAGAGTCAACATTCTCAAAACTTCTCAAAAAAGTATTTGTATATATTTCTTCTTACAAATGTTGCAGTAATATATTTCAAATTATTTTGGATAAATTAGCATTTATTTGGAATCCCTCACTTTCACAAACACAAAATAAATATCTTGATTTTTATTTGGCATGATTACTAATCCCTCTTATATCAAAGTCCACAAAATTCAATTAAATAAAGTTTGAGCACAGAGAATTGATCTTGTTATTTACTTAAACCAAGCACATCCTTTCACAATAAAATGATTATATTTGTAATGTCCATGCTATGCTACATAGTAGAAGTGGTTTCTTGAGCGAAAAGTTTCCCCTGCTATCCTATCATGCACATGGTCTAGAATATTTGACAATTGGCAAAAGGACAAGCTCACCCCTACCTAGAATAAAAATCCCTTGCTCTACAGCTAATCCGAGCAAGTATCCCTAGCATAGGAAGAAAAGCAAAGTTCAAGAAAAAGAGAAAAAAAAGAAAAATGTTATTTTATATCATTACAACAATGTTTCAAGCATTATCTCAAAAATCAAGCAAAAGCAAAAGAAAAGAAAAATAAAGCAAAAGCAAAAGCAATAAAATCCCTCTCCCTACCCTTTAAAAATAAAAGAAGGGTTGATGAGCTTGAATCCCTGGAATTCTCAATTATTCGAAAACTGTGAGGTAAGCCCCATAACAGGTGGTTTGTGCCCAACCCGCTTGGCCTTGGGTAACTCCTAGCGTGGTGATATGTCTGTCACATTAGCGACCTTCTTTTGTACAGACCTATGTCTGCTTATGGATTAGCTAGCTCTTGATAATACGACTTACATAGTAGTCTGGTATGGTTATATGCATCTAAATCATGGTTAATAAACACTTATTTGGTTCATTCAAATCACTTGTATCATACTATCTTGCTCAAACTGGTAAACGAACATAGCAATTGCACACACATTTGTATTTGAGAGATTTTGTGTATCATTATGATAAATCAAGATTAGAAATGAACTCACATACACACATGGGATTCCTTATAAATCTAACTTTTGTCTTTAAGATACTTTGAAATATTTTTTGCAAATCGTTTGGAATAAATTCATTTTCTTCTTTGAAGAACAGTTGTTTAGTATAAAGACAACTATATGCATTATCAAAATCATCTTCACAACATACAATCGAGTTACATATATATATAACTTTTGAATTTCATGACGATGGTATAGTTACAAAACTAAAATTGGAATTTTATGACTAGCGCAAGTCCTCATCTTCATATTTTCTGACTATTTTCAACAATTAAAAATCAACCATGCAATAAAACAATCTATTTTCTTCTTTGATTTTCGCGATGATGGTATAAGTCTATACCTAAATATTCTATGCTTAGCGCAAACCATTATACCAATTTTATTCCCCATTCATTTAAAAATCATAAAAACCATATGACTTAAATCATTATGTTATACAATTATGCTTTAAAACAAACAAACACCTATCACTATTTCATGTCATTATGTCAATATGCAAATTTGCAATGATGGTATAATTCCTAAGGAATTATCCAAAAAATTTATCACACTTAGGAATTTATGCCTAGCAAAAATAATTTTAAAATATTTCATGCATAATATTTTCATGAAAAGTCTGAAAACAAAATCATCATCATCATCATTTGCATCATCACACCAAAGTCTTAAGACAGTCTCTTAAGCACCCTTTTACTTTTAGCAATATTTCTATACTAGGATTAGCTTGACGATCGAGTGAGCGGTGACTCCATGAAATGGTCTATAACAACGATAATGTCCTTTGAAATTATTGTTAAAAGTCCCTTTTATTTTTTATCAAATTATCATCACAACAACCAATTTGTTACATCAGATTATTTCATTTAAATTTTTAAAAGCATGACATTTAAACCATAATATTTTCCAACAACATAATTACATGAATCATCAAATCAATCACACAATCAAAACATTAAAAGCATCATACAAACGCATAAGACAAGTCATATGATCAAAAAATATCTCATCTATATATATATCAAATATATGTACATCATATCAAAAATAGATTGGTATTCCACAATCTACATCTTGGCATACTCAATCCTCTCAATCAAATATACAATCTCTGTGTAGTGCAGTAGCCTCGCCTTGAGAACCCCTCGAGCTCTCAGCCTCATCTCTTCCCCCGCCCTGAGGTGGAGGATGTGGCCCCATCGCAGTTCGTGTGGTGCCATGAGTCCTGGATGCCGACCGTGATGATGTCCTAGATGACCCCATCACGATAGGCTCTGCAATATGAGCTAGTAATGGCACCCTTTGCTCTACTGGCATTGCCTGGTAATATAGAGCCTGATAGAATGTAACCTGGGCAATAGCGTGTGCTAAATCTCGAGTGCTTGCTCCTCCACCCCGAGCTCTAAGCCATGTAGCCTCATCCTGTAATGTCTGCACCTGAGCCCACAGGCGAGCAACCTCAGCTCGAAGAGTCCCTGTCTCGTTGCTCTCCCCAGTGTCAACACCCTTGCCCTTATTGAGTGATGGTGGCCTCTCTCTCTATGGAGAAGGGGGTCTCTCCTCCCTCCTCTCCCACTGTCATGGCCTCTGCTGAGCCTGTGGCCTCCTTTGCTCTCTCCCACCGTGACCCTGTGTCGCCTCAATGGCTGCCTGGTGCCGCCTCCCCATCTGACGCACAATTGCATGAATCGAACCCTAAGCCCTTGTAATCCGAGGAGGGCGGATGCCTGTGTACCAGGCATCATAGCCGTCGGCTACCCCAACATCATCCCCATACACTGGCTGAATGGGGGCATCATCTACGTCCTGACTCCAGAATCGTTGCATATCTGGAGCCCCGCTAACTGTAGTGTTATCCCAGACAGTCCGAGAAAACTCGTAGTCTCTCAGAGATGTGATCCCATGCTGTAGAGTCATACCGATGGAGCTCCACCTCTCCCCTCTCCATCCTCAGCTAGAAGACTCGCCTGATGTGAGCCAGCTCTTGTCCATCCTTGGCCCACCCTGGATGATCTCTCCAAGGCCTCCAGGTGATCTGGTCGAAGACAAGGTCATCTAGTAGTCTCCGAGATGTTGGCAGATCTATCCATCGCTGTGCCCCTCTCCGGAACCACCAGTAGAAAACTCGGGGCCTCTCCTCTTCAATCCCTATCAGTGGAAGCCCTACCGGCCTCCGCATCGCAATGTGCTCCCAGCACCAAACCTACAGTAGTGATGTCATAACCAGACATCGATCGCCCTTGTATACGACCCCATGAAGGATCCTATACAATCGATAGAGTACAAAGCTCCCCCAAGCAAACCTGTATCCGTGGTCTCTCATGTCATAGACCACATCTATCAGTACCCATGGTACCCTGCATCCGCTTTGGTGGCACAGCAGAAGTCCACCTACTACTCCAGCCAAAACCCGTGTGAGTCTAGATGCCCCAGGCATCTGGCGTAGTGACTCGATATTCACTCCGCCCTTCTCCAGGGCGAAGCTCGGATCGCCACACAATCGCATCATCGCATGGCCTTGATTTGCCATGGGAGTGATCAACCGTCCTTGTATGGGGATCCTCAAAATCCTCCATACATCCTCCAGTGTGGGAGTCATCTCCCCTGTCGATAACCGGAAACAAGAAGAACCCGGATACCACCTCTCTGCTAGGGTTGTCAATAGCCCCATATCTATAGAAACCTGTGGCATCTCTACCACATGCTGCAAGCCGACCTGAGCCAGCTGATCTCGCTCTGCCTGAGATAGGGCGGCCAAGTCATCCCTTAGTCCGCCGTATTTCCATTCTCTGCTCTTTAGTAATCCTCTCTGCAAAATAAACAAAATCAACAATAAAAATCATTAATAAATCATTAATTAAAAATGCAAGTCAAACTAAGTTCAATTTTATAAATGATGATATCGTCCACAATTGAACGATATCATCCCCAATTTGAGCAATTCGTCTCCTATTTCGCCAGTCGAAATCGTCCCCTTTTTGATGAAATCGTCCCCATTTCGTCGATTTCACCTCTGGACAAAATCGGCGATATCGAGACGATTTTGACGAAATCGAGATGATTTCGTCTCGACGACGTCGACGGCCCAAAAACGGCCGCGATGCTCAAAAATCAATCAAATCTAATCTAAAAAGCATGAAATTCTAAAATTAAGCATTCTAAACTAAGTTTAGATCCTTACCCGTAGCCCGCGCCGGACCTCTGTTGATCTGTGCGCTGTCTCGACCATCTTGTCTCTAGAGCTCTAAAAACTAGGAAAATGAACAGTAACAATGAATTAGGGTTTTACCCTATTTTTCTTAATTTTATTCAAAAACACTTAACAACTTTTTTTAAAATTTTTCTTTTCTGCATTTTTACCTCAAACATTCGATTTGGGTAAAAACACGGAGGGGGCACCATAGTAAGTTGTCGTACGATTCGACCTAGAATCGTCGCCTAAAAATGGGAATAATTTTTGCTTTCTCGTAAATCTAGAACTCATCTTTAATGCATTTTCTTCAAAAAATTCGCTAAAGAGGGGGCAAAATGTAGCACCCTAAAATTGGTGCAGTAAAACCTTAAATAATTACAATTACTCTAGTAATTATTCAAATTCAAATTTTAACCCCCAAAACCGCTCCCAAACCACCGTTTAACCTGTTTCCTCCTTTCCCGCGCCATTTTTAGAGTTTTTTTTGACCGTTTGATGATATCGTCACCGATCAGATGATATCACCTCAGATCGGATGATTTCATTTGGACTAGGATGTCCAGACGATCTTGTCCCAAAACTGATGTTTCTCAATTAGCCTCTGTTCCAACGGCATCTCTAATCTGGGCAGAAGCGTGTCTGCGTCGTTAGAGACCCTCCCCGTTGGAGATCTCCCAAATTGGGATGATCTCCAACCTCCTAACCTCCCTCCTAAGCCTATTTAAACTTAGGACTCCCCCTTGGCATCCCCCTGGCTGAAACTTCCTATAACTTGACTTTACACGCACTAAAACATCCTGAATTACCATCTGCACTTGTCCTATCCAAATTTTGTTGCAGGAACCTTGTCATTCTTCAACCGGAGCAAGCTCAGTTCGTCGTGGACGATCCTATTCAATAAGAGATGATTTTGTACCAATCCGAGACGATCTCGACTGTAGTCTGCATTGGGGGCAATCAGTGCCCAGAGTTTGCATTTTTCTCTTCTCATCTGCTATTTTACTCTGCATCTAGTCAGTTTATTTATTATTTTTTGCTATTTTGCATCTTGGAGTTCACCCATGTAGTTTAATTGTATAATGAAATCATGATTAACTATTAAAACATCGTAATTTGCTTGCATTCCTATTCAGGATTATCTTATTAACATTCTTATTATTATTTCACATCATTGCCCTCTGTTTGTATTGCTGTATTTTTTGTATTCTGTACCTATTTATCTGTTTGCAGGTCTCTGACGAATTCGTCTAACGAATTCGTCAGATCTCAGACGATCCTGCAGGTCGGAGACGATCCCGTAAAATTCCAGATGATCCTATCTGCTTCAAGAATCAAAACCTCCATCAGACATCCGAATCAGGTATGGCTCTGTAATTTAGCTTTTTCTCTTTGTTTTTTGTTTAAAATTTGTTTGCTGTATTTCATTTAGTCTGCATTTTCATAATAGAACAACTTAAATTCATTTGGCCAAATATAGGACTTGAATGTTTAAATATAAAATTGAACACATTAAACACATTCCCAACCTAGGCGTGGAAACTGCCATTCAAACATTTCCTGGTGAACCCACCATCCGTTGAAAAATCACCATAATACACCTCCCCCGAGAGGCGGGACCTTCGCAAGGCCTCTCAGTCCGAGGTACCGCACCATCATTTTCCCATCCTCCTTCCGGGCACGGATCCTATAGCCTGAAGGTAAGGATGCAAAAAATTTGGAGCGATACAAATCTATATGTAGTGCATGTGCAGTGGTTGAGAAGGAACCTTCATCTTCCCCTATAGTAGGTTCTTAAGAACATATGGGACCAATACAAAGAGAGGTATCTCTTGATCTTTATGATGAAGTCTCAAGATAAATAGAGACCAAACAACGTAGGTATATCTATAATGACCACTTCTTGGATAGTGATCATATTGGGGCAAGTATATAGAGAATGTTACAAGTCCTTTATAAGGCTAAGGATTGGTATTAGAGTCTTTTCCAAATGTACTAACCCTTGTTTGACTAGCTCATATGTTAGTTACTATACATCGATTATCCTTTTGGGCATGACCAAGGTGCTTGATCCAAAGTCTACTAGGCAATTATGGATGAGCTTGTTGCTGCATATGAGCATAAGATAGAATGGTTGCGGTTTGAGCATGCTAGGAATAGGTATTTTCAATATGATCTACTATTGCTACCCAATGATATTTTGCTTATCCAAGGCTTGATCAAGATACTTCATCTACTCTAGGAGGGTGAGGACATTCCATATCAGCACCACTATAGTAGAAATTTCAATATGCTCCACCACATTGAAGGATTTTAGTGGTTGGGCCCTTGGTGTGATATTTGGAACCCATTATATCCTAGAATTTTCTATGTTGAATCTTGGTTCTTGGACTAGACCCAACTTTAGTTTTAATGGTGTTGGTTGCCTTAGTGTTGATGGCCTGGTTTGGTCTTGATTTACCTCCCATGCTTGGTTGTTTTATCATATATGGGTATTTTATATCCATTGTCATTGATCTTGAGCCTTTTTTATTTCCCTCCTTTTGATTATGGTGGGAACACCATATTGATATTGAATATGATTATCTAGCTGGGCACTTATTTATCTAGGGATGGCATAGACACTTCCCTCATCCTTTGTCACCAAGGTTTTCTCTGATGCTCCATTTTTTTGTACCATGGAATTTTTTGATGGTAAGCTTTGTGTCATCGGGCCCAATGGCTAAGAAAGATTTTTATGATATTCAATCATAGGTATTGGACATGTTGCCTACTAGAGCATTATGTAGTCTAGGTAATAGAGATCCAAATAGTAGCTTGGCCATACATAAGGGTCTTCTATGTAGTTTTTTTGGGCTGGGATCATATCTCTCACTAGATTAGTGAGAAATTGCATAGGGACCGAGATAGATACTATTTTTCTTTCAAAACTTTAGAAAGGACCAAATTATCTACTTGGATGAGGAGTGTATCTCTGATATCCATTCGATGGAGGTTAGTATCATTGGTTGTTTTGGTGATAAAGGGGGAAAGGGTAATTATGGTAGATAAATATTTAGAAATTATGCTGGCGTTTGAGGAATATTATTCCATTATTCATGTTCCTAATAAAATTTTTCATTCTTTCTGTAGCTGCAAAAGCAAAACACCAAAATATATATAACAAGATAAATTGAAATCAAGACTCAATATTGCACAAAAAGAGATGCTTTTATTAATATGGGGGGAGCCTCAAGTCTCCAATGTTATAATGAAATAATTGATTTCTTTGATAAATTTTTTTACAATAACTAGGTTTCTATGAAACCCTAGTGAACAACGTTGGTGGTGTCTTCAATATCGCTTCTGATCCCAACAGGGGTGAGTGGGCTTTGTGCTTATCCAATATTGGGCCACTCCAGCTTAAACAACTACATAATGCTTATGTATCTTCCCAAACTTGCACATAGATAATAACAACAAAATATTAGTAGCAACTATGAGGGCTCCACTACATGAGACCCTTAGACATGAAACAACAAACCCTAGTTGTGTAATAGAAATACTATAAGTAGATATGAGAAGATTAAAATAAATATAACAATGAAAGCTTACCTTGTTGAACTTATCATTTTATGATCTGTTATAACTGTTGTAGGAAATTGGTGTGATGATGCCCTAGCGTCACCCAAGGGCTTTGCTAGTCTTCATAAATAGGTTCTGAGACGCTTGCGGGAACTCTATAGTAGTAGGAAATGCCTATGGAAACTTGGGGATGGTGGGGAGCACCCATAGATGCTTGGTTATGGAGGGGAAGTGCCCGAAGGTACTCGATGGTGATAGGGATCACTTTAAGACATTCAGAAGTAGAGGTGAAGATCTACAGAAGTAGATCTGGCTGAGCGAGGAGAACAATTATGTATGTGGAGGTGAGGGTGAGTGAAGGTGGATAGCAAGGATGGATGGATGGACTCAGAGATCACTCAAATGTGAATTTATTAGAAAAATTAGGATAGGAAACACTTAGCGAATTACTTAGGGGTTGAACCATCAAAATGGATCCTATTAATAATCCACACTAGGGTATGTTAGGGTTTGAATGACATGAATTGTGTGGCTCAGATTAAAACACATCAAAAGATGGATATTTCGGGTGTGTGGTATGGATTGATGTAGATGGATGGCTAGAATTAAGTCAATTCATATGGCTGGGATTTATTTACATATATAATATTTATATTTATTAAATATATATAATATAATATTAAAATATTAATATTAAAAATATATTTAACAAATATGCCTAAATATATATAAATAAATGGGTAAAATGGTAGGAAGACCAGGATGGATGACAAGTGGCTAGGTTTTGGTGTCTACATATACCCCTTTTTGTTTGCGTAGCAGGTATCTTGTGTTTTTGTACTGCGTTGTGTGAAACACAATGCAGTACAAAAACAAGATACCTGCTTGGGCTAGGCGTAGAAGCAAATTTATCTTGGGATGTGATGACTGAGCTTGGAGATAAAAGAATAAAGAATTTGGATTTACGTAGCTTAGCGCCTCAATTTGCGAATGAGTTTGCGAATGAATCTCATGAGCCAATTGAAAAAAAAATTATGTAAATGAAATGTGGACGAGATGAATGATTTAAATGTGATACCATTTTTGCCCCAACGGCTGGAAAGGGAGTGGTGGATAATGTAAAATGATTGCATATTTTTTTGCCCCAACAGATGAAGGGTTTTGGGAAAATACGATGAAGACATGTCTATTTTTGCCTCAATAGATGTAGGGATTTTTGCCAAGTGTAGGATGTCACGATCATGTAAGATGTATCTTGTTGTGGGAAACTCAAATCAAAATGTGGTTATCACAAATTTGGGGTTATTCGATGCTATTGAAGAATGTGCCTTTAGCCATCATTGATATGTAAAAATGAATATGCAAAGATAAAAATAGTCAACTTCAGAGGGTCAAATAGTGATTGTCGGATAATTCCTATGGTCAAAACCAATCACCTTAGCTAAGGCTAGTCACCATGATTATTTTCAAGGAGATGTGTAATAATGATATGTGATTTTGTCCATGTTTTAAGCCCCATGAACTAGGCTATCAATGGCTACTTTTGTGCAAATTGTTGGCAAAGTTTCATGCAAAAATGTGAAGTACCAAATATGATTATGATTTCAAATAAGGGGATATGGAATGATGAAAATGACCAAGTGTCCTTATGGTAGGTTATTCATATTACCAAATTGCATGGATGCAAATCGCTGCAATCTCCAAGTGTATAAAATAACCCACTAGATACAAGGTTCACTTGAATGTTGTTTAAACTTGGCAAGTATACAAATGTGATGATTGATAATGGACAATGATATGGAAATGCATTATTTATGATGAGGATGATGGTTATGGTCATTTTGTAAAAATTTGGACCATTTTGGAGTGTTTTGTAACTTGTTATATGATTTTACGACTTTTGGTTGCAAATGAAAATTATGCATCCAAATCAGTTGGAACCTTCACAAAACCTGTTAATATGATGAAAATGATGCATGAATGTAATATGGAGATATTTGGTGGAGGTAAGCCACTATTTTGTAATGATTTGGTATTTTGTCAATTTTGATGCCAAACACCAGTTGGTGCTTTCAGCATGCATAGACATCCACCGGTATTTGGGTGTTTTGAAAATACCTTGGTGTGCTTCAGTGCACCAGGGAATGCCCATGGGAATCTCAAGGTGCCTGAAGCAGCTATAAAAAGCTTTTTGGGTGGAATTTGAGTTCATTTGCATGTTTGTGAGTTTTTGAAGCTGCATATGGGAGAGTTAGGTGGAGTGGAGTGGAGTGAGGTGAAGTGATTTGGGTGTGGAAGCTATGGCAATAGAAGGAGCAAATGCAGGTGCTGGGGATGGAGTGTGAGCTACTGAGGTAAGTCCCTTGTTTTGTGCAAAATATTTTATGTTTTAATTATTTTTTATTTTATTTTATTTTTTGAACATGTGTTAATGATAAATATTTTGTGTTATGCTGCAGCTTAGGATTTTGGAGGCTCGACACCGGTTCTTGCCTTACATCCCTAGGATGAGAAAGGTTTTGGTGGAGGAGGAGTGGGAGCTGCTAGAGGTTTTGGGGCTAGTAGAGGTATCCCAGATTGATGTAGTGAGGGTGGATGAGGGATACCTCTCTGCCTTGGTAGAGAGGTGGGATCTGGATAACACTTGAGGAAGTATATCGCATCCTCAAGGTGATAGTTGAGGGGATTCACATTAATATTGGATGTGATCAGGGGGTAGAGATGAAGAAGATGTTTGGAGAAAATAGGGAGAGTGTGAGGGTGGAGTGTGGGGATATTATGTACTTGTCCATGTATGTGTATAAGGAACTGGATGCCCTTCAGGTGTTAGTGATGTTCATGTTGGCCAACATCATGGCCCCGAATAGCATTGGCTATAGGTTTCCTTGGAAACTTATAGGATTGGTGAGTGATATGCTCACTATGCAGCAAGTGTATGCATGGGCTCCTGCATTTTTGGTGTAGGCATACTGGGAGATCTATGAGGTGAGGAGGTAGGGGAGGAAGGGATTGGGATGCAACTTGCTGCTATAGTATTGGGGATGGGAGCACTTCAGCATGGCTCATTCAAAGGGCTTATCGATGGTAGGCTTGGGTAGGGAGCAACCCTATGCTAGAAGATGGATAGTGGCAAAGGAGGTATAGTAGAGTCATCCTATGTGGATGAGTGAGTGGTACAGGGGTTTTTGGGCTAGATTGACATGGAGGTCTTGGTGGGGTACCAGGTGGACAGGATATGGATGGCATCTATGGTGGGTGAGGTAGGCTTGGTGGGTGGTTGGGTGTTATCAGAGTGAGGCTGAGTATATTTAGTTTTCTCTGGTGCTTCGATAGTTCAGCCTGAGGTAAGGGGTTCCAGGTGAGTCAATGCTCTATAGGAGGTATCAAGAGGAGATGGGGTTACCATGTATGAAGCCATGGAGGGAGGTGTATGAGGATGATTAGGAGATAGAACTCCCTAATATATATTATGTGGAGACTTCTTCAAAGTACGATGCATGGTTCGATATGCAACCACCATGGGCACCGACTCTAGTAGCAACTAGATATGGAGATGATGGTGAGGGTGAGGAGACCCATGAGGCTACCAAGTAGCAGAGGTGCCTTCGATCTGACAGTTGAAGGAGGAGTAATAAGGGTGCAACTCGGTAGGCTCCAAGGATTGGGGGAGATGGTAGAGATGGGAAGGATGTGGAGGAGACTTCGGATGGACCTCCAGGTCAGAGTGAGAATAATTGGGTGAGGCTAGAGTAGTAGGTGGTAGAGCGGGGCGTGATGGTGATGGCTCAATATGAGAGGGTCATGAGGCTCCAAGTAGAGCTATCAAAGAGGGAGAACCAATATAATGTTGACATAGCGCGCCTTAGATCTCGACAGAGATATATCGAGGCTTTGGAGGATAAGTTGATAAAGCATCATATTCCTCTTCTAGATCCTCTAGCCTCATATGTATTCAAGGCTGCTAGGAAGAGTGAGTCTAGGCATAGTGCTAGGTCTAAGACTCCTACTAGGTCACAGGGATCCTCTTGGAGGACATAGCTAGTGCTTAGATGCACTTTTTGTATATGAGCCTTGGTTCTCCATTGTATGTAGCATTTGGGCATTCATTGTATATGCCATATTTATACATATATATATACATGGCATTTAATTTTATGTTATATGTTTTTATGTGAATGCTTTTATTTATATGGATTATTAATGCATATGATATGTTATGGATGATTAATACAAGTGGAAATATATGGATGATTAATGCAAGGTGGAAATGTATGCACATGTTGTAATGATCATTCATAGTTTAGATTTTTTTTGGCAATTTTATAGCATTGTTATTTTAATTAGGGGCACCAAAATTGGTGGCTTGTGTGGCATATGACTCATGAAGTGACATGGATGTTGATATAGAATAATATATGGATGTTGATATGGAAAACTGATTGTTTTGCAGAGACTCAAACATGCTAGTGGTATCAAACGAACTCACTAAAAATACCGAATCCCTCTAGGATCAAATGTGTGTGCAATGAATTTAGTTATCGAATAATGAGAATGGTAATACCTCAAGGCAATCGAGAACCAATGTGTGTGCAAGTGAGTTCATTAACTCATATTGAGGAAATTGGGTGTGACCTATTATGGATGAGATCTAGAAGCTAGCTTTTCTGTATGTGCGGTCAAAGGTTTCTTTAAAAGATATTTATAGCCATGCATGAGCATACTCCACTACCAGTAAAGCATCTATAGCTCCGATGGAGGTTGACTCCATAGTCCAAGAATTTTTATTTCTTGAGTTTTGGAGATGACTACCTAACCATCTGACTAGAAATGTAGTATGATCCTTACAACCCAATAATAAGTGGTGTGTGATGTAAAAGATTTAGAGCTTTGGAAAATTAGACTCTCAAGTTAAGTGTAATGAGAATTGTATCCCATAATTACTAATATATCTTTTGAATTTCGAAGAAACTATGATAGTGGTGAAAACCACTATTTTTGTGGACTATGTTGCATGATAGGACAAGCGAGGATTACCCTTTTCACTTCGAGGTTTAAACCAAGTATGGTGTTATCCCTCTTTTACACAAGATATTTTTAAGATGTGGGATTGTGTTTGGTTCAAGAATGTTTTGGAATCAATTTATAAAACTCAATATTTTCTTAGTGAAGATGTGTAATGGTCCTAAAAGGAACTCGACATGTATTTGGATTTTGCTTAAAACACTAGGACTGGCTGAGTGACCGAAAACACCTAGGAATTATGGATGTATGAAGGCAAATGAAAATTTGACTTGGTGGAATTGTGTGGATGATGTTGTGAAGGTGTCCCTGATTAAGGAAACATGACTTTATTGGACCAATTCAAAATATTGAACTTAATAAATTATCCCTAATATGAAATGTGAAATGTGGATGTGAATGCAATGTATGAAATGCAAAATGAAATGTGTGTGAATGCAATGTTTTGGAATGAAATGCAATGTTTTTGAATGAAATGTATGCAAATGAAGTGCAATGTTTTTGTGTATTAGCCATGTATATATACATATATATCAATCCCATTATGCATAGAATACTTTCAAGTGTATAAAATTAAGTGGTTTGGGTTCATTCTCTCCCTCTAGACTAGCAAGCCTATAAGTATCATTACCCACTCTTTGAGGGACAATGTATGGAACCAAACAATTAGCTGTGAATTTATTATGAAGATATGGCAATGCATTTGTGTTTTGTTGATTCTCTTTAAGGACAAGATCTCCTAATTTGAATTCACGTAGATGAATTTTGGCATTGTAAGCATACTTTAGATAGTATTGATAAACTTGTAAATTTACAAGGAGGTGTAGACACCTAAAACATGTCATGTTTAGGAGAACTACTTACATAGGCACATTCATAGGCCATATGACTAAACCTTGGACTTTCCAAGTATCAAAAGTGGTCCTCGCCACTCATCTGGGGTATTCTAGGCCCATTCAAGCTTAGTCACTATAAACTAGGGTGGCTGGACCTTGGCTGCTCAAGCTAAGAGTGGCCAGACATTAGCCACTATAGATGACAGTGGCAAAATATTAGTCACTACAGACAATAGTGACTAAGCCATAAAAAGAATTTTTTTGACAAATAGGCCTAATCAGGGGTAGAAGTGGCAGTCTGCATGCAATAAAGGTGAGCGGGAGTAACTTTGCATTCTCCTTCATGACCAGTTCACATGGAGGACTTGAGTCTAAATTTAGACTTTAGTTAATTGGTATTTAAATATAGAAAAGACAAAAGCTTCTCATGCTAACATCCACTACGCATGAGGAATTCAATCCTAGGGTTTTGAACATAGACCTAGGGTTTCACACTTTATAAGGAGCAAACCTAAAAGCACTAGGGGACCTTCTTAAATCAATTAAGGGGACCTTATTGAATCAATTAAGGGGAATTTATGAGACCTTATTTCAATTAGAGAGAGGGAACATCATACATCAAAACTTTGAACATGTTGGATCATTGAGGAGAGCTTCTAGAGACTTGGAGAGCTTCCCTTGGAGATCGATTCTTGTAGTAGAGCCTTGTCGGATTGGAGGGAAAATCTAAACCCATAAGGTAATAATTTTAACATTAGTATCATACTTGAGCCCATAGCCATTGGATCAATAGAGAGATATTTCACCTTAGCGATCGTTGTCTTAGACAGTGGCCCGCAACCTAGTCTAGGGTTTTAGGTGCTAGTTTCTTTTATTCTAATTTCTCTTTCATTTCATTAGCATAAGCTTTATTTCATTTATTCTCTTGCATAGTACTAGTTTCATTGCATTTATTGAGCTTATTCATTGCTAACAACCTCATACGGGGAGGCAATCTCAAACATCTAAGTGTGTGTTGTTGTTTCATTGCTTACAGGGCCATAGGTGCATCTACAACATACGAAGCAAGAGGATCCCTCTAGGAAATATACCTAGAGAAGGAGGCATCTGTAAGCCCTCATACATTTTCATGTGCATCACCGAGAAGCCTTTTATAAGCATGCCACCCCTGTGTGAGGGGGATATTTTATACATCTGATGCCCCCCTTGTGTAAAATCATGTATCAAACAAAGGGTATCCCTTAGAGGGATTTATATGTAATCGAACAGTGGAAATATCAATACAAGAGAATTAATTCATTTATTTCTTTGCATTCTTGTTGTGTCTTCTTTTACGCATTTCATTTAAGATGCATTCTTAAAACATTAATAGATTTAATTAAATCACAAGTAGGAAAGGTCATAGGGGCCAGTGCACCACTTCCCCAGGGTCGCTATAGATGGCGATCACGGTGGGAATTACAATAATTTTTCATTCTTGGCCTGAATACTAACTTAGTTTTATGTGTAGGTTTAGCCACTCTGATCTACAATAGCCAACAGTTAGCCACTCTGGTCTATAGTTGCCAGGAGTCAGCCACTCTGTTCTATAGCGTTCAGAAATCAGTCGCTCTGGTCGACAGTGACCAAAACTAGAGTGTAGTAGAGATCAAAAAATTGATTCTCTAAGCTGGATTAAAGGTTGGTACTACTCTTCTGACACTCTATGGTTTTTTTTTTTGTTTCCATTTTCTTAAAAATAGTGATAATTAAGACATATTTCAATTTGGAAAACTAAAATAATGAAAGAAGAATGAACTTGCATCTCACACATCTTAGGTTCTTTTAAATTTTTTCACTAGGCATTGCTAGGAACAATGACTTTTGTATGCAAATTTCACCCTAGAATCCAACGTGCTAGAAACTGTATTTTGTTTTCTTGCTTTGGGACCTTTCTAAAGGCCATACTTGCACCTAATAGAGTGCATTCATTAATCTCATAGTAGCTATGCACCTTTCTAAAATTGAAACACATTCTGCATTAGGCATATAGGAAAGGGTCATTGCTACTGTATGATGCATTATTATTCATGCAAACTTAAAATGAACACCACACACACATGCATCATTTAAAAATTGGGGAGTTGGATTTCATCACCAACCCTTAATTCAGTCCGATGACATTGGCATTCATCTCCTTCCACCGGTTTTCCCCCTAGAGCTTCCTAGAAATGGATTGAGGAACTTGCTTATAGTGTCACTAAGTTATTTGTGTTCAAATTGTCCCCCACTATTGGAATCATTGGTTCAGAGTGGAAGAGCCAAGCGAACCCCCCACTGGGATTTAAGTGGTGTACCCTAGTATCTTTTGAGAAATCATGTTTGGCATAAGTGTGCTTGATTATCACTATGGACGAGTCTCCTCATTCTCAATCCAAAGTAAAACAAGAAATCAAAGAAACAACAAATCATCAAGATACAACAAACAATTTAGGGCACACTTAAATTGATAATCAATATAAACATTTGCTTGATATTGTTTGGTTATATTTAAGTGCAACATAAAACTAAAGTCCTAAAATGAAATGGTCAAAACAAGAAGTAAACACCCTCGGTCTTATATCGAAGGGGAATTTGAAGCAACTCAGGCGAAGTCATAGTAACATTGAAAGACCTACCCGTAAGACCATGAGACGTAGTTCTATGAGTCTAAGGAGTGAGAACTCAACCCTTGGGGGATCTCCTCAAGAAACCCCAAATAGGGAGGAACATCATAGAACTACATCGCATAAGGACAAAGAGGCTTCATGGCCATACTCATCAATGAGGCATGATGAGACCTCAAAGGCCTCCTCTATACACACAAAACCCTCTCAAATACATGATGAGACCTCAAGAGATTCCTCCCCACATGGACATAAGGGAGGGTCTAAAACCCACTCTTCACACAGGGATGACAAGGATTCCATGCCTCCATATTCTTGGAGAAATAAGGTGACCACAAACCCTTCATCATAAAAAGGACATGTAGGGGTTACAACATCCCACCATTCACATGAAACACTTAGAATAGATCAACCCACTGAGGGGAAGGAAACTAGAGATACATCCAATAATAGACATCAAATAGATACTATCCTTTGTACAAGAGGAATGATTCCAATAGACTATGACCTCATTGGGATAAATGACATCCCATGGGATCATCCATGGAAAACAAGACAGTTAGATGAGCTGGATCAGATTTATTCGAGGCCACCTCCCAAAACCATATCTATGGAAAATTTTGCATTTGGAAGCTCATAAACCGTGACTTGTAATCCCACTTCTAATACTGGAGATGCCTCAGGGTGACCCCTCAGTAAACATAAAGAGTCTAATCATGAAGACACTCAACAATACACTGAATAAGTTACACTATCTAGCAAGAGAAACGACACATCAAAAACCTCTTCGAGGAATCTATGAGTCAAGACCACAAGAATAGGTTTAGACAAGCACGAGTCTTCCATAACAGTGCAAATTAATCACATGCGATTGTTAGAGAATACCTTGTGCAAAGAGTGAGAGCTTGTATAATCTCTCGAGCATGATAAACAAAGAGAATGGTTGTTGTGCCAACATGAGCAATGGTTAAGAGAGCAAGCTGAGCAACTAGCTCATGATAACCAACAAGTAAATGGTAATTATCATCAAAGAGATCAACACACTAACTCACCAAGAGAGGGGCACACTAGGTAAGAAGGAAACCCGTAAAAAACCACCCACCAAATCATGAGCGAAACCCAACTAGTGGGGAAAGGGTAAACCTAATATATCAGGATCAAACACATCTTGAATCCCCTCGTAGGAGGGATAAAAATGGAGCAAATCAAGTGGATAGAGGGCTAACTCCATTGCCACCATTAAAATAAATGTAGTAAATCTTCAACCAATTGAGCGAGGTGAGAAATATCATATTCCCTAATATACCTCTTATTTATCCCAACCATCCTAAGCCAAAAGGATATAGGAAAGATCAAATTTTCCCTTATCATAGGATATCGAGGCATAATATTGAGGTTTGTGTTGGTTTTAAGCATCAAGTGCAAAACATGATTGAGGCGATAGAGCTCAAAGTTGACAAACCATTAGATCCCAACAATAGAGATATGGGTATTTACAAAAACCCACTGCCAAATCCCCTAGAGGTCAAGGGGCCCAAGTCAATCATGTCCGAGTGGATATACCTACCCATGAGTGTGTTGTTAATATAGCAACCAGGAGTAAATAGTATGGTCAACCACAACCTCTTACAACTCCCATTAATTCCCTAGCTACACCTAGGCAGAGTTAGGGACAAAACAATCTTCTAGGTCCACCAACTCGACCTATGGTGACTATTCAGAGTAGACTTGAGCAAAACTTACAAACGACTCCGACTAAGCTATCCATCTATGAGATCATACAATTGTACCCAAAGCACAGGGAGACCTTGATGGAGATTTTAAGGTTGATTGAGCTCCAACCACAAGATTCAAATACATTCATCCATTTTGTGGGACAAGTACAAGAATTCCAAGAACCTATAATCTGATTCTACGATTACAAGATTAAGACAGTACCCACTACCTTACGAGACCCTTTGCTGCACATTATGGCATCAGTAAATTATTTACCTTTCTAACGGGTCTTGATAAATACAGGTTCATCCATCAACATCATCACAACAATAGCAATAGAGCACCTCAAGATCCCCAAGTCTCATATAATTTCTGGAGCCTACACATTGAGGGCTTTCAATGATGCCTTATACAATATTGTGGGAACGATAGTCTTACCTATAAATGTGGGGTATAAGACCATCCTCGTGATGTGTCATGTCTTGGAAGGGGCCATGCAATACAACATCCTCTTAGGGTGACCTTGGATAAGGGACATGAAGTGTGTTACTTCAATCTTACATCAATGTGTTAAGTATGTGCATGATAACAAAGTCTACATGGTGTTGGCTAATTAGGATCCTTTCAAATATGTCCATTAGGTGGATTTCCAAGAGAATGTGTGATTCCCTCTACCCACTTGTATGTTGTACTTTCATCTCTAGCTATGCAACTAAATGAAAAAGACAAAGGGGTGCAAAAATACCCATCTACATCAACACCTCATTTAGCGCCCAACATGACTAATGCTTCTAAGAAACCATCAATGTCTAAGCCAAAATACAATAAGAAGATAAAAGCATCCATGGGGGAGGAAAGGAAGCTCAAGGAAGCGCTAACCATAGCCATTGATAAAGGTCCAAATACCATGGAAGAAGAAGATATCCAAGATCAAGTCGAATACGATGACTACCACCCCGCTTCGCCAATGTCATCATGGGGTCATCCACCTTGCATGCAACTATACAATTGGAAAGTACAGGGATATGAGAATACCTTGTGTAGAACATAGCATTCATACCCATAATAGAGTCTACACAAGACATGGGACGACCGAAAGACTTAAGACCACCAGTGGGAACAGTGGTTCCACTTGGAATCCCTCCCAACCAGACAAAATTTGTCTATGCTAGACTAGACTGTGCCCATATGTCTACCGATGTGGAAGAGGACAATGATAAATTATTCACTGTTAATGTTCATTACCTCTCTAATCTGGAGTTTTCTCTAAGCTACTTTGAACATTGCCATTGGTATGGTTATGATCTTGGTATGTATGAGAAGGGGTGAAGGCGACCATACGAGCCACAATACTAGCTTCCCACTGATAGGTTTAGGTTAGGATATCACATCAGAGGTCGAGATGACTCTCTAGTAGTAGCCTTGGATAGATTGAGCTTGGGGTTAGGAGAAGACATCTATTTTATTCCTTATCACCCACTAAGTGCAAGAATTATGAGCAATAAGCAAGTGGTCGTGGTAAGCATACCGTCGCCAAAAATTTATCATCCAATCCCTATAATTGATGCCACCCCAATGGGTTACAACTCATGGGATGATGAACAAGAAGAAAATAGATATGTGGCAAGTGATTATGAAGCACAAGTAGGCTTGGCCTATCATGGGCCTCATTATTTATATAGATTTACTTGGTCCATCCACAATGAGAGTGGATACATATCGGATGAGAGTAGCTATGAGTCATAAGACTTGATAGAGAGAGCCTATCTAGGATCAAGGCATTTTCCCCAAAGCTTGGGGCAAGAGACTAATGTAAATGGCTTCTGCACAAGTGACGAAGAACTTGAGAAATAAAGAGATATGACATTGTTCTTTTATGGTTTAAAATGTGAGCAAGGGGGCATAGTAGAGATAGTCTTTATCACACCATAGGGTGCTCCATTACCCTTATCATTCAAACTAGACTTCCATTTCACAAACAACAACACAGAGTATATGGCCCTGATATTGGGACTTCAGACATCCATAACAATGGGCATTAAAATATTGAACATCTTTGGTGACTCCTTGCTCATAGTAAACCAAGTCAAAGGCCTATTCCAATGCAGGTGCCCACTCTTGAAAGCTTATAAGGAACTTGTGGACACCTACCTAGCTCGGCTAGAATGGTACAACATCGAGGAAATCCCTCATACGTTGAAAAAAATCACAAACACCATGGCATAATTGGGATCATTAATCCCTCAAAATCCATCTACTGACTTCACAAACATTCATGTGAAAGTGCTCACATTTTCAGCAATACAACGTGACATTATTGACAACCTAGATTTAGTCAACATGATCCAGAACAAACCAAATCAGGATTGGTCCTTCAAGGTTAGAGCTTTCTTGAAAATGACCCCTTGGGAATATTTGATATCCCAAGGTCCTACGTAGCGTGGAACAACCATTCATCACATGATTGTTTCTCAATATATGTTCATAAATGCTAGACCACAAGAACAACATGCCATTTTATCCATAGAAGTTGTGGCTTATCAAGATTGGCTATCCCAATTGCGAGAATTCTTGAAGCTTGGAATGGTACCACAAGTCTTATTGTCTTGAGCCCCAGGAAGCATCCTAGGAAATTTCACAAGCTCATGATGGTAGGTGTGGTGGCCACTTCAGTGGCATGGCCATCATTAAGCACATATTTAGAATGGGTTACTATTGGCCCACTATGGAAAAATATTATTGTGAGTATGTCAAGAGATGTGTCAAGTGTCAGCATCATGCAAATATCGTACACTTGCCATAACAAGCCTTACAATCCATCTAGGCAGCATGGCCCTTATCGCAGTGGGGACTAGACTTCATTGGGAAAATATCTCCCCCATCTTCAGGCTGAAACACATTCATCATAATGGCCACAGAGTATTTCACCAAATGGATCAAAGTGATCCCCTTAACATCGACAACTGGACCAAGTATTGTAGAGTTTATACTCCACAATATCATAAGTCGTTTTGGGGTCCCTTCGAAGATAATATCGGATAATGGACCATATTTCAAGAATAAAAATGTGTGTGCTTTAATGAACAAATACCATATTCAGCATAATTTTTCAACACCATATTATCTGCAAGCAAATGGGTAAGCAAAAGCCTCAAAAAAGATCATTGTCTCCATATTGAGGAAGACAATGAAGGATAATCATAAGGATTGGCACTTACAATTTCCTCTCGCATTATGGGCATACATGACTAGTGTGTGGACGCCCACTAGGGAAACATCATTTTCACTTGTATATGGCACTGAGGCCATCATGCCCTTAGAATTGGAAATTCCAATATTGAGAGTAGTCTTGAAATATTTCATAGATGATGACACCGCACAGCAAGGCCACCTTGATCAACTAACGCTTCTTGATGAACACCGAGTCAATGCCTTGGAGCATCTCTGTGTTTATCAGAACCACCTTGCACGAGTATACAATAGTAAAGTCCATCTAAGGGAATTCAAAGTTGGAGATCTTGTGCTCAAAGAAAACCAATAGAACCCAAACCGACCACCGCACTTGGAAGATAAATTTATTGTAAACTGGATAGGACCCTACATAATTTCAAAAAGGGTTGGAACTAGAGCATATCGCCTTACATCATTGGATGGGGTTGAAGAGCCTGAACCTCTCAACATCATTCATTTGAAGGTGTTTCACACATAAAATAAAAAATATTCAAATCTTCATAAAATCAAAACATTCAAATCTTCATAATATAAAAAACATTCAAATATTCATAAAATCAAAAACATGGTCACTTAAATCACAAAAATCTCCAAAGACATCTTTAAACCCTTTGGTCAAATCATAAAAAGCTTCAAAGGTATCTTAAAGCCCTTTGATAAAATCAATCAAAAAGCTCCAAAGGCATCTTAAAGCCCTTTGGTCAAATCAATTAAAAGGTCCCAAAGGCGTCTTAAATCCCTTTGGTAAAATCATAAAAGGCTCCAAAGGTATCTTTAAGCCCTTTGGTCAAATCATAAAAATATCCAAAGGCATATTTAAGCCCTTTGGTCAAATCACAAAAAGCTCCAAAGGTATATTAAAGCCCTTTGGTCAAATCATAAAAGGCTCCAAAGGCATCTTACAGCCCTTTGGTCAAATCATAAAATGCTTCAAAGGCATCTTTAAGCCCTTTGGTCAAATCATAAAAGGCTCCAAAGGCATATTTAAGCCCTTTGGTCAAATCATAAAAGGCCCCAAAGGCATATCAAAGCCCTTTGGTCAAATAACAAAATACAAAAACAATACAAAAATAAAAAATACAAAAATATTTGCATCTTACATACACATTCACATATTTGCATTTTATTATAACATACATATCCATTGCATTTTGCATATGTTACGATCACATTCTTAAAAATGATGCCATAGTTTGTATCTCAATCACAATAATCAAATCCACCTTCATCCATGCATCCATGTGAGTAACTGTGTTTCTCAACACAACCATTTCATGTTGCTATAAGAAATACTGAGGTTTCCTAGTCATTCAACCATATCTAGTGGTCTTATTAGCTTTTGTAAAAAACCACCTTGATCAGTAAAGAGTAAGGCATAATTGTGGTAAAACCTTGGATATTTAGGATCCCATCACTAATTGAAACACTAAAATCCTAGTTGGTACAAGGGAAAGATGAAAACTGCAAAAGTGGTCTAGTTACCTTAAGTGAAAAGGATCTTCCTTGCTTATCCCCCTGTGCGATCGGTTCAAAGGTGCTGAGAATTGGCAAAAGGAAAAGCTTCACCCTACCCAATAAATTCCTTTTCTTAAATCAAAATGAGCAAAAATCTCGAAACAAAGAACAAATTCAAAATTCCAATTTCCAAAGTCATAGTTCAAAGTACCAAGAAGTACAACAACAAATCAAATAGTGATTATCATCACTACATGAATCCCTTGCTCAAAAATAAAAATTAATAAAAATAAACAGTTATTCTCATCACTACACATAAGCAATTACCCCAAATGAAATGAAGAAGTGATGGGGAGCCAATTTTAACCAATTAAAATCATAAAGAAAAAGACGCAATTTTATTTCGAAGCATGGAAAGCTTACAATTCGAAACTATGAAATTTACACAGTACAAAAAAAAATGACAGTAGAAGCCGCAACCTTCTTCTTCCCAGCCTCTCGAATCCTTCCAAAAAATCCCTATTTATAATTAAAGATTCTTGCCGTAACCGCCTTCGCAACCACCCCTGTAACCGCCGCAACGGTTTTCTGGAACTGCCTTAACGGTTTCCTGGAACTGCCTTAACGGCTTTTGGAACTGCCTTCTCTTTCTAGCCAGGTCGCGAAAACGCGACATGTCACGATTTCGCGACACTTTTCTGCCTCTGGTTCACTTCCGCCAATGTGTCGCGATATCGCGACGTTTTTCTGCTTCTGGTTCACTTTCGCCAATGTGTCGCGATATCGCGACGTTTTTCTGCTTTTGGTTCTCTTTCTCCAATGTGTCGCGATATCGCGACGTTTTTCTGCTTTTGGTTCTCATTCTCCAATGTGTCGCGATATCGCGACACTTCTTCGACTTTTGGCTTTGCTTGCCCAAGTGTCGCGATATCGCGACACTTCTTCGGCTTTTGGCTTTGCTTGTCAAAGTGTCGCGATATCGCGACACTTTTGTGGCTTTTGACTTCGACTGCCAAAGTGTCGCGATATCGCGACACTTTTGTGGCTTTTGACTTCGGCTGCCAAAGTGTCGCGATATCGCGACACTTTTGTGGCTTTTGACTTCGGCTGCCAAAGTGTCGCGATATCGCGACACTTTTGTGGCTTTTGACTTCGGCTGCCAAAGTGTCGCGATATCGTGACAACTTTGATGTCGCGATATCGCGACCATTATTTGCGCTTGCCATGGTTCTAAAATACGTCGCGATATCGCGACGACATTTGTGTCGCGATATCGCGACCATTTTTATACTTAGAAAAATTTGCAAACTTCGAACCTTTTTTGTTTTTCTTTTCGGTGATGCAAGATTGTTGTGCTCGCCCTGGATGCTCCTCGCATCGACACCCGGGTAGATTTTTTTTAGAAGTGATCCTCACTTCGAGTCGTCAGAGGAAAACCCAAACGATCAACCTCTGATTTGAACAACCATGTGGCATCTTCGATAGGTCGGTTCTTCCATTTGACCAAATACTCCGAATATTGCCTATTTCGGGTACTTCGCCTTCACGAGTGTCGAGTATGTCTTCAATTTCTTCTTTGTCTAGAGTGGATGCAGGAATGTTCCACAGATCCGAACTGGGTGGTTCACTACAACTTCCTGCATGATATTCAACCAAGTCTGAAATATTGAAGATAGGTGAAATATTCAGTTCACTTGGTAGATCAACTTCATAGGCATTGCCTGAATCTCGTTTACCTATGATCCGGCATGGTCCAAACTTCTTCATCTTCAACTTATTGTATGTTTTTCGAGGAAAACGTTCCTTACGCAAATGAACCATGACTTCATCCCCTACCTGGAATTCTTTGAAACGCCGCTTCGATCTGCTCTGGCTTTGTATGAAGCATTCATTTGATTGATATGATGTTGTACCTCTTCATGTAAATTCTTCATGTGTGCTCGCAAAGTCTTCAACTTCAAGCATCGCACTTGTCTGCTTTATCCATCGGTCTTAACTCGAAGCGTTTCTCGGTCGTACCCATGCACAATCTGGAATGGTGATTTACCAAGATCTGCGATTGATAGAATTGTTGTAAGCAAACTCGCCTCGTGGTAAAATCAGATCCCATCCCTTGGGTTTATCTCCTACCGGACATCGTAGAAGATTACCCGGACTTCGTTGACTACTTCGGTCTGTCCATCATCTCATGGATGGTACGCAGAACCGAATTTCAAGTCTATTTTCAGCTTCTTCCATAAGGTTCTCTAGAAATACCCCACAAATTTGGTATCTCTGTCCGAGACAATGCTTTGGGGTAGACCATGAAGTCGGACTACCTCCTTGAAGAACAAGCCGACAATGTGAACCGCATCACTTGTCTTCTGACATGGAATAAAATGGGCCATTTTCGAAAACCTATCAACAACAACAAAAATGGCATCATTTCCACGTTGTGTTCTTGGCAGACCAAGAACAAAATCCATGCCGATGTCCTCCCACGGTCTCTCCGGTATAGGCAATGGCTGGTACATTCTTGTATTCTGGTTGACACCTTTTGCCATCCGGCACACTCTGCAACCCTCGCACAAATCTGGTCACATCTTGCCGCAACCGTGGCCAATGGTAATTCTCACTAACAAGAGCAATGGTCTTATCACGGCCAAAATGCCCTGCTAGTCCTCCGCTATGTTTCTCTTTGATCAAATTTTCCCTCATGGAACTTCGTGGAATGCACAACTGATTCTGTCGAAACAACATCCCATCTTGGATCATGAAATCCAACCACTTAGTGCGATCCACAGTAGTAGGAGACACACATGTTGTCCATGCCTCTGAAAAATCTGGATCTGCTGGGTATAAACTCTTGAGTTCATCAAACCCAACAACCTGCACTCTCATTTCTATCAACAAATTATGCCTTCTACTCAAGGCATCTGCAACTCTATTAGATTTGCCACTTCTATGCTTTAGTACAAAGGTATAACTCTGCAGGAATTCAACCCACTTCAAATGTCGTTGGTTAAGTTTACCTTGACTATTAATATACTGCAAAGCTTGATGGTCAATATATAAAACAAACTCTTTGGTTAGCAAATAATGTCTCCATTTCTTAAGAGCCTGAATTATAGCATAGAATTCTTGATCATAAACAGAGTATTTCTTTCTAGCATCATTCAATTTTTCACTAAAGTATGCAACAGGTTTACCTTCTTGACTCAACACAGCTCCAATGGCACTGCCATTGGCATCACAGTCAACCTGAAACACTTTATTAAAATCTGGAAGTGCCAGAATGGGCTGTTCTGTCACTTTCTTCTTCAATATGCTCATGTTGGTATCTGCCTTGGCAGTCCACTTAAATTCTCTCTTATCCCCTCTCATAGTTTCTGTTAGGGGTGCACAAATACTGCTAAAGTCTCTAATAAACTTTCTATAGAAACTTGCAAGACCGTGAAATGATCTTACCTCTGTTACATTCCTTGGGGCAGGCCATTCAAGGATAGCCTTCACTTTCTCAGGATCCATTTTCAGACCCTCCTCTGAGATGACAAATCCCAGGTATATCAACTCTTTCTATACAAAACTGCACTTCTGTATATTTATCAATAATTGCTCCTCACGCAATTTTTCAAAAACTGTCCGAACATGCAACAAATGTTCATCCAAAGTTTTACTAAAAATCAGAATATCATCCAGATAAACTATCACAAACTTTTCCAGGAAGTCACGCAATACCTCATTCATCAGCCTCATAAATGTACTGGGTGCATTAGTCAATCCAAATGGCATAACTAACCACTCATACAAACCCTCTCTGGTTTTAAAGGCTGTCTTCCATTCATCACCCTCTCTAACACGTATCTGATGATATCCGCTCTTCAAATCAATCTTAGTGAAGTATTTAGCTCCACTCAAGCAATCCATTATATCGTCCATTCTGGGTAATGGAAAGTGATATTTAATGGTAATTTTATTAATGGCTCGGGAATCAATGCACATTCGCCATTCGCCATTCTTCTTTGGTGCAAGTACTGCTGGCACTGCACAAGGGCTCAAACTTGCTCGAATCAAACCCTTCCTCAACAATTCCTGAACTTGTCGGTTCAACTCCTCATTCTCAACAGGAGACATTCTATGGGCTGCCTTATTGGGTAAGCTAGATCCTGGCATTAAGTCAATCTGATGACTAATCTTCCTCATTGGCGGAAAACCCTCAGGCACATTGTCTGATATAATATCAAGAAATTTTGCTAACAGATGTTCAACTTCTGCTGGAATGTCAGTAGTATCTTCTCTTTTTATAGTAGGAATTAATGCATAACACATTGAATCCCTCTTTAAACCATCCAAAATATTTTTGCCATCTACTAAACAAATTCTAGCATTATTGCATACCTTTTCCTCAACCTCCTTCAATGGCTTCAGTTTTGTGGCGTACTCCATCTTTTGTCGGGGAATAGGTATTTGCATGTCCATCATGCATCGCACGTCTATCAAATTGCCATGGTCTTCCAAGCAACAAATGGCAAGCATCCATCGGCAAAATATCACACGGACCTCATCCTGGTATCTTCCAATTTTGAACTTGACCAAGCATTGTTCACTGACCAATGCTCTATGATCCTTCTGCAACCATGCAATCCGGTATGGATGCGGGTGCTGTCTTCTTTCTAACTTTAACTTAGCTACCATTTCCTTAGAAACCAAATTATCTATACTACCATTATCAATAATAATATTACAGATTTTACCTGAACATTTGCACCTCGTGCGGAATAGGCTTTTTCGCTGATCTGGTTCCTTCTCTTCATTCAACAAAGTTCTCCTTGTGATCATCACTTCTCCGTGCTCTGCTTCTTCAGAGTGCTCAGATTCAACACCATCCTCAACAACCGCAGCTTTGGAATTACCTTCAAGCCTTCTGTTCGATGTTTCTTGGTGTTTGGGACACTCATATGATCGATGCCCTTCTTCTCCGCAATTAAAATAGGTTCCACAAAATCTGCCTCTGCCATATCCGCGTCCACCTCTACCTCGTCCCATTTGATAATCATTGTTCTGATTACGGGGTCGGTAAGCATTCTCCTCCTTCTGTTCTCGGCGATTGCTGGTTTCACCAGTCTATTTTTGATCATCATATTTAATTCCACCGGTTCTTCCACCAGCTTCTTCCACCACGACCTCTTCCTCTTTGCTTGCTGTCAAATCTGCGGTTCAGTTTCTCTTCCACTTTCAGAGCAAACTGGTAAGCATCTTCAATGTTGTTCATTCGAACCAGACTCAATTCTTCTTGCACGCTGGTTCTTAACCCATTAATGTAACGGGCCACTCTCTCTTTATTTGCTTCCGTATGACCGGTTCTAATAGAAATTTTAAAAAATTCCTCCGTATATTCTTTAACGGACTTGCTGGACTGGCGCAAACTCTACATTTTTCTCAGCAGATCTAATTCGTAATCTGCCGAAATAAACTGCCATTTCAGTTTTTCCACCATTCGATCCCACTTGGTGATCTTTTCTTTGCCTCTCCGGTTTCTTTCCAGCTGCACTCCTTTCCACCATATGCCAGCATGGCCTTTCAATTTTGTTCTGGCAAATTTAATTCGATTTGGATCTTCAACGTCCTCATATTCGAAATATTCCTCCATGTCATTAATCCAGTCGATTAATTCTTCTGGATTTAAATTTCTAGAATATGTGGAGACGTCAATCTTTGGTCTTTTCCCAATTTGCGAAATGGCTTTAATCATTTGTGATTCTGTGACACTCATTTCTTCTTCTTCTTATTTAGATGGGTCTTCAACTCCGTCATCATCGCTTCGATCTTCTCCTCTCGGCTCTACTCCTCTGTGAAATTCTTCCTGCAAGGCCAACACTTGCCTCTGTAATGCTTGGAAGTCTCCTTCAGGAACCACGTTCCTTCCAGCACCACGATTTCTTCGCGGCGGCATTCTGCTTCACAGTTTCTCAAAACCCATAACCCCAGATCTTGGTGCGAGCTGCCTCACGTTCGGCGCTCTGCTCACACACTCAGAATCTTGTTGCTCTGATACCACTTGATGGGGAGCCAATTTTAACCAATTAAAATCATAAAGAAAAAGATGCAATTTTATTTCGAAGCATGGAAAGCTTACAATTCGAAACTATGAAATTTACACAGTATAGAAAAAAAATGATAGTAGAAGCCATAGCCTTCTTCTTCCCAGCCTCTCGAATCCTTCCAAAAAATTCCTATTTATAATTAAATATTCTTGCCGTAACCGCCTTCGCAACCACCCCTGTAACCGTCGCAACGGTTTTCTGGAACTGCCTTAACGGTTTCCTGGAACTGCCTTAACGACTTTTGGAACTGCCTTCTCTTTCTAGCCAGGTCGCGAAAATGCGACATGTCATGATTTCGTGACACTTTTCTGCCTCTGGTTCACTTTCGCCAATGTGTCGCGATATCGCGACGTTTTTCTGCTTCTGGTTCACTTCCGCCAATGTGTCGCGATATCGCGACGTTTTTCTGCTTTTGGTTCTCTTTCTCCAATGTGTCGCGATATCGCGACATTTTTCTGCTTTTGGTTCTCATTCTCCAATGTGTCGCGATATCGCGACACTTCTTCGACTTTTGGCTTTGCTTGCCCAAGTGTCGCGATATCGCGACACTTCTTCGACTTTTGGCTTTGCTTGTCAAAGTGTCGCGATATCGCGACACTTTTGTCTTCCAAAGTGTCGCGATATCGCGACACTTTTGTGGCTTTTGACTTCGGCTGCCAAAGTGTCGCGATATCGCGACACTTTTGTGGCTTTTGACTTCAGTTGCCAAAGTGTCGCGATATCGCGACACTTTTGTGGCTTTTGACTTCGGCTGCCAAAGTGTCGCGATATCGCGACAACTTTGATGTCGCGATATCGCGACCATTATTTGCGCTTGCCACGGTTCTAAAATACGTCGCGATATCGCGACGACATTTGTGTCGCGATATCGCGACCATTTTTATACTTAGAAAAATTTGCAAACTTCGAACTTTTTTTGTTTTTCTTTTCGGTGATGCAAGATTGTTGTGCTGCCCTGGATGCGCTGCATCAAGAAGAGAAGGGAATGGAGCTTGAATCCCTGGAATTCTCACATCATACAAAACTGGAAGGATAAATCCTTACGCATGATGATATGTCTATTACATAAGCTTTTGGAATTTGTGTATACCAATGTTTGAATGTGGATCATCTAGCTTAGGTAACCCAATACTGCCTAGTGGTATAATCCAACTAAGTCCAACATAAGGATAAGATGAACTCTCGAGGATCCCCAATATTAGCAATGGGCTGAAAGAATCCCACCTAACATCGGAGGAAATTCCTGAGCTCTATCTAAATATATTCATGTGCACACATAGAGAGAATTAATATCTAGGTACATGGTGAAAAGTCTTATTTTCAAAAGTCTTGTATGGTCAGTACACAACTACTGATAGGGTAACTAGAGTGTTTGAAGTCTCAGGAGAGAAACCTCAAAAATTCCTAAATAGAAACGAAATGTATCATAAACCACATCATCAAATTTATTTATAATCTTCTATAAATTAGGGGGTATTAATAAAATAAACTAAAAAGTGATCATATGTCAGAAATGATATTTAGATGGCCATTGATTATTTTATATCTTTTAAATTATAGAAGCTTATCCAGAAAATACATTCATTCCACATCACTACATCACACATATGGATGGTTTAAAATAATTAATTCTTATTATTAGAATTATTATTTAACATTCATGGTCATTATACTTTCTATGGTATCACCCATTAGATTGTCAAAATAATAGCATATGCATTCCTTGTTTTTTAAGTGATTAAAACATACAAGTTCATTCACATTAAATTACACATTGCATACATCATATACATAACGCATTACGTATTACATGCACCATATCATCACATAAGTTAGATGCACACAATGAAATCAAAATCAAACATGCATTTAACAATAGACATTGCATTCATAAATACATAAATCATAACTCATCCATTCACATCTAAAAATCACATCATAATCTACATATCCAAAAATCATAAAATCCATCATTAGATCACTACATGATACATCACGTCATATAACAATATTTAGATCATATCTCATCTACATAAACACCCATCTAAACATCCACATCATCATAAATATCATCTATCATCTATCATATACATAAAATCATCATAATACCATCATCACATCTCATTATAAAACAAATAACAACAAAAACATAAGTAATAAATGATACACATAATGAGTCAGAACATAAAGGGGGTCATATAAATATGTGTGTCAAAAGTATGGATGTACAAAATCGCCCATAGGCTATAGTCATATAGGTCAGGAAGACCTCAAAAATGATAAATCAAAGTGCATTATTAGTTAAACACATGGCCTGTACCCCCAGCATCACTGCCCCCTATGGTCATGTCATGCGTAGAGTGATGTGATCCTACTGGTCTCTCTGTGCGAGTCTGAGTCCTCTAGCTAGGATGGACGAAAGACTACCCTAAGGTGGAGCACCCATTGACCTATGAACCACCTACACCTGGTGCCTTCCTAGGGACAATCCCATGCCTCCTAAGCTGCATCTAGAGAGAGGTGATGTGACCAACCTACCCTTGGATCCACCCCTCGTAATCATCTAGCAATGCTTGCAAGTGTAGAATCTTTGTCTCCAGATCTGCCCTAGTATCATCCTGTGGAGTAGGAGGAACAACAAAATGTATCCTAGTGGCACCGCCCCTGACAGTAGCCTAAAAATACTAGATCTATAGCGTGAGCTGCTCTATGGTGGCATCCCGCTATGCTATGGTAGCATATTGCTATTATACCTAGATCTTGGTCGATTGGAGCTCAGCCTCAACCTCATGCAACTATGCTATCAAAGGAGAATCTCTCTCCTCGAGATCTAGATCCTCCTCATCCTCCTCAGGAGTCTCCTGCTCCTCTGTTGCCATCTGCTCTATAGGATAGCCCCATGCCTTAGTCCTAGCTTGAACTCTACACCCTATCAGATTTGCACCATCACCTCCGCCATCATCCTTGCGACCTAAATTACCATCACCATACCACATTTGATCCCCCCACCATTGAGAAAACACCTCTGTAACTACCCCAAAAACTCTTGAGGCAACCACTGGGGCATCCTCCTCATATGAAAGATCTGTGATCCATGGTGGGGGAAGATCTCCCTCTATTATGAGGTGCCTGTATACAAATGGAACCAACGACACATCCTACTGCAACCCATACTAAAAAAAAACTTGGGAGTAGAAGAAATACTCTCAGATGCCAACCTTATGGTTGATGATCCACCGCTCACGCTGTATCCTAGCGGTGAAACTAGCAGGATTATCCCAAGTAGGGCACTCATGATATGGCCGCCAGATGATATCTCCAGCCTGTAGCCTAGTAAATGTATCAGTGTAGTGGGAAAGCTCCCCTACATGAGGATGGCTCTTATGCCCCTCATGCCATCGAGCCCATATAGCAGTGTAGCACTACATCTACTCCTCTATTACTGTAATCTTAGTAGGAAGCCCTCTAGGGTGATATAACCTGATGTTCTCCCATACCCAAACCTGTAAGAGCAAGCTGCAAGCAATGCTGATGCGACCTCATTAGCGGATATGATACAACTCATCATAGCACTAGGCCAACATGGACCTCCCCCATGCATAGATAATGGGTGCCTCACTTTCCATTAGGTCCTGAACCATAATAAGGAGGTTCCATGAGAAACTTAAACCTGAGCATTCTGGGATCAAGACGTTGATAACCATCAACAACACTGCATGCCTCACCGTGAATACCTCCACCTCATACCGCTGTGAGATAGACACGCCCCCAGACTTGGTGTCCCTGAAGGCCTCCATAGAGCACCCTCTGAACATCTAAAGAAATATAGCACCACAATAATTAGTGGCTAACGAGGTAATGGGCACTCCATCAAAAGGAAGCTGAAAGATCCTATACACATCCTTTGGCGTAATAGTCATCTCACCGTTAGGAAGGTGGAAGGTGTTGGTCTAAGGGTCCCACCGGTGGACTAAAGTCATAAGGTAGGCCTAATATGAAATGAGGTGAGGTGGTCTAGTGATGTACTGGAGCCCATGGGCCTTGATCTAGGCCCAGTACATATCATCCAAGAAGGGTAGAAGGTCATTCATGAGCTTCGGGTCACAAGCTCGAGCATCGATAATCTAAGAGCAAAAGAGAAAGTAAAGCATAACTACAATGCATATAAGACATAAATCATAATAAAACATCAAAATGGTGCAAATAATGATGGGCTACTCTAATTCCAAGCAAAAAGAGTAATAAATGCACCTAAGTGTGTAGAAAAATTCAAAAACAAGTCAAAAAAATGCAAAAAAATCACTTAAATAATGCAAGAAAATTCAAAATTTTACTAAGGGTTCTTGGTCGTTGTCGCCTACAGTGGCCAGAAATCGACTGCTAAAGCTGAGAGCGGCCAAGCCCCAATGGTTAAAATTCTGACTGTTGGAATTCAAACCTAGCCACTCTAAGCGAGAACGGCCAGGCCAAATGCCGAGCTAGTCGCTCTGAGCCACAGCGGCCAATGGGCAATGCAGCAAAAACATCTACCCTAGGCCGAAAATAACAAAATAATTGAAAAAAATAAAAAATGTGGCTAACCCACCACATAAAATTCTAAGCTAAGCCTAACTATGGGTTTAATTTGTTACCAACGAGCTTAATGTGGTTCATTTTTACCCCAAAAAAACAAGCAAGGTTAAGGTTTAGGAGAGTACCTGAGAAGCTCTGGCTCCTCCGCTCGATGACACCTCACCCTATACAGTCATGATTCTCCAAGTCATAGAAGCACTCCAAGTTGTAGAGGTCGCTTTCACTCCAAAAGCTCTGAAAAATAAAACTGACAACTAATGAAATTGAAAATTCAAAACCCTAGGTCATTTTTATATTACCCTAATTTTTCCTTGGTCGCTGCTATCATCAACGACCCGCATTTATTGGTCTCTCAATATGAGAGCAGCCACGACCAGGCATTTGGGGGTCGCTAGACCTGACAACGACCAAGATCCTAGGTGAAAACAAGCAAAATTCTCTCCATGGGAAGCAGCAAAAACATAAAATAAGCACATTATGATGGTTCATAATCATCATAATGATCAAAATAACAAAAAAAATCACATAAAAAAATTCTCGAGTAAGCCTCATATTCAGTTACTTACTCTATCAACTCAACGATTGTAGCGACTTGCACTCCATGCAATTTGATGAGATGGGTAAGTCACCATATGATTACTTAGGGTAAAAAATTCATTTAGGAATTATGGTGGACCTCCTTCAATCTTGAAGAAGACCAAGATAGTCGAACTGCTCCACGGGTGTGATAGAATCATCCTAATTCCCTTATGACATCAAAAATACTGAGCCAAAGTGATACAATATGAGCATAGGTAGAATCACCCCTCCTAACTCCCTAAGAAGGCTATTGATAGCTGAACCACTCCTCGGGATAGGGATGGATGATTATCATAAACAATTGGAATCACACTTGGATGGGGGTCTCACCCATTAAAAGAGCAAATTCTAGAAAGGGACCAAATTAGTCATATTGGTCAAGCGACTTGTCTCTTTATTCATTGTCATTTCCTTACCAATTCATTGTGTGAGGAGGTAGTTCAAATATTCAAATTAATCATAGTCAAAATCAATAAAATATCACTTGATCATATTAAAATCATGTTCATCTTGCGAATCATTGCATACAACAAATACAAAGTTTCCCTTTTTTTGTTGGGGTCATAAGACAACTATGATATTATCAATTTGTAGCTCTCCTACCAGTCAAAACTGATTGTAACAGCTGAAGCTACACGTTTGAGTCTGAGGAATGAGTGCAATTGAACATGTGCAAAACCCTATGCTAAGTTAAGCCTTCCAAATATTTAAGCAATTATTCAAAGGATGTGTGCCATATTGCATGATTGGGCCATCCAACATTGATTAGACTACTGATCATCATACACCCTACATACATATAAGTCTACATTTTTGCTCAGCGTTGTGTTTTCCACACAACGCATCACAAAAAGGGGTATTTGTAGACACCTAAAACATGTCATGTTTAAGATAACTACTTACATAGGCATGTTCATATGCCATATGACTAAACCTTGGACTTTCCAAGTATCAAAAGTGGTCCTCACCACTCATCTGGGGCATTCTAGGCCCATTCAAGCTTAGCCACTATAAACTAGGGTGGTTGGACCTTGGCTGCTCAAGCTCAAAGCAGCTAGACCTTAGCCGTTGCAGATTATAGTGGCCAAATCTTAATCACTGCAGATGATAGTGGCTAAGCCATAAAAAGCATTTTGCTGACAAACAGGCCTAATCAGGGATGGAAGTGGTAGTCTGCATGTAATAAAGGTGAGTGGGAGTAACTTTGCATTCTCCTTCATGACCAGTTCACATGGAGGACTTGAGTCTAAATTTAGACTTCAGTTAATTGGTCTTTAAACATAGAAAATAAAAAATCTTCTCATGCTAACATCCACTACATATGAGGAATTCAATCCTAGGGTTTTGAACATAGACCTAGGGTTTCACACTTTATAAGGAGAAAACCTAAAAGCACTAGGGGACCTTCTTGAATAAATTAATGGGACCTTCTTGAATAAATTAAGGGGACCTTATTGAATCAATTAAGGGGACTTTTTGAGACCTTCTTTCAATCAGAGAGAGGGAACATCATACATCAAAACTTTGAACAGGTTGGATCATTGAGGAGAGCTTCTAGAGACTTGGAGAGCTTCCCTTGGAGATCGATTCTTGTAGCGGAGCCCTATCGAATTGGAGGGAAATTATGAACCCATAAGGTAATAATTTTAACATGAGTAGCATACTTGAGTCCATAGCCGTTGGATCAATAGAGAGAGATTTCACCTTAGCGGTCGCTGTCACCCGCAACCTAGTCTAGGGTTTTAGGTGCTAGTTTATTTTATTCTGCTTTCTCTTTCATTTTATTAGCATAAGATTTATTTCATTTATTCGCTTTCATAGTACTAGTTTCATTGCATTTATTGAGCTTATTCATTTCTAACAACCTCATCTAGGGAGGCAATCTCGGACATCTAAGCATGTGTTGTTGTTTCATTGCTTACAGGGCCACAGGTGCATCTACAACATACGAAGCAAGAGGATCCCTCTGGGAAATAGACCTGGAGAAGGAGGCATATGTAAGCCCTCATACATTTTCGTGTGCATCACTAGGAAGCCTTTTATAAGCATGCCACCCCTATGCGAGGGGGATATTTTATACATCTGTTGCCCTCCTTGTGTAAAATCATGTATCAAACGAAGGGTATCCCTTAGAGGGATTTATATGTAATAATACCATGGAAATATCAATACAAGAGCATTCATTAATTTATTTCTTCGCATTCTGGTTATGTATTATTTTATGCCTTTCATTTAATATGCATGCTTAAAACATTAAAATATTCAATTAAATCGCAAGTAGAAAAGATCAACGGGGTCGGCGTGCCACTTCCCCGAGGTCGCTACAGGAGGGAATCTTGAGCTCAAGAGGTATGATTGCTTTGGCTCCATAGACCAATGAAAATGGAGTTTCCCCAATCAAAGCCCATAAAGCCCAAGGGATTTTGGTATACCAATCTTCATGATTTTCGTAAACAACTTTCTTGAGAATAGAAATTAAGGTCTTGTTGGTAGCCTCAGCCTCTCCATTTTCATGTGGGTAATAAAGAGTCAAGAAACTATGTTGGATGTTATATTTCTTGCATAGTGCTCAAACATCCTTATTCTTGAAAGACTTTCCATTGTCAGAGATGATTTTTGAGGAGATACCAAAATGATAAATGATACGGTGAAGTATGAACTCCACAATTCTAGGTCATGTCGTACTAGTTAGAGAAATTGCCTCAACCCACTTTGTGAAGTATGCAGTGGTTGAGATGATGAATGTATGTTGTCCTGAGGAAGGAGGTGAAATTTTTCCAATTAAATCTAGACCCTATTGTGAAAATGGCCAAAGGCTTTGAATTGGCTGTAAATATTGTGATGGCACATAAGTTAAATTAGCTTGTTCTTGATATTTCTTACAATGTTTAACATAAGTGTAATAGTCTTGTTCCATGGTGGGCCAATAATAATCCATGCATAAAATATGCTTTGCAATGGCCATCCCACTAAAATGACCACCACAAGTACCATCATGAGCTTCATCTATGGATCTTTGTGCCTCACTAGACTCGAGACAATGAAGGAGGACTCAATGATAACCGTGTTTATACAACACGTCCTCCAAGAGAACAAAACAAGCTACTTTTTACTTGAAAGTACATTTAGCAGTTCAAGACATGTTCGATGGGAATTTTATAAACTTGAGAAATTCTACTATATGGCTTGACCAAGGCTCATATGGATTCAACTGGATAAAGCAAACATCTTTTTTATCCTTAGATTCAACATGAACAATTGCATATTTAGAGATCAAATATAATAAGGGGTTGTACCTCTTCTAAGGAGTATTTTGGAATCAATGATCCATAGGAGGTCAATGCATCTACAAATCTATTAGTCAAATGTGGTAAATTATTGATTTCATACCATTCAAATGGAGAGAGCAATTTCATTGCTACTTCATGGTAAAATTTAATGGTAGGTTCTTTGCATTGGTATTCTCTATTGATTTGCTTGACAATGAGTTTAGAATCACCAAATATCTTGATACTTTTAATACCCATAGCTATAGCTGATTGAAGACCTAATATTAAGGATTCATACTCTGTAGTGTTTTTTGTGCATTGGAAGTCAAGTTTGAATGATAAAGGCATAGGTACCCCCTAGGGTGTATGAAACACGACTCCAAAACATTGAACTTTCTCACACTTAGAGTCATCAAAGAATAATGTGATATTGACATCTTCCTCTAGAATGACATATTCTTCTTGTTTGGTGATAGCAAATATTGAATCATATGGGAGCTCAATAATCAAAGGATGATTACTAGGTAGTGGAGCTTTCGTAAGTTGATTGGCTATGACTTGACCTTTAATGGATTTTTATCTAATGAATTCCAATTCAAATTCAATAAGAAGCATTATCCATTTAGCGGTGCAGGTGTTATTGTAAGTGCAAGACATCATATAACGTAGAGGATTTTCTCTAGCTATGACATATGTTGTGTGGCTAAGCATGTAATGTCAAAGTTTATTAGTGGTAAAAACCACTACTAAGCACAATTTTTCTACATAAGCATATCTGGTTTCATAGCTTACCAATGTTTGACTAATGTAATAGACAAATTGCTCTCAATTTTATTCATTCTTTTGTGCAAGCATTGTCCCTAATGCAAAGTCCATTGCTGAAATATAAAGATAGAATGGGACCCCCGGACGAGGAGAAGCTAAGACTGGTAGAGAAGATAGATATTTATTAATATCATAAAAGGCTTTTTGGCACTCATATATCCAAGAAAATGGCACCCCCTTTTGTAGCAGGTGATGGAATGACCTGCATTTATCAGAAAGTTGTGCAATTAAATGATGGATCGATTTGATATTTCCTTGTAAACTATGCAGTTCTTTTAAGTTTATTGGAGGAGGCATCTCTAAGATGACCTTGACCTTTTTTAGGTCTACCTAAATTCCTCTTTTGGAGATAATGAACCCTAATAGTTTACTAGAGGTAACACCAAAGACACATTTCTTAGGATTCAACCTTACATTATGCTCTAGTAGTCGGTCAAAAAATTTCTCCAATACACCAATGTGATTTTATCGAGTTTTATATTTTACCAAAAGCTCATCCACATAGTCTTCAAAAATCTTATGCATATAGTCATGGAAAATGTATGTCATGGCACGTTGATAAGTGGCACTTGCATTTTTAAGGCCAAAGGGCATCACCTTGTAACTAAAAGTTCTCCAAGGTGTAGCGAATGTTATTTTGTGGTCATCAGGATTTATTTTATGTTGGTTGTATCCTAAAAATGTCCATGAGAGAAAGAATTTCATGGCCAGTGCATGTGTCAACAAGAGTATTGATGTTTGGGAGAGAAAAAATCATACTTAGGACATGCTTTGTTAAGATATTGAAAATCAGTGCAAACGTGTATCGCCCCATTAGGTTTATGAAAGGGTACCATATTTGAGAGCCACTTAGGATAATAAATAGGTACAATGAAACCCACATCTAGTAGATTTTTGAGCTCTTATTTGACCAAGATGGCAATGGTAGGATGCATCATTTGAAGTTTTTGTTTGACCGACTTAGCATTAGGATGTAAGGTGAGATTATGGACAACCAAGCTAGAGTTAGGACCAGGCATGTATTTATAGGACCATGCAAAAATGCCCTTATTTCTCTTTAGGATAGCAATTAATTGCTCTTGTTCATCATTAGATAAGCTTTTGCCAAGATTGAAAATTTAGGGATTATCTTTGTCTGAACTAAGGTCCACATAGATGGAACCTTCCTCAATTTTATGGGGCATAGGGATCAAATGAATGCCATATAAGATGTCATAAAACTCTTCTGACTTATCCTCATAAATGTTTACCTAGAAAACTCTGGGTTTTGAAGGTGAAGGTGAAGGTGAAGGCAGAGGGTATGGAGGAATGTATTTGGCTGAAGCTCTTAAAAATTCCTCAGACAAGACAAACTCAAAGAAGGATGGAGGCAAAGAGATCCGGTCCATTTCAATAAGGCTCATGTCAATTGGAATTGGCTTTGCCAAATCATATGGATTACGGAGTGGGGTGAATAAGTCAACAAGATTCATGTTGACTTAAGGGAAAATGGATGAGGTTGGATGGGATCAATGGGGCCTAAGAATCGATACTAGGAGCTTGGTAAACCTGAACAGTAGCAAGCAACACAAATACATTTAACTAAATTATATATACATTCAATGTAAAAAAAAAAAAATATTTTTGTTTTGTTATGTACATATATTAAAATTTTGGCTTATGACATGGATTAATAAAATGGAGGTGGTGGTTCACCGGTAGGGGAGGCTCGCTCTTGTGGAAGAAGCAAGCGAAATATAGGCTCATGGATGGGGAAAATTTTGAGGTAAAACTTATCTTGTTCAGTATGGAGAATTGTAGGCTATGATTCCTCTTCATATTCATCAAAAATTATCAACATGAGTTTGAATTCTTCATATATTTCATCGTCAGAGTCATCTGGATGGAGGGATTCTTCTCCTAAATTTAGATTAAGTCTTTCGAAGGTTTTTTCAAGGGAAGAGGTGGTGGAAAGTGGAGTATAACCTAAGCTTGAACGGTCATGCATTTCTCAATATGGAACATCGATAATATCATGCATTCCCTGTTCATGCAATCCTAGGCCATGTCCTTACCAATTAACTATGTGAAAATAACAGGATAGAAATCCTAATATATTTTGTATGTTGGTAGGTGTTGGTTTCTTGGGTTCTTCTAGGGGAGATAGATTTGATGAAGAATCAATCCCTCCATATACAAAATTTATGTTGTTAGGAGCTGAACCCATGTCATATACCGCTCCTATGGATAAAGGTGGATCACATGGATGACTGAAATCCTTAGTGATTAGAATGGTGAGCGGTGTGACTATGATGTATTGGACCACATATTTATCAATACTAGTATTAGTGAGGTGGACCTCAACTTGGGATGATGTGGAAAGACCATGATTGGATAATGTCTCAGGGAATGGCAAAGATGAATATGTCTCACAATCCATCAACTTGACTTGTGAAATATTAGTTGATGGTGAAGAATTGAATTGGGGAGGTTTTTGGATGGAATATGATGATGTGGAAGGCAAATATATGGATTGAATTTGACCACATGTGCATGTAGTCAATTATTAAGATGATGTGGGATTGGTGATAAGGGACTCCTCAGGAATGGGGGATTTTTATGAAGAAATGGATGAGATGGTAGATGGATTGGCTGATGGTGATAAAAAAATGTGGGTGGAAGGAAGCATGGATTCATAAGGATTTGAAATGAAATTGTAATACTTAAACGGTTTGAAATCCGCTGGTATGCAATGTACTTGTCCCTCATGAACGTATTTCAAGAATTTATTTATAATGAAAAGGACACATCTCATTTCCATCATCCAAGGTCTTCCCAGGAGTACATTGTACACCATGGATCCTTCCAAGATGTGGAACATAGTGTGCAATGTTTTGACCCCCACTTTGATGGGAAAAATAATAGTTCCAACTATGGAACACAAAGCATCATTGAATGCTTTTAAGGTGAAGGATGACTTGGTGATATGAGAGGGAGGAAGGTTTAGATGATTAAGGGTATATGTGGTGATGATATTTATGGAGAAATCGATATCAATTAGAACTCTTTTGAATGGATTCTTGTCAATTAGAGTCATGATATGCAATGAAGGATCTACTGATTTTGATGAGATTGGCTTAATATCAAAGTCATAAAATGTAATGGAGGGCTCCATGCATGTTTGAATGATCCCTAATTTTTTTTTGAAGGTATTAGGATCTTGAGATTGGAATTCAATGGATTTAAAAATATTCATTAATGCCTCACGATGTGGGGGAGACTGTTGAATTAGCTCATATATGAACAATTTGGTGGAAGCTATTTTTAGGCTTGTGTTTAACCGACTACTCAATGAGATGAATAGTCATGGAGGATGATTGACGAGAGGAATTGGGGGATTTGGTTGGTTGGGAATATGAATTGGCAAGGAAATATTAGGAGAAATTTGGATGGGGGTTGATGAGGTAGATTGCAACACACTTGCTTAAGGTTGTTGCCTTGCATTTTTTTGATTGTTTTTTTGACCTCTAGTGACCACATGAATGGCACCTACAAAACCTTGGTATTGTTGGATGTGATTAAATTGATTAGGAGGAGTTTTGGTGTTAGCCCCTCCCATAGTTGGTTGCACCTCCTCATGATGAGGAAGTGATGTTCAAAAAATACCAAGATTTTGGTTTTTTTGAGCAAGGGGGTTGTCAAGCTTGATGGACCCCAAGTCAATAAGGTCTTGAACGATGTCTTTGAATAGATGGCAATTGTTGATATCATACCCATTTTGCCTATGGTAAGGACAAAAACATATTCTCGATAATGTTTTCCACATTTAGCGAGATCATCTAGTCTGATTTTAGGCAATTCAAGTTTATTTGTGTCGTACAACCTTTAGAAGAGGGAATCATACGACTCGGCCAAGGGAGTGTATTGGTGATTTTTTTAGATAGACTATCATCGAGGATGGTTCTCTACAACTAGAACTATGTTTTGCATAGCTTGAGTTACTAAGGGTACCACATGATAAGAAATTTGTTATGGTGGTTGTTGCACTAATTTTTGTTGAGCCATTATTGGTTCCCTCGTGACCACTTGATTAACATGATTAGGTTGATTGGCGAGAGTGTCCTGTGTTAATTTTGATTGGCCAGAATAATTACTTTTATATTGGCTTTTGTTTTTCCATTCCTTTTTTCTATGCTTAAGAATGCCCTCTTGTATTTTTATCTCCTTGATGACACTAACCTATGCCAGAGCTTCTTCAAATGATCGATATGTCTATAATTGAAGCATCCAAGATATGGGTTTTAGACAAATATTTGTGAATAGTTTGACAAGATATTCCATTGGTAGGGTGAATGATAACTTGGTAATGATGACCCTCCAACGATTTCCAAAATCGTATATAGACTCATAATTATGTTGTCTTAGAGAATACATGTCAGACAATGAGACTTTATTTCTAACATTTAGGACAAAATGTTCAAATAATAGGTCAACCAATTATTCAAAAGTATAAATACTATGACTAGCCAATTTGTTGTACCACTCTATGGCATCTCCTCCTAATGTCTGAGAAAATGTTCTAAGCATGAGAGCATTATCATTTTGAATTCTAAAGCATGAGTGTACAAATGTGCTTACATGCTCTTTGGGATCCTCAGTCCCCTTGAATTTATCAAACTTTGACACCGTTAAATATTTTGGATATGGCAGTGATGGTACCAAAGGATGAATGGGTTGGTTGATCAGCCTACGTAAGGTTGGATTTTGGTTTGTCATACCAAGAGTATGTTGTATCAACTGATCTACTTGCTATTGTATGGCCTTGATTCGAGGGTCTTCCCAAAGAATGTGGAAGTCCTGGATCACCTGATGAGAATGTTGGACATTTTGAGCTCATTTAGTTGTCATTGATGTCAAGGTAAAAAGTTGTAATTGATACCAAAGTGAATACATGAATTTGTCATTAATACCATGGAGTACATCATCATTAACACCAGGAAGCAATGCAAAGAGATGGAGAAAAGTTATCCAAATATGTTTATATAAGGGTTTTTGTTAAAACCATGGTGGCACATTAAAAGGTTTTTTATTAAAACCATAATGATAGTTTCTAACATTGTGATGGTAGAATTAAGGTTTTTATTAAAAATAAAAAGGCAGAATTATTTTTCATCAACCCAGTGAAGTGCAAATGAAAATTTGATATTAACTCAAAGAGGGCTTTAATTTTTTATTAAAGTATAAATTTTATAAATTAAATTTATAATATTTAAATTCTTTTGAATTTAAATTAATTATAAATTATAATTTATACAAGCCGACATCATCAAGTCGAATCATCCACCGACATTGTATGCAAAGCAAATGAAGGGTATTTAAACCCTAAGACAAACCTTAGGGAATATGGCAATTCAATTTTGTACACAGTGAAAAATTTGGAGTGTTCGAAAATCATGAATTGGAAAATTACAGAAGGAAGGTAGCACATCGTGTTCGAGGTAGTGCATCGTGTTCGAGCAAGGAACAAGTGGTGTAAACTCAGCTACAAGAGACCAACAAAATGGACTCCAATCACATAAAACACATGCAATATAATGGAAGAAACCTACAAATAGATATTATTCTAATTCTTGAATTCACACCCTTTCTCCAAGATAATACAATCCATCTTATAGCAATCGAAAATAAAAGAAACCCTAAAAAACGTATTTTTTCTAAAAACTGCTAAAAATAGAAATGAGTCGGATTGCACAAAAATTTTGTGCACACATCCCTATTACAATAAGGAACCTTAATTTAAAATATCCGGTCTCAACTTAAGGTATAAAAAAATATAATAAAGTTCTAACATTCAAAAAAACCCAAAAAACCGAAGAACCTATTCTAAAAGCTAATTTTGGGACACTAGATGGAGGAGTTAGGTCCCAAAAATATGATTTTTGGAAGGTCAGACACATTAGAGATGAGCCTGATGCAGAACACACATGTAGAACCACCTGTTAAATTTCAAGGCAAACAGGCATACGGTTCACAAGTTATGGCTCCGACAAGGTGCATCATTATCCTCTGGTGAAAAAGAACTCAGCTCCTTCGAGTTCAGCTGAATTGAAATCCTGTAGCTTTTGGTTATCAAATTTATTTAGCTCTGACTCCAAAACCCAAGTGTTATCTGACTATGGTAATCCTTCCCACTGAACTAGGTATATTTTGTAGCTCCCATGTCTGGTGGTGATCACCTTCTTATCGAGCACCTGTGCAACTCTGTCTTTTTATTCTTAACCATATGTCGTGCCCAATTTACTATCTTCTATAATTCACCATCCTTGGTAGTACCAGGATACTAAAATAAATTAGAAACATTAAAAATGGGTGAAATATCAAATTCATCGAGAAACTCCACTTTATAGGCATTATCATTGATCTTCTTCAAAATCTTGCATGGCCCAATTTTCTTAAGTTTTAGTTTGTTATATGTCCCCTTAGGAAATATTTCTTTCCTAATATGAACCATGACCATATCACCCTCTTTGAAAACTTTCACCCTTCTGTGTGCATTATCATACTCTTTGTAGTGACCATTACTACTTTGCAAATTTTCCCTCACTGACTCTTGCACTTTCTGGATATGCTCAGCAAATGCTTATGCATCATCACTAAATTTTTCCCCAATTGGTAACTCAACCAAATATAATACACCTCTAGGATTTCAACCATAAATAATTTGAAAAGGATATTTACCTGTCGACTTGTTCACTGAACTGTTGTATGCAAATTTGGCTTGTAATAAGGCTAAATGCCATTGTTTTGGTTTTTCTCCAACTATGCACCGTAAGAGGTTTCCCAAGATCCTATTCACTACCTCTATTTTCCCATCGGTCTGTGGGTGGTAAGCACTATTGAACTACAACCTGGTGTTCAAATTATTCCACAATGTCCTCTAAAATTGACTCAAGAACTTAGTATGTCGATCATAAGTAATAGTCTTTCGAACACCATGCAACTGCACAATCTCATCAAAGAATAAGACTGCAATCCTAGTTGCATCATTAGTTTTCAGGCAAGCAATAAAATGTACCATTTTTGAAAATTTGTCTACCACAAAAAAAACTAAATCCTTACCCCTCTGTGTCTTGGGCAACCCCAACACAATTTCCATACTCAAATCGGTCCATGGTCCTGTAGGAACTGGCAGTGGCATATACAACCCTATATTTTGTGCATGGCCCTTAGCCATTTGACATAATCTACATCTAGAGACAAACCTGATTATGTCTCTCTTTATTTTTGACCAATAGTACTTATCCTTTACAAGAGTGGTAGTTTTTGCTACTCTAAAATGACCAGCCAAACCCCCACTATGTAATTCCATCAAGATGTTCTCTCTCATAGAGCCATTGGGAATGCATAATTGATTACCCTTAAACAAGTAACCATTCTATAAAAAATACTCTTCAAAAATAGTACGGGACTCACCCTCTATCGCACTTTTACACTATTGCACAATATTCCCAAAATCTACATCAAATTCATATAGATATTTAATCCCCTCAAATCCTACCACTTCATTCTCCATAGTGGTCAACAACAAGACTCTTCTACTCAATGCATCAACAACCTTATTTTGTTTACCCGACTTGTGCTTTAGGACAAATGTATACTGTTGCAAAAATGAAACCCATTTGGCATGCCTGCTATTTAACTTTTTCTAAGAATTGACATACCTCAATGCTTCATGATCAGTAAACAACACAAACTCCTTTGAGAGTAAGTAGTGCCTCCAATGTTGCAATGCTTGCACAATTGCATAAAATTCCACATCATATGTAGAATAATTCTTCCTTGCATCATTTAGATTCTCACTAAAAAATGCTACAGGTCAGCCCTCTTGAATTAAGACACCACCAATTCCAACAAATGAGGCATAACAATCAACCTCAAATACCTTACTGAAATCTAGTAATACTAGAACAGGGTCTTCTAACACCTTCTTCTTCAAGATTTCAAAACCCTGTGTTGTTGTCATAGTCCATACAAACTCTTTCCCCTTTGTGCACTCAGTTATAGGGGCAGCTATACTACTGAAGTTCCCAATGAAATTTTTATAAAAGGTATCTAGGCCATGAAATCTCCTTACTTCTGTTATAGTTCGTGGAAGAGGCCATTCCAGAATCACCTTCACTTTATCGTCATCCATCCTCATGCCATCTCTTGAGATTACAAATCCTAAAAACACTAAACTATCCTGAAGAAATCTATATTTCCTCAGGTTGACATACAATTTCTCCTTCTTGAGCACGTCTACCACTAATTTCAAGTGTAACAAATGCTCTTCTTCACTTTTAATCTAAATCAAAATCAAAATACACAACCACAAACTTACCATTATATTCCCGCAGTACTCTGTTCATCAACCGCATAAATATACTGGATGCATTAGACAACCCAAATGGCATCACCATCCACTCGTACAACCTATCATTTATCTTAAAGTTGTCTTGAATTCATCCCCTTCTCTAATCCCGATCTGGTAGTAGCCACTCCGCAGATCAATTTTACTGAAGTATTTATCTCCAGCCAATCCATCCATCATGTCATCCACTCTCGATATAGGATATCGATACTTTATTGTGATATTTTTTATGGCTCTACTGTCCACACACATCTACAAGTCACCATATTTCTTTAGGATCAGAAATTTTGGGGTTGCACATGGACTCATACCCTCCCTAACTAATCCCTTATTTATCAAATCTATCACTTGCCTACTCAACTCTACATTCAGTGTCAGGTTCAACCGATAAGCTGCCTGATTTGGGAGCGCTGATCCTGGAATAAAATATATGTGATGCTGGATATCCCTCTTTTGAGGTAGCCCATCTGGTAACTCCTATGGTGTGACATATTTATATTAACTTAGCAACTTAGCTGCTACTGTAGGCATAACCACTTCCTCTATATCTAGCTTCCTAGCTGTTAAGGCATAACAGAAGTTAGCGTTCTTGATCTCTACAAGAAACTCATTCATCATCAACAAGATCTCACTTGGCCCATCCTCCTTCAGAGTTACAAGAACTACTTTTACACCATCCTTATAGAATGTGTGAGTATTATTTCTCCCATTATGGTTAGTATCCCTGTTGTACTACCAAGGTCTTCCCAACAGAATATGATATGCATCCATCGGGATCACATCACACCACACTTCTCCTTGTAAGTGCTCCCAATTGAAAATTTAATTAACCAGATCTGATCTACTATTACCTCATTCCCCTTCTTAACCCATGATATGTGATATAGATAAGTATGCTTTTCACATTCCAGGTTCATTTTATCAACTATACCATTTGACACCATATTCTCACAGATACCACCATCAATGACAATGTTACATACCTTCCCTCCTGATGTACACCTTGTTCGAAAGATGTTTGTTCACAGCCCAGAATCATCACCATATATGGTCTACCCCTTCACTTTGATCTGCACCTTCTCTTTATTAGGAACAATCAACGTCCTCCTTATCATAAGTGCTTCCCCCATGTTAGCAACAACTTCATCCTCATCATGCTCTTCCATATCAACCAGATTAACCCTTCCTTGTCCTCCTTGACCCCTTTCTTTGACATCACATTGGGGAAACTCAAATGATTTGTGCCCCTCATCACCACATCCATAATAGGTATACGACATTATTGGATCATTCCCATTTTATCCACCATCGTAGCCTCTACCTCGTTGGTATCCTCTTCCTCTCAGATTTTGCCCATATTCTTCTTGTTTAGCAGGTATTGAGTATTCTCCCTTGAGAAAATTAGATCCACTTCGACCTCGACCTAAAGAGGGTGTGAATCCCTTCTTACCTCTTTTATTAACACTTTTAAATTTCTCCTTTGCCTTGAGGGCCATTTGATACGCATCATCCACTGTAAGAGTGTGATGCATGCTCATATCATCTTGGACAGTAAAACTTAGGCCATTTACATACCTGGCAGCATTTTGGTCCTTCGTCTCATTGTGCTCCACTCAAATGGATAACTTGTAGAATTCATTAGTATAGTCCTCAATGCTTTGATCCTTCTGTTGGAGATTTTGAAATCTATGAAATAGGGTTTGGGAGTAGTCTACAGGTATAAATTTTTCCTGTAACTTCTTCTTCATCTTTGTCCAATCCCTGATCTTTTCCTTTCCATTCCTCTGTCATGTAGTCTATAAATGATCCCACAAAATCAATGCATGTTCCTTCAACTTTGTGCATGCGATCTTAACCTTCTTCTCTTTAGCAAGGTTACTCCATTCAAAATATTTTTCTAGGCTATTGATCCAATCGATCAACTCCTGTGGTTTCAACGCACTAGCATACTCAAGAATGTCAATATTGATCCATATCGATTCCCATTAAGACCCTTTAGAGCTCATATCAACCAATTTTCAAAACCATACCCTTCTTCCTCTAGAACCTCTGGTTATGCTTCTGTATGGACCTTAGATCCACATTCCTCAGGTACATTTTCATCATCAGATCCTTGATCTACACGTGCCTTGGGACGTCTCTCTCACATGCAATCAATCATACCAATCAGCCATGCTATTTTTGCATTTAGATCCTTGATTTAACTATTCATTTGGGCATATATTCTACGTGACATCTTCCCTTCACTAGCGAGATCACACCCGCTCTGATACCAAATGGTGTAAAATCAGCTACAAGAGACCAACAAAATGGACTCCAATCACATAACACAAATTCAATATAATGGAAGAAACCTACAAATCTATATTCTTCTCATTCTTGAATTCACACTCCTCCAAGAGAATACAATCCGTCTTATAGCAATCAAAAACCAAAGAAACCCTAAAAAATATCTTTTTCTAAAAACTGGTAAAAATAGAAATGACTCAGATTGTGCCCAAATTTGGTGCACATATACCTCTTATAATAAGGAACCTTAATTTAAAATATATGGTATCAACTTAAGGTATAACAAAATATAATAAAGTTCTAACATTCAAAAAAACCTAAAAAACCCGGGAACCTATTCTAAAAGCTAATTTTGGGACACTACATGGAGGAGTTAGGTCCCGAAAATATGATTTTTGGAGGGTTAGGCACATCAAAGATAAGTCTAATGTATAACACACACATGGAAACACCTGTTAAATTTCAAGAAAAATGGGTGTACGGTTCACAAGTTATGGCTCCAGCAAGGTGCATCAACAAGGTAGAGGGAGTAGCACTTGTGGTCTATCTTGGTGCTAGACGTAGGAGAAGGCCAAAGGCTTTGAAGCCTTTGTGAAGAGGCTTAACCAACCTTATGTTTTAAGCTAAGCACAAGGATAAATTAGCTCACATAGATAGGAAGCCACAACTAAGGCACCAACCGAGGGAGAAGACACAGGTTTGAAATTCTAAAAAACGTAGAAGGGGGTTCACCAAAGGTTTTTATGATTTAATTTTTATTTTTGCATAATAATAGGTTTAGGAGGCATAAGGGAATGTTATGTGATATTTGATCATTGTGCTAAGGTTTTTAAGGGTGTTTTTGGAATTTGATTAATTGTGCAAAGGTTAGGGAGTTATAAGTTGATATTCATTTATTTACCCAAGTGGTAAATAGGTCTTTTCTTAAGGTAAATATTATTTTAACTTAGGAGATAGAAATTAAGTTGGAATATCAATTTTGAGAAATTGAAGGTGTGTTTTGAAAAGGAAATTTCTGTGAAAATATTATTGTCAAATATTGCTATTGAGATGGAGTGATAAGGTGTAATTGAGTTTTACATTACATTGTGAGAAATATTTATCTTCTAACCTCTTTGAGCTTGGTATAGAAGTGTTTGTGGTTGTGACAAATTTATGAGATCCCTTCATCATCAAGAAAAAGGTATGAGCATATTATTCCATAGTTGAATTGATTTATTGGTTTTATGTAAAATAAGTTTGGAGTGAAAAGGACTTGATTAGGGTTTCCTATTGAATTAGTTGAGTTAATGCTTTAAGATTTTATGGAATAAAGAAGTGTTGTTAAAACCTTGTTTGATAAGCATTGTTGTTGAAACCATTGGTTATGTGAAGAACTTGAACAAGTATCTGAAAAGAACATGAGTATCATTGTTATGTGAGATTTTTTTATAAGCATTGTTGTTGAAGTGAGTTGTTGAGCAAAGAACTTGAACTAGGGTTTGAAAAAAACATGAGTATCATTGTTATGTGAGATCTGTTGTTGAGCATTGTTGGAAATATTTTTAGTGAGTGATCATTTTATTGGACTAGGGTTTGTGATCAAGGATTATTTCATTAAGTGACTGGTTGAGTAGAGTTGGTTGAGCCTAGTCAAGTGAATGTGTGAAGTGATTGTTCAAGTTCCATAAAACAAACTATTCTATATTCCGACTTGAGTTGAGAAAGTGATTGAGCATTGAGTTGAATTTGAAGCATATTGTGTCTCTAAGAATTCTCCTTATGTTTCTAAGAGAGTGATTGAAATAAATTGAGCATTGTGATTAGTATAGAACATATTGAGTCTCTAAAAATTCTCTTTATGTTTCTATGAGATGAGACAAGTTCTGTGTGGACTTGTTGAGCTGATTTGAGGTAGGTCTTTGAGAAGACTTGTGGACAATAGAGAGTTCAACAAGAACAAGAACAATGCACAAAGAATAAATAGATGGAACAAAAATCAGAATAGATCAAGAGAGACTAGGAAACCAATGAGGTCAAGGAAATGATGCTTCAATGGAAGATGCTTTTCATGTCACAAGTTTGGGCACATGGCTTCACAGTGTAGGACACAAAAAAGATAGGAATATGGGAATAAATAGCTTTTCCATGGGTATTGCTAGTCATGTAATCAGTTTGGTCACAAGGCAATGAATTACAGGGTTCATGATAGAAGAAGGTACAGATTTATTAGGAGAAATCCTAAGATATTTGCACCTCCAAGGAATAATAACATAAGTGTTACAAGAGCAATAATTATGGTCACATAGCAAAGAGGTGTAGAGCGGACATTCCAGAATCAAATATGAATAGGAACAGGAATAGGAACATGTATATGAATAGGAACAGGAATAGGAACAGGGATATGAACAAGAACAGGAATAATAACATGGATATGAACAAGAACAAGGATAGGAATGTATTCATGTATAGGAACATGGACATGAAAAGAAATAGTCAGAGGAATCAGAAGGATCAGATAAGAAGGAGAGAGGATAAAGGTAAAGAACAATGCTTTTTGGGAGTTGAAATACTCCCACCCCAAAATTAACCACCTCAAGAGGAGGTGGGGGAGGGGCTAAGCTAAGAGGCTCATTCTTAGCCCCGAGCCCCAAAGGTGAACCTTTGCCATTGATATCAAAGGGATAGATATTTGAGTAAGGGGAGAGATTTGGTATTTGAGAAAATAGGAGAGAGTATTGAGCCAGGAGGAGCATTGTCCTAGGGGGAGCGAAACAAATGAAAGGTCAAGTTTTTTGTAAAAAAAAGCTGGGTTACCATCAATGAAAAAGGGGGATATTGTTGGACATTTTGAGCTCATTTAGTTGTCATTGATGTCAAGGTGAAAAGTTGTCATTGATGCCAAAGTGAACACATGAAGTTGTCATTAATACCATGGAGTACATCATCATTAACACCAAGAAGCAATGCAAAGAGATGGAGAAAAGTTGTCCAAATATGTTTTTATAAGGGTTTTTGTTAAAACCATGGTGGCACATTAAAAGGTTTTTTATTAAAACCATAATGATAGTTTTCTAACATTGTGATGGCAGAATTAAGGTTTTTATTAAAACCAAGGTGGCGGAATTATTTTTCATCAACCTAGTGAAGTGCAAATGATAGTTTTGATATTAACTCAAAGAGGGCTTTAATTTTTATTAAAGTCTAAAGTTTATAAATTAAATTTATAATATTTAAATTCTTTTGAATTTAAATTAATTATAAATTATAATTTATACAAGTCGACGTCATCAAGTCGAATCATCCGTTGACGTTGTATGCAAAGCAAATGAAGGGTATTTAAACCCTAAGATAAACCTTAGGGAAGATGGCAATTCGAATTAGTATACAATAAAAAATCTAGAGCCTCCAAAAATTATGAAGTGGGGTATTGCAGAAGCAAGGCAGCACATCGTGTTCGAGGTAGCACATCATGATCAAGGTAGCGCATCATGTTTGAGCGAGGAACAAGGTAGAGGGAGTAGCGCTCATGGTCTAGCTTGGTGCTAGATGTAGGAGAAGGCCAAAGGCTTTGAAGCCTTTGTGAAGAGGCTTAAGCAACCTTAGGGCTTAAGCTAAGCACGTGGAGCACTTAGCTCACACGGCTAGCAATCCATAGCTAAGGCGCCAGCTGAGGGAGAAGGCGCAGGTTCGAAACTCCAAAAAATGTGGAAGGGGGTTCACCAAAGGTTTTTATGATTTAATTTTGATTTTTGCATAATACTAAGGTTTAGGAGGCATAAGGGAATATTTGTGATATTTGATCATTGTGCTAAGGTTTTTAAGGGTGTTTATGGAATTTGATTAATTGTGCTAAGGTTAGGGAGTTATAAGGTGATATTAATTTATTTACCTAAGTGGTAAATAGGTGCTTTATTAAGGTAAATATTATTTTACCTTAGGAGATAGAAATTAAGTTGGAATATCAATTTTGTGAAATTGAGAAATTGAAGGTGTGTTTTGAAAAAGAAATTTTTGTGAAGATATTATTGTCAAATATTGCTATTGAGATGGAGTGATAAGGTGTAATTGAGTTTTTACATTACATTGTGAGAAAGATTTATCTTCTAACCTCTTTGAGCTTGGCATAGAAGTGTTTGTGGTTGTGGCAGATTTATGAGATCCCTTCATCATCAAGAAAAAGGTATGAGCACATTCTTCCATAGTTGAGTTGATTGATTGGTTTTCTGGAAAATAAGTTTGGAGTGAAAAGGACTTGATTAGGGTTTCCTATTGAGTGTGTTGAGTGAATGCTTCAAGGTTTTCTGGAATAAATAAGTGTTGTTAAAACCTTGTTTTATAAGCATTGTTGTTGAAGCCATTGGTTGTGAAAAGAACATGAGTATCATTGTTATGTGAAGATTGTTTTATAAGCATTGTTGTTGAAGTGAGTTGTTGAGCAAAGAACTTGAACTAGGGTTTGAAAAGAACATGAGTATCATTGTTATGTGAGATTTATTGTTGAGCATTGTTGGAAACATTTTGAGTGAGTGATCATATGCTTGGACTAGGGTTTGTGAGCAAGGATTATTTCATTGAGTGATTGGTTGAGTAGAGTTGGTTGAGCCTAGTCAAGTGGATGTGTGAAGTGATTGTTCAAGTTCCATAAAACAAACTATTCTATATTTATAATTGAGTTGAGAAAGTGATTGAGCATTGAGTTGAATTTGAAGCATATTGAGTCTCTAACAATTCTCCTTATGTTTCTAAGAGAGTGATTGAAAGTAATTGAGCATTGTGATAAGTATAGAATATATTGAGTCTCTAACAATTCTCTTTATGTTTCTATGAGATTGGACAAGTTCTGTGTGGACTTGTTGAGCAGATTTGAGGTAAGTCTTTGAGGAGACTTGTGGAAAGATTTTGTGTGAGCTTTTGTGGAAGCTTACAATATAAGTTTTATTGAGCATATTGGACAAGTTCTGTATGGACTTGTTGAGCATATTGGAGAAATTTTTGAGTGGACTTGTTGAGCAGATTGAGCAAGTTCTAGTGAGGACTTGTTGAGAAGATTTGAACAAGTTCTGTGTGGACTTGTTGAGCAGATTTGAGCAAGTTCTATGTGGACTTGTTGATAGATTTAGCAATTTATGTGGACTTTTTGAGCATATTTGAGCAAGTTCTAGTGGACTTGTTGAGCAAATTTGAGCAAGTTCTATGTGGACTTGTTGAGCATATTTGAGGATAGATTTTGGTGCATATTTGAGGATAAGTTTGTGCCAGACTAAAGATAGAGATTGAGCAGATTTGTGCTAGATCGAAGGACTATGTTTAGTGTAGATTTGAGATAGAGATTTGGAGGTGATAGAGTAGAGAGGACAATAGTCTCTAGTGGATAGAGATCCATTAGCTAGGGTAGTGAGGATAGGTCTTCTGAGTGGGGACAAGAGTCTTCAGTGGAGAGAGATCCACAAGCCAATGTAGTGGAGGTAGTAGTCTTCTAGAGGATCACCAGCCAGAGCAGAGGAGAAGGAGTTCTCCTATGGATAGAGATCCATGAACTTGATTTAGGGGATTGGTGTCTCCTTTGGACAGAGGTCCATAAATATTGTAATAGGGAAAGGATTCCCAAGAGATTGATTGAGAAAATTTTAGTGAAATATTTTCTCCGTGGAGTAGCCCACATTGGGTGAACCACATAAATTGTGGTGTCTCTATTGTGTGTGGTGATTTGTGCATTGCTTTGATTATTACTATTGATATTGCTATCTATACATTGCATAATATTGATTTGGAAAGAAAAGTAAAAAGTGGTCTTATACTGTTCACCCTCCCTCTCTAGTATAAGCTTGTGTTCTTCAATTGGTATCAGAGCGGGTTCCTTCAGAAGAGTTTAACAACTTGAAGGAAAAGCTAACAAGAACACAATGGATTCTAAGAATGTGTCCTTAGATAATTCAGCACTAGTATTTGATGGAAGTGACTATATATATTGGAGTTTGAGAATGAAGATCTACCTGATGGCACTTGGCAATGAAATTTGGGAAGCAGTTGAATTTGGATATGATCCCTTAATTAATCCTCCTACAGATAAGGAAGGTAAGCTCCTACAACATTACAATTCAAAAGCAATGAATGCACTTTTGAGAGGTTTGCATAGAACAGAGTCTATGAAAGTTATGCATTGTCAAACTGCAAAAGACATGTGGGATAAATTGCAAAATATATATGAAGGAGATAAATGTGTCAAGAAAGCAAAGATGCAAAATCTCAAAGGACAATTTGAAGAATTAAGAATGAAGGATGAGGAAAACATTAGTACTTATCTACTTTGAATTGATGAGGTTGTTAATGCTATGCAAGGACTTGGAATGAATATTGATGAATCAGATGTTTGTGATAAAGTCTTAAGAACTCTTCCAAAAAGATTCAGTGAAAAGGTTTCTGCTATAGAAGTGTCAATGGATGGTGATACTTTGACAAGAGATATGTTGCTTGGTATTCTTACAACACATGAGATAAGAACAAAATATCCTATTCCCCAGAAGGAAGCAACATTCAAAGCAATCAAGAAGACAAAGGGTAAGAAGTCAGAATCAAGCAATGAGTCATCCAGTGATGAAGAAGCAAATTATGGTAGAAGAGATAAGGATTCTAGAAGATCTAGAGATATAAAATCTATTAAATGTTTCAATTATGGAAAGTATGGACATTTTGCAAAAGATTGTCAAGAAGCTAAGAATAACAATGGTGAAGAAAAATAGGATCACAAGAACAGGGAATCAGAAAGATATAGGCACCAAAAGAAAAGCAAGGATGGACAAAGCAGACAAGGAAAGAAGTTCTTTCAAAGGCAAAAGAGGAGCTACTATGCGGATAAGGCAAGTAAGTACTCAAGTGATAGTGATGCTAGTTTTTCAGATAATGATAGAGATGAAGTCCTATTTATGATTGAAGAAAAAGAACAAGTTAAGAAAAGGACTCCAGTAATTCTCAAGTGTTTTAGATGTGGTAACTTTGGACATCTTGAAGATGATTGTACAAGGGATGGTTATAGTTTCAGTGATGATGAATATGAAGATACACTTGAAGGACCAGAAGAGAACCTTCTAATGGCATTAGAAGAAGGAGTAGATGATCCTATAGAAGATAAGCCAATAGAAAATAAAGATGTGGACAAAGGTAAAAAAATAGAGGAATATTCAGAGAAATATGGATATGATCTCAAGGGAGAACTTATTTATGCCCTTGACATGGTAAAGAAGGTAAGAAAGCAAAACTCTAAACTTGAAATTCAGTTTCAAGAATGTGATGAAGAGAGAAGATTGCTTATAGAGGATTTAGAAAAATCAAAAGCTAAGGCAAAAAGGTTCAAGGATAAGTTAGAAGCAAAGATCTTAGAATGTGAAAAGTTAGCACAAGAAGTGGCACTACTAAGAGAAGATTTAGAAGACTCCAAAGTCAAGCTAAAAGGGTTCAAAAATAGCTCAAAGAACTTGGATAAGTTCATCAAGATACAAAAGCCTACATCAAGCAAAACAGGTCTTGGATTTGAACAGGTTCAAAAGAAATGGGAAGGAGAGTCAACCTCAAGTTTTGGAGGAGAGGAAGATACTTCAAGAAGAAGACAGTGTAAAAGAGAGTGAGACATCTGAGGATGAGTTGGACAATAGAGAGTTCAACAAGGATAGGAACAATGCACAAAGAAGATATAGATGGAACAACAATCAGAATAAGTCAAGAGAGACTAGGAGACCAATGAGGTCAAGACAAGGAAACTTCAATGGAAGATGTTTTTCATGTCACAAGTTTGGGCACATGGCTTCACAGTGCAGGACACATGAAAGACAAGAATATGGGAACAAACAACTTTTCCATGGGTATTGCTACTCATGTAATCAGTTTGGTCACAAGGCAATGAATTGCAGGGTTCATGACAGAAGAAGGTATGGCTTCACTAGGAGAAATCCTAAGACATTTGCACCTCCAAGGAATAATAACATTAAGTGTTACAAGTGCAATAATGATGGTCACACAACAAAGTGGTGTAGAGCAGATATTCCAGAATCAAACATGAAAGAACAGGAACAGGAACATGGATATGAACAGAACAGAACAGAATAGGAACATGGATATGAACAGGAATAGGAATAGGAACATGGATATGAAAGAACAGGAACAATATGAACAAGAACAGGGATAGGAATGTAGACATGGATAGGAACATGGACATTGAAATAAATAGTCAGAGGAATCAGAAGGATCATATAAGAAAGAAGAGAGGATAAAGGTAAAGAACAATGCTTTCTAGGAGTAGAAATACTCCCAACCCAGAATTAACCACCTCAAGAGGAGGTGGGGGAGGGGCTAAGCTAAGAGGCTCATTCTTAGCCCCGAGCCCCAAAGGTGACCCTTTGCCATTGATGTCAAAGGGGGAGAGATTTGAGTAAGGGGGAGAGATTTGGTATTTGAGAAAAGAGGAGAGAGCATTGAGCCAGGGGAGCATTGTCCCAAGGGGAGAAGAACAAAGGAAAGGTCAAGTTTTTAGTAAAAATAAGTTGGGTTGCCATAAATGACAAAGGGGGAGATTGTTGGACATTTTGAGCTCATTTAGTTGTCATTGATGTCAAGGTAAAAAGTTGTCATTGATGCCAAAGTGAACACATGAAGTTGTCATTAATACCATGGAGTACATCATCATTAACACCAGGAAGCAATGCAAAGAGATGGAGAAAAGTTATCCAAATATGTTTTTATAAGGGTTTTTGTTAAAACCATGGTGGCACATTAAAAGGTTTTTTATTAAAACCATAATGATAGTTCTCTAATATTGTGATGGTAGAATTAAGGTTTTTATTAAAACCAAGGTGGCGAAATTATTTTTCATCAACCCAGTGAAGTGCAAATGACAATTTGATATTAACTCAAAGAGGGCTTTAATTTTTTATTAAAGTCTAAAGTTTATAAATTAAATTTATAATATTTAAATTATTTTGAATTTAAATTAATTATAAATTATAATTTATACAAGTCGACGTCATCAAGTCGAATCATCCACCGACGTTGTATGCAAAGCAAATGAAGGGTATTTAAACCCTAAGACAAACCTTAGGGAAGATGGCAATTCAATTTTGTACACAACAAAAAATCTAGAGCCTCCAAAAATTGTGAAGTGGAATATTGCAGAAGCAAGGCAACACATCGTGATCGAGGTAGCACATCGTGTTCGAGCAAGGAACAAGGCAGAGGGAGTAGCGCTCATGGTCTAGCTTGGCGCTAGATGTAGGAGAAGGCCAAAGGCTTTGAAGCCTTTGTGAAGAGGCTTAAGCAACCTTAGGGCTTAAGCTAAGCACGTGGAGCGCTTAGCTCACACGGCTAGCTAGCCATAGCTAAGGCGCCAGCCGAGGGAGAAGGCGTAGGGTCGAAACTCCGAAAAATGTGGAAGGGGGTTCACCAAAGGTTTTTATGATTTAATTTTGATTTTTGCATAATACTAAGGTTTAGGAGGCATAAGGGAATATTTGTGATATTTGATCATTGTGCTAAGGTTTTAAGGGTGTTTGTGGAATTTGATTAATTGTGCTAAGGTTAGGGAGTTATAAGGTGATATTAATTTATTTACCTAAGTGGTAAATAGGTGCTTTATTAAGGTAAATATTATTTTACCTTAGGAGATAGAAATTAAGTTGGAATATCAATTTTGTGAAATTGAGAAATTGAAGGTGTGTTTTGAAAAGGAAATTTCTATGAAGATATTATTGTCAAATATTGCTATTGAGATGGAGTGATAAGGTGTAATTGAGTTTTACATTATATTGTGAGAAATATTTATCTTCTAACCTCTTTGAGCTTGGCATAGAAGTGTTTGTGGTTGTGACATATTTATGAGATCCCTTCATCATCAAGAAAAAGGTATGAGCATATTCTTCCATAGTTGAATTGATTGATTGGTTTTCTGGAAAATAAGTTTGGAGTGAAAAGGACTTGATTAGGGTTTCCTATTGAGTGTGTTGAGTGAATGCTTCAAGGTTTTCTGGAATAAAGAAGTGTTGTTAAAACCTTGTTTGATAAGCATTGTTGTTGAAGCCATTGGTTGTGTGAAGAACTTGAACTAGGGTTTAAAAAGAACATGAGTATCATTGTTATGTGAGAGTTTTTTATAAGCATTGTTGTTGAAGTGAGTTGTTGAGCAAAGAACTTGAACTAGGGTTTGAAAAGAACATGAGTATCATTGTTATGTGAGATTTGTTGTTGAGCATTATTGGAAATATTTTGAGTGAGTGATCATATGCTTGGACTAGGGTTTGTGAGCAAGGATTATTTCATTGAGTGATTGGTTGAGTAGAGTTGGTTGAGCCTAGTCAAGTGGATGTGTGAAGTGATTGTTCAAGTTCCATAAAACAAACTATTCTATATTCTAATTGAGTTGAGAAAGTGATTGAGCATTGAGTTGAATTTGAAGCATATTGAGTCTCTAACAATTCTCCTTATGTTTCTAAGAGAGTGATTGAAAGTAATTGAGCATTGTGATTAGTATAGAACATATTGAGTCTCTAACAATTCTCTTTATGTTTCTATGAGATTGGACAAGTTTTATGTGGACTTGTTGAGCAGATTTGAGGTAAGTCTTTGAGAAGACTTGTGGATAGATTTACTGTGAGCTTTTGTGGAAGCTTACATATAGACTTATTGAGTAGATTTGGACAAGTTCTGTGTGGACTTGTTGAGCATATTGGACAAGTTTTATGTGGACTTGTTGAGCAGATTGAACAAGTTCTATGTGGACTTGTTGAGAATATTTGACAAGTTCTATGTGGACTTGTTGAGCAGATTTAACAAGTTCTGTGTGGACTTGTTGAGCATATTTGAGCAAGTTTTATGTGGACTTGTTGAGCAGATTTAAGCAAGTTCTATGTGGACTTGTTGAGAAATTTGAGCAAGTTCTATGTGGACTTGTTGAGCAGATTTGAGGACAAATTTTGGTGTAGATTTGAGGATAGATTTGTGCCAGACTAGAGATAGAGATTGAGAAGATTTGTGCTAGATCGAAGGACTGTGTTTAGTGTAGATTTGAGATAGATATTTGGAGGTGATAGAGTAGAGAGGATAGTAGTCTCTAGTGGATAGAGATCCATTAGCCAGGGTAGTGAGGATAGGTCTTATGAGTGGGGACAAGAGTCTTCAGTGGAGAGAGATCCACAAGCCAATGTAGTGGAGGTAGTAGTCTTCTAGAGGATCACCAGCCAGAGTAGAGGAGAAGGAGTTCTCCTATGGATAGAGATCCATGAACTTGATTTAGGGGATTGGTGTCTCCTTTGGACAGAGGTCCATAAACATTGTAATAGGGAAAGGATTCCCAAGAGATTGATTGAGAAAATTTTAGTGAAATATTTTCTCCATGGAGTAGCCCACATTGGGTGAACCACATAAATTATGGTGTCTCTATTGTGTGTGGTGATTTATGCATTGCTTTGATTACTACTATTGATATTGCTATCTTTACATTACATAATATTGATTGGGAAAGAAAAAGTAAAAAGTGGTCTTATATTGTTCACCCCCCTCTCAGTATAAGCTTGTGTTCTTCAATTGGTATCAGAGTGGGTTCCTTTAGAAGAGTTTAATAGCTTGAAGGAAAAGCTAACAAGAACACAATGGATTCTAAGAATGTGTCCTCAGATAATTCAACACCAGTATTTGATGGAAGTGACTATATGTATTGGAGTATGAGAATGAAGATCTACCTGATGGCACTTGGCAATGAAATTTGGGAAGCAGTTGAATTTGGATATGATCCCTTAATTAATCCTCCTACAGATAAGGAAGGTAAGCTCCTACAACATTACAATTCAAAAGCAATGAATGCACTTTTGAGAGGTTTGCATAGAACAGAGTCTATGAAAGTTATGCATTGTCAAACTGCTAAAGACATGTGGGATAAATTGCAAAATATATATGAAGGAGATAAATGTGTCAAGAAAGCAAAGATGTAAAATCTCAAAGGAAAATTTGAAGAGTTAAGAATGAAGGATGAGGAAAACATTAGTACTTATCTACTTTGAATTGATGAGGTTGTTAATGCTATGCAAGGACTTGGAATGAATATTGATGAATCAGATGTTTGTGATAAAGTTTTGAGAACTCTTCCAAAAAGATTCAGTGAAAAGGTTTCTGCTATAGAAGTGTCAATGGATGGTGATACTTTGACAAGAGATATGTTGCTTGGTATTCTTACAACACATGAGATAAGAACAAAATATCCTATTCCCTAGAAGGAAGCAACATTCAAAGCAATCAAGAAGACTAAGGGTAAGAAGTCAGAATCAAGCAATGAGTCATCCAGTGATGAAGAAGCAAATTATGGTAGAAGGAATAAGGATTCAAGAAGATCTAGAGATACAAGATCTATTAAATGTTTCAATTGTGGAAAGTATGGTCATTATGCAACAGATTGTCAAGAAGCTAAGAATAACAATGATGAAGAGAAATAGGATCACAAGAACAGGGAATCAGAAAGATATAGGCACCAAAATAAAAGCAAGGATGGACAAAAAAGACAAGGAAAGAAGTTCTTCCAAAGGCAAAAGAGGAGCTACTATGCGGATAATGCAAGTAAGTACTCAAGTGATAGTGATGCTAGTTTTTCAGATAATGATAGAGATGAAGTCCTATTTATGATTGAAGAAAAAGAACAAGTTAAGAAAAGGACTCCAGTAATTCTCAAGTGTTTTAGATGTGGTAACTTTGGACATCTTGAAGATGATTGTACAAGGGATGGTTATAGTTTCAGTGATGATGAATATGAGGATACATTTGAAGGACCAGATGAAAACCTTCTAATGGCATTAGAAGAAGAAGTAGGTGATCCTATAGAAGACAAGCCAATAGAAAATAAATATGTGGACAAAGGTAAAAAAATAGAGGAATATTCAGAGAAATATGGATATGATCTCAAGGGAGAACTTATTTATGCTCTTGAAATGGTAAATAAGGTAAGAAAGCAAAACTCTAAACTTGAAATTCAGTTTCAAGAATGTGATGAAGAGAGAAGATTGCTTATAGAGGATTTAGAAAAATCAAAGGCTAAGGCAAAAAGGTTCAAGGATAAGTTAGAAGAAAAGATCTTAGAATGTGAAAAGTTAACACAAGAAGTGGCACTACTAAGAGAAGATTTAGAAGACTCCAAAGTCAAGCTAAAAGGGTTCAAAAATAGCTCAAAGAACTTGGATAAGTTCATCAAGATACAAAAGCCTACATCAAGCAAAATAGGTCTTGGATTTGAACAGGTTCAAAAGAAATGGGAAGGAGAGTCAACCTCAAGTTTTGGAGGAGAAGATACTTCAGATGAAGATACTTCAGAAGAAGATAGTGTAAAAGAGAGTGAGACATCTGAGGATGAGTTGGACAATAGAGAGTTCAACAAGAACAGGAACAATGCACAAAGAAGATATAGATGGAACAACAATCAGAATAGGTCAAGAGAGACTAGGAGACCAATGAGGTCAAGACAAGGAAACTTCAATGGAAGATGTTTTTCATGTCACAAGTTTGGGCACATGGCTTCACAGTGTAGGACACATGAAAGATAGGAATATGGGAACAAATAACTTTTCCATGGGTATTGCTACTCATGTAATCAGTTTGGTCACAAGGCAATGAATTGCAGGGTTCATGATAGAAGAAGGTATGGCTTCACTAGGAGAAATCCTAAGATATTTGCACCTCCAAGGAATAATAACATTAAGTGTTACAAGTGCAATAATTATGGTCACACAACAAAGTGGTGTAGAGAAGATATTCCAGAATCAAGCATGAACAGATAGGAATAGGAACAAGAACATGGATATGAACAAGAACAGGAACATGGATATGAACAAGAATAGGAACATGGATATGAATAGGAATAGGAACAAGAACATGGATATGAACAAGAACAAGGATAGGAATGTAGACATGGACAGGAACATGGACATGGAAAGAAATAGTCAGAGGAATCAGAAGGATCAGATAAGAAGGAAAGAGGATAAAGGTAAAGAATAATGCTTTTTGGGAGTAGAAATACTCCCACCTCAGAATTAACCACCTCAAGAGGAGGTGGGGGAGGGGCTAAGCTAAGAGGCTCATTCTTAGCCTCGAGCCCCAAAGGTGACCCTTTGCCATTGATGTCAAAGGGGGAGAGATTTGGTATTTGAGAAAAGAGGAGAGAGCATTGAGCCAGGGGGAGCATTGTCCCAGGGGGAGAAGAACAAAGGAAAGGTCAAGTTTTTGGTAAAAATAAGTTGGGTTGCCATCAATGACAAAGGGGGAGATTGTTGGACATTTTGAGCTCATTTAGTTGTCATTGATGTCAAGGTAAAAAGTTGTCATTGATGCCAAAGTGAATACATGAAGTTGTCATTAATACCATGGAGTACATCATCATTAACACCAGGAAGCAATGCAAAGAGATGGAGAAAAGTTATCCAAATATGTTTTTATAAGGGTTTTTGTTAAAACCATGGTGGCACATTAAAAGGTTTTTTATTAAAACCATAATGATAGTTCTCTAATATTGTGATGGCAGAATTAAGGTTTTTATTAAAACCAAGGTGGCGAAATTATTTTTCATCAACCCAATGAAGTGCAAATGACAATTTGATATTAACTCAAAGAGGGCTTTAATTTTTTATTAAAGTCTAAAGTTTATAAATTAAATTTATAATATTTAAATTCTTTTGAATTTAAATTAATTATAAATTATAATTTATACAAGCCGACGTCATCAAGTCGAATCATCCACCGACGTTGTATGCAAAGCAAATGAAGGGTATTTAAACCCTAAGACAAACCTTAGGGAAGATGGCAATTCGAATTCGAATACAGTGAAAAATCCGAAGCCTCCAAAAATTGTGGAGTGGGGTATTGCAGAAGCAAGGCAACACATCGTGATCGAGGTAGTGCATCGTGTTCGAGCGAGGAACAAGGCAGAGGGAGTAGCGCTCGTGGTCTAGCTTGGCGCTAGATGTAGGAGAAGGCCAAAGGCTTTGAAGCCTTTGTGAAAAGGCTTAAGCAACCTTAGGGCTTAAGCTAAGCACATGGAGCGCTTAGCTCACACGGCTAGCTAGCCGTAGCTAAGGCGCCAGTCGAGGGAGAAGGCGCAGGGTTCGAAACTCCAAAAAATGTGGAAGGGGTTTCACCAAAGGTTTTTATGATTTAATTTTGATTTTTGCATAATACTAAGGTTTAGGAGGCATAAGGGAATATTTGTGATATTTGATCATTGTGCTAAGGTTTTAAGGGTGTTTGTGGAATTTGATTAATTGTGCAAAGGTTAGGGAGTTATAAGGTGATATTAATTTATTTACCTAAGTGGTAAATAGGTGCTTTATTAAGGTAAATATTATTTTACCTTAGGAGATAGAAATTAAGTTGGAATATCAATTTTGTGAAATTGAGAAATTGAAGGTGTGTTTTGAAAAGGAAATTTTTGTGAAGATATTATTGTCAAATATTGCTATTGAGATGGAGTGATAAGGTGTAATTGAGTTTTACATTATATTGTGAGAAATATTTATCTTCTAACCTCTTTGAGCTTGGTATAGAAGTGTTTGTGGTTGTGACAGATTTATGAGATCCCTTCATCATCAAGAAAAAGGTATGAGCATATTCTTCCATAGTTGAGTTGATTGATTGGTTTTCTAGAAAATAAGTTTGGAGTGAAAAGGACTTGATTAGGGTTTCCTATTGAGTGTGTTGAGTGAATGCTTCAAGGTTTTCTGGAATAAAGAAGTGTTGTTAAAACCTTGTTTGATAAGCATTGTTGTTGAAACCATTGGTTGTGTGAAGAACTTGAACAAGGGTTTGAAAAGAACATGAGTATCATTGTTATGTGAGAGTTGTTTTATAAGCATTGTTGTTGAAGTGAGTTGTTGAGCAAAGAACTTGAACTAGGGTTTGAAAAGAACATGAGTATCATTGTTATGTGAGATTTGTTGTTGAGCATTGTTGGAAATATTTTGAGTGAGTGATCATATGCTTGGACTAGGGTTTGTGAGCAAGGATTATTTCATTGAGTGATTGGTTGAGTAGAGTTGGTTGAGCCTAGTCAAGTGGATGTGTGAAGTGATTGTTCAAGTTCCATAAAACAAACTATTCTATATTCCGAATTGAGTTGAGAAAGTGATTGAGCATTGAGTTGAATTTGAAGCATATTGAGTCTCTAACAATTCTCCTTATGTTTCTAAGAGAGTGATTGAAAGAAATTGAGCATTGTGATTAGTATAGAACATATTGAGTCTCTAAAAATTCTCTTTATGTTTCTATGAGATTGGACAAGTTCTGTGTGGACTTGTTGAGCAGATTTGAGGTAAGTCTTTGAGAAGACTTGTGGACAGATTTGGTGTGAGATTTTGTGGAAGCTTACAATACATATATTGAGCAGATTGGACAAGTTCTATGTGGACTTGTTGAGAAAATTGGACAAGTTCTATGTGGACTTGTTGAGAAGATTTGACAAGTTCTATGTGGACTTGTTGAGAAGATTTGACAAGTTCTATGTGGACTTGTTGAGAAGATTTGAGCAAGTTCTATGTGGACTTGTTGAGCATATTTAAGCAAGTTTCTGTGTGGACTTGTTGAGCAGATTTGAGCAAGTTCTATGTGGACTTATTGAGCAGATTTAAGCAAGTTCTATGTGGACTTGTTGAGCAGATTTGAGGATAGAGTTTGGTGCAGATTTGAGGATAGATTTGTGCCAGACCAGAGATAGATATTGAGCAGATTTGTGCTAGATCGAAGGACTATGTTTAGTGCAGATTTGAGATAGAGCTTTGGAGGTGATAGAGCAGAGAGGACAGTAGTCTCTAGTGGATAGAGATCCATTAGCCAGGGCAGTGAGGATAGGTCTTCTGAGTGGGGACAAGAGTCTTCAGTGGAGAGAGATCCACAAGCCAGTGTAGTGGAGGCAGTAGTCTTCTAGAGGATCACCAGCCAGAGCAGAGGAGAAGGAGTTCTCCTATGGATAGAGATCCATGAACTTGATTTAGGGGATTGGTGTCTCCTTTGGATAGAGGTCCATAAACATTGTAATAGGGAAAGGATTCCCAAGAGATTGATTGAGAAAATTTTAGTGAAATATTTTCTCCGTGGAGTAGCCCACATTGGGTGAACCACGTAAATTGTGGTGTCTCTATTGTGTGTGGTGATTTGTGCATTGCTTTGATTACTGCTATTGATATTGCTATCTTTACATTGCATAATATTGATTGGGAAAGAAAAAGTAAAAAGTGGTCTTATACTGTTCACCCCCCTCTCAGTATAAGCTTGTGTTCTTTAGAGAAGACATGGTGGAAAAATATTGTGGGGTAACTAGATGGTGATGGGATTGATTATGATGATGACTAGGTGAGGTTGATGGAAATTTATGAAGAGGAGATTGATGATGAAGATGTGGAGAATGTTGGAATGGGGACAATGCATGGGGGCTATGGCTAGGTTGGCCAATGGGAATGGAATTGGTATGATTTGGTGGAGGAGTAGGGATGGAAACCACAGAATATTATGGTACCCATGATGGACCTTGGTTAATGAGGGTGGGATGAGTAGAAATTGGTAGAGGCTTAGGGTTCACTTGCACTTGTTGTTGAGTGTCTTGATGTTGCTTAATAAATTTGTTCAAATGTTTCCATGTTTCATGAATTTTTCTATTAGCACTGGAAGGTATGGAGGTAAATGGCATGGAAAATATGGCCAAGAGATAAGTTATACTTGGCATGGTAACTTGGGAGGCAAAAACTTGTGAAGTAGCATTTACATGTGCTTCATACAAGGGGTTGGTGTAGGTGGATGTGTATGAAGATGGGATAGAAGTGCTAGGAGCACTTGGGTATTGGGAAATGGGTTCATGAGAGGAAGGTGCAATCGAGGCCTCAAAAAGAGGGTTAGTGTACACCTGGGTAAAGTTGGATGGTTGGGAATGAGCAAGTTCCTACTATAAAGTAGGATCTTATCTAGGTGAGTTGGGAACTAACTGTAAGACATAGTTAGCAGACTTCATAAGAGCTTCTACTTATGCCATGTCTATGTGGGTAATGTGGTGATCAATGGTTGGTTAGGTTGATTCTATTTGGGGAAAATCCATATGAAATTCTATGGGTGACATGGAATTTGAATTACATGTAGAAAAATATGTTTGTGTCATATTTGGGGAATCTACCATAGAAGTGGCGGGGAAGGTGGATGAATTTTCCATGGAATTGTTTTGATTTAATGCTTTCTATTGATTTCTTGTTAATACCATAAGCAACTAAACCAAATACAAATTGTGCAGTAAAATGTAATGCATAATTGAAACTCCACAAAAATAAAATAGAGATAAATTAATGCTAAGTTTGTTCAACAAATGTGTCTTACCTCATTCATTTATTATCTCATTTTAATATGAATTCATTTTCTTATATTTTGATTTCATGTGTTTCAATGTGCTAGTCTGAATTAAATGGGTGAATCCTATGGCTTGGATGGGGTAAATATATTCTTGTTGGTGATGAAATTAAGCAAGTTTGCTTGGGGGTAATCTAAGGTGTCTAGGGGCATATATTTGTGGATGGAGATGAAATCCATCGTCACCAAATCTCAAGCAATGACTGGTGATGAAATCCAACCATTTTTGTTTAATGTGAAGCGTGAAGTGTGTGATTATTTTTAAAGGTTTCTAATTTTCTATTGTGTGCATACAATGTTATAAAAATAACTGCTTTCGATAGTCTAAATCAGAATCCAATATACAGAATACTAATTTCTCCAAAGGATGTAAAGTACACTGCTTAAAACCACTCTCTAAATAGAGGAGGGTTTGTCTACTCATTTGTATGGAATCACCCAAGTATAGGGGTAATTTTGGTATCTTGATATTGTTCCTATTTAGACTTACAAAAATAGGAATATCTAAGCAAACTAATGTATGTGCTTAACAATTCAAATGCAAACAATAATGCAACACACCAGAAAATTAAGAAATCTCTAATAAAAAATGTGTTAATGAATGCAATGATTAATATAATGCCTAAGATGCAACTAAAATGATTTGTTTTTACCAGATTTATTAATGATGTTCATTTTAATCCAAAAATCTAAAAAAAACATAAAATTTCTAGAATACTTAAAAACATAAAGTTAGGGTTTGATAGTAAACTTACCCATAAGCCTACATTTTTGCCTCAACTCTTTGTAAAATACCTCTAGGCATTTATAAAACACACTTGGGAATTTTTGGATGTCCTTCTAAATCCATAGGGTGTTTGCACACCTTCTACAACTTTCTATGAATCCTTAGAAACCCTAATCTAGTGAAAACTATGAAATCTACGCTTTTGAAAATCCTGCAAAATGAGACAGAAAATAGCAAATTAGTCAACAAGGTAAATCAAAATGAGAAACCCTTAGGGGGTCCCACCGTGATCGCCATTTGTAGATGCAAAAGTGAAACACCAAAATATATATAACAAGATAAATTGAAATCAAGACTCAATATTGCACAAAAAAAGATGCTTTTATTAATATGGGGGAGCCTCAAATCTCCAATGTTACAATGAAAGAATTGATTTCTTTGATACAAATATTTACAATAACTAGGGTTCTCTAAAACCCTAGTGAACAACGTTGGTGGTGTCTTCAATATCACTTCTGATCCCAATAGGGGTGAGTGGGCTTCGTGCTTATCCAATACTGGGCCACTCCAGCTTAAACAATTGCACAATGCTTATGTATCTTCCCAAACCTGCACACAAAAAATAACAACAAAATATTAGTAGCAACTGTGAGGGCTCCACTACGTGAGGCCCTCAGACATGAAACAACAAACCCTAGTTGTGTAATAGAAATATTGTAAGTAGATATGAGAAGATTAAAATAAATATAACAATGAAAGCTTACCTTTTTGAACTTGCTATTTTTTGATCTGTTGTAACTGTTGTAGGAAATTGGTGCAACGATGCCCTAGAATCACCCGAGGGCTTTTCCAATATTTAGTAGTAGGTTTTGATATGCTCGTAGGCACTTTGTAGTAGTAGGAAATACCTTTAGGTTCTTGGGGATGGTAAGGAGTGCCTAGATATGCTTGGCGGTAGAGGGGGAGCACCCAAAGGTGCTCAGTGGTGACAAGGAGTGCCCAAAGGTGTTTGAAAGTAAGGGTTAAGATCTACATAAGAAGATATAGCTAAGTAAGAAGACCAGTGAAAGATGCAAAGGTGAGGGTGAGCAAAGGTGGATAGCAAGGATGGATGGATGGACTTAAGGATCACTCAGACGTGAACTGCTTATAAAAATAAGGATAGGAAATACTTAGAAAATTACTTGGGAGTTAAGCCATCAAAATGACTCCTATTAATAATCCATACTAGGGTATGTTAGGTTTTGAATAACACAAATTGTGTGGCTCAAATTAAAATACATCAAAGGGTGGATATTAATTTTAGGTGTGTGGCATGGATTGATGTAGATGGATGGCTAGGATTAAGTCAAATCGGATGGCTAGGATTTATTTACATATATAATATTTATATTTATTAAATATATATAATATATAATATTAAAATATTAATATTAAACATATATTTAACAAATATGCCTAAATGTATATAACTAGGTAAAATGATCAGAAGACCCAGATGGACGATAAGTTGCTAGGTTTTGGTGTCTACACTTTCCATTTTTTTGGATTGTGAAGATAAGGAGATAGTGGTGGTGGGAGGTGGTGATACTAATGGGGGAGGTTGACCAGACACTAAGGCTAGTTGGAAAGTGGTTGGTTGGATAATTGAAGGTGAATGGTACAACAACTAAAAATCTAGAAAGAGGGGTGTAGGTGGCCTAGGAGCTAACCTCTCAATCTAGATGAGGTCTCTTTTAGCTTGAGGGGCTATCCCATAGGTTTCTAGTAGTGAGTTGCCTCCTTAGGTTTTTACCATTATGGATATTTAAAAACTTATTTCTTTGAGGTAGTAGATAAAAGCCATACCTAGTATTGATCATATTTATTGTAGGATCCTTTGTTAGGCCTTCTAGAATCTAGCATTGAAATCATACATGAATTCCATATAGGTCCTTTTTATGATCATGAATTATTCTAAAAACCATACCTCATGTGTCTTCTCTCTTAATCAATAAACAAGTTGGATTGTGAGCTAGTTCCAGTTGGTCATAGAATTTGAGGTGAGAGATGTACCAATCCTTTACTTTTTCTTTGAGGGAGATAGTTAGAAGATTGAGGAGAATGTATTACTCTCCAATGTTGTAAAGTGCATACAGAGTGACCATGTTGTAGAGATGCTTTATTGGAGTTATTGCATATTCTATGGTGAAATATGACAAGGGATTCACTACAAAATCCAAGACTTGGATCCATATAGTTGGTGCCACTAGCTATTGTAAAGGACTTCCATAATTTCATGTTAGGAGTATCCTTTGATTATGATTTGTTAGGGTGATCATCCTTTATCATTAATATCTTTATTGATTAATGATATTTAGAGTGGGGAGGAGCAACTAGAGATTTTCTCTTGCTATTGATTTGGTGGTGGATTTTTTACTCATGTCATGTAGTCACTTGCCTAGGGATTCTTTTCTTATTCATCTAGCATAGTTTCTAGGTGAGGATTTCTGCTAACCAAATAGAGGTTCCCACCACAAAATTATTCTATAGATAATGAATTTTTTTAGGTTCTTTTATTTTAGTAGGATAGTCACTAGGTGAATTTCTTGAAAGCTTCAAAAAATTAATGATTATGGACTTCATCAAAACCATGGTGTGACTTATAAATCAAGGGATAAATATTTTCAATTTTGTGTCCCATCGTGCATGCTAGTTTGAAATATTAGGGGTTAGATGTGATTTATGCATCTCCCTGGGTGTCATGAACCCCTGCAGTTATAGCCTCAACTATTTAGCATCCTTTGAGTGGATGCATTCGATGCCTTATACATCATGTGAGGGGCACCAATCCTAGTAAGTACAAGAAAGCATGTGATATGACTCCCATCAGACAACCTTTAAGGTTTTTTACCCAAGGTTAGCTTCTTGCTTTTGGATGTGATCTTTAGAAGTTATTTGACTAGTGCTACACTAACCTACTCTAATTATATCCTTTCAATAAAAAGGATAAAAGGAAAGAAAACATGAAATAATGGAAAAAGTAAAATCTACCTACCTTATCTAAGGGCGGTTATGCTCTAAAAAATACAATATAATTTCCACCTTACAACCCAGTGGGATGAATGAACACATGAACCAAGAAAGACAACAAATAAAACATAAATTTTCTCATATAATTATGCAATATGTATAATTAAAAGAGTCTTGATGGCCTATACATGCAGATGGTCCAAGTCTTGAGTCTAGACTAAGAAATAAAGTGAAAAAAGGAGAGAGAATATGCCATAGGTTACATGCTTGACACAATAACAAATCCAAATTCCTTTTTACTTACATGAACTACTATTTATAATATTGATAGAAAAAGTTTAAAATTCAAAATTCCTCAAAAATGGGAATGGATAGGAGTGTCGATGTCATTTTTGGTTGTAGGATCAAGGAGATTGTGTTACATTAAATTTTGAGGAGTCTAGAGTTGTTTGAGATCAAATTACCATAAATTCATCCATGGGTGACATGGTCCTCTCTATAAATGGTCCATTAATGTACTCACCTTCATGGAAATTTGAGCTCGATTGTTGTCATGGGTAGTTTTGACTCACCTTTGGTGAGTCCCTCTTTTTTTGTATCAACTTTCTAAATTTTAATAAGGGTTTGAGATGTATATCCCTTTTGATGATCTGATTGCTCTAGTAGCCCTTCCACTTGTATTTTTAGTTAGCCCTTATGTTAAGTATTTATTGCTATTATTTCTCTACTTCTCCTAATGGTTGATTATTTGGGATACCCCATGCACAATATTCCACTAGACCTCATTTTATTCGCATGTTTCTAGTCCATGGTGGCTTCTTCATGCTCTTCTCACCCCTCCCACCTTTGAGCCTCCAAGGAATATTTGTGAGGGTCATTAAGGTGTGTTGACCTTGTTGAGTCCTTATTTGACTCTTCTAATCCCCATTATTATTCCTCTCTAATGCCCTTGGGTTTCCATTTATGGGTGTGTTGATCATGGTATCAAGAGATTACCCCTAGGTATATGGAGTGCTACAACCCAATTGCTAGAGGAAGGCAACCCAATTTTGGGACTCTTTCACTATTTAGGTAGGCGAGTCCTAGTGAACTAATATTTTGGAGGCCTCATCATCAAGGGGACCCCTTTATCGTCGAGAAGGTTCAAGGGTTCCTCTTGATTATGGTGAGAGCTATAGTCACCACTGAAAAGGTTGAAATTACCTCCTTGGATTGATTTGAGTGGATGATTTTTCCTTGAGGTGAGGGGAGTTTTGAGCATACTATTTATCTTTGGCATAGATCCTTTACTGGTGCTTCCTTTGAATTAGATATTTGGTACATAGATGGAGATTTAAGGCCCCTCATCTCGTTGGCTCAAGCAATAATTCTTGCTTTTATTTCTTCTAGGACAAGAACTTGCCCTATTGTAGTGAATATTTCACTACACTTTTATTTTCTCTTCCAATGATAACTGATGGAATATTTTATAAAATCTCATTTGATGTCACCTTATATTTATTATATTTCATAGTAATTTAAAGAAATGAATGGAATCAAATATTATCTAGTATCACCTAACAAAATAAATACAAAGCATATAGAACACTCAATATGATGGGGTATAGACACCAAAGATATTCATTCAAATAGAATCAAAATAACACTCTAGCAAATAATAAAATGATTGGTGAGAAGAGGTATTTATACCTAAGTACATGATACATTTAGGTCATGGTTATCTTATTGATCCTCAAGAATAAAATAATAAAAAATTATAAAAATACATTTTCAAGGTTTACATGGGCCCAAAGAAAAAATATAACAAATAGTTGATCGTGATCACAAGAGAAGCTTTACCACCATATATTCTAGCATTCCCTTTTAAGTTGAATGGGGAATATATGGAGAGACTTCTATATTGTATTTCCCCTTAAGGGATACTATTTGACTTCAAGTAGCTTGTGCATCTAATAAAGGAATACATACTAGATTTAACAAACCATGAGCATGAATCTATTTCACAAAGTGCATCTATATCAATAGTGATCATAGTATCTAAAAGGCTCCTAGCGGTCTTTGACCGTCTAGGTCAAATAAAAAAGCCCCTATACTATCTACGATCGTCTAGGTCAATCTTAAAATCTCCAAAGGTATCTATAAGCCCTTTGGTCACAACCAAATGCCCCTAGGTAGTCATAGACACTTTTTAAGTGTCACTGACCGTCAAGGTCACCTAAAAGGCTCCTAGCATTATTTGACTGTCTAGGTCAAATAAAAATTCTCCTAGACTATCTACGATCATCTAGGTCAACCCTAAAAGCTCCAAAGGCATCTATAAGCCCTTTGGTCATAATCAAATGCCCCTAGGTAGTCGTAGACACTTTCTAAGTGTCGTTGACCTTCTAGTTCACCCTAAAGGCTCCTAGTGGTCTTTGACCATATAGGTCAAATAAAAATACCCCTATACTATCTACAATCATCTAGGTCAACCTTAAAAGCTTCGAAGGCATCTATAAGCCCTTTGGTCATAACCAAATACCTCTAGGCAGTCGTAGACACTTTTAAGTGTCACTGAACTTCTAGGTCATTTAAAAAGCTCATAGCAGTATTTGACCATCTAGTTGAAATAAAAAAACTCCTAGACTATCTACGATCATCTATGTCAACCCTAAAAGCTCCAAAGACATCTATAAGCCCTTTTGTCACAATCAAATGCCCCTAGGCAGTCATAGACACTTTCTAAGTGTCACTGACCGTCTAGGTCACCTTAAATGCTCCTAGCAATCTTTGACCGTCTAGGTCAAATAAAATGCCCCTAGACTATCTACGATCATATAGTTCAATATTAAAATCTCCAAAGTCATCTATAAGCCCTTTGGTCACAACTAAATACCCCTAGGTAGTCATAGAAACTTTCTAAGTGTCACTGACCATCTAGATCACCTAAAAGGCTCCTAGTGGTCTTTTACTGTCTAGGTCAAATAAAAATACCCCTAGAATATCTACGACCATCTAGGTCAAACTTAAAATCTCCAAAGGAATCTATAAGCCCTTTGGTCATAATCAAATACCCCTAGGCAGTCGTAGACACTTTCTAAGTTTTTATGACCGTCTAGGTCACCCTAAAGGCTCCTAGCGATCTTTGACCATCTAGGTCAAATAAAAATACCCCTAGACTATATACGATCATCTAGGTCAACCTTAAAATCTCCAAAGGCATCTATAAGCCCTTTGGTCACAACCAAATGCCCCTAGGCAATCGTAGATACTTTTTGAGTGTCACTCACCGTCTAGGTCACCTAAAAGGCTCCTAACGGTCTTTGACCATCTAGGTCAAATAAAAAATCTCCTAGACTATCTACGATCGTCTAGGTCAACCCTAAAATCTCCAAAGGCATCTATAAGCCCTTTGGTCATAATCAAATGCACTTAGGCAGTCGTAGACACTTTTTAAGTGTCACTGACTTTCTAGGTCACCCTAAAGGCTCCTAGCTGTATTTGACCATCTAGGTCAAATAAAAATGCCCCTAGACTATCTATGATTGTATAGGTCAACCTTAAAATCTCCAAAGGTATATATAATCCCTTTGGTCACAACCAAATACCCCTAGGCAATCGTAGACACTTTCTAAGTGTCACTGACCGTCTAGGTCACCTAAAAGGCTCCTAGCAATCTTTGATCGTCTAGGTCAAATAAAAAATCCCCTAGACTATCTACAATTGTCTAGGTCAACCTTAAAAGCTCCAAAGGCATCTATAAGAAATTTGGTCATAATAAAATGCCCCTAGGCAGTCGTAGACACTTTCTAAGTGTCGCTAACTGTTTAGGTCACCCTAAAGGCTCCTAGCGGTCTTTGACCCTCTAGGTCAAATAAAAACACACCTAGACTATCTAAGATCATCTAGGTCAACCGTAAAATCTCTAAAGGCATATATAATCCCTTTGGTCACAACCAAATATCCCTAGGTAGTCGTAGACACTTTCTAAGTGTCACTTATCGTCTATGTCACCTAAAAGGCTCCTAGTAGTCTTTGACCATCTAGGTAAAATAAAAAATCCCCTAGACTATCTACGATCATCTAGGTCAACCTTAAAAGCTCCAAAGGCATCTATAAGACCTTTGATCACAATAAAATTCCCCTAGGCATTCGTAGACACTTTCTAAGTATCACTAACCATCTAGGTCACCCCAAAATGCTCCTAGTAGTCAATGACCATCTAGGTCAAATAAAAATGCTCCTAGACTATCTACGATCATCTAGGTCAATCCAAAAAGCCCCAAAGGCATCTATAAGCCCTTTGGTTCCCATTAAATGTCCCTAGGTGTTCTATAACCATCTAGGTCAAAATAAAATGTTCTTAGGCCGTCTACGATTGCCTAGGTCATCCCAAAATGCTCCAAAGGCGTTTATAAACCCTTTGGTCACCCAAAAGCCCCAATGGCATTCATTAAGCCCGGTGGTCAACATGTATATACATCTATATCAAAAATTCCAAAAAACATCATTAAAATCATCAAAATATAAAAATATTTGCTTAATTGTACTTCATATAAATTGCATTAGGTATTCTCATCATTGCATTATGCATTGTTCCAAATTGATCATACATGTCGAGCACCAGGTATGTACACTAGGAATTTGTTAAAATAAAGGTTATTACAAGTCAATATTACCACCTGTTAATATTACATATACCATTTACATTTGCATTCCATATTATATGTTTATTTTTCGTCACCTAGTCATTGTTAGTAACACATAGTTAAGTTTTTGGTCACTTAGCCATATCTAGTTATCTTTTTAGATTTTGTAGAAAGCTAGCATGATTTTTAGAAGGTAGAATCCTGCTTGGATAATGCTTGGTATACATCAAAATCCCAACACATTTTCATATTAACATATCCAAGTATAGCGTAAGTAAAGATGAAAACTATGAAGCAGTCTAGGTTACTTTCAAGCGAAAATATTATCTTCTCCCTATGTGAATGGTTCAAAGATGCTAAGAATTGACAAAAGGACAAGTTCCTCCTTACCCAAAATCCCTTACCCTACACTGTGGTAAGTATCCCAAAGAAATAAAATCAGTAATGATTATTATTCCCCCCAGTATTCCAAACATACATTGCCCTACACTGGGACAAGTATCTCAAAGAAATATTCCAAAGAAAATAGTGATTATTATCACTCCCAAATATGCATAAATAAATAGTGATTATTATCACTAGGAAAAGCAAAAATAAATAGTGGTTCTCACCACTATTAAAATCCCTTGCTCAACAAATCAAAACAAGCAATTCCCTTGAGAAATTCAAATAAAGGTAGGGACTCCGAAACTTGAATCCTTGGAATTCTCAGCATTAGAGAACCATAAGGTGATCCTCATTACAGGTTTGGTGGATAGCCTACTTGTCAATGGCGGTAGCCTCCTGCATGACGATATGTCTATCACTTAAGCAACTTTTTTAGGTATAGACCAATTTTTGAATGTGGATGAGCTATCTTGTTGTAACTTAGGTTATATAGTGGTCTAATACAACTAAGTATGAAACTCAGGATAATGAGACTCGTAGAATAATATCTAGTGCCAATGGGCTGAATAAATCCCATTTGCACTAGGGTAATATTATGTGTTATCATGGTAATGAACTCATGTGTACACACAGGGATATTTATTATCTTTGTTATCTTAATAGGTGCATACTTTGTCAAAATATCTTGTATAGTTAGTATATGAATTTTGATTAGGTAACTAGAGTGTTTGAGTCTCTTCAAAACTATCAAATAATATCATATCACATTACATTATCCATTTTATTTTACATCATGATGTCACGTGTTTGTCAAAATTACAAATTCTAGTACATAAAGTGTTATAATAACATGAAAATAATCAAGATACATTTTGTATAGTCTATGGTGCTAGCATAGTATGCGTCAAAATGTCATCATATATCCATCATACAAAATTAAATCCAATAAATCATTACTTCCAATCATACACATTTACACTTTTGTTCATTAAGTGATGTTCATGAGCTAGGATAGATACCGGTTAAATATTAGCAATAATATTTAGAAGACCACTGACTATTTTATGCATATATTTTAATTTAAAAAAGCATATAAATAAAGCATCCACATCTACATATCATCGAATCACATCATCGGATAACTACATACATCTATGTTAGATATCTGTTGGCCATTTTGTATTCATTGGAAATTTTGTATAAAGCAATAATATATTTGTCTCTTTTATTTTTGGATAGTTGTAATAAGTTGAAATAATTTTCTGAAATCCAATGCATTTAAATGTATTAATGGAGAGATGTCCTTCAAGGTCCAAAAAATGGAGAGAATGAGTTTCATAAAAATCTTGAGTGAAATCGCCAAAAAAATTTGTGCATTGACGTTCGCCCTTCCTTAGGGGCGAACGTCCCTTGCACCCTTTCTAAGGGTGAATCAATTTTGAAAGCAGAATGGCAAAAAAATTAAAAAGTGACAAATTGCGTTCGCCCTTCCTTAGGGGTGAACGGGTCGTTCACCCTTTCTAGGGGCGAACGTGCCTTGGCATCGCCTAGAGGGGTCACGCACCCGAATCAAATTACGTTCGCCCTAGTTGAGGGGTGAACACACCGTTCGCCTCTCCTATGGGTGAACCACTTAGTGCGCATGCCCGAATCAAATTACGTTCACCCTAGTTGAGGGGCGAACACACCGTTCGCCTCTCCTATGGGTGAACCACCTAGCGATGATGGAGAATCACATTCACCTTCCCTTAGGGGTGAACGTGTCATTCGCCCTTGAATTGGGTGAACCTATTTGTATCAAGATCACGCGCATCTAAAGGGGCGAAACTAATGCTAGGTGAAGATAAATTGAATGAATGGAACTTTGGTCAAGATGTTGAATTTGGCATTAAATGAAGGGCACTCTCAGTTACTCCATTTTGTGGATCATGAAGAGGAAGGCGAAGGGAAATGAGCCTTCATGATTTCCAATGTATCAGAGGTGATCCGAAGAATTTAATATTTTCTCCTAACAGGCGCACCTCCGTCCGAAGTTCGAATTTTCAAGAATTTGTTCCCCTAGCGAATGGATTTTCCAAGAACTCAAGGAGGATTTTGTTGATTTTGTCTTTGATTCTCAGACATTCTTCGCTCATATGTATTAAATGAAAGAGGCAAAAACCTCTATAAATACTAGGTAAATTTCATTGTAAAAGGGGGTTAGACATTTTTTGTGAGAGATTCTCCTTAAGCTCTCTGCATTAATAGAAGGCATTCAGACTTCTGAATTTGTGAGCGATCTTGTGTATAATTATTTTCTGTGTAGTGTGCTTCTATTTCCATTCGCCTATCTAATTTGTTATTGAATTTAAATTCTGTCATTGGATTTAAAGTTGCTAAGGAGAAAGTGAATGTTGGAGTACCATTTTGATAGTTATTATGGCAATATTGTGAGCTTGTTCTATTTTGTTTCCTTTCATGAATGCTAATTTGTGCTTGGGTTTTTTCCTGCTAGTTAGTCTAACACCAATTCTGCACTTTGGCCTGTGGCCATATTTCCCATCTCTTTTTATTATTTCCAATTTCTTTCCTGCATCCTTAGTCTTTTACCAGTTTTAGAATTAGTTCGAGAACCAGCCCTCTCTAGAGATTGGCATGGAGGACATCTCTTTCCTCTAGCCTTTCAATGTTGGTCGTATCTAGGGTGCATAAACGCAGTGTTTATCGATTAGGCAGATATTTGACCAATAATTTTTGGCACGCCCGGTGGGACATTTAAGGTTCCACTTCCAGCAGCATTAGGTTTGGTGTTCACCTTCCTGCTTGAGATTAGAACATATGGTGACTCAATTTTTACCCAGAACTCCGTAAGCGTGAGGATGACGAAAGTTATTTCTCATGAATACAAGATCAAAAGCCAAAAATCCTGATAATCAGATTAGATTTTATGAACTAGACATTCAAAGGCTAGGAGAGCATCCTCAAATAGCCACTTTTTGATGAACATCTTCACTTCCTCATATCTCATTCATACCATCTATTTCATCTTCCCGGTTAGCTGGTGTGTTTTCTGCCCCTGTGAGTCCTGTAAGCACTGCCACCAGTTTCCCTCAACCTCCGCCTAGTACAACCGCTAACATCCCGAGGCCTACTCCTCATATTCCCATCCACATGGCCCAGAATCCTCCACCACATCAACAACTTCCAAGGCAGTTTCTGGCTTGGAATAGCTCAAGAGCACTGAATTTGCAGGCACAAAATCTCGTACCTCAAGCTGCTCTGAAGGCTTTACCCACATATGATGGTACTAGAAAAACTGCCTATGAGCATATCCAAGATGTAGCCTCTCTTGCAACTATTCATGATATAACTGATGAGGATGTGATGATAAAACTTTTGGTCCTATCATTAAGAGGGAAATTGTTGTATTGGTACCGGTCTTTGCAGTCAGGTACCATTACCTCATGGGATCAATTGGCAGAGTTGTTGATTAAGAATTTCCATGAACAAGCTGATCCGTATTCTCTGTTGCACCAGTTCACCTCAATCCAAAGACATCCACAAGAGGAACTTGTAGATTTCAATGTCCGATTTGCATGAAGTTGGCAGAGGGTCCTAGATGGGTTACGACCAACTCATGAGCAAGCAACATTTTATTATCTTCGAGCACTCAGTACCGATATTGGTATGGCGGTGCGCCAGGCTAATGTGACTACATTCCTAGATCTCTATACACAAGCTCAAAAGGTCGAGTCAGATTTGATTGTTGTAGGTAGGCTTCCTTCGAAGGCGACAATGCCTATCCTCCCTGATCTACCATAGTATCTTTACTCTAATGCATTTTTGTAGCCTATGCCATCGATGTATCCTATCCCTTCATGGAATTTGGGCTCTCCTCAAGTAGCTCCTATCCCTGTTCCATAGTCATCTGCTATGAGCTTTCCACCATTTCTCATCCCATTAGTAACATCACAACCTTCAACCATTTCTTTTCCAACACTGCCAGCACCCCCAATGCCCTTACCATTACCTGCACCTCCAATGCCCTTGTCATTGCTAGCACCAACTCCATCACCCAATACAGATCCTCTCATGACCTTGTTACAAGAAGTAAAATCCAATAATGCGGCTTTGAGGATGATATCTAATGAGCTTACTACTATGAGGAAGAAGCAGGTTGAGGCTGAGTTCCGATCAAGAAGGTTTCAGACTCCACCAATAACTCGAGAACAAGTATCTATCAGCAAGGGACCCGAGAAAAACACCATGATCCAAGCAAATGATGAGAGTAACGTATCCAAAAGGACATATTGGTGTTCTACATGTAATGATCCTCATGGTGAAGACACATGTATGGTACATCTGAACTATGTTCAGACATTGACAGAAAGTTCTTCGGGCGGGCAAGTCAACATGATTCGAGAGATGGAGTGTAATTGTATGGTGTCATCCCTAGAGCAAGTTTTAGTCCTTACTAGGTCTGGAAAGAAGCCAGTGACTGTTGATCCTGCAGACTTGCAACCTTTGAAAGTACCTATGGCTCCAAAAGTGTAGGAAGAAAAGCGGGCATCCCCGGCAAAGATTCCTGATGCTGACAAATTTAAAAACTCATCACCTGATCAAGCACAAGATAAGGTGCAGGTTCAGCCTTCAACTTCGCAACGCATCGCTACTACTCCATTTCCTAGCGAAACTAAAGAGCAAGCTAAGGAAAGACTCAAGTATCCTTCATTGATGAAAAGGCAAAGAGTCGACGCTACGCAGCAGTACCGAGACAAATATGAGCGACCCTTAGAAGAAAAGGTCTCACCTACTCGTGGCTATAGTATCATGGAAGAAATGAAGAAAATTCTGGCAAGGATTAGCTTGTTTGATGCATTGCAATTACCTAGGCAGATTGATTTATTGCAAGAATCTCTGAAGACTGCCAAAGATCAAAAGAAATATCATTTACAAATAGTCTTGGCTCAAGCGCTCCCCACTTCAGCGATAGGTAAGAATCGGCCTCCCCCATTTTACTTATCTTTGAGAATGGAAGGGTGGATCGTGCATAATTGTATGATCGACTCTGGTGCTGCCACTACTGTCATGCCAAAGGCAGTATGCGAAGTAATGGGAATGGAATATACAAGAAGCAGCCCAAGAGTTTTACAATTGGATGGTACGCCAGTTAAGACTGTTGGAGTAATCAAGGATATTCCAATAGTGCTCCATAGCATGCCATAGATTACCGTCATCCAAGAAGTGGTGGTTGTTGATTTAGAGCCCTACTTTAGCATGTGCCTTTCAAGAGAATTCATAGCTAAGCTAGGAGGTTATCTTTCCCTAGATTATTCACATCTGGAGATTTCATTCAAAGGTAGGCGAATTCGCATTCATAATGAGAAGCCCTCCCCTTTTCATATTGAAAAAATTGAGGAGGCAGAACAAGTCCCAGGTGTGGTGAATATGATGACCGAAGAATTGGAAGAAGTTGACTTGGTTGAAGAAACACCCTAGGAGCTTGGTCTGGAAGATGAGTTCCTGCTGATATATTTCAATGCTATGATCAAAATAGATATTGGTTGTTATTCAATTCAGAAGATAGAGAAGTCCCAAGAGCAAGTCCTTGAATCCCCAGAACCTATTTCGCATCAGTTATGGAAGTTGTTCTTTGATGGCGCTCGCTGTAAGAATGGTGCAGGAGTAGGGGTTGTGTTGATCTCCCCTGAAGGCATTCAAAAAACTTACTCCTACAGATTGACCTGGAGCTGTACAAATAATGTGGCTGAATATGAAGTGCTATGCCTTGGCTTAAAAAAGGTCAAAAAGTTAGGAATCGAATAGCTATAGATTTTTGGTGATTCTGAGCTTATTGTTAATCAAGTTACAAATAGATGTGTATCAAAGCAACATTACTTGAAGGCTTATCACAATAGAGTATGGGATCTTTTGGAAGCATTTAAAGCTTTGAATATTCAGGCAATTCCATGAGAACAAAATAGACATGTTGACATTTTAGCTTCCTTGGGCGCTAATTATTCTCCTACTGAGCAAGTGGTTCGCAAGCCCAAGATAGTAAGGGTGATTTATAGACCTTCCATTCCTGATAAGAACCTCTATTGGCAGGTGTTTGATAATGATGAGCAAATAGTGAATTTTTTGCTAAAAGAAGTTGCCAGCGCAGAAGATAGGATTCTTGTGGAAGAAGAAAAGGAAGGAATGATTCAGTTAAAAAATAATCACATTCCTCGAGGTTTGATTTCACTAGAGAGTTTATTTGATCAAAGTGATAGGGCTGATAAGCATAGGATTAAGGTGGATGCTAAGGAATTCAGAGAATTGTAGTTGGAGCCAGGAAAAGTTATCAAGATTGGTATTGATTGTGAACCAGATGAGATTGAGGGCATTAGAAATTTGTGCTCTGAATACCTAGATATAGTAGCATGGAGTTATCAAGACTTGAAAGGATACGACAAGAGCGTGATTCAGCATACTATCGAGCTACAAGAAGGAGTTAAGCCTTTTTGTAGAAGCAGTGCCCTATTAATCCTAAGATCGAGGTTCTCATGAAAGTAGAGTTACTGAAGATGCTTGAGGCAAAGATCATATACCCTATTAAGCATTCCACCTGGGTGGCAAACTTGGTTCCTGTAAGGAAGAAGAATGGGGACATACGTCTATGCATCGATTTTCGAAATTTAAATTAGGCGTCACTCAAAGACCACTATCCTCTGCCTCAGATAGACCAGATTCTTCATGTCATGGTTGGTGCTCAGAGATTTTCCTTGTTGGATGGCTTTTTTGGGTACAATAAAATTTGGGTTAAAGATGAAGATCAATACAAGATGATGTTTACAACTAAGTGGGGCACATTTGCTTACCAACGGATGCCCTTTGGACTTTCAAATGTCGGAGCTACTTTTCAGAGAGCCATGGACGTCGCTTTTGGTGAGTTGCTAAATAAAATCATTGTGATTTATCTTGATGATATGACGGTGTTTTCACATTGCAGAACAGATCATGTTTTCCATCTAAGGCAAATATTCAAGAAATGTCAAGAATTTGGGATTTCTATAAATCTGAAGAAATCAATTTTTGCGGTCAAGGAAGGGAAATTGTTGGGACATGTGATTTCGTAGGAAGGATTGGCCATAGACCCTGCACGAGCTGAAGTGCTTATGAGTTTGTCATTACTAGCTAATAAGAAAGATTTGCAGTCCTTCTTTGGATAGATAAACTTCGTGCGTAAGTTTATTGCTGGATTTTTCCCAAGTCATCAAGCCCATGACCGAGATCTTGAAGAAAAATATGGAATTTAAGTGGACAGAAGCCAGGAAGCGAGCTTTTCAAGAAATCAAAGAGAGAATTACTCAAGTATCGGTGTTAATCAAACCTGATTACTCCAAAGACTTTATACTTTATGCAGTGGGTGAGCAGGAGAGCTATGTTATAGTACTAACGCAAAAGCAACATGATGGCGAAGAAAAGCCTATCACTTTTCTAAGCCAGGTTATAGCACCACATCAAGAAAAGTATAACTTTATAGAGAAACAAGTTTATGCAGTGATGAAAGCCTTGAAGAAGTTTTGCCACTTTGTTTCTCAGAGTAAAACTATGGTTTATGTCATTCATCCTGATGTTCGAAACTTCATCATTCAAGGAGAACTGGGTGATAAAAGGGTTGGATGGGTCTCGAAGATCCAGGAGTATGATGTAGAAATTAAACCGATGAAATTGGTTCGTGGATGCGCTCTATGCCAGGAGTTGGCCAAAAGCGTTGTTGTTGAGACAAGTCGCGAAGATGTAATTTGTGCAAATAGTGCAGCAGTCAACAAGGAATGGATCGAGGAACTCATTGAGTATTTTGTTTCTGGAAGGTGTCCTAGCCACCTTAACTCCTCACAGCATCGAAGGTTCAGATTACAAGCGCTCAGGTATGTACTATTGCCCAATGGCCTATATTATAAGAATATTGATGGTATACTTCTTAGATGTGTAAAATATTTCGAGAAAGAGAAGATTCTAGAAGAATTCCATTTTGGGCTATCAGGAGGGCATTATGCAGGCAGGCCTATGGCTCTAAAAATTATTCGGGTAGGGTATTATTGGCCCACTCTGTTCGTCGATTCACATAAGATAAGCCAACGGTGTGATAGTTGTCAAAGATATGTGGGTCGAGTTAGGAAAGGAGCATCACCGTTGCATCCAATCCAGGTGGAAGCACCCTTTCAGCAGTGGGGTCTCAATTTTATAGGAGTTATAGATCCACATTCCTCCATCGAACATAAATATATTTTGACCATGATAGACTATTTTACCAGATGGGCAGAAGCTATACCTACCAAAAAGGTAGATCAGGCGACTATTATTTCTTTTTTGGAAAGCCTTATTACCCATTTTGGCATACCAGATTCTTTAGTCACCGACAATGGCACTCCCTTCATTGGAGCCAAAATTATAGAATTCACCAGTAGATATGGAATTTACTTGAAGACCTCTTCCAATTATTACCCATAGGGGAATGGATTGGCTGAGTCAACTAACAAGAATCTGCTCCGGATTTTGAAAAGAATAATGGGCGACAATAAGAAGAGTTGGCATTTGTCATTAAATCAGGCACTTTGGGCTGACCGCATTTCAGTGAAAAAGTCAATAAAGACCTCCCCGTACGCTTTGGTGTATGGGAAAGAAGCTATCCTTCCTACGCATATCGAGCTCCCTGTGCTCCAAGCATTGCAGATGTTTCGTGATGATAACGAAGAAAATGATCCAATGGAGGCTAGATTGGTGCAATTGTTGCAATTAGAAGAAGAAAGGGAGTGTGCTTACCATACTTTCGTAGAACATGCTGCTGAGATGAAGAAGTGGTTCAAGAGAAAAATGACTGATCGAAGCTTCCAGGTGGGCGATTTGGTACTGAAATGGAACGAGAAAAAATCAAAGCCAGGAAAACATCAAAAATTTGATGCAATATGGGAAGGACCTTTTCGAATTTCTGTTGTCACTTCTTCTAATGCATTCCGACTTTGTGACATGGAAGGGTATGAGCTCCCTATCCCAGTGAATGGCCTTCATCTGAAGGCTTATATTTCGTAAGGTTTCAAATCAAAGGTAACATCCTGTATATATGTAAATATTTTCATGCATTTTAAACAATTCTGCATAGGTATAAATATGTTCTAAAAAAAAAAGAAATGATGGTTAAGACGTCATTCGCCCGAAAAAGAAAAAAAAAGAAAAGAAACTCAAATATTGGTAAAGAAGTGATAGAGTTTCGCATGCGCCTATTGAAAGAGGTGAACGTCATGTTCGCCTATATTTAGGGTGAACGCACTTTGATGATATCATTAAGAAAAAAAAAAGGGAGTGATAAGAAAAAAAAAGGAAAAAAAAGAGTTTGTTTTTCTCTTTTTTAGAGAAAAAAACTCATTTTTTCAAGAGGCGCGCTATGAGATTTTAAAAACACATGCGCCCATGAATTCATAAGCGCGTGAGAGGGTTTTTGCTGAAGAAGATATTCCCAAGGAGTACGTGGCGATAATCGGAAGTAGTGGGTGATAAATTCGAGTAATGATTTCCGAACGTGGGAAGCATTCAAATTGAATTTTTCAAGGTAGCAGTCAAAATTAATGATCAAATGAGTAATGGTCGGGTTGGTTTCCCTAACAAGCTTCTAGCGCTAGGGCACATTTTTCTATAATATTGTATAGCGCAGAGGGCACATTTTTTTAGGAGGATCCGATGGTGAACTAGAAAAGAAGATTTTTGTACCTTGGAAAGGACATTTGAGCAGTTTTCGAAGAATATTTCTCCTCGAAGGTGCACCTACATTTAATTCTGTAATTACTATAGTAGTTGGTAGTGACTCTATAAATCCTGGGAGGTAAAAGGCTAATTTTGTTTTTTCTCCCTGATTTTTTAAATATTTTGCTTCTCTGTATCCTGTGCTTTGAAGTGTAGAAGAATTTTTGAGATTTCGGAGTAGGGAATTGTAGAAGAGTCATAGTTTTTTGTTTAGAAAAATGGGCAGATGCAGCAAAGAACCAGTAGAGGCATAGGAGGTCATAGAAGTGAAGCCCACTAAGAAAAGAGAAAGAAGTTCAAGGGCTAAGAAAGCCCGACAAAATGATTATGTTGGCCTGGACCCTTACGAAGATAATATGGCTGAGATTGGTGATTGTTTGATCATGCATAAAGGAGTTGACTAGTTGAGGGAAGAGGTCAAAGCCATAGTAAATCAGGGAGTTTCCTACAATAGTTGGCTCACAATGCCGCACAATTCATAGCTTTCATGGTATCTTTGTTCGCTTGTGCATCCGTGCCCTGAGCTTATTCAGTTAATTGCACAATTTTATGACTCCTCTACTAGGGCCATCCGAAATGCCAGACAAGAGATTCTATTCATAATTACACCGGATGAGATCCGAGAGGCTTTCACTTGTGGGGTAGGCACATCGAATTATGTAGTAAACAAAAATATCCATACAGATGAACAAGAGGATAGGTATGTCTCCACAGTTACAATGAGATAATTCATGGAAACTCAACTTGTCAAAGATCCATAGATGGGGCAGCTACCGAGTTTGCCTAAACTTCTTTCAGAATTCAAGTGCCAGGACATCTATTCCATGCTTGCCTAGATTGTTGGGTTGCCCTCAGATGAAATGGTGCATAAATGGCAGGAAGCTATGGCTCAATGTATTTCCAAGGTGGAGTTTTATTCGCCCACTGCTATGAGGCAGGGTGGAAATCCGATTTATTTTGATTGGGCCGAATTTATTTCATGGAGAATCAATTCGTAGTTACAGAGATTGCAGGAAGGGAAATCTAGATCATTTTGGTATACTTCGTTGCTAGTATGGTTCTTATTTTTTCAGATGCAGTGATGTTTTTCTTTTATCGTTGTTACGCAGATGGACGAAAAGAATGAGCCTCTACCGGTTTATAAGTGGACTCAAGTGTTAACAAAGAAAGAGTCCATCTACAGCTTTAATAGCTGGTTTTTGGGCCCCGCCATTGAATTGCTTTGTGGTAGTTGCGACCGAGTGCCTCGCGACTTGAGAGATGTAGTTGTTTTGAAGCAAGAGGGTGACATATTTTTGCTCACTCAGGGCATGGTAGTTCGAATTTTTGGATATACAGGTAAACCATTTTTGTTGCCTTATTTTGCTACTACACATGTTTTTGCAATGGAAGTGGTGCGCCAGATGGATTATATCAATGATATATATGGCTCTGGATGAGGAAAGAAGACAACTTGTACTATGCCCTTCAAGTTTGGAAGTATAGAAGTGAATCAGGTTGGGAAAAATTGCCTGTTGACGGTGGCGCTTCAAGACCTAGGTTTAATTGAGTTACCGCAGCGTTGGCGCTATGACCCACTCGAAAAGTTTTTGGAATTTATTAAGGCGAAGTCCTTTCATTGTTGCCCGCGCCCGGATATTCAGAGGCGGTGAAATAATTTTGATGGGCCAGACATGAACTGGCATATAGAGAAGATGTCCTCCCTTCCTCCATGGCATGATTACTATGAGCAGGAAGTGGAGTATAATCCAAAAAAGAATGCAACACATATTCCTCCTCCGGGTTTGTTCACAACTGTCCAAGAAGCGAATCCTGATTGGACGGAGGAGAAAATTATGAATTGGTGGATGATGCGCGTTCATAGGAGGAAGTCGTATAATGCTTATGGGATGAAGCTTGATACCCAATTTTCTGAATTTTATGATAAGTTTGTGAAATCTTATCAGCCCGTTGCTTTTGCCACTATTTTATCGCAAAGTTTTTAGCAGTTCGAAAGTGGTGAAAGCGAACCTGAAGAGGAAAATCCTATAGTTGAGGATGACATCGAAGAAGAAGAAGAAGAACAAAACAACAATATGTCTTCAAAAGGTGATCGCAAAGGATGAAGCACCCTCAGGAGGAGGTTCCCATGCCCAAACAATAGAAACAACCGATGGCACCTCCATTTCCTAAAGTAGCTAAACGACCTCGCACTGGCGCAGCTACTACTTCCACTATTACAGCACCCATGTCTTCGGGTACTATGATTTCTGTCATGCCAAGTTCTACAGTCACCTCTATTCTGGTAGCAAAGCCTTCGCCCAATGTTGAACTTCCTACTTCTGTAGCACAAATATTTCCAATGGCGCAGCAGGAAGAGGAAGAGCAACTTTCTGAAGATTCTCATGTTGAGATTCTGAATGAGGGGACAACCCTAAATGTTGGTGAACCGAAGGTAAATCAAGAAGAGGAGGTAGTTGTGCAACCTCCCCCATCTATAGAACAAGTGGTGCCCACACCCCAAGGTACGTCATATTTTCCCTCTTCTTCTCTCTCTCTTATCGAGCACACAACGATTTCTTCTTCGGTCCCATCTGTTACGTTTTCGTCTCCTCCACTTTCTATCTCTCCACATTTTGGTAGTCCTTCCATTTCATTTTCTATGGTTTCTTCTTTCGCTTCGACTTCTTCCATTTCTGAAATCGTTGTTGCTCCTTCTTTCATTCTCGCTCCTTCGTCTTCCATTTCTTTTAGTTCGTATGCATCGGGGGCAAATCCTTTTTTCCGTCCCCTTCCCTCAGTCATCACTTCCTCCATTATTATGGTTGTTAGTACCCAAGTTCCATCTAAAATTAGTATAACTATAGCCGCACCTGTGTCTTCCACTCCCTCCACCCTTTCTCTTCCTTCCACCATTCTTGTGTCCATTCCTTCATTGCAATCTGTGTCATCCGTGTCCACTGGGCCTGGTCGCCCAAAATTTTTTGTTCCATTTACACCATTTTTGGAGCTGTAGACTGTCCTAGATGTGCAGGTAGCCCGCAAGTAGCCAGACATTGAAAAATTAAATTGGGTGCATCTGAGCTCTTCCCAATGGTTGAAGAGTATGCGATGAAAGGAGGCTTTGGCGCTGGCACATCCAATCAAGAAGGTGGCTTTTGATCCAATTTCCAAGGAGGCTCATATGACAACATTCACTCCACTGGTTCAGAAACCTCAAGGTGAGTTGTAGCCTGAAGATTATGTTTCTGAGACTATCACTGAAGATCTGACGTGGATTAATCCCATTGAAAAAATGGGTAATATGCAAGTTGATATGAGTTCATTGTATTTGCATGGGGAGCATTATAAAGAGAAATATTTTGAAGTGCAAAATAAGGTGTTGGAGCTTGAAAGCGCCTTGGCCAAGAGCAGGGTGACAGAAGAAAAGACGGCCACTAAAAATGAATATCTGTGCAATCAAGTCCTGGTGCACTTGAAGGAGCGTGATGCCGCTAGAATTGAAATGCATAATCTTTAGCAGTAGGTCGAAGAACTCAAGAAGCAACTGGAAGCCAAGGCCGCACCTGTTGCAGGATTTTTGCATGATAGTGTAAGAGATATTCGCCTTCGCTCCATCCAAAATTCTACCAAGTTGGCCGCACAAGCTGTCAAGGTGTTGCAGTACTTATGGGAAGTAGGGATACAAATCCAGCTTGGGCAACAAATGATTGATTCAGTGGAGGAGTTGCTTTCACCCTATATGGAGACAGTTGTGAAGATACAAGCATTGTTGAATACGTCTCTGAACATTCGCCCTCTTAGTGAGATGGATTATGCCTGGTCCCGAGCGCGCGTAACCCTGCAGAGCTATTTTTAGTGCATGGACCTTGTAAATGAAGGGTGGGTTGTCCTCAATACTATTGAGCGAGAGCATACTATTTTGATGTCTCATTTTGAGACTATCGACCGACTGGGTTTCACTACCTTCCTGGATGAATGGGGTGAACCTCTTTCGATGGAGCAATTGCAAGAGCTCTGGAATGCATTTATTGAAGATACTACGGACATTAATGCCTTGACTGATCCCCTTACTGAAGTGCAAGTGTTGCCTCTGATTGAAAAGTATACACATTTGGAGCTGTCTCTTTATGAATTAGCCTAGCGTTCGAAGCACCTCAGCTTGATGGATGTGCAAAATCTTCGCTTCATTTATGAATCTCTCAGCGTTCCCTACTTATTTAATACTGAAGCTTGGCATGAGGTTGTTCGCACCTACGAGGCCCTTACAGAGGTTATCATAGAGCAAGAAGAGCAAGCAGTTGCAAATCGTGAAGTAGTAGCAAAGGTGAAATAAGAGGCAAAATGTGCGAAAGTACTTCACATTGTAGCCATGGCAGAATAGGAAGAAGTAGAACGCGTGCACTAGGCATCCAAGAAGAAAGCTTCCACAACAAAGAAGGCAGTAGTAGCTGGAAAAAAGAACTCTGCACCCAATGGATAAAGGCCTGGGATCGCTTGCATCCATGCGAGTTGGATACCCCATGAGTCGCCAAGAAATGTTGGCCATTTTGTATTCATTGGAAATTTTGTATAAAGCGATAATATATTTGTCTCTTTTATTTTTGGATAGTTGTAATAAGTTGAAATAATTTTCTGAAATCCAATGCATTTAAATGTATTAATGGAGAGATGTCCTTCAAGGTCCAAAAAATGGAGAGAATGAGTTTCATAAAAAGCTTGAGTGAAATCGCCAAAAAATTTTGTGCATTGACGTTCGCCCTTCCTTAGGGGCGAACGTCCCTTGCGCCCTTTCTAAGGGTGAATCATTTTTGAAAGTAGAATGGCAAAAAATTAAAAAGTGACAGATTGCGTTCGCCCTCCCTTAGGGGCGAACGGATTCGTTCACCCTTTCTAGGGGTGAACGTGCCTTGGCATCGCCTAGAGGGGTCGTGCGCCCGAATCAAATTATGTTCACCCTAGTTGAGGGGTGAACACACCGTTCGCCTCTCCTATGGGTGAACCACTTAGTGCGCATGCCCGAATCAAATTACGTTCGCCCTAGTCGAGGGGCGAACACACCGTTCGCCTCTCCTATGGGTGAACCACCTAGCGATGGTGGAGAATCACGTTCACCTTCCCTTAGGGGTGAACGTGTCATTCGCCCTTGAATTGGGTGAACCTGTTTGTATCAAGATCACGCGCGTCTGAAGGGGCGAAGCTAATGTTGGGCGAAGATAAATCGAATGAATGGAACTTTGGTCAAGATGTTGAATTTGGCATTAAATGAAGGGCACTCTCAGTTACTCCATTTTGTGGATCACGAAGAGGAAGGCGAAGGGAAATGAGCCTTCATGATTTCCAATGTATTAGAGGCGATCCGAAGAATTTAATATTTTCTCCTAACAGGCGCACCTCCATCCGAAGTTCGAATTTTCAAGAATTTGTTCCCCTGGCGAATGGATTTTCCAGGAACTCAAGGAGGATTTTGCTGATTTTGTCTTTGATTCTCAGACATTCTTCGCTCCTATGTATTAAATGAAAGAGGCGAAAACCTCTATAAATACTAGGTAAATTTCATTGTAAAAGGGGGTTAGACATTTTGCGAGAGATTCCCTTAAGCTCTCTGCATTAATAGAAGGCATCAGACTTCTGAATTTGTGAGCGATCTTGTGTATAATTATTTTATGTGTAGTGTGCTTCTATTTCCATTCGCCTATCTAATTTGTTGTTGAATTTAAATTCTGTCGTTGGATTTAAAGTTGCTAAGGAGAAAGCGAATGTTGGAGTACCATTTTGATAGTTATTATGGCAATATTGTGAGCTTGTTCTATTTTGTTTCCTTTCATGAATGCTAATTTGTGCTTGGGTTTTTTCCTGCTAGTTAGTCTAACACCAATTCTGCACTTTGGCCTGTGGCCATATTTCCCATCTCTTTCCGTTATTTCCAATTTCTTTCCTGCATCCTTAGTCTTTTACCAGTTTTAGAATTAGTTCGGGAACCAACCCTCTCTGGAGATTGGCATGGAGGACATCTCTTTCCTCCGGCCTTTCAATGTTGGTCGTATCTAGGGTGCATAAACGCAGTGTTTATCGATTAGGCAGATATTTGACCAACAATATCCATCATAACATCATAAAGCAAATATAAGCATTGCATTCATATCATAAAGCAGTAAAAGATGACATAATGATAAAAGCAAATTCATACATATATATCTATATATATAAGCCAAAAAAGCTACATCATTGTCCATAAACTACTCGTAGGCTACAATAAAAGTGAGGCATCTGACTTTGCAACCCAAAATGTCCAAAAAGAACCATCAGAGTCTGTTGACCATGGTCATGCAGGATTGGTACCTTGAATCTCTCCTCTGCTCTCAATATGAGTCCGTCATCAGCTCCCAGACCTGATACCCCCTGATCTACTATCTCCAGATACCTCCATTCATTTATAAGTGCTCAGAGCCCTCATTCGAGTAGATGAGTGTCCCATCCCACTCCCTTGGCTACATTGTGATCCAATGGCTAATGCCTGATCTGGTATGCGCCCCTTACATCACAATATCTCATCCTCCATCATATCCATGTAGGTGCGCTCATCACAAAACCTAGTCTAATAGGTCACCACCAAACCCTAGATATGTGTTATCTCCTCCCGCATCCTATCTAGATCACCACTACTAAACTCACCATAGCGAGGGCCCTGTCCACTGACCTGTGCCAAAAGTGTAGCTATCACTACTGCCTACCTCTCTATCTCAACATGTGCACTCTATACCTACACCTGTAGTAATGCATGATCACTCTATAGCTCTATAATCATAGCATGTCATGTTTCTAGTTGTTCCTGCAGACCTTGATCTCCCAAATCTCCCTCATCAAGGCCCACAGGATCTTGTACATCTATCAACTCCACCCTGTCCACTGACACACACTGACACACAACTTTCTCACCTAAGTCTACCTCCTCATCATCTAGAGACTCATCCTAAACCTCCTCATTTGGAGAAACCCTAGCTACATCCACTACCCTAGTAGCTGCATCCCCTCCTAGTGGTCCCTACCCTTACCACTACCATATGACCCACCATGCATCATACTCCTCTGTAGTTCCTGTGTCATCTAAATTAGAAACTGCCACCTCAGGATCTGACTCATCTCCCAAGTCCTCTACCATAGGATATGCTAGAGTCATATTATCCCCATAATGATGATAGACCATCAGCTCCCTAGGCAACCCCTGGTGTAGCCCAAAATATCATAGTACATGATCATAAGGGAAGTACTCTCACTCTGTGCCATTTCACCCTATCAACCATCTGCCTCACCGAACTAGACGTAGATGTGTCTCAACCTCCCTCTAGTAAGGACAGTCCTTGTAGGGTCTCCACTCAATATCTACTACCTTAAGCCATGCAAAATCCTCTACATAGTGCCCTACCTCCCCAAAATACAGTCGGCTACATCCTGACTCCCGTGACCTCTTCCATAGCTCCCCATAGCCAATCTCCCTATCTAGTAGCTCTGCTCAAGTGGTCCATGGTAGTCCCCGTGGTCTCTATACTATAATGTCATACAAATCCCAAGACTATAGTAGGAATCTACAACCCAAACCCTTCCACCCATGTGAGTGTATCTCATACAACTCATCATAGAGCTATGCCAATGAATTAGGACCCCAAGCCATAATTATGGGCTCATCCTTTGTGCAATCCACCAGAGTAAAGACCAGCTCTATTAGGTTCCATGGGAACCTAGCTCTTGAAGAGTTGGGTAGCAACATGTTGTTGATCAAGGTCATCAAAAATGTGTACCTAATTCCAAGCACATCCCCCTGGTACCATATAGTCACTAGAATCCCTCCATTGGGAAGATCAATCAATACATCCTCCCCGCGGGCTCCGAAATACCTCTACACTATGGCCTCTCGCCGCTCTGTCAAAGAAGATACTATCTGAAGCCTCTCTATTGGAATATGTAGTATCTAATATACATACTCTAGTGTCACTTTCATCTCCTCCATAGCTAAATAGAAAGTGTTAGTGTGAGGGTCCCATAGGATTATCAAAGCAATCAGAGAGGTGCGGTCTCCCACATGGGATCTAACCATGTAACTTGCTTCAGACCAATGGCATCGAGCCAACACTAGTCTGTAGAACTCAAATAGTCTCTAGTAACTTGAAAGAGAATCAGTACCCTGTACTGACTCCTAACTATCTTCTCATGCAAAGTAGTTTGTCAAAAATACCCTAAAAATATAAAATTTTGCTTTAAAAACACTAAACAAATGCATAGAAATCGGCCCTTTTTGGCCCATTTTTTGGCCATCCCACCCAGGTACGGCCCCCAATTAGGTAGTCATCCCACCTAGGGATGGCCACCAATGACTGTCGCTTACAGGGAAGGTCCCCAAATAGGGGTAAAATAGGGTCAATTTGACCCCTAAAAATACCCTAAAAACCTAAAAAACACAAAAAAAAAAAGGTTTTTAACCCTAATTTTTGGCAAATAAAACATGCCTAAATTTTTTTTTTTTTATCAGTCCTCCTAGGGTTTCTTAAATCATAGGTGTGGTTGTAGTCATGAAATTAGATCAGAAATAGGCAAAACACAATAAAATAGGGCAGAGGAAGCATGTAATCCATACCCGTTTCACATCGGCTCCACTGCCCGATGCATCCGCTGGTTGGCTCATGTTGTGGGTTGATATTTTGACAACAATCCACTTCAAAAAAATCTCTCCTACCTCCTATCCTCTCCAATTTATCCAAACAAGTTGCACAAATGAGCTAAAATGGCCCTTTTGGCCTTTTATAGCTCCAAAAGAAGCCGACCGCTCCAAAATAAGCACACTTTTGGCTGTTTTTCCCACCTTGGGACAGTCACAAATACTTCCATCATCCCCCCTTGGGATGGTCACAAGAAAATTGCCCTTATAAACATCAAAAATATCAAAAAATTGGCCAAAAACCCACCAAAAACAAGGCAGAATGGGCTAGAAAATGAGAGGGATCTAGATTGAACCTATAATAATTTTGGATGAATAAAAAGACTCTATTTTACTCCCCAAGAAAGCATCCATGGCTGGAATACTCAAAATAAATGATATATTGGGCCTTTTGCCTCCAAAGCTATTCATTAAAACAGTTGAAAATCACCTCCAAACAAGTATTTAGTACCATGGGCAAAATAGAAAGTTTCCCCAATTTATTCATATGTGTCAAGCAACTCATAACTTTAGAATTTTTCATGCTCTCATAGACTCATTTCTTGAGGGGGTAGTCATCATACCGAATTCATAAATCAAATCAACATTTAAACACTTAGAAGTGTAAATTCCATGCATTCAAAAGAATCTTGGCTAGAGATAAATTTGCAAGCCCATGCTGGGGAAAAGAATCAACATAAGAAGCAAATTAAATAGGATTGACCTCCTTGAAACCTCATAAATTTACCCATGTAAAGGTTTACAAGAATACAAGGCACCAAGACCTAGTATGCCCTAAGCCCCATAATACTGTCATTACAGCATGACTGAAAGGTATACCTTCAAATGATTCTTTGACTATGTCAATAGAAAGGATTCTAAGAATGTATGATTTTCCATAATGGAGGCATCCAAAGTTGATTAGGTTAATAAAAAACCTTGATCATTCGATGATTTACTGATCTATTTTTGCTCAATGCCTTGTTTCATATCGTGCATCCCAAAAATGAGGAATCTGTAGACACTTAAATCACGTAATTAGATAATATTATCAGTGCATTATATATGCCCTCTTATTAACAACAAATGGCCTTATTGGGCACCCCTCTAGGCTAGCAAAAGGCTTCCAAAAGCCTCCAAAACTTAGTTTAGAGGGTTCCTAGCAGTCTGGGGCAGTTTTCAGGCTCTTACTAGTGACCGTCCCACCCAAGGACAATCATAGTTGGTGACCGTCCTACCTAGGGACGACCATCAGTAACCATCCCTGGGTGGGACGGTACCTAACTAGAACTTTGAAAAAGTTAAAGGACGTGCTAAATGGTAATCAAAGACTACCATTAGCGCATCCAATCACCCCAAATTGATTAGGTACCTGCTAATGGATAGTGGGACAGTTGATTGGGAGCACCCAAAGGAGCAACCTTCTCCCAATCACCCCATGATACGATTAGGACACATGGTGCCACCTGCCTCGCATGGCAAAGATGTTATTTTTACCTAAGTGCCCTTTTGGGCTATAAAAGGAGCTCCAAAATCCCAATTTTAGAGAGGATAATTTGGAGAATTAAGCCATGAAGTGCTACCCAAATTGAAACCCAACCTTTGCAAACCAAAACACACCTTTGCCTTGGCCTTGAAACCCTCTTCCTTTCGAAGGCGATTTTAGGGGAAACAGACTCGAACCATAAAAAACAAACTGGCCAAATTGAATAAATCTTTGGTCCCATATGTCGACAACACCCTTACCAATTTTTGGACCAATTCCCACAGCCATAGGTGATAAAACTAATGCAGTTTTGTAACCGTCCCACCTGGGGACAATCAGTAGTCTGTCCATGGCACACCTAGGGATGACCACAAAATAGGTTGGAATTTTATAGAAATTCCTCCATAGTCCCCTTAGGAATGGCTAGAAGGATATTAGGTCCAAATTTGAAGCAATTTGGAGGAGTTTTGATGTAGGATTTGTGATCCCCAATGTTATAGGTTTATCTGGCTCACCCAGGAACGGTCACCATTTCTGCATAGTTTTAGATCTTGCTTCCAATTTTGTTTATTTGTATTTATATTAATCAATAACATGTTCATTCTTAATGTAGATCAATTTTTATGCATATAGATCACCTTTTATTGTTATAGAATATGCTCTCCTTTCATGGTTTTATGGGTTTCTTCTATAATGCAGGTGCTACTAATCCCCCTTCAATCCCTTGTCTTCAGGAACAAGAATTCTAGGCAAGAGGAGGAGCTAAGGAGGCAAAAGTTTATCAGCCCAACAATAGCTCTCGAGTGTGGGAAGAAGGAGTTCACAACACTATTATTTATCACCTTAAAGGCTTCCTTCCAAGGGACTAGATCCCTTGAAAAATTGTAATGGAAATGTATAACATTTGTAAAGCCCTCAAGGGGATCTCTTGTAATTTGGTTTTGAAGCTATTTATAAATGAATAGAGAGATAATTTCATCACATTTATTTCCTACTTTGCTTCATTTTAGTATATTACATGTTCATGCTTATTTCCCCTTTGAATGCTTTATAATTACACTACATTGCAAGTAAATGCCCTTAAGGTGATATCGTGAATTTCACTTCTTCAGTCACGGTCACATTGAAGAAGTGAAATTCACGATATTGCCTTAAGGGAATTTACTTGCAATATAATGTAATTATAAAGCATTCAAAAGGAAAATAGACATAAACATGTAATATACTAAAATGAAGCAAAGTAGGCAATAAATGTGATGAAATTCTCTCTCTATTAATTTTTCCATAGCTTGAAAACATGATTACAAGACATCCCCTTGAGGGCTTTATAAATGTGATACATTTCCATTACAGTTTTTCAAGGGATCTAGTCCCTTGGAAGGAAGCCTTTAAGGTGATAAATAATAGTGTTGTGAACTCCTACTTCCCACACTCAAGAGCTATTGTTGTGCTGATAAACTTGTGCCTCCTTAGCTCCTCCTCTTGCCTAGCATTCCTGTTCCTGAAGACAAGGGATTGAAGGGGGATTATTAGTACCTGCATTATAGAAGAAACCCATAAAACCATGAAAGGAGAGCATATTCTACAATAATAAAAGGTGATCTACATGCATAAAAACTGATCTACATTAAGCATGAACATGTTATTGATTAATCTAAATACAAATAAATAAATTTGGAAGCAATATCTAAGGTGAAACTATGCAAAAATGGTGACCATTCCTGGGTGAGCCAGATAAAGGTGAACTACTAGGCCCAACCTCCTCCTGTGAGTTATAACAATAATGGTACAATAGACCAGGGACAAAAACAACATTGCCCTCAACGACAATTTACTCCCATCGTTGAATATATGGATTATCTTTTTGATTGATTGTGGGCTGCAAATATGGTTAATTTACCAGATACCCAATGATCTGTAAATAGGTAAACCAAAGCCTATGGGATGTCAAGAGGATAAATATTATAAGTTTCATCGGCAAGGTGGCCATGATTTACAATCGTGCTATGTTTTTAAACACATAGTACAAGACATGATTAGTAATAATGAGTTTCAAGTGGATGCTCCATTAGCTCCTACCAATCAATAGATGGGTATATACAAAGAACCTTTACCAACTCATGAGGTACAAGAAACACCTGCTAAAGCAATGAATGAGGTGAAGCAACAACACCCTGTGCAAGGATATGTTGGGATGGTGAGTATTGTGACTATGAACAAGAAATATCCAAGTCAAGTTGCACAACCTACAACTTCGAATGATGTTCCAACTACGTCGCAAACTACACCACCTGTAGTACAGGGCCTTCTTTCTAGGCCAATAGTGACAATTAAGAGCAATCTTGCACAAATCTTGAGGACCACATCAACATGATTATCCATCTATGAGTTGATCCAATAATCACCTCCACATCAGGATGTCTTGATGGATATTCTAAAATCAATAGAGTTGCAACCACAAGAGTCCAACTCCTTCATAGATTTTTTGGGTCATGTGTAATAGTGCAAGGAACCAGTCATACAATTTCATGAGCATGAGCTTAAGGAAATAGCTAACAACATGGTAGATACTCCTTTACACATAATTGCATGTATAAATGAGATACCATACAAGAGAGTGCCCATAGACACTGGTTCCTCAAGTAATATCATAACAACTAAAGCACTAAAGCACCTTAAGTTTCCAACATATCATGTTGTGGCATCAAATTACACTTTTTGCACTTTTAATGACACATTATGCTCTACTGTCGGTACCATAGTTCTACCCATTCAAGTGGGGCAAAAGACTATATCTATGTTGTACCATGTGCTATAAGGTGAGATGGCCTATAACATTTTTCTAGGGAGACCTTGGATATGGTATATGAAGTGTATCCCCTCCATAACACATCAATATCTTAAATACACTCATGAAGGGCAAGTGCACGTAGTTTTTGCCGATCTAGAGCCCTTCATATACTGCAATATGTTGCAGCATATTCCATAGTCGACATTACCTTTGAATCACATAGAATTTTGATTGAATACACCTATTCAAAGTCTACCCATTCCACCACCTTCATCATCATCCACTCCATCCTCATCATCTCCACCTTTAGAGAAGGCTTCAACATCATCAAACCCTCCATAGAGGATCACATCAAAGAGACCTATTGATGAGAGCCTGCCATTAGTTTCCACCATATCCATGGAGGAGGTTCCTTGTGTAATTAATGAGGAATTACCTCTAGAGGTTACTATTGAATCACCTCAAACCTCCATTCCATCTCATCCATCTTCACCATCCCAGGTCACAGTCCAGATGTCTAGTACAATGATAGGGGAATATCTGGTGATAAATGTCATGATAGTTCCATCATTGGAGACAGTGCAAGATATGGGGAGACCTCGTCTTCCCATATATAGCATTGTACCTCTTGGTCTACCTCCTAATCAAATGAATTTCATATATGGAGGTGTAGAGTATGGATCTCTACCCATTCCTCAGAAGGAAGATGATGATGAACCCTTTTCTGAGGATGTAAACTATTTGTCAAATCTATACTATACATTGTGGTACTTAGATCACTGCAATTTGCATGGGTTTGGTCTCAGTTTATATGAGCAGGGTAACCATGTTCCATTTCAACCCCAATATCAACTTCTGTATGATAGATCCGGGTTGGGAAACAATAAACCGATACCGTTGGATGTCCTCACTAAGAGTCTTAAACACCTATGCCTAAGTCATCAGGCTGAGCTCACCCATGACCCATATGCTAATCTGAATCATGTTCATTCCTTGGGAGATCATTTCCCCATAGAAATGATAGATCAAGGTCTTTCCAGTTATGTCGTCCAATCCCATGAAGCGGGGGAGAGCTCACACACCTTGCAATATGACAGTGAGGAACAAGACCAAGGTCCTCCTCATGAATGGATGAGTGATGATGAAGATGATTATGGCATTGCACCCATTAACTGCCATAGCTTAGATGATGAATACGAGCATGTGTTCCCCTTGGAAAATGAGGATGATTATTATCTTGGTATGTTATTCCCCGTCCAATGATCCATCTGATGCTAGTTGTTGCCTCGTGAAGAGCAGGATTGCCCTCTTTCGCATAGGCCATCACCAGTTATTCTACTTCCACCCGAGCCACACCCATGAGTTATGAGACAACATCACGTCTCTAGACCCACTCACCCTAGAGCCGGAGATCATGTATCCATAAACATGATTTCCATAGATTTAATGACATCATTGGTGAATCCGAATAACCCATACAAGCTGTTGCATATTTATTTAGAGGTAATTGACTTTGATTGAGGAGATTCTTCTCCATCGTCCTCAGAGTATTGGCCTTGTGAGGAAATGTTACAACCATTTAACTTTTCTTCAATAACTACTCAGGATGTTTTTCAAGCTGAGGTTGACCCTAAATTTTCTATGGAAGAAGCAAACCTAGCTGATGACATTCACCTAATTCCCACCCCACATCAGTTGGAGGATGGGTCTCACATGTCAATTGATCCAACAATTGACAGGGATATCGGTACAGATCCTGATAATCCCCATACCATTAAATTAGGGGAAGGTCTCTCCCTAAGTGAACAAGATGATTTCATAGTTGTATTCAAATCAAGGATTAAATATTTTTCTTGGTCATATAAAAATATGCCAGGACTAGACCCAAATATAGTCACGCATAATATTACATTAGACACCAAGATCAAACCTGTTAAGCAAAAGTTACGAAAAATGCACCCAACAGTAGCCTTAATGGTGAAAGGTGAATTACAAAAGTTGTTGGACGTTGATATCATCATCCAACTAGATTATCCACCATGGGTTTCAAACATGGTTCCCGTAAAAAATCCTGATGGGAGGATTCGCATTTGCATCAAATTTTGAGATCTTAACAGAGCGAGTCCTAAGGATGAATTTCCCTTACCTAACATCAATGCGTTGGTAGATGCAACAACATGATATGAAATGCTATCCCTAATGGATGAATTTTTTGGATATAATTAAATTTGTATTAATCTAGAAGACCAAATCAAAACGGTGTTCACAACACCTTGGGGGACATTCTATTACAAGGTCATGCCTTTTGGCCTTAAGAACATTGGTACTACCTACCAACGAGCCATGATATATATCTTCGACGACTACATGCACAATATTTTGGAAGATTACATGGATGATTTATTGGTAAAATATTTACTATGCCATGAACATCTCGATGTATTGTGTAAGGTCCTAGATCACCTCATAGAGCACAATGTTAGACTTAATACCAAAAAGTGTGTCTTCAGTGTCACATCTGGTAAACTTTTGGGATTCATAGTCTCCAAGTGAGGCATAGAGGTAGATCCAAACAAGGTCAAGGTAATATTAGAAATGCCTCCCCCCACAACCATTAAGCAACTATGTAATTTGCAAGGAAATGTCACATCCATAAAACACTTTATAGTGCAATTATCAGATAAGTGTCAACCCATGAATATGTTACTACACAAGGGGGTCTCATTTCATTGGGACGAAGAATGTCAAAATGCCTTTGACAAAATTAAACAATACCTGGCTTCACCGCCTGTATTGGCTCCACCACGACCAGGAGTGTCATTCTTTTTATACATCTCAGCTACTGAGTTGGCTTTGGGCACCATGTTGTCCCAAAAGAATGAATTACACAAAGAACAAGCTACTTATTACATTAGTTGTACACTATTCAGCTATGAAACTAGATACACATACGTTGAGAATCTATGCTTAGCAATGGTCTTTGCCACCAAAAATCTATGCCATTATATGCTTAATCATACCACATATGTTGTATCTAAATAAAATACATTGCGCTACATGATGAGTCGAGCATATCATAATAGTCTCATGGCAAAATGGACAATGTTGTTGATGGAATTTGACCTAGATTTCATTGGATAAAAATATATCAAAGGACAGGTCATAGCCAATCAACTAGCAAAGGCTCCTGTATAGGATGATTAGCCTCTAAATATAGAACTTCCTGATGATGGAGTATTTCATATCTCATAATCACCTAATTTTTTTCATCCTGAGTCATATAGGCGGACATAACTCTATTCTTCGATGGTTCTAAATGTGAGCAAGGTGGTGGTGCAGGTATCATGTTTTTCACACCATAAGGGGCTCTCATACTTCTTTTGTTTAAACTCGATTTTCCTTGTACTAAAAACAATGCTGAGTATGAAGCTCTCATCATAGGACTTCAAACGACAATCACCATGAACATAACAAAGTTGAACATTTTTGGTGATTCCTTGCTCATAGTAAATCAGGTTAAAGGGATATTCTAATGTAGGTGTCCTGTATTGCAAGCCTACAAATACCTAGTGGACAAACTCCTAATAAAATTTGAATGGTATGATGTAGAGGCACTCCCTCGCTCATCTAATAATTTTGCAGATACAATGGCTTCCTTAGGGTCGCTAATCCCACATGACCCTTCATATGATATCACAACTATCCAAGTAAAAATGCTAGTGCAATCTGGGACTAAGCGTGAAGAGCATAATGCTATACCAGTTGTTCACATGATTCATATTGAGCCTTCCCATGAAACGTTCTCTCAAATACACCAATATTTGAATAACGCTAACTAGGGGGCTTTGTTTCCTCATACTCCTTTTGATACTAGCACAATGCTATATCTCCAAGTTCGCTCTCAATCAGCATTCTCACGAGATAAACATGAAAATGATAGCATGATTCATAATATTGAGGCTTCTTCAAAGAAATATTGGGCCATCCAGATTAAATATTATCTTAAACTAGGTAATATTCCACCTGGATTGTCTCATGCCACAAAGCGAGAATTCAAACAAAAGACAGCAAAATATGTCTTATTAGGAGATATAATGTATCGTCAGAGTTATGAAGATATCCTCATTCGTTTCTTAGACTCACAAGAGTTAGCTTGGGCCATCACCTAAGCACACGATGGTACATGTGGTGGCCACTTTAGCGGTATGGCCATAGCTAAGCACATTCTTTGCATGGGCTATTATTGGTCAACTTTAGAGCAATATTATTGTGCTTATGTTAAGAAGTGCATAAGTGTCAACATCATGTAAATTTTATACAGGTACCTTCATAGGCCTTACAACTGATTCAATCGGTCTGGTAATTTGTACAATGAGGGTTTGATTTAATTGGGAAAATCTCACTTGCCTCATCAATCCATCACATGTTTATCATAACGACAACCGAGTACTTCACAAAATGGGTGGAAGAAATTCCCCTTACCACAACGACTGGACCTTGTATTGTGGATTTCATGCTACATAATATCATATGTCATTTTGGTATTCCATCCAAAATAATATTGGATAATGGAACACCCTTTAAAAATAAGGATGTGCATGCGTTAACAACAAAGTATAACATAAAGCATAGCTTTTCCATGCCCTATTATCCGTAATCCAACAGGCAAGCAGAGGTATCAAATAAGACAGTAGTAGCCATCTTGAAGAAAATCATCAAGGAAAACCATAAATATTGGCATAATAAATTACCTCTTGCGCTTTGGGTTTATCACACTAGCATTTAGACACCCACTGGGGCAACTCTGTTTTCACTAGTGTATGGTGTTGAAGCCATCATGCCTCTGGAGTTAGAGATTTCGTCACTGCGCATTTCCATATAGGAATTCATCGACGAGATATAACTAGACAATCTCATTTAGATCAGTTAACGTTGCTTGATGAACGATGTGTAAATGCCCTTGATCATCTATGTGTTTATCAAGAATGCCTTAAGAGAGCTTACAAATTGAAGATACATAAAAGAGACTTTCAAGTAGGTTATTTAGTTCTAAAAGAGAACCAACAAAACTCAGATTTGACCTCCAATTTGCGAGACAAATTTGTAGCAAACTAGTTAGGTCCATTCATCATCACAAGCCAGATTGGACCTGGAACTTATTGTATAGCATCCATCGAAGGAAGTGAAGAGACTGAACCCATGAATATAAGTCATTTGTGACCATTTCATGCTTAGAGCACCATCCAAATTCCCCTAGGTAGTCATAGACACTTTCTAAGTGTCATTGACCGTCTAGGTCACCTAAAAGGCTCCTAGTGGTCTTTGACCATCTAGATCAAATAAAAAAACCCCTAGACTATATATGATCATCTAGGTCAACCTTAAAATCTCCAAAGGCATCTATAAACCCTTTGGTCACAACCAAATACCCCTACGCAATCGTATACACTTTTTAAGTGTCATTGACCGTCTAGGTCACCTAAAAGGCTCCTAGTGGTATTTGATTGTCTAGGTAAAATAAAAATCCCCTAGACTATCTACGATCATCTAGGTCAACCTTAAAATCTCCAAAGGAACCTATAAGTCCTTTTGTCACAATAAAATACCCCTAGGCAGTCAGACACTTTCTAAGTGTCGCTGACCGTCTAGGTCACCCTAAAGGCTCCTAGCGATCTTTGACCATCTAGATCAAATAAAAATTCCCCTAAACTATCTGTGATGGTCTAGGTCAACCTTAACAGCTCAAAAGGCATCTATAAGCCCTTTGGTCACAACCAAATACCCCTAGGTAGTCATAGATACTTTCTAAGTGTCACTGACCATCTAGGTCACCTAAAAGGATCCTAGTGGTTTTTGACCATCTAGGTCAAATAAAAAATCCCCTAGACTATCTACGATCATCTAGGTCAACCTTAAAATCTCCAAAGGTATCTATAAGCCCTTTGGTCACAATCAAATTCCCCTAGGTAGTCGTAGACACTTTCTAAGTTTTGTTGATCATCTAGGTCACCCTAAAACTCTCCTAGTAGTCAATGACCGTCTAGGTCAAATAAAAATGCTCCTAGACCATCTACGATCATCTAGGTCAATCCAAAAAGCCCCAAAGGCATCTATAAGCCCTTTGGTCCCCATAACATGTCCCTAGGTGGTATACAACCATCTAGGTCAAAATAAAATGTTCCTAGGCCGTCTACGATTGCCTAGGTCATCCCAAAATGCTCCAAAGGCATCTATAAACCCTTTGGTCACCCAAAAGTCCAAATGGAATTTATTAAGCCCATTGGTCAACATGTATATACATCTATATCAAAAATTTCAAAAAACATCATTAAAATCATCAAAATATAAAAATATTTGCTTCATTGCACTTCATATAAATTACATTAGGCATTCTCATCATTGCATTATGAATTGTTCCAAATTGATCATACATGTTTGGCACCAGGTCTGTACAATAGGAATATATTAAAATCATGGTTATTACAAGTCAATATTACCACTTGTTAATATTACATATACCATTTACATTTACCATCCATATTATATGTTTGTTTTTCGTCACCTAGTCATTGTTAGTAACACATAGTTAAGTTTTCGGTCACTCAGCCATATCTAGTTATATTTTCAGATTTTGTAATAAGATAGCATGATTTTTAGAAGGTAGAATCCTTCTTGGATAATGCTTGGTACACATCAAAAACCCAACACATTTTCACATTAACATATCCAAGTCTAGCGCAAGGAAAGATGAAAACTATGAAGTAGTCTAGGTTACTTTCAAGAGAAAATATTATCTTGCTCATCCCCCTGTGCGAATGGTTCAAATATGCTGAGAATTGACAAAAGGACAAGTTCCTCCTTACCCAAAATCCCTTACCCTACACTGGGGTAAGTATCCCAAAGAAATAAAATCAGTAATTATTATTATTCCCCCCCAGTATTCCAAACATACATTGCCCTACATTAGGGCAAGTATCTCAAATAAATATTCCAAATAAAATAGTGATTATTATCACTCCCAAATATGCATAAATAAAAAATTATTATTATCACTTGGAAAAGCAAAAAGAAACAGTGGTTATCACCACTATTAAAATCCCTTGCTCAACAAATAAAAACGAGCAATTTCATTGAGAAAATCAAAGAAATGTAGAGACTCCAGAACTTGAATCCCTGGAATTCTTAGCATTAGAGAACCATAAGGTGATCCTCATTATAGGTTCGGTGGATAACCTACTTGTCAATGGCAGTAGCCTCCCACATGATGATATGTATATCACTTAAGAAACTTGTTTAGGTATAGACCAATGTTTGAATGTGGATGAGCTAGCTTGTTGTAACCTAGGTTATATAGTGGTCTAATCCAACTAAGTATGAAACTTAGGATAGTGAGACTCATAGAATGATCTCTAGTGCCGATGGGATAAATAAATACCATTTGCACTAGGGTAATATTATGTGTTATCATGGTAATAAACTCACGTGCACATAGAGGGATATTGATTATCTTGGTTATCTTAATAGATGCATACTTTGTCAAAATATCTTGTATAGTTAGTATATGACTTTTGATTAGGCAACTAGAGTGTTTGAGTCTCTTTAAAACTATCAAATAATATCATATCACATTACATTATCCATTTCATTTTACATCATGATGTCACATGTTTGTCAAAATTACAAATTCTAGTACATAAAGTGTTATAATAACATGAAAATAATCAAGATACAATTTTTATGGTCTATGGTTCTGTTGGTCCGGCTTTCATGCACACCCCGGGAAAAAGGATGAAGGCAAGGAAAGCTCCGGAGACACCCACGGGACTGATCCCACTCATCTTTAGGATCTAGCTGGTTATCCAAGGTGCGAGTTACGAGTTGGGTCGAATGGCAATTCACTCTTTTCCACTTCCGGAATAGATTTCGATATGGGCTGCTCTGTTACCTTACGGGGGGTTCCTGAACTTGTTCGGTAGTTGCAAAAGTTGTTGACAATCAGATTTGACTTGAATTCTTTGATCTAGCTCTCATGGGTCAGTGATTTAAATAAAAGGCAAACAAAGAAAATAAAAATGGATCATTCACGGTAAGCAAAGAGAGGGTAGGGTAGGGCGAGAAAGAGAAGTTTATCAAACATCAATTGTAAACCCAAGCTGTCAATCTTATCTATGCTATCGGCTTCACAACGGAACAAATCCCGAGAAGAAAGTGTCCGGTCGGTCTAAGATCACTTTCAACTAAGAGCACAAGGCAGAGTGAAACAGATCTAGCAGAAAATCATAAATCCAAGGGCAGTTGGTTAAAACTGGTATCTTTCACCGGCAGCCTAGCTCGCACAGTGAAGACAGAGCAATTAGAACAAACTTAACCTCAAATCTGTAATTTCCCCTAGCGAGACAATAGAACAAGCTGAAGCCTAACGACATATTTAATCTTGACAATGGCGATTTACGACATATATCTAACAAACTTTAAATGGAACGGATAACAAAAGAAAATACACTTATCACACTCTGCAAAAGATTAGGCTCCTGGCCATGCTATCACGAGAAAAGCTAAAGCACATCAACTCCAAGTCCAGAAACAAAGGATTTCACAAAATTTGCAAGAAATTGCTTATAAGCCTTTATTTCTAAGTCTCAGCCTCCTGCGATTACATTTAGAATTTGTATTTATAGACTCAGGACAGACCCTGATCTTTTCCAAAATATCTTGCTCAAACCCTAAATCTTATCGCACTTAAACCCTAGGACCCGGGTTTTACAATAAAAATCCATTTAAAAATCAAAGTCCGGATAGAACTTAACCCTTATGCAAATCAGTGCGATTAGTTGCCATAAATGGAGAAGATAAAATCAAATGCAACTTGCATTCATCCGCATCTGCAAATAAATGCCTTCATTAATTCTGCTGGTGAGCCGGATGAGTCACCACTTCTCCATCAATTTGATCTCCGCAAATCCATCTCCGAGTTGAAATGGTCTCCATGCTATCAAGTCTGCAATAAATCTGTCGTTGAATGCTCTCACCGGCGACTTCTCTCCTAGCATGGCGGTCCTTGACTAAATCCGCACTTTATCTTCGCCTTTATGGTCTTTCCCGGTTGTCCGTAAGTGCCAGGTGGAATCCTGCATGAAAGACAAAAAGATGCATTAGATTAGCATTTTAATTAAATCAGAAGCTTAAAACATTAAAAACAGATTAAATCCGCAAAATAAGCTTGCATGTCGGCCTCTGTTTGTCCCATTCACGCTTTGACACGTGTCGCTACCCCAGGAAGCCTTCTGTTTCCCGTCGGAATGCACTTTCAGGTCAACTATGACTTTCTCTCTCCTACCGCGATTCTGCGACATGTCGCGATTTCGCGACATGTCGCGAAATCGCGACCCTGCCAGCGCATCGGCAACTTCCTCCCTCGTCGGCCGCGAAAACGCGACATGTCGCGATTTCGCGACATGTCGCGAAATCGCGACCCTTCCTGGCCTCCGTACGCTTCTTGATTTTCAGCCGCGATTCTAGAACACGTCGCGATATCGCGACAGTTCCTACCTACGCATGCGTTGACCGCGTTGACCGCGATTTTGGAACATGTTTCCGACTTAGCCGATTTTTCATCCTGCAGCCCATTTTCTCTCTCCTGCGCGAAAATACGACATGTCGCGATTTCGCGACATGTCGCAAAATCGCGCCCTCCGTACAGCTTGCTTCTCTCTCCAAAAAGCGTCGCGATTTCGCGACATGTCGCGAAATCGCGACCTTTACGGCACGTAGCCGCATTTTGACTTACTGTCGCGATATCGCGACATTTCCGAAAAATGGAAGTGTCGCGATATCGCGACACTACCAAAAATGGAAAGTTTGATTTTTCGGTGAATTATGCAAGCTGTTTTACGGATTTTCTCGGTACCGGTGCAAGATTTTGCTTGTGCATGAATGATTCTAGCATGTAAAAAGTGAATTCTTGGATAACACAGCTAGAATGCAAGAAAAAGCACAACTTTAAAAAGGAGGCAAGCAAAATATGGATTTAAAACTGAAAATGACCAAGAGGGTCCCTGCTGCAAAAATGGAAGTTCATAATTTTCTAAGGATGGAATCTCATTTTTCAGTGGGGGTGTGTTGCTTATCAACAAATGGCGATATCTGCGGGTAAAATAGTAGCACTATTTTAGAACCCAAGACTCCGGTTTCAAAACAAAAAGACCATGCATCATGCCTTGCCACGGACATTCTTCACAATAAATTGACTACTAAGCGCCAATTGTTAAAATTTCCCAAGGACATCTTGAGGTGGATTACTTCAAGGAAGATTTACGATGTGCAATTACAAAGGGTATAGAACTTTCTTCAAGGATGACTGAATTGAATGATAAACTTGGATTAATCAACTTTTCTAGATTGTAAAAGGGGAAACCGAGTAGAGCTCTGTTTACTAGTTTAGCCTTTTACAGCCTAGACAGAGTTACCCTTTAGATTTACACGACCCAATTTACAACTGTAGGGCAGAATCTAATATTGGCTGCCTCTTTTGATCATATAACTCTTTTTTTTTTTTTTTTTCTTTTCTTATCTCTCTTTTTTTTATCTCTCTTCTTTTTGAAATATATCACTATCTGGAAGACCTTAGAGAAATTACAATTTTCTTTTAATATTTGATCAATCTGGAACTATTTCAGTCTAGGCATTGATAGCCTCTGGTGACACCCAAATAATTGCATGAACCATAGTCCCCTCTTATAACTCGACTTTTCTTGGATTCCCCGGGAGTTCCTCCAACTAAACGACATAGCAGTTTTTCTATCATTAAAACAACTGTGGCAAGGAAGACACAAAAATCCAATCATCTCTCTACCTTCATCCTGGATAACAAAATAGTTCTACAGTTCAGTGCAAGCAGACTATCTCAATTGGAATAATGAGCGAGAATGGGGAGAGCATTGGATTGAGGATTTATCGACTAGGAATAAAACAATTTTCAGCAGGCTGACTTTTCATTGATTGCTCAGGCAGAGGTTAAAAAATAGAATTTTAGAAGCCAAAGGACTTTGTACAGGCTTCCAAGGACAGGCACAGGCTTTAAAGCAAAACAGAATAAAACTGCATAGACTGCAAATAAAATAAACTAAACAAAAAGCGGCACATTGTACGAGACAAAGGAATAAAACAAAGCTGCAAGGCTATTTACAAAGGATGCAAAGCACGGTGTATCAAGCGACAAAATTAAGAACTAAAACAAAAGACCGTACAGACTGACAAAGAAAAGGAAAAACGAGGGAAGAAAATAAAAGCGTACGAGGCAATAAAAGAAATAAACTAAAAGAAGCTGAAGCAAATAAAAATTCTACAAGAAAACTAAACGCACACGAAATAAACTAAGCTAAATGAAATAAAATAAAGCAAGCTACAATATACGAGACATTTAAAAATAAAAGCGCACTGACAAAGAAATAAAGCTGAAAAACAAATAAATTAAAGCTGCAGAGCATTAAAATTAAGCTGAAGCAGATTAAAGCGCACGAGACATTGAAATAAAAGCTGCTGACAAAGAAATAAAATTGAAAAACTTCAAAGCTTATTTACAATGCATACATATGTTACAACTTCCCTTCATACTCAAAAAATGCAGCGGTTGGGAAAGCAGAGAAATGGTGCTTTAAAAAATTTTGACCATGCAAGTAATTTAAAAAAAATTACCTTTCAGGTCCTGTTGACGAAATGCACTCAGGTTGTGCTTCAAAAATTTGCTATCTGGGAAAGACTTGGGTTTACTGTCTTCCCTGTCCCATTTGAAAAACAAATCTGCAACTCCTTCAAATTAAACAAATCATATAATAACAAATCATATGATAACATGTTTATGCTTCTAATTAAAGGGTTTGCGAGTTCTTTCAAAAGGATTTGAATGTAAAAAACCCCGGGGATCAAATACTTTAAAACCTTGACGAGACCAGGACCACCACATTTTCAAATTGATGTGACAAGCTGAAAGAAATCATGTTTTATCTGTATGCCCTGGTTCTTAACAACTTGAACATTTTGTGGTTCCTTGCACTTGCTTCAATATCCAGGACTTCAATTTTTATCCCTCTAGCGAGAATGCTTACAATTTTCCTTTTCACCGAGCCTTGCTTAGACTTAACCTCATCAATGTGCAATGTCCAAACATCATTGTTGTTATTGATTAGGGCTATAATTGTTCTCACCTTTTCGAGTTGCCAAATCATAAACTCCAATATCTGCATCAACACGGTTTATAGCCTCCTCTTTGACATTATGTTCGGAAGTTGCGGGCTTATGTTGAGACAGTTCATCAATTCCAAGTTGGTGACCACATTCATATTTACCACCTTTTCCTCCTTTTCTTGAAATTCAACGGGTGGTCCAGAGTAAGCCTCAATCAAGTTAATGTTTTGTCCAACAATGCGAGGCGGTTCATAGAGGGTGATGTCGGCTTTAAGTTCCCTCATATCCTCAATGATGCTATCCTCCTCGATTACTTACGCATAGTGAGATTGAATCTCACTTTCATCATCCTACGATGAGGAAGGATCATTATTAAGTTATGGACTCTCACATTTCAAGTCATAAGCTGTCCATTTTGAACTGTTGAAAATCTTGCATTTCATCCACAGAAGTCTGTACAAGACTTTCTGTCTCTTCGGGAAAAGTGACAGAATCTGAAACCCTGGTTGTACTATTTTTGGGTGAACTAGAAAGATCAATATTTCTTTGATCTCTAGGAAAATTTAACTCACCAGGAAAAAACTTCAGATTTGGGTGGTGCCAGATCACAATTGTTCAGTTCAAGCACTTCCACTTTGAACTTGTCAGAACTCTTCTCTGTATTTTGCACATGCTGAGTGGATGTGACAGTTAACGGAGTCTCCTTGGGTAGAGCATGACATGTTGGCACTAACTCATGATGTGGAATGGGGTCTGGAACAGGCATGTTATGTGTAACATAGGATATCAAAGGATTGCTCAGAATTTGAGGCCCTAAGTTGTCTTTCAAGAATTAAGGCTTCTTTATAAGCCCCTGCCAGGGTTGTGATATTAATGTCTCTCTTGAGGAAAATAGAGGTCACCGAATCCAATGCATTCTTGTAGATTTCTAAGGCCAAATTTGCATTTGGGATGTAATGGCCGGTCATTCTACCGTAAGCTCTTTGGAACCTCATATTGAAAGACACTGACGGTTTCTCCCGACTCTCTCTTGATCTTTGGAAAATTGCTTGATATAAAATGCTTGGGATCTATCACTTCACCGAGCTGTGATATAAAAGCTTTCTCTAGATCATCCCGACTAGTAATGGAATTCTTTGGTGAGGTTTAAAAACCGAGTCATAAGCTCCCTCCTGGAGAGTGAACGGGAACAATCTGCAGGCAACATCTTCATGCTGTATATTCAACAATCTTAAAGCATTTTTAAAAGCTAGCAGATGTTCTTCTGCAGTTCTTGTCCCATCATGTTTGTACCTGGGGAGATACCTTTATGGACTTCTGGGCAGGTCATGGGCTATACCCGGAATGTTCAAAGCGGTGGAGCCCAACCAATTTGCCATTATTACTTGGCTGACAGTGATGTTACGATTTGTAATTGGATAAGCGCAAGTGATGATAGAAGCTGTTCTTAACAAACCATCGAACTTAAGGCCTTCTCTGGCAATTTCAAAAACTGCACTGACAACTTTCAAAAACTGCACTGACAATTTACAAAACTGCGACTAATTTAAAACGCCGACAATTTAAAAGCATCGACAATTATAAAAGCGTCTGACAATTTATAAAAGCTGTCGGAGTTCACTGTGGGTCCTTCAAATGTTCGTTGTTATGCCCTTACAATACTTGAGGCGAGTTCATGCCCTCCTTCTAGCGCCAATTAGATGTTGGGTGAGGAGGAGGGAAAATTAGCTACCGGACTTTGGATAAAATACGGTTTTACGAGTTCCACATACGGTCGGATTTCTCAACTCAAGTGCACTAAGAACGGAGGTTCTGGCCCTCCTTCTAGCGCCAATTAGGTGTTGGTCCGGCTTTCATGCACACCCGGGAAAAAGGATGAAGGCAAGGAAAGCTCCGGAGACACCCACGGGACTGATCCCACTCATCTTTAGGATCTAGTTTGGTTATCCAAGGTGCGAGTTCCAGAGTTGGGTCGAATGGCAATTCACTCTTTTCCACTTCCGGAATAGATTTCGATATGGATTGCTCTGTTACCTTACGGGGGGTTCTCGAACTTGTTCGGTAGTTGCAAAAGTTGTTGACAATCGGATTTAACTTGAATTCTTTGATCTAGCTCTCATGGGTCGTGATTTAAATAAAAGGCAAACAAAGAAAATAAAAATGGATCATTCACGGTAAGCAAAGAGAGGGTAGGGTAGGGCGAGAAAAGAGAAGTTTATCAAACATCAATTGTAAACCCAAGCTGTCAATCTTATCTATGCTATCGACTTCACAACGAGAACAAATCCCGAGAAGAAAGTGTCCGGTCGGTCTAAGATCACTTTCAACTAAGAGCACAAGGCGAGTGAAACAGATCTAGCGAGAAAATCATAAATCCAAGGGCAGGCTGGTTAAAGCGGTATCTTTCACCGGCAGCCTAGCTCGCACAGTGAAGACAGAGCAATTAGAACAAACTTAACCTCAAATCCGTAATTTCCCCTAGCGAGACAATAGAACAAGCTGAAGCCTAACGACATATTTAATCTTGACAATGGCGGATTCTACGACATATATCTAACAAACTTTAAATGGAACGGATAACAAAAGAAAATACACTTATCACACTATGCAAAAGATTAGGCTCCTGGCCATGCTATCACAGAAAAGCTAAAGCACATCAACTCCAAGTCCAGAAACAAAGGATTTCACAAAATTTGCAAGAAATTGCTTATAAGCCTTTTATTTCTAAGTCTCCGCCTCCTGCGATTACATTTAGAATTTGTATTTATAGACTCAGGACAGACCCTGATCTTTTCCAAAATATCTTGCTCAAACCCTAAATCTTATCGCACTTAAACCCTAGGACCGGGGATTTACAATAAAAATCCATTTAAAAATCAAAGTCCGGATAGAACTTAACCCTTAGGCAAATCGGTGCGATTAGCTGCCATAAATGGAGAAGATAAAATCGAATGCCACTTGCATTCATCCGCAACTGCAAATGAATGCTCTCATTAATTCTGCTGGTGAGCCAGATGAGTCACCACTTCTCCATCAATTTGATCTCCGTAAATCCATCTCTGAGTTGAAATGGTCTCCATGCTATCAATTCTGCAATAAATCTGTCGTTGAATGCTCTCACCGGCAGCTTCTCTCCTAGCATGGCGGTCCTTGACTAAATCCGCACTTTATCTTCGCCTTTATGGTCTTTCCCGGTTGTCCCGTAAGTGCCAGGTGGAATCCTGCATGAAAGACAAAAAGATGCATTAGATTAGCATTTTAATTAAATCAGAAGCTTAAAACATTAAAAACAGATTAAATCCGCAAAATAAGCTTGCATGTCGGCCTCTGTTTGTCCCATTCACGCTTTGACACGTGTCGCTACCCCAGGAAGCCTTATGTTTCCCGCCGGAATGCACTTTCAGGTCAACTATGACTTTCTCTCTCCTACCGCGATTCTGCGACATGTCGCGATTTCGCGACATGTCGCGAAATCGCGACCACTGCGACGCATCGGCAACTTCCTCCCTCGTCGGCCGCGAAAACGCGACATGTCGCGATTTCGCGACATGTCGCGAAATCGCGACCCTTCCTGGCCTCCGTACGCTTCTTGATTTTCAGCCGCGATTCTAGAACACGTCGCGATATCGCGACAGTTCCCCTACCTGCATGCGTTGACCGCGTTGACCGCGATTTTGGAACATGTTTCCGACTTAGCCGATTTTTCATCCTGCAGCCCACTTTCTCTCTCCTGCGCGAAAATACGACATGTCGCGATTTCGCGACATGTCGCAAAATCGCGCCCTCCGTACTGCTTGCTTCTCTCTCCCAAAAAGCGTCGCGATTTCGCGACATGTCGCGAAATCGCGACCTTTCTGGCACTTAGCCGCATTTTGACTTACATGTCGCGATATCGCGACATTTCCGAAAATGGAAGTGTCGCGATATCGCGACACTACCAAAAATGGAAAGTTTGATTTTTCAGTGAATTATGCAACTGTTTTCTGGATTTTCTCGGTACCGGTGCAAGATTTTGCTTGTGCATGAATGATTCTAGCATGTAAAAAGTGAATTCTTGGATAACACAGCTAAAATGCAAGAAAAAGCACAACTTTAAAAAGGAGGCAAGCAAAATATGGATTTAAAACTGAAAATGACCAAGAGGGTCCCTGCTGCAAAAATGGAAGTTCATAATTTTCTAAGGATGGAATCTCATTTTTCAGTGGGGGTGTGTTGCTTATCAACAGGTTCTAGCATAGTATGCGTCAAAGAGTCATCATATATCCATCATATAAAATTAAATCCAATAAATCATTACTTCCAATCATACACATTTACACTTTTGTTCATTAAGTGATGTTCATGGGCTAGGATAGATACCGGTTAAATATTAGAAATAATATTTAGACGACCACTAACTATTTTATGCATATCTTTTAATTTACAAAAGCATATAAATAAAGCATCCACATCTACATATCATCGAATCACATCATCGGATAACTACATACATCTATGTTAGATATCCATCATAACATCATAAAGCAAATATAAGCATTTCATTCATATCATAAAGCAAAAAAAGATGACATAATGATAAAATCAAATTCATACTATATATATATATATATATATATATATATATATATATATATATATATATATATATATCTATATGTAAAAGCTAAAAAAGCTACATCATAGTCCATAAACTACCCGTAGGCTACAATAAAAGTGAGTCATCCAACTTTGCAACCCAAAAAGTCCAAAAAGAACCATCAGAGTCCACTAACCATGGTCACGTAGGACCGATACCTCAACTCTCTCTTCTGCTCTCAGTATGAGTCCGTCGTGAGCTCCCAGACCTGATACCCCCTAATCTACTACTTCCAAATACCTCCATCCTTCGAGAAGTGCTCGGAGCCCTCATCCAAGCAGAAAAGTGTCCTGTATCGCTTCCCTGGCTACGTTGTGATCCAATGGCTAATTACTTATTTGGTATGCACCTCTTACAACGCACTATCTCATCCTCCATCATATCCATGTCGGTGCACTCCTCTTGACACCTAGTCTGATAGGTCACCACTAAACCCTAGATATGTGATATCTCCTCCTACATCCTGGCTAGATCACCACTGTTGGACTCCCCATAAGGAGGGCCCTATCCACCAACCTATGCCTAAAGTGTAGATATCACTACTAGCTGCCTCTCCATCTCAACCTGTGCACTCTGCACCTACACCTATAGTAATGCTCAATCACTCTATAGCTCTACAATCATAGCATCTTGTGCTGCTAGTTGTACCTGTAGACCCTATTTTCCCAAATATCCCTCATTAAAGCCCACTAGATCCTGTATATATCAGCTCCATATTGTCCACTGACATACCCTGATGCATAGCTTGCTCACCTGTGTCTACCTCCTCATCATCTGGATACTCATCCTGACCCTCCTCATCTGGAGCACCCTAAGCTACATTCGTTACCTTGGCAGATACATCCCCTCCTAGTGGTCCCTCACCTCACCACTATCATATGACCCACCATGCATCATACTCCTTTGTAGTGCTCACATCATCTGAATCAAAAATTGCCACCTCAATATATGACTCATCTCCCAAGTCATCTACCATAAGTCATGCTAGAGTCCTCTCATCCCCGCGATGATGATAGACCATAGGCTCATTGGGCATCCCTTGGTGTAGCCCAAACTATCATAGCACACAATCATAAGGGAAGTAATCTCACTCTATTCCATGTCACCCTATCAACCATCTACCTCACCGAACTCGGCGTAGATGTGTCTCAACCTCCCTCTAGTCAGGCCAACCCTTGTAGGATCTCCACTCAATATCTATGTCCCTGAGCTATACAAAAGCCTCTACATAGTGCCATACCTCCCCATAATATTATCGGCTATGTCTTGATTCCTGTGACCTCTTCCATAGCTCCTCATAGCCAATATCCCTATCTCATAGCTTTGCTCGAGTGGTCCATGGTAGTCCTTGTGGTATCTCTACTACAATGTTCTGCCAAGCCCAAGACTACAGTAGGAAGCTACAACCCAAACCCTTCCACCCATGTTAGCGGATCTCATACAACTCATCATATAGCTATGTCGTTAAAGTAGGACCCCAAGCCATAATTATGGGTTCATCCTCTATGCAATCCACCAGAGTAAAGACCAACTCTATTAGGTTCCATGGGAACCTAGCTCTCGAAGATTTGGGTAGCAACATGTTGTTGATCAAGGTCATCAACAATGTGTGCCTAATGCCAATCACACCCTCCTGGTACCATCTAGTCACTAGAATCCCTCTGCTGGTCAATACATCCTCCCAGCGGGCTTCGAAGTACCTTTGCACTATGGCCTCTCACTGCTCTATCGAAGAAGATACTATATGACACCCTCTATAGGAATACATTGTATCTGATATACATCCTCTAGTGTCACTGTCATCTCCCCTGTATCTAAATGGAAAGTGTTAGTGCAAAGTTCCCATAGGTCTATCAAAGCAGTCAAATAGGTGTGGTCTCCCACCATGAGATCTAACTGCGTAACTTTCTTTAGACCAATGGCATCGAGCCAATGCTAGTCTATAGCACTCAAATGGTATCTAGTAACCTAAAAGAGACTCGGTACCCTGTACTAACTCCTAACTATTTGCTCATGCAAAGTAGGATGTCAAAAATACCCTAAAAGTGCAAAATTTTGCTTTAAAAACACTAAACAAATGCATAGAAATGGGCCCTTTTTGGCCGTCCCACCTAGGGATGGCCCCAAATTAGGTAGCCATCCCACCCAGGGATGACCACCAATGACCGTCCCTTATAGGGATGGTCCCCAAACATGGGTAAAATAGGGTCAATATGACCCCTAAAACTACCCTAAAAACCTAAAAAACATAAAAAAAAATGGTTTTTAACCCTAATTTATGGAAAATAAAACATGCCTAAAAATTCAATTTTATGCTTTTTAGTCCTCATAGGGTTTATTAAATCATAGGTGAGGTTGTAGTCCTGAAATTAGCACAAAAATTGGTAAAACACAATAAAATAGGGCAGAGGAAGCATGTAATCCATACCCGTTTCGCATCGGCTCCACCGCCCGATGCGTACAATGGTTGGCTCATGTTGTGGATTGATATTTTTTTAGCAATCCAATTCAAATAACTCTCTCCTACCTGCTCTTCTCTCTAATTTCTCCAAACAAGTTGCACAAATGAGCTAAAATGGCCCTTTTTGGCATTTTATAGCTCCAAAAGAAGTCGACCGCTCCTGGGTGGGATGAACACACTTTTGGTTGGATGTACCACCTTGGTAAATTCACAAATATTTCCCTCATCCCACACTAGGATGGTCACAAGAAAATTGCACTTAAAACATCAAAAATATCAAAAAATGGGCCAAAAACCCACCAAAAACAAGGTAGAATGGGCTAGAAAATGAGAGGGATCTATACTGAACCTATAATAATTTTGGATGCATCAAAAGACTCTATTTTACTCCCAAAGAAATCCTCCATGTCTGGACTGCTCCACGGAAATGATATATTGGGCCTTTTGCCTCCAAAACTATTCATCAAAACAGTCAAAAATCACCTCCAAACAAGTATTTAGTACCATGGGCAAAATAGAAAGTTGCCCCAATTTTGTCATATGTTTCAAGTGACTCATCGCTTTAGCATTTGTCATCCCCTCATCGAATTATCACTTGAGGGGGTAGTCATCATAATGAATTCATAAATCAAATCAACATTTAAACACTCAAAGTGTAAATTCCATGCATTCAAAATAATCTTGGCTAGAGTTAAATTTGCAAGCCCATGCTGGGGAAAAGAATCAGCATACGAAGCAAATTAAATAGGCTTGAACTCCTTGAAACCTCGGTAATTGACACATGTAAAGTTTACAAGAATAGAAGGCACCAAGAGCTAGTATGCCTTAAGCCCCATAATATTGTCATTACAACACGACTGAAAGGTGTAGCTGCAATCGATCCTTTGACTATGTCAATAGAAAGGATTATAAGAATGTATGATTTTCCATAATGGAGGCATCCAAAGTTGATTATGTTAGTAAAAAACCTTGCTCATTCGACGATTTAGTGATCTATTTTTGCTCAATGCTTTGTTTCACATCGTGCATCCCAAAAATGGGGTATTTGTAGACACCTAAATTATGTAAATCAGATAATACTATCAGTGTATTACATATGCCCTCTTATCGACAACATATGGCCTTATTGGGCACCCCTCTAGGCTATAAAAAGGCTTCCAAAAACCTCCAAAAATTAGTTTGGAGGGTTCCTAGCAATCTAGGGCAGTTTTGGGGCTCTTACTAGTGACTATCCCACCCAAGGATGACCATCAACAATCGTCCCTGGGTGGGACGACCCCTAACTGGACCATTGAAAAAGTTAAAGGATCAACCAAAATTTATTGGGGACCTACTAATGGACAGTGGTACAGTTGATTGGGAGCACCCAAAGGGGCAACCTTCTCCCAATCACCCCATGATGTGATTAGGACACATGGCGCCACCTGCCTCACATGGCAAAGATGCTATTTTGCCCTAAGTGCCTTCTTGGGCTATAAAAGGAGCTCCAAAATCCCAATTTTAGAGAGGAGAATTTGTAAAATTAAGCCACGAAGTGCTACCCAAATTGAAACCCAACCTTTGCAAATCAAAATACGCCTTTGCCTTGGCCTTGAAACCCTATTCCTTTCGAAGGCGGTTTTAGGGGCAATAGACTCGAACCGTCAAAACCAAACTGGCCAAATTGAAGAACTCTTTGACCCCATATGTCGAAAACACCCTTACCAAGTTTTGTACCAATTCCCATAGCCATAGGTGACAAAACTAAGGTAGTTTTGTAACCGTCCCACCTAGGGACGGTCAGTAGTCTATCCATGGCACACCTAGGGATGACCACAAAATAGGTTGGAATTTAAGAGAAATTCCTCCATAGTCCCCTTAGGAATGTCTAGAAGGATATCTGGTCCAAATTTGAAGCAATTTGGAGGATTTTTGATGCAGGATTTGTGATCCCCAAGGTTACAGGTTTATCTGGCTCACCCAGGAATGGTCACCATTTTTGCATAGTTTCACCTTAGATCTTGCTTCCAATTTTGTTTATTTGTATTATATTAAGCAATAACATATTCATGCTTAATGTAGATCATTTTTTAAGCATATATATCACATTTTATTGTTTTAGAATATGCTCTCCTTTCATGGTTTTATGGTTTTCTTCTATAACGCAGGTGCTACTAATGCCCCTTCAATCCCTTGTCTTCAGGAACAAGAATTCTAGGCAAGATGAGGAGCTAAGGAGGCACAAGTTTATCATCCCAACAATAGCTCTTGAGTGTGGGAAGCAGGAGTTCACAACACTATTATTTATCGCCTTAAAGGCTTCCTTCCAAGGGATTAGATCCCTTGAAAAATGGTAATGGAAATGTATCACACTTGTAAAGCCCTCAAGGGGATTTCTTGTAATCTAGTTTTGAAGCTATTTATAAATTAATAGAGAGATAATTTCATCATATTTATTGCCTACTTTGCTTCATTTTATTATATTACATGTTTATGCTTATTTCCCTTTTGAATGCTTTATAATTACATTACATTGCAAGTAAATGCCCTTAAGGCGATATCATGAATTTCACTTCTTTAGTGGTGATCACCTAGGAAAAAATGAAATTCATGATATCGCCTTAAGGGCATTTACTTGCAATGTAGTGTAATTATAAAGCATTCAAAGGGGAAATAAGCATGAACATGTAATATACTAAAATGAAGCAAAGTAGGCAATAAATGTGATGAAATTCTCTCTCTATTCATTTTTCCATAGCTTCAAAACATGATTACAAGACATCCCCTTGAGGACTTTACAAATATGATACATTTCCATCACAATTTTTCAAGGGATCTAGTCCCCTGGAAGGAAGCCTTTAAGGTGATAAATAATAGTGTTGTGAACTCTCGCTTCCCACACTCAAGAGCTATTGTTGGGCTGATAAACTTGTGCCTCCTTAGCTCCTCCTCTTGCCTAGCATTCCTGTTCCTGAAGACAAGGGATTGAAGGGGGATTAGTAGCACCTGCATTATAGAAGAAACCCATAAAACCATGAAAGGAGAGCATATTATACAACAATAAAAGGTGATCTACATGCATAAAAACTGATCTACATTAAGCATGAACATGTTATTGATTAATATAAATACAAATAAGCAAATTTGGAAGCAATATCTAAGGTGAAACTATGCATAAATGGTGATCATTCCTGGGTGATCCAGATAAACCTATAACATTGGGGATCACAAATCCTGCATCAAAACTCCTTCAAATTGCTTCAAATTTGGACCAAAGATCCTTCTAGCCATTCCTAAGGGTACTATGGAGGAATTTATCTAAAATTCCAACCTTTTTTTGTGGCTATCCCTAGACCATCCCCAGGTGGGATGGTTACAAAACTACCTTAGTTTTATCACCTATGGTTGTGGGAATTGGTCCAAAACTTGGTAAGGGTGTTGTCAAAATATGGGGCCAAATATTTCTTCAATTTTTTTGGTTTGGTTTTGACTGTTCGAGCCTATTGCCCCTGAAATCACCTTCAAAAGGAAGAGGGTTTCAAGGCCAAGGCAAAGGTGTGTTTTGGTTTGTAAAGGTTGGGTTTCAATTTGGGAATCACTTTGTGGCTTAGTTTTCAAAATTATCCTCTCTAAAATTGGGAGTTTGGAGCTCCTTTTATAGCCCAAAATGGCACTTAGGGAAAAATAGCATCTTTGCCATGCGAGGCAGGTGGTGCCATGTGTCCTAATCGCATCATGGGGTGATTGGGAGAAGGTTACCCCTTTGGGTGCTCCCAATAAACTGTCCCACTATCCATTAGCAGGTCCCCAATCAATTTGGGGTGATTGGATGCGCTAATGGCATTCTTTGATTGCCATTTAACACATCCTTTGACTTTTTCAAAGGTCCAGTTAGGGATCGTCCCACCCAGGGACGGTTCTTGATGGCCATCCATGAGTGGGATGGTCACCAACTGTGACCGTCCCTGGGTGGTATGGTCACCAGTAAGAGCCCCAAAACTACCCCAGATTACTAGGAACCCTCCAAACTGAGTTTTGAAGGCTTTTGGAAGCCTTTTGCTAGCCTAGAGGGGTGCCCAATAAGGTCATATGTTGTCGAGAAGAGGACATATGTAATGCACTGATAGGATTATCTGATTTACATGATTTAGGTGTCTACAACATGATACCTCTAGGTCATGGTTATCTTATTGATCCTCAATAATAAAACAATAAAAAATTATAAAAGTACCTTTTCAAGGTTTACATTGGCCTAAAGGGAAAATATAACAAATAGTTGATAGTGATCACAAGAGAAGCTTTACCATCATATATTCTAGCATTCCCTCTTAAGATGAATGAGGAATATATGGAGAGACCCCTATATTGTATTTCCCCTTAAGGAATACTCTTTGACTTCAAGTAGCTTGTGCATTCACATAAAATCGATCTCGAGCATGATCTTGGTAAAAATATTTGTTGTGTGCTCTAATAAAGGAATAAATATTATATTTAACATCCCATGAGCATGAATCCATTTCACAAAGTGCATCTATATCTCAATGTTTATCCATGAATGAGACGTAATATTATAAATAAGCTATATAGTACTCTTATTGTCACAACAAAAAGCAATAAGAAAGCTTTGAGGAATACCAATATCCTCCAAAATTATTAGTGCCCTATTAAGATGCTTAGCTGCCTCATTGGAAACATAATATTCAGCCTTTGTGGAGGATTGATAATTAGTGGATTAGCATATGAAATACCATGAAACCAAGCTAGATCCCAAGTAGAACACAAAGCCTATGGTTGACCTTCACTCATATAAATCACCTTCCTAATCAACATCTAAAAGAACTATCAAAACCAAAGGATAACCAATAGAGTAGTGAGTCTCCTAAGGAACCTACATGGACTTGGAATAATAGCTAACAATAAAAGCTATATCTAATCTTATATGAGTGAGATAGAGAAGTCCTCCTACAAGAGACTAGTATAGAGTGGCATCAACCATAAGTGTGGTAAAATCAACCCAAAGTTTTAAACTTAAAGCAAAGGAGATTCAAGAAAGCTTACACTTCTCCATTCTAAATAGCTAAAGAATATCCAAAGCATACTTTAATAAAACATGGTAATACCATAATCTATTTTATCAATATGGATTCCCAAAAAATAGTGCAAAAACCTCAAATATATCATCTAAAATGTGGAACAAAGCCATGGATTTATATCTTGAATCATATAATCGAGCTACACATGATGAGATCATCAATATACAATACAATCAGTGGAGTTTCCTCATCATGATATTGGATGTAAACATCATGCTCATCCTCTCATTGCTAAAATACATAGAAAAGGAAAAAGGATTGATTTTTCACACACCAAGCATGAGGAGACTACTTAAGACTAAAAAAATAAATTTAAGTGACATACTAATGGATTAAGGATCTTTAGCTCAAATCTAAATTGCTACTACATATAGATTTTCTCCTGAATTTATCCATGGAGAAATGCACTCTTCACATCCATCTAATGCACCTTCCATCCATAGAAGGCAACAATGGGAAGAATCATTCTAACAGAGTCCATCCTAGCTACAAGTGCAAAATTATCATAGTAGTCTTCTCGCTCCTACTAAGAGAATCCCTTGTAAACAAGGTGTGCCTTATGATTTTCAAATTAACCATCCAATGTGTAATTGGTCTTGTAGACCCACTAACACCCCACCAACTCCCATGTTTTGTTCTTCATAAATGTATTATATTTTGCCACCATAACATCTTCCCATTCAGGATTACCCTTAGCATTGGAGTAGGTAACATGAACCTATGAATGGGAAACCTTCAAAATCAAAGCTCATGAAGGATTATTCTAATGTTGTTGAAGGGATATAATAGGTTTTGCATCCTTTATAATTGTCTTAACCCAAGTGGATGTAAAATGTTTAGAAGAAGCATGAGTATCGTACATCATATCAATATTAGAAACTAAAAATAAAGAATCCAAATCATCACCTCTCACATTATCATGTAAATCTAGAATATTCTAACTCGAACCATCTTGCTCATATTGTCTTGATCTAGAGGAAGAGGAAATTGTCTAAGAAATTACTTGTGAGAGGGTCAAATTGATATGAAATTAACAACTACTAAAATATACTCTAATGGCAATGGAACCAACCAAGATATTTGATGGACCTACTGAATCTAGGATAGGCAAAGAATTAGAGGAATCAATAACTAAAAGGTCATGAGGGGGAGTGGAAGGAGTACCTAGAGGAACATCATCAAATATGACATCTCTCCTAATAGACACTTCATATCCCCAAATACCATAGGGATTATATACCTCTAAGATATCAAAATACCCCACAAATATACACTTATGGCTCTTTGATACCTCATTTTTCTAAAGATACTTGGGTATGTGATCCCATGTTGAAGACTTAAAGATTTAGAAAATAGGCACTTCTAACTTATTTCCTATTAATTTATAAGAAGTTGTCATCCTTTGAATAACCCTGGTAAGAAACCTATTGATAATATGCCCTACACAAGTGACTAACTCATCCCAATGTTTTTTATCTAGTTGCTTGGTATGAAACATACAACAAGACATCTCCATAAGTACATTATTTTTTATTTCTACTACACCATTTTGTTTAGAAGTGTAGTGAACAATTCTCTAATATGATATCCCATGAGTAGCCAAAAATTATGAAAATCATGACTAACATATTTAAAAATCCAATATATTCCTAAACACTTGATCCTTCCATATAGTTAAATTTCAACAAGGGACTTGAAAGTTTTGAATCTCTCAAAAACTTCATCCTTATTTGGAATGGTATATACCCACACATATTAATAAAAGTAATAAATGAAGATAAGAAATAAATATTTTTATTTAAAAATAAGGTGTTCCCATAGGTCTATATATATCCATAGGTCAATAGATATCAATATGTATGATCTCCAAAGGGTGAGATGCCCTCCTAACAACTCTTTTTAGAAAGGTCTCCCTATGATTTTTTCCCAAAATGAATCCCTCACATGCATCACTTAGAGGAGATATGTGTGGAATTTTAGTAGCCTTCTCATGCTAGCTCATGTACCTTAAGGGTTGATAACTGAGATACCCAAGTCTATGATACCACTTATGACTCTAATTATCAACATGTGTGACCTTTACAACAAAGTCATTATTCCTAGAAGAGGAAGTGGGTATTTCACCCAAATTATACATATGATTAGATTCATCATAATATCTAGAAGCAACAACCCTAAATCCATTGTCTATGTCCTTAATCACCCATCTATCATGCAAAAATTCTACTTTATTATTTGTGTGAGTAATGCAATAAATAGATAAAATATTAAGACCAACATTACAAACATGAAGAACCTCATAAAATGATGAAGATCAAATGGTGATGTATCCACTTCATACAATTTATAATGAAGAGTCATCTCTACTCACAATATGTTCCCCTACATGAATGAATTATATCCTTGAAGAAGGTGTTTATGCTTCATCATGTGTCTAGTATCCCCTAAATCTGATATTTACTCATCTGAAGAAGTGGATGCCCGATATGAAAAATGAACACCAACATGTACCTATGAGGTTTCTCCATCAAAACTATCCTTACCTTGTTCATATAATATAATAACATTAGCACCTCATTTCTTGTTACTTCCTCTAATTTCTTGATCTGAATTCTACAAAATTCTATATTATGTTGTTCCTTTTTGTAAATCTCACAAGTAGAATACTTGAGATTCTAGGTGGCATAGTTAGGACCATTCAACAAAGGTGCCTAATTATCTATAACTATTTTGCCAAAATTAAAAAATTTACATGTAGTTATGACCAATAACAACAACACCAATGTAGAGAGCTCAAAAAATCATATGATTTAAAAAACAGACTCAAAATAGTTTTGTATACAAAATTTATGGCCCCCAAAATTTTACCCCTAAAATTAAAAAAATTACCCCCAAAATCTTTGAAAAAGTTAAAAATATTTAAGACCTACAACAAATAGAGAGTGCCACATGTTGCTACATGAGTTGCTAAGGGGGTTCTTACCATATGTTGATTGTGTAGTGTTCTAATAAATGGTATGATGCCACTTGTCATAGTCTAATTTGTTGGTTTTCTATGAAACATGTTATTCCACTTGTCATTGTTTAATTCACTTTAAAAATATTGCATCACCATATCTATTGTTAACTATGTGGTTCACTTGTCATATACAATAATATAGTAGAATGTGATCGATTGATCCCATTTTTATAGATGCAAGTAGTGTACGGACTACCACATTGGCTATTGTAAAGACTACGATGTCATTCCAACTAGAATTGACCATGTTGATCCCTACATCATCAACTTCCATGTATCACCATAGTAATCATGCCATAATGATTCCCTCACAAGTTACCATGTATCACCTTGTGTCACTTGTTTGGATTTATATCTTAGCTACTATATTTTGCCTCAAGATTCATGTACCTCTTGCCAAGTCACCTATATAAAATACCATGTTATTTGTACAAAGTACCATGTTTTGCATAAATATTCATGCATTTGGTACCATCTCATTTGTATGGACTACAATGTGTCACCTTTGGGATGCATGAACTAGGTGCCAACTCAACTATATGGATTGGCACATGCTACCTCAAAATGCATGCACTTGGTGCCACATCTCCTATACATACTACCATATGGCATCTATATGGCCTTGCTATATCATCACATTGGTGAAAATGGGGTACTGCATCATTTACCATGTCATCAACCACATTATCAACAAGGGTGTTCAAGGGTGCCATGTCATCATTATTGACATAATTGTAGGTGAAGGTGTAATGTTGATGTAAATCCAGTTGCAAGAGGTCAAAACAAAATACCTCCCATTACATAAAAACTATGATAAATGAAAATAATATGTAAAACCCTCCATTTACATAAAAACTGTAATAAATGAAAATAATCAGTAAAACCCTCCATTCACATAAAAACTACAATACATGGAAATAAACCAATAAATAATTTCTTTTCTCATTCCTGGATTCACTTCCCCCTTTTACAATGCAATACCAAGGGAATATATATCCCCAAAGAAACCCTAAAAGAAAACCCTAAAGCTTGAAGCCCTAAAAGAAACCCTAAAATAAAACCCTAAAGCTTAAAACCCTAAAAATAAAAAATTACTATTTTTGGCAAATTGATTTTTCCACCAAAAACTGCCTTTTTAAGTAATTACTATTTTCGACAAATTATTTTTTCATAAAAATTTGCCTTTTTTAGTAATTACCATTTTCGGCAAATTATTTTTGCATCAAATAATTCCATTTTGAGTAATAAAAAAATTATTTTAAAACTTCTTTTAAAAAAACCCTCTAAAGATAGGCTCCTGCATCATTCTCCTCTAGTTGAAAAGAACTCTGCTCCTGCGAGTTCCTTTGATCAAACTCATAATTGCTCTCCATATAGGGCCACACATCTGCAAGTACTCCTCAAAGTACCAATCTCCTTCCGAGGTTCTATATCTCAAACCTCCTACAAGCACTACACATAGTGTCAATTTCTTCCTTCGAGGTTTTACATGAAAAAAAACCTCCTGCAAGCACTACATAGAATGTCAATTTCTTTCTCTAAGGTTTTACAAACCTTCTACAAGCACTACACAAAGTGTCAATTCCTCCTTATGAGGTTTTACATAAAAAAACCTCCTATAAGCACTACACAGAGTGCTAATTTATTTCTCCAAGGTTTTACAAACCTTCTGCAAGCACTACACAAAGTGCCAATCTCTTTCTCTGAGGCTTTTACATAAAAAAAACCTCCTACAAGCACTACATAGAGTGCCAATTTCTTTCTCCAAGGTTTTACAAACCTTCTGCAAGCACTGCACAGAGTGCCAATTTTCTTGGAGCCTCTTTGCTCTCCTCTCATTTTCTCTTTTCTTCTCTTCTTTTTTCTCCTCCCAACAAGATCCAACTTGCTTTGATACCAAATGATGTAAATCCAGCTACAAGAGGTCAAAACAAAATACCTCCCATTACATAAAAACTGTGATAAATAAAAATAATATGTAAAACCCTTCATTTACATAAAAACTGCAATAAATGAAAATAATCAGTAAAACCCTCCATTCACATAAAAACTACAATACATGAAAATAAACCAATAAATAATTTCTTTTCTCATTCCTGGATTCACTTCCCCCTTTTACAATGCAATACCAAGGGAATATATATCCCCAAAGAAACCCTAAAAGAAAACCCTAAAGCTTGAAGCCCTAAAAGAAACCTAAAAAAAAACCCTAAAGCTTAAAACCCTAAAAATAAAAAAAAATTACTATTTTTGGCAAATTGATTTTTCCACCAAAAACTACCTTTTTAAGTAATTACTATTTTCGGCAAATTATTTTTTCATAAAAATTTACCTTTTTTAGTAATTACCATTTTCGGCAAATTATTTTTGTGTCAAAGAATTCCATTTTGAGTAATAAAAAATTATTTTAAAACTTCTTTTAAAAAAACCCTCTAAAGATAGGCTCCTGCATCATTCTCCTCTGGTTGAAAAGAACTCTGCTCCTGCGAGTTCCTTTGATCAAACTCATAATTGCTCTCCATAGAGGGCCACACATCTGCAAGTACTCCTCAAAGTACCAATCTCCTTCCGAGGTTCTATATCTCAAACCTCCTGCAAGCACTACACATAGTGCCAATTTCTTCCTTCGAGGTTTTACATGAAAAAAAACCTCCTACAAGCACTACATAGAGTGTCAATTTCTTTCTCTAAGGTTTTACAAACCTTCTACAAGCACTACACAAAGTGTCAATTCCTCCTTCTAAGGTTTTACATAAAAAAACCTCCTACAAGCACTACACAGAGTGCCAATTTCTTTCTCCAAGGTTTTACAAACCTTCTGCAAGCACTACACAAAGTGCCAATCTCTTTCTCTGAGGCTTTACATAAAAAAAACCTCCTGCAAGCACTACACAGAGTGCCAATTTCTTTCTCCAAGGTTTTACAAACCTTCTACAAGCACTGCACAGAGTGTCAATTTTCTTGGAGCCTCTTTGCTCTCCTCTCCTTTTCTTTTTTTTTCTCTTCTCTTTTCTTCTCCCAACAAGATCCAACTTGCTCTGATACCAAATGATGTAAATCCAGCTGCAAGAGGTCAAAACAAAATACCTCCCATTACATAAAAATTATGATAAATAAAAATAATATGTAAAACCCTCCATTTACATAAAAACTATAATAAATGGAAATAATCAGTAAAACCCTCCATTCACATAAAAACTATAATACATGGAAATAAACCAATAAATAATTTATTTTCTCATTCCTGGATTCACTTCTCCCTTTTACAATGCAATACCAAGGGAATATATATCCCCAAAGAAACCCTAAAAGAAAACCCTAAAGCTTGAAGCCCTAAAAGAAAACCCTAAAGCTTAAAACCCTAAAAATAAAAAATTATTATTTTTGGCAAATTGATTTTTCCACCAAAAACTGCCTTTTTAAGTAATTACTATTTTCGACAAATTATTTTTTCATCAAAATTTGCCTTTTTTAGTAATTACCATTTTCGACAAATTATTTTTGTGTCAAATAATTCCATTTTGAGTAATAAAAAAATTATTTTAAAACTCATTTTAAAAAAACCCTCTAAAGATAGGCTCCTGCATCATTCTCCTCTAGTTGAAAAGAACTCTGCTCCTACGAGTTCCTTTGATCAAACTCATAATTGCTCTCCATAGAGGGCCACACATCTGCAAGTACTCCTCAAAGTACCAATCTCCTTCCGAGGTTCTATATCTCAAACCTCCTGCAAGCACTACACATAGTGCCAATTTCTTCCTTCGAGGTTTTACATGAAAAAAAAACCTCCTGCAAGCACTACATAGAGTGCCAATTTTTTTCTCTAAGGTTTTACAAACCTTCTACAAGCACTACACAAAGTGTCAATTCCTCCTTCTAAGGTTTTACATAAAAAAACCTCCTGCAAGCACTACACAGAGTGCCAATTTATTTCTCCAAGGTTTTACAAACCTTCTACAAGCACTACACAAAGTGTCAATCTCTTTCTTTGAGGCTTTTACATAAAAAAAACCTCCTGCAAGCACTTACACAGAGTGCCAATTTCTTTCTCCAAGGTTTTACAAACCTTCTGCAAGCACTGCATAGAGTGCCAATTTTCTTGGAGCCTCTTTGCTCTCCTCTCATTTTCTCTTTTCTTCTCTTCTCTTTTCTCCTCCCAACAAGATCCAACTTGCTCTGATACCAAATGATGTAAATCCAGCTGCAAGAGGTCAAAACAAAATACCTCCCATTACATAAAAACTATGATAAATGAAAATAATATGTAAAACCCTCCATTTACATAAAAACTGCAATAAATGGAAATAATCAGTAAAACCCTCCATTCACATAAAAACTACAATACATGGAAATAAACCAATAAATAATTTATTTTCTCATTCCTGGATTCACTTCCTCCTTTTACAATGCAATACCAAGGGAATATATATCCCCAAAGAAACCCTAAAATAAAACCCTAAAACTTGAAGCCCTAAAAGAAACCCTAAAAGAAAACCCTAAAGCTTAAAACCCTAAAAATAAAAATAAAAAATACTATTTTTGGCAAATTGATTTTTCCACCAAAAACTACCTTTTTAAGTAATTACTATTTTCGACAAATTATTTTTTCATCAAAAATTACCTTTTTTAGTAATTACCATTTTCGGCAAATTATTTTTGCGTCAAATAATTCCATTTTGAGTAATAAAAAAATTATTTTAAAACTCCTTTTAAAAAAACCCTCTAAAGATAGGCTCCTACATCATTCTCCTCTGGTTGAAAAGAACTCTGCTCCTACGAGTTCCTTTGATCAAACTCATAATTGCTCTCCATATAGGGCCACACATCTGCAAGTACTCCTCAAAGTACCAATCTCCTTCCGAGGTTCTATATCTCAAACCTCCTACAAGCACTACACATAGTGCCAATTTCTTCCTTCAAGGTTTTACATGAAAAAAAAAACCTCCTGCAAGCACTACATAGAATGTCAATTTCTTTCTCTAAGGTTTTACAAACCTTCTACAAGCACTACACAAAGTTCCAATTCCTCCTAAGGTTTTACATAAAAAAACCTCCTACAAGCACTACACAGAGTGCTAATTTATTTCTCCAAGGTGTTACAAACCTTCTACAAGCACTACACAAAGTGTCAATCTCTTTCTCTGAGGCTTTACATAAAAAAAACCTCTTGCAAGCACTACATAGAGTGCCAATTTCTTTCTCCAAGGTTTTACAAACCTTCTGCAAGCACTGTGCAGAGTGTCAATTTTCTTGGAGCCTCTTTGCTCTCCTCTTATTTTCTCTTTTCTTCTCTTCTCTTTTCTCATCCCAACAAGATCCAACTTGCTCTGATACCAAATGATGTAAATCCAGCTGCAAGAGGTCAAAACAAAATACCTCCTATTACATAAAAACTGCGATAAATGAAAATAATATGTAAAACCCTCCATTTATATAAAAACTGCAATAAATGAAAATAATCAGTAAAACCCTCCATTCACATAAAAACTACAATACATGAAAATAAACCAATAAATAATTTATTTTCTCATTCATGGATTCACTTCTCCCTTTTACAATGCAATACCAAGGGAATATATATCCCCAAAGAAACCCTAAAAGAAAACCCTAAATCTTGAAGCCCTAAAATAAACCCTAAAAGAAAACCCTAAAGCTTAAAACCCTAAAAATAAAAAAATTACTATTTTCGGCAAATTGATTTTTCCACCAAAAACTGCCTTTTTAAGTAATTACTATTTTCGACAAATTATTTTTTCATCAAAATTTACCTTTTTTAGTAATTACCATTTTCGACAAATTATTTTTTGCATCAAAGAATTCCATTTTGAGTAATAAAAAAATTATTTTAAAACTCCTTTTAAAAAAAACCCTCTAAAGATAGGCTCCTGCATCAAATGTGTTCTAACTTCATTAATAAAATAATAAGGGAGAGGTTTGAACTCATGATATTCCTTGACCAATGTTGTATCTGACCTTCCATTAGCCAACTCTCCAAGCATCAAGATTGGGAGTAGCAAGACCAATCTTATGGTTAAAGTAAATGCTAATGCTAATTTCCCTCCTTTCACATTCCTATGGCATATATCTACATCAACATGATGTAGATAAATCCAATCATGTGTATTCCCACCCAGTGGATGGAATATTTGTTGAAATATTCCTACTTTAAATTTTAAAATTTTGAATTTTAGAGGGAGAAAGATAAAATTTTCAAGTGTGATTTGGGAGCACTTGAAGGTAAAATGGAAAAAAGTGTTGAAATATAACCCCACTAAAATTTCATAAAGAATAAAAAATACTAATGGTTCATCCATATCTATTATCAATTTAGCAATTTCTCACAATATTTCAAATTAAAATCCTCATAATATTGACATACATTCAATCAACAATAATAGAAAAACTCATTGATAATATTATTGAAACAAGTATCTACTTAAGCAATGCAAATACAAATGTATTGCAAAGCTTATTTGATCACATATTACAATGCTTTGTCTTCAATATATACACTTTGGATATGACACTTCATATTAAAAAAAAAATTGACCTTTCTACTTTCACTAACTCTCCATCACCTCAATATCATGAGAGATATGAATCTTCATATTTATTATAAGAAAAATATTATTTATTGACTCCTAATAATGACAAACCTCTAATTATTACACATACTAAAATACAAATACTAAATGACTCATATTTATAAGACTCTTTTCACACCAATATTTACAAACCGGTTATAATAGTTTGGTTACAAGTACCAAATAATGAAATAAAATCCAAAACCCCCCTTCGTATTACATTATTTGGTATAATATTTGATTTTGATCTTGATCTTTTGACTCTAGTGGTGACTTTGGTTCTTGCATTATTTTGGCTCTAGTACTGATTTTGATCATATTTGGAACTATTTTGAAAACCTTCAAATCATATTTTTTTGGAGCAATCCATTTAGTGCCACCATTATTTCTTTCATATTATCCCATTTATGCATGCTTATCCATCCATAATTCATATTCATATTATTATTTATTTTATATCAACAATACCTTTGATAATAATTGTTGTCTCCACAAATTTTACAATAATGAAGATCCCAACATCTTTCTATCTTGTGTCCATATCTACCACAATATCTACATCTGAATTAATTTTTGTCTTAACTTTTCTTGTATCATTTGTCCTTATCCTAAATTTCTCCATTTCACAATTACTTTTATTAATCCTTGGTGATATAGAAAAGATAATGTTTAAGGTCTTTCACAATGTTCTCTTGCCAATTTTTTTATGAATTTGTGTCATTGTATTTGTCAAAAATTTATACTAATTTTCTTGTCACTATCATTGATATCATTACAATGTTCATTATCATCACATACACTTTTTGCACACTCTTTATCTTCACGAACAGTGCTCAAGTCCCTTGTGTCACATGCTATGTTTATTCCTTGAATAAGATCCTTAGTATCATGATTCACATGATCCTTTATGGGTTCCAAATTATTTGTATTGCAACAATTGTCTACCATTTTGACCTTTAAACCACATGTATTACCATTGTTCTTATGAAGATTACTAGTATCACAACATGCATCTATCATTATGGGTCTTGTATTTTTCTTCATGGGTTTGCCCTTCAAATATTTAATTATTTCTTCTTACCTTTTATTCTTGTCTTTAAGGACTTCAAGAGTGAGTAATTCCATATACATTATCTTTCCTATATCAATAGGTAATGTAATAGCATCTTTAGAGTCTTCATTTGCTTCAATAAGTTTTGAACTTAGATAGTTATCAAATGTTGAAAATTTTTCATCTTTAGCTTCTCTGAAAATTGATTGTAAGTCCTTTAATTTTATTGATATATTTTTTTGTTTTTCAACATTCTCTATCATGTGTAGTATGTAGGATTTTAGGGGTTTTTACATTTCTTTATTATCTATATAATGAATGTTTTTTTCTCTTTTTATTTTCTTTCTTGCTTTAAATGCCATGTTGTATTTCTAGCAAATTCCCACTAGCAAGAACTATGATCAGCCTTTCTAATTTTCTTTCTTCCAAACAAGTAGAAATTCTTTTTCCTCCCTAATTTTATTTATTTATAATAATCTCCTTTTCTTCTTTAAAAAATATTTTATGATATTTCCAAATTCACTTTAGAGAGGATAAATTTTGTACCTTATGAAAAATAGCCTTCAAATAATTTATCTTTTATCAATCTCCAATATTTTTATCCCTGATGTAAGTCTTCAATAACTTGTTTGTGCCTCTACTTTAAACATGTTATTTCAACAATATGTATTTTCCTCAAATCAAATAAGCCTTTGAATAATTTTCCCTAAAAATGATAAATCAATAATTCTTTTCCTTAATAATTCAACACTTTCAATAAAAAATAATTAATTTCCTTTGTAGTAGAAATCCTTATTTCTCCCAAATTCAATATTTAAAATTTCTTCTTCCTTCAATAATTCTTTTATTTTCTTCTTTTCTTCAATTTAATATTCTTCTTCTCTCAGCAATTTGCTTAAGCAATATCTTCTTTCAAATAATTTTTAATCTCTTTCTTCAACTTTAATATTCTTCTTCAATTTAATTTTTCCTCTCTTCAAACAAATTTATTTTGATATATTATTTCTTCAAAAATTTTCTTCAAATAATTCCCTTTTTAATTCTTTCTTCTTCTTTTAAATTTCTTTCTCACTTTCTAAATTTTCTTCAATTTCTTTTATCTTTCTTTCAACTATTTCTCTTTTCAATTCTTCACATTCAAATTTCCTTTCAATATTTCAATCTTCCTTTAAAAACTTTTCAATTTTATTCCTTCAAATAAACTTTGAATTAATTGGTAACTTTTGTACCTTTAAACTACCTCCAAATATTATATTAACCATGTAGGTAGCAAATCCACCTCCCAGAAGAAGAAGAGATAAATGGATTTACCCAAGTTTTACAATTTTGGTAAGTTTTGTAAGTCATACAGGTAGGAGTAAACCTCACAACCAGAATGGAAAACCATACAAGGTGAAGTTAAACCATACAATGTGCAATGAAATGACATGAAATACATGGGAAATGTAATTTTAAGTTATAATTGCGCATGATTTTGAGAATTAAGGTGTTACACTTAGTATAAGTCTTAATTAATGTATTTCGTTATGCATGATTTTGATATGATTTGATGATATTCTAGTTAGTAGGAAAGGCTATGAGTTTGGCGGTGAAGTGTTATTGCATATATCTTATTGTTGATTGACAATGTTGAATAATAATAAAGCTTGGACATAGTTCATGGTTTATCTTACGTAGTGTATGATCTTGGAATGGTTGAATATCATTTGACAACTTATTTCTATTGCATGTACTTTTTTTTGGTTATGGCTATTTTATGCATTGTTATGGAAAATTTGGATTAAACCAGTACTAGTGCAGCTGTGAGGAATGATCTGTGAGGATGATGATATAAAGGGAGATGTATTGAACACTATTGTAAGATTTCTAGATGTCACCATTGGATATAGAACTCTCTCAACCCTAATAAATTACTTTGCATATTGGTAGAATTAGGATTAATTGCCATATTAAATCCTTACAAAACTTATCTAAGAGATATTTGCCTAGAATAATATCCAATTTATCACTTGGCTATACCTTTTTTTCATACAAATCATACACCAAATTTCATACAAATTGTATAGAGGATATTTACCCAATTTGGCATTTTATGCGATTGAAGGGAATTTACCCGATTTGGCAGCATTGGGAAATCGACTTGTTTAGTTACAAAATTGTGTATGGAAGCTTGCAAAACCAAATCTGAAGTATTATCTAAGTTTGAAATTATACAAGCTCTATCACTGTATGATTTTGGATTGTACAATGGTATTATTTGGGTTTCGTACAAGCTAATTAGTTGTCACATATTGCTAGTTGTAGAGACTATACTGTGGTACGATTTGGTCTATCAATTGTAAATAGCAAATTGATCATCCGAAGCCTTAGAAACCACATCCCAACTAGGAATATTGCACCCCCTATGATAATTTTTTTGTCATTGTCTTATCAAATTTGGCATTTTTGTTAAAACGAGTCAAATTGACAAGTAAGAATACTACAAAATTGGAGGTGAATGACAGACACTAGTGTGCAAAGATGTAGGAGATAGGAAATATGAGAGAACATTCCAGTAAGAAGGAGCATGAGGATTACTTGAATAGATAATGCAAGTAACTCAGACCATAGTACACATGAACCATAAATAGAGTAAGTTTGGACATCTAAAGAAGGAGATTTTGAGGCGTTGTTGATAGAGACAGAAGAGGAGGTACCAGAACCACCTAGTGTAGAGGCACAAGTTGATAGATAAGTAGTGCACAAGGAAGGAGAGTGGATTTTGACACCTAAGAAAGTGGTGTAAGGGTTTCAAGGAAGTGTAGAGAATGGGAGTCAGGCACTAGAGCAACAAGGTGCGAGGTCTCAAGAAGAAGGACCAAGACCATCTCCCTCACATCAGTGAAGGAGGTCATGGAGTGAAGATGCATGTGAGTTTGGTCAATGATTGATGGTATATAATGAGATACCTTAGATAGAAATGTCTAACTATGACTATAGTAAAATACCCCCAAGGAGGAATCAGACAAATATTCCATGGGAGACCTCAAGTGACGAGGACAATTCTCTAAATATGGCTAATAAGGCAGCCAAGCAGAGATGTCCACCTTTTACAGGTGAGGGTAAGGAAGACCCCACAAAACATATGAGAACTTGTATAACCATCTAGAGGGCAAATGGTGTATATCAGCCAGATGACTGGGTAACTTTATTTCGTGCTACCTTGAGAGGATTAGCGATCTACTGGTATCTGAAGAGGGAAAATACCACATGTTTTCATACTTGGACTCAAGCAAAGGAGAAATTCATTGAAATTTTGCCCTGTGAAGGATGATGGAGATATTTTTACTAAACTTTGCATGATGACGCAAAATCTTGATGAAGATGTAAAATCATACAACCACAAACTAAAGCAGTTAGTATATAAGATGCAGATGCCTTTGGCAGATGTATTGGTAAAGCGGTGGTTAGTAGATGGATTACTACCAAATTATAAGAAAAATATGAAGGTAGTACCATAAAAAATATATGAATATGTTGTGAAGCATGCAAAGAATTTTAAAAGTGAATTGAAATAGACATACACAAGAATTTTATCTCATCCCAAGTCTAATGATTTAGATAGTGGAGAAGATGATACTATACAAAGGATAGTAGCATCATTTCGTCAGGATTTCGACAAGATCATGAAAGAACAAAGAAGAAAACCTGATAGGAATGAAATTTGGTGCACATAATGCAATATTGAAGGGCATAAAAATGTAAAGTGTTCACGGAATGATTATTGTCACATTTGTAATGTGATGGAACATGAGGTAATGCTATGTTCATATAATGCAAGAGTACGTCCACATATCTTGATAATACAAGAGTAGGAAGAGAAACGAAAGACCCTAGGAAGTGGGAAAAAAGCAACAAGTGGCGGTTATAAAAATAGCCAATGAGGTGGAATGCCAAACCAAGGCAATTGACAAGGAGGACAAAGTAATTTTTAATATGACTCAAAAGGGAGGTTGATCATACAATATCGTAATTGCCAAGAATGGGGGTATTTTATAAAAAATTATGCTTCATCTCAGAGATAGGAAACACCACAAGTAAACACTAGACAGATGTGTAGGTGGTGTGGTTTAGGTAACCATAAGGAAGCAAATTTCCCAAAGCAGGCGAGTTCAAGTAACCCACAAAATGTAAATTATTTAGACATCGAGGTTCCTCAAGTTAAGGAGGAAACCTAGGAAGTTTTAGCCGTGACAAGGAATCAGGCTAAAAAGGATAAGTATCTAGAGCCAACAAAGGAAAAGTAGCACTAGAAAGAAGCAAAGAAAATACTACAATATGAAGCACAAAAATCTAAACAAATGAAGTTAGCTAAAGGACAAGAATCAAAAAAGCCATCAAAAGAGAAGGTGATTGTGTAGATTATAGCAGCACAAGTTTTGGACACCACAATAGAGATCAAAGTGGTAAATCTATTGGAATTTATTCCATCATTACAGAAAGGGATGGTGGAAGAGATACAACCACATAAGGTGATGGAAGTGTAGAGTCAACCGATTCAGGAAAAATAATGAAAAGATCAATTTATGAATCCAACTATATTAATGATTAATATGGGAAAGAAACCCGTATTAGTTCATATGGAGATCCTAGAGCACAAATTGAATCAAGTTATTATGGACGGAGGATCCAACATCAATGTGCTACCTAAAATGACTTGGCTAGAACTAGATGCTCCATATTTATGGGCATCGAGCTTCCGATTATATGGTGCTAACTAGTATGGTATCGACATAAAGGGAGTCTTGGCAACACAAGTTGTGATAGATGACCAAGAGTTTATCTTGGATTTCATTGTGATCATGATGTAGAAGCCTGCATACAACATTGTATTAGAAAGAGGATGACTACAAGTAGCAAAAGTTAATCACAACTAGGGAAAGAATTAGATCACTTTCAAGAAGGGAAAAAACAAATATATAATTAATCAGACTAATCAAAATGTCAACGAGGATGTAGCTACGACTGACGAATCAAAAAATTCCTTAGGAGATGAAGGGTATGAACCAAATGGAGGAATGTTGTACCTAGATGAATGTAGTGAAGATGAAGCTAGATCTGATAGTAGACTTCTTCATTGGAAAATGGAGGAGGAGGAAATTTTTCAGTCCAACTACCTCTATATTGACTCAGAGAAGATTAAGGAAAAACAAGATGAACTAAAAGTCATCCAGGAACCTAAGAAGGAGGTGGAAGAGAAATGGACATTCCCAAAAAAATTTGTAGAGTATACAGTAGGAGAGGTATAAATTGATGCAATACCGGCACATTCAAATAACGTAGAGAAAGAAGCAAGTGAGCTAGAGAATATCAAATATGAAGGACCCTAGATAGTGGACATCAATCTTGGAACGAAGGATGAACCTAGTGATTCACTGTGGCAATGATTGGAACCCTATACTGAAAGTGACAGATTTTAAGATATTTTTAGAATATAATGATGTCTTAGCATGGAAATATAAGAACTTGAAGGGAGTACCACCTAAGTTATGTGTCCACAATATTACACTAATTCTTGGAGCACAACCCATAAGGAGGAGATCGTATAGAATGAACCCAAAATATGTTGCATTAGTGAATGCAGAGATAGAAAATATGTTGGAGGCAAGAATAATATTCAGGGTTATAACCAGTGAATGGGTATCACCTATAGTGGTCACCTTGAATAATGAAGTGGACAAAATAAGAATATGTGTGGACTTTAGGAGTCTAAACGTAGTAACTATCAAGGATCTCTTCCCTATTCCCTTCACAGATTCTATCCTGGAGGAAATCATAGGACACGAGATCTATTCATTTTTGGATGGATTTTTGGGTTACAATATGAAGTAGGGGAAAAATGGTGCACCTAATTAAGAGGAACAATATGCATCTATCTCCTATGTCTCATGAGCATCAAATCGGAAGCATGCAAGTAAAAATGGAAGAAATACCAAATAGCAAGAAATGAAGTAAAGCAAGTATCTTTCTTATTAATTTTGTGGATCAAATCCAAGGTTACATAGAATTCCCCTTGAGGGCTCAAATATGATACAATTTTTACAAATTTTGGGTGCCCAAGGATCAAATCCTTCAAGTAACTCGGTGCACTTCCAGTGTCTTTCCTCATACCCACAATCGAGGTGGGTGGGCTAATGTTGCCTCCACTTGTATCTTTGATCTTGAGTTCTTGTTCTCCTTCCTAATGCACTATAGAAACCTGCACCTACACACAAGGAAATCAGAAATGTCAAATAGCAAGTGTGTATGATGAAAAACATGCAATCCCCACAGGCACTGAAAGACTAGTAATGAGAATATGCATGGATCTTATACCAAATCAACTCCAAATGACTTAAAATTGTAGAGGTATATAAAATAGATGGTTTTGGGAAGATATCACTAAAAAAAAACCAAAATTGCATCCGAGGGCATGGTGTAATCATGGTATGTTTTTCCAACATGCAAAACCCAAAGCAAGTAATTTTTGCCCCTAAACATATCCAAAATACATGAAACTTGGACATAATACATAAAAGGACATTTCAAAACAACCCATGTGGTCATATTTACAAAATAAACAACATTTTTAGGTGCTTCTCTAGATGACCTCCGTAGACCTGCATAAGACCCTACAAAACACTAAAAATGTGATATCTCACTCAATATAGCTCCAAAATGCATGAAATTTGGAAAGTAGCATCATATGATAATATAGAATCTAACTAAAAAATAACATTAAATAAATAATGCATATATAATCCACCATACCGGGGTGGGATGTTTGGGACTGTCACAGACTAGGGACCATCCTGGGGTGGGATGACCACCATTTCTACACTTATTTTATCATCAATTCCTCTATGAATTGGTTAGGGACATCCTAAATAGTGTTTTCGTCAAATTTGGTGGTAAAAATCACTCAGATGGTTCAGTTTTATAATCAGATCGCACCTCCTAGTTCACTCACAAACCTCCTTTGCTAGGTAGATATTTCGAGGGAAAATGGCACGAAAGGGTGAGGGCAAATATTGGTGCACTTCACTGTTATATCTCCAAAAATCCTCTCTATATCTTGTGTGGAAAAAGGATCCACTTTATAGCCAAATGAAGCCTTTGGGCAAGAAGGCATGCGAGGGCATGCAGGGCAAGAGGCACCATTTGGCCAACATGGTGGCATGCATTGGAGGGAGAAGAGAATCTCCCTATTTGGCCTCTTACATGCAGCATGTCATAAGGATGTTGCATCCTCTAACTTGCATGCTTGAATAGGTAGGGAAAATGGCAATTTTTGGGCGTCACCAGGATGGCCAGGTTGCCACCGTCCTAGGGTGAGATGGCCATAAAATGTGGCCATCCCGGGGTGGGAAGGTCATGCCTACATGGCCCAAAAGCTCCCAAAAGTGGGGTAGAGCCTTCCAAGAGTGGTTAGGACCACTATTAAACCTTTGAGGGTTGCCCAAGGGGGCCATATGGTGTCAATTAACTAGTGCTTTTGATTGCCTAATCGGATTGACTAGATTTTAGTGTCTACATATGCCCCTTTTTGAGATGTGTTGTGTGCAACACAATATTGAGAAAAAATAGATGACTAAAATGCTAAATAATTAGGGTTATTTAGTAACCTAACCAAATTTAGATGCCCCAATCATGGAAAGAGCATGCATTCTTGAATCCTTGCTTCTAACTCACTAAGGAACTTGCTTCAAGTACAACCTTGCATTTCAGGTTTACTTGATCTTGGACATTGTTCAGTCATGAAATAGTTGGGCCGTATCCTTCATGATTCTAGAATTCCAAGAATTTTTTTAATTTATGCTTTTTTGCTGCCCCAAGTAGGGGCATGATTGTCTTTGTCAAAGATTCATTGAACAAACACAATTTGCATGATTGAGTGTGTGATTGTTGATTGTGATTATGAATGTGTTAAGTATGACTACCCCCTCAAGTAATGATTCAATGAGGGAGTGACCAATGATAAAATCAATGAGTCACTTGACACATATGACTTTGTTAGGGTTTCCTCTGGTTTTACTCATTGAAAAATGGAGCATTTTTTGAGAGGAGTTTGGTGATTTTGTTGATGTTGTATGGAAGAAAGGAGCTGAAAACTTCATTCTCATGGGGTGGTCCAGCCATAATGGCATTTTTAGGGTGTGAACTAAATAATTTTCCACTTCTCCATGAGCAATTTAGATTCCTTGTGATCCTATGTGAAATTTGACCAAATTTGAGCTATTTTTGGTGGGTTTTGGACCCTTTTTGGTGCATTTTAAGCTATTTTTGTGCAATTTTTTTGTGGCCATCCCAGGGTGGGATGGTTGCATGTTTCATGACCATCCTAGGGTGGGAAATCCATCCAATTAGCCACCTAGATCACCCCAGGATGGTTAGGGCCCTAGGAGGGTTATTTAAGACAAAAATGGGTCATTTGGGCTCATTTGTGCATTTGCAACTTTGTAGCTTGAGAGGTGAGGAGGAGGAGAAATATTCTAAGTAGTGGAGAACTAATGAAATCATACTATATTCACCATAATCCAGCATGCAAACTTGTCGAGCAACGGATCCAGTGTGAGATGGGTAAGAATTTGGGTTTCTTACTGCACTATGCTTGAAATTGAAATTACAATTATGGTTTATTTTTGTTTTTGATAGATAACACTAAATTTTAGGTAATTAAACCTTATTAGGGATACCCTATAATATTTTATGATTTTTTTATGTTTTTATGTGATTTTATGGCTTTTTAGGGCTTTAATTTGATGTTATTTGCCTATTTTTTAGGGCTTGGAAGGCCCAATTTTACCTAGTTTGGGGGCCATCCTAGGGTGGGACGGCCATCCTAATATTTTTAGGGGTCATCCTAGGGTGGGACGGTCACAAATTTTGGGGCCATCCCGGGGTGGGACGGCCACAAAGTGGCCTAAAAAATGGCCCTTTTTTGTCTTTTTTGAGTGTTTTTGGGGCATTTTGAAGCCTATTTGGAGCCTGTTTTTGACCGACTTGTCTCTGCCAGGTGGTGAAGAGTCGATGTTGTATTATGAACCTCTTTGATACCATGAGAGACTTATTGAATAACATGTAATGGGAGTGGCTTGATGCCATTGGCCTCAAGCAAGTGACGTGGTTAGAGCCTGTGTTGGGCAACCGTGCTTACTTGATGATGCTTATTGACCTATGGGACCCACGCACCAACACCTTCCACCTACCGTTAGGGGAGATGACAATGACATTGGAGGATATTTACTAGATATTACACATTCTGATAGAGGGACGAGTGATTGAGTCTACTCACCAGGACTAGAGAGACACAGTTATGGAGAGGTACTTTGGCAAGGCCACAAAGGAGGTGATAGGGGGATCTTATAGTGGAGGTATACTTGTGGTGCATTGGTATAAGGATAGGGCATTGGGAATGAGGCACATGTTGCTGATGAAACTAATCTCTAATATGCATCTACCAGACTCATCGAGTGCCAGGTTTCCTTGGAACCTTATGGAGTTAGTGTTTACTTTGGTAGGGTGCACTGTGGAGTGGCCACTAGTGATGGCATGGGGGACAACACTACTGGAACAATTGTATGATGAGTTGCACGAGATCCTCTCTTTGGGGAAGAAGGTCTTGGGGTGTAGCTTTTTACTATAGTTTTGGGAATGGCAACATATAGCAGTGGATAGGTTGTAGGGACTACCATGGATGAAATGGGCAGAGCTGGAGGACCGAGAGATTGGCTATGAGATCCTATGGTAGGGGGCTCAGGAGGTAGGACATAATTGATTCTGGGTAGGAAATGTGGGTCATTATACCTAATATTTTGTAGGACTCAAAGTAGTTGATGTGTTCTAGAGACCCTATAGGGATTGCCCAACATGGGTTGATGTTGAGGTGCAGCTTCACCAAGTGAGGCGAGGGATATTGTTGGTTAGCCAACATGGGATAGAGTGGGATTTGTTTCCATATGCTTGGGTTATACGGTAGTTCAAGCTACGATAGGGGTTGCCTAATGAGCCAGTGGTTTATCGATATCACGGGTATGAGAGGACACTAAGGTGGCCACTGGGGAGGCGATGAGTAGGGATGTAGATCCCATAGTACAAATTCTAGATTTGGATGATGTCAAGACTATGAAGGAGTATGAATATTTGTGGATGATGTGCTAGTGATGATGAGAGGGGCCATTAGGGGGTGATGCAGTAGGAGTGGTAGGGGAGGCTCTTGATGAGGACCAGGTTGAGACAGGTGAGTGGCATGGGCATGGGTGCATGGCAGATGAGGAGGTAGACCTCCTAGACTTAGGAGATTGGGGTGAATTTGTGGATGATGATACTAGAGATCAATATATACAGGCACAATAGGTGGTACATGGTGACACAGATACTAATTTACAAGATGTGTTGATCAGGGTTAGGCAAGAGAGAGATCTCCTTCGGATATAGGTACAGGATGCTCAGGCCGAGATAGCATCTATGCAGGCATAGTTATGATCTCAAAACCCTAGGTGGGAGGGATCCAATAGTGAGGATGTGGCTAGGCTATAGGAGAAGGTGACATGGCTCCATTCTATAGTGGAGATATACCAGGTGCAGTATCGATGGGTGCGGACCTATACATATGAGCTGGAGAACGAGGTGGTGCACCTTGGAGGGTACCTACTAGATGATTCAGCTATGAGTAGATCACACAAGAGTTGGCAGAGCGATACAGGGCAGTTTTTAGCTAGGATGGAGGCACTTGGATCTAGATGGTGGGCTGACAAGGAAGGTGGTAGCATGCATAGGAGTTCACATCAGACTCTAACTACAGGTGGGAGTGTGAGTCGTAGTACCGATCCTGCATGACCATGGTCATTGAGACTCTGATGGCTCTTTTTGGATTTTTGGATATTTTAGCATTGTGAAGTCTGAGGACTCACTTTATTGTAGCCTACGGGCAGTATGATGTATCTTTTTACCCCATACATATATACATATATATGAGCTTTTATGTGGTTTATCATCATGTGTTTATTGCTTTATGAGATGTATGCAATGTGTTTATTTTCTTTATGATATGATGGTGGATGTCTATCATGTATGCATATGTTGTGATTTTATTTGATTTGATGATATGTATTTGCGTGGATGCATATTGAGATGGATGATGTATTGATCTAGATGATGAAATGTATATACTATATGACACACTATGTTAGCACCATAGACTGTATAGAATTCATAAATTCATGTGTAATGTTGTCATGAGACTATGTAATGGATTTGTGAATAATGTAGACTGACATGTATGTGATAAAATGAAATGAATTATAGGATGTTATAGAATGTCTTCATGAGACTCAAACACTCTAGTCAACTGGTAAAAATTATATACTAACCATGCAAGAATTTTTGACAAGGTACGAATCTACTGGGATAACCAAGATACTCAATATCCCTGTGTGTGCAAGTGAGTTCATTTTGTGATAGGCATAAGATTACCCCAATGCCAAATGGCATTATGCAACCCATCTGTACTTAAGATCACCCCATGAGTAGCACGATCCTAGGTTTTGTACTTAGTTGGATTAGACCACTAGGTAGTATAGGCTACCAAAAGCTAGCTCATCCACATGCAAATATTGGTCTGTACACATGCAAAAGCTAATGTGATAGACATATCATCATGTGTAAGGATACCGCCATTGCCAAGTAGGTTGTCCACCAAACTTATAATGAGGATCACCTTATGGTTTTTCAAATGTTGAGAATTCCAGGGATTCAAGTTCAATACTCCCTTCTTTTCTTTTATTTGAATTCAGGGATATTTGCTCATATGTAGTGATGATAATCACTATTTATTTTGTATTTTGTTTTCTTTGAGCAAGGGATTTGGGGAGTGGTGATAACCACTATTTATTTTGCTTTTGATTTTTTGATTTTTGTTTGGGATTTTGATTTTGGGATTTTGATTTTGGGATTTTGATTTTGGGATTTTGCTTTTGGTATTTTGATTTGTTGATAGTGGTGAGAACCATTGTTGACTTTGGGGAATTGGGTAAGGAGGAGCTTGTCCTTTTTCCAATTCTCAGCATTCTTGAACCATCCACACAAGGGGATGAGCAGGATAACCTTTTCGCTTAAGGTAACCTAGACCACTTTGTAGGTTTCATATTTCCTTGTGCAAAACTTGGATTTAATAGTGAAAGATGTGTTGGGATTTTGATGTATACAAGGTACAATCTAAGCAAGACTCTACCTCCTAAAAATCAGGATAGATTTCTACAAAATATGAAAAGAAAACTAGATATGGTTGAGTGAACAAAAAACCTAATGACATTCTAGAAAAAATGGCTAGGTGAAGGGAATGGACACAAATATGAAATGTAGAAAATGTAGGTGGAAATGATAGGTGAAGTATGGAATTATGTGAATGATGACTTGAACAACATATATTTTGAATGATGACTAGTGTACAGTCGTAGTGCTAGACATGTATGAGCAACTCTAAAATGCAAAGTGCAATGATGAGTATGCCTAATGCAATTGATGATATAATGCAATGGTATGCAATGTAATGAAATGCAATTTTTTTATTTTTGATATTTTGATGATATTTTTTGAATTTTTTGATATATATGTATGTACATGTGACCAATGGGCTTGCTAGATGCCATTGGGGCTATTTTAGGTGACCAAAGAGCTTATGGATACCTTTGGGGATTTTTGGGTTGACCAAGTGGGTTGCAGATACCCTTGGAGCCTTTTGGGGTGACCTAGATGGTCATAGATTACCTAGGAGTATTTTGGGTTGACCAAGTGGGTTGTAGACACCCTTGGAGCATTTTGGGGTGACCTAGATGGTCATAGACCACCTAGGAGCATTTTGGGTTGACCAAGTAGGTTGTAGACACCCTTGGAGCCTTTTGGAGTGACCTAGATGGTCATAGACCGCCTAGGAGTCTTTTGGGTTGACCAAGCAGGTTGTAGACACCCTTGGAGCCTTTTGGGGTGACCTAGATGGTCATAGAATACCTAGGAGCATTTTGGGTTGACCAAGTAGGTTGTAGACACCCTTGGAGCATTTTGGGGTGACCTAGATGGTCATAGACCACCTAGGAGCATTTTGGGTTGACCATGCGGTATGTAGACACCCTTGGAGCATTTTGGGGTGACCTAGATGGTCATAGACCACCTAGGAGCATTTTGGGTTGACCAAGTAGGTTTTAGACACCCTTGGAGCCTTTTGGGGTGACCTAGATGGTCATAGACTACCTAGGAGCATTTTGGGTTGACCAAGTAGGTTGTAGACACCCTTGGAGCATTTTGGGGTGACCTAGATGGTCATAGACCACCTAGGAGCATTTTGGGTTGACCAAGTGGGTTGTAGACACCCTTAGAGCATTTTAGGGTGACCTAGATGGTCATAGACCACCTAGGAGCATTTTGGGTTGACCAAGTGGGTTGTAGACACCCTTGGAGCCTTTTGGGGTGACCTAGATGGTCATAGACTGCCTAGGAGTATTTTGGGTTGACCAAGTGGGTTGTAGACACCCTTGGAGAATTTTTGAGGTAGGCCACAACACTCTAGGCATGGAAAGGCCACAAATGAAGGATGTTCAAGGGTTCAAGATCCTCGATTACCTCAAGGGAGGCTAGGCTATAAGTTTTGGGTTCGATATGACTAGTGATGACAAAGGGACCTAACCAGTTTACCACAAACTTGTCCCGCAGATGGGGTGAAAAATTAGAATTTTGTTGGTTCTCTTTTAGAATGAGGTCACCAACCTGAAAGTCTCTAGGGTGGACTTTCATATTGTAGGCTCTCTTAAGTCACTCTTGATAAGCACGTAGGTGCTCAAGAGCATTAACATGACGTTCATCAAGCAACGTGAGTAGATCTAGGTGAGCCTGCCATGCGGTGTCATTATCGATGAACTCCTGCATGGATATGCACAGTGATGGGATTTCTAGCTCTAGAGGCATGACTGCCTTGATGCCATACACTAGTGAAAACGGAGTTGCCTCAGTGGGCATCCGAATGCTAGTGTGATAGGCCCATAGAGCAAGGGGCATTTGCATGTGCCAATCGGTATGATTTTATTTAACTAGTTTTCTTTAGAATGGCAATCAACATTTTTTTTTATGCCTTTTCTCGCCCATTTGCTTGCAAAATAATAGGGCATCAAAAATGTGTAATAGATATTATACTTTACTATAAAAGTATGCACATTTTTATTCTTGAATGATGTCCCATTATCGAAAATGATCTTGGATGGAATACCAAAATGACAAATGATATTATGTAATATGAACTCCACTATGTGGGGTCCTATCATAGTGGTAAGGGGAATTACTTCCACCCACTTTGTAAAATACTTGGTAGACATAATGATAAACATGTGATGGCCCAAGGAGGTAGGTGAGATTTTCTCAATTAAATCCAACCCCCATTGTGAGAACGGCCAAGCCAATTGGATCGGTTGCAAGGCCTGAGAAGGTACGTGTGTCAAGTTAGCATGGTGTTGATACTTCATGCACTTCTTAACATATGCACAAAAATCTTACTCTAAAGTTGGCCAATAATATCCCATGTGAATAATGTGCTTTGCGATGGCCATACCATTATAATGGCCACCACAAGTACCATCGTGTTCTTGGGCCATTGCCCAAACTGACTCTTAATGCTCTAAGCATTGAAGGAGGATTCCTTCGTAGCCCTGATGATACAAAATATCTTTGAGCAAGACATATTTTACCACCTTTTGTTTAATTTTATTTTGGTAATATTCAACAATCCAAGAGGGATATTACCAAGCTTTAGATATTCCATGATTTGTGTGGACCAGTCCTGTTGTGAGGAAGCCTCGATTGCATGAATTGCCTGTCCCTCTTGAAGTTCCTCTCGAGCGAATGTTGATTGGGAAAGAACATGTAAGAATAGCATTGAACTGCTATCAAAAGGGGTTTGAGGGAACAAAGTCCCCCAAGCGGCATGATTCAAGCACTCGTGAATGTGTGAGAATATATCTTGATGAGGTTCAATTTGAATCAAGTGGACCTCTGGCGTGGCTTGAGTGCTCTCACGCTCAACCACAGATTGTGATAGCATTTTGACCTGAATGGTTTTCATATCATCAATAGGGTTCTATGGATCAAGGACCCGAGGGAGGCCATGGTATCTGCAAAATGATTAGATGATCGAGGGAGTGCCTCGATATCATACCATTCAAACTTTTCCATGAGTTTATCCACAAGGGCTTTATAGGCTTGTAGAACTGGACACTTACACTAAAAAATCCCTTTGACCTAGTTGACAATGAGCAAGGAGTCGCCAAAAATGTTGAGCTTGGTTATTCTCATGGCGATAGCCATTTGAAGACCTATGAGCAAGGCTTCATACTCGACATTGTTGTTGGTGCACGAGAAATCAAGTTTGAATGACAAGGGTATAGGATCCCCGTACGGTGTGAAAAACATGATCCCTTTGCCACACCCTTTCTCTCACTTGGAGCCATCAAAGAATAGATTCATATCGTCCTGTGACTCAGGCTCGTCAGAATCAGGTAATTCTAATATTTGGAAGACTCCATCATCGGGAAGCTCCATGCTAAGAGGCTAATCATCTTGGAGAGGAGCCTCTATGATTTGATTGATGATGACATGACCCTTGATTGATTTTTATCTGATAAATTCTAGGTCAAACTCCATCAACAACATGATCCATTTCACCATGCGACTATTATGATAAGTACGACTCATCATGTATCACAATGGATTCTCTTTTGATACAACATACATGGTATGACTAAGCATGTAATGGCATAGCTTCTTGGTGGCAAAAACCACCACTAGGTATAACTTCTCAATGTATGTGTACTTGATCTCATAGCTGACCAAGGTGTGGCTAAGATAGTAAGTAGTCTGTTCCTTATGCAATTCATTGTTCTGGGCTAACATGGCACCCAATGTAATCTCAATGGCTGAGATGTATAAGCGGAATGACACTCCTGGTCTAGGCAAAGCCAACACTGGTGGTGAAGCCAAGTATTGTTTGATTGCATCAAAGGTAGCCTGACACTTGTCATCCTAATGGAATGCGATCCCTTTGTGCAATAATTTATTCATGGGTTGACACTTGTCTGATAATTGTGCGATGAAGCATTTGATGGATGTGGCTTCAGATCTACTAAATGGTAGTTGGGGGAGGCATCTCGAGGATTACCTTGACCTTGTTAGGGTCCACTTTGATGCCTCATTTAGAAACTATAAATCCCAAGAGTTTTCTAGATGTGATGCCAAAGATGCACTTCTTGGGGTTCAGTCTCACATTATGCTCAATAAGGCGATCGAGGACTTTGCGTAGGACATTGATATGCTTGTGGCATAATAAATATTTATCCAATAAGTCATCCATGTAATATTCCAAAATATTATGCATGTAGTCATGGAAGATGTATGTCATGGCATGCTAGTAGGTCATGTCAATGTTTTAAGGCCAAAAGGCATGACCTTATAGCAAAATATTCCCCAAGGTATTGTAAACATTGTTTTGATTTGGTCCTCTGGATTGATATGAATCTTATTGTACCCAAATAAAACATCTATGAGGGATAACATTTCATGGTCCACTATGGCATCTACCAGGGCATCAATGCTCGACAAAGGAAAATCATCCTTAGGACTCACTTTGTTTAGGTCTCAAAAATTGATGCAAATGCAAATCCTCCCGTTAGGCTTCTTGATGGGAACCATGTTGGACAACCATGGTGGATAGTCTACCGAAATGAGAAACCTAGCATCCAAGAACGTTTGTAGCTCATATTTTATCATTAGGGCTATTTTTGAATGCATATTTCTCAACTTTTGCTTAACTGGGTTGGCCTTGGGTTCAAGCACCAAATTATGGGTGACTATATTTGGATCCAGTCCCGACATATCTTTGTAGGACCATGCAAAAGCCTCCTTCTTCTCTATGAGAAGGGTTATGTAATCGGCTTGCTCTTCAAGGGATAGGCTTTCCCCTAGCTTGATATACTATGGATTCTCGGGATCTGAGTCAATGTCTTTATCAATCATAGGCTCGATTGACATATGTGACCCCTCCTCCAATTGGTGAGGAGTAGGGATCAGGTGGATATCATCAGCTAGGCTTAGATCAAAAATTGGAACCTCAAGTTCCTCCTCAGCATGGAAGACATCATGAGTAGGCCTTGGAGATAAATGAAATGGATGTAGCATCTCATCGTAAGGCCAGTACTCAGAAGGTGATGGGGGTGAATCTCCCCGATCAAATTCAATTACCCCCAAGTCGAGGTGCAATGGCTTCAATGGGTTATTCAGATCTTGCAAGGGCTCGAACAAGTCTATGGAAATCATGTTTATGGATGGATGATTTTCCCTATGTGGCTGGTGGTGTTCATGGACATTAGGATGTCGCAAGACTTTTGGAGGTGGTTGAGGCAGAGGTTGAATGACTGGATATGGTCGATGTGGCTATGGGTGAGCTTGATCCTCTAAAGGTAGAAGTTGTCTCCAAATGGGATCATGTAGTGGAAACATGCACAAATAGAACTCATTATCATCATCCAAAGGAATGATTCGTGTGTATTTTTCATCAGAGCTATCAGATTTAATCGGTGTAAATCCATAGTCCAACTCATCATTGCATGTCCACTCATAAGGGGACCCTGGATCCTCTTCCTCACTGTCATGGGGAAGAATGCATGAACCTTCACCTCTCATAATATTGGATGACATCACGAGGTGGGTCGTCATCTCCCAAGGGCATAGGGAAGTAGTCCCCCAGTGAGTATATATGATTGGGGTTGGCATAAGGATCTCGTGCAAGATCATCCCTAAAGTATAGAGTCATGTGCTTTAAGCTATCTATGAGGATTTCTAGGGACACAAGATTTTTGTGACCCAACCCAGATTTTTCATAAGGAATTTGGTACTATGGTTGATAAGAAACTTTGGTACCTTTTCCATACATGCCCAACCCATAACCATACCAATTATAGAGGTGAAGATACTTCATGGCAAAGTTAGGGTTGAACATGTAGTTTATGTCCTCAAAAAAGGGCTCTTCATCCTCCTCATGTTGTTGGTAAGGCTCAATGCCATAGTTGAAACCCCCATAGATAAAATTTGTTTGATTGGGGGGAAGACTGAGAGGTACGATAGTACCTATGGAAAAACGAGGTCGACCCATGTCTTAAACTGACTCGATGGCAGGAGTGGCTGTGACATTCCTAACCATATACTCTCCTAAATCGGTAGATGCTAGATGCACTGTGACCTGTGGCTACAGAGATAGGAGCGAGGCTTGAATTGATTCAACGTTTACCTCATGAGGTAGCTCCTCATCCATTGGGCTAGGGATCTCACTAGTGGAGATGGTGGATATGATCGGAGGGTTTTCATCAATAGGCCTCTTCCCTGTGTCTCTTGGTGGAGGGTTTGCTGATGATGAAGGCACGTCTAGAGGCACTAAATATGAGGATGGTGTGGCATGAGATGATTATGAATTAAATGAAGGTGATGGTGATAGAGTTATATCTTGACTAGATTCATTCGATTGAAAATATAGGTGGGTGTATGGCAAGGTATAATCAAGGAGGTGTTGCACCATGTTGTAGTATTTGAAGGGTTCTAGGTCCGTGGGGATGACATGAACTTACCCTTAATATGTGTATTTCAGGCATTGGTGAGCAATGGAAGGGACACACTTCATGTCCCTAATCCAAGGTCTTCCCAACAGGATATTGTACACTATCTCACCCTCCAAGATGTGGCATAGAGTCGATATGGTCTTTTGTCCTACCTGGATGGGTAGGACTATTATGCTGACTGTCAAGCATATGACATCATTAAATGCTTGGAGGGTGTATGTAGACGTGACAATATGGGATATTTGGAGCTTTAGATGCTTGATAGTTGTTGTAGTAATGTTGTTGCTAGAAGACCTAGTGTCTATCAACACTCTCTTGTATGGCGTCCCACTTACACATGTGACGATGTGTAAGGGAGGATCCACCATATCATTTGGGACTAGCTTAAGTTCCTCTTCTCAAAATTTAATCATCGATTTTGTGCATTGCTGCACATGCCCCATAAAATTTTTGAAGGAGTTATACTCTTGGGGTTGTAGCTATATTGCCTTAAGGATCTCCATAAAGGGTCCTCTATGAGGTGGTGATTGCTGAATGAGCTCATATATGGAGAGTCGGGTAGATGTCATTCTTAGGCTCTGAGTGAGTTCGCTCTTAATTATGACCATAGGCCTATGTGGGAGGTTTGGTACAGGAGGTAGCTCTTGGAAAACATCTGAGTCAACTTTGACATGGGGATTAGATAAGGTAGCTTTGCAAGAAATGCTCACCACCTATTGCCATAATTTGCTATTGACTCATTGTCATATTGTTTCAATCCAACTAGATCAGTAAACGTCACCTTCCTCTTGGTATTGAAGGCGAAGTGTTCGAGGAACGTGTCTACAAGTTGATCCAAATTGTAGATGCTATGCTTTGATAGTTGGGTAAACCACTACATGGAGGGTCCAGAGAGGGTAGTCATGAATATCCGCAAAAGCAAAGCATCATTATCCTGAATGCCAAAGCATTGACTTAGGAATTTGGTGACATGTTCCTGTGCATCTTCCTCTCCCTTAAAGGTAGCCAACTAAGGCAGCTTAAATTTCTCTGGATAGGGAGGGGTAGGAACCGAAGGATGAAGGGGCTGACTATGTAACTGATGCAAAGTGGGATTTTGAGATCCAGACCCAGAGGTCTTGTTCTCTACTGACTCTAGGCACTCTAGCAGTGCCAAATATGCATATGAGGATTTAATATCCTCATCCTTGCTTATATCCTATGGTGTAGGTTGAGGATCCTCCAACCTATTGCGGGGTGGTGGCATGTCACCCCTTGCCTTGGTAAGGTGTTTCCAATTATTCTACCTCTAGCTCATGCTCAGTATAATCCCCATAGGGCATCTCTAAATCCGATATATAAATAGGGGTACCTACCCGCTATAGGCATCCTATGTCTAGCCTGGGAGGCAAGTCTTGATTTGGCCTAGGAGGTCATGGATGTAAAAATGGATAAGGCCTAGGAGACTTATTTTGAATGAGTGTGGGCTGCCTCAGGTGGACTTATTGTCTATATATCTTAGGGGTAGGAACCCTCTCTCGTATAGTTTTCTAGAACAGTGGGAGATTGAGGGTTTGGGTCCCACCATGATCACCATTGAAGTAGAGAAAAAATAGTGCATGTAATGAAGAGGAACAATATGCATCTATCTCCTATGTCTCATGAGCATCAAATCGAAAGCATGCAAGTAAAAAAGGAAGAAATACCAAATAACAAGGTATGAAGTAAAGCAAGTCTCTTTCTTATTAATTTGGTGGATCAAATACAAGGTTATATAGAATTCCCCTTAAGGGCTCAAAGATGATACAATTGTTACAAATTTTGGGTTCCCAAGGATAAAATTCTTCAAGTAACTTGGTGCACTTCCAATGTATTTCCTTATACCCACAATCAGGCTAATGTTGTCACTGCTTGTATATTTGATCTTAAGTTCTTGTGCTTATTTCTAATACATTGTAGAAACCTGCACCTACACACAAGGAAATCAGAAATGTCAAATAGCAAGTGTGTGTGATGAAAAACATGCAATCCCCACCGACATTGAAAGACTAGTAATTAGAATATGCATGGATATTGTACCAAATCAACTCCAAATTAATTAAAATTATAGAGTTATATAAAATATTTTGGGAAGATATCACTGAGAATAGAATTTAAATTGCATCCGATGGCATGGCATAATCGCAGTGTGGTTTTCCAACCTGCAAAAACCAAAGCAAGCAATTTATGCCCCTAAACATATCAAAAAAACATGAAACTTGGAAATAATACATAAAAGGATATTCCTCCAGATGGTCAAATTTGCAAAATAAACAACCCATGTGGTCAAATTTGTAAAATCAACAATAGTTTTAGGTACTTCTCCAGACGACCTTCGTAGACCTGCATAAGACCCTGTAAAAACACTAAAAATACGATATCTCACTCAATATAGCTCCAAAATGTATGAAATTTGGACAGTAGAATAATATGATAATATAGAATATAACTAAAAAATAATAGTAAAGAAATCATGCACATATAAGCCACCATCTTTGGGTGGGGTTGTTGGGACTGTCATAGACTAGAGATCGTCCTAGGGTGGGACAACCACCAATTTTATACTTATTTTATCACCAATTCCTATATGAATTGGTTAGGGACCTCCTAAATAGTGTTTTCATTGAATTTGGTGGTAAAAATAACTCATATGGTTTGGTTTTGGAATCAGATCGCACCTCCTAGTTCACTCACAAACCTCCTTTGCTAGGTAGAGATTCTAAGGGAAAATGGCACGAAAGGTTGAGGGAAAATCTTGGCAGCACTTCGTTGCTATGTATCCAAAACTTCTCTCTATATCTTGTGTGGAAAAATAATCTACTTTATAGTTAAAGGAAGCCTTTGGACAAGAAGGCATGCGAGGGAATGTAGGGCAAGAGGCATCATTTGGCCAAAAGGGTGGCATGCATTGGAGGGAGAAGATAATCTCCTTATTTTGCCTCTTACATGCAGCATGTCATAAGGATGCTACATCCTTTGAATTGCATGCTTGAATAGGTAGGGAAAATGGTAATTTTTGGGCACCATTTGTCTAGATTTGACTTTTTAGGAGTCAAACTTTATGGCCATCCCACCCCAGGACAACCAGGTTGCCACCGTCTTGGGATAGGATGATCATGCCTGCATGGACCAAAAGCTTCCAAAACTAGGGTAGAGCCTTCCAAGAGTGGTTAGGACCACTAGTAAACCTCTGAGGGTTTACCAAGGGGGCCATATGGTGTCAATTAACTAGTACTTTTGATTGCCTAATCGTATTGACATGATTTTAGTATCTACATAATCAAATTAGTATAGCTAAGGAGGATAAGCTGAAGACCACATGTATTATGAAGAATGGCATCTACATGTACAATAAAATACCATTTGGGCTTTGTAATGCCCCAACAACATTTTAGTGCATCATACTGTATATATTTTATCAGTTGGTAACATGGAACTTTAAAGTATTTTTGGATGATTGGTCCATTTATGGGAAGATCAAGGAGCATCTTCTTGCCCTCATTGAATGTATGATTAGGTGAAAAAATGTACAAATATCATTAGAACCTAGGAAGTGCTACTTGATTGTACCATATGGAAAATTGTTAGGACACATAGTGTGCAGTGAAGGATTAAAAACAAATCCTGATAAGATCCGTGTGATATTGCACATGGAAGAACCATATGATGTGAGTTCACTTAAAACCTTCCTTGGATCGACAGGGTATTATCGAAGGTTTATCAGGAACTATGCACATGTATCCTATCCATTGGATTCATTGACGAAGAAGAATGTTCCTTTCATATGGATGGAGGAGCACCAAGGACCCTTTAAGGAGTTAAAATCCAAGCTTGTGAGTAGCCCGATTTTGGTGTTCCTAAACTGGGATAAGGAATTCCATGTCCATATTGATGCTTCAAATTTTTCAATCGAATGTGCTTTGGTACAAGAAGGACAGTTCAGGCTAGATCAACCCATTTTCTTTTTTAGTCACCTATTGTTAAGGGTGGAGAGAAATTATAGTACAATAGAAAGAGAATATTTGAGAATAGTATATGCAGTTCAAAATTTTAGGCACTACCTACTGGTGAACCCCTTTGCTTTCTATGTAGATCACCAAGCCCTGTTGTACTTGATAAATAATATGGTGATACAAGGATAGGTCAGTAGGTGGCTTGTCACCCTATATGATTTCGTATTTTGAGTAGTAGTGAGACCTGATAAGAAACATGTAATTGTAGACCAATTGTCTCAGATACGATCAGGAGAGCCTGTAGTAACAGGGGTTCCAGATGAATTCCCTAATACACAATTATTTTTCATCAATGTTGTTCTATCATGGTACAAGTTTATTGGCCAGTACCTATCCACAGGAGATTTTCCAAAGGAAATGATGGTAACTGAGAAAAAAAGTGATTATGAAGTCAACACCCTTCTAGTTGATAGCAAGATTGCTATACAAAATGGAAAGTGATGGTATCTTACAAAGATTTGTTATGGAAGAAGTTAAAACAACATTGAAATAATATCATGAAGGCTTAGTAGGAGGGCACATGGGGCCAGATACAACAGCTAGGAAAATATTACTAGTAGGATTATGGTTGCCCACACTATATAATAACACAAAAGAGTATGTGAAAGCATGTGATACTTGTCAAAGGGCAGGAAAGCCAGTAAAGAGGGACTTTATGCCTTTGTACCCATCACAACCCCAGGAACTATTTGAAAGTGAGGATTAGACTTCGTCGAACCATTGAAAATATCTCATATAAGGAAGTGCAGGTACATTGTAGTAGCAATGGAATACTTGATAAAATGGGTTGACGCAAGAGCATTACCTGATAACTCAGCTAAAAGTACAATGAGATTCTTGTATGAGTAGGTAATCACAAGATTTAGTATTTTGCTACACCTAATAAGTGACTGAGGAGGACATTTTGTCAATGAAATAATCAAAATACTGACAACAAAGTTTAGAATTTTGCATTCATTGTCTAGTTCGTACTATCCTAGAGCAAATTTGCAGGCGGAAGGAACACACAAAGTCTTGGTATCTACTATATATAAAACCTATGGAATAAAAGGATCAGATTGGGAGGAAATGCTACAATATTTTTTGTGGGCATATAGAACAATTTTTAAAACAACAACAGAGCATACACCTTTCTAGTTGATGTATCGATAGGAGGTAGTGGTGCCAGTTGAATTATTGATACCAAGTTTGAGAGTCATGGTGGAGCATCGATTGGGTGATCAATAAACTTTGGAAGAGCGAATAACAAAACTGATCAAGCCAGATGAAAGAAAATTAATGGCACAATGGGTGATTGATGTAGCTCAAAAAAGAAGGAAGTCGTGGTATGACAAAAATTTGAGGAAGTTAGAACTTAGTCCAGGTGACTTAGTTCTAAAGTTTAATGGAAAGCAGGAAATCAAGCTCGGTAAGTTGAAGACGTTATGGCTTGGTCCCTACAAAGTGGTAGAAGTAATGAATAATGGAGCAATCAAGTTGCAGAACTTGAATGGGACGGAGGTACCCGACACTATAAATGGCTCAAAGTTGAAGCCTTACAAATTATAGTGCTTATTCATTTCTTCAGAAGAGATCGAAAGAAAAATATGAGAAAAATCTCAATGGAATCAAGGTGAGCAAGGTCTATCATAGGAGGAGCTTGACACAAGACTTGCATGCTTATTTGCAAAAGAGGAGGTGATAAGACCAACCATATAACAATAAGAGTTGGCACCTCGACCTAGATAAAGAAGAAGATTGTGGATACATGTTAGACTTGCTGATGGGATCGAACATGTAATAGAGGAAGATGAATAATGGATTCATCCAAATGAAATAGAACATCAAGAGATAGTACTACTACCCAAAAATAGGGGAAGGCAAGAAGAAGCACCCCAAGTAAATAGGAATGTGATGTATCCTCAGCGTAGAGAATTACCCTAATAAGATGAAGGACGAAGAAGGATACAATTAACAGTACGATATGAGGATAGAGTGGACACTTTTGAAATGGAAGTTCCAGAGGAGACTGAAATGAGACCATAGATGAAGAATAGGATGGAATTACTCCATTAGCTTAGATAGGGCTATTACAAAAAAGAATACGACTACAAACTCAACAATTGTAGGAAGAATATCAGACATTGTGAGGTCATAATCCAAGATTGAGAGAACAAACCATCCACGAATTGGATAGTACAATATGAAGGCTAGATGAACAAATAAAAACTAGGCTATAGGAGATATAAGAGGAACCAGAGGGTAATGAGGGGATAACTTCAAGGAGTGGTATAAGAAATTATGGTGCAAGCACAAGTTCACAAGGACCATAAAGTGATTTGCCAATGATGAATGAAGATGCAAAGATGCTTTAGCAAGACATTGAGGAAGTAACCACATCACCTGAATTATAGAATAATGCATGACTGGAATTCAGTGACTCCAGTAATGAAGGAATGACTTGGCTAGTAAGGGAACCTAGCACAAAAAGTAGTGATGATGATGATTTCCCAAGGAATCCCCCAAATCCTCAGGATAACCATGATTCCCTAGCATGTACAACAACACATCGACAACTAGGGAGTTCACAGGAGCTTCAAACCAATCTTGATCCATAAGCATATATAATAGATCATTTATAGTTAAGAAGAAAAATGAGAGAAGTAAGAAGATTAAAGAGACTGATGAACTTACCAACAAATTGGATGGAATAGAGAGAAGATAATCGGAATGACTCAAGTTATGATACCGATTTATTTGACGCATATAGATAGGTCTTGGCAACTTCATCTTCACAAATATGCTTCGAGGAAATAATATGGAGACATTGCTTAGCACGTGAAAAATGTAGAATCAAAGAACTACAACAATTATTACCAAGTACAATATGAAGTAGAAGTCCACTAGCCAACATTGAATTGATAGAGATAACTCCTGATAACCAAGCAATGGAAGGAAGGAATAGACAAGGACCCCTTAGGCTTCAACCAGGATGGGGAGGAGGTATTCAACCATGAAATGAGTAAGGACAAGGTGATGTTACAATTATAGGAGGAAGAGGATTAGGAAGGTTTCGACCACCTACTCCTAGATGGCCAGGAGATACACCTTTAGCTTGTTTGAACTGGACAAGGAATCTGTAGGGTTTACCATGGATGAGAGGGATCTTACCTAGCCCCACAAGGCAATATCTATTAGGAAAACCACCACTAATCTGATGAGGACCTCAAATAGTGGTAGGTGATAGAGGATTACTCCAAAGGGAGGAATCACCACTAGCACAAAGAATCCTGATGTCAAGGGGAATAGGATGGGAGAGACACTCGCATGGTAGAGGCCTTACTGGTAGAGGAAGAGTGAATTTTGTAGATGAAAGAAACCAGGGACAACAAAGGATCCGATCACCAATTTTGTGGCAAGAATTGATCTAATAAGATAGGCATAGAATTCGCTCAAATGATAGTAGATTAGTAATGACACCGCAACCAAGGGATCAATCACCCATATGACAAGAAGAAGAAACACCAGGTGAAGATACCCCAACTTGCAATTATACAATCCCAAATTGTACACAGGGAACTCGATAACATCACAAGTGGAGATGAATTATCCCAGAGATCAAGTGGTACCAGGTGACACAACCACTCAGAATGTCATAGTCAAACCTCCAAGAGAAGATTCGAATGGGATTGTACAAGTGAATTTCACTATGCGATTTCCACGACAGTAAGTGTAAATAGGTTAGGAAATGAAAAAAAAAGTAAAAGCAAAAATAAAAATAAAATTAGAAGAAAAAAATAAAATGCCTTAGTTGTGAAAATCCCTTGAGATACAATTAAGAAGGAAGTGGTTTGAAAACCGAAAATGACAATCTCTTCAAAGAGAGAAAAATAGAAAAAATCTCTAAGTGAGATATTGTACAAGTCAAATAAAGCTAAAAAAGCACAAGTGAGATATCGTACAAATAAAATTGATAAAAGTACATGCAAAATCATACAAGAAGGCATGTTGTATGATTTGGATCATACAATGTACAGTTCTGGTTACAATTGTACGATTTTCAACTATCGTATTTAATGTTCGCATGTGTGGAACGATGTGTTGTCAAAAAAGCGTAGGAAAAAGTTAAAAATCATATGAAAAAGTGATGAGTTGTTTATCATTCAGGCAAGGAATATGAAAAGGCATGCAAAGTGGTGCAATTTCAAATTTGGAGCAGTTAGGGTTTGAATACAGTTTAAATACAAGGCTCAGCCTAGCAATTTTTAAAACTGTACAAGGAGGAATTCAATTTTTTTAGGAGGATGAACGTGAAAAGCGTACAACTAAATGGATACGACTACATGGGCATTAAAATTCATCAGTAAGCTACAATAATGCATGACCCATTTTTAAATTCACACCAGGGAGACTTTTCGCATTCAAGAAAATTAAGCCAGGGAATAATAGTAACGGATTCGACTCCATTGAAAGTAAATTTTGAGTTTAGCCAAAGGCAAATGAGGGTTTGCAATAGAATGCATCCAAATACGAACTAGATTGTTGAAAAACGTACACTGAGGTTCGAGAAAGTTGTAGATTAGAGTTGAAATAGAGAAATTACGAGTAAAAAAATATTACAAACCCTAATTTGGTGAAAGTGGCCAAAAACGAACTAGAGAAGATAAAGGTAAGGGAGGAGAATACCGTACAACCCTTTTGAATAGCCAAGAAATTTTATTTTTGGGGATTTCACCAAGTATGGAAAATTTGGAAAATTGTTGTTGAAAGGCATTGAAAAGATAGATCGGGGCATTTCGGCAACTGGGTCGAAGAGAAATCATGGAAGAAAAGGGGAAAACATGATTTTTATGTGAACAAGAGTTTCAAGGAATGTACTATATGATTTGGAGGTAGATTGTATGGTCTCAAGAAAAATATTTTGCAATTTCAGGCAATTTTTGGGCTGTTTTAAGTCATTTTGAGAAAATCGTGTGGAATTATACGAAAGTGTATAGATTCTATGAAGGAAAACAATTAGACAAGGATATTGTATAGAGTGGTACAACCCTATATATTTTTATGTTGTAGTTGTATTATTTGTAGAAGATTAAATAATTTAAAGATTGAATAGTTGTATGATCTAGAGGTAGCTGATTGCGAAACCGTACAAGAGCAAGTGGGAAAGAATACTGTACGATTTATAGTATATTGTAAAATTTTTGGAACACTTATAGTTACAGAATTGGTGATGTTCAAGTAGTAGGATAACCAGAGATATGGCGAGAAAATGATTTCAGTCGAAGAGTTCAGATATCGATTAAGAATAATTGTAGCTAATAGCGTAGAACGATCACCAGGACCCCTGCACGAGAGAGAGCCACATCCATGGAAATACCAAGGATGATAGTTTCAGTCCTATGGTTGACATGGTACTCATACTTGGAGGAGAGGTGGATACAGGCCATGGATAGGGTAGAGGTATTGGAGGGCTGATCGAAGGAGGACACCACCAAGATATCGAGAAGAGGAAATGGTACAAGAGAGGATCCCAATGAGGGAGTTGAGGAGTGAAGTGCATTTTCCAGAGCTGGATGAGGATTTGAGTAGCAGAATTGAGGAAGGCCAGGTTGAAATAACAAATATATCATTTGTACAACATGGAGGAGAGACATGCAGGAAGTGGTGGAGTAGCAACGAAAACAAGAACCATCCATGGAGAAAATAGTTTGAGGATGGTGTAGCTATAATAGCACAAGTGCCACCACACCAGAAGATCTTCTTCTATAACTATCTATTGAATATGGTTCAAGTGTATAATCCTGCAACCAGAATTGCCTATGTCAATGTGGGCAAGAGGTCGATAAAAGTAGAAATCACAACAGAGGCATTCAGGAAAACATTTGGATTTCTAGCATATAGCATAGAGATAGTTAAGAAGTTAGTGGATCCAATTGAAACACATTGTATCATCAATTCATTCACCAATGTAAAATCATCGACTGATGTGAAGATCTTGGGTGTAGGGACTCAAGGAATTAAATAGAGCCAGTTGAAAGGGAATGTTTGGCCATGTGCTATGAATATTGTGATGGCTCAACTTTTAGGAGATACACGGGCTACGAAGATGCCAATATGGATGGATCGGTATGTAGAAGGTATCACCAAAGGAATCAAGTATGATTGGGGTAACTATTTATTAGAATATTAAAAATTATCCTAAAGTTTAGTATTTATTAATTAGTTTATTTTGGATAGTCAAAGTTGTTAGGTTCATGCTATTTATGTAGCATATAGATTATTTGAATATTGTCAATAATTTTGGGATTATCATCCCAACACAATTGTAGCAGTTTTTGTTTTCTCCAAAGCTCTATAAGAGCATGTAATTTTGTTTTAATCAAATATCAATTTTATGATTGACTCTCAGTTTGGTATCAGAGCTTGAGATAATCTCGGCTCGATTGTAGCCTGAGATTATCTTGGATCTTAATGGATGAATATCTGATGCTATTATGATAGCACCACCTATGGGGTGGTGGTAGACTGGTCAAGTGACACAATAGACGAGTTTGGAATTTTTTCTGCTAGCCTTGGAATCATGTAGCATAACAAAAAAGTGGTGGAAGCAGACCTATTTCTCTACCATAGAATTCTGACAATGGACATGGTGTCATGGTTAGATCAGACTATGATAATAGTCACATAGTGACCATGTGGATGATGTGGGAGAACCTATGATTAGACGGACCCAACACACTTAATGGAATACCTAGGGTGGACGTGGACAAGGATCAGGTTAGACTGAAGACTCTGACATGGACAACTATCTTACATGGTGGAAGAAGGATCCAAAACTTGATGTGACAACCTAAAGTGACAAGGTTGGACTCGTGACGTGGTGACAAATCAGCTGCTAGCTCGCATTTTGGCCTCCTTTATAATCTGCCTTGTTATCTCTAGGATAGTTATCGATGTCAGGAAGTGCTTTGGTAATGCCTTTGGGGGTAGCTTAGACCCATATAGTTTGATATAATAATATTCTTCTATGTAAAATAAATCTCCTACTTTCATTTCAAGAAGAAATGCCTTAACTTTGACCCAAATCTATCAAGTTCCTCCCCACATAGGCGAGCATGGATTACCAATAAGACATTTTTGAAGAAGACTGCATAGCTCAAGCATCCTTCCTGAATACATAAAAACCTTTCCTGAACTGTGGTGGCACAAACTCCCCCTACCTTGGTAATCTAAGACTGCTCTAGATGGCCAAAAACTAGGTGGATTAGGAAGGAGTAGTACAAAAAAGGAGGAAGTTGCTCTTTTTTAGCCAAAATGGCTTCTTGTAATCCTTCCAACTCTTTATTCAAATTGTCGCTGATGACCTCTTCCCATCGGTACATAGGTGTTTTATCTTTTTTATTGCACTGCAATATTAGGAAAATAATTTATTTTGTGATTTTCTCCAAGTCTTTTGTGTTTAGTACTAGGTTGATCATGTCTGCGTAGTCTTATGCACAAGGACAAAGGATGTATTTATGTATAGGAAAGCTAGAAGGCATCCTCTTGTTCCTTTTTAAGAGCATTTCTGGGAGAGAGGTCTTAAGCATAAAATTAGATTGTAGAGCCAAGGTGGGGAGGTCCAGAATGTGCATGGTGTTGGAGGGTCCAAATACTTTTATGATCTATCGACTGTTAACCTAAACACCACCTGATTTTTGTGATCTTTTATAGTCCTATTTTTGGGTTCATAGGTTATTGCCAACTATACTAGGAGGTCTTATGAATAATATACTTTAGAGTAAGTCAATATACCAATATTAGATTTCCATTTGTTGTAGATGGGACTTAGCTTGCCACTATCCCTTTGCGCTCTCATAAATAAACCCCTCAATAGGGTAGGGTGGAACTGGTTGTCTTCTTCTGTGGAGTCAAAGTTGTATATAGTTATGCCCTCCACTTCCCGATGCTAGTCTGGTGTAATGTCTCTACTCTAATCTAGTGGGTCGACAAGCACCTTCAGATCCTTGGCTCTCCCTACCCTTTCCATTACTGGCTAGGCCCTTATTAATTTCCCAATTTGGGCCTTTACATCTAGTACCCCAGTTGTAGCCATGCTTGTGGAAGCCATGGGGTTGGGCTTCAAATATAAAGAATGCTTTTAAACAACCTGTGCTCAAATCCTCAAAAATACACTATGCATACGTGTATTCATGTTGATGTCACAGGGGAGATCTGCCACATTATATTAAAATCACTTGTATTAAAGTTGTTAGGTGGAGCACTTTTTTCTTCTTTGGTCAAAGGGATCTTATTTTTCATGCCACGGATCTAGGTGCATAAGATTTATTATCCATTAAAATATTGATTGGACATCTCTTAGGTTTGCTTTGTTGGATTGTTGCCAAGTGGAATCTAGGTCATCCACTTGTTTACTCCTCATTGGTTTGGGTGGGGTGTGCTTGAGCAAGGTGTGCAACTTTATGAAAGGGGATGCATGAAATTTGTGCACCTTTAGTACTCACCTGTGCTTAATTAAAAGTTGGCGCATGAAGCTGAGTGAAGCACATGGGATAAAACTGGGTGCATAACTTGTGCACCTTTAAGGAACTTCATGTGCTCCACTCGAGAGTATACGAGATAAAACTGAGTGCACAACTTATGATCCCTTAAGGAACTTTGTGTGCTCCACTTAGGATTGGAGCACATGAGACAAAATTGGGTGCACAACTTGTGCACCCTTAAGGAACTTCGCGTGCTCCACTTGGGAGTGGAGTGCATGGGACAAAACTGGATGTACAACCTTGTGCACCCTTAAGGAACTTCACGTGCTCCACTCGGGAGTGGAGAACACGAGACAAAATTGGGTGCACAACTTGTGTCCCCTTAAGTAAATTCATGCGCTCCACTTGGGAGTGGAGCGCACGAGACAAAACCGGTTGTACAACCTCATGCGCCCTTAAAGATTTTGTGCGCTCCACTCAAGAGTGGAGTGCACGAGACAAAACTGGGTGCACAACCTTGTTCACCCTTAAGTATTTTACACGCTCCACTCAGGAGTGGACTGCACGAGATAAAACTAGATGCACAACCTTGTGCACCCTTAAGGATTTTTTGTGCTCCGCTTGAGAGTGGAGCACACGAGACAAAACCGGGTGCACAACCTTGTGTGCCCTTAAGTATTTCATGCATCCCACTGGACAAAGAACCAGATGCACAACTTGTGCACCCTTAAAATTTTGTGTGATCTACTGAAGTGGTGAGGTGCATGGATGGGACTTGGGGTGCTCATCTGATTCAAAAATAAGTCTCAAAAACAAGAGGAAATAAAAAGGGAGAATTAATTTACAAGACCAACACCGGCTTTGACTGATATAGGAGGATGAATGAAAGGACTTCATGTATTGACCTAAGAACTCTAGAATCTTCGATAGACTGAGTATTAACTTAAACAAAAATAGAATTTGTCATCCTTTTTACATGTATAATATTTACAGTCTATTTTTTTTTACATCAGGGGGAAGAATTACTCCCCATCGCTATTGTGAAGAGGGCCGAAAGACTTCAAGTGTTGGCCATTTACCGGTATGGACATCTCTTCTCCTTCCATGTCCTGTATTCTATAAGTATGTTGGCCGATCACTTTGGCAACCTGATAGGGACCCAACCATTTTGGTTCAAATTTATTTTTCTCATCGGGCTTATCATTCTTTGGATCCCAATAGAGCACTACCTCACCTATGGAGAAATATTTACCTTTGGCATTTTTATTGAACAGTTGAACTATCTTATTGGACTGAGTGATCATTTTAGTGATTGCTTCTCTTTTGTCTTCCTCCAACTGTACAAGTTGGTCCATCCTCCTTTGTAATGCATCGGGCTCTTCATGGTCCTGGAGCAATAAGGAAAGGATTGTTCATTCCAGCTGGGGTGGTAGGAGTGCCTTTTCCCCATAAACTAGCTCATAGGGTGATTTTCTTGTGGCTATTTTTAATGATAATCTATCTACCCATAATGCATATTTTAACTCACTATCCCAGCCTCTTTTGTTCTTTCCAAGTGACCTCTTGACTCGGGTGATGATGTTTTTGTTTGAGGACTCAGCCAGTCCATTTCCCTAAGGGTAATAATTTTTTGAGTGAGAGAGCTCTATATTGTATTTGGCATAGAAGTCAATCTCAAAATAGGTAAAATATTTAGCATTGTTTGTAACAAGTTTCATGGGCACCCCAAATCTGGTTAATATGTTTTCTTCCAAGAAACTAATAATGGCTGATGTTGTTGACCTTCTGAGAGGAGTTGCCTCGACCCACTTGGTGAGGTAATCTATGGCTATGATTATCCATTTATGGCCCCCTAAATATTTTAGGTTGATTTCCCCTATGATATCTATTCCCCACTGAGTGAATGGAGTTTCAATAATGATAGGTTTCAGTGGCATTGTAGGCATATTTTTCTTACCAGTGAAAATTTGATAGTTATAGCATTTTCTAAAAAATTGGTAGACATATTTGAACATCGAAGGCCAATAATAACCTACTCTCATAATAGTATTAGTCATGGATTTTGGAGCAAAATGACCCCCGTATAATCCCGTGTGAAATTATTTGATGATCTTGGGGACTTATTTTTTTGAAAAACATAGAAGCAACACTCCATTCGGGTGTCTAGTAAAGCTGGTTTTTTTGGATGTAATATCTTTGGGCTTGTTGCTTAATGCTTCTGATCTTTTTGGCCGATTTTCTAGGTAAAAAGGACGGGTTCTTTAAATAGAAAAGGACATCTTTATACCAATCGTATCCCTCATCCTCTGTATGTAGGGCTTGTTGTGACCCTTGCGCTAAGATGGCATTATCCATATCTTCTCCTCCTCTGTAGGCCATATATTTTTCCAATCCTTGACGTTTAATTACTTTTATTACCTTGAACTCAACATTGTATTGCAAAAATTTTTCCATCCATCTTCTTGAACTTTCTGTGGGTTTGGGTTGGGTGAGGACATATTTTATGGCTATATAGGGGATGCAAGCGATCACTTTACTAGAACCAAAGATGCTTTTAAAATGCTCCAAATCCTGAATGAGAGTGAAGGCTTATTTCTCTATCGGCTTATACCTCAACTGAGCTCCCTTCATTCCTAAAATCATGAATGCTATGGGTTTTTTCATTCTCTTCTTCATCCTTCTGGGACAACACAGTAGCTATTGTGTGTTCTGAAGCAAAATAATAGAGGTTAAAGTTCTTTGAATGATCTGGACAAGTTAGCATAGGTGTAGTGGTAATAGCTTCTTTGATCCATTGGAAAGCTTTGATGTTATCTTCGTCCCACTTTATCTTTGCATCCTTATTTATCATGTCATTAATAGGTCTAGCAATTTCGGCAAAATTGGGGATAAATCTCCTGACAAAGTTTATCTTACCGAAGAAGGACCTGACTCCTTTGATGTTCTTGGGGGGCGGTATTTTTGTGATAGCCTTTGTCCTTTCAAGATCAATGCTTATCCCCTCTTTAGATACCACATGTCCTAATAATTTGCCATGGGTGGCTCCAAATAGGCATTTATTTGGATTCAGGGATATCCCATACTCTTTGCATCTTTCAAAAACCTAAGACACATGCGAGAAGTGATATTTTGGATTCTTCAAAAAGACTGTGATGTCATCCAGATATACCACCATGATTTTAAATATTAATCCTTTAAAATAAAAATCCATGGCCCTCTAAAATGTGGCCCTAGTATTCATCAACCCAAATGGCATCCTCTGATACTCGAAGGTTCCCCATGACATCGTAAAGGCAGTTTTGTATCGGTCTTCTGGATTGACCAAAATCTGATTGTACCCCGAGAAACCATCTAATAAGGATATTCTGGATGACCCCACTACTGCCTGCAAAAGTTATTCCATGTTGGGGAGGGGATAATTATCCTTGAGAGAACTCCTATTTAAGTTCCTAAAGTTGATGCACAGTATTATCTCCCCATTATTTTTCCTTACGGGCACTAGGTTTGCTATCTAGGAGGAAAATCTTACCTTTTTTATTATTTTTACGTTCAAAAGCTTTTGGACCTCTTTTTGCATGATAGAATGCAAGGTAGGATTAAATTTTCTCTGTTTCTATCTGAAAGGTTTGGTATCTTCCCGTAAAGGAATAATATGAGTCATGACATCAGTATTAAAAGTCCTTAAATCATCGTAGCTCCAAGCAAAATTGCCCCTATTCTTCCTTAGATACTGGATGTATTGTTTCTTTTCTTTTGCTGACAATGCCTTGTCTATTCTGACTATCTTCGATTATTTTGATGTTCCAACATTGATCTCATCTACTTCTGACTCGTGAAGAGTGGTTCTGTGCACCTTGTCAAAATCATCAAAAAGAGATTCTAGAGATACCAAGCCCCTTGGGATCTTATTAGTTTTTAGTTGTATTACCTTTGTTGGCTCCCCTATGATATGTTGTAATTTCTCCTCATCTTCTTCATCACAAATCATATCAGCAAAGTGATTCTACATAGTCATAAAGTCCCTGATATCAACATCATCCTGGAAGACCTATAAGTACACCACATTATCGGGGACAGATGGATGGTATACAGATATAGTGGGAAACCTATCCATGTATTCTGTGTCTATCTTAGGATTGTCTACCTTGGATTTGTTTATAGTCAATAGGTTGGCAACATGGTTCTTCTCCCTAGGTATATGAGATATGTTGAAGGCTAAAAACTTATTAATTTCATCTTGCACTACTTGCTTGTATTGCTTCAACCTAGGATGCTTGGTTTGGTATTTCCCTTTAATTTTTTGGATAATTAATTTAGCATCCCCATAAATAGTGAGGTAGTTTATACCTAGTTCTTTGGCCTTCCTAAGTCCCAATAGAAGTGCCTCATATTCTGCCATATTATTTTTGTAGGGGAATTCTAGTCAGTAGGGTATGCCCAAATAGTTTCCTTTTATATCAGTGAGGTTGATCCCAGCACCGACCCTAGTCTGTGACTTAGCCCCATCGAAGGTCATTATCCACATCTCAATGGTTAGAACTCTGTCTAATTCTGCATCTACCACTACCCTCACCTCAGGATCCATGTCCTCCACATCAAGAACCTCTTTCAAAAAAGGCATGTGCCAAATGGAATAAACACCTAATTATTTCTCTTCAATAGAACTAACCAGGTTGACTATAGTGTTATCAGGCCTTGTTAGTTCAACCGAGTGTTTGTTAAATGGTTCCCTTCTCAAGGTTTCTTGTTCTTTGGATGAAAGGGGTATGGTGGTATATGACCAGTCCAACTAGATTGACCCACCCAATTGTTTTACCCAGTGTCTGGATAGTAGCAAGGAGAAAAATGGATCTACATCTACTACAACCACATCCATTACAATATCCTTCTTGGGGTACTGGTCCAGAAATACCAAGAGACCTGTGATTATCCCTACACAAGGTACTTTCCTATTGTCCATGATAGAGATAGGAGGGGAGTCCTTTGTACATATTAATCCCAACTGGTCTACCACCTATTTTGGCATGATGTTGTGGGATGCTCCGCTATCAAGCATGCAGTTGTGTATCACATAGTGGTCACCATATCTAGATGTATAGTAGAGGGATATATAAAAGGACCTTACTAAAGAGGGGTTCCTACCAGGCATATTAGAATTTGAAGTAGTGAGGACATGACTCTCCCCTTGTTTAGTTAGCCCAAAGGCCCTACAGACCTGATCCCTATATTTGGGTACTATCATCAATTCCTCAAAGGTTATATTTATCTTCTATTTTGACAACTCCAGCCCTATATCAAACCCATATTTACTATTTTCTGACCTGTTGTTGACTGGTTCTAGTTTTTCGGGAACAACATGTTCATGGCTATCATTTAGCTTTTTCATACCGATGTGTTCTTTGCCCTCACTTGCACCCTTTTTATCAGTTTTATCAGGTATAGTTCGACTACGAAGCTTAGTGGCATGGACTCTTTCCAAGGTTTCTACCTCTTCAGTTGTGGGGGTCAGCTTACCCTGCTTCATCTACTCAAAATGGCTATCTATTGTCCTTTTCAAAAAATTTACACCATCGAGGGTGAAATTCCTAGGTCTATCTTCGGGTTTGGGAGGTTGATTGGCTCTTTCTTGATCCGATGAGTTTTTAATGGTTTCATCCCAAGTCCAACAAGCATTTATCCTGATTTCATCATCTGGTTCCTCCTTGAGGTTGACACTTGAATGGAGACTGAGGTAGATGCCACAATCGGCTGAGTTGTGGGGGGCATCACATGCTAGGTAAAAGAAGGGAAAATCAGAGGCCACATTGACCGAAGCCATGGGGTTTGGAATAGTATCTTGATATTTCTGGACCTCCTTTATTTTCCAGTTATTATTTGGGTTTCTACCTCCCTCGTTATTCCAATTTTTGTTGAAATTTATTTTGAAAGGGGGTCTACCTTCATTCTAGTGTTGTGAGGATTCTCCACTATCTGTCTTATCCCTTTCTATTTTAGATAACCTATTGTTCATTGAATGAAATATTTTGGTCAACTAGGTTGACAAATTTTCAATGGGGTCTAGTTTTGACTTCTTTAAAATACTGAAGCCCACTTTCTTAGGTTTCTTTTTGGTTTGGCTAGGAGCTGGGATCTATCATAGTTGAATTCATATTTCCATTGTCTATCATATTTATTTCAATCACTATGACTCTTTCCATACAGGCATCAATGGTGGGAGTGTGTTCTTGCCTGAGTTCATAATTGAAGTCTCCAGGGAATGCATTTTTATAAAAACAAATAGACTGATGATAATTGGGTCTTAGAGATGTTAGGATTATATTTCTCAACTTTGTGAACCACCTATTAAAATCATCTACAATCTCACTATCCCTTTTCTTCATTATTGCCAACTCAATCAATAGATATTGTTCATTCTTTTTCTCTCCATATTTCCTAAGGAATGCAGTTGCTAACTCCTGGAAAGTGTCGATGGTGTCTGTTGCAAGGTTATTAAACCATTCCCTTGCATCCTTTTATAGGGTTTGAATAAATAATATGAGGACAATGTCTTATCCTCCACCTCTAGGCTATCCATATCATACAAAAAGTCTTGTATGCCCAAAATGACCACATACTTAGTAAAATTTTGTATAATTTTGACTAAGTGATAATATTGTTATTCCGCTCCGGAGCTATGATGTGGGTGCGAGTTCGCTATGGATTTATGCAATTCTGAAGGCATGTTGATAATCTAGGAAACTCAGTTCTAGGTTTGGAATAACAATGGGTTTCAAAATCAGCAAAAGTTTCTAAGAAATGGTGACGTCAGTAACAAAGAAGTGTGGATTTGACTCTTGGCGTATGTCCAATTCTGGAAAGGCCTTTTTACTTCCTGCTTTGGAATAATATTTCTTGCTTCCCACTCTAGATTGGCAAAAGTTTTTAAATCCACAAAATTCACAAGGAGATGGTGACATCAGCGGTGAAAAAAAGTGGATTGGCGACCTAGGAAATGAACAAGGACTCTCTTTTCTAGACTAACGATGGGGCAGAAGGGTAGAATAATCTAAGTGTTTGACTCCAGGTCCGAACTTGCATTATCTCTAAAATCCATAAAATTCACTAGGAGATGATGACATCCGTGATGAAAAAGTGTGGATTAATGAAGACAAGGTGAAAAATAAAAGATTCCAGAGTGGTTTCAAATTTTTTTTGCTACGGATCTGGATTAAATATTCTAATGCTGAGGAAATGAGCAGGATGGCTTTCAGCTCATGTCGAACTTAATCTAAGTCATCCAAAAAGGAGAATGAATGGTGGAGGTTGGCCTATCAAATTTTGACTATTTAAAAGGTTTTTGCATCTGAACCATGGCATGCAGCCGGAAGATGAAACATTGAAGAATTTCTAGAAGATCTAACCAGAAGCGATTACATATCGATGGCGACAAGTTGCTCTCAAGAAAGATAAACGAAACGCGTGATCCGAAAGGTTTTGAACTACAGTCCTTCTAGTCGATCATCAAGTTGCAGAGATCCCGAATGGCCATGGCGGATGCTCTTCCAGCGAATTTCCTAAAGTTTGCAAGAATCAGCTAACGCTAGCTAAACTCTTTGTTGAGCTGTTATAACAAGATTGAATGTATTATTTCTTGAATATTATAATATAAAAACTATAAAGAGATATCGAACCCTCATTTTTAAGGGTCGGTTCTAGCATTTTTTCCTGCACTACTATAAATATTTTTGAACGGCTGAATGCAAGGAGAAATACATTAATCTTCATCTCAAAGTTGTGTTTCTGTGCTGGATGTTAGAGGTTCATATTTCATAGTTGTCTTTATGTAAATACTTAGATGGTTAGTTTGTGCCAATCATGGATTACTAGCTATTATGAGTAATTGAAATATGCTTTGAAGTTTGTTCTTTGTTATTAGAAGGTACATTTCTATAAAATCTGGGTTTTGGTGAATTCTGCTATTTGGATTATCATTTCTTGGGTATTGAAATTGCTTATTGTAACATTTCTCTATTATGCTTTAATATCTGAAATAAGCTATCTTGGGATAAATGTTGATCTGGATGTATATCTTTAGTATGGTTTCTTGGAAGCTTTTTATGGTGGCAATGTTTTTAACCTATCCATCCACTGATATCTACATCTCTCTAACCTTACCCTTTTCTTACCCTAAACTCCAAACCCTAATTGAGCATAATTGTGTCAACAATCTGCTAAGTTGACAAGGAACCAACCTACTCTGGAGGTTGGATCTGAAACCCTTGTTTTGGTCCATCCAATGTTCAGTGCTGAGTTGCAGCTATCGGGTTCAAGCTTAAACAGAAAGTAGGAAGATAGACAACCACAGTATCAAGTAAAACTTGGTGCAATTCAGTGCCCAATAGTTTTTGGCATGCCCGGTGGGACCGTTCACAAGGAACACGAAACCCATCTAAAGATTTATTGTTATCTCTACCCGAAGGAATCAAGATTTGGTGAATTGTCTTGACCTTGTTAGTGGAGAAAATAAAGTTCACCTAGCGACTCCTTGGTCAGAAGACCTTGAAAAAGTATTATAGACAAGTGTCCTTTCATGTATACCAGGTCTTTCAAGAGGAACAACCCTGATTCTTTCTTTCATTATGAGTTACCCCTTAGAGGGTCTACTGTTATCAAAAGTTTGGATCAAGATTTTGTTGAAGAAGAAGAGCTTTTGGAAGAAAACCCAATAGGTCCTCCAAGAAGACCTATAGCCAGAAACATGTCATACAATGTGGTCCCAAATCAGCCACTACATAAGTACCCTAACTGGGACTCAACTGGACCCCTTAGATTAGCCCAAATAGATGTCATTTCGCAAGTTGTATCTAAGGTAACACCCACATATGATGGATTTGGAAAAACAACTTATGAGCACTACCAAGATATCTTGAATCTGGTAGCAATCCATAATATAAAAGAGGAAAATATTATTGTCAAAATTATAGTCCTGTCATTTTGTGGAAAGATATTACACTGGTTTAGAACTCTAGAAGATAAGTCTATCACTTCATGGCAGTCATTGGTTGAGCCATTCATATAAGATTTTAATGAATCTTTTGATACCTTTTCTCTGCTGAATCAGTTTACAACCATGCAAAAAACACAGCAAGAAACTGTCTCAGACTTTATTTTGAGATTTAGCATAACATGGAAGAGAATTCCCCCTGGACCAGCTACTTGTTTGGCTTATATGTATTACATTTGTGCCCTAGGATCATAGCTAGGTTTGTAGATGCAACAATATGGAATTCAAACCTTCCCCCAAGTCTATAATATCGTTGTCCATGCTGAAAATATCCTGATCAATGTAGGAAGAATTCCTGCTAAGACTGTGTTGCCCTACAACTCAAAAAATAGTGGTAGTCATGAACAATCTACAAAAGCCTCACACATGGATCCTCCTTCTGTACCATCTTCATTCCCTAATATGAATATGAATCCTGGATCTAAAGTTGTGTCCTCCACACCTTCTTTCCCCCCCTCTTCCTTCCCAACCTTCTCAAGAATTATCTGCTATCCTGGACATACAAAATACCATGAAAACTCTGAGTAACAGAATGAATTGAATAGAGAAGAGAGATCAGGAAAGGTCACAACAAAGGATATTTCCATATGTGAACAAATATCAAAGGCCCGATACTAGAAATAGTACTAGGGTTAGGGTGAATGCAGCATATGAGGATATTGAATGTTCTATAGATTCCACTCTTGCAAATATCTGGTGTTTAGTATGCAATGACCCCCATGACTCATAGTCTTATGTGATTTGTCAACACCATGTTCAACAATCCATAAATCAAGCTAATAGAAATCAGAAGAAAATAGTTAATATGTTATGGCACCTTGATCAAATCATGGTTGTAAAAGAGTTGGAGGAAGAAGGCCAAATTGTTGTTATGACGAGGTCCGAAAACAAATATTTATGTCTAAAATACCAAGATACTGTAGCTTGGTCATATGAGGACCTTAAGGTTTATGAAAAAATGATTATCCAGAATACTATTGAGTTAGAGTCTGATGCTAAACCATTCTAACAAAAATAGAGGCTTGTCAATCCAAGGATAGAATTCATTATGAGAGAAGAACTTTTGAAGCTACTAAAGGCCAAGATAATATATCCGATAAAACACTCCACTTGGGTAGCTAATTTGGTACCCGTAAGAAAGAAGAATGGGGACATACACCTATGTGTAGATTTTAGGAATCTGAATCAAGCTTCCCTCAAGGATCACTATCCCCTCCCTCAAATTGATCATATTATACTAGTAGCTGGAGCAGAGAGGTTCTCACTATTAGATGGTTATTTTGGGTATAACCAAATTTGGGTAAAATATGAAGATCAATACAAGATAGCATTTACTACAAAGTGGGGAACATTTTCCTATCAAAGGATGCCTTTTGGGTTATCTAATGCAGGAGCTACATTTTAGAGGGCCATGGATTATGCCTTTGGTACACTTATAAACAAGGTTATTCTGATTTACCTAGATGACATGACTGTGTTTTCTCATGATAAAAATGATCATCTATATCATTTAGAACAATTTTTTCAAAAATGTAGAGAATTTGGTATTTCTCTAAATCCTAAGAAGTCATTCTTTGTGATACATGAGGGAAAACTGGTAGGACATGTGGTCTCAAAAGAATATATGGCCATATAACTGGATAGGATTAAAGCAATCCTAGCTATTCCTTTGCCTACTAATCAAAAGATGTTGTAGTCTTTCTTAGGCCAGATCAATTTTATCATAAAGTTCATTTCTTATTTTGAATAGAATGTGAGGCCTATATCTGAACTACTCAAGAAGAAGGCAGAATTCAAGTGGACTGAGGTTAGGAAGCAAGCTTTTGAAATCATCAAGCAATCCATTTCTACAGCCCCAATTTTGATAAATCTTGATTTCAACAAAGATTATATTCTATATGCTTATGGATCTGAATAAAGTTATGCTTCAGTACTCACCCAAAGGGACGATCAAGGGGATGAACACCCTGTATTCTTTTGGAGTCAAAATTTGCATGACTATCAAGTAAAATATAATTTTATTGAAAAACAAGTGTTTGTTGTGATGAAGTCACTTAAGAAGTTTAGACAATATCTAGTATAGAGAAAAACTCTGGTGTATGTGGTTCATCCAGATGTAAGGATTTTTATTTTACAGGGTGACCTAGGTGATAAAAGAGCTGGTTGGATTGCCAAGATCTAAGAATATGATGTAGAGATACGTCCCACTAAGTTGGTGAGAGGTAGATCCTTGTGCCAAGGATTGACAGGTACTTCAGCTTTGGTCGAGATGATAGCTTGTCAGGTAACAGAAGAAGATCAAGTAGATATTTTTCATACTCCAGATTCTGATTTGATCGAACAAATGACCTCGTTTTTCAAACTGGTGTATGCCCACTTGATCTGAGTTCTTCTCAAAGAAGGAGGTATAGACTTCATGCCCTAAAATATGCATTACTACCAAAAGGGTTATTCAAAATAAACTTGGATGGGATTATCCTAAAATTTTTGAGGGAAGACCAAAAAAAGAGAGTCTTCGATGAATTTCATGGAGGACAATCTAATGGTCATGGCTTAGGCAGAGTTACAGCTTTGAAGATAATAAGAGCAGGCTATTATTGGCCTACTATCTTCAAGGATGCTTTCAAAGTTACTCAGGTTTTGTGACAAATGTCAGAGGTATGTTGGAAGAACTAGAAATGTTGCATCTCCTCTAAATCCTATTCAAGTTGAGGAGCCTTTTCAACAATGGGGATTAGATTTCATAGGAGTTATAAATCCTAACTCTTCTGCAGAACATAAGTTCATCTTGACAGCTACTGAGTATCTAACTAGATGGGTAGAGGCTATCCCTACAAAAAGGGTAGATCAAGATGTTGTGATCAAATTTATGGAGAGTTTAATTTCCATATTTGGAATCTCGGAGGCTTTGGTGAGTGATAATGGTCCTGATTTTATAGGGGCCAAGTATATTGAGTTTTCTAGAAAGTATGGCATCACTCTCAAAAATACTTCAAATTATTACCCTCAAGGTAATGGACTTGCAGAGTCTACTAACAAGAATCTGTTGAGGATTTTCAGAAAGTCCCTAGAAGGCAACAAGCGGAGTTGGCATCTATTGCTTGGCCATGCTCTATGTGCGGACAGGATTACCATTAATAAATCTATAAAAAATTCCCCTTATGCACTGGTATATGGAAAAGAAGCAGTATTGCTGATTCACCTAGAAATTCCAGCACTAAAGTTGGTCAGCTCAGAAGAGGAAGAATTGGAGGCAGATCCAGTGAAAACCATATTGACACACTTGCTAAAATTGGAAAAAAGCATAACTCAAGCATATGATCATTTTTAGAAGCATTCATCAGACATTAAATCATGGTTTGATAAAAGGGCCAGGATCAGAAAACTTCAAGTCGGAGACTCAGTTCTTAGGTGGAATATGGATAGAGCAAAGTCGGGCAAGCATGAAAAATTTGATTTCTTCTGGGATGGTCCTTTTGAAATAGTGGAAGCTAAAGAATCTAATTTATTTTAGCTCAAGGATCCTAAGGGGAACATTCAACCAATTCTAATGAATGGTTTCCACCTCAAGCTTTACTATATGTAAGTTGTGATTTCATTGTAACATATGTACATAAAAATTTCCCTTCCTTTCTACACTTTGTATTTGTTTTCTTTTTGTACTTTCTAAATTGGTTCTTTCCAAAAAGGTTTCTAAAAAAAAAAAATTGTTTCAAAAAATGACTAAGTGTTGAGAAGGGCGTGCTAAAGTTCCATTCTGTATATGGTACCACCTAAAATTCTTTGGAATGACGTTTCGCCTTCGAATCCGCGTGATTAGATCCGGATGGACGATTTCACAAGATGATCCATTAGAAGGAATATGAGAAGGGTACTAATCCGAAAATCTCTCAAATCTTGGAATAAGCTAGGGCGGAATCAATTCAAAACCAAATGACAAGTTTTAGGTTGACACGTGGAGGCTAAATATTGCTCGTGCATTCAATTCTGACGAACTCACGCATGAAACAAAGAGTAGCCGAAGGGATGTGACGAGTTGGCAGCGCAATTTCAAAATTTGACCAATGAGGAGATAGGGCGCCACCTTTGTGCCACCAAATTGAATAATGAAATGAATTGGAAAGTGTGCCCACAAATATATCGCACAATAGTTGCATTAATGGTGAAAGATACGTGGGCTCTAGAAGGGGGGAGTGATGAAAAGCATTTGCCAAATTCACTTTGAGGTCTTTGCATCTACAAAAATGTGGAAGAAGTATGACCATACTTGGAAGAATTTACTGCAAAAAATTGGGGAAATGAAGCTTGCTGCTATCAAAATGGTGCCCAAGAAATCATCCACTGAATCGATGAAGATAGCAACAAGATTGCAGGTGCATGCACATCGCACCAGTCGAGTCACAGACACGGTGATGGCAAGAGTAGAGAGGACTCGCCTCAGGACCGATTTTGAATTTCCATATTTTGAAGGAAATCCAATGCAGCGGTGAGGTATGATAGCCATGAAATCCTTTTTGTTCTCTTACATTTGTGATTATGTACACCACTGTCCCGAACTGGTCTCTGCTATGATTCAGTTCTATGACCCTGAAAGTAGGATAGTTAGAACCCATGAGGGCACTCCCCTATTTTCTATCACAAGGGAGGCATGTTATGAATTGTTTGGGTTGTAGGAGTAGGTCCACCATCAAAACCCAGACCTTTTAGCATAGCAGAGCTGAATAGGGCTTACAATAACATGATGGCTATAGACAAAAAAAGAGAAGCACTAGAAAAATGGCTTTGGCTTAATTTCATAAGGATAAGGAATGAAGCTGAGATGCCTGAAGTCTCGATTCATATTGATGAAATTACATACCCAGAGTTATTTTCTATGTTGGCTTGTATAGAGGGTTTGGACTCTGACAAAATAGTGCATGGTTGGAAAATTTTCATGGCTTATTGTATGTCTGACGAGAGAATGTACAAAAAGGGGGCAAGAGAAAAGGGTATCAGAGTAATTTTCTTTGACTGGTCGGCCTTTCTTTCTCAAAGGATTCATGAGCAGATGATAAACATGAAGAGGGGTGTTGGTACTCCCAGTTTCAGGCACTGCTCGAGTCTGGTATGGATGTTCTATGCAGCTATCAGAGACCGAATGCCATGGATTATGGCTAGGGATAAGACCAGTGATGGGGAACCCTTGCCAATCTATTATTGGATAGATATTTTGAAAAGTAGCGGGTCCCATTATAGATTCAATTTGGAATTTTTGGAACATACTCTTATAATAATGTACAATGAGTGCCCTACGTTACCTACTTTAGCTAAGCATATTTTGAGGAAGGAATATGTTGAGGAGGGAGATTGGTATCTCCTAACAGAGGGTACCATAATCAGGTTGTATGGTTTCATGGGTAAACCTTTCCTTTTACCTCACTTTGTTATGAAAAGACTATTTTCCCTAGAGTATCTGAGATAGGTAGTGTACATTGACGCAAGCTTCGGTTCTGGAAGAAAGAAGAAGTCTCTGATTACTTACCGCCCTAAAAATAATTTTATTATATCAGAGTGGCAGGGCCAACTATTTGATACAGAAGAACTAAGAGGGCTTTAGAGACAGAAGAGAGGGAGGTCTCCAAGAAACAAAAAATATGTGTAGAAGGAATGACTGGAGGAATAACTGTTGTTACTACAGAAGGGTTGGTTGACCAAGGACAATAGTTGGTAATAGAAGCTGAACAGGAACACCCTGCATCTGCAAGCAAAGGTACGATTTCTAATCTCTCTTCTCCTTCTCATATTCATGAATCCCTGGAAGGATTTCCCTCCCTTTCTGTTCAAGATATGGTAAAATTACCTCCTCCACTTTACAGTTCTTCTCTCAATCTATCAGTAGCCTTGGAGGTACTAGTCAGTTCTGTATTATCGCAACCTCTTCCAAACCCACTCTCAACCTCTCAGGTGTCCACTCCCATGTCTGCCATTATCATATCTTTGCCTCTTTCATTATCATCATCAATGGGACACTATGTTCCAAATTCATCCATTCCATCCACTAGCATTTTGGTCTCCGTTTTGCTTAATTTACCTATATCAATGATAGCAGTAGTCACAGAGTCCACCATTGTAATAGAAGTTGTGGTTATAAAGTCTTCATCCCTACCAACAAAGGTTCAGTCCGCCCTTATATTTTTTATGCTATTGTCTCCTTTGGCAGCTGATGTTTCAATGTCTATAGCTATACCCCAATAATAGGCAAGCGCTCAAATAATAAGTTATTACTGGGAAGAAAAGCTCACTAAACCCTCCAGCCGGATGGCTATGACGAGGAAAAGTATGTATGTTAATCCTATCACTAGGCAGAGGATTTCAAGGTCTTTAGTTCCATAGGTAAGCAAGCCTGAGAATGAGATGACTGCTCAAGATTATAGAGCAGAAGAAATCATAGAAGATATTGACCAATTACATGCTGAGGATGAATTGGGGATGGCCAAGGCCCGCTTAGAAACTTTTTGTGTGAAGATAGATATAGCCAAAGATAAGGTGAATAAATTGGAACAACAGGTTGAAAGACTAAAAAAGAATTTCAATGATAAAAAGGAAGTAGAAAAGGCTTTAAGAGAAGAGGTGAAGGGTTGGAAAAAAAAAATTCAAAAGGCTAGTAAGTTGAAAGATCATTTAGAAGAATAGAAGAAGCTGCATGAAAATCAGGTCAGAGAAATTCAAAGTCTGAAACATCAGCTTCAAGTTGAGAAGGCCAAATCTTCGGGGTTTTCCAAGGACGATTTGAAAAGGATAAAGCAGGATTTGCTTTTTGAAATCTAAGGAAAATGTTCTAGTCTTCAACTTATAATCGACTACCTAAAATATGCCAGCCAGCTACTCTCCATCATTCAGGTAGATACAAATCGAATCATGGGGGAATTACAGTCTATGGTGATTTTGGCAGAACAAATAGGTCGGTTGGTTAGTAGCAGGTTTGATAACGTTGCTAAACCAATTTATAATAAAGAGTGAAATCTAGTCGGGATAGCTTCAAATATAGTGTTGAAAAAGCACAAAGCAGCACAAAAAGCTTGTTTGTTATGTAACAGGATGGATAGAAGAGTCAAAAAAATCACTGATATAAATAAGGAGATGATTCATGTTGGTTTCAAAGGACTCTGGAAGGAATATCATAGCTTGTTATTTATGGAAGAAGTTCAGCAGAACATCAAATATATTTTGCAAGATGAAGTTGAGATTGATTCACTAGCAGAACCACTATTACAAGAACAAGCTGCCAAATTGATTATGAACTATACCCATTTCAGATATTTGATGGAATATTTGGTGATTAAAGGGAGGGCTGCTAATTACGAGGATGTTGGAGAGCTACAATATGTTTATAAGCAGCTTAAAGAAACGTCAAACCCTTCCGAGGAAGTTTGGAGACATACCCTCCAGTCTTTGGAATCAATGACCAAATTGTTGGGGGACACCTCTGGTGGAAATAATCAAAGTGTACAGACTCCAAAGAGCAATAAGAAGAAGAAGATGAATATGAAGGAGGTGTGGAAGAGTAAGGATAATATTGAGCACTCACATGCCCAGGAGGGGCTCACGCTCAAGTCATTTCCATTTTTGTTTGTACAAATACATCATTTTTGTATTTCTTGTTTTTTACCCTGACAATTGTCAGAAATAAGCAATAAAGGTGTGAAGCCTATAAAGCAGCAATTTTTGTGTGAGGACATTCTTTGAAATAAAGCCATATAAAGGAAGAGGAGTTGTGTATAGTTTGAAAAGGTAGTAATGATACTACTATTGCAGGCACAGTCTCTGTTTTAAATGGGAGGTTTTATGATGTCCTTGGCATGGTTTCTATATGAACCTCTATCCTCTGAGTAATGTTTAGATTTGCAGAGGGTAGGGTTTGTATGGAAATCATTTCTTGAACATGTTCCATTTTCAAAGGTTAGCATTGTCTTGACTCCGAAGGCCCAATGGATAAGACTCTAGATTCGATTGGATTTGCGAGCAAATCCACCCGGGAGGCGCTAGAATGTAGGCCCAAAATGACCACATAGTAAAATTTTGTATAATTTTGACTAGGTGATAATACTGTTATTCCGCTCTGGAGCTATGCTGAGGGTGCGAGTCCACTGTGGATTTATGCAATTCTAAAGGCATGTTGATAATTCGGGAAACTCAGTTTTGGGTCCGAAATAACGATGGGTTTCAAAATCCACAAAAGTTTCTAAGAAATGGTGATGTCAGCAACAAAGAAGTGTGGATTTGACTCTTGGCGTATGTCCGATTCTAGAAAGGCCCCTTTGCTTCTTGCTTCGAAATAATATTTTTTGCTTCCCGCTCCGGATTGGCAAAATTTTCGAAATCGATAAAAGTCACAAGGATATGGTGACGTCAGCGGTGAAAAATAGCAGATTGGTGATCTAGGAAATGAAAAAGGACTCTCTTTTTTGGAATAACGATGGGGCGAAAGGGTGGAATAATATAAGTGTTTGACTCTGGGCCTAGACTTGCATTATCTCTAAAATTCATAAAAGTCACGATGAGATGATGATGTCAGTGATGAAAAAGTGCAGATTAACGAAGACAAGGCAGAAGATAAAATATTTTGGAGCGGATTCAAATTTTTGATGCTACAGATCCAGATTGAAGATTTTGATGCTGAGGAAATGAGCAGGATGGCTTTCAGCTCACACCAAACTTAATCTAAGTCGTCCAAAAAGGAGAATCAACGGTGGAGGTTGGCTTGTCAAATTTTGACTGTTTAAAAGGTTTTTGCATTATAACCATGGTGTCCAACCGAAAGATGAAACATCGAAGATTTTCAAGATCTAACCAGAAGCAGTTACAGATCGACGATGGCAAGTTGCTCTCAAGAAAGATCGACGAAACACGTGATCTGAAAGGTTCTGAACTACAGTCCTTATGGTCAATCATCAAGTTGTAGAGATATCGAATGGCCATGGTAGATGCTCTTCCAATGAATTTCTTGAAGTTTGGACGAATCAGCTAACACCAGCTAAACTCTTTGTTGAGTTGTTATAACAAGATTGAATGTATTGTTTCTTGAATATTGTAATATGAAAACTATAAAGAGAGATCGAACCCTCATTTTTAAGGGTCAAATCTAGCGTGTTTGCCTGTACTACTGTAAATATTTCTAAAGTACTAAATGCAAGGAGCAATACATTGATCTTCGCCTCAAAGCTGCATTTTTGTGCTAGATGTTAGAGGTTCGGATTTCATAGTTGTATTTTTGTAAATACTTAGATGGTTAGTTTGTGCCAATCATGGATTACTAGTTGTTATGAGTAATTGAAATCTGCTTTGAAGTTTGTTCTTTGTTATTATAAGGTGCATTTCTATAAAATATGGGTTTTGGTGAATTCTGCTATTTGGATTATCATTTCTTAGGTATTGAAATTGCTTACTTTAACATTTTTGTGTTATGCTTTAATATCTAAAACAAGCTATCTTGGGATAAATGTTGATCTAGATGTATATATTTAGTATGTTTTTTTAGAAGCTTTTTATGGTGATGCAATGTTGTTAACCTATTCGTCCACTGATATCTACATCTCTCTAACATTATCCTTTTTTTACCCTAAAATCCAAACCCTAATTGAACATAATTGTGTCAAAAAATTGCTAAGTTGACAAGGAACCAGCCTACTCTGGAGGTTGGATCTGAAACCCTTGTTTTGGTCCATCCAATGTTGAGTGTTGAACTGCAGCTATCAGGTGCAAGCCTAAACAGAAAGTAGGAAGATAGACAGCCCCAGTATCAAGTAAAACTTGGTGCAACTCAGTACCCAAAAAGTCTTTAATATGGACTTCGCCAATCATAGTGTTATCCCATAGGAATTTGGGTAGGTACTTGTGGGCCTTTGGGGGTAATGGGTTTAATACAAATGGTAACATGAAAGGTCTATATATGTTAGTACGACAGTTATTTAGAGGTGGATTAGCCATTAGTGTAACTGGGTCCCTCGATGCAAGAGGTATAGTAGGTGGAATAGTACTTGATATTTGGGGACTTTTAGGAATAAAATTAGTACTGCTACCACTATGATTACCTGAAGGAGAAGAAATTTGAGGTTCCTTTATAATCTTACGTGGATGTAAAAGTACCTATGGATTTGGAAGTTTGGTGTAAAGTTCCTTTCTGATGCTTCTCATGGTTGCCATATCAGCTCCTCATTATAATGGGTTCTTCAGAGTCGCCAGCACAGTGTGCAAAAATAAGAGGTTCTCTTTGGCCAAGGTTGCTCGACCCAATACTCTAGATCTCACAAGGGATAATGGCACCAAAAATTGTAGCATAATTTTGACAGGTCGGTGTGAATTGCCAGCTAAAAATATGTCATGGGGGAGTAAAATAATAGAAAAATTTAAAGGATCCTCCCTGGCAATGGTGCCAAAAACTATTGTGGAAGTTTTATGGGCCAGTGTGAATATGTCATGGGGGAGTAAAATAACAAAAATAAATAAAGGATCCTCCCCAAAAATGGTGCCAAAAATTGTTGTGGAGATTTCTTACTTACCCTTTTTATCATATGTCACATCACAGGGATCTCTAAAGTCACAACTAGTTTGTAGACTCTAGTGGATCTACCTCTTTGACCAATGAATAGTTATCTGAATGACTCTAGATTGACCAAGTCAAGTAAGGAAACCCCATACAATGGGTTTGGATGTTTACCATTTGGATACAATCACCCATGCATTACCAGATTTTATGATATTATATTTTATTGTTATTTTTGATCAACCAAGCAATATTAGAACCTTCAAGACCAGATCAGTGCCATGTCCATTGGGTAGTCGTAGCGAATTTGTATTTCTTATGAAATAACAAAGGAACAGGAAATAAGAACTAGTTCATCCACATTCATTCAAATTATGTAATCAATGAAAATGATTAAACTAGCGAAGGAAAGCGTCATCCACACATTGAGATTACTGTAATATGTAAATAAGTGGACACATAAACCATAAATGCAATAAATACCAAGAATAAAGTTGGAATTTGTATTTATATGAAATTATTTACATAAAAATCTTGACAAAGTGCTCGGGTCTTATATGAAAATAGGTACAATGTCGCCCTTGATCGAATATTGCAACAGGGGGTTGTTTCTCTCCATCCTAATTATAGTGATGCGAGAGTCTCCAACTTTGGTGCATCCACAGGAAATAATCTCAATAGACAAAGCTTCCTGGATGGTCCCTAGAAATGGCAAAAGAAAGGGCAAGATAAGAAATATAGGAAAGACACACACAAAGGAAAATATGACTAACTTTTAGACACAACTATACCTAGTCTTAAGTTTTCTCTCTCCAAGGTTTGATCATTGTCATCGCTACAGTGGTCTTCTATATAGAGAGTTGAACACTTGAGTGGGGTTGTAACCATTTCTCCATCGACCTTCCATCTAGTCTGATCTCATCTCCCTTCCAAAAGTATAGTAGAATAAAAAATAGGCATGTGGTCCATGCCCTTCTCCTTACATGGATGGTGGTTGAGGCCATGTGCTATCCTTATCACTACCCTGAGTAGGTGGTTGTGTTGTGCTTTGCTCGTGGGCTTCCTTTGGTGATATGGGCCCCACTTCCTCCATTCCAAGGTTTTGTAAACTCTGATCTATATATCCATGCCTCATCATGGAAGGTTAAGGCAAACGCTAGCAGGTTAACATCTTGTGTGACCTTATTCACCTGTTCCTTGGATAATTATATGGTGTTCTCAGTGAAAACACATAAGCGATCCATCATATCCACAAACGATGTGGCTTGCTTTGTTAGTTTTGTATCTTGACCCAAGTCAAAGCCTTGTATCTTATTGAGCATGAACTCCTTGATATCAGGAGCTTGGATGAATTCATCCAGTGTAAACCCATAGTCGCTTAGTTCATCTTCAACCTCTTGCTTGGAACTGATAATTTCCTTGTCCTAGCGAAGCCAATTGGGTCTATTTTGCAAATAAATAAAAACTTTGGTATATTCTTCTGCAAAGAAACAAACAGAACCATCCCTCAAAGCAGTTGCTCCTGTGTTGATTTCCACATGGTTCTATTTTATTTTTTGGTACATAGGATATATCAAATTCACTCTTTGATTGGCTTGTTGCAACAGGTCACGTAGGATGTCAACGGTGTGCTTGGTAGCATAAATATCATAAAATAATGATGAAATATCATCCATTTTTTCTTGTATCTTATCCTTCATCTCCTATTTAAATATTTCAATGGATCCAAAGCAATCACTGGCCCATGCGGTGATGGCCTGAGAGGGAGCCGGTATTTGCTTCAACTGATTGATCTCGGCCTGTAGTTGTTGTACCTTAAGCTGTAGTTGTTTTGATTCTATAGATTTTGCCTTTAAAAATGATACCTCCTTCTCTAATGTTGCTACCACCTACACTTGGGAGGTCACGTGTGATTTCATCATGTCCACTAGGCCAGCTTTTGCTTTCATTACATCCTTGTTGAGATCGATTGTGGCTTCCTTTAGACTTGGTGGTAGGGGGATGTCAAACGTAGTGGTGGACACATCATACATTTCTTGTGTGGATGTCGCTCTGGGTCTACTAACTCATTTTATAGGGGACCTTTGCTCCTCCATAGCTTATATCTAGTCCTCTTCATCCATGGTGAAGTGAAATGTGTCCCTCACTCTTGTCAATGTGAAATTTTTTGTGTCTGGAGCAGAAGATTTAGTCCTAGCCCTTTTCCTAATGGGGGATTCTGAGGGACTCTTTTCCTGGACTTCATACTCCCTGAGTATGTTGGTTAATCCCCCTACTTCCTGTATTTTCCTTACATCCTTAGAGGGGATTAGAAATTCTTCATGATTGATTACCAGGATGGTGGAAAATAATGTGGACTCGCCAACTGCCAAATCAGTCTGACTGGATGGAGATAATAGTGCATGGGCTGATGACACAAGGCTACACTCTTACTGGGAGGAGTAAGCTACCAATTCTTTACCTTTGTATGTGATGGCAGTGGGAGAGCTAGAGGACGCAGGGAGCCTTACCTATTCTTGTCAAGTTTCATGCACAATTTTCATCATGACTTCAAATAAATCTATGTTTTGGTGAACTACCTGTAAGGTGAGGTCCAGGAACTCTTATGGAGGGGCAAAGGGTACCAGTGGTACCACCTTATTGACCAAAAATTCCCTGTGCAATCTTAGATTAGAATTGTAATCCCCTATCGATTCCAATTTACTATGGGGCCTTCTATCCATTCTCCATACCAATTCTAATGATCGACCTTGCTTGATAGCCTTATGCATTTCATCTTCAAAATCGTCTTCCCTGTGTGTGAATTGTGAGAGAGTGAGCTTGTTAGTGATGGTATGTCTATAATAGCCCTCAGGATCATAAGGCCTCTAGGTGATTTCTTAAAAATAGTACGTATCAATGTTCCAGACAACCTGTAGCATAGAGAAGTGGCCTAGATATGTATAAGAACCCATTGGCAGCCATGGCACACTTCCCTTTTTCCTTATGAATTGGATTTTGGCCTCCTTTGCAATCTACTTGGTTATCTCCAGGATAGCTATCGATGTTAGGAAGTGCTTTGGTAATGCCTTTGGGGGTAGCTTAGACCCATATAGTCTGATATAAGAATATTATTCTGTGTAAAAGAAATCTCCTGCTTTAACTTCATGAAGAAACGTCTTAACTTTGATCCCAAATCTGTCAGGTTCCTCCCCACATAGGTGAGCATGGATTACTACTAGGACATTTTTGAAGAATTCCACATAGCTCGAGCATCCTTCCTGAATACATAAAAAATAATCCTGAACTATGGTGGCACAAACTCCCCCTGTCGCAGTAATCTGATACTACTCTAGCTGTCCAACAACCAAGTGGATTAGGAAGGAGTAATAGGAAAAAGGAGGAAGATGCTCTTTGTTAGCCAAAATGTCTTCTTATAATCCTGCCAGCTCTTTATTCAAATTATCATTGATAACCTCTTCTCATCGTTACATAGGTATTTTATCTATTTTATTGCACTGCAATATTAGTAACATGACTTCTTTTATGATGTTCTCCAAGTCTTTTGTGCCTAGTACCAGGTTGATCATGTCTGTGTAGTCTTGCACCCAAGGACGAAGGATGTATTTGCATATAGGAAAGTTGGAGGGCATCCTCTTGTTCCTTTTTAGGAGCATTTCTGGGAGAGATGTCTTAAGCATAAAATTAGATTATAGAGCCAAGGTGGGAGGTCGAGAATGCATGTGGTAGTGAAGGGCCTAAATACTTTTTAATTTTATCAGTCGTTAACTTGAATACCACCTAATTTTTGTGATCTCTGATAGTACTATTTTTGGGGTCATAGGCTAACACTAACCATGCTAGGAGGTCTAAAGAATGATATACTTTAGGGTAAGTCAATATGTCGAGATTAGAATTCCATTTGTTGTAGATGGAACTTGGATTGCCACTATCCCTTTGCACTCTCATAAATAAACCCCTCAACAAGGTAGGGTGGCACTAGTTGTCTTCTTCTATGGGGTCAAAGCTGTATATAGTTATACCCTTCACTTCCTGTTGCTAGTCTGACATAATATCTCGGCTCGAATCTAGTGGGTCAACTAACACCTTCGAATCCTTGGCTCTCCTCACCCTTTTTGTTACTGACCAGACCCTTTTTAATTTCCCAATACGGGCCTTTACATTTGGTACCCCAACTAAAGTCACGCTTGTGGAATCCATGGGGTTGGGCTTCGAAGATAGAGAATGCTTTCAAAAAAATTGCACTCAACTCCTCAACAATGCAGTCTGCATATGTATATTCACATTGATGTCGTAGGGGAGATCCACCACCTTCTATTAAAATCACATGTATTAAAGTTGTTAGGTGGAGCGCTTATTTCTTCATTGGTCGAAGGGCTCTTATATATCGTGCCATGATGTTGGGTGCACAAGATTTATTATCCATCAGAATGTTGATTGGACATCTCTTGGGTCCACTCTATTGGATTACCACCAAGTGGAATCTGGGTTGCCCACTCGTCTGCTCCTCATTGGTTCAAGTGGGGCGTGCTTGAGTGAGGCATGCAACTTTATTAACTAGGGTGCACAAAATTCATGCACCTTTAATACTCTTCTACACTCAATTAAAATTCAGTGCATGAACTTGAGTGGAGTGCACGGGATAAAACCGAGCACACAACCTGTGCACCCTTAAGGAACTTTGTGTGTTTCACTCGGGAGTGGAGCACACAAGACAAAACCAGATGCACAACTTATGTGTCCTTAAGGAACTTTGTGTGCTCCACTCGTAAGTGGGGTACATGAGAAAAAATTGGGCGTACAACTTGTGTGCCCTTAAGGAACTTTGCACGCTCCACTCAAGAGTGGAACGCACGGGACAAAACTGGGCACACAACCTCATGCGCCCTTAAGGAACTTCACGTGCTCCACTCAAGAGTGGAGCGCATGAGACAAAACCGACATAACAACTTGTGTGCCCTTAAGAAACTTTGTAAACTCCACTTGGGATTGGAGTGCATGGGATAAAATTGGGCGCACAACCTTGTGCACCCTTAAGGAAATTGCGCACTCCACTCAGGAGTGGAGCATACGAGACAAAACTGTGTGCACAACCTCATGCACTCTTAAAGATTTTATGCGCTCCAATTAGGAGTGGAGCGCACAAGACAAAACTAGGTGCACAACCTTGTGTGCCCTTAAGAATTTTGTGTACTCCACTCAGGAGTGGAGTGCACGGGACAAAATCAAATGCACAACCTTGTGCACCCTTAAGGATTTCATGTGCCCCACTAGACAAAGAATCGGATGCACAACTTGTGTGCCCTTGAAATTTTGTGCACTCTACTAAAGTGGTGAGGTGCATGGATAGGACTTGGGGCGCTCAGCTGATTCAAAGAAAAAGACTAAAAAATAAGAGGAAACAAAAAGGGTAAATTGATTTACAAGACCAACACTTTGGTTCATTGGTGCAACCCACTTATATTCTTCCACTTTAGTTGTACTTCACCAATCTAGATGTGACACTTACAAAAGGTTATTAGTAGTGATTCTTTTAATGTAAAAAAATTGATATGGTGTGGCATCAATAGTGACCATGTCAGCCTCATGCCCAATGTAAAGTATAAAATACACTAGAGGGAATCAAATATTGGTCTTGTTGTGGCTGCCCCACAACTAGCCCCAAAAAAAATAGGGACCCACCTTTTTGTTTTGGCATTTGGGTGTTTGTCGTTGGTTTTAAGTGTCTAATGCTTGGTTTGTATTGAATTTGCAGTTATCGTTAGTTGTTGTCGACGATATTGCATTGTCGACAAATTATTCTTGTCGACGATTTTTGTCATCAAATCTTGTCGACGACATTTTATGGTCAACAACTTTTTATTTTCGATAACTTTTTTTCGTCGTTTTGTTGTCGACGACTTCTTTGTCGTCAATGTCTTGTTGACGACTTTTATCGTCAAATTTTTGTTGACGATATTTATCATTTTTGTTGATTGCAGTTTCATTGTTAAATGTTGTATTTCTTCATTTTTATTTGTTTCAAATAGCATATAAAAAACTTTGATTCTTTATTGAATATAATTGTTGGTTCCAATAAATAAAAAAATAAATAAATAATAATAAATAAATATTATTATTAGTATATTTCATATACTAATAATAATAATTATGTAAATATATATATATATATAAAATAAATAAAACAAAAGGTTAAAAGCTTCATGTATATATATATATATTCTATATATGAAGCAAGAAAGGAAAATAATAATATAAAATAACTATATGTATTTATACTTATATAACGTACATATAGTTATTTATATAGTAAAGCAATGTTTTGGTTATTAGGTTTAGTCATATTAGCTTATTTAAAGTTTTGGTGTCGATTTATTTTGATTTGAAATTGACTTATGCACTTATTTTGTTTGAAAAACTGCAGGTACTTGGACGATGCGGACCCACCTACGGATATACCAGGATGAGACGAGGCGGACCCACTGCAACAAATCCACATGGTGACACAGCATGTGAAGGATATGTTCGAAAACCCATCGACGAACATGGATAGAAACGATGCGTCAGACAGCGATAATGACCCGAGCGCAGATTTTGATTGGAAGAGGAAATGTTTCGAACGACGTGGATGACGGTAGTTTGGGCAGATCATTAGGGTGTCATTGCTAGAGGTGGGTTTCATTATTCAAAAAAAATCATGCCACATAGATGGAAACGTAGACGCAGACCTTCACAAGGCGGATAGCTAGGGTTGCCAGCAGGGCATTGATGTATAGGCGGTGAAGTGTAAGTGACGCATGGATGCCGGAGTCTTGGATAGGCAGCGAATATATTGACCAGTCAAAACAAACATAAGGGGGCATATCGATGCGTTGTCAATATTGGAAGACTTCTGACGACCGAATACGGACATACCGACGGAGGAATTCACAGACATAGGACAGCGTGGATATGGTCCTCGAATGATGACAGGAATGCATAGACGTGGCAGTGGCGGCAGAAATCGAGTGGCAGCGACATATCAATGAAGTTAAAGTGGGATGTCAAGTTTTCTACAGTGGTAGGGTCCGATTTGTTCAATCAGCATAATTGCAGTGCATGGCAGGTAGCAGACAATGGCAGTTATAAGTGGCAGTAAGTAAGGAAACCATTCTTGGTTTTATGATGTGTGTAGGGAGTTTAATGTGACCAAAACATAAAGATTGGGGCACCATAGCGTATGAAAACGGAGCTTCAATGCATTAGTAGGACGAATAAGACAAGGACGTGTCGTGTCACGAGGATTACCCATTTTGTAATGACAAAGTGTTTTTATTGTGAAAGTGGTCAATATCATGGGGCGTTTGTTTAAATGGCCACGATTTAATGTGGACAAAGTTAAAAAAAGGGAAAAGGGTGGCATCCTAGGTATAACAAACAAAAAAAATATAAGATGAGCGTTACCAAAAGTGTGCAGAGGTATAATGGTACAAAACAGGCTATCGTTACGTAAAACAAAGGTTTCGAAGACCAGAGAGGAAAATGAGAGGAAATAAGGAAGAAAAAATGAAAGAATATGAAACTGAATAGAAAGGAAGATGGAAGATGAAATGCAAAGGGGCATATGGAAACATTAAATACAACAGAAAATGGAGGGCATAGGGCTGGACTTTTTGGCCCGGAATCTAAAATGACCCCTTTTTAATGTAAAAAGCTTTGTTTTCAGAAATTTCAGACTTTGTTAACAAGAAAGAAGGGGAAAATTTCTGCATGCTAGATTTTAATTTTATATATTTTCTTTTTCAGTTTTCGAATTTGTAGATGATGTTGATGCCATTTCGGGTTACATTAGGCAAATATTTGGAATCTGGAATTAATTTTTGAATCCCTAGGAGCTAGCACTTAATCTATTTCGGTTGTGCAATATGCAGGTTGAATAGATTGGGTTGCATGCATGAGTTTCTCACATCTTCGGTTTTGTAGTACGGGGTACTATCAAACTGATGGAGCTTCGCATTTCTGAGTCTTCAGTATTTATTTTGTTGCAAATTTTTATTTTTTTTTTAGTTTTTAAACTTTTATTTTTAGAATTTTTTTAACTTTCAGGCATTAAAATAAAAATTAAAAAAAAATCAAAATCTAAAAATAATTGCATGGTTGCCTAGAATGATCATCAATCTTCAATATGCAACAGATTCGGACTCATTCCGATATCATTCCGATTTTATATTAATTTTTGAAAATTGTTGTTTTTCAAGGGTTTTATAATTTCGGAAATTCATTTTTTTTTTTTAGTTTTGGAGGCAAATCAGATTTTTAATTTTTGCCTTTCCACTCATAAGCCTATGATGACATTTTTTTCATTGAAGGGGTTATGTTTTATGGCATTTCACAAATTACCATTTTAGAGCAATAAATGCAGCTTTTCTTCATGAAAATTCTGATTTCATTGAAGGGAGGTAATTTTATATGTTATATTAAAAGGTTGTTTTAAAGCATTAAATTATTTTTCTTTATGAAAATTATTTCATAAAAGAGGGATAATTAAATGACATTTTAAAGTCCTTACTTCAAGGCAATAAATTATCATCTCTTTGTGAAAATTAATTTCACCAAAGAGGGATAGTTTATTAATCACACCAAAAGCTATATTTATCTTAATGATAAGAAGCTACATTTGCGAAGCCTACTCATCATTTCATATTACCATTCATAGATAGATTTAATCTTCATCTTCATGTTCAAAAGTAGGATTTAATGCAAGATAAAAAATTGTTCAAAATCCACTTAATAAGGAGGATAAAATCTGCCTTAAAGTCATTCAAGATAAAATAAATTAAGGCTACATCGTGGTCATATGAGGGTCAACTCACATTTGTTTTATTTTATTTTCATGAACAATCATTAAAGTAGCATGGTAAAATAAACCAACACATACCCCTTGTTTACAATTACTTGCAATCACTAAGGTGTTCCTAGCATTGAATTGATATATTTTATTGATATTACTAATACACATATGCAAATGCTAATATAGCGGAGACCTTGGAGAAGTTGTTTTGTTTAACTTCTTTGCAAGAGAGGGTTTTGGGATCCAAACCCTAAGGGAGAGTGTAAATTCATAATTGAGTAAAATTAACACTCAACAGGTCTCTCCTATGCCAAACATGATGTGTTATCCATCATGTCAAGGCAATGGGTGAGAAGAGGTAGCCACAACTTGTCTTCTATTCCTCATATCCATTATTGTTGGAGAATATCAAATTATTTGGTACATGCTAATGTACCCCCATGGTACCTATGGTACAATGTAAATATTAGAATTGGTTTTGATCTATAGTTTAGGAGTGTGATTTATATTTTCCATTTTATGTAAGTGTCTTTGTGCAAGATATGCACAAGTGTCATGTAATTAAGTATGCAAGTGTGTAATGTGAGAAAGTGCACAAGTGTCATGTAATTAAGTGTGCAAATATGTAATGTGAGAAAGTGCACAAGTATCATGTATTAGGTGTGCATGTAGAAGTGTGTAAGTGTCATGTAGAAGTGTGCAAGTGTCATAGAGTTAAGTGTGCAAGTAAATAGAGAGTCAAGAGTCATGTATACAAGTGGCAAGATGAGAAGCCAAAAGGACATGTGAGGCTTATCTTATGTAAGGAATAGGAAAGGTTGCAACTCCTGGATAAGTGAGGAGTGCAAGATTCAAGTATTGAAGAGTCACCTTTCTAAGGTTATATAATGGAGACAAAGCTCCATGTATTGTATATCAAATAGAAGAAGATCTATGAAGATCACATTCAAGCATTTATAATATTGAAGCTTGTATGCATATTTTAAGCAATTATACTATAATTTTTCTTCATGTTATTACATGAAATTTTTTGGTCATTCGTATCTTGATTATTATCATTTTTCATGAATATTATTGTTACTTATTTTGGCCATAAAATATTTTAATTGTTCTTATATTTGAGACCACTCAAGATCTAGAATATTGCTAACATAATCGAGCTTAAAATCCAACAACTATGAGGACAAAAAATGACCAATGAAGGGTTCCAACATGGGACCTTTACTCCTTTAGAACCTTTATTGAAACCACTAAGTCATTTTAGCCCAATAAAATAATAGGACACCTCTATATATGAACAATCCACTAACTTCATATGATTGGCAAAATTGGTGTTGATTCTCAATTCTTGCCCTTATCGATAAAATCTCAAATTTTTGCCAAAAAAATCTATTGCAATAGCATGGGTAGAGGAAACAACATAAATAGCTTGTTTTTCAGTTTGCATCATTTTTTTCCACTTTCATATATAATTTTATTTTCTTCATTTTTTTGTCGATTCCTAATTTTCGTATGCTTTTGCCTTGCCAATTTTTTGTTGATTTTGTTTTTCTTAACTATGAAGCTATCCATGATAATATCATCAACATATAACACAATTACCATAGTATTTTATTATAATTTTTAATAAACATCATGATTAGTCTCACATCGTTGAAATCTACAATTGATAAAGAAAGAATTGATTTTTTCATGGTAAGCCTGAGAAGCCTACTTAAGACCATACAAAGATTGGGTCAAGTGACATACCAATAAAGTAGGGTCCTTTAGCTTAAAAATTGAGTGGCTATTGCATTTAAGTATACTCCTAAAGTTATTCATGGATAAATATACTCTTCACATCCATTTGATGCACCTTCCATCCATAGGAAGCTACAATGAAAATAATCATTTTAATGTATTCCATCTTGGCTATAGGTGAAAATATTTCAAAGTAATCCACTCCCACATACTAAGAGAAGCCCTTGGTAATAAGGTATACCTTGCAATTTTCAATCTAGCCATATGATGTGCACTTGGTCTTGTAGACCCACTTACACCCAATATTCTTCCTTGGAAGATGAACCAAATATTATATTCTATTTTTCATTAATACCTCATATTCTATTGGTATAGTATCTTCCCATTCAAGATTTTTCTTAGGGGAAGAGGTGTGATTAATGTAGAAAATAGAAAAAATATTAGCACAAAAAATAAGAAACATGAAGTACCTCATTGAATGACAAATATTCAATAGTGATTTCTCCACTTTCTACAATGTGTAACAAAAATTCATCTCCAATCACAACATGTTCCCGTTCATGAGTTTTGTTACAGCCTTGAAGAAGGTGATTGTGCTTTGTCACATGCCTACTAGTCCCTAAATCAATTATCCAATCATCTGAAGAAGTGGATATCCAATATGTAGAGTGAACTACAACATGTGCCTATAAGGTTTCTTCATCAAAGCTATCCTCGCCTTGCACATATAATACAATAGCATCAACACCCACTTTCTTGCTACTTCCTCTAGTTTCTTGATCTAAATTCTACAATATTTTTTCTTATGTTCTTTTTTGTACAACTCACAAGTAGGCTTTTTGAAAAGATTTTTTAACTTCTAAATGACATAGTTAGGACCATTCAACAATGACACATGGTGATCTATAACTATTCTACCAATATTAAAATACTACAAGCAATTATGACTATAACTAACTTTGCTCAAAACACTTCACTATGCAAAATTTATGCCCCCTAAAAGTTTAGCTCCATAGTAGCAAACATTTACCCCAAAACATTTTAAAAATAAAATATTTTTTTCAATACTTCAACAAATAAGAGTCCAACATGTGTCACAATTTGAGTGGTCAAAAGGCTACTTACCATACATTGACCAATGAACCATGTTGTGTCACTTATATTTATCTAATTTGCTTTGAAAACTATGTATTTCTAATTGTGTAAGTTTGATGAGATGCAAAAATATGATCATTGATCTTACTTATATAGATTCTAAGTGGAATATATACTACCATGTCAACCCTTGTATAGTCAATAATGTCAACCCAGTCAGAGCCTTCCATGCGGTGCTTCAAAATCCATGCCATTGTCACATCACCTTATTTTTCCACCTTAGTTGCCATGTATTGCATTGGTATTTGTGTACCTTCTATCCGGTCAATTCCACAGACCTCCATGTCATATACCACATGACACTTTGAGAAGCATTCACCTACCAACTCAACTTAGAGACTACCACATACGATCTTCAAATTTTCTCAACTTTAGTTGTACCTACCACATAAGCTACCATGTATCACCTTGAAATGTATGCACCTACCAAATTAGTTATATAGATTTCCATATGTTACCTCAAGATTTTTGCCATATCCATAGTATAAGCTACCACATGGATTTTTCTACAACCCTCCCACATCATCATTACAGATAAAAATTTGTACCACATCATTAGAGTGTGCCATGTCATCAACCACATCGTCAAGGATGCTAACATCATCATAATCATACATTAATAAAATATTGATGTCACCATTGTCATCAAAAATTAAAGGGAGGAGGTCTAAAATTGAGAACTCCTATGGGCAAATGTCTTATACCACACTTACCATCCATCTCACCAAGCATGATGCTTGGGATGAAAAGGAGAAAGAATAAACAAATAACCAAATTTCTAGAAATGCTCCCCCTTTTTCCCTGCCCATGGAACTTACCTACACCAACATGATGCATGCATAACGAATATGCTACTTTCCCACAAAATTGCTTGAATACTCAAAATATTTTGATTTTAAAATTTAAAATTTTGGAGGGAATTAGGAAAATATTCAAAACACAAGTTTGAGATACATGGAGGCAAAACAATAAAAAGTGTTAAAAAATGACCCCCTAGAATTTCACAAAGAATCCAAAAAAATTTCATGGTTCATCCATATCTATAATGGTTTGCACTACATAACCATTTAGCCAAACATAACCAATCAGGCCCTTCTCTCATTCCTATGCAAAAAAAGAATTATCGAACCATTTTTACAACCTTATCAAGTAGCTTGGAGGTCGTTGCTAAGCATAGAAGCCTACCCATGACTTCTCTAGCACTAGGGGTATCTCTGAAAATTTTTAGCCTCTTATTTTCTTCTTTCATAGTGGTCAAATTATTTATCCTCTTGTTAGTCTTGCTATTAGTCATCAAAAGCAAAAAAAGAAACAAGGTTTTTGAAAAACATCAAAATATTCAATCCTAAAACTAGGGCATATTAACAAGTAATATTGAGTGCTAGTGAGACGAAAAATGAGCCTATCAGTGAATATTTATCTTAGAGCAAATATTTTGGTTCTAGTGAGGTCCTTGCAATTTAATTCCAGTAGGGTTTTTTGTTAGAAACCCTTCTTCAAATTACTCTATCAACTTCAAAAAATACTTTTCACAAGCCTCTTCAAAAAGCATCCTTAGTAGAAGTTGGAAGAGAAATCTACCTTCAACGAAAGCAAAAAAATATGATGGTTCACACCCACTTTAATACCATGCCAAATTTCATAGTAGTTTCTAGAAACAAATGGAATAAAAAATTACCCAGTATTGCTTGTCAAAAGAAATATAAAATGTATAGAAAGCATAGTATATGATGGGGTGTTCATAGACACCAAAATATGTTCACTCAAAGAGAATAAAAAGTACACTCACCAATAAATAAATGATTGGAAGAGGGGTATTCAAACTCAATTACATGTTTCCTTTAGGTCAGGTTTATGAAACTGACCCTCAAGAATAAAATACTAAAAAAATACAAAAAAACACCTTTTTCAAGGTTTACATGGGTCTAAAGAGAAAACATAACAAAAATTTGGTCGCGTACTCAAGAGAACCTTAAACACCACATATTTCAACACCAAAAGGGATAAAAAATATTAGACCTTGGAAAAAGGAACAATATATAAATAGCTAAAACAAAAAAATACTAAGTCAAATGATATAAATTACTGCAATAGATAAATGGTTACAAAAAGTCATTATGATAATAAAGTATTTGAAACTTAGCATTGTGCCCAAGAAATAATGATAAGAAATTTGGATATTGTGCTACAATCAAATAAGCATTATAAAATAATAAATAACTAGAAAGTATTCTTCCAAATAAAGAAATAAAATTATGGTGTGGGATATAGGAGTCAAGGAATGTTGCCTTAGAAAATATTTCATATATTAAACCATCAAGGAACTATAGAAACCAAATAATTAAAAAAAATTAAGATAAAATAGGTCCAAAAATATAATAGAAAATTTTGTTTTCACACATTTTAAAATCCTTACCACATATTTCTAATCATTCTAGGGAACATGATATCCATTAAGTAAGTAATTTTATTCAATGGTTTTTGTGCAAAAAACTGATGTTTGACAAGTACATATTTATACTGATATTTTGATGTTTTATTTTATATACTACGAAAAATTCCAAAGCTCAAAATCAAAATCAAATTAACAAGTTAGGAAATCATAGTTAAGTAGGCATCTTTCCCTTCTTGATTAATGGTTCTTAGGAAACAAAAGGTAGTCCTCAACGAACATGAGCTTTAGAGAGCCTTTAATATTTCTCTCTTCTTGACAAATATTTGGTTACAAATCACATAATATTTTCACCTAGCACCATCTAAAGGGCCCTATAAAGCATAGAAAATCTTTAGGAATCATTCTTCAATCTTCAAGAATGTTGGTCATTATGACAAAAGTGCCTATATAATTTCTAGTGCACTAATTAGTGTATAAAATTCTAACAAGGTGATGAATTCTATTTTTTAGGAGTGAAACACTTGCTAAAAACATAATAAAACTTAAAATTGATTGTAAATTCAACCTCTTTGTGTTCAATTTGACTTATCATTAACCTAGTTAGCCTTATCTAAATTTGGGATAACTAGTATGCCAAATGTTGATTGATGTACTCATTGAGATGATTTTGTACAACTAATTCCTATATATACCATGTAAATTTTCCCTTTCCAACAATATTCAATTATTGAATTAAATATGGACCAAGTAAAAGATTCATAATAGGTGAATTCTTCTTCTCTAAAATATCCCTTATCAAAATCCATATTCTCCTCCAAATCTATTCCAAAACCATCCTAGAACGTTAAAGGAGATAATAAGCAACCAAACATGATTGTTTTTTAGACAAACAAAGGAGAATTCACTCTTGTTTTATCCCTAGGTTAGTAGTCCTTCTAAAGGATTACCCTACTTCAAGGTCATGGTGGAAAATCATTAACAAGGAAGGGTCCCAAGTCATTAAATATAAATACCATTCAATAATAATTATCAAGGACAAGGATATCAAGAAGAGATCAATATCAAGAAATTATTTTTATTAAATGCCTTTTCCAAACATTATAAACAAGGTTAGTACCATCCAAGGTTAGTACAAAATCTCTCTTTTATCTTTGCTATTTTTTTTATTTCACGTGTATATTGGATCAACTGTTGTTATCCAATTATTTTAAATCCTTCTTATGGTCAATTTATTTTCTTTTATTATGGTCTATTGATTTTCATAGAATAGTATTTTTTATGTGTATGTGACATATTCTATACCTATCACCTACCTTTCACCATTATCAGGAATATCTATGTACTAGAGCTTGATGTAACATGCCCTAATCTTACCTTATTGTTTCTAAATTAGGTGTTTACTCATATTTAGGTGTGACTTAAGGGGTAGATTGACTTCCTATCCAAATCTAGGTAAAACATCTTGGTGAATCTGATGTGAACTTCTTATAACTAGAAGTATTTACATACCATATTTAGGTCAACCTTTGAAAATCCCAACATATTTAACTTCAACCAACATGGAGGACACAACCCCCACATACTTTACATAGACCCTCCTCTAAGGGATATCCACAAACTTATAAGGAAGAAATATAATTATAAATATGATACTAAATAGGATTTAGATAAAATACTCCAACAAAGGGGATATTAATACTTTGCCAAAGTTGATACCCATAGGAAAAATTGATAAAGTAAAATAAACTAGTTTAAAGTGCATAAATAAGCACTTGAAGAATTTGTAAAATCAATCCAATTACAACTACACTCTCTAGATAAAAATAAATAGAATTCATGAAAGCATCTTAGCCTAATATTTTTTATCCTAGATTAGTCAAAGAACTAATTAGGATAAATTCCTTTCATACCCAAGCTTTCGAAAGAGAATAAAAAAAAACTCCTTTTAAGGGTGAGGGTAACAACCAAATCAAATCCAATACTAAAGACCTCCTTCCTCTCCTCCACCCAAGGATGATATGTCTCAAGCTTTACAAAAGCTGAAGCACCAAATAGCCTAAACTTACATAAATCTAATAAGCTATTACTTTGTCCAACTAACCATGAGGTCTCCACATATCCCACCATACTCATACTCCTAAGACATGGAGCAAGTAAATAATTCCACAATAAAAAATTATTTCAATGAGACTTTGGCTTCATATATCCCAAATCACACTTCCTCAAATACCTCTATTGACTCATTATGGTAATCAAGATGTTGAATTATACATCCAATCATTTTATAATACTTACAAATATTTATTACATGTTAATCCAATGCCATGGCCAAATTTTTTAGCAAGATCCTTTATGGGATATGCTTTACATTGGTTTACCAATTTGCCCAAGGACTCCATTGTGTGCTTCACCTAATTAATGGATCTACTCAATAAGAAGTTTTATGCCAATTAAATCCACTATGATGCCTTAAAATAAATTGTTTCTACCAATAAAAACCAAGGTGAAAGTATTGATGCCTTCATTAGAAGATGGAAATACATAGGTTACCAAGCTAAACACAACATTTATGATAATGCTTTCAAAGGAATTTTTACCAAAATCCTTTGGTCATCTATTTGATTAGAAATTAAGAGATAATACAAAATGGTGACCTTACAATATTACATGGCTCATGCTAGAATCTTGGGAAGACTCAAGGAAGAAGAAAGGTCCTCAAAACAAGAAGTCAAGGCCAAGAGTTTTCATGAGCATTATTCAATAATTAGTATTATATAGTACTTGCTCTTCTATACTAGTATGCATTCTACATTAAGATACATTTTATAGGATTGAAAATGTAAATCATGGATAAGCCATTTAATTTTTAGTTTACCTTAAAATCTTTATAGATGTGCCCAGATAATCATTTTGAAAATGTTCTGATATGATGAAATAATCATACCATTGAATCCTTTTCCATTGCAAATTTATTTAGAATATTACTTGCTATCAAAGTTCATGCAAAGCATTGAATAAAGTGCTGTAAAATTCTAGACCCAACTCAACTTTATTTTACAAGGCCTTGATTTTAGAATCAATAGGTAGAAGCACATTCTTAAATTGGTTTATAGGTAGTAAACCCATCATGGTCTTCCATGTAGTCTGATACGCTCATATTGCTTTTAGAATAATACTTGTCTAGTCTCATTAATGGGTTTCAAATATATTTTTAAGGATATTTTTATTTCTTGTTTCATAAATTATACCTATACATTTTCTTAAGGATACTAAGAGAAAAATTCCTTTGTTGAATTTCATATATTTTGATCACCTCTTAAACTACAAGTGAGTTAACCTGAGGGATGTGGTTTATTCCAATTTTATTTGATATCCCAAAATAGGTTGATATTTTTCATATAGGAATTCAACTACTTTTTCATCCTTGGCATATTCTAGGCTTTCATTTTCATGAATCTTATGATGTATTATGTAAAAATCATAATATATTTCTTTTGATATGAGGGTGGATCAATTAGACCAATAAAATCTAGTCCCCACTATTAATATGGTTCTAAGGCTACTTTTGGATGTAATATTATCTCATATAATTGGGTTATATTTATCTATATAATGACATCAATCATCTTGATGTAAAAAATCCTTAGCGTCCTAATATAATGTTGAAGAACACAAGCTTATACTGAGGGGGGAGGGGTGAACAGTATAGCGCCCACTTTTTACTTTCTTTCCAAACCAATATCAATTAGTGTCCTTAATTGCAATAACCAAATATAGAAGTGTGCATTAATGACATAGATAGCAATAGTAAACAAGTGCACAAATCACCACACACAATTGAGACACAAGATTTAACGTGGTTCCCCCAATGTGGGGTACTCCACAAGATAATCTCCTTATAATATTTCACACAGAAATAAGGATCCTTATCCCAATACAAATGATTACTTTGATCTGCTCAAAGCTAGGCAATACACTGATCTGCTCAGGTAGGCAATCCACTGATCTGCTTCAGCAAGCTCACCAAGAACTTGCCCAAAACTGCTCTAGCAAGCTCACTAAGAACTTGCCCAAAATCTGCTCTAGCAATCTCACTAAGAACTTGCCCAAAACTACTTCAGCAAGCTCACCAAGAACTTGCCCAAAATATGCTCTAGCAAGCTCACTAAGAACTTGCTCAAAATCTACTCAACAAGCTCACCAAGAACTTGCTCAAAATATTTCAACCTCACCTCCAAAAAGATCACTCCAAGAACTTGCTCAAAATCTGCTCAACAAGCTCACCAAGAACTTGCTCAAAATATGCTCAACAAGCTCACCAAGAACTTGCTCAAAATATGCTCAACAAGCTCACCAAGAACTTGCTCAAAATATGCTCAACAAGCTCACTAAGAACTTGCTCAAAATATTCTCAACAAGCTCACCAAGAACTTGCTCAAAATATGCTCAACAAGCTCACTAAGAACTTGCTCAAAATATTCTCAACAAGCTCACCAAGAACTTGCTCAAATTTTGTCCCAAATCTGTCCACAAATCTGTCCCAAAAGCCTTCTCAAAGGCTCAATCAATCATACACAAAAACTGCCACAAATCTATCCACAAATCTGTCCCAAAAGCCTTCTCAAAGGCTCAACCAATCATGCTCAAGTAGCACTCAAATCTCATCCACAAATCTATGAAGGCAAGGCTCAATGATGAATTCAACAATGAATGGCAATGCACTCTACAATGGATGACAACAATGATCCACAATGATCTCAACTCAAATCAATATCAACTCAACTCAAGTCAATCTTAACTCAACTCAAATATTATAGAAGCATAAAGAGAATTGTTAGAGACTCAATATGTTCTAATCTCAAAGCTCAATCTCAACCCAAATCAATCTCAACTCAACTCAAGTCAATATTAACTCAACTCAAATATTATAGAAGCATAAAGAGAATTGTTAGAGACTCAATATGTTCTAATCTCAAAGCTCAATCTCAACCCAAATCAGAATTATAGAATTGTTTGTTTCATGGGACTTGAACAATCACCTCACACAATCACTTGACTAGGCTCAATCAACTCAACTCAACCAATCACCACAAGGGACAACTCTTTCTCACAAAACCCTAGTCCAAGCATGTATCAACCAACTCAAATATTTCCAACAATGCTCAACCACAAATCTCACATAACAATGATACTCATGTTCTTTTCTAACTCAAGTTCTTTTGCATAACCAATGGGCTTCAACAACTATGCTTATAAAACAAGGTTTAAACACAACTCTCAAACCAGAAAACCTTGAAGCATTCAACCAACCACTTTCGAAAAGGAAACCACAATCAATCCTTTTCTCTCCAATGATATTTCAGAAATCAACCACCATAAACAAAGTCAATGGAGAATATTGCTCATACCTTTTGATGCCTTATTGGATGTCCACTAAATCTGCCACACTCAACAAACTTCTTTTTCAACTTTCAACAAGGGTTAGAGATCATGATTAATATCACAACAATAATATCCAAATAACACCTTATCACTCCTACTCAATAAGATACAACATGTCCCCTCATGAAAGAATTAATCACCTTTGAAAAAGAACAAAACAACCTTCACTTTTGAAACCCTTTACAAAAATAGAAATATCTCTTTACATACACCTTATTTCTCCCTCTAAGCAAGTTAATCAAATAGCCCTCGAAATAATCTTTCCAACGATATATAATATGATATACTTTCAAAAGGAGAAACACCAGAAATCTCTCTTTTTCTAAACATGCATCACAACCCTTATTCCTCCTAGGGCAACTTTAGAAAAATAAAATATATTAAAAAAATTATTAACTTGCCTCTGTCCCTGACGGGATTCGATCTCGTGATGTCTCCTTGCTCAGCGCTTTAACCACAGCCAACCTGTCGTTGGGCCACACGCCCTCACGTGTCCAAAGGGACACGAACAAAAACTTATATCATAAACTTCTGCACCCTTCGAAAAACTTAACAGCGCTTCGAGCGCTTCAACAAAGCAAATAACCACGGCGGGACTCGATCGCAGGACCTCCTGCATAACACACAATGCATGAACCACTAGGCCAAAGATGCCTATGCATCTTATTAAACTCCGTGAATGATTTTTCAATAGACCAAAGTCACACTTCTCTCTCTTTTCACAATTCGTTCCCCAATCGAAGGCATTCAAAAAATAAGCGTTGGGGGTCTTATGAAGTCTAAGCTTTTGTTGGCATATATATATGCCTTTCCTCTTTATTTAGACGTTGGTGCTATAAATTAATATAGCCTTTCCTCCTTTCTTTAGTCGGCGCTAAAATTAATATATTTAATTTTAAAATTAAAATTAAATTTTAAATAATTTAAAATTTAAACTAAATATTTAAAAATAAATATCTCCATCACCGGGGCACCTTTTTCGATGAAACGAAAAGCCAATCTGGGTTTTAAGAAAAACCCATTTCAAATCATGCCATCCATGGTTTTAAATAAAACCTTTTATTTTGCCTGCCTTGGTTTTCACAAAAACCTTGTATATATCCATGCTCTCCAAAATATCATAAATGCTTATTTATGAAATGCTTTGGCCACCAAAACTCAATGTGATCCATGTGACATCAATGACAACATAAAATAACTCAAATTGCCAACAATCTCCCCCTTTGTCATTGATGGCAACACCTCTAATGCAAAAACCACAATCACTGCAAAAACCATCTCTGAGAATCAAAGTTGCTCCCCCTGACTCAATACTCTCTATGGAGGCTGCTCGCGCTCTCCCCTAACTCAATGCTCTCTTTGGAGGCTGCTCCCCCTAACTCAATGCTCTCCCCCTTACTCAAATCTCTCCCCCTTTGACATCAATGGCAAAAGGGACACCTATGGGGCTAAAAGATATGACTCTTAAGCTTAGCCCCCTCACCACCTTCTCTCTTGAGGTGATTAATTTTGGGGTGGGAGTACTTTTACTCCCATATTACATTGTTTCTTTCCTCTATCAACTTCCTTCCATATTTTTTTGATATCCTTCTCTTGATGAATTACTTGATCTTCTTGTCTTGAACCTGTTTGACCTTCTTTTCTTGAACCTATTTGACCTTCTTGTCTTGAACCTATTTGGAATTGAGTCCTACACCATTTTGCAATATGTCCAAAGTTATTGCAATTAAAACACTTGATATTGTAGCCTTTGGATGGTGCCCATATCCTGAATTCTTTCTTGAAATAATTTCCATATCCATTCCTTTCCTGAACCCTGTATTGTGAAGTTTTGTTTTCATGACCATTATGACCATGACTTCTGATTTGTGTAGCTCTAAAACCAAAACCATGTTGCTCATTTTATTTGCACTGAGAAGCTCTATGACCAATCCTGTTGCATAAGAAGCAATGTCCCTAAAAACCATACCTTCTTCCTTTGAAGTTTCTTCTAGAAAAATCAAACTTCTTTGATCCATGGATCCTATAGTGTATAGCCCTGTGTCCAAATCCATTACAAGAAAAACAATGTCCTTGAAAAGCCCTTTGTTCATGCCTTGGTTCCTCATACCTTTCTTGACCATTATCCTTATGATCATTTTCAACTTGTGCATTGCATCCTTGAACCTTCTTTGTAGTATCTAAATCCTCTTCCTTAGTTTCTTCCTTGCTTTCCTCTTCAAGAATTTATTTTCCTTTTGAACTTGATTCACCTATCTCAAAACAAGATCCAAACTAAATATTAGGAGCCATAGGAACTTTGGAACTTTCTTCATAAAACTTAGGTGCTTCCTTGCTTTCATATGTTAGAACTTCCTTTCCTTTTGAGTGTGATTCCCCAAACCTGAAATATGAGACCTTTGGTGCTTTGGGACCTTCCTCTTCTTTCTGTTTATTGGCATCCATATTTATTGTCTCTAAAATACATGTTTCCTTCTTAGTGAAAATATCTTGACCTTTTGAGTCATGTGATGGATCAAACTTCTCAAGTATGGAACATCTCAATTCTTTTAGATTCTCCTTAACCTCTTGTAGTTGCTCATGGATATCATTGAAGTCTTCCTTTAGATCAACTGAGACATCTATATTTCTTACAATGTTCTCTTGCTTAACTTCTTTTATTTGGAGTGAATGTTCTTCTTCTACTTCTTTTATCCCATAGAAAAACCCTTCTTCATCTTCACTATCACTAAGATCATTATAATCTTCTATAGCAAATAAACTTTCATGATTTCTTTGACCATGCCTATTTTCTTGATGTGTCATCTCATCTTCACTATCACTGAAACCATTGCAATATCCTGATCTGTGATCTCTTTGACCACATACAAAGCATTGTTCTCTTTCACCTTCTATTCCTAGGAATAGATGTTCTTCCTTTTCATCATCTGACTTATCTCTATCACTATGATCTGAGCTATCACTTGCTTCTACAATGTAGAAAGTTTTCTTTGTCTTACGAAAACTTTTCTTCTTCTCATACTTGCTTTGCTTGTACTTGTTATCTTTGTCATGCTTATACTTTCCATCTTCTTTTCTTCTGTGACCCTATTTTTCATCATCACTATTTTCTTCATGTGGACACTTGTGTGCATAGTGACCAAAATCACCACACTTGTAGCATTTGAATTTCTTCATATCCCTATAATTTCTTAAGTCCTTTTTCCTTTTGATGAAGTTAGCTTCCTCATCATTATATGAATCTCTATCTATCTCTGGAACTTTCCATTTCTTTTTCTCTGAAGCCTTGAATGCAATCTCTTTTATTGGAACTTGATGCTTACTCACCCTCATCTCATAAGTTGTGAGAGTTCCTTGTAGTTCTTCCATTGTTAGCTTGTTGATATCCATTGTTTCTTCTATTGTTGAAACCTTTGCATCATACTTCATGGGAAGTGATCTCAAAACATTTTGAGTAACTTTTGATTCTTTCATCTCAAATCCTAGGCCTCTCATGGTGTTAGTAATCTCATCAACTCGAAGTAAAAACTTTGCAATATCTTCGAAATCTTCCATTTTCAATTCCTCAAATATTTTTCTATGAGTTTGTAGTTTTGCCAACTTTACCTTTGAATCTCCTTCATAAGTATTCCGCAACTTGGTCCACATTTCATTAGCTGAATTACATACCATGACCTTTGCAAAATTTGTTTCACGTAGCCCACTCAAAATATAATTCATTGCCCTTGCATTGATCTCAACCAATTTCCTGATAGTCTTATCTACCTCGGGATCACCTTCAACCTTATACTCTTTTTCAACCATCTGCCATACCTCATATCCTTGTGATATCAAGTAGTTCTTCATTCTCATGCTCTAGAAAGCATAATTGTTACCATCAAATAGTGGAGCCTTATTTGTAGATAATCCATTCTGTGAAGCCATCTGTGTTCTTGTAGAATCTACCCTCAAGTTGTTAGCCTTTTTGAAGGAACCCGCTCTGATACCAATTGAAGAACACAAGCTTATACTGAGAGGGGGGTGAATAGTATAGCACCCACTTTTTACTTTCTTTCCAAACCAATATCAATTAGTGTCCTTAATTGCAATAACCAAATATAGCAGTGTGCATTAATGACATAGATAGCAATAGTAAACAAGTGCACAAATCACCACACACAATTGAGACACAAGATTTAACGTGGTTCCCCCAATGTGGGGTACTCCACAAGATAATCTCCTTATAATATTTCACATAGAAATAAGGATCCTTATCCCAATACAAATGATTACTTTGATCTGCTCAAAGCTAGGCAATACACTGATCTGCTCAGGTAGGCAATCCACTGATCTGCTTTAGCAAGCTCACCAAGAACTTGCCCAAAACTGCTCTAGCAAGCTCACTAAGAACTTGCCCAAAATCTGCTCTAGCAAGCTCACTAAGAACTTGCCCAAAACTACTTCAACAAGCTCACCAAGAACTTGCCCAAAATATGCTCTAACAAGCTCACCAAGAACTTGCTCAAAATATTCTCAACAAGCTCACCAAGAACTTGCTCAAAATATGCTCTAACAAGCTCACTAAGAACTTGCTCAAAATATGCTCAACAAGCTCACTAAGAACTTGCTCAAAATATGCTCAACAAGCTCACCAAGAACTTGCTCAAAATCTGCTCAACAAGCTCACCAAGAACTTGCTCAAAATATTCTCAACAAGCTCACCAAGAACTTGCTCAAAATATGCTCAACAAGCTCACCAAGAACTTGCTCAAAATATGCTCAACAAGCTCACTAAGAACTTGCTCAAAATATACTCAACAAGCTCACTAAGAACTTGCTCAAAATCTCTCAACAAGCTCACCAAGAACTTGCTCAACAAGCTCACTAAGAACTTGCTCAAAATATGCTCAACAAGCTCACCAAGAACTTGCTCAAATGTTGTCCCAAATCTATCCACAAATATATCCCAAAAGCCTTCTCAAAGGCTCAATCAATCATACACAAAAACTACCACAAATATATCCCAAAAGCCTTCTCAAAGGCTCAACCAATCATGCTCAAGTAGCACTCAAATCTCATCCACAAATCTATGAAGGCAAGGCTCAATGATGAATTCAACAATGAATGGCAATGCACTCTACAATGGATGACAACAATGATCCACAATGATCTCAACTCAAATCAATCTCAACTCAACTCAAGTCAATCTTAACTCAACTCAAATCTTATAGAAGCATAAAAAATTGTAAACTCAAATGTTCTAATCTAAAGCTCAATCTCAAAAATCAATCTCAACTCAACTCAAGTCAATATTAACTCAACTCAAATATTATAGAAGCATAAAGAGAATTGTTAGAGACTCAATATGTTCTAATCTCAAAGCTCAATCTCAACCCAAATCAGAATTATAGAATTGTTTATTTCATGGGACTTGAACAATCACCTCACACAATCACTTGACTAGGCTCAATCAACTCAACTCAACCAATCACCACAAGGGACAACTCTTTCTCACAAAACCCTAGTCCAAGCATGTATCAACCAACTCAAATATTTCCAACAATGCTCAACCACAAATCTCACATAACAATGATACTCATGTTCTTTTCTAACTCAAGTTCTTTTGCATAACCAATGGGCTTCAACAACTATGCTTATAAAACAAGGTTTAAACACAACTCTCAAACCAGAAAACCTTGAAGCATTCAACCAACCACTTTTGAAAAGGAAACCACAATCAATCCTTTTCTCTCCAATGATATTTCAGAAATCAACCACCATAAACAAAGTCAATGGAGAATATTGCTCATACCTTTTGATGCCTTATTGGATGTCCACTAAATCTGCCACACTCAACAAACTTCTTTTTCAACTTTCAACAAGGGTTAGAGATCATGATTAATATCACAACAATAATATCCAAATAACACCTTATCACTCCTACTCAATAAGATACAACATGTCCCCTCATGAAAGAATTAATCACCTTTGAAAAAGAACAAAACAACCTTCACTTTTGAAACCCTTTACAAAAATAGAAATATCTCTTTACATACACCTTATTTCTCCCTCTAAGCAAGTTAATCAAATAGCCCTCGAAATAAGCTTTCCAACGATATATAATATGATATACTTTCAAAAGGAGAAACACCAGAAATCTCTCTTTTTCTAAACATGCATCACAACCCTTATTCCTCCTAGGGCAACTTTAGAAAAAATAAAATATATTAAAAAATTATTAACTTGCCTCTGTCCTTGACGGGATTCGATCTCGTGACGTCTCCTTGCTCAGCGCCTTAACCACATCCAACCTGTCATTGGGCCACACGCCCTCACATGTCCAAAGGGACACGAACAAAAACTTATACCATAAACTTATGCACCCTTCAAAAAACTTAACAACGCTTCGAGCGCTTCAACAAAGCAAATAACCACGGTGGGACTCGATCGCAGGACCTCCTATGTAACACACAGTGCACAAAATACTAGGCCAAATATGCCTATGCATCTTATTAAACTCCATGAATGATTTTTCAATAGACCAAAGTCACACTTCTCTCTCTTTTCGCAATTCGTTCCCCAATCGAAGGCATTCAAAAAATAAGCGTTGGGGTCATGAAGTCTAAGATTTTGTTGGCATATATATATGCCTTTCCTCTTTATTTAGACGTCGGCGCTATAAATTAATATAGCCTTTCCTCCTTTCTTTAGTCGGCGCTAAAATTAATATATTTAATTTTAAAATTTAAATTTAAATTTTAAATAATTTAAAATTTAAACTAAATATTTAAAAATAAATATCTCCATCACCGGGGCACCTTTTTCGATGAAACAAAAAGCCAATATGGGTTTTAAGAAAAACCCATTTCAAATCTGCCATCCATGGTTTTAAATAAAACCTTTTATTTTTCTTGCCTTGGTTTTCACAAAAACCCTGTATATATCCATGCTCTCCAAAATATCATAAATGCTTATTTATGAAATGCTTTGGCCACCAAAACTCAATGTGATCCATGTGACATCAATGATCCATGTGACATCAATGACAACATAAAATAACTCAAATTGCCAACAAATTGTTGGCAAAAAATATCCTATGTATAGGAATTTAGTATTTGTTCTTATGGATATGAAATGAACCCAAAATTATCATCATAAAACCCTCAAGGATGTCATAAAACTCATCCTCTCATATACGATAGCATATCACATTATTATAACTTATTTTGAAAAGATACCCACCTATCCATGAATAAAGGGCACTATATTTAATCAGATCTCTAGAACTATCTAAAAGATAAATGTTATAAAAAAATTCTAAATCCAAATAATTAGCTATGTTTGTAAACCATGGAATAACCATAAATGTTGCAAAAAATTATTCATATTTAGAAGACTTTAGTATAGATTTTGCATTTGTGTTATGAGTGTTCATAGATAGAAAACTTGTAACCAAATTTTTATGACTACGTTTGTCAAGTATAGTTAGACCAAATTCTTGAAGTAACAATATCCATCTATTAATTCAATAGTGTAATATTTTTTTCATATATACTTTATGATAGAGTGATAATTATGTAAAAGGATAGAGTACATATATAGTGCCAAAATTTATTGATGTATACTAATAAAAGAAATTCTTTCTTTATAACAGTATAATTTAATTTTGTACCTAAAATATTCTTACTTATATAATGAATTACATAGTTTTGCTTATCATATATTTAACCAAGGACTTTTCCTAGTGTTGTGTCTAAGGCATTGATGTAAATACATATGTACATACATATATGTGTATTTGTGTGTATATATGTATGTATGTATATATGTGTATACACACACACACACACACACACACACATATATATATATATATATATATATATATATATATATATATATATATATATATATATATGTGTGTGTTTATATATATACATATACATATACATATATATGTTTATATATTTATGTACATGTATATATGTGTATGTATATACATACATACATACAAAAACACACACACACATATGGTATATTCTAGTATCTATCTCTAAGCATAGGTTTTGAAATTAGCTTTTATTTTAAAATTTTGAAGGTATTTTTGATAGTCTTAGGTGCATTCTAATTATACATCCTTAGAAAGAATCAATAATAAGGATGTTATGATATTACTAAAGTATTTGTTGAAATATATATACATAGATATACATACACATATACATAGATATATAGGTAGATATGAGGTATATTTTAGTATGTATCTCTAAGTAGAGGTTTTGAAATTATCTTTTATTTTAAAGTTTTGAAGGCTTTTTGATAGGCTTAGTTGCATTCAAATTATACATCCTTAGAAAGAATCGAGAATAAGGATGTTGTGATATTATTAAAGTATTTTTTGAAACACTTTTAATAACAAGTGTAATCAAAAAATCTATGGACATCCATTTATTTTAGGGTACAAACAATCTATAAATTATTCTTTTCTAGAGCCTACTTAAATACCTATGGTTGATACATGATGACCTAGAACTATTCCTTTAATCATAATTAGCTAGTATTTTTCATGACTGGGAGATAATTTCATATATTAACCATCAATATATTATATTATTATATTTTACCAATATTTTTCAAATAGTTCCCATAAGCAATAAGGTCATCTATATAGATTTTGATACATTCATGAATCAAATCTAAAAATATGCTTACAAATAATCTTTGAAATATGACTGATGCATTACATGCACTAAAGAGTAAAACATTATAAGCAAATATTTTCCAAGGATAGGTAAATCTAGTTCTCTCTTAGTCTTCAATGAATATTCATATCAAATTATAACTATTAAACCCATCAAGGAAATATGAACTTCTTTCCTACTACGGTTTCCAAAACTTCATCTATAAACAAGAGGTAAAGTGGTATTTCTAGTTTGATTTGTTAAGTTCCTAGTAATTAACACAAACTCTCCACTTCTCTTATTTCTTAAGAATAATTTCTAATAGTGAAACCTATTGGTTGTTAGATGTTTGGTATATAAAACTAAAACTAAGTAACTTCTTAATTCATGTTTTACAATGTTCTTGAGAGTAGGATTCATTTGTCATTTGGATTATCAAACAAGTTTAAATGCATCTTAGATGTAGATATGATGTGTATAGATTCTAGGATGAATTCATTTCATGGGATAATATCAATTAAAGGCTTAAATGTGTGTATCTTAACCATATATTTTGTTGGTTAGGATAAAACTTGCTATTAATGTTTAATGCTTTAATTAGGAGGATTTCTAGAACCTTAATCATGGGATCTCCACATTCGTATTCAGATATATTAGTTAAGTAATACAAATAAGACAAAAACTATGGAAGGCAATAAATTTAACCATTATTATATCCCTTTTTAGGAATTAAAACTTTTATAGGGCACTCATATTGTTTCTCTTGTTCATACCTTTATTGGTTATATTACACCGAAGGATGAATATTTTATAAAAATTTGGCAATAATTATTTTCCCTCAAGGTATTTCAATGTTGTATCTCTATCTAAGAAAATAACAAAATTTAAGAGTGTTTCATAATTCTATTATAGATCAATATATAAAGGTTCTTTCTAATCAATGGAGGGTATGCCAAATATATAGATTAAAAACTTAATTTAATAGTCCCCATTTGAAATTGTCTTATCCCTAGATTTGTAGTTGATGAGTGCATGAATTATTTCTAGCCATAGGTGTCATGAAATATCTCCCAAGATGAGTTTAAGTTGTAGCACCATGAAATTTATAGAATATTCCCATGAATTCAAACATACCAAATTTTTGTCAAGTATCCCTCCAGGTTTGACAATGGATCAATCAACTATTTCCATGGGGATTTGTATTAACATAAATGATGTATACTTTCCATTATTTTTTTTTGGTAAGTTGGAATTATATTACAAGCGGGTTTTGAAAGGATCCCAAAAACCTTCTTACAATAGGTCAAAAGACCAAACCGAGGGTTAAAACCCAAATGACACATCCCACCCAGTGGGAGACTCATTACAAGGATGAAGATAAAATCCCGTCTAGCGGGAAACATTCGAAGACCACCACAAAGGAAATCCCGCCCAACGGGAAAAACCGACAGTCAAAAAGGGAAAATCCCACCCAGTGGGGACCCTAGCAAATTTAAAAACCTTCCTAGTAGGGAAAACAACAAAAAAAAATTACAATCCTGCCTCATGGGAAAAAAATCGCACAATATGGAAATCCTGCCACGAGGGGAAAATAAGCATGTTTAGGAATACCACCAAGCAAGAAATACACACAAACCCTAAACCAGCATGTTTGAGAAATCCCGCCTAGCGAGAATACCAGCAAAATGGGAAGATCTCACCTATGGGAAAACCACCAAACCAACCCTAAACCGGGTGTGAAGGGTCCCGCCCAGCGGGAAAAAAAACTAGCAGCAAGGGAAGGTCCCGCCCCGTGGGAAACCCAACAGCAACAGGAAATCCCGCCTTGCAAGAAAAAAATAGCAGCATGCCCAGAATCCCGCCTTCAGAGAAACCAGCAAGAGAAGGTGAACCCGCCCATGGAGAAAAACCAGCAGTACACCCAAGACCTGCAGACAAACCCACGACCCCCCATCGGGGAAAACCAACACGCCCTAAACCTGCAGAAAAACTCGCGAACTCGTGGATCCCGCCCAGCGGGAAAACCAGTAGCATGCCTAGAAGAACACAACCCCTACCTAACAGGAACCCCGATCTGGGATGCAAGCTGTAGAGAAGAGACATGGAAGCTGTCCCGTGAGCATCCATGACTGAGAAGGATTTTGACGGGTAGAAAAAATAGCGGAAGCCATTGCATTGTAAGAACTTGAGCCCCCATCCCAAGATCAAACCCTGCAAGGAAACAAGCCATTAAAACCACCATCAAGAAAACTTCTAGCCCCACCATTGTCTGTCAGGGAATGGATCCAAGGAGAGATGTAGCTGCATGCATGGGCACCCCCTAGGACCCAAACAACAAACTACAGAAATATCCCTGAGATCCATCCACAAGAACAAACAAACCCCGGATCTACAAGGAGATCCCGAAGACAAGGGTTTCATGGGGCGACTGGGAAAACCATCTACGAGAAAAGGCGCCCCCCGAAGCCAAAAGAACGCAGATGAAGATCCCGAGCAGCAACCAAAAAACCAAATCCAACCCTCTTCCAATAGCCTCGAAAGCACGTTGGAAACCCGTCGAACCAGGAAACTCAGGGCAAGAAACCACCAAACCCTCCTTGCAGACCAGCAACCCCGTTAAGAGGGAAACCTGAGAAAATAGGAGAACCTAGAAACTAGGCCTGAGAGCAAACCCGGGAGGGGGGCAGGGAAAAGGAGAAGTGGGACTGGTCAGTCCAAGGGAACCTAGAGCTGGAGCCATCCCTCCCTTGCCCCCCCCTCCGTCTTTCATCCCAACTTTCCATTATTTCCTTCGTCATAATAGTAAGGGATTACTCTAGGTATATTAGGGTGTTATTGATAAGTTGGTTATAGATCTAGACATCTACCAAAAAGATACCAATATTGAAATATTTGGAATAATAATATTTTGTAACATGATATTAATAAGATGTCACATTAGCTAGATAACTTGATGATATTTCTTTATTTTTCTAGGCTTCTTGAGGTATAGCTTTTACATGACTTTACTATACATGGACATATTCTTAATGGATTGAAATATAATTTTAAAATATATTTCTTAACTTCTTTAAGAATTCAAACTTTGGTTAAAGGTAATCTCTTGGCTTATTTTATATTTTCTAAAAGGGGTAGTTCCTCTTGTTAATTTTTCTCTTAATCAGGCTATGATAGTTTTTTATTTTAGAGGGGGACTTTTATATTGAGTCCTTCTCTTCTTGTCTAATAATAATATTTGGTGTTAGATATTCTACAACCCTTGTTGATTAAAGTTAAATCTCACTATAATATGGGAGGTTATAGCATATGTTGTGTAGTTAACCATTCTTTGGTAGTATATCTATTGTCTCAACTTATTATTAAGATTTGATGTTGGTTGAGAAGACAACAATAATTATTTTTGGAAATGTTTATTAAGGTTATTTTTTAAGCTAAGGAAAGGCATTGTGTTTCCACATTCACCAATTTTGTGGGACTTGTCACAAGTGTTCAGTTGACTAAGATGACACCTAGTATTATTGAAGTGGAAATTGCAAGCCTTATAGCTATTGGCCTTGCCATTGCAAGCTTTGATATTTTTATGTATTTGACTAATGTTGACCATGGTGCTTTAAGTTTGACCATTCTTACCAATTTGAAGTGATTTTATTAAATTGATTAGGCCAAAAGGATTTAAAGTATAGAAGAGGTTTATATGGCATAACTTAAAAAAATAATCAATTTTATCTTGGTATCTTTTGATTGATGATGTAGTCTTGATCATAATTCTCTCATTTCCCTCGGTATGTAACTTTTAGGACTAATAGTAATGGACATTTATTCATGTCATCCTCCCCTTAACTAATTCTTGGGGTGATATAAGTTATTTTGGATTGATCCTCAGAATAAATTTTAATTTAATTATAGTTGAGAATATATCCCTTAGAGACAACATTCCATATCCTATAGTTAAATCAATGGTCATGTTGATTTTGGACAAAGGGAAGTTATCCTTGGGACATACTTTATTGATGTTCTAAAAGTAAATGTATACTCTAACACTACCTATTTTATTGGAAATATAAACAATGTTAGATATCTAGATAGAATAGTCAATGATTTTGATGAATCTAACATTGAGGGGCTTTTGGAGCACCTATTTGAATAGAAAAATAGATTTCAAATATATTTCTCATAATTTTTGCTTTATATGTATTACACCAAAAGTTATAATAAGGTGGTGGACAACAAAGGAAGAATAAACACCTATAATATCAATGTAAGACCGAGTGAATATCTTTGAAATCTATCAAAATATTGGCTTATTTCTCATGCTAGACTAAGGTCAAGACCTCTCCTAGTTTGAGGATCTTGGGATATTTGGGGATGCCAATATCAATATCCACTATTTTGTTAATAAAAATATGATACTCATCTTTCAATTGAGGGGGAGATGACAACACTCCTAGGATCTCAATATTTATAGGATCTAGGGATGGTTGATTATTATCAATTGGTTGTAAGGTAGCAATATTTATAATTTGAGAAAAATATACACAAAAATAGAAGTTAAGAACCATATTGAGGAGGATCATTTAGGAAATCCTCTTCCTTATAGTTATATTTGTTAATAAACTAGGGTTAGGATATTTACACTAATAGTTTGTGTAAATTAAGAAGCTAGGATCTATGAAGATGGATGATCCATTGTCATAAACCTCATCCCAATCCATTCCATCTAAAGAAATGGTGTCATCATGGGACACCTTATAAATAATATTGGCTTCATCCTCACCATCAAAAGAAGAAAATGGGAAGGGATGACTAGCAAGGAATATAAATTATCACATAGTGTTAGACTAGGCTTTAGTCTATAGGGGCTCTTTGATACCCCGCTCATATAGGCCTAGTCCTTTATATTGATATATCATATTAGAAAGCATCTAATTAGGAATAGAATGAGTGTGACAAGAAGTATGAAGCATATTATTGTTCAACTAGAAAAAGGTTACCATGGATTTTATCATCATTGGTGGTACCAACATAAATGAAGGAGTAAATTCCATTTGCAATGTTTTACCCTTATTGCTAGAAGGTAAACCTAATGTTTGAGTATATAGAGGAATCTTGGCTAGGTCCAAGACAGTTTTATTATTATTTAAATTATTATTATTAGTGTTGATTGGATTATAAATTTAACTCTTAAGTTCACTATTAGATGAATTATTTAAGGTGAATTACCTTAATCTATTAGTGATTGTAACTTAAGAAGAATAATAAGATGATTCAAAATATGAATTGAGAGAAGGGAAAAGACAATCTTTAGAATTTTTTACCTTGATCACTTGGAAGTAGGCAAAGGGTTTAGGTTTGACTAGAATGTGATAAATATTGCCCATGTATTTATATTTTTAGGCATTGATAAATTGCAAGAATGTCCCATATACCATGGATACATAGCCCCCTAAGGAGAATTTTGTAAGTTAAGTCACAAGGCATAACACATAAAATAGTGTTGAGAATGTGGGGTTTGACTCTGAGGGGTAATACTATAGTGCTACTAACCTCACACTTTCCATTATTGAAATCCCTAATAACAATATCATATTTATCCAAATCCTATTTGGTTATCCCAAAATAACTAATTAATCCTCGGCTACAATCATTGAGGCTAGAACCATTACCAAGTAGTATTTGCTTGGTGTATATTTCACTAATGTGGCTTATAATATATAATTAAAGATCTCTGGTCATAGAGGATTGAGGTAGATCATATTTATAGAATGATATAGTTGTATTAACCCCAATGGATCCCACTATGGAAGTAATATCATCTAGGTTGAGGTCTTGAGCAACAATTCTTCACTCAAAACTTTAAGATGTCTCAATGGGTCAAAGAGGTATTAAGAAGCTCAATAAGGGATATATTGATCGAGGTACCTTCAATTTTCTAAATCAAATTGAAATTTCCCTTAGCCTTAGCTCCTGATTAGATGATTAATAGAGATATTTCAAGGGGAAAAGTTATTTTCACATGAATTTGTTGCCTAGTTACAACACAAATATGAGAGATATGATTAGAAGAATGAATTGTTCCAACTAGCCTTTATTTTTGAGGTGATACATTTCTATAGTGAATGTTATTTGTAAATTTTGATTATGATTGTGATTAGTTAGTAGGTTTTGGTAAACTCTAAGGTCTTTATTAGAAGAATATTAAAAATCAAAGCTATTGCGGATAACTTGACCTTTATCAATTAGATCTTAGATCAAGTGTCTAAGTCTCATGCATTTATTGGTCACATGATCGTTAATGAGGTGGAAGGCACATTGATCATTAGGATAAATATAAGGAGATTTTTCTCTTCTAAGTTCCAAAGGATTTGTAGGTGGAATCTCTACCAATTTTTATTTTAATATTTTTTCTAGGATGGCTGAAGAGGTTTATCTAGTTGAGATTTTTTCCTCTTAGGATTTTGTTGTTAAGGATTCCTTGAGGCAAGATTTTGAAGGTTTATGGTAGCGTTATCATTGTTGGTTTGGTGCATCTATAACTATGTCATCTACAATGTGTTTGTTCATGTACTATCCCTTTGGGTTAGAAGAAGACTTATCTTCCTCCTTATGGGATTTGATTTTCAATTATCCTCTTTTAACAAGGGTGGTCTCTAATCTCTTGGCCATATCAATTGCATCTTCAAAAGAAGATAATTTATCTATCTCTAAATATAAGGTCAATTTATCATTAAGGTTACCTATAAATATGTCTAGTACATATGTAGGTAGAGAGGCATACTAGAGTATTCCCACTAAGGCTTGCTATCTTGCTAAGAAGTTGGTAAAATTCTTATCTTTGGACTACTTGAGTTGATATAGTTCAATAATCATGATCTTTTTCTCAATATAGATAGAAAATTTATTGATTAACATTTCAAAAAGATATCTAAAGCTATTCAAGGAATACCTTGGTGTTTGGTAGTATTATTCCAAGGTAGGATCACTAAGGCTCTTAGGAAAAATATTAAAAAGTAATATTTTGTCATAAGCAATATCTCTAAAAGCAGTTCTAAATAACTTAAGGTGGTTTATGGGGCATTCTTTCTCTTTGTATATTTTAAACTTAGGAGTTTCAAAGTCAGAAGTAAAAGGATGACTAACTACAAAAGGATATAAGGGTTGGTTGTAAAAGTCATCATAAGAGTACTTGTGACTAGATGAAAACCCTTGTATGATGGACATTTTTTGTGTCAATAATTCTAGTTGAGAGGCTAAAGTTGAAGCTCAAAGAAATAAGATTTTATGGTATAAAATATATGTGTTAAGATATAGAAGTAATTTGATAATTAACATAAGGAGACCAATTCAATTGGGTCTAGGATGTTGATGTTGGCATTGTATGATTTACTCCTAAGGTATTTGAGATGAAAGAATTAGAATATTAAGGATGAGAGATTACAAGATTAAGGTTTTTGAGTAAAACTTATGTTTGTTCTTGTGATAATAGAGTGAAGGTTTTTGACATGAGGGTTAGAAATTGGAATACTTAATGGTACATCCTAATTAGGAATGTAGTTTGTGCATGTTTGTTGGGATATAGGAAAACTTGCATTGCCCTATAATATTTCTATAAGAGTATATGAAGATAAGTGATGGTCCATAGATGATAGGAGGATTAACCTTCTAGAACTTATGTAAGTGGTGATGATTGGAGGATTTGGACCAATGAAATTGGAAGTTGATGCATTAAGATTTGCATTTAAAGATCCAAATAATGGATCCAATTTATTTAGTGGTAAAGGGATTAAGTTAGGTTTTTTGGAGATGGTCCATGAGTGAACCTTCCCTTACAAATATGCCTAGAATGTCATGACATTCCCCAATAAAAGATTCTACAATAGCCTATGCTTCTAAAAAAATTAAGCCATGTGAGTTGTGGATTGGAAAACCACTCTTCCTTACTCATCATGGATAAGGATTAGAGAACAAAAAGGTCTAGAAACCTCCTCTTCTTGATCACATATTTAATTTTCAAAGGTGGTTTGTTCATCATGGCCTTCCACCAAAGTGTTAGGTTTAATGGCCAATTGATGAGTGGAAATAAAGGTTAGATTGTGTCTTTTGGCCCTAGGTTATAAATAGAGGAAATATTAATTAAGTTTTAAAGTTTATAGAGTTGATTAAATAAGAAAGAGAAGATGTTTTAGCAACCTTATATCTTTTTCCCTCAATATATCGAATATAGCCTGTATACCTCAGGAGCCTCCCTATATACCTATATCATCTCTATTTACCCATCGATACATGATAAAAAGTTGATAAATGAGTTACCAATGATACATGGAAGTTACAGCTTGGATAGGTGGTCAATATGGTATGAGGGCTAGGAGTATGCCTCCTTCTAACTTACACTAGCCAATTATAATACACTGCTTACTAAGCGTGTGTAAGACCATATATGGACAATTGGTGACCTAGGTTTGTTATATACCCAATATAACCTAGGAGCTCTTATGAAAACTACTCAAAGGATCATGAAGACCCTTGGTAGAACTAGAAATTGGTTATATTTGTTGGCATTTAAGCCAGATTATCTCAAGATCCATTATTATGAATCTTGAGTAGTCTCAAATATAAGAGAAATCAATATATAAGTCAGTCATAAATAATAATAACACTCATAAAAAATATCAAATATAAATAAAAATGATCAAAATCATTTATGTAATAACATGAAGAAACTTATAGTAGAATTGCTCAAAATATACATACAAATTTCAATATTAGTAATGCTTAAATATAATATTCTTCGCTTATAATACATGGAGTGTTGTCTCCATAATATAGCCATACAAGATGACTCTTAAAGTACTTGACTATTTCTCTCTGTCAATACCTAAAATTTCCCCATCCATCTTTATGAGATTTATTTTTTTTAATTACTAAGGTAGCTAACCACTGCTAGACTATGACCTTGAAGTAATACACTAACACATCACGAATATAAATACTTACATATATGTGTATATGTAAGATACACCTACTTACATACATCTGTCTATGTAAGATACTCCTACTTACACAAATCTATCTGGTAAGAGCACTAGGTGTTTAATCGAGCTATTTCTCCCATTTCAGTGGGCTAGCTCTCTCCTTTCCTTTATAGTCATTTGAAATAAATTGTGCTAATCCCCACACTACACATAAGTTTGTTTATGTGAGTACGCTTAGCACATCAAGTCGACTATCCATCTCATCAACTAATGAGCTAGTCTCTTTTTATCTAGAGTCTACCTATAACAAAACTATATCTTCTACCATTAATCCATCCCTTGTAAAAAACCATTAATCATGTTAAGTTTATTCAACATCCAAACTTCTTTCAATACTTAATAAAATAACAACACTAAACTAGATTTAGCATCCACCGATCCTCTCTAATTACTTTCTTATTGAAATAGCAATTTAATATTTAAGACTTGGTCTAGCTTCGAAGAGACTAGAGTCTCGTCATACCAAGCCCACAAAGTTTAAGCTTGAGACTAAATTATAGCGCCCAAACAAAAAAAGGTGATAGAACAAAAGAAAAAATCTCACACTTATTATCCACAACAAAAATTATGAAACAAAACCTAAACATCTCAATATCTACTTTTTCTTCTAAATAAGAGATGTCATTTACATTTTGCTTAAGGTGATAAAACAGTGGCATCCATACACATTTTACACAAGAGGTCATTCACAGGATAAAATCTTCCATAGAGAGATTGTATATACAGTAGTCTACTTGAATATTTTATTAATAATAAACAATTATAGACTTGTTCACTCACGTAGAGTGATTACATTCGATGAAGCTTTCTACAACAAAATATAATCAAATAAATGTTGTCTTTGACCTTCAATACCAACCCATCCAAATAATTATTTAAATAGGAAGGAAGTTCTCTTCGTTTGGCAGTCGTTCTAGCGCATCAAGAACAATAGAATTAGGTCCAACTTTTACATTCTAACTAATAACTTGGTCATATTTAATTCCTTGGAAGTGCTGATGCTGATCTGGGCAACCGCTACCAATTTTGCTCTTGAACCTAGCCTGCAATGATGTTCTCTTCTTTTGAACCCTCGTCGAAACCCCCAAGAACAAGTTTATCATTGGACATGGATCAGAGACAACACCCAATCACCAAGAAGCAAATCAATTTACATGCAAGTATTTCTCTTAGGCAACAATAAAACTAATGCTAGATTTCAATATATTTTTCTAGAATGCAATTCAATCCACATTCAAATATTCCTGAAACTAATGTCAAATTTCAATATAATTTGCCAGAAGGCAATTTAACCCACATTCAAATCTTTCTGAAACTAATGCTATATTTCAATATAATTTCCAACAATAATATAATCCGGTAAAGCTCAATCCATTGCTAAAAATCTATCTCTACTTGAATTCAACAACCATCAAACAACCACCCTCCAAACGGAGTCTTTCTTTCATTTGTCAACAATATTTCAAAATAGCTAAAGTATTTACCCACTGTTGTCATATTTGAACCTAGCACATTCAATAAGCGAAGCAATAATTCTTTTTTTATTTTTTTCTTGCAACATGATAGAAGTATAAATCAACTTCCAAAAGCTCACATAAAAATATAATCAATTCATTCTTTATTTTCCTACATTTCTCAACCTCAGCAAAACTAAAGAGAAATCAATTTGCCTTAACCATTACGAAAGGAAAATGCATCACCCAACAACTCACAATACAAAACTTCCTCAAAAAAAACTTGTTTCAAACCAGAGTTAAACCTGAACCAAATCCCTCGGTAATCATTTCCCAGACTCATACTCATTCTCATCCGGTTCACAAAATCTAAAATACTGCTATCAAATTGAGACCATGCCTTCAATTCAAATCAACAAAACAAAGCTTCTATCACACTCAAACCATTACTGGTTGTACAAATGATAGCCCACAGCGAAGACAAGCAAGGTCTTTCACACCCATTGGTACACAAAAGCTACCATGCAAAAACACCACTTACAAGATATCTTACTGAGTGTCAGACAAATTCAAGAGCTATCTTTGAAGTGTTAGGGATACAACAAGCAAGAACTATCACGGAGGATAGAAAAACATCAAATATTTCGGCATAAACCCCTCAACGCTTAAGCATAATTGGAAACCACTCGAAAGCAAAACCTTAAGGTAAACAACATTGCAACTTTATGGGACTCAAGGATGCTATGTTTAAACAAATTCAAGAAATACCAATCTACCAAAAAAAAATATTAGTGCTTCGAAGTATGGATTTCTTTGACTTACAATAATTGAAGAACACGGTTACCAATAAAGTCTGATTGTAGGTTTTTAGTGTGGCAAGACTAGCAATGTTGGGAGTCGCTTCCCCCTCTAAAATTCCTCTTTCATCCAATATTTTCTTCATCTCCAACAACAAGAAGAAATATCCTCCTCCACTCTCTCTTTTTCTTTTTTTTTTTTGGTTGATTTTATATTTCCCTTGCTTCCAAAGGGATCGGGTACAACATCCACTACTTCATTCTCCATTAAGTTCTCGGTACGCTTCAACTTATTAACCAACAAGAGCATAACCTCCTTTGAGGTAGCATCCAAGAAATTTTTTTTTTTATTTTTTTTTTGATGAGGAACCTTTTATATAAAACATATCCGCAACATGTGAGGGGAGAGATTTGAACCTGGGCCTCACGATAACTGGAGAGTTTTAACTACCCACTTGCTCTCCAACATACACCACTATCAAGCAAGGTGTTCCTCAGAGTGACGTGTTTCAACATAAGCCTTGAAAAGCACAAATACATAAACTAACAAGAAAATATATCACTAGTTCCTTACTAAGCTCATACCAAAAATATTCACCTTGTTGACCAAATATTATTCTTGGCCAAGAAAAATAATTCTCCATATCCTAATTTCTTTTGAAAGGAAAATTATGCAAGAATTTAAACAACATTTTACCTTCACTATTTGTTTTCCCACCATAAAGGAAATTGTCAAACAACAAGTAAATGCAACAAGATCATGATGTTTTTCTTTTTATCATGTAAATTAAAATGCATCTTCATGAAATGCATCTATCAATGTTACCTCTCAAATATTCTGATGGACAACCTATCACATCACTTCCCTTAAGGAAAACCTGTTCTCGGTGGTTATTTCTTTCTTCCACCTACAAGAAACTTGTTTTCTGCACAAGTGCAATTCATTAGTAGCATCTTATTCTCACATTAAATGCATATTCACAAGACTAAGCATGTAATTATCCTACATCCAAGTAATAAGATTCTCATATCATTTTTCCATAAGATACAAGTACTTTGCATAACAAAACCAAAATAGTCAATCATTTCATCCACGATAAAAAAAATATATCAAAATATGAATCCATCAAAATGAAAACCCTACCAAGGGAGGGTCATGAAACTCTCCATATGACAACTCTCACATGTCCTTTGGCTTCTCATCTTGCCACTTGTATACATGACTATTGACTCTCTACTTACATGCATACTTAACTCTATGAAACTTTCACTCTTTTACATGACACTAAACTTCTACATGCACACCTAATACATAACACTTATGCACATCCTGCACGTGGATACTTAAATAATTATAAATCATACTACCAAATAATGTAATATTCTCTAACAAAATTCTTGTTATGCAGATTCATTGTGATCTAATATAAACAAATAATATTAAGTGTCTTGAGTAAGGTTTGGTAAATTTTAATTTGATTAATATTTAGCTTTGTCAAAGAAGACATTAGAACCTATGATTGTGTTCGCATTAGGTTCACTAAAATGTTATAAAATGGAAGAGATCACCAAGGGCCTCTTAGGGAATCTACCATGACTTTACCTCTTTATAATCTCAAGAATAGGGGTAGTTTGTTAGCTTAGGGCTTAGTGTTTGATGAATTTGTTGAATATCACCTACATTCCTTCGAGGATTCTTCTTTGAGTAAGCTTAACCCTTAATTATCCCTAATGCAACATACAAAAGCAATAATAAGGTCTAAAACTAAAACACGTTTTGCTTTTTTATTATGAAGTAAATTATGATTTCTCTCTTGAAGGTAAGGGTGCAAGAGAATATAGCAAACAAGTCCTAAGTATGGTTATATGTAATTTTGATTTAACGTTAAAGCTTGAATATTTAGTTGGTCCCTTAATGATTAAGACTAGATTATTTCCTTCTTTCCCTTTTATTTATTTTACCAAATAATTAGAAATAGAAACTAATCTATGCATACAACAAATAAGATTAAGTTTTAAATGCTTTAATGAAAATGAATTTGAGATTTAAAAAAAAAAATGTTTTTGCCATAGAGGCAAAAATACACTAGTTCATAGAAGTGTATTCATGCTTTTGCCTGTCAATGGTGCTTTTACTTTTCTGAAAAAGAGACAAAAAATATTATATTAGAAATAAAGAGGTCTATTTGTGCTGGAAGAGAATGTTGGATGGACTCCCTTGGACAACAATCAAATCCTTGTTTAGAAAGATAAGGAAAATGGCAAATTATGAATGCATAAAGTAAATGCTCTATGGTAAAGTGGCACAGGGTCAAGGATAGCACCATAATGCTTTAGCTCTATGTAAACCAGAGAGAGTGTGTCATCTAACTTGCAATATGATGCTTTTAAGAGCAAAAAAGCAATATTAGATGTAACATAAGATATTTTAATACTTAAAATAATGGTATCTGACTATAAATATTAAAATGAAAAAATGAGATGCTAGCTAGATGCAAGTGCAATATGCCAATTAGCTAATATGCAACAAGATTAAAGCCTAGAGCTACAAGAAAAAAAGAGTTCCAAAACTAAATAAGGGAAAGAACACAACCTAAGATGTTAAGGTTGTTTTCCCATTGTTTGTGAAAGCTTGTTAGCTTGCTTGTGGATACTTAAGAGCTTAAGCTTAGAGGTTGTTATGAACCTTTGCTTCTCAATAACAAAAATTATTCACCTTCTACTGAAATCACAAAACATCCATATACAAATGAAATCCACAATAAAAATCCACACAATAAGACATGGAGAAAGATAATATCCTTGAGGTAGGGCAACACCAAAACACTCCTTAAGAAATAAATAACTCTAGAACCACTCCATGAGCTAAGATTATTACAAGATAATACTCAATATGATTGCTTGCTTACACTGAATATATTTCTTCTTTACATACCCATCTTTCTAAACCCTTATCCCACTCATTATTATAATTTAATCAACCTTGGGTTATGTGTGGCCCATGCCAACTATCCATAATACCCATATATAACATAATATTATATCCTCATATTCCTATATCTAGGTGCCTAACATTCCACCTCCCTTACAAATGTTTCATCCTTGAAACATAAGAGGAACTACATCATATGATTTTCTAAGCAAAGTTAACAATTTGTACCAATCTTGATCATCCCTCCATCTAGGTGAATTCTTTATTGGTGGTGGTTTGTGATGATTTCAAGGTGCCCTTGAGCCACCTGAATATCCATAATAGCTCTGTTGGATCATGCTTCTACTACTCTACTTTGATATTCTATATGATCGGTCCTATTATTTCTTGATGTTGTTGCACCACTATAAAATCTATAATTACCATACTTTTAATACCACACACTATCATACTCGATGCCTTTCTAATTTAATGTTGATCTAGAATAATATTGATGCCCTAATCCATGCCTCCAATATTGTTTCCACTCTTGGTGGTGTGGGTGGTGAAATGCTACAACCTTGACCTAGTGTATTGTTAACTTTGATTCTTCGGCATTTGGTTCTTCTATTTTAAATTCTTCATCATGTTCTCTCTTATTCCCTTATTTTGGTGTGTCCTTGTGCACTTCTAACAGGGCTTCCATTGAATTTTCTTCCATTTTTTCCATGTAATGTGTTGTTGTTGCTTCCATAAAATCTGCCACTACTAGTTATTCCCTAGACTTTGTTGTTGTTACTTTTAGAGATTCAACTTTTGATTCTTTTTTTTTTTATTTCTTAACTTTTTCCTATATAATTGCTTCTTACTTCTCCTTGGATCCTTGGATCCTTGTTCCTTAATCTAAGAAATGTCCTATAGTGTTATCTTCTATTTCTATACCATACCTTCATAAAATTCTTTTGCACATTAATATTGACAATACCAAAAGAATCCTGCTAGGGTTTGATGAGGAAAAACTACTCTGCTAGGGTTTGATGAAGAAAAACTACTCTATGGGGATGGCAACAACTTTCGAAGGAGGTCTAAAAAATTGGAGGAATGTCGTGATGGCATTGGGTTCGGCACAGAGAGTGCATGCTCGTGATATTTTTTCATCTAAAAATTATTGGAAGGAATAGGATTTTCTAGTGCATGTCGAGAACCACTTGTTAAAGAAAAATGGATGTTTGGAACGATGTGAAGCCAGACTAGTTCTAGTGGTTCAACCAGACTTGGTGGCGAAAGATGTGGAGTATCTAACCAAACATGCCCTTATTGGCAAATTTTTGGGCATCCAAATTTCTCTCCCCTTTGTGGAGGCTTGGGTCAGGAAGACTTGGAATCCTAAAGGCGATGTGGAGGTGATGCTGAGTGCGAACAACTATTTTATGGTGGTTTTATCTTGTATTGCAGATCATAACAAAGCATTTGAAGGGGGTCCTTATTTCTATAACCATGTGGGACTCTTTCTTAAACCCTGGCATGTGGGTTTCAACCCATCAGAGGAGTGGTCGTCGTGGGTTCCAGTATGAGTGCGACTTCCATGGATTCCGTTGGAATTTTGGAGAACTGATATCTTGCATAAGATTGCCCTTCTTCTTGGGAAGTCGGTTGGACCGTCACAACAGACAATGGATAAAAAGGTAATCTTTGTTGCTCGTATTTGTGTTGAAATTGACTTAAATAATCCTATTCCAGATTCTATTGAAATACAATTTGGATCAACTACATGGGTTCAAAAACTTGACTATGAAGCTCTTCCATTTCGTTGTCGGATTTACCATGAATATGACCACCTGTAAAGAAAATACCCTAAGTTTGTCTCGCTTGTGGCTTCAAATCCTGGGCCCTCTCGATCTGGACAAAGTTTGGATAAATGAAAAGCCCCAATAAAGGAAGGGAAATAGGATAAGGAAGGTTTTGTTTCGATAAAATCCTGAAACAAAGGACGAAGGGCTAACAAAGACCTTAAGGATAGCCAGCCAGATGCTCTACTCAACCGTTTTGAAATATTATATGATCTTGATCAGTGCATGGAGATACCTGAAATGTCGCTACCTGATGCAAATATAACAAGGCCGAATCATATGTCTCTTCTTGAGGGGGAACTTAAGGAATCAGATCTAGGGGGTTTAAATGAAGAACAAAGGGCTTTGAATATGAGTATAGGGGACATGGTTGGGTCTAGCCCTATAAGGAAAACTATTTTGGAAAGTGGTATAGATTTAGTTATGCCCTCTCCTACTCAGGCACTAATGCAGTCATCCTTGGACTACAAAACTCCTACGATGTTGGGATTGCAACAAAAAATAATTAAAAAAATTCGGATAAGAATATGAAGGTGGGTCGGAAGAAGGACCAGGATAAAATTAAGTTAATAGGGGAGACTTTGGTGGAGTCAATCTTGGTGAGAACATTGGACTCCCATTTTTACAACCCCCAAAAATGATTATCCTCTCATAGAATGTAAGGGGGTTGAATAGCATCCCCAGATAAAAAGTTATTCGTGATTTGGTTCGTGTGCATTCTCCGGATGTGGTGTTTATTCAGGAGACTAAATTGGCTATTGATAGTATGTTCAATATTGCTCCCAATTTGTGGAGAAGGGGGTAATGCCAGTGTATTGGTGCATGTGGATATGTTGGTGGTGTCGCTTGTTTATGGGATCCGATTAAGATATCCCCTCTTACTTGGATTTCTAGCAGATGGACAATACCAAAAGAATCCAACCAAGGATAACCAAGAACAATAGCCACATTATTCATCTCAATAGCATAAAAATATAAATATGAAATATTTTTATGCATGGTGATCTTAAAATATTCAAAAATTTGAATATTATTACCCTCAAGTTGTATGTCTTTGATTTTTGTTACCTAAACCTACAACCTCTTAGCCAAAGCAATATTAATGAAATGATATATATTACCAAGATTCATATAAATAAAAACCTTTTACTTTTGAATGCATCCATGAACTTGAAAAATAATTTTTTTAGATTCAAAAAAATCCTTTGAACATTGTTTGGCATATTTATCACCAAAGTTGTGGTTCCCTCAGCCTGCACACTATCATCCTTACTTTTCTTTAGCCAATATTTTGAAAATTTTCAACCCTCTTTTTAGTTCCTTTTGTTCATCTTGGAGCCTAGTTATATTTTCATATTTTTTCCATTCCCATTTGCTTAAAAATGTAACTTCAAATTCTTCATGTGTGTATATAAAGTAATGGGCATGCTCAAGGTTTATAAACCAATGTAAAGCTTCCCCTTCAAAATAAGTATAAAAATGCTTTACTTTTCCATGCCAAATTAGCAAAATTTAATTATTTATAATTCTTCCACCATTCTCAAGAATCAATATCATTCTTTCCAATGAATATTGGCAACTCCATGACCTCAACCCATAAAACAATTCCCAAAGTAGTTAGGATTTTAATAAAATGGGAGTTTTATTTTTTAAATCTTAAATCTCATATAACAATTAGATCTACATTTTTTCAAAACAAAATAAACCACAACTAATCTACTTATCCCAATTGACAAATATCTCAAATTTCATTTTCTATAATGCAAGATGATGTGGACATATTTAGATCCAGACTTTTGTTTATTAATCTTAGCCTATTTTATTATTTACTAAAGCCTAAATTCCTAAGTCTAAGTTAGAATGTGTGAGTTCTAGACTAGGTGTTAGCTTTACTTATTTAATTAAGTCCTAAGTCTAGGAATGATTTAATAAATATCTAATTCCAAATTGTAAATGTTGACAATATTTGGATGGCATAGTCTTGGATTAGATTTGTTAGCTTAGTGAGAGTTAGCAACTTGAGTTTGAATGCTTAGTCATAGTTATGGTTGAGCATCTTCCTATTTTGGGAGATTATGGTTGTAAATTGTATTATTTAAAGCCCCTCATATGAATAATATTACTTAGTGTGTTTTCAATTCAGTTTCCTCGTCACAATAGCATTTGGGTAAAAATAAAATAAAATAAATTGAAGACCTTTCTAGTTTCCAATAGAATAAGAAGGGCAAGACTTTTAACCTTCCATGTCATGCCTTCATTCCTTTTGTTGGAAAAACATAATTTAGGATTTTTGCTACAATTTTCAAATTACCAACAAGAGAAGATATCTAATGAAGTTTTTTAGTTTTGCTACAAATTTTGGAGTACTGATATTAGAAGTTATCTAATAAAATTTTTAAGTTTTTTTATAATTTCCAAAAAATTGATAGGAGAAGTTATCTAATATTTTTTTTATTTTTGCTACGATTTCTAGATTACAGGCAAAAAAAACTATCTAATAAAGTTTTTGAGGTTTGCTACAATTTTTAGTTTACAAAAAAGGGAAGCCATATAATGAATTTTTTGAGTTTTGCTATAATTCCCAGTTTACAGATAAAGGAAGTTTTTTAGTGATTGCACTTTTAGCTGTTGCTTTTAATTTTAGATGTTGAACGGTTGCCAATCAAACTAAATTTGAGTATAAGTAAATTGTTGTTCATTTTCTAGTTGTATGAATTTATTGTGAGACATTTGAGTTGTTAGAAGAGGTTGTATTTTACTATACCCCCTCATTTGGACTGCATTGATTGGTATTAGAGCCAAGGTTATAGAAGATATGGCACATAAAGGAAGGCCATGGGTGCCAAGAAATGTAAAAAATATTAATATTGTTAAGATGTTAAAAGGAATTATAGGTATAACAAGCATACCTCATCAAGAGAGATGAGAGGGAGAGGGAGGGAGAGAGAGAGGTCATGGGAGATTGTATGGTGGTGGTAGTGGTAGAGGTTCTCCTATCAACAAGAGTTACAACATTTCTAATCTAAACTTTGATTATGTGAAATGGGTCGATGAGGTGCTTGTTGCTAGGCGTCTTCAATTTGCATTGGAGGCTCAGGTTGCTAAATATCCCATGGGTATTGGCATTGATATGAATCCTCCTGATCAATATTTAGACGTTAAGGCTCATGTTCACTCTTTGTCTTTCTCTCAACTTGCTTCTTCTTTGTTCGGGTCCATGGTTGTCCAAGGTAATGTTTCTTTGGTTAAGTCTGAAGTTCTAGATAGACCTCTATGTAGTTCCTAGTCAATATTTACCTTGGTCTAGTCTTCAAGGCTTCTCATGGGTGCTTCTCTTACTGGGTTAGTGGATAATTCTTCGTTGAATGTTGTTCTAGCTGAAAGACCTTTTGTTCTAAATTTTTGGATGTATGCCCCAATTCTAGACCTATCTCAGGATGGGCATCTGTCTTTTAGTTTGAGGATAATTTTGGGTGAGCTTTTTATTTCTCAAGGGGAGTTGGATGGCTTTAGAAGAGGAAAGTAAAATGCTTCTCCATTGGTTATGGAGCAATGTCCAAATTTTGAGTTTGACTTAAAAAAGTATTTAAATTTAAATTTTTCCAATTTTGAGGATGGCTCATATAGAGGGAGAGTTTCAAATGATGATGTGGAGCTTTTTATGAGTAATGATGTGGTTACTGAGATGGTGTAGATTCATGACTTAGTTTTGGACTCTGGATTAAAGTTAGGGAGTCAATTCTAGGTTAATGTGGTCCCTATTATAGGTGCACAAAGTCCTCCTTGTCATTATGCAAAGAAAATCTCCTTTGTGAATTTTGTCTCTCATCAATCAAAGAAAGGTTTTTCTTTTGATTGTTAGTTTGACCTTGAACCTATGTAGAGGTCACTATCCATCCCTATGGATATTCTAAAGCTCACCATTAACTAGGGTGACTTATATTTGGTAGGAAAATATTTAGGAAACTCCAGACCTAGCATGGATACAATTAGGAGGTGGGCACTTATGAAATGATCCCCAAAAGGTTAGATGGATCTTATTACTTTTCCTAAAGGTTTCTATTTTATCAAATTGTTTGTGTTAGAGGATCTCAAGCACATTCTTGGGAGAGAGCCTTGTTTTTTTGGGAGGAGTTTTTTCCTTCATATATGGTAAACGAACTTTGATCCTTATACACAAAATATTAATACTACCCCTATTTGGTTCAAGTTTTCGGGTCTTCCCTTCCATTTTTGGCATGAAGCAGTATTGAGGGGTATTGCAAAAATATTGGGAGAATTAGTTTTGATTGATGGTGCAACTAGGGCTAAATCCATAATAATTTATGCATGCATGTGTGTTATAGTGGATATAGATGTTGATCTTCCTGATTCTATTAAGTTGATTTTGGACGTGGGGTTTAGGGTTTAGACCATTGAATATGAGAATAAGCCTCTATTTTGTTCTAACTGTAAAATCTATGGTCATGATTTAGGTCGTTGTCTTCAAAACAAAGCAAGATCTTCAACCGATCCAAAGGCTAATATTCCAAGTTTAGATAATTCTAGTAAATCTTCTAAGGGTTTTGCATCTAATGATCAAATCTCTAAATAAATTATTGATAATAACAACGGTATTCCTATGGACAGTTTTGAGGATATGTCTATTATCCCTAAGTTGAATCCTCTATTGGGGAACCCCTTTAAATGCTTAGCTTATGGAGGAGATCCCCCTGGGGATGAGAAATTAGTGCCTAAACCATATCAAGATAAACCTAAATTGGAAAGGCCACATTCTTCTAGTCAAATATCAAAAGGTTTTTCATCCCCAGATCTTATCACTAGGGGCTAGGCAAAGGGGAGTTCCAATTCTAGTGGGAAAAATATGGTAAACCTCTTATTAACCCTAGATCTGGGGGAATTTATGTTGGTTAGACCAATAGAAATTTGGATTCTAGTTTAGGAAAATATCCACAGGTGTCTCCAAATAAATTTTTAGGATTTAAAAATGGTAGTGATAGGTAGAGAAAAATTGTCTGATCTGACCTAGATATTTGATGCCCTGACCGTTTGTGCGCTTGGTGGGATGTCTTTTCAAATTTGAATCAAACTTTATGGGTGGTAATATGGCCCTCGATTTCAAATTTGAGCGAGACTGGACCTTTTTCAATTTTTATTTCTTTATAATTTTTTGGTGGGCTAGGATTCTCCTTGTTCTCCTTGATATTATCATCTCTTTAAATCTTATTGGTTTGGTTTATCAGGATGTTGGCTGAGGTTGACCTCTCAGAGGGTCTTAGAGTCTTCTTTGTTTTTCTTTTCAACTTCTTAGATTGGCTCTTTTTTTAGTTTTGTTTTGTGATTTTCTTCGTCTTTAGGTTTGGGATCCCCTTTTAAAATCCCTTGTTGTAAATGGTTTGGGATCCCTTTTAAAATCCATTTTTCCACCTAATAAAAAATGGAATTATAGGCAATTTGGACACCATAGAGACAACACAAAGGAAGTGCATCTTGAGGATGTTAGTGATGATAAAGAAGAATATTTGGTTCAAGAGCCTCAAAAATAAGTCCAAGTGGATGAACCCGAGATTATATTCTTAAGACAAATCATAGAGATGAGTAGTAATCCAAAGTTAGAGATAACATGCTACAATGGAAGTTTGAATCAAGAGGAGCTCATAGATTAGATTATAAATATGGAGAAATACATTGAATTTGAATAAATAGAATACCCTAAGAAGGTGAAGTTTTCATGTACTAGGCTAAAAGGACATGTATATTTATGGGGGGATCATGTCCAAATGAAGAGGTAGCAAAAAAAAAAAGATCAAGACTTGGGATAGAATGGTTTCTAAAATAAAGGTCAAGTTCCTTCCATCAAATTATAAAATTTGACTTTTCAAAAAGTTACAAAATCTAAAGCAAAAGGAGATGAATATGAAGGACCACATAGAGGAGTTTTACAAGCTTACCATTCAAGTTGGAAATATAGAACATAATGAAGGGAATATTTTTAGGTATGTCAATGGACTTTGTATATATGTTCCAAAAAAATTTGGTATGATTAGGTTTAGATCCATGGAAGAGGTCTATCAATGTGCCTTGAAAATGAAGGAAAACTTGTCTCAAAGGTAAAAAAAAAATTTCAAAGGAAGAGGATGGTTATTTAGAGGAAGAGGATAGCCAATAGTGGAAGAGGATAGCAAATCAAGAGGGAGAAGATAGTACTTCTCAAAGTAATTTCAGCCAAAAACACTAGATAAAGTAGATATTTCTCAAGAGAAAGAGATATTTATGGTAGAGGAAGGGGTAGAGAATTCCCCAAAAATTGCCTTAGATGTGAAGAAGCTAGTCATTGGGAATTTGAGTGTCTAATTGTACAATATGGAAGAGGTAAAGAAAAGGAATCTAGGAATCATATTATACAAGCAAATGAAGAAAGTATTTCCTCACCGAAACACATGGAGGAACCAGAGCAAGGGGAATATCTCATGATGAAGAGAGTTTTGTTGAAACTAGAAAAAGTAGAGAATAAACCGGTACAAAGAAGTATTTTTATAATCATATGCAAATTAGGAGGCAAGTGTTGCAAATTCATCATGGATAGTGTGAGTACATATAATCTAGTGTCTACGAAGATTGTAGAGAAACTTTGGTTGAAAAAAATTGAAGACCCAAATCCATACAAGATCTTGATGTTACAAAAGAGATGCCAAATTTTGGTAAGTGAACATTATATAGTGAACTTTTAAATTGATCTTATAAAGATTTGATACTATGCCTATGGATGCTTGTCATGTTGCTAGGATTACCATAACATAAATTGGTGACACAAAATAAAGGTAAATAGTGTAGGCCTTAGCCTATTGAATAATGGATATTGACCACATTTTCTCATGGATTACAATGCATATATAGAGAAAAAGAAGGGGTGGTATGGTTTTAGATAGAAAAATCATAACCCTAAACTATGCACATGTAGGAAGGAAACCCTAAACCTAAATGTGTGCAATCCATGAAAGTGCATAGGCAAATTGCACATTAAAATATTCTAACATCTCCACTTAATGTGCACTTTTCTAAATACAAAATTAAATCAACATTAGATATATCCCTCGTTAATGTTGACTTTCATTACAACATACATAGAGCATTTTTCTAAACTTGGAAAACTTGTCAAGCCCAAGTGACTTGGTGAAGATGTCAGCCACTTGATCTTGAGTTGGTACATACTCCATGTGTATAATATTCTCTTGGACCATGTATTTTATGAAGTGATGAAGGATCTCAATGTGCTTTATTCGATCATGGAAGACTGGATTTTTGGTCATCTTAATGATGCTTTGATTATCACAATATATATGTGTTGGACCATCTATGATTAGCCTAACATCCTTAAGTAGCTTCCTCAACCAAATGGTTTCCTTAGTTACCTCAACTACTACCTTATACTCTTCTTCTATTGAATAATAAAATTGTATGTTATTTCTTGGTGCTCCATGAAATGGTACCCTAATCCAACTAAAAGTAGTAACCAGTAGTTGATCTTCTAGTTTTAGGACAACTAACCGAATTTGAATCTGTGTACCCAATCAATGAAAAGTCATTACATGTTGTGTACATTAGACCATGATGAAGGGTCCCCTTGAGTAATATCCAAATCCTCTTAGATGTTATCTAATGGTTCTTGTTAGGATCCTACATGAATCTAGAAACAAGGCCCACTGAATAGGTGATATCTGGTCTAGTTGAAGTTAAGTAGATCAAACATTCAACTAGTTGTCTATAAAGGGTGACATCAACCATTTCTTCATCATCACTATTAATCAATTTCAATGAATTTTCCTTGGGAGTGAGTGAGGGTTTACACTCCTACATGTGAAACCTCTCCAAGAGATACTGAATATATTTAGGCTGGGATATGAAGATCTTACCAAGCTATTGCCACACTTCTATGCTTAAGAAGTAGTAAAGGAGACCCAAGTCATTCATTTCAAAGTTTTTGCATAAGTCCTCTTTGAGAAACCTTATTCCATCTATGTCATCACCTATAATGAGAATATCATCCACATACAATATCACCAAAATGATGTGGTTTCTCCAATGTTTCACATAGAGAGTAGATTTTGTTGCAAATCTAGTGAAACCAAGGTTAATGAAATAGGAGTCAATTTTGGTATACCAAGCTCATGGTGTCTACTTCAACCCATATAGAGATTTCTTCAATTTAAGGACTTTGTTTTCTTGACCTTTGACTATGTACCTTAGTGGTTGATCAACATACACTTCTTCCTACAATGCACCATTGAGGAAGGTACTTTTTACATCCATATAATATATAGGCCAATGTTTTTGAGTGGCTAAAGCAATAACAATGCAAATTGTAGTCATATTTTCCATAGGAGCAAAGTTCTCCTCATAATAAATCCCTTCTTATTGCTTATAACCTTTAGGTATTAGGTGAGCCTTGTATAAATCTAATGAGCCATCTGATTTTTAGTTTATATTATACACACATTTTGTGCCAATGGTGGATTTGCCTAGGGGTAAATCAACTAACTCCTATGTGTGATTCTATTCAATGGAATCCAATTCTTGTTCCATGGTGATATTCCATTTAGGATCACCAAGTTCTTATTTGATATTAGAAGCTTTTGGTTGGCTCAATACTTTAGCCATGAGATCATAGTTCACTTGGTATCTTAGGGCAAAAAGCCTTTTACCTATATAAGTGGGCAAGTGGCTTTGGGTTGCATCTATGGTAGATTAGACCCACTTAGGTAAAGGATTTGATGATGTGGCATTATCATTAGATGAAGGAGGAGTAGGAGTAAGAGGGGAAGGAGGAAAAGGATCATGAGTAGGGAGATACTCATATTGAGGAAGGTTTTGACTTGTGATGGAAGAGGAAGGATTAGGTGAGGGTGGGTGCCAAGGGAGCAATTATTTCCTAATTTTTTGAAATGAAGGGGTCATAGGAGGACTTGGTGAGGGATATTAATTAAAGGTAATATACTTGGAGAGAAATAGTTTTTAGAAATAGGCTCATACAACTTATAGGCTTTAGCACTTTCACTATAGCCAACAAAGATGTATTTTTGGATCTTGTCATCAAATTTCCTTCTTTTTTGATAAGGAATGTGGGCATAGGCATCATATCCAAAGACTCTAAAATGGTCTACGTAGGGCATCCTTCCACTCCATAATTCTTCTAATTTTATGTTATGCAAAGTCTTAGTATAGGACCTATTGGTCAAGTATGCAATAGTAAGAACAACTCCCCAAAATAGGTTTGGTAATGCGGAAACAACTAGCATAGTTTTTTATGGTCTAATTCATCCTTTTAGCTACTCTATTTTTCTAAGGGGTATAAGGAGTTGTAAACTTCCTTCTTATCTCGTGATAGTTATAAATTCTTAAAAACTCTTTGGAGATGTATTCTCCACCATTATCTATCCTCAATGTGGATATTTGATAGCCACTTTCTCTTTCATGAATTCCTTAATGTATCAAGGGCTTTCTATTTATACTGAATAAGATAGATTCAATTTTTTTTGCTATAATCATTAATGAAAGTGATGTAATATCTGGCCCCAATATGAGAATGAACAAACATTGGCCCACAAATTTTTGAATGCACTAACTATAATGGTATACAAGCTCTCCAAGCCTTTCCTGACTCAAAATGTTGTCTATGGTGTTTGGAAATAACACATGGTTCACAAAAGCATTTAGACTCCCTTAAGTGAGGAAGTCCTTTTACCAAACCCATTTTTTCCATCATTTGAAGATTATGAAAGTTTAAATGACCCATTATTTCATACCATATATACTCCAAAGAGAAAGTAGTAGTTGTATGCAAATATTATTGAGTTAAAAATTGGGTAAGGAGGTAATAGACACCATCCTTGTTTACTCCCTTGGCTTTAACATAGCCATTTGATTCCTGCATATAACATTTATATTTATTGAAAAAGATAGTATAACCCTTATTGATAAGTTGCACAATATAAAGGATACTCCTCTTGAGACCAGGTACTTACAACACATCCATGGTAGGGATATTATTCCCATTATGTAAAGCAAGTGGTGCATCTCCTACACCTTCAATGGGAAGAGCATATTTATTTCCAAAAGTGATGAATTGGTTATGGGTAGGTTGTATATTGGTTAACCAATCATGCCTAATTGTCATGTGTTTAATTATCCTTGAGTCTATATACCAATAATATTTATATTCAATATTAAGCTATTATGTTGCAATGTATTAAGATCAGGGTTATGCATAGCAGCGAATATTCGTCAACATGGCAAATATTTGCATTTTTAAAAATTCAAAATGGTGATTTTGGGGGACCCTATATGTCGGCCCTTTCGCCCAAAATTTTTGGGATTTTTTTTAAGGTTTCGGTTCGTCATTCGTTGATAATACTATTACATTTTTTTTTAAAACTCACCAACACTCCTGCCTAAATTGTGGACCATTTTTACCTTAAATTTCTAAAAAATTTAATTTATCCTGCCCAACCCACAAACTATAACACTATAAATAACTAACATGTTAATGATACTTTTTCACTTAATCGAACTAAAGAGTACATTTGATCTATTGCAGAATTCTACAAAAGTTCTATTGGGTCCATAAACCTATCGATCTGGGTCAAAACTCCACTCAGACCAAAACGAAAGCCATATCTGCACTTGAAATGATAGACAAACACATTTCTTTACCCGAACCAACATTCAAGTTTTGTTATGCACCCGGGCCAAAATTCATCCGCCTTACATAGTTCTTCACACGGACCAACATAAAGACCATTTGCATAGATATGGCTTGACAAAGTTTTAATTCTAGATCGACATCCTATTCCTACTCTATACCCGAATTGACATCCAATATTTGTTCTATACCTGGATTAACATCTGGTCATTATTTTGTAACCGAACCGACATCTGAGATTTGTTCTGTACCTAGACCACCATTTGGTACTAATTGTACACAAACCAAAATTTACACAAACTACGAATGACCTAACACAGGAATGCGACTGATACTATTCTTAAACCAGGCTGACTATTGATATTTTTTCCAACCGCATCTACCTCCAAATATTTTTTTGCACCAGGTACTTTATTTCTTAAAACATTGTGAATTTGTGATGCTATGTTTTTTTGCTTTTTTAGAGAATATGAGTTGAAGCAGTTGTAGAAATAAGATATGTTTTTCTGTCATCTCATTACAGTTTTTATTTTATTATTTTCTAATCATTTATTAAAAATAATTCAATGCTTTGTTTCCCATGTTATTCTCTATTTCGTCTTGTTCTCCATGTTTTTCTGTATTTTCCCTCTTTTTGTTAACATTCTTTGTTTTTATTGAGATATGATTTTCTGTTACAATATTATGAGTGGGTAGTTGCTTTGGTTCTCTAAGGACACTGTGATGCTCTATTTCACATACACAAGTTTTTTCTTACATTGATTTGAATTTGTATATTGATTAGTTTTATGCTCTTCTTATTTACAAGTGCTATCTCCAGTGTAGTGGCAAAAAGAACACAATAAATCATGTCTGGAAACAAGTATGTATTTTCTACCAAACCACCGTCTATTTATTCTAATTACTACATTATATTGAGCCCTCATAGAATTAAAATCTCTTCATTTTATTTTTCTAAATTGAAAAATATTTTCTTTACAAGTAAAATGTCACCTACTGGAAATGCAAAAAAGGGGACCGAATCTCCTGCTGAAAAGAGTATCCTAAATTATTTTAGCAATATATAAAAATACAATGAGTCATCGACATCAAAGCAAATTAAATGTACAAATTATTTTGACTTATGAACAGTTAGTTGTATATTCAATGATTATTTTAATTAATGCTTTCTTTTTCAAATAGTTAACTCACCGTATGTGTCTTTGTCCATATTTCATGATGATATGAATCATATTCTTGTTTGTAACTTTTTTTTTGTAAATCCAAAAATGATAAAGAATATTATTGTATGCTACTATGCAGAATACCCTATTGACCCTGATATGCCTCCACATGAATATATTCCTCTCCAAGATATGCCTTTTAATGAAAATTTTCTTAACAATGACATCCAACAAACACTTGAAGATATTCCTCAAACGAACATGCCAGCTAAAAATGAAAGCGATAAATCAAATACATCAAAATATTCTTTTGAATATTCAAGCAAAAATACTAAAAAGAGAAAGACATCTAACTGGTCTATTGGAAGGGCATTTAAATATGAATTGGCAAAAAAAAATTCATGGATAGAGCCTATCCTTTCAATGGACAACCGATTCGAACAAAAAGAATGTAGATGCAAAATTTGTAGTTAGAAACTAGGTAAGGATCACAGGTTGTAAAATAAGAAAGATACAATAGAAAAACATGTTGGCAAAGTTTAAGTAAAAGTTCGAGAAAGTTATGGTAAAATTAAAAAATAAGTTAAGTGGAAGGATGCATAATAATATATGCATGTCAGATATACAATAGAATATGAAAATCACTTAAAGAAACAACAATATCTTATTGCGAAAGGTGGAACAATTAAATCCCAATTTCAAAAAAATTATAAGACCACTTTAGCTTCAAAAAATTTACAGTTGGTTGTTGTATATAATATTCTCAAAAAGGGTAGAGCCATGTCTAATTTTAGTGATTATAAGCACTTGTTTAAAATAGCCGATGTGCAAAACCTTCCTAGTTCCCATTGGTCAAATCGAAGTGGTTGGGAAATTGTAAAATATCTATCATTAGTTGATAAGGAGGACCTGAGGGAGAAAGTAAAACATTCCAAATTCATATCACTTTCTATGGATGAGGTAATGGTTGTGGACAACACATCATGGATTTGCATTCATGTGTACACATTTCAAAATCATGTAAGGAAGCCTAGTTTACTAGGATTACATAACATGGTGGAAATTTCAAATGCAAAAAACATCTATAATGTAGTTATGAGTAGTTTAAAGGATATTGCAGGAATGAATGATATAGAGATAGCCACAAAGTTAATATACGTCAGATCTGATGGTGCTGCTATAATGCAGGGGCACAAAAATGGTCTTTGTGTTCATCTCCAAACATTAGTTGCCCCATATATGATACCCATTCATTGCATGGCTCATAGAATAAATCTAGCATATAAAATTATGAGCTCTTTTGAAAATGTTTCAAGAGTAGAAGACCTTATTCGTGTAATACATTCTTATTATTCTTGCAGTCCAAAAAGTTTTGTAGAGTTTCAACAATTTCAACTAGGAGTTATAGAAGGAAAAAATTATTAAATATGTGGATACAAGGTGGATTTCAATGTATCAACCTGCACACAAAGTTTTTAAAGAATATCAATCATTAACGGGGTTCATGTACGCAAATCGTAGGGTTGTTGATAAGGGAACATATTTGTTGTTACGTTTGACTGACTTCGAAACCCTTTTAACGTTATGTGGTATTCTTCCAATGTTAAATGAAATGAATAGGTTGATTAAACTTGCACAAGAGAGATCCATCTATATTGTTGATTTCATAAGGATGAGAAAGCAAATATGTGTGATTATTGGTAAGTTATATGTGTCCAAAAAATAATTTGAAGATCCCTTGTGTGATAGTTGGAATACATTGACAAACATAAACAATCCAAAAAGCTTTTTGAAATTTGTCATCAGTGATCATATTTGTATTAATATTCTTGGAAAGATGATACCTTTGTATTTTTTTGAAAGGCAGGCAAGTATAGTTGTTGATAATGTTGAACAAGTTCCTATAACACACAATATATTTGAAGTTGTTTTACACAAAACAAAGACAAATTTGTTTAAAATAGCAGAATTATTGACAAAATAGGTAAAATAATGATTTTAAAGATATGAGTTGCTTGAGGCAATGGGTGTGGTTAACCCCATATTTTGGGGTCCTTGTACTGAATACCATTTTGTATTGAGTTGTTTGTTAAATATATGTTCATACTTATTAAGCATTTCAGTAAAAGTGTGGAAGTCAATGGTGTTGAAATCAAAGGTATACTCAACAAAGATCTTTTAAAACAACAATCATCACATTTTGGTGGAACAATGGTTGAACAAAGGTCACTTTTGAGTAACATCCATGAGACTGGTTCTATTACACATTTATGGTAAAAATTGTATCCAAGTAGGGTCTTACAAGATACTATTAGTAAATATTTTTGTTTATATGAATTATGTCAAACAATGATATTAGGATATGTGGAAGATGAAAGGGTTTTCAATACACTATCTTTCGTTAAATCTAAACTCTGCAACAGGCTGGACAAAAATTTAAAAAATTGTTTGAGAATTTATGTGTCATCGTATCAGTTGAACACATTTTCTTATAATAAGGTATTGGCATATTGGAATTCCCTTGTAGGCAGAAGGGGTACTAGGAATACGAACAATAGTAAGCATAATGATGATTTTGGTGATCATATTGTGGAGACACATATAACTGTTATGCATAATAGTGATTCTAGACAAGTTGATAAGTGTTTGTTTCAACTACCTAATTTGTGAATTTTCCATTATTGTGATTTTCCCAGTATTTCACATTATCAATAATTTTGAATTTATTTGATATCAGATTTCATAATAGTGATTCTGGACAAGCTGAGAATGTTTGTTTCAGCTACTTGATTTGGGATTCTGGATAATCTGAGAAAGTTTATTTATGAATCCCAATGTTGTTTTTGAAATGATTTTAATTGCATTTATATCATAGTATTTTTTTGTTTTAGTTACCTGAATTGTAATTTTTACAAGATTTTACAACCTTGTTCAATATGAATGTGTTTATTTGTCATCACAAGATTGTTTCATCTATCTAAATTGTAACTTTATTCTTTATCACACAGCACTATCTTTCAAATTATATGTTTTATGATTTAAAATATAGAATTCTCTTTCATAATTGATTTACAATATATTTTTCAAAAATATAGTGTATTGATATTAATGTCTGGGATAACTGATTTGAATGATGAATATAGTTTAATCGTTCATTTCATTTTAGATTGTAATTTTGAATATACTTGAATCATTATAAATTTAAAAAAAAACACATGAATATAAATAGAAATAACCAATGAGTGATAGAAGACATATTAACAAAAAAAAAAATTATTAATTGCATAGAAAATATACAATACAAAATTGTTTACAGAACCACAATCCAAAACTTTCTTTCAACAATGAAATGTTTTACAACAAAGCAATTTTTTGAAGGGTGAGCAGGGGTAGATTCAGATACTCCTTGTGCACATGGATTACCTAGACCTTGAGATGCAGTATTTCCTTGTCTATATGCATCTCCTTGAGTTTGAGATGCTCCATGTATATCTGCATCTCATTTAGTTTGATATGCTTATAAAATTGTAGGTTATTTTCCCTTATCTCCTGTACCAATAACCTTCTAAGGTTGTTTTAGTGCTCCCATTTTGATGAGGCCTTCCTCTACCTTTTACCCAGCAACAATCTATCATATTTGGCTGGATCCTCAAGGACTACATGTTCATTTTGTTTAATCTTCTTCTTAAGAAAGATATTTGGATCCATTTTATGCTCGAGGATAATTTATTTTAAATAATTATTATCCTTGATCTTAGTTTGTAAGGTCTCATTCATTGTTGTTGCATTTAAAATTGATTTCTTTATAGCCTCGATATTAACAACCAAGAAATTAACTTGTTTCTGTAAATTCTGGAAATTAACCAGTATAAAAATTAAATAACACCTTAGTTAGTCGAGAGTTATATTACAAAATATAATGATAAATTTGATTGGATCGAAAGTCTCACCTCCGTAGCATCTCTTGCAGCACCAACAATTACAAGTTTCTTATTAGAATTCCATAGGTTGTAATACGCCTGGGCTTTAGCATTTAGGTTCTCTAACTTGCTCAACATAGTTTAAAAATTTTATCATCATAAGAAACATAAGGGTTCACCTATCCTGATTGGGCTTGATGTAGCAACCCAACAAACTTCTCAAGTTGGTTTCTGACAAGGACAAAAATTTCTTCCCTTTTATCATAATTTTAATAACGGGCATTTATTTCCTTGATAAGGATATTTGTTCGCAATTCCCAATCCTTCAATTCATTCACATTTTCAATCAAAACTTCCTGGATCAGTGAATAACAACTATCAAAAATCAACTTATCTTCAGACAAAGTAACTTCTTCATCCTCAAGATCAAGATCGGAGGTTTTAGAAGGAGATAATAAAATTATCTCAGCTTTAGGTTCTTGTTGCAAATTTACAGTTGTTTTTTGTATATAATATTCTCAAAAAGGGTAGAGCCATGTCTAATTTTAGTGATTATAAGCACTTGTTTAAAATAGCCGATGTGCAAAACCTTCCTAGTTCCCATTGGTCAAATCGAAGTGGTTGGGAAATTGTAAAATATCTATCATTAGTTGATAAGGAGGACCTGAGGGAGAAAGTAAAACATTCCAAATTCATATCACTTTCTATGGATGAGGTAATGGTTGTGGACAACACATCATGGATTTGCATTCATGTGTACACATTTCAAAATCATGTAAGGAAGCCTAGTTTACTAGGATTACATAACATGGTGGAAATTTCAAATGCAAAAAACATCTATAATGTAGTTATGAGTAGTTTAAAGGATATTGCAGGAATGAATGATATAGAGATAGCCACAAAGTTAATATACGTCAGATCTGATGGTGCTGCTATAATGCAGGGGCACAAAAATGGTCTTTGTGTTCATCTCCAAACATTAGTTGCCCCATATATGATACCCATTCATTGCATGGCTCATAGAATAAATCTAGCATATAAAATTATGAGCTCTTTTGAAAATGTTTCAAGAGTAGAAGACCTTATTCGTGTAATACATTCTTATTATTCTTGCAGTCCAAAAAGTTTTGTAGAGTTTCAACAATTTCAACTAGGAGTTATAGAAGGAAAAAATTATTAAATATGTGGATACAAGGTGGATTTCAATGAATCAACCTGCACACAAAGTTTTTAAAGAATATCAATCATTAACGGGGTTGATGTACGTAAATCATAGGGTTGTTGATAAGGCAAAAGATCTGTTGTTACGTTTAACTGACTTCAAAACCCTTTTAACGTTATGTGGTATTATTTCAATGTTAAATGAAATGAATAGGTTGATTAAACTTGCACAAGAGAGATCCATCTATATTGTTGATTTCATAAGGATGAGAAATCAAATATGTGTGATTATTGGTAAGTTATATGTGTCCAAAAATGAATTTGAAGATCCCTTGTGTGATTTTTGGAATACATTGACAAACATAAACAATCCAAAAAGCTTTTTGAAATTTGACATCAGTGATCATATTTGTATTAATATTCTTGGAAAGATGATACCTTTGTATTGTTTTGAAAGGCAGGCAAGTATAGTTGTTGATGATGTTGAACAAGTTCCTATAACACACAATAGATTTGAAGTTGTTTTACACAAAACAAAGATAAATTTGTTTAAAATAGCAGAATCATTGACAAAAGAGGTAAAATAACGATTTTAAAGATATGAGTTGCTTGAGGCAATGGGTGTGGTTAACCCCATATTTTGGGGTCCTTGTACTGAATACCATTTTGTATTGATTTGTTTGTTAAATATATGTTCATACTTATTAAGCATTTCAGTAAAAGTATGGAAGTCAATGGTGTTGAAATCAAAGGTATACTTAACAAAGATCTTTTAAAACAACAATCATCACATTTTGGTGGAACAATGGTTGAACAAAGGTCACTTTTGAGTAACATCCATGAGACTGGTTCTATTACACATTTATGGTAAAAATTGTATCCAAGTAGGGTCTTACAAGATACTATTAGTAAATATTTTTGTTTATATGAATTATGTCAAACAATGATATTAGGATATGTGGAAGATGAAAGGGTTTTCAACGCACTATCTTTGGTTAAATCTAAACTTTGCAACAGGTTGGAAAAAAATTTAAAAAATCATTTGAGAATTTATGTGTCATCGTATCAGTTGAACACATTTTCTTATAATAAGGTATTGGCATATTGGAATTCCCTTGTATGCAGAAGGGGTACTAGGAATACGAACAATAACAAGCATAATGATGATTTTAGTGATCATATTGTGGAGACACAGATAACTGTTATGCATAATAGTGATTCTGGACAAGATGATAAGTGTTTGTTTCAACTACCTAATTTGTGAATTTTCCATTATTGTGATTTTCCCAGTATTTCACATTATCAATAAATTTGAATTTATTTGATATCAGATTTCATAATAGTGATTCTGGACAAGCTGAGAATGTTTGTTTCAGCTACTTGATTTGGGATTCTGGATAAGCTGAGAAAGTTTATTTATGAATCCTAGTGTTGTTTTTGAAATAATTTTAATTGCATTTATATCATAGTATTTTTTTGTTTTAGTTACCTGAATTGTAATTTTTACAAGATTTTACAACCTTGTTCAATATGAATGTGTTTATTTGTCATCACAAGATTGTTTCATCTATCTAAATTGTAACTTTATTCTTTATCACATAGCACTATATTTCAAATTATATGTTTTATGATTTAAAATATAGAATTATCTTTCATAATTGATTTACAATATATTTTTCAAAAATATAATGTATTGATATTAATGTATGGGATAACTGAGTTGAATGATGAATATAGTTTAATCGTTCATTTCATTTTAGATTGTAATTTTGAATATAGTTGAATCATTACAAATTAAAAAAAACAACACATGAATATAAATAGAAATAACCAATGAGTGATAGAAGACATATTAACAAAAGCTTTGTTATTAATTGCATAGAAAATATACAATACAAAATTGTTTACAGAACCACAATCCAAAACTTTCTTTCAACAATGAAATGTTTTACAACAAAGCAATTTTTGAAGGGTGAGCAGGGACAAATTCAAATACTCCTTGTGCACATGGATTACCTAGACCTTGAGATGCAATATTTCCTTGTATATATGCATCTCTTTGAGTTTGAGATGCTCCATGTATATCTGCATCTCCTTTAGTTTGATATGCTTCTAAAATTGTAGGTTCTTTTCCCTTATCTCCTGTACCAATAACCTGCTCAGGTTGTTTTAGTGCTCCCATTTTGATGAGGCCTTCCTCTACCTTTTATAAGCTCCCCAGCAACAATCTATCATATTTGGCTGGATCCTCAAGGACTACATGTTCATTTTGTTTAATCTTCTTCTTAAGCAAGATATTTGGATCCATTTTGTGCTTGAGGATAATTTCTTTTAAATAATTATTATCCTTGATCTTAGTCTGTAAGGTCTCATTCATTGTTGTTGCATTTAAAATTGATTTCTTTGTAGCCTCGAGATTAACAATTGTATCCAAGTAGGGTCTTACAATATACTATTAGTAAATATTTTTGTTTATATGAATTATGTCAAACAATGATATTGGGATATGTGGAAGATGAGAGGGTTTTCAATGCACTATCTTTCATTAAATCTAAACTCTGCAACAAGCTGGAAAAAAATTAAAAAAATTGTTTGAGAATTTATGTGTCATCGTATCAGTTGAACACATTTCCTTATAATAAGGTATTGGCATATTGGAATTCCCTTGTAGGCAGAAGGGGTACTGGGAATACGAACAATAACAAGCATAATGATGATTTTATTGATCATATTGTGGAGACACAAATAACTGTTATGCATAATAGTGATTCTGGACAAGCTGATAAGTGTTTGTTTCAACTACCTGATTTGTGAATTTTCCATTATTGTGATTTTCCCAGTATTTCACATTATCAATAAATTTGAATTTATTTGATATCAAATTTCATAATAGTGATTCTGGACAAGCTGAGAATGTTTGTTTCAGCTACTTGATATGGGATTCTGGATAAGCTGAGAAAGTTTATTTATAAATCCCAGTGTTGTTTTTGAAATAATTTTAATTGCATTTATATCATAGTATTTTTTTGTTTTAGTTACCTGAAGTGTAATTTTTACAAGATTTAACAACCTTGTTCAATATGAATGTGTTTATTTGTCATCACAAGATTGTTTCATCTATCTAAATTGTAACTTTATTCTTTATCACACAACACTATCTTTCAAATTATATATTTTATGATTTAAAATATAGAATTATCTTTCATAATTGATTTACAATATATTTTTCAAAAACATAGTGTATTGATATTAATGTATGGGATACCTGATTTGAATGATGAATATAGTTTAATCGTTCATTTCATTTTAGATTGTAATTTAATATACTTGAATCATTACAAATTTAAAAAACAACACATGAATATAAATAGAATTAACCAATGAGTGATAGAAGACATATTAACAAAATATTTTTTTATTAATTGCATAGAAAATATACAATACAAAATTGTTTATAGAACGAAGGACATTTTTCGTAGGACTGCCCAAACTTCCGAACTCGTTTCGGCCATATCTCACTCATCCGGACTCGGATTGAGCTAAAATTTTGAGGGTAGATGCCTGAAAAACCCTAGAACGTCTCCACCAATTTTCATATCATTTGGAGCAACACAGATCCTAGCGCATCCCTATGTGTGAACGACATATTTGGCAAGCGGCTATGCGAGGGTTTCATCTCGGGTTGAGTGCAAGCAGCTCCAGAGGTTGGTTTTTAGGGCCTTCGGGCCCTAGCGGCCAATATTTTTGTGGTTTATGCTCAATATTTTAGCAGGAAATGTTGCAGGGGATACAAGATGGGTTAGAAATTTGTCTTTCAACAGATCATACCGTGAACTTGAGTGACAACGACTTCCAATTTGTCTGCACAAAAGAAAAGTGAAAACCATACCTTTCCACGGCGTCTAGGGCAAGGATTAAAGAGATCACGAAACAAGTTTCAAGCAGTTGATCAAAAAATGGCTCATATCTCAAGTGAATCTGGTGCTAAGGTGCACCCACAAAATAATTCTACTCGTGAAAACCCCTATCAAGGGTAAGAATTTCGAAGACTCAGTCCCAAAAATGAATTTTAGGGATGCCCTTCATGGTGGACAGCCTCAGCCCAATGCTAATATCAATATTAGGGCTTCCCATAAACCTCTAAGAATGCCTAAGATTGATCCCAGGAAAACGGAGTCAGGATGTCTTAAAGCAGCTGATGGAACTCCTATTGTTAAGCTTGATATGGGTAACATTCAGACCGGCATTGAAGATTTGGAAAAAAGAGGACTAATTTGCTCGGTTCGTGGGTTTTCGTCCGAGTCTATCTCGCTTTCAAAGTCTGGGCTGCAAAAAGCTGGAAAACTAAAGGTGAGTTACAAATCTCTATTTATCCAAATGGTTATTTTCTTGTTTTATTTGCTAATAATGAAGATAGAGAGAAAAATTTTCAAGGGGGTCCTTGGTTTTTTGGAAGGGCAGGGCTTTTCATGAAGCCCCGGCATACTAAATTTAAAGTCGAAGAAGAGATGCCTTCTATAGCTCCCGTGTGGGTTAGACTCTTTGGCCTCCCTATTGAATTTTGGAATCCTACTATTTTTTCTTCAATTGGAAACTCTTTAGGAACTTTTATGATGACTCGTTGATTGTACTCAAAATTTTGAACATATTATTTATGCTCGGATTTGTGTTTTAATGGATTTTGACAAACCCCTACCTAAAAAGATCACATTACAATTTGGGGAAGACACTTGGGAGCAAGTAGTGGACTATGAGAACATTCCTTTTCGTTGTAGAATTTGCCATGAATATGGTCATTTGGCCAGTGCTTGCCCAAATAAAATTCCCGATCAAAAGAAAGAAGATATAAACTCAGCAGGTTTCCAAATACCTAAGAAGAAGAACACTAAAAAAAACCAGTTATGAAGGATCAATCAAAGTCATCTCGCTAATATGTTTGAAATCCTTTCCACAAATGATGTCCCAAGTGAGGAAGATGAAATAATGGAAACTGAAATCTTAGAAACACAATTTAAATATGAAGGGAAGAACTCGAGAGACAAACCAACAAATCAAAGGTTTTCAACAAAAAAAAGGAGAAAATTTACACAAGAAAAACAATATTTCAAATGTCAAAACTTCAAATAATGCAGGTCCCAATATAGACTCCGTTGAACCATCTAGTAAAATTTTGGTTGTGTACGAGCATTCTTCAAGGTTAGAAGCCATCTCAGATTCAATTGGAATAAGTCAAGAAACAGGGAAAAAAATTGAAGATGGATTCTAATAAAAAAGTAGGTCGCAAGACCAATCAATATCATATGGTAAAAGAAGGTGAAAAGCTTGTAGAGGAAGGTAAGATTAATGCCCTTCCCAACTTTTTTAGCCCTGGTATTAATGAAGATCATCACTTGGAATATTAGAGGACTCAAAGGGAGTCTTTCAAAACAAAATGAAATTAGAAGAATGATTCGGTAAATCATCCACATCTTGTTTTCCTTCAAGAAACAAAGATGTCAATGGAGGATATGGACTTAATTGCCAATAAAATTTGGCCAACTAGAAAAGTGGTTTCCCTCGGTTCCCAAGGGACTTCGGGTGGCATTGCTTGTCTTTGGGATCCAAAAGAGGTAGTTATTCACCATATGGTTGGCAGTTGGGGTTTGTTGGCTATAGCTATTCAAAGTAGACATTCCAACCAGATTATGCTCTGCATTACTGTTTATGCTCCGACTTCTTTGGAGGAAAAAAGAAGACAATGGAAGGATATTACTCATATTATCTCTCATTTTCCTAAAGCTTGGATCTTGATCGGAGGAGATTTCAATACCATCCTCTCTCTGGATGAGAAAAGGGGGGGAAATAGAAATTTGGACAAAAGCACTGACCTCATGAGCGAATATATTGCAAACCTCCATCTTGTGGATATCCAACCGGATAATGGCCTTATGACTTGGTCTAACAGAAGGCAAGGCTTAGCTTGTATAATGGAGAGATTGGATAGGTTTTTGCTCTCTAAAAATTTCTTAATCCATGGTCACATTCCTAAAGTGAAGACTCTTAATAATGTCGGTTCATTCGGCTCATTGCCCGCATGGTGGAAATGTGGAAAACCAATGTGAGTTTCTCTCCTTTTCATTTTCAATTAATGTGGCTTAGAGACATTTCCTTCAGACCTCATGTGCAACAATGGTGGAAGGAAGGTAAACCTAGGCATGGGACTAAGATGTTCTATTTTGCCAAAAGACTGCAATACATTAAATCCAAAATCAAGACTTGGAACTGGAAAGAGTTTGGGGATGTTCATAAAAAAAACATGAAGTTATTGCTCATCTTGAAAATTTGAATAAGAAAATCCGTTTAGATGGCCTCACAGAGAAGAGAAGTGCAGATGAAATTAAACTCACAACTCAGCTAGAGGAATGGGAAAAAAGAGAAGAAATCTTATGGAAGCAAAAATCTAGAATTCAATGGCTCAAAGAAGGAGATCGAAACACAAATTTCTTCCACAAATCTCTTCTAGCTCGAAGATCTCACAACTTTATTTCTTCCTTAAAATCAGATTCTGGAGATGTTGTTTATACTTGGGATGGCATGAACTCTATTGTTGTTGATTACTTTTCCAATATTTTTGCCGCTACTCCCCTTGACTCAGCTTCACAATATAATGTTCTTCAAGCAATCCCTTCTCTTATCACTTTCGAGGAGAACTCTATTTTGACTGCTCCTGTTACTATCAATGAGCTTCAACAAGTAGTTTTTAAAATGCAAAAAGGGAAAACCCTGTGTCCTGATGGTTTTCCTATTGAGTTCTACCAAGAGTTCTGGGATATCCTTCATGTTGATTTATTAGAGGTGGTGGAAGAAGCCAGGAAAGCCAAAGAAATTTTGAAGGTTATCAATAAAACTTATATTACTCTTGTTCCAAAAGCTCAAGAGGTTGATCATATCTCAGCTTTTAGACCTATTGCTTTATGTAATGTTCTTCTCAAAATCATTACTAAAATCATGGCAGAAAGGTTGAAGCCTCTTTTGCATAAGATTATTTCCCGGAGCAAGGGGGTTATGTGGAAGGACGTCAAATAGTAGATGAGATAGTTCTTGCTCAGGAAGCCATCCATTCCATGGATATGCAAAATTCTCCTTCCATGTTCATTCGGTTAGACTTATCCAAAGCTTATGACAGAGTGGATTGGCACTTCCTTATCAAAGTTTTGAGGCAATTTGGTTTCTCTAAGGATTGGATGGATTGGATTATGGGATGTATCTCTTCAGTTTCCTACTTAGTTCTTATCAATGGTAGGCCTTCTCAGTATTTCCCAGCTTCTAGAGGTATTAGGCAAGGTGACCCGCTATCCCCTTATTTATTCATCATTCTTGTTGAATGCTTGGGTAGGACTATAACCAAAAAGAGGGAAAACAAAACCCTTGAGGGAGTTACCATTGCTCATGGAGCTAGACCTATCTCTCATCTTCAATTTGTGGATGACTCTACTCTTTTAGGTAAAGCTACAGTTAAGGAAGCTTCTAATATTAAGCAAATCATTAGCTATTTTTCTAAGGCTATCGGGCAGTTGATCAATGAAGACAAATCTAAAGTTATTTTCTTTCACCGCTCTGCTAGACAGGAATCCATGGTCTTGGATAAACTAAGATATAAGAAGACCTCTCTTCCAATCACTTATTTAGGTATTCCCATAAATATTCAAAGGCAAAAAAATAAATATTGGAATTGGTTGTTGGACAAAGTCAAGAAGAAAATTGGAAAGTGGACCAACAAGTGGCTTTCTTCTGGGGGTAGAATCACCTTGGTAAAATCAGTCCTTCAAGCTATTCCTATTTATGTTTCTTCCATTTTGAATATCCCAAAGGTTGTTCTTCGAGAATTGGATCAAATCAGTCATCGTTTCCTTTGGAGTGGTACTAAGGAGAAAAGAAAATGGGCCTTGGTGAAATGGGATACTTTATGTCTTCCTAAGAGTGAAGGGGGTTAGGATTACGGTCTTCAATTAATAACAACAAAGCTTTAGCTGCTAAATTATATTGGAGGATGTTGCATAACCCCAATGCTCTTTGGGCCAATAATCTCCGTGCTAAATATGCCGAGAACAAAAGTCCCGAAGACCTTGTTCGCTATCAACTTCCTACCAAAGGTTCTCCCATTTTAGCAGCTCTTAAGACTCGGTGAGGATTTGATAAAGAAAAAATTATTTTGGATCATTCATAATGGTCAACATGCAAATTTTTGGACAGATTCTTGGGATGGTCACAAGCCTTTGATAACTCAGTTTCCCGATTGGAGGCCTTGGATGGAGGAGCTTCACCGAGCTAATTGGATAAAGGTGGCTAATTACTATCGGTACCATACTGGTAATTCAAAGGTTGGTAGATATTGGATCCCTATTGAGGACTCGGCCTATTCAAATCTAGGAAAGGCAAAGACAAGATATCCAAGGCATCCTTCATATGAGATCCCTCTCTTGGTCCCATGAAAAAGATTGTTTTGGATGGAACAACACTACTAAGGGTGAGTATTCAGTTGCTCAAGGTTATTTGACCTTATGCCATAATAATCCCAACCATTCTTCTCACATATTTTCTCGATTGTGGGCTCAAAAGCTCTGGCCTAAGGTGAGGTTCTTTAATTGGCTTTTATTGCATCGTAGGGTGCTTACCGGTGAGCAACTTATGAAGCATGGTTTTCATGGCCCTTTTAGATGTGAAATGTGTGAAGAGAATGTAGAAAATATCAACCATATTTTTATTGAGTGTACTTTAGCCTCTCAGCTATGGAGGAGAATGGCCACTTTACTTGGCTTACAAGTGGTCCAATTTTTTTACTTTTGAACAACTTTGGAGGGATTGGCCTAATCAAGAGGGTGTTGATCATTTTATTAGGCAGCTTAGTTTGGATGGGTTCTACCATTCTTCTTTGGAATATTTGGAATGAAAGGAACAACCAAATTTTTAATCAAGATAGGAAGGATATTCACTATATTTGGCAAAATACCATAGCCAACTTAGTTGAATCAGTCCATCATCTCCTTAATCACCCCCAAAACTCCCACCAAAGATGGGATCAAGTGATGCAAATATTGAAGATTAAACCTTCTAAGGGCAACCAACTTAAAGGGAATGTGAGTATTAGTAAGATGGATAGGAATAGAAATTGGCAACCTCCTCCTAAGGATTTTGGAAAAGTCAATACTGATGGAGCCTCTAGAGGGAACCCCGGAAAAGCCAAGTGTGGGAGGAATTGGTAGACTTTCAGATGGCTCCCCGGTTTTTACTTTTGCTGAGAATTTGGGTATTCTTTCCAATAACCTTGCTGAGGGGTATGGTATCCTCAGAGGCCTTCAAGAGGCTACTAAGGTTGGATGGGAAAAGGTGTTAGTTGAGTCTGACTCTCAACTTATGATTAATCTCTTGAAGAATCCTTCTAAGAATCATAAGGTGGATTGGAGAATAAAAAGAATTATTGAGAAGATTCAATTAATCCGGATGGGATTTTTGAAAGTTGATTACAATCATGTGGTCAGAGATCAAAACAAGAGTGCTGATGCTTTAGCTAATTGGGCTTTGGACAAAGGTGATCTTACTTGTTATGGCCACCCTCCTATATGGTGGGCTTCTCAAATTAGGGAAGCTCTTCTTTCTATCATTTCTTTGGATGGCTCCAGTTTCGAAGGTACCTAGTTTCTTCTTGTTTTTTTTTTTGCTTCTCTTTGGTTCATTCAGTTTTTTTTAGTTCCCTAGCTCATTCTATTCTTTATTTTGTTTCCTCTGTTGATTCTTGCCTTAATAGTCTTCTCGGTCTAGATAGGTCATTGTTTTGTTCATTTTTTATTTCTTTTTTCTTTTTTTTTTTTTTGTTTAGTTTTTTAAGGTGGGTGGGTTTTTTTATTTTGTTTTGTTTTTGTGTTCTTTGTGTTGTTTTTTGTTGTTCTTGTGTTTTTGTTGTTTTGTTTTTTTTTTATGTTTTTTGTTATTGTTCTTGTGTTTTTTTCGTTCTTGTTCTTGGGTTTCTCTTTGTTTGTGTTATTTCGTGTTTTTATGTGTGAGTGTTTTCTATGTTTTTTGTTTTTGTTTATTGTCTCATTGTTGGTTGTTTTTTATTTTTATTTTTATTTTATTTTTTAATTTTTTAGGTTTTGGTTGTGTTTATTTTTCATGTTTTTTTTTGGGTTATGTCTTTGTAGTGTTCCTGTTGTTTTTGTCTTGTTTGTGTTTTGTTATGTGGTTCTTGTGTTTTTCTATGTGGTTTGTGTTGTGGTTTCTTTTATCTTATTGTGCGTGTTTGGTTGTGCTTTTGTTTTTGACACACTCAAGGAGCATGTTTTTTATTTTATTTTATTATTTTTGTTGTTATTTACTTATTTTTAAATTGGTTTTGTGTGTTTGTTTGCTCCTTGAGTATGTCAAAGGTGGTAGGCCAGGTCCGAGTCCTGGGCATTTTTGGCGGGATGGATACCCCTGCCTCCTTGGGTCTTACCCGAAAGTGGCATCCCTTTTGGGATGTTTTCCACAAATAAAAAAAAAAAATTGTTTACAGAACCACAATCCAAAACTTTCTTTCAAAAATGAAATGTTTTACAACAAAGCAATTTTTTGAAGGGTGAGCAGGGGCAGATTCAGATACTCCTTGTGCACATGCATTACCTAGACCTTGAGATGCAGTATTTCCTTGTATATATGCATTTCCTTAAGTTTGAGATGCTCCATGTATATCTGCATCTCCTTTAGTTTGATATGCTTCTAAAATTGTAGGTTATTTTCCCTTATCTCCTGTACCAATAACCTTCTCAGGTTGTTTTAGTGCTCCCATTTTGATGAGGCCTTCCTCTAAATTTTATAATCTTCCCAACAACAATCTATCATATTTGGTTGGATCCTCAAGGACTACATGTTCATTTTGTTTAATCTTCTTCTTAAGCAAGATATTTGGATCCATTTTGTGCTCGAGGATAATTTATTTTAAATAATTATTATCCTTGATATTATTCTATAAGGTCTCATTTATTTTTGTTGCATTTAAAATTTATTTCTTTGTAGCCTCGAGATTAACAACCAAGAAATTAACTTGTTTTTGTAAATTCTGGAAATTAACCAGTATAAAAATTAAATAACACCTTAGTTAGTCGAGAGTTATATTACAAAATATAATGATAAATTTGATTGGATCGAAAGTCTCACCTCCGTAGCATCTCTTGCAGTACCAACAATTACAACTTTCTTCTTATTAGAATTCCATAGGTTGTAATACGCCTAGGCTTTAGCATTTAGGTTCTCTAACTTGCTCAACATAGTCTTTAAAATTTTATCATCATAAGAAACATAAGGGTTCACCTATCCTAATTGGGCTTGATGTAGCAACCTAGAAAAATTCTCAAGTTGGTTTCTGACAAGGAAAAAAATTTCTTCCCTTTTTATCATAATTTTTATAACGGGCGTTTATTTCCTTGATAAGGATATTTGCTCGTAATTCCCAATCCTTCAATTCATTCACATTTTCAATCAAAACTTCTTGGATCAATGAATAACAACTATCAAAAATCAACTTATCTTCAGACAGAGTAACTTCTTCATCCTCAAGATCAGGATCGGAGGTTTTAGAAGGAGACAATAAAATTATCTCGGGTTTAGGTTCTTGTTTCAAATTTACAGTTGGTGTTTGTATATAATATTTTCAAAAAGGGTAAAGCCATGTCTAATTTTAGTGATTATAAGCACTTGTTTGAAATATTCGATATGCAAAACCTTCCTAGTTCTCATTGGTCAGATCGAAGTGGTTGGGAAATGGTAAAATATCTATCATTAGTTGATAAGGAGGACCTGAGGGAGAAAGTAAAATATTCCAAATTCATATCACATTCTATGGATGAGGTAATGGTTTTGGACAACACATCATGGATTTGCATGCATGTGTACACATTTCAAAATCATGTAAGGCATCCTAGTTTACTAGGATTACATAAGATGGTGGAAATTTCAAATACATAAAACATATATAATGTAGTTATGAGTAGTTTAAAGGATATTGTAGGAATGAATGATATAGAGATAGCCACAAAGTTAATATACGTCAGATATCATGGTGTTGCTATAATGCAAGGGCATAGGAATGGTCTTTGTGTTCATCTTCAAACATTAGTTGCCCCATATATGATACCCATTCATTGCATGGCTCATAGAATAAATCTAGCATATAAAATTGTGAGCTCTTTTGAAAATGTTACGAGAGTAGAAGACCTTATTCGTGTAATACATTCTTACTATTCTTGCAGTCCAAAAAGGTTTGTAGAGTTTCAACGGTTTCAACTAGGAGTTATAGAAGGAAAAAATTATTAAAAAATGTGGATACAAGGTGGATTTCAATGTATCAACCTGCACACAAAGTTTTTAAATAATATCCATCATTAACGGGGTTGATATACATAAATCGTAGGGTTGTTGATAAGGGAAAATATTTGTTGTTACGTTTGACTGACTTCGAAACCCTTTTAACATTATGTGGTATTCTTCCAATGTTACATGAAATGAATAGGTTGATTAAACTTGCACAAGAGAGATCCATCTATATTGTTGATTTCATAAGGATTAGAAAGCAAATATGTGTGATTATTGGTAAGTTATATGTGTCCAAAAAATAATTTGAAGATCCCTTTTGTGATAGTTGGAATACATTGACAAACATAAACAATCCAAAAAGCTTTTTGAAATTTGACATCAGTGATCATATTTGTATTAAAATTCTTGGAAAGATGATACATTTGTATTGTTTTGAAAGACAGGCAAGTATAGTTGTTGATGTTGTTGAACAATTTCCTATAACACACAATATATTTGAATTTGTTTTACACAAAACAAAGACGAATTTATTTAAAATAGCAGAATCATTGATAAAAGAGGTAAAATAACGATTTTAAAGATATGAGTTGCTTGAGGCAATGGGTGTGGTTAACCCCATATTTTGGGGTCCTTGTACTGAATACCATTTTGTATTGAGTTGTTTGTTAAATATATGTTCATACTTATTAAGCATTTCAATAAAAGTGTGGAAGTCAATTGTGTTGAAATCAAAGGTATACTCAACAAAGATCTTTTAAAACAGCAATCATGACATTTTTATGGAATAATGGTTGAACAAAGGTCACTTTTGAGTAACATCCATGAGACTGGTTCTATTACACATTTGTGGTAAAAATTGTATCCAAGTAGTGTCTTACAAGATACTATTAGTGAATATTTTTGTTTATATGAATTATGTCAAACAATGATATTGGGATCTGTGGAAGATGAGAGGGTTTTCAATGCACTATCTTTCATTAAATCTAAACTCTACAACAGACTGAACAAAAATTTAAAAAAAAAATTGAGAATTTATGTGTCATCGTATTAGTTGAACACATTTCCTTATAATAAGTTATTGGCATATTGGAATTCCCTTGTAGGTAGAAGGGGTATTGGGAATACGAACAATAACAAGCATAATGATGATTTTAGTAATCATATTGTGGAGACACAGATAACTACTATGCATAATAGTGATTCTGGACAAGCTGATAAGTGTTTGTTTCAACTACATGATTTCTGAATTTTCCAATATTGTGATTTTCCCAGTATTTCACATTATCAATAAATTTGAATTTATTTGATATCAGATTTCACTATAGTGATTCTAGACAAGCTGAGAATGTTTGTTTCAGCTACTTGATTTGGGATTCTGGATAAGCTAAGAAAGTTTATTTATGAATCCTAGTGTTGTTTTTGAAATAATTTTAATTGCATTTATATCATAGTATTTTTTTGTTTTAGTAACCTGAATTATAATTTTTACAATATTTTACAACCTTATTCAATATGAATGTGTTTATTTGTCATCACAAGATTGTTTCATCTATCTGAATTGTAACTTTATTCTTTATCACACAGCACTATCTTTCAAATTATATGTTTTATGATTTAAAATATAGAATTCTCTTTCATAATTGATTTACAATATATTTTTCAAAAATATAGTGTATTGGTATTAATGTATGGGATAACTGAGTTGAATGATGAATCTAGTTTAATCGTTCATTTCATTTTATATTGTAATTTTGAATATAGTTGAATCATTACAAATTTAAAAAACAACACATGAATATAAATAGAAATAACCAATGAGTGATAGAATACATATTAACAAAAGCTTTTTTTATTAATTGCATAGAAAATATATAGTACAAAATTGTTTACAGAACCAAAATCTAAAACTTTATTTCAACAATGAAATGTTTTACAACAAAGTAATTTTTTGAAGGGTGAGTAGGGGTAGATTCAGATACTCCTTGTGCACATGGATTACCTAGACCTTGATATTCAGTCTTTCCTTGTATATTTGCATCTCCTTGAGTTTGAGATGCTCCATCTATATCTGCATCTCCTTTAGTTTGATATGCTTCTAAAATTGTAGGTTCTTTTCCCTTATCTCTTGTACCAATAACTTTCTCAGGTTGTTTTAGTGCTCCCATTTTGATGAGGCCTTCCTCTACCTTTTATAAGATCTCCAGCAACAATCTATCATATTTGGCTGGTCCTCAAGGACTACATGTTCATTTTGTTTAATCTTCTTCTTAAACAAGATATTTGGATCCATTTTGTGCTCGAGGATAATTTCTTTTAAATAATTATTATCCCTGATCTTAGTCTGTAAGGTCTCATTCATTGTTGTTGCATTTAAAATTGATTTCTTTGTAGCCTCGAGATTAACATCCAAGAAATTAACTTGTTTCTATAAATTTTGGAAATTAACCTGTATAAAAATTAAATAACACCTTAGTTAGTCGAGAGTTATATTACAAAAGATAATGATAAATTTGATTGGATCGAAAGTCTCACCTTCGTAGCATCTCTTGCAGCACCAACAATTAAAACTTTCTTCTTATTAGAATTCCATAGGTTGTAATATGTCTGGGCTTTAGCATTTAGGTTCTCTAACTTGCTCAACATAGTCTTTAAAATTGTATCATCATAAAAAACATAAGGGTTCATCTATCTTGATTGGGCTTGATGTAGCAACCCAGCAAACTTCTCAGGTTGGTTTCTGACAAGGACAAAAATTTCTTCCCTTTTATCATAATTTTTATAATGGGCATTTATTTCCTTGATAAGGATATTTGCTCGTAATTCACAATCCTTCAATTCATTCACATTTTCAATCAAAACTTCCTGGATCAGTGAATAACAACTATCAAAAATCAACTTATCTTCAAACAAAGTAACTTCTTCATCCTCAGGATCAGGATCGAAGGTGTTAGAAGGAGATAATGAAATTATCTCAGCTTCAGGTTCTTGTTGTAAATTTACCATCTCTGACACTTTTAATCTAAATCAAAGGTCGAAACATATTTTAAAGAAACACTATTTGTTTAAAATGACAACGATGGAAATCCAGATGTCTATCCCTATGTGTATGATTGAGTGTGTCCTACCCGTGATCTCGATCCATCAAGATTTTTTCTAATAATTTTACCTTGCATTAATTTTTGTTTTTGAGATTTTTGTGCTGCTTGTGGTGGTGCTAGTGGACCTGGTGGTGCTGGTTGTGGCATAATTTTCTTCCTTATTTCATGAAATTATGGGGAGGGACCTAAATATATTATAATAAAATATTATTAAACAAATTTAAAGGAGATAAAATTTATAATTAACAATTAAAAAACTAAGGTCTGAGGTGTAGATCAATTGGTCTGGCAAAATCCCGTAAGGGGGGCAGAGGTCCAAGGTTCAAATCTTGGGCCTCATCGGATTGAATGCTTGTCCATTTCTTGGTACTTTCAGTGGTGTAAAAGGTTTAAAATGATTATGTTATGGTGGTTATAGGGGCAGATTACATGAAGATCTATGCGGTGGCTTTCGAGATAGACACCATAGAATACTGTGGCAGCCATAAAATTTGGATAACCTACCCAGATTCATGACGACTACCGATTCCACCATGTAAATTAAAAAAACAATTAAAAAACTCACATACCCAATGAACAGATCTCGTGTTGCCCTTCAGCCTGTAGAGACAACTGGGTACGAGTGTTTGTGATGGTTTGGCGTAAAAATGAAAAATATACCAAAAAAAAAAATTTGATATAATTTCAACTAAATAGAAATGGTAATTAATAAATAAAAACTTGAACAGTAAACTTACCCATCATTGGTGCGACATAATTGGATTCACCTTCCATGGAATTTGCTTTCACATGTTGGTGAGAAATGGGAGAAGAAGTTGGCTTCTACCATTTATGAGGTCTTTGTGGTTGAAATTAAATCATTGTGCTTTTTGAATCACCATCGTCCTTTGGCATGTGAATTCTAACACCAACATCCTTTTTCATGAGATGGCTACCTTACTCTACATTTAGATGCAAAAAAAAAGTTAAAATATAAATTAAAAACATCCTAAAATATAAAAATTATTATTGGTGAAAAATAGAATAATTACCTTCAACTCTTTGAAAGTCATAGAAATCCTTTGTAATTTAGCGTGTAATACAATTGGTGAACCAGTATCCTACAAATTATGAAAACTTTTATAATAAAGAGCTAAAATGTAATTTACCGAGGCAACCATGTGAGGTTTGTCTAATTGTCTTGTCTTAACAATATAGAGTTTTGATCTGATTCGATCAGAAATATATGTACACCAATCGAATCTCTCATGGTACTCTAAACAACAAATAATATAAGCCAATGACCATAATGGAATCTTTGATCTTCCAAGCAGAAATAGTCTTGCTTGGAAAAATTTAAGAATTACCTTGAAATCATTGTTTCAAACAGAGTTATTGGTTAACCCTCTCTTGGACTTCACTGTAGAGGCTGCAAAAAAATAATTAGGTGACAACAAATTTTAAATTATGAAATTTAAGATAATTAATTGAAGAGAATTATACCTGAAAACAATTTCAAATAGATATCAAAATGCTCCACTAGGAAAGCCTTATCATTCTTTGAGAGAAATAGCTTCTATGTAACTGCATTGAGACCCTTCTATGGAAGTCCTGTCAATCTCTAGATATCAGAGGGTTTGATTGTAAAATATATTTTTTGATTCTGTCAATATAGTAACAGTCCCAATATCATTATCGTAAGAATCGATTATATTGTGTAGAACAAATAGAATCCAAACCCCAAAAACTTGCACTCTGAACCCATTTATGGTCTATCCCATCTGTCCCCGCTAAGTACTTTGAAAATGCAACACAACTTTGATTTTTGAATGAAATTTTATGTGTGGTTGTTGACATGGTTGCCATCACTCTAGAAATGTGTGGGGTAATGGTCTCATGGGGAAGGGAAGTGTTAGAAGATTCGCTCTGATCTTGTGCAATGGGAAAAAGTCTAAAAAAATAACTATTGATGTCTTTTTATAGACGAGACTAAGTGGGGTGGACACGTGGCAGCATGTTATTAGACATGCATGTGGGGTGGAAACATGGCAGCATGTTAATGGATATGTGTGTGGCAGTGTCTATCTGCATTACTGCACTTAGCCTGTCTGCATTACTACAACCGATCCACCTAAATTTTTGCAACCAATCCATTTGTATTTTTGCATCCAACCCATCTGTATTTATTCACCCGATCCATTTACATTTCTTCACCCAGTATTTCTATATTGCTACACCCTATCCATATACAATACTTCACCCAATCTATTTGTATTTCTACACCCAGTCCGTTTGCATTATCAGTTTCACCTGATCTGTCTACTTTACTTGGTCATATTTAGTTATCCACCTGATCCATCTGTTGGGTCCTTCTTCCACTCGGTGTGTCTACCAGGTACTTCTTCCACCCAAACCATTACTTCATTCTTTCTTTGCACATGACCTGTTTGATGGATTAGTTTTTCACCCGATCTGAGATTGAATCATGTGTTGCACCCAGTCTGAGCCCAGATCTTGTTTTACACCTAGTCAAAACCTGGATCTTGTTTTGCACCTGTTATGAACCCGATCTTGTTTTACACCCAACTCGACAAAACCAAAAATATTCAACTCGACAAATTTTTACAATTTTTTATTAAAATGTAAGGTAATTCACCATTTCCTTCGACCTGAGGTTGGCCAGGATTTTCCATGGTTTCAAAATGGATTCACCAATTTTTTTACAAGTACATTTTGGTCGACCCCTTATGCATAACCCTAGATTATACCATAACACAAAATGGTGATACAACATAGAGGAAAATAGTACAAGCCTTAGCCTATTGAATAATAGATATAGACCATATTTTCTCATGGATTACAATGCATATATAGTAAAAGAGGAGGCATTAGGGTTTTAGAGAGGAAAACCTAACCCTAAACTATGCACATGTAGGAAGGAAACCCTAACCCTAAGCACATGCAACCCATGAAAGTGCATAGGCAAAGTGCACATTAAAATATTCTAACACATGTTTGGTTGGAAAGGCCATGGTAGTTTAATATAAAGGTGGTGCATGATGGTAGGGTGAACATCTACACTATTTTAAAGGATGGAAAGAGGTACACATTAATTCCATTGAAATGCAAAGGAGACAAAGTGGATGATATTCCTAAAGTGTGCTTGATCATAGGAAAAAAAATTGAAGGGAATGAAGAAGGAGAAAGTATGTTTGGCTTTCATTGTTAAATTTATAGAATATGAAACAACAAACAATATGGATAAAATTCCACATGAAATGAAGGATTTGTTGGAGGAATATGGAGATATTCTTTTAGAGGAGTTGTTGAACAAGTTTCCACCTATGAGGGGTATTAGTCATCACATAGATTTTATTCTTAGATCAAGCTTAACTAATTAGGCAACATATAGTATAACACCTATAGAGAATGAAGGTATGGAAGAGGCTTATAAGGAATGTTGTGAAACATTGAAGATGGAATTTCAGTGGAAAAGGAAAAGAAATGATGTATTGAAGATATTGAATTATTGTCAAAGATCTTCAATTGAATGGTGAAAAATTACATGATCTATGCAATTAGTGGGAAGAATCTCATGTATTTATAGAGATATTAGCATGTCAAAAATCTGAGTTGTTATAGAAATTACTAATATTAGAGTCATAGTAATAGGAATATCAATCCAAAGTAAATGTTGAAAACCCTACTTTGGAGTCATCATATAAAAGGAAGAATAAAGAAGTTGCTTGTCTAAAGGGACAATTACAAGTAAAACAAAAAATATATGAGAAAATCCATCAAGAATTAACCCAACATGAGAGAAAATTTGAGACAATAAGATCCAAATGTAAGTTTTTGAAATCTCTTGAAGAAAATAGCTCAATGATGTAATATTTTCAAAGGAAGTAAGAACAGCTATAGAGTTTATTTAAATCATAAGGTATTCTTTAGAATCATATTCTTCAAAAGAAACAAAGATATATTTAAGAAGTCCAAAATGTTAGAGAGGATTTATAGGAAGCAAGTGCATCTATGCATGCAAAAGAACAAAGAGAAAATAAACTTCAAGAATGAGTTGAAAATGTTGTAAGAAATACTTGAGAAAAATCAAGCTATCCATTTTGCCTCAAAAGTTAATATTGAAGTATACCAACACCAATTGTAAAAAATATAGAAATAACTATTAGAATCCAAATAAGTAGTGGTTCATTCACAAGAGAAAAATAATATTAACATAAATGTTTTCCTTAATGTAATAAAGGTCAAATATAGAAAGATAGAGGAGAAAATACGAAACAATGCATTTTGAGAAAAAGTTTAATGGACTAAGCCAACAAGAGGAGAGTGGTTGCAATTGTAGTCGGAGTACAACCAATTATCAAATTAGAAAATAAGGAATCATGAATCTTTGAGTGTTGCTATGCAAAAGTTGATTCAATTACAAATCAACTTTTAGAGAAATATCAAGAAATATATTCGCTTCATATATGCCTTGAAAATAAAGAAGTTGATATGGGTAAGCTAAGTAAGGAAAGTGAAGCACTCATTGCAAAGAAGAGTGTCATTGTTTACTCCATTAAAGTTTAGAAGGAAAATATACAAAGCTAATTAAGAAGTATGAACAAAAAAAATTGGCTATACAATGGGCATGCATTAAAAGAGAAGTTATAGATTTAGAATTGGCTAGTTGATATCAATAATATTGTAGGATTGTGACAAAATTTAAAAAATGGTGATATAATTCAAGAAGAAATATCAAAGGCTAAAAGGATGATAAATCAATTGGAGAGTTTTCTTGAATAATCCAAGTCATCTCTTAAATACAAGGAATAAATAATATATGAAGTTGAGATTATAGTTGAATAACTTAGAAATAAGGTTTTGGTTGTTAAACTAGTGTAACCACCAAAAAGGCTCACACCTGGTCTAACTATTGCAATTGATAAAAGATAAACAAATAGGCATGCATAAATTGACAACAAGAAATGAAACGAATACAAGGAATCCTTTATTAATTTCAATGGAGTCAAATTACATATTCGTCCCTCTTAGGGATACCCATTTGATACATCAATTACAATAGCGTCTAATCCCTCTCAAGGGTAGATGTGAATCAAATGCCTTCTAGGGTGACACGAACTGCTCTAGGGTGTCGATGACCCTCTTCTCCATGATTAGAGGCATTTGTTGCCTTGCATCCCAAAACCCTGTTAGTCCTGCATGCAATAAACAACAAGAAACATTAAAAACAAAGGAGGCCTCTCTTGATGAGGCCTTTAAAAGGATATTTCACAAAAAGATGCCATAACAAGCATGTAATCAAGAAAACAAATAAAACATAGTAAACCTATATTAATCATGAAATGTTGCCATCAAACATGTGCAAGAAAGCAAATACTATCTATCTATTGGGTTAGTTTATCAAATAGAAAGCATAAATGCATGAAATAACCCATAATTGCACTAATTACCAAATTGACAAAATGAAGGTAAATCTACTTTAAATGCTTAATTCCACCGGTTATATGTCTCTAAAATGCCAATTAAACCTATACTAAGCATAATATGATCTAATTAATTAATCTACAGAAAAGAGCACAAGGGGATCTATAGTCATTTGCTCACCGCGGGTCTGATGCACGGGTGGCACTGTTCACCGTGGCTGACAGCCGTGATGGAGCTCTGAGTAAATTTGCCCTCCAAATCAAGGCTTTCTCTCTGATCCACCTTGTCAAATTGATGTCCAAGGGTCGCCTCTGTGTCCTCTGATAGGTTTGGTGGTTGAATTGTTCAGATGGTGCACCAATTGCATGAATTGACGTTTCTTGGCTCTCCTAGGCTCCTAGGGCTTCCATGGCAATTTGATCTCCAATTGGGTAGCAAAAGTGTCCCTCTCAATGCATGTAGTTGGCTATGCAATTTGACAGGGCTTCACTACTCAATTGAATATGCTTCTCTCTAGACTTATCCCCAATTTGGAGGGGGATCTTATAGCATTGGCCTAGGGCTAGGGGTGGCTTCCTCATGAAGCCAAGATCAATATTGGGTAGTTGAGCTTGTTGGATGGAAGGATCCAGAACCTTCCTCGCTCAAACCACTCCAATATACAACCAATTGGTCATTGCAACCAACTTTGGGTCGGATGAAGGCCAACTGATTCTGAGTGCTGACCATGGATGACATGCGTGGTGAGCACTACTAACCATGGGTGTCAGCAACGGCTAGCACTGACTAGGCAAAGGTGCCCAATTGAGTGGTAAAAACCACTGCTATACCTTGGATCTATCCAAAGGTCTTCCATATGGTCTTCTAGCATGTCCCATATGAGTAGTCACCTCGGCATGATGTATTTTAGGTGTCTACAGATGCCCCTTTTGAGATGCATTGTGATTTTGAACAACGTTGAGCAAAACTAGACCTCCTAAAATGATGTCGTAGGTTGGATGATGATCATTGATCTGATCAACATTAGATGCCCCGAGTCCAGAAAAAGGATGTGCATCCTCGAATCATTGCTTCTAACTCGATAGAAGGCTTAAATTTGAAAAAGTTTGCACTCATCATCAGACATTCGGATAGCATCAATGCCAAGTAGGCTTTCATGCCTGTCAATCCGAAAGGAAGAGAGTTACAAACTAACTATCATATTTGCTATTTTCCCCAAGCAAAGGGGTAAGCTTATGATAGTCTTTAGCAATGATTCGCAAGGATGAATGCAATTTTGACAAGATCAAGGGATCTACTATTGAATTTGATTATGATTTGATATTATGACTACCCCCTCAAGCGACGAGGTCGCTTGACCACTATGAATGATCTTTGAACAAATTAAGATTTAGCATTTGAATACTTGGCAAGGCCTAATCAGCTATGATTACACCATTTAGAATAATTGCATATTCCTATCCCATGGAGCGGTCCAGCCATGAAGGCCTTCTTAGGGAATCGAAATGATAGCAATGTCCATTAGGCTTGTAGTGAATCATAATGTCGATGATATGCTAAAAAGTGTCATAGGAGAATTATGATGAATATCTCATTCCCGTGGAGCAGTCCGACTATGTAGGCCTTCTTAGGGATTGAAATGAAACATAACAATTCAGAAATGATGAATTTGCCCCAAATGTCCTTATGGTAATTTACTCATCTTGTCGGATTGCATGGATCGCAAGTCGTTGCAACCACCAAGTGTATAGGGTAAATAACTGAATACGAGGTGCATTTGGCTTTTGATTTATTTGATTTTTTTGTTAATTTTGAATTTTTTGAATTATTTGGTCTGATTAATATCCTTGATTTGACCTTTTAAGGCTCTCCATGATGGGAATTTGGAGCAATTAATACGGTTTTCTAACCATGCTTGTCAGAAGTGGGCCAATTCCTTAACCATGGATGTCAACCACGGGGGAAAACCCTAATCCGGGGACCACGGATGTCAACCGTGGGCCGCATCAAAATTGAAAATTATAAAAGATTTTTTGCTTTGTAAATTTTCATTATTCACCTGATAGCGATAGTAAAACTGAGAGCTCTAGGAGGTAAAAACTGAATTTTGACATGGAACGCTACCAAAAACCTGACACAATTCCCATTTTCCACACCGATGGTGGATCAACCGGAAGCCTCGACCAGTGGAGGAGCCGATGCTTCTAAGGTAACTCACAAACCGAGACCTCACTTGTCATTACCGGATGTAAAATTAACCTCATTAATTAATCGGTAAATGAACTACACTAAACCATTGGTAACGAACTTCACTGTAGTTAGGATTTAGCATAGGTTAGTTAGACGGGGGGTTTATTTTAATTTTTTGGGGTTTTTCTGGGAAGGGCGGACCCATTTAGGGTTTCGCTCCCTAGTCTGGGTGGTAGCCATGGGCCCCAATTGGTAGATTTGGGGCCACGATTGTCAGCCATGGTGGGATTCAAATCCCAATGGTCAAATTTTTGACCATTGGGTCGATCGTGATTTCGACCCGCGATGCCCAAATTTTAGAAAAAATTTCAAAAAAATTTATTTTTTTTGAGTTTTTCTAGGCACTTAATGTCATTTGTTGCATTTTTAGAATGCTTTTATAATGTTTTTGAAATTGGTGATCATGTTTTTACATGTTTTTGTATTTTTATGCATTTTTTGATTTGTTTTGACATTTTAGAATTATTTTTTATTGTTTTTCTTGTTTATTATTTTTGTTGTCACTCAGACTTTGACCAACAGAGCGAGGGAGACCGATCTCCTTCATGACCTCCATGGTGATCTCACTGATGGGGAGCGAGAGTGGTTCACTACTATGGGGTTCAGCTACATCTTGGACCTCCCCACCATCCAGATTGATCAGGCATATCTGACTGCCTTGGCCCATCGTTGGGATGCATGGACCAACACATTTCACCTATCGATGGGTGAGATGACTATTACTTTGGAGGATGTGTACCACATATTCCATCTACCGATTGATGGTGAGGCCATCACCTCTTCTCCTACCATGGCCAAGAAGGTCGTATTTGATTCCATATTTGGGAGATAGAGTATTGAGGCGTAGGACCGTAATGCCCATGGAGGCATCCATGTCGGAGAGTGGTTCGAGGCCCGATTCTTCTCATAATGGGAGGCTATATTTATGCACTTGATTATCTAGATAGTCCTCCTAGATTCTTCAGGTGTGAGGTTCCCTTGGAACCTCTTGGCTCAGACCAGAGAGGTGATGGTGAGCTCGACCCGAGATCCTCTCATTCTATCATGGGGGAGCACCCTGCTAGCATAGCTCTACCATGAGCTATATCAGATCACATGCCAGAGTAGAGTCGACATCAGCTGTAACATCCTCCTCCAAGTTTGGGGTTGGCAGCACATCCTGATCGAGCACCCTATTGATTTGCCTATGTCGATCACTAACATCGATGATGAGAGTCAGTGTTATACCACCTGTTGGCCCTAGGAGAGAGAGGGCTTCAAGAGTAGGTCTCATGTAGGAGACCTAGAGCACTATATTTCTAGATTTGCATAGCTCTACCCTCATCAGATATGATGGTGACCATATATGGACTATCCAACATGGACAGAGGTAGATAGGTACCTACATCAAGTGCACAAAGATAGATGGATCTTCAATCGAAAGGTCGACATACATGAGTACCACTTCTACTCTCATATGCTGAGGTAGTTTGGGATCCGATAGGATGTCCTAGAGTTGCCACTCATCTATAGACACTTGGTCCTCGAGAGGGACCTGACATGGCCCTAGGTGACTCCACTGGGGGATGATGATGATGACTTTCAAGAGTCAAGCCAGACGGATGTAGGCACTACTCCTGACTATGATGGATGGTGGGTAGACTTCCAGTGGCATGGAGAGGGTCCTCTAGGCCGACCAACTAGTGGATTCATAGTAGAGGGCATAGAGGTGGACCCTCATGGGTGTAGGACCCACTAGAGGATAGAGGGTGCATGGGGCATAGGGGCCACTACAGAGGAGGGCCCATAGGTGGAGGTAGAGGAGGAGGCATTAGAGGAGGGTGAGGCACCTCGAACAATGAGATTGGGTAGTTGAGAGCCTAGATTACTGACCTCCAAAGCTAGGTTGGGAGACTACAGACTCAAATTCTACATAGGGATACTACCATCACCACTATAGAGGTGAATCTCACTCATAGTGAGAGGTAGTGGTAGGGATATGAGGAGGAGAGGACAACTCTCCATGCATAGGTTACCATTAGACACTCGGATCACATAGCTCACTAGTGAGCGAGATCTGGCACAGGCATAGTTGAGTGTCATGACTACTAAGAGAGACTTACTAAGGGTAATGATGGGGGATCCCTCATCTACACAAGCTATCATGGTACCTCCCATAACACCATCTTCTTTACTACCAGTAGGTCATGACCCCATGGTAGAGATCAAGAGGCTTCATTCCCTCATGGAGGAGGGTAATGAGCGAGATACAACATGCAGCTCACATCTCCCAACTAGAGGGCTACATCAAGCTGATAGGTGGGGAGGTACCAGAGGATACCCACACTACAGGGACTCAGAGGACCAGATCTAGGACCAGGGAGACAGGGCAGTCTTCTGCTAGCTCGAGCCATAGGACGCATAGGACTAAGAGGACTCATAGGTCTTCAAGCACTCATGGTGCTAGCTCGCAAAGGACTCACAAGGATGGCAGAGGTGATGAAGGTGCCTCATAGATTGAGGATGTAGGCCCTATCTAGTACAGATCTTCAGAGATATTTTTGTACCAGTTTTGAGTGTAAGGTCGAGGACCTACATAGTTGTAGCCTACGGGCATTTTGATATACCTTGATACTATGTACTCTTTGACACATATATATATATGATATGATAGTTCATCTCATTATATGTGTATTTTATTTTTGGTATTTTATGTTTATGTTATGCACATGGATGCAATGCAGATATTTGATTTATTGCTATATGATGTGATGTATGGATGACATGCACTAGCTATATGATGTGGATGTAGTGATATACATGTGTAGATGGACTACTTTATGATGCTATGTATACGAATGCAATATTTGATGTTTAATGTAATTTTGATCTACTTCACTTGTATGCATTTAATTTATGTTTTTTATGACATGATTCATGCCATGTATGTATTGCATGTATTTTTGATGATATTGATTTATTGTAAATGGACATGTATGTTTTAATCACTTAAAACATAATGTATGCAATATGATATGAGGTTTTAACAATCTAATGGATGACACCACAGAATGTATAACAATCATGGATTGTAGTTGCTTTATCTCTTTGTGAAAGATAGTACACCCATATGTGAGATGTAATGATATATTGTTTTATGTTCATAAGATTTTGTAAATTAAAAGAATATGTATAATATAATCAGTGGCCATCTAAATATCATTTATGACATCCATCCGATATCTAATTATATAATACAAATAATTCTAATAAACAAACTCTCATAAAAAGAAATTGATTTTTGATGATTGCATTTGAAAATTTGATTGTTGCTATTTGGGAATTTTTGAGGTTTACCATGAGACTCAAACACCCTAGTTGACTGATCAAAAGTTGTATACTAGCCATACTAGACTTCTGAAACATAAGGTTTTCGCTAGGATAGGCCCTAACTATTCATTATCCCTATGTGTGCAAGTGAGTATATTTGATAAGGCACAAGCATACCCCGATGTCAGGTGGGATTCTTTCAGCCCATTGCTAAGATTGGGGGTCCGCAAATGTCTTACCCAATCCTAGGTTTAGATTTTAGTTGGACTAGACCACTAGGCGATACAGGACACCTGAAGCTAGCTCTTCCACATTCAAACATTGGTCTGTACATAAGCGAGATGCTAATGCATCAGACATATCATCATGCGTAAGGTACAGTAGTGCTGACAATTCCAGGGATTCAAGTTCACCCCCTTCTTTTCTTCAATTTTTTAGGATACTTGCTCATATAAAGTGATAAAAATCATTATTTATTTTTGTACTATAGTGATAAAAATCACTATTTATTTTGTACTTTCTTCTTTTTTTTTTGAGCAAGGGATTTGATACTGATTTTACTTTCTTTGTACAATTTGATCTTCATTTGACTTGAATTTTTGGGATTTACATTTGATAATTTGCTTCAGAAACTTCCTTTGGGGATTTTACTTTGGGGAACTATTTTTGGGATATCGATCTTATGATATCAATATGGGATATCAATATGGGATGTCGATCTATGATATCGATCTAGGGTATCAATCTAGAGGATTGATCTAGGATATCACTCTGGGATATTGCTCATTTTAACGTAAGCAAGGGATTCTAGGTAGGGAATAAACTTGTCCTTTTGCCAATTGCCAACATTTCCCATACCGTCCACACAGAGGGATAAGCAAGAATAAATATTTTCACCTCAGGATACCTGGTCCTGCTTCATGGCTTTCATATTCCCCTAGTCCTTATTAGGATTATTTAATTTGTTGATTAGTGATAGGATTATGATATGCTAAGGGCTATACTAACTAGACCTCAACTACAAAAGCAAAGCAAGCTTTCTATCAACTCTTGAGAAGACCTCTAGGTATGGTTGAATGACCGAAAAACCCTAGTATATTCTTCATAGCAACAATATGGGTTGTGTTGAAAAACATAATTACTCACAAGGGTGATAAATAGATGAAAAATATAGTGCATAGATGCATGATTGAAATGCAAACATGGTGTCATTTGTAATATTGTAAACACAATTTATTCCAATGCAAGTGCGATGGATGAATATGCCTAATGCAATGCAATGAAATGCAAAATGAAATGCAATGCAATGATGCAAATGAAATGCAAATGTTTTTTATTTTTGATATTTTTCCAAATTTTTTATGGATTTTAACATTTTGGTTTGACCAAAGAGCTAACAAACGCCTTTGGAGCCTTTTGGGATTGACCAAGTAGTTTTAAGAAACCCTTGGAGCCTTTTGGGATTGACCAAGCGATTTTAAGAAACCCTTGGAGCCTTTTGGGATTAGGACTTTGAAGAATCCTTTTTTTGACCAAGCGGTTTTAAGAAACCCTTGGAGCCTTTTCTGAGTGACCAAAGGGCTTACAGATGCCTTTGGAGCCTTTTCTGGTTCTTAGGCATAGAACGCTTTAAGATGAAGGATATTGAGAGGTTCAGGCTCTTCAACTCCTCCAAGCGATGTCAAGTGATATGTCCCAGGTCCAATCTTCTCTGAGATCATATAAGGACCTAACCAGTTAGCCACAAATTTGTCTCACATTTTTGATGGTAAATTTGAGTTCTATTGGTTCTCTTTCAGCACAAGATCACCAACCTCAAAGTCTCTCAGATGGACTTTGCTATTGTAAGCTCATTTTAAGTGCTCTTGATAAACATGGAGGTGCTCGAGGGCATTCATGTGATGTTCATCAAGTAGCATCAATTGATCTAGGTGAGCTTGCCATGCAGTGTCATCATCAATGAACTCTTTCAATGTGATGCGCAACATTGGAATTTCCAACTCTAGGGGCATAATGGCCTCAGTGCCATATACTAGTGAAAATAGAGTTGCCCTAGTGGGTGTCCGAATGCTAGTCCTGTAAGCCCATAATGCAAGGGGTAGCTGGATATGCCAATATTTGTGGTGCTCTTGTACCATATTTTTCAATATGGAGACCACTATCTTATTTGAAGCTTCAGCCTACCCATTTGCTTATGGATAATAAGGAGTCACAAAACTATGTTTGATTCTATATTTAGATGTCAAAGCTCTCATAGTTTTGTTCTTAAATGATGTTCCATTATCCGAAACTATCTTGGATGGTATCCCAAAATGACTAATGATATTGGTGAGTATAAACTCAGCAATACGTGCTCCAATTGTCATTGTTAAGGGAATAGCTTCCACCCACTTAGTGAAATACTCAATAGCCATAATAATAAAAGTATGTCGACCCGATGATGGAGGAGAGATCTTACCTATGAGATCAAATCCCCACTGAGAAAATGGCCAAGCCGCTTGAATGGGTTGTAAGGCCTGTGATGGCAGGTGCGTAAGATTAGCATGATGCTGACATTTAATGCATTTCCTGACATACACATTGCAATCCTTCTCCATAGTGGGCCAATAATAACCCATTCGAAGGATGCACTTGATGATAGCCATGCCACTGAAATGGCCATCGCACGTACCATCATGAGCTTCTAAAATTGCCCAAGATGACTCTTGGGGCTCAAGACAATGAAGGAGAACTCCATCGTAGCTTCTACGGTATAGGATGTCTGCTAACAAGACATACTTTATCACTTTCTATTTGAATGTGCATTTTGTGGCACGTGATAATCCCTGAGGGATTATACCAAGTTTAAGGAAGTCATATATCTATGATGTCCAGTTATGATAAGCTTCGACCTCGACTGACAAGACAACATGCTCCCCCTATGGTTCTACATTTGCAAATGCAGACTGGGAAACAACCCTATGGTGAATGGTAGTACCACTCCCCATCGGATCCTATGAGATCAAAGACCCCCAAGATGCTCTCTTCAGAAAGTCTCTGGCTCTGTAGAACCACTCATGGTTTGGTTCTACATGAATCATGTTGATTGACTCTTTGTTATCCAATGCTTCACATTGCACAATAGAATGTGACAACATTTTTACATGGATGGTAGTAAAATCGGTAGATGGATTCTGAGGGATTAGAGATCCCAAAGATGCCATTGTGTCTATAAATCTATTGGATGAATGAGGGATTGCCTCGATGTCATACCATTCCAGTCGAGCTAGATATGTGTCAACAAGATCCTTGTAAGCTTTCAATATCGGACATCGACATTGAAATAGTCCCTTAACTTGGTTCACAATGAGAAGGGAATCACCAAAGATATTTAGCCTTTTTATCTTCATGGTGATAGCTATTTGGAGACCCAAAATTAGGGCTTCATATTCAACATTGTTGTTAGTGCAAGGAAAGTCCAACTTGAATGACAAGGGCATTGGAGCTCCTTATGGCATGAACAACACTATTCCTGCACCACCCCCTTGCTCACACTTCGAACCATCAAAGAACAAGGTCATATCAGCTTTGTTGTCCAATTCTTCAAGTTTGGGTGCTTTTGATAAGGCAAATACTACATCATCAAGAAGCTCTATGGTGAGGGGCCTACTATTTTTGAGAGGTGCCTCAGCTAGTTGATCTGCTATGACTTGTCCCTTAATGGAATTTTGGCTTATGAATTCCAAATCGAATTCTATCAGTAGCATGATCCACTTTATAGTACGTGTATTATGATATGTCTTGCTCATCATATACTGCAAAGGATTTTGTTTGGATATAACATATGTCGTATGACTCAACATATAGTGTCACAATTTCTTGGTAGCGAACACTACTGCTAAACATAGCTTTTCCACATATGCATATCCGATCTCATAGCTCACCAAGGTTCGACTAATATAATATATGGCATGTTCTTTGTCTTGCACATTCTTTTGGGCTAACATGGTTCCCAGTGCAAAGTCGGTTGTCGATATATATAGCAAAAATGGCACATCTAGCCTTGGTGGAGCTAGCACTGGCGATGTCACCAGGTATTGCTTTATCTCAGCAAAGGTTGCTTGACAGTCCTCATCCCAATTGAATGGGACCCCCTTGTGTAGCAGTCGATTCATGGGTCGACATTTATCCGATAATTGAGTGATAAATCACTTTATGGATGCTACTTTGCCCTGAAGGCTTCTTAGTTCTTTGATGTTTGTGGGGGACGCATTTCCAAAATAGCCTTGACCTTTGTTGGGTCAACTTCGATGCCTCATTTTGAAATGATGAATCCTAAGAGCTTTCCTGAAGTTATGCCAAACACGCACTTCTTAGGATTCAACCTGACATTATGCTCTATCAGGCGATCGAAGACCTTCTTCAGGACCTTCGCATGCTCAGAATGCAATAATGACTTTGCCAACAAGTCATCAATATAATCTTCTAAGATTTTATGCATATAGTCATGAAAGATATATGTCATAGCCCATTGATATGTGGCACCAACATTTTTAAGGCCGAATGGCATAACTTTATAGCAAAATGTTCCCCATGGCATTATAAACATGGTTTTATGTTGGTCTTCGGGCTTAATCCGAATTTGATTGTAACCAGAAAAACCATCCATTAAGGAGAGCATCTCATGACCTGTAGTTGCATCTACAAGAGCATCGATATTCAGAAATGAAAATGAATCCTTTGGTGTTGCCTTATTCAGGTCTCTAAAATCCGTACAAATATGGATCCTTCCATCAGGTTTTCCTACAGGCACCATATTGGATACCCATTCCGGATAGTCGATGGAGATGACAAACTCTACATCCAACAACTTTTGCAACTCATCCTTAACCATTAAGGCTACTATTGGATGCATCTTCCTAAGTTTTTGCTTGACTGGCTTCTTTGATAGATCTAGCGAAAGGTTATGAGTAACCAATTTTGGATCTAGACCCGACATATCCTTGTAAGTCCAAGAAAAGAGAGCAGGTCTCTCTCTCAGTAGAGGGATGAGGTTGGCACGCTCATCAAGAGTCAAAATTTCTCCAAATTTAACCTTCCTTGGATTGGTGGGATCATTACTGATATCCACTTTGAAGGTTTCCTCTACTGACATATGGGATCCCTCCTCAAGATGATGAGGCATAGGGATCAAGTGGATGTCATCTGCTGGGTTTATAGGTTCCTCATTGGAAGCATCCTCAGCATGATAGACATCATGTGCACAGCCTAGTATAAAATGGAAAGGTTGCAGCATTTCTTCATTAGGGAAGAAATCTTCAAGCTCTAGAGGTGAATCAACGTGATCCCAATCGATAGCATCTACATTTAAATGCAATGGTTTGGATGGATCGACTGGATTATGGAGTGGAGTGGTCAAATCAATGGAGATCATGTTGATGAAATGGATTATATCTCCAGGACCACGTGCAAGTGACTCATCATTAGCAAAACTACCATCCCCGAGATGTGGTTCTGGGGGTATGGGGATCTCTGGATCCGGTCCATGAATAGACTATCGGATGGGATCATTGGGCTCAAGGAGCTCCATGTACATCGGTGGATCGGGAAACACCATATGATAAATCATATTAAGATTCGGTGGTCTCCCTCTAAGGAAAGGATGGAGATTGATCTCTCTACGCATATCCTTAGTCGTATAAGGTGCATTACGATAGCGTAAGTAGGGAGGTCCTAAGTAGGCTCTCTCTATCTCATCTTCTTCATCACTATCATAATATAGGCCTTCATCACTACCCACTGGAATGGGATGCTCTAGAAAATGTGGTCCCATATAGGTTATCTCCTGATCACTATCATCATTGTTCGATAAAATTAGGTACAAGCACCGTAAATATGATACTATCGAATAGACCAGCTCAGCCTCATCCTCTGATTGATCATCGGGTGAGGACTCATTATCCTCTCCTTTACTATAGCTAGGTCCACCTATCTCGAAGATGGACTCTGCTATATCCTCATCGGAATGCCCTTCCAACTCGAGATCTATCACTATGATAATATCTTGACCCTGCATGCCCGTGTCGTCGGCTGCTCCACGGATTTGTTGACCAAAGTTTTCTCTTGGTAAATCATCTGGACCGACGTCCACCAAGATATCCTCATGATATGTCTTGGGTGGTGCTATGGTGATGTAAGACACCATCCGGTTATCCCTATAGAACGTAGAAGGATTAGGGTGATAAGGATTGAAGTCAACCTCACCCCCCAGACTGAGGTACAGGTGGTCTAAAGATACCATGAGGAGTTCAGCCTATCCTCCACTATAGAATCCCAACCTGAACCTATCAGTAGGTAACTGATATTATGGTTCTATAGGCCTCTTACACCCTTGCTCGAATAGTCTGAGACCGTAACCATGCCAATGGTAACGCTCGAAGTATCACATGGCATAGTATAGGTTAGAAAGATAATGAACATTCATGGTGAATGGTTCATTATCATCCTCATCCATGGGCATGGGAGATGTGATCTGGTCTAACCCTCCATAGATGAAGTTGGTTTGGTTGGGTGGTACCCCCAATGGTTCCACCATCCCTATGGGAAGGTGATGGGCTCGTGGTCGGCCCATGTCATGTGCAGTCTCGATAATCGGTGTGAACATCACATTCTACATAATGTATTCCCCTAACCCAGGATTAACCAAATGGATGGTCACCTGCAGTGCAGATGACCCTGCTGAAGATGCAGGTGAAGCAGGATGAGGTGCCTCTTCGACTCTTCCTTGAACTTCCTCTACTTCCATAGGAGTAGGGGTTTCAATGATAACTGACTTGGGCTTTTGCTTTATCTTCTTTTCGCCCACATTTTCTTTCAACTTCCTATCATCCCATTGTATCATAGATGCAGTCGGTCTAATAGAAGTAGTTATTGTGTGCTCCGATATTTGAGATACGGATATTGTGGGTCTAGCACACACTTCTTTGATTATACCTCCTAGATATTTGATTGGTGATGTTGGTCACACATCCAGGTGCATTGAGGGGAGCACAAATTCCCCAAAAAATCTGCTAGATTCATGTATTTAAAGGGTTCTTCATCCGAAGGCACCACGTGAACCTATCCCTCATGAATGTATTTGATACACTGGTGTAAAATAGAAGGGATGCAATGCATTTCTCTGATCCAAGGCCTCCCTAGAAGTATATTATACTGCATAGCACCTTCGATTACATGACACATCATCGGGATGGTCTTCAATCCCACCTGGATAGGTAAAACTATAGTACCGACCATCGAGCATAATGCATCATTGAATGCTCTCAACGTGAAGGTAGAAGGAATGATATGCATCTTGGGTAACTTCAAGTGAGTTAACGCCTTGGTAGTTATGATATTGATCGATGACCCCATGTCGATCAAAACCCGCTTGAATGGTTTGTGATTCACACAAGCGATAATATGCAGTGGTGGGTCTGCTATAATAGTGGAAACCATCTTGACTTCATGGTCATGAAATTGAATGACCGGTTCCTGACACTATTGCACGTGCCCCACGAAGTGTGTAAATGCTTTGGGATCCTGAGGCTGCACTTCTATGGACCTTAAGATGTCCATAAGCATCTCCCTATGCTTAGGAGACTGCTGAATAAGCTCATAAATTGACAACTTTGTTGGAGTTATCTGTAGGTTTTGAATCAACCTACTCTTGATGGTCACCATCGGTCTAGTTGGTGGGTCGGGCACATATTGGGCTGGCCTTGGAGGAGGCGCAACTTGGACCCTAATAGGCGTTGGAGGTTGATTCGGTCATTCATACCTCACGTTCCTCATGACAACATTGACCATGCCAATGAACCCATGGGTTGGTGGTTCGATGCGCACTTGGTTGACCTGGCCAACATTATTCCTTGGTACCTCATGATTAGGTAAAGGATTTTTGTAAATCCCCATATTTTTATTATCAAGTGCTTGCGGGTTGTCGACAAGAAGCGTACCTCTCTCGATCATATTTTGCACAAGATGTTTGAAGGACCAACATACCTCGATGTCGTGGCCCTTCGTTCTATGGAATATGCAATACTGATCATCTTTATAGCCTTTAGGCTTAGGCTGATTAGGGTCTATCATCTTGACTTCGGGTAAGTGTATAGCCTTCACCTCGCATAACTGATGAAAAATCAAAGTCAACGACTCCGATAACTGAGTGAATACATGAGGTGGGTGTTGCTCCTTATTTTTACCCTTATAATTGTTATTGCGTTGCTCGTACTATGCAGGCAGAGGTTGGGCCTGATAATTTTGCTTTTGTTGCCCTTTTTCTCCCTTTTGAAGGTTCAACACTACCTGATTAACATGGGTCGGCTTGGCCTGATGTCTCTCAATGCTTTTCTTATGTCCCTCCTTCTTATTCCTAAGCTTCAAGTTACCCTCCTATAACTTGATGTCCTCAATCACCTTGGCTTGCACCAAAGCCTCTTCGAATGTCTGGTATTGCTGCAACTGTAGCAATAACAAAATGTGTTTGGCATAATTCTTCATGAACATTCATATTAATTCGGAGGATGGGATGGAGAATGGTAGCTTTACCATCATTTTCCTCCATCACTTTCCATAATCCATCACTGGCTCATCATCATGTTGCGTTAGAGCGGCCAAGTCAGATAAGTTTACCTTCTTCTTGACGTCGAAGGAGAAGCATTCAAGAAATACATCAGCTAGTTGTTTGAAACTAGTGATGTTGTGCCTCTTTAGTTGGTTGAACCACTCTCGAGCTGGGCCTGAGAGGGTCATGATGAAGGTGCGTAGGAGCAAAGCATCATTGCTCTCAATCTGAAAGCACATATCTAGGAAACTAGTCACGTGCTCCTGTGCATCTTCCTCTCCTTGAAACTTATCCAGCCTAGGCATCTTGAAATGCTCAGGATATGCTGGAATAGGCACTAACGTGCATAGAGGTTCATTGTGAATTTTGTTCAAGGTAGGCTTCTGATAAGTCGTCCCTTGCTTCTCTATGGCTTGAACCTTCTCTGCTAAGGTCTTGTAGGCTTGCGAGGAAAGAAACTCCTCCTCTCGAGATTGCCTTGGAGGCGGCTTCGGAGGTAGGTTCCTCCTCGGTCGAGGTGGGGGACTAGGCTCACCCTCCTCCTCGAATTGGGAGATTTTAGGATACTCTTGTTCTAATTCCTCTCCCACTTCATTCTCATACTGCCTATGCTCATGTTGCTCGGACGCTGGATGTCGATCTCTATGTTGAGTCGTATGGCGAGTATGGGTGTCTATGTTCTCAGGGTGTAACTCAGGTTGTGAAGCCACTCGTCTATGGACACGCTCCTTGATCTCACTGTGAGGATGTAAACCGGTGCTAGCCAATCGATCCTCCTCTCTACATGCTCCTTATGATCAAGGATGCATTGTTCATGCATGCATTGTTCATATAATTTCTGTCTTATGAACCTCTACCTCTAAGTATTCTCATTTTTGAGGTGTTCTTTCTCTACGCGAACATCCTCCAATTGATCTTGGAGAATCTATCGTCTCTACTTCGACATCAGTCTATGAGCCCTATCAAGATGATCGGCCGTCTGAGGCCTCAGAGGGGTGCGCTCTATTTGAGCGACTTTATGAGTATGTCCTCCAATGGACTGATTTGCCACACTCTTGCCTCGGTCTGTAAATATGGCATTCGTGTCAGGTTGTCTCCTATACTCAGTGCCTGCATGCGATGCAGGAGCACGCATGTCTCGAGAATGCTTGGAGCACTCTCCAGGTTCTCGGGTGGTCCTAATGGTGCCTCCGCTACACACGCTCGTAGGTCGAGAGGGTGCAAGCGTAGGCTTATATCCTAGATGCCCTAGGACCTTGTCTAGACCATCCAATTGTTTGCTACGCCATGGCTCATGAGGTGGCGTACCATTTGCTCCCACTTTGGATATATCTATGGTAAACTTGGTATGTTCACCCCTATAGGGAGTCTGTGCGGGCCTGTGCTCGAAAGTAGCCCTCTCCATTCACCCCTGAATGGGTGGATCTTGGACATGTCTATGCTCTAAAGGTGGAGGTCGTGAGCCTCCCTTAGATACCTATCGAAGGGGTACCAATCTGGATCCCTCGATGACATATTCTTTGGTGGAACCCATGGATCCACGTGGAATACGGTCACGGTAAATGCTACCATACGTGGAACCCCCATGCTGGGAAGTCCCATGCTCTGATCTGTGTCTAGAGGGATGTCTAGTACTTCCTCTAATTGGGGTATTCTCGATGGAATCCCCTCATGTAGAATTATCCCCTCTAATGCTCGTTGAACGATGTCCAGGAGGATTCTATGATTGAGGGTGTTCTACATCGTGTTGTGCACTAGGTGGAGCTTGGGCCTCGATCTCGGGTCTATGCCCGGATTGACCTCTCCGTGTTTGCACCATTGTGTATCCTATGTCTAGATTTAACTTTTATTAGCACACAAAGAATACAATGATGATTATCTCTTTTTACAATTTAAAATGAGCCCTAAACTGTTTGATGTGTTTTCAATTTGTTGTATCAGTAAAGTAACTCTTATCGTGTTTTGCAAAGCGTTGATGATTTTCTCAATTTTTTAATGGCTTTCACTTGTATGCTCGCAGCTCGACAACCTGGCTATGAACTCCAGGTCACGTAATCCCCCCAAAGTGTGGTGTTGGTTCGTCTTTCATACACACCCTGTGAAGAATGAACATAAAATACCAATAACACTTTACGGGATAAATCCCACTCACTTTAGGATCTTGCTGGTTATCCAAGGTGTGAGTTATAGAGTTGGGTCGAATGGCTATTCACTCTTTTTCGCTTCTGGAATAGTTTCAAGTAGACTATCTGTTACCTTACAATGGGTTCGACCTTAGTTCAATAATGTTTAGCGGTGGTTATCTTTGTTGACAATCGGATTTACAATGAGTTCTTTGATATAGCTCTTTATGCTTTAGCAGATTAAATAAAAGACAAATTTGAAAGAAAATAAAAATGGATCATTTGATGGTGGAACAGAGAGAGTAGGGTAGGGCAGAAAAGAGAAGCTTATCTAACTTAGTTGCAAATCAAAACTACCAATTTTAGTTACACTATTTAGCTTCACAATAAAACCAATCAAAGAGGAAGGTGTCCAACTTTCTAAGATCACCTTCTACTAAGAGCATAAGACGGAGATGACACAGATCTAAAAGAAAATCATAAATAGAAGGGAAGTCGATGTCAACTGGTATCTCTCACCAGCAGCCTAGCTCGCGCAGTGAGGATAGAGCAATTAGAACAGACCCGAACCTTAAATCTTTAATTTTCCCTAGCATACAACAAACGGAATGAAGCCTAGTAGCATATTCAATCTTGATAACACAGATTTACAACTAAAATAAATAAACCTTAGCGAGACGAAAACAAAAGAAGATGCACTTATCGCAATCCGAAAGAGATTAGGCTCCTGGCCACGCTATCACAGAAAAATGATGTCACACCAACCCCAGGTACAGAACAAAGCATTCAAACAAGATTTGCAAGAAATTGCTAAAATATCTTTTATTCTAAGTTTTCGCATCCGGACTTTACATTCAAAAGAAGTATATATAGACTCAAGACAGACCCTGATCTTTTCAAAAATATCTTCTTCCAAATATCTAAATCTTATCATAAAAATCCCACCGTCGAGGCTTTACAATATAAGGCATTTTTATATAGAGTTTTGATAAACCCTAATCACTCTAAAAATCTTCATGTGGATCTTGCCATAAATGGAGAAGATAAGACTTGGTTTCATCCTCATCAAATGGACACCACGTGTAAATGTATCTTCATATTTCGATAAGCCGTCAGAGCATCTCATTAATTCCTCTACAAAATCTGGATGAGTCACTGACTTCCTAGGCCTTCTATCCTCACACAACCGCCTTTGTTTGGTTCGAGTTGAAATTCTCTACCCACCATTACTTTTGCCATAAATTTTCTCCATTAAATGCATCCACCGACAAATTCCTTAAAGTCTTTATTTGCGGCTAGATCTGCAAAATCTGGATGGATCAAAAATTCTCGGCATCTCCTATTTCCATCTGATGGTCCTTGCTTGATTTGTGCCGAAATTTAGGTTTGTCCGTCTTTCTCGCCATTACTTCTGCCATTATGCAACTGTCGGATCACTTTCTGCAAAAGAAAAGCAAAGGTTAGAACTTTAATATTATTAATTTAATTATTTTTTAAATTTTTCCTAAGGTTTTTTTAATGTTTTTCATTTTAATTAATTAATTTTTTCATTTAAATATTTCTAGGGTTTGGACTGTGTTGAAAAGCTTCCACTTCCTTTGGATGGGTGATGAAAAATTTAAAGAATGGCCAAATTTTGCAAAATGAATATAAATCCAAAATGCCATATCAAGCAATTAGCCTTCGTAACAATTCAAAACTTTAATGGACTATAAAATATTTTAGGGCAAAATTAAATTTGAGCGAAAGTCCGACATGTAATGAGCATTAGGGTTTGATTTCCTTCTTCCAAGCTCATATTCTCATGAAATTAAAACAAGTCACAATTTCGGACATTTTCCTCAAGCTACTTTTTCCTTGCTTGTGCCCTCACGAAAATGAGACAAGTCCGAAAATGGAACATGTCGCGATATCGCGACATTTCCCTCAATTCATTTCTTCCAAGCTTGTGCCCTCGCAAAAATGAGACAAGTCCAAAAATGGAACATGTCGCGATATCACGACATTTCCCTCAATTTATTTCTTCCAAGCTTGTGCCCTCGCAAAAATGAGACAAGTCCAAAAATGGAACATGTCACGATATCGCGACATTTCCCTCAAGCTTTTCTTCCAAGCTTGTGCCCTCGCGAAAATGAGACAAGTCCGAAAATGGAACATGTCGCGATATCGCGACATTTCCCTCAATTCATTTCTTCCAAGCTTGTGCCCTCGCGAAAATGAGACAAGTCACAAAAATGGAACATGTCGCGATATCACGACATTTCCCTCAATTCATTTCTTCCAAGCTTGTGCCCTCACGAAAATGAGACAAGTCCAAAAATGGAACATGTCGCGATATCGCGACATTTCCCTCAAGCTTTTCTTCCACTTTGCAAATTCTCCAAAAATTGTAGGTTGACTCCAATGACTTTGTCCATCTGTATTTTGCATTTTTACATATTGGTGAAGGATCTTCCTTACTCATAAATGATTTTAACATTTGAAAAATGAATTTTAAATTGCTCGAGAATGGTCAGCTTCACATGGTGTAGAAAAATGATGAAAATTCAAAGTGCCCAGAATTTGATGAAACTTTACAAGAATCTAAATAAGCCCAAAGGGTATCCAAATATGCAAACGGAACTTTAAAATTCATCACGGATTAAGAGAAAATGCATTTAGAAGTTTGCTGGCCAGAAATAAAAATCTATTTAATTTCTAAAAAATTTTAATATCTTCAACCAAAATTTAATCACCTACATTTCTTCCAATAAAAGAACCCTAACATTTGATTTTAATAATTAAACCTTAGAAAAACTATTGAAAATTAAAATTTCTGAAATGATTAATATGAATTAATACATTTAACATGCAAAATTTCAGAAATTTTAAATTGAAATCAATGCCATATGCAAGCCTACTTGGACACTTTGATGTAGGCGAAATTTGAAAAAGGATGCAAGCAAAATTTGGAATTAAAAACCGAAAAACTCAAGAGGGTCCCTACGAAAAAAAATGAAAATTAAATATTTTCAAAGGATGGAATTTCATTTTTTTAGTGGGGGTGTGTTGCTTCTCAACAAATGGCGATATCTGTGGGGAAAATAGTAGCACTATTTAGAATCCAGAACTCTAGTTTTAAAACAATTTAGACTATGTACCATGCTTTGCCACAAATATTTTCTAAAATGATTTAACTACTATCTGCTAGTTGTTAAAGTTTCCCAAGGACATACTAGGTTGAACCACTTAAGGAAGATTCTGATGTGCGATTATAAGCGTATAAACCTTCCTTCAAGGATGACCAGGGCTTCAAATGCTTACTATGGATTGATCAGCTATTTAGATTGTGCAGGGGAAACCGAGTAGAGCTTTGTTTACTAGTTTAGCCTTTTACAACCCCGACAGAGTTACTCTTTAGATTTTCAAGACCCTGATTCACAACTATGAGGTGGCATCTATAGCTTGGTGAACACGTTTGAGATGTATCCTTCGGGAGCCTTGGCTATCTCTTTCTATCACATAACTTTTCTTCTTCTTATTTTTTTTCTTTGCAGAAAAGAGTGCCAGTTTTATGTTGGCTTGCCCAACTTTCACCTTCTCTCTCTTTTTTTTTTTGAAAGATACCGATATCTGGAAAGCCTTGCTAGAATTTTTTTTTTTATATTTCATTGATCGAGCAATTGATCGACTAACCGCTTCAGCCTGGGTACCAATAGCTTCCTTGGACACTTAAAATAATTTTATGAATCGGAGTCCCCTCTCATGACCAACTTTTCTTGGATTCCCTGGGAGTTCTTCAGCCAAGCAGTATAGTAGTTTCTTTATAATCAAAATAATTGTGGCAAGCAAGATACAAAATCCAATTATCTTTCTACTGTTGTTCTAAATAACAAGTAGTTCCACTTTTTAGTTCTAGCAGACTATCTCTTAACAAAAATAAAACAAAATGAAAACACACTACTTCAACCTTTATAGCGCCAATTTTAAATGTTGATTTGTGTTTTGTTGTTTAGGCAAAAACTTAAACAAACAGGATTTAAAAGCTAAAGAGGAGGGAAAAAGGCCACCAGTTAAAGATAAATTTGCACAGACCTCAAAAGATAAAACACAGTACTTCAACCTTTATTTACAATATATACATATGCACAAAGTCTTTGTGATTACTCAAATGATGTAGTGGATGGAACAACTGAGAAATAATGCTTCAGATATTGACCATTGATAGGAAGGTTCAAAAAATTACCTTCCAGGTCCTATAGACGAAATGCATTATTACCTAGGATTTCGGCAATCTGGTATGGCCCTATCCATAGAGGTTGCAACTTGGTGTGTTTACCTTTCTTTTCATGGGCTTTGTCCCATAGAAGCACCAGGTCTGCAAGTCTGAAGGCCTTCACTCTGGCTCTTTTGTCAAACCAACGCTTGACTGTCTCTTGGTGTCGACTAAAATGCTCCAAGGCTTGAAGTCGTTCATCCTGCAAATTAATTAAGTCCAACACACGAGCTTCCGCATCTGCATGATCATCAAAGTAATCTAAAGCAAATTGATAAGTGGGCAATTTTAAAGAGATAGGAACGATGGGTTGAGTACCATACAACAAAGCAAATGGGGAAGTCTTAAGAGCTTCTTTATGTCTTATCCTGTCAGCCCAAAGTGCATACTTCAATAGTGTGTGCCATTGTCTGGGTTTGTCTACAGCAGACTTCTTGATGGCATTCATCAAATTCTTATTTGTGGACTCAGCTAGTCCATTACCTTGGGGATAATAGTTGGATGAAAATTTGATGACTATCCCCCTCTGGTATGCCCACTCTGCAAATTCTAATGACTGAAAGGTTGGTCCGTTGTCGCACACCAAATTCAAAGGAACTCCAAACCTGGTTATGATATTTGATTCTAAAAATCTGATCACCTCATGGGTTGTACTCCTCATGGTGGCTGCTGCTTCAACCCATCTTGTACAATAATCAGTGGTTGTTAAAACATACTTGTGCCCTGCTGATGAATTCGGGTTTATCACACCTACAAAGTCAAGTCCCCATTGCATAAAAGGTTTGTCTATTATAACAGGTTGTAATGGTAGAGCTCGATTAGCCTGCTTGGATGCAAAAATCTGACACTGGTGGCAAGTTCTCACATGTTGATGTGCATCTTTAAACAATGTAGGCCAGTAATAGCCTGCTCTCAATATCTTGTGTGCAGTAGCAGAACCTGAGGAATGCCCTGCTCCTAACTTCTCATGAAAACTAGACATCACCTCATTCACTTCATTCTGAGAAATGCATCTTAAGAATATGCCAGCATAGTTTTCTCTGTACAAGTTGCCTCCTTTGAGTAGAAAATGAGCAGATTTCAGCTTCAGTGCTCTTCTTTGAGTTCTATTCAGGTGAGGTGGACAAATTCCAAACCTCAGCAGATGAATGACATCTCCATACCAATCATCCAATCCAGAATCCAGCTGATTAATTTCTCCCTCTACAGGTATTTCAGCAATATGTCGGGACAAACCAAGTCCTCTGATTAATTTTGTAGGCCAGATTTCTAAGTCGTACTCCTGTAGTCTCATGGCCCAATTACCTCTTAGCTCACCCAATTCATCCTGGCTTAATAAATATTTGACAGCTGGATCAGGAACTATAGCATGGACTTTGCTTCTCAATATGTAATGTCTGAATTGCTTGACTGCTCTCACCAAGGCATAGGCTTGCTTATCCAAGCGAGAGTATTTTAGCTCAGCACCCTTTAAGTTGGTACTTTTGAAGGCAATCGGGTGCTCCCCTGTTTCTCTTCATTGGGTTAAAACTGCTGCAAGTGTGTGTTCAGAAGCAAAAGAGTACAGGTAAAAATCTGCACTAAAATCTGGGCTCACCAGCACTGGAGCTTGTTTGATGGCAGATTTGATCTCTTGGAATGTTGCTTTGGCTTCCATTGTCCAGGAAATCTTAGCAGTTTCCTTCAGCATGTCATTTAGCGGCTTGACTATTTTCGCAAAGCCAGAGATGAATTTTTTGACAAAATTAATTTTCCCAAAAAATGATCTTAACTCTTTCTTAGAGTTGGGAAAGGGTATCCCCGATATGGCTTCAACTCTCTCAGGATCCATGGAAATGCCATCTTTGGTGATTAAGTGTCCAAGGAGTTTTCCTTCAGTTACACCAAAAACACACTTCTTTGGGTTTAAAGAAATGCCAAATTCTTTGCATTTGTCGAAGACAGATTCCAAGTGCTTCACATGGTCAAACCGGGATTTAGAAAAAACTGTCAAGTCATCCATGTAGACAACGATGCACTTACCCATGAGACCTTTGAAGGCATGATCCATTGCACGCTGAAAGGTAGCTCCGACATTTATCAATCCAAATGGCATTCTCTTGTAGGCGAAGGTTCCCCACTTGGTCGTGAAGGCAGTTTTCATCCTGTCTTCCTTTTCAACTAGTATCTGGTTGTACCCCAAAAATCCATCTAAGAAAGACATCATTTCTGAACCATTCACAATTTGTAGCACATCATCCATGGAAGGCAAAGGATAATTATCCTTTTTAGAAGCCTTGTTCAAGTTCCTAAAATCCATGCACAAGCGGATTTCCCCATTCTTCTTTCTAACCGGCACTAAATTGGCTACCCAAGTAGAATGTCTAATGGGAAAAATAATGGCAGCACTCAATAATCTCTCCACCTCCTTCTTGATGAGGGGTTCCAACAAAGCATTGACATGCCTCTGTTTCGTCGAAAGGGTTTGCAGAACTCCTTTAAGGGTATTGTATGGGTGTAAAATTTTGGATCAAAAACCTTTAGGTCTTTATAAGACCAGACCATAACATCCTTGGACCTGTGAAGGAATTCAATCATATTTTTTTTAATTTTAGGGTCACAAGCTTTAGCTAACTTAAGGTGTCTGGGATCCTCTTCAGTCTCGACATTCAGTTTCTCAGTCTCACCGCTCGCTACACCAATAGAATTTCCAAAACTCACTCTTTGTTTAATTTGGTCAACATCAAACAATCGCTCAAGTTCTACCATTCCCTTCGAAATTCTATTATCTTTCAACCTCATTATCCCCTTTTCATCATCAAACTTTTCCAGCATAGTATCCCTTTGACCATCATCAATTATAGTATTTTCAAATGCATTGGTATTTCTGTAAAAAGTTTATAATTTGCTGGTCATCGAAAAAGACTTGAAAATTATCTACGTTATCTGGAACCGAAGGACAAGGGATTAATTCGATTGAAAATTTCTTCCATTTGAACTCCTCCAATGGCTTCAGATTTGTGGCTGATGAAGCTAAAACATCTGCAAGTGAATTCTCTTCTCTAGGAATGTGCATCAAATTAAAAGCATCAAAATCCTCCATGAGATCCCACGCTCGGTATTTATATCTTTTCGGTAAGATGCCTTGCACTCAAAATTTACCTCTAACCTGATTGGCCACCAACTCTGAGTCTATAAAAACCTGGATATTTTTTACACCTTTATCTAAAGCAAATTTCAATCCCAGCACTAGTGCTTCATACTCTGCCAAATTATTCGTGCAAGGAAACTACAAGCGATAAGACATAAAATACGTCTAATTTTTAGGTCCTTTAAGAACTGCCCCTGTACCAGAACCTTGCTTAGACTTAGCTCCATCAACATGAAGCATCCAAACTTCATTATCATGATCAAGATGAGCTTTAATAGGTTTCTCCTTTTGTGCAGTTGTCAAATTATAAACCCCGATATCTACATCAACAAGATTAACAATCTCATTCTTGGCATTATACTCGGTGATCATGTGTTTATATCTAGGTTCTCTTTCGATTCTTAACTGATTTGCAACACCTTTCCAGGGCAACCACATATGTGAAAAATCAGTCGCCAAGTACCCATTCAAAGACTTTGACCAATCTCTGCTCAGAAGCATTCCGTATCCCACAGGAATATCTACCACCTGAATGTCAATTTTGTGTTGTGCTCTCGGCTCAGATGCTAGCTGGATGTGTATACTTTGAAGTTCACCTACCACCTTAACCTCAGTTTTATCCAATTGGATGACTCTTCTCTCGGACTTCATAGGGGTTAAACCCAACTGTTGACAGATGGCTAGAGGCATGACATTGGCTGAAGCACCAGAATCCACCAGACAGTTGTGTAAATTTTTTCCAAATATACGGACAGTTAGCAGGAAAGGTGAAACTTCAGTATTTTCTTTATACATGGCCATATTTGCATTTGCTATCTTCTTCCCCTTTTCTAGAGGTTTGGCAGTAGGCTCAGAGTATGTCTTAATCAAATTATCCCTTTGTTCAATAATTTGAGCCAACTCATGAAGAGTGATGTTAGCCTTGATCTTCTTCATATCCTCCACTATATTGTATCCCTTATTGAGTGGAGCAACAAATCCATCTGGTACTCTTGGATCTCCTCCCTTGGGTGGAGGTGGGTTATTATTTGGAGATGGATCTGGAGGAACATTATGGGAGTTGTCTGGAGGTGTAGACGTAGTATTAGGCTCCAGATTTTTGTTCCTGAGATTGTAGTTGTCCCTTCTATACTATTGAAAAGCTTGCACTTCATCCATAGGCATCTCCACAACATTCTCTGACTCATCTGGAAAAGTGAATGAATCTAACACCATAGCTGCACTATGTTTGGATGAACTTGGACCATCAACATTTCTTTGATTTTCAAGAAAAACCAACTCACCAGATAGAGCTTCAAAGGCATTGCAGAACTCCAAACAATCCAATTCCCCGTGCTGAGATGTTCCATGTATCCTGCACCAGTTGGGCAAAGCCAAGTCACAAATATTCACTTCATGCCCCTTACCTTTATAATCCTTGTTGGGTTCATATGGTGGTCTAGTGAATCTATTCTGTTGATAAGAAAATCTATTTGAGTTTTCCCCGGTGGACACTTGCCTTTTGAAACTCAAAAAGTCATTTGCCAACTTTTGGACCATCTTTGAGACTTCCTCAACTCTTATTTTATCAGATTCTTTCTCTGTATTCTGTACATGTTCAGCATGTGTTACAGCCAATGGATTTCCTATCGGTGGAGTTTGGCATGCTGGCAACATCATTTGATGTGGGATGGGATTCAAAATAGGGGTATTTTGTGTAACAAAGGGAATTTGAGGAGCATTCAAAGGTTGAGGTCCCAATTGTCTTTCAAGAACCAAAGCTTCTTTATAAGCCTCTGTTAGATTAGTAATATTGGCATCTCTCTTCAAGAAAACAGAGGTCACTGGATCTAGGGAATTCCTAAAAATTTCCAATGCTAGATCTGCAGTTGGCACATAATGACCCGTCAATCTACCATAAGCCTTTTGAAACCTGACGTTGAAAGATCTGACAGTCTCATTGATTTCTCTCTTAATGCTGGAAAACTGTTGATATAACACACTGGGGTCAATTACTTGACCAAATTGTGATACAAAAACTTTCTCCAGGTCATTCCAACTAGTAATAGAGTCATTAGTAAGATTCAAAAACCAGTCGTATGCTCCCTCCTGGAGAGTGAATGGGAATAACCTACAAGCCACATCTTCATGCTGCACATTCAACAACTTTAGAGCATTTTTAAATGCCACTAGGTGTTCTTCTGCTATTATGATTCCATCATGCTTGTAGGTAGGAAGATACTTCTCAGGATTTTTGGGTAAATCATGCGCTGCACCAGGGATATTCAAAGCAGTGGAACCCAACCAGTTTGCCATCACTACCGATTAACGATAATATTTTGAGTTGCAGTTGGAGGAACTACAAGTGGTGATAAAACTATGTTGGACAAAGACTTGGCCCTTCTGAGGCTGCTTCTCCTTGGGGTTTCCAACTCAGGCACAAGGAGCTCTCCAGCTCTAGAGTGGGACCTGGTTACTCTGTAGGTAGAATCTAACTTTACACAAGCAACTTACAATCCTTAACAAATACTGAACGGAGTTCGGTCGGCCCTCCTTCTAGCACCAATTTTAAATGTTGGTTCATCTTTCATACACACCCCATGAAGAATGAACATAAAATACCAATAACACTTTACGGGATAAATCCCACTCACTTTAGGATCTTGCTGGTTATCCAAGGTGTGAGTTACAAAGTTGGGTCGAATGGCTATTCACTCTTTTTGCTTCTGGAATAGTTTCAAGTAGACTATCTGTTACCTTACAATGGGTTCGACCTTAGTTCAATAATGTTTAGCGGTGGTTATCTTTGTTGACAATCGGATTTACAATGAGTTCTTTGATATAGCTCTTTATGCTTTAGCAGATTAAATAAAAGACAAATTTGAAAGAAAATAAAAATGGATCATTTAACGGTGGAACAGAGAGAGTAGGGTAGGGCAGAAAAGAGAAGCTTATCTAACTTAGTTGCAAATCAAAACTACCAATTTTAGTTACACTATTTAGCTTCACAATAAAACCAATCAAAGAGGAAGGTGTCCAACTTTCTAAGATCACCTTCTACTAAGAGCATAAGACGGAGATGACACAGATCTAAAAGAAAATCATAAATAGAAGGGAAGTCGGTGTCAATTGGTATCTCTCACCAGCAGCCTAGCTCGCGTAGTGAGGATAGAGCAATTAGAACAGACCCGAACCTTAAATCTTTAATTTTCCCTAGCATACAACAAACGGAATGAAGCCTAGTAGCATATTCAATCTTGATAACACAGATTTACAACTAAAATAAATAAACCTTAGCGAGACAAAAACAAAAGAAGATGCACTTATCGCAATCCGAAAGAGATTAGGCTCCTGGCCATGCTATCATAGAAAAATGATGTCACACCAACCCTAGGTATAGAACAAAGCATTCAAACAAGATTTGCAGGAAATTGCTAAAATATCTTTTATTCTAAGTTTTCGCATCCGGACTTTACATTCAAAAGAAGTATATATAGACTCAAGATAGACCTTGATCTTTTCAAAAATATCTTCTTCCAAATATCTAAATCTTATCATAAAAATCCCACCGTCGAGGCTTTACAATATAAGGCATTTTTATATAGAGTTTTTGATAAGCCCTAATCACTCTAAAAATCTTCGTGTGGATCTTGCCATAAATGGAGAAGATAAGACTTGGTTTCATCCTCATCAAATGGACACCGCGTGTAAATGTATCTTCATATTTCGGTAAGCCGTCAGAGCATCTCATTAATTCCTCTACAAAATCTGGATGAGTCACTGACTTCCTAGGCCTTCTATCCTCGCACAACCACCTTTGTTTGGTTCGAGTTGAAATTCTCTGCCCACCATTACTTTTGCCATAAATTTTCCCAGCAAATGCATCCACCACAAATTCCTTAAAGTCTTTATTTGCGGCCAGATCTGCAAAATCTGGACGGATCAGAAATTCTCGGCATCTCCTATTTCCATCTGATGGTCCTTGCTTGATTTGTGCCAAAATTTAGGTTTGTCCATCTTTCTCGCCATTACTTCTGCCATTATGCAACTGTCGGATCACTTTCTGCAAAAGAAAAGCAAAGGTTAGAACTTTAATATTATTAATTTAATTATTTTTTAAAATTTTCCTAAGGTTTTTATATTTTTCATTTTAATTAATTAATTTTTTCATTTAAATATTTCTAGGGTTTGGACTGTGTTGAAAAGCTTCCACTTCCTTTGGATGGGTGATGAAAAATTTAAAGAATGGCCAAATTTTGCAAAATGAATATAAATCCAAAATGCCATATCAAGCAATTAGCCTTCGTAACAATTCAAAACTTTAATGGACTTTAAAATATTTTAGGGCAAAATTAAATTTGAGCGAAATCACATTAATGATCAATTCAATGACTTAATATTTTAGGGCAAAATTAAATTTGAGCGAAAGTCCGACATGTAATGAGCATTAGGGTTTGATTTCCTTCTTCCAAGCTCATATTCTCATGAAATTAAAACATGTCACGATATCGCGACATTTTCCTCACTTACTTTTTCCATGCTTGTGCCCTCACGAAAATGAGACAAGTCCAAAAATGGAACATGTCACGATATCGACATTTCCCTCAATTCATTTCTTCCAAGCTTTGCCCTCGCGAAAATGAGACAAGTCCAAAAATGGAACATGTCGCGATATCGCGACATTTCCCTCAATTTATTTCTTCCAAGCTTGTGCCCTCGCAAAAATGAGACAAGTCCAAAAATGGAACATGTCGCGATATCGTGACATTTCCCTCAATTCATTTCTTCCAAGCTTGTGCCCTCGCAAAAATGAGACAAGTCACAAAAATGGAACATGTCGCGATATCACGACATTTCCCTCAATTTATTTCTTCCAAGCTTGTGCCCTCGCGAAAATGAGACAAGTCCAAAAATGGAACATGTCGCGATATCGCGACATTTCCCTCAATTTATTTCTTCCAAGCTTGTGCCCTCGCAAAAATGAGACAAGTCCAAAAATGGAACATGTCGCGATATCGCGACATTTCCCTCAAGCTATTTCTTCCACTTTGCAAATTCTCCAAAAATTGTAGGTTGACTCCAATGACTTTGTCCATCTGTATTTTGCATTTTTACATATTGGTGAAGGATCTTCCTTACTCATAAATGATTTTAACATTTGAAAAATGAATTTTAAATTGCTCGAGAATGGTCAGCTTCACATGGTGTAGAAAAATGATGAAAATTCAAAGTGCCCAGAATTTGATGAAACTTTACAAGAATCTAAATAAGCCCAAAGGGTATCCAAATATGCAAACGGAACTTTAAAATTCATCACGGATTAAGAGAAAATGCATTTAGAAGTTTGCTGGCCAGAAATAGAAACTGCTATTTCTGGTAAGTGAATCTTGTCTAAAAGTCCAGAAATTTGGCATGGCCACAAATATGAGTTTAATATCTTCCACCCAAAATTCGAATCACCTCAAACGGATTTGTCTTCCAAAAGTTATGAGGATTTCAAGTTTGGAGTAAGTTTTGCAAGAAGAAAATAATTAAAAGAACCCTAACATTTGATTTTAATAATTAAACCTTAGAAAAACTATTGAAAATTAAAATTTCTGAAATGATTAATATGAATTAATACATTTAACATGCAAAATTTCAGAAATTTTAAATTGAAATCAATGCCATATGCAAGCCTACTTGGACACTTTGATGTAGGCGAAATTTGAAAAAGGATGCAAGCAAAATTTGGAATTAAAACCCGAAAAACTCAAGAGGGTCCCTGCGGAAAAAAATGAAAATTAAATATTTTCAAAGGATGGAATTTCATTTTTTTAGTGGGGGTGTGTTGCTTCTCAACATGTGGTAATGAAGCCCACACCCGGGCATGGACCACAGGTCCTCCCAGATACTCACCCATTTTCACCCAGTTAGTGTCATACCCTCCGAAGAGGAGGACATGCAAATGTTTTGGGCTACGTAAGGTTATTGGATCCAATATTGGTCTAGAACATAGGGTACATGAGAGTTGGGCCAACGGATGGAAATCACCTCCACCGTCGTTGAAACCCTCTTAGTGGTTGGATGTGACTCCCAAATCACTAGCGTTTAATGTGAAATGTGGTGTGTGGTTCTTTTTAATTTGCATAAAGGAAATATTCATAATACAACATTCACATAATCATTTCCTACATGATATGCATAAAAAGAATGTTTTGTATTTAGAAAATATGCATACTACACCCTACATGACCTTTTTGATAATGCAACTTTATGATGTAAATGGCCTTTTATTTGGCCTCAAGCATGCAAATTCAACACACAAATTATTCTAACACACTGGATTCTAGGGTATACTATAATCAGAGGTCCACTCTTCCTAGCAGCGCCTAGCGAAAATTAAAAAATGACAACCCTAAGGACCTAATTCGTTTTATCCTTATTTTATGGTTATCCTACTTAACTTTCATTTTTTAGTCTCTGGAAAAACACAAAGACAACAAACAAACACAGAGGGTGTCATAAGGGCCTACCTCAAGTCCTCATCTGATAAAGCTTTAAAATCTTGCTCTATGATTGGTTTGTTGCTAACCGCGGCTCTGATGCGCGGCTGCGACTATTGCCCGTGCCTGTCAACCGTGGGCTAAATTTTTGACCACGGAGGTCAATCGTGGGGAGCACCTACCATAAAAACACCAAACACAGTCAGCAAATTATGGCAAAAAATGCATAGTTCCGCCTTGATCGTCTACTATAACCGCAAAAAAAGCTCACACATGGTTTAACTATTGCAATTGATCAAAGATAAACAAATAGGCATGCATAAATTGACAATAAGAAATGAAGCGAATATAATGAATCCTTTATTAATTTCAATGGATTCAAATTACAGATTCGTCCCTATTAGGGATACCCATTTGATACATCAATTACAATAGCGTCTAATCCCTCTCAAGGGTAGATGCGGTCAAATGCCTTCTAGGGTGAGACAAACTACTCTAGGGTGTCGATGACCCTCTTCTCCATGATTAGAGGTATTTGTTGCCTTGCATCCCAAAACCCTGTTAGTCCTACATGCAATAAACAACAAGAAACATTAAAAACAAAGGAGGTCTCTCTTGATGAGGCTTTAAAAGGATATTTCACAAAAAGATGCCATAACAAGCATGTAATCAAGAAAACAAATAAAACATAGTAAACCTATATTAATCATGAAATGTTGCCATCAAACATGTGCAAGAAAGCAAATACTATCTATCTATTGGGTTAGTTTATCAAATAGAAAGCATAAACACATGAAATAACCCACAATTGCACTAATTACCAAATTGACAAAATGAAGGTAAATCTACTTTAAATGCTTAATTCCATCGGTTATATGTCTCTAAAATGCCAATTAAACCTATACTAAACATAATATGATCTAATTAATTAATCTAAATAAAAGAGCACAAGGGGATATATAGTCATTTTCTCACCACGGGTCTGATACATCAGTGGCACTATTCACTGTGGCTGAGAGCAGCGACAAAGCTTTGAGTAGGTTTACCCTCCAAATTAGGGCTTTCTCTTCGATCCACCTTGCCAAATTGATGTTCAAGGGTCGCCTCTATGTCCTCTGACAGGTTTGGCTATTGAATTGATCTGGTGGTGCACGAATTGCATGAATTGATGTTTCTTGGATCTCCTAGGCTCCTAGGGCTTCCATGGCAATTTGATCTCCAATTAGGTAGCAAAAGTGTCCCTCTCAATGCATCTAGGTGAGTATGCAATTCGATAGGGCTTCGCTGCTCAATTGACTACGCTTCTCTCTCTTTTCCCCAATTTGGAGGAGGATCTTATAGCATTGGCCCAGGGCTAGGGGTGGCTTCCTCATGAAGCCAATATCAAGATTGGGTGGTTGAATTTGTTGGATGGAAGGATCCAGAACCTTCCTTGCTGAAACCACTCCAATCTACAACTAATTGGCAGTTGCAACAAAATTTGGATTGGATGAAGGCCAACTGACTCTAAGTGTTTACCGTGGCTGACATGCATGGTGAGCACTGTTAACCACGGGTGTCAGCAGCGGCTAGCACTAACTAGGCAAAGTTGCCCAATTGAGTGGTAAAAACCACTGCTATACCTTGGATCTATCCAAATTTCTTCCATATGGTCTTCTAGCATGTCCCATATGAGTAGTCACCTCGACATGACGTGTTTTAGGTGTCTACAACTAGAACTAGATGAAAAGGAGTAAGATGAAGTAATCTTGGGAGGTAAACTTAAAGATGTAGAAAAATACATGAGGGCAAAAGAATACCACCTTTTGGAAATGGATTTTAAATTGAATAATATATTGAAGGAAATTAAAGAGAAGCAAGCTAAAAATTTATTTCTTCATGATGAAGTGAAGGAAATGGAAAAGAGGTTATCTAAATCAAAAGAAATACATACTTTACATATGAAATATCAGTTGATGTCTTATAGAGTTTCTCGAGAAGAAAACATGTTAGCCCTTAATGCTACTCATATGGAAGTACAAAGGGAGAGGAATGCTCTTAGTGACACAAAACATGTTGAACATCTTAAACATTAGTTGAGTATTGAAGATAAAAAAAAAAAATTCTTTTGACAAGTAGTCTCAACATTGATAATATTTTCAAGGAGTTGGAGAGAAGTAATATAACAAAGAACCAATCATCAAAAAAATTGAAAAATATGTAGAGCATATTAGAACAATTGGAGTAGGACTCTAAAGATCAAATTAGGAAGTTAAAAATTTCAATTACTAGTTTACAAAATAAATTACCAAAGAATTAGTTGAACATTTCATAAAACATTCATGAGTCGAAGTTCATGAAGCATTTCTCTTACTTAACATGTATACTGCAGGAGCATTCAGGAAAAATAATAATAATAGTAATTAAAAAAATTGAAGATATTTCCAACTACCAAGAGAATAAGGGCCATGACTTTTAACCTTTCATGTCCTACCTTTGTTCCCATTGTTGGAAAAACAAAATTAGGAGTTTTGTTGCAATTTCCATATTATTGGCAAGAGGTTATTTAATGAAGTTTTTGAGTTTTGTTGCAATTTCTATATTATTGATAAGAGAAGTTATCTAAAGAAGTTTTTGAGTTTTGCTACAATTTCCATATTACCAGCAATAGAAGCTATCTAATGAATTTTTTTAGTTTTGCTACAATTTCCAAATTGTCAGCAAGAGAAGCCACCTATGAAGTTTTTAAGTTTTGTTGCATTAGATAAACTATCTATGAACTTTTTGAGGTTTCTACAATTTTTAGTTCACTGACAAGGGAAACAAACAATTTAATAAAGTTTTGAATTTTTTTGCAATTTCCAGTTCACACGAAAAGGAAGTTTTTTAGTGACTGCACTTTTTGTTGCTAGTTTTAATTTTAGATGCTAAACAGTTGCCAGTCAATTAGAAAATTTGAATGCAAGTAAATTGTTGCAATTTATTTTTTTGTTGTGAGACATTCAGGCTACTAGAAAAGGTTGTCTTTCACTAGACCCTCTCATTTGGGCTACATCATTCTACAAAAAATACAATTTGAAAAATAAACATTACCCTTGTTTCATATGGCTAACTTCATAGGGTTGCATCTCCCTCAACACTACTCAGATTTCTTCATATTGTTGGAGGTATTACATTTTTGTTCATATTATAAATATTTAGTTTAGGGTGTGAGTTTGATTTTATGTATATAGTATGTATCAAGTTAGTAGGTGTGAGCATGTGTCATGTATTTAAGTGTGTGAGGTGTCTAGTTAGGAAGTGAAGAGTTTTGAGTGATGTGTCAAGTTTAGAAGTAGGAAGTTATATGCAATCATGAGATACTTTTTCTTTATGTAATATGTGGGACTTATCATGTAAGAAAGGAATATGAAGTTTTAAGTTATCCTATGAGTTTTGAGGAGAGCAAAGGTCAAGAGTCATATAATGTGAAGATTCTCATGTATCTTTATGTTGAAGACAAATCCATGTAAAATAAAAACTCAAATAAGCTTTACTTTATGCATTGCTTGAGTTTTTCCAATAAATATTTTAGTATGATTTTATGTAATATTGATGTTTATTTGATATAAGATTAATTATTAATTATTATTAATATTTATACCTCGGGAAATTGCTTAACCTATGAAGCATAGTGATATTTTGCTAACATTGGTATTAGAGCCACACTGAGTGGACTCCGTGATAGCCACCTTGAGTGAAATAGCTACAAGAAGAGACAATTGTAGAGATTGGAAGAGAAAAGTTGTAGATATTGAAGGAATACAACAAAAGAGATAATATAAAGAGATGACTGAGGTGGAGTGTTCGAAGTGGAGTGAAAGAATGCAAAATATTGATAGAAAATCTTTGGCAAGAAGGAATTTGGAGGATATTTGAAGAAGGATGATGGTTGGAGAAACATTTGTGTGGAGCACCAGGCTAGGATTCTACAGAAAATAAGGCTTTGTTCAGAAGCCAAAATGAGATTGGAAATGTGTTCATAGGAAAAGTGAGAAAAATATTGCAAGATATAAGAGCAACAACTATAGATTGAAGAGCATCAAAGAAGAAATATCCTGAGTGCAAAGCAACTTGTGAGGTGTAGCATTAGAGCAGCTCATAAAGTGCACAAGTATATTACCTGAGAGAGAAAGATTCATGCATAGGAAGGGAAGTGTCAAAGACATTTCATGGAGTACTCAAATAGTTCAATGTGCCCTACATAATGCATTGAGTCCTGAGCGTAACATTTCCACCAAAGATAATTACAAAAGGAGAGGCACTCTAACAAAATATCCATAAAGGATGCACCATTATTGAAAGTAAAATATTTAATCTCTGATTTATTTATATATTTAAGCTAAAATTTATTAAGTGAGCAAATTCATTTTTTTTTATTGGGAGATATAAGACATTGATCAATTGAATAACATCGAGTGATAAGAAGAATAAATTGAATAATGGAATAATTGGGAGATATAAAAAGAAAGTTAATTAAAATTTGGAAATATTAATTGATTGAAAGAAATTAAATTTGGAGAAGGTGGTAATTGAAGAGATTGAATTGATAATTGAAAGGAGAAATTAAATTTGATTGAATTCATTGGGAGATATAAGAAGGAAAATTGAATTGATGAAGTTGATTTTACTTGACGAATGAAAGAATTGAATTGAGTTGAAAATTTGAATTATTGACTAATTGAAATTGGGAGATAGAATATTTAAAACTTTGAAATTTTGAGAAATTGAATTAGAAAAATTGATTTGATTAAAGGATTGAAGAATTAAATTATTGTGTGATTGAAAATGGAAACATAAGAAGTAATAATTTGTACTTGATATTTGAATGAATTGATTGAAATTTGAAATTGTATTGATGAAAGAAAATTGAATGAATTGATTCAGTTGAAATTGAAGATTGAATTAATTGAATTAGAATTTTGGAGATACAAGAATTTCTACAAAGAATTGACGATTGATTTAAAAGATTAAAGAAATTTGATATTCCATATCAAAGGAAATAAAAGAAATTTTGATTTTTGAGGAATTTGTGTGAACTAGAAACTCATCATAGCGACTAAAAAAATAAAGAGGAAAACAAGCATTCAGTGTGCATCATAAAAAAATAGTGCAATTAAAGAAAAAATCAAGAAATCATTTACAATCCATTTCTCAAAGAACTACTAAAGTTGGAAACTATGGGTCAATATAATGGAACATCTACAATCCATTTACAAAGACTAAAGATAGAATGTCTTTAATACTTCAACATTGCTTACATTATCTTCTCAAGAATGCTAATAGCCATTATGAACATCATATTGCAATACCTATTAGTATATGGAAAATGCATACAAGGCAATGATTATTCTAAATGATATCAAGACAAAAAGATAAGAATTGAAGAACAAACCTTTAATGAAAGATGCATGCTATGACACTAATGATACTTGAAAGAAGAATCAAAATGATGATTCAAAGGTCTATACAAAATATGGAAATAATATGCACAGTATGGAAAAATGTAATCATTGTAATAGATTTGAACACAAGGAAGAAAAATGTTGGGATCTTTATCCTTGTAAATTTTGTGGAGGCAATAATCATCCTCAAGATATTATTTGCAAAAAAAAAAACAATTATAATGATAAATGGAAAAGAATATTGATGATGGCATTGGATAAAATTCTTCAAAAAATTATCTTTAAAACAATTCCATAAGCAATTAGAGTCATTACCAGAGCTAGAGTAGAATGGTCTAGTTCAAAATCAGAGATGAAATACAGTACCAAAATTGCAAGCAGTGCTAAAGTTGATACTAAAGACAAGAGAGGAATAGATTGAGTGATTGAAGGTAAAAATGTCTTTACACCAAATAATTTAATATGGGAGGGTGTTGGAGGTATTACATTATTTGGTCCCATTGTAAATATTTATATTAGGGTGTGAGTTTAATTTTTATGTATATAGTATGTGTCAAGTTAGTAGGTGTGAGCATGTATCATGTATTTAAGTGTGTGAGGTGTCTAGTTAGGAAGTGAAGAGTTTTGAGTGATGTGTCAAGTTTAGAAGTAGGGAGTTATATGCAATCATGAGATACTTTATCTTTATGTAATATGTGGAACTTATTATGTAAGGAATATGAAGATTTAAGTTCTCCCATGAGTTTTGAGGAGATCAAAGTTCAAGATTCAAGTAATGTGAAGTCTCATGTATCTTTATATTGAAGACAACCATGTAAAAGAAAAACTCAAATAAGCTTTGCTTTATACATTGCTTGATTTTTTGCAATAAAAATATCAATGTGATTTTATGTAAGATTGATGTTTATCTGATATATGATTGATTATTGATGATTGATGATATTTATGATTCTAGGAATTGCTTAACCTATGAAGCATAGTGATATTTTGCTAACACGTATAACCACTCATTTTAAATATCTTAAAATTATAAATAAAATAAAATAAGAATTGTTTGAATTGGAATGTCGGTTTGAGATATATGAATTTTTCTTTTTTGATGAATTTCCATATAGCCAAAAAATAGCATTGATAGCCCAATTTCAAATAGACATAGCTCCTTAAATATTGATCAAAATTTAACATATGACTAGTCATTTTTACTCAAAATGATCTACAAGATGGTGCAAGAATATTTTAAATATGACTGCTAGAAAAAGATATAGCTCCCACAAGATGAGATATTTTTTGGAAAACAATTACCCTAATTTTACAATCCACAAAAAACACAATCCCTAATTTTCTAAAATTGTTGCTCTAACACCAGTTGTTATGAACCTTTGTTCTCATTAACAAAAATTATTCACCATATATTGAAGTAATAAAAGACCCATCCACAAATAAAATTCATAATAACAATCCATGCAATGAGACAAAGATATATAATACCCTTCAGATAGGGCAACACCAAAAATACTCTTAAAGGAAGGAATAACTCAAAATATGCTCCATGAGCCAAGACTATTACAAGAGAGTACTTAATATGATTGCTTGCTTATAATGAAAATTTTCTTTCTTTATATACCCATATTTCTAAACCCTTGTCCCACTCATTATTATAACATAATATTATAATATAATCAACCCTAGGTTATGTGTGACCCAGGCCAACTATACATAATACCCATACATAATATAATATTATGTTCCCATATTTCTATTCCTAGGTAACTAATAGATTCTTAATGCTTGGATGCTTGATTTGTTGAGATCTTGAGTGCTTGATTACTTGAAGCTTAGAGATTGAGTAGTTGGAGCTTGAATATTTACTGTTAGAGTTAATGTAATGTCCACTATGCTAGTTTGACACTTGTCAGTTTCACTGACAAGTGTCATGTTCATCATATAGGCTTATGCCTATATATTGTAACTATTTATCAATAAAATATATCTCCTTCAGTTTTCCCTCCTAACATTTGGTATCAGAGCAGGCTTTCCCTGCCCTATGAAACCCTTGAGGGGGGATTTCCCTCATGGAAATCCTCCCTCCTCCCCTCATTTTTTTAGCTCCTCCATTTTTTTTGAAAACTAGGGAGTATGCTCTCCATCCTTGGATGGATCAGAAACCAGAAGTTGGAAGATTAAATGGGTGCCAATTTTTTTTTAAGACAAAGTTATTGGGGAAGTATGGAGATCTCCTTTATGAGTGTTGTTATGCCTTGGCTAATGCTGCTGATCTCTTCTGCCCATTTTTCGGCGGTGGAACATGCATTCGTTGCAGCTCACGGAGGCCGTTTGAAAAAAATTTAAGTGGCCCTACAACTTGAATTCGTTATAATAGAGCCTTCCGACTCCACCATGGAAGATACTTTAGCAATGGAAAAATGATTAATACAAAAGATATTGTATTTAATTGTTCAGGGAGAGATTTGTACACCTTTTCCTATGTGAAAGGAGGGTGATCTGCGGTCGAGAAAGACAAGGAGGCAGTTGATGAAATTTCGTCCTCAAAGGAGATTTCTCAACCGATCCAGGCGCTGGCAGGCGGGCTGGAGCGCAGCCACATTTTATTTTTTATTTTTTTCTATGCAGCACAGGGAGGAGCCGCCGCCGCTGTAGCTGACTATGGAATCGTCAGACGCCATCTGAGGCCAATGGCCACAGGCAGGAGACGGCGATGGCGCAGACGTGCGCCGAGCGATTAGTTTTCGCAGTGTGCACCGAGCGATCTGCCTAAGTCTCTCCCGCCTACCTGCTTTCGGCTGTTTTCGCAATGTGTTCAAATGAAGAAATTTCATCAGATTTGCTGTTGTGGGCTTTGTCACAGATCTACCTGCTTCGAAAGTACATGTAGTCCCCACCTGCGTAGGTTCTGCGATATCTGGCAATGTTGGAACAAACACCAGCGATCCGATCCCATGGCCTGTTGAAAATACGCGGCAAGCTGAGATCGATGCAGCAAAACCTGGAGTATGTAAAGTGCAGAAGGTTGCAGACTGTTTGGTGCGAAAGTGAAGATGTTCAAACGCGTCAGGATCGATTGCGGGACCGGGACATGGAAGCTGTCACATTTTGACCGAGGTAGCAGATCGCCTCAAAATAGTTGATTATACGCCCAATCATCCGTGTATTTGCATTTAGTGGGGTTTGGATCGCCAGAGGAACAAAACAGGCCTTCCATGTTTTTTCCTCCTCCTCCAACTTCGAGACCAAAAGGGGTCGCTTCTCTTGCTTTCTGTGCAAATTTTATTAGGTCAAAAGGGTCCAAGATGGGAAACATCGTTTGTTGCGGCGCTCGGGACTTATGGCCTGCGAAGGAAGGCAAGTTGATGGTATATTTTCTTCTGCGGCGAGCAATGCGTTCGGTTCCGAAAGGCGCTGTGAGATCCAAGGTCAATCAGCTACAGCTCTTGTTTGATAAACGTTTACAGCCGTCGTGGGAGAACTTGCCGGCGGCACAGACTTTTGAAAAATGCAGGATCTTGTCTCTTGACATGAAAAAAACGAGTCTCTTGGTGGTCGATTGACGTGAAATTCGTAGCAGGAGTCTTGCACCGTCGCTTTCCATTGAAGTCGTGTGGGGTTTTGGCGTCCAGAGGGCCCAACCCTTTGGAATATTTGATCCCTGCTACCAGTTGCCCGATACAGAATCTGTGAAACTCCCAACCATTACGTTTCATTTCAAAAATGATGTAAACGTGGATGTGAGGGACATAGGAACTTTGGCTCAAGTTTCGAAGAGCGTGCAAGCAAAAATCCACACAAGACTTCTCAAATTCAAGCAATTTAACCTGGAGGGCAAATAATTATTTACAGGACTGAATGAGGAAAGGTTCGGTTCAAATGCCCGCCAGTACAGAGTCTGCAACGATATATAAAATGGAAAGTGAGGGTATGGTGGAAGATCCACTGGCCACATCCGTAGTGCTGATGGCTGCTTCAAAGCACATTTCTGCCAAATGCCATAACCGCCAGGCCGATCCTCGACAGCATTGCCGCCTCCATCCCTACGAAAATTGCGTGGTTCGATCACACGAGCTGGAAAATGAGTGCATCTGGGTTGGTAGCCACTTGGCGCGGACTTGCGGTCTCGAACGGAGGGCGGAGGTGACGGTGGCCCATGTGGTGCATTTTCTCTTCTACTGCCACCTGTAACACTATAGTTGTGTGTACTGTAGGTGGAGGATTTTTTGCCGGAATGATGGAAGCTCATGCAGTCTTCACCGTGGTTCCAAGATTATTGGCTTCGGGAGCGGTACGAGACATCGGTCGCATGGGGGGATCGTGGAGTCACGGTCAAGTTTAGGATCATTGCGAGGGCATCACATAATGTATTTAAAGTCAATTTTTTTTTAGTGGGTTATTTATTTCCAACATGATGGAAGGGCATCACATAATGTATTTAAAAAAGGGCCATTGATTTATATTGTAAGGGGTGTCCATGAAAAGTGGCCGACATTGGCCCTGTTTTTTTTTATTTTTCATACATGAAAGTGAAAGTGAAAGGACTGATGGCTCATGTAATTCCCCTGTGAGGGAAATTTTAACACTATTTTTATTCCGCCTGAGAGCGATGCCGCCATTGAGCGATGTTTATTTTGCTGCCTAGATAGGCATGCTATTATTTTTCCACATGTTGAAGGCCCAATTCAACAACAAGTATAGGGGTATTTATAGTCGTTGGAAACGTTTTTCCACGACGGACACAATGCTGGTGTCATATTGTAATTTTGAGGCTGTTTCAGTTGAGTTTTTTAGCCTCAAAGTTCTTATACCTTGGAGTGCACTCTCGGTTGTACCCGACACTCTCGAGGTAATTTTATATGTGATCCTTGTACCTAGTGATCTTTTCTATACACTTGGTGAATGCAACGACTGGTTACCCATGCATTTCGGTGGGATGACATGGTCACCATAAGGACACTTATACTAGGGACTACAGACAAAGACACCCTAGACTCTATCCGAGGTTTTTTCCGGATCTACTTCTGAAGACTACAGACAAAGACACTTCAGAAGATTCTCTTCTTTTCTTATTCTCTCCTATTTGGATCTATGGCTCATTTTATTGTATTGAGTGCATTTTTGGCAAAGACCGACACTCTTATATGGCTTGTTTTTCCTTTAATTAGGTGCATTTTCGGTAGAGACCGACACCTTCTAGATTGAGTTCACCATGAGGAGGGATTTCATACTCATGGTGAATCTAGTTAGTGACCTATGAGAGGCAACATCCTCTGAGGATGACCTGCAGAGGCAACAGACCCAGAAGTGGCTGACCCTGAGGCACCCATGATGACCCCGAGGCACTTAGACGGCTGACCCAGTGGCAACAGACCCGTGGAAGTGGCTGACCCTGAGGCAACAGACCAAGATGTATACACAGTGAATCTAGCATTATTCACAGTTGGAGAGCCAAGAGCACAGAGCACGAGCCTAGACCAAATCAGCAATAAGCGAGGATGATAGGTTGTTTTAGAGAAGTCAACATTAAGGGGGAATGTTACCTAATGTTGACTTGTTTTTTTCTTTAGTTAGGATAGTGCACATTAAGGGGGAATGTTAGAGTTAATGTAATGTGCACTATGTCAGTTTGACACTTGTCAATTTCACTGACAAGTGTCATGTTCATCATATAGGCTTATGCCTATATATTGTAACTATTTATCAATAAAATATATCTCCTTCAGTTTTCCCTCCTAACATTTACTACTTGGTGCTTAAATGCTTAGTGCTTACAAGAACAAGAGTTTGAATACTTGCAAGGATAAACTTCCCAAGAGTGTGATAATATTTTGGCATAATCTTGCCATGCAAAATGATGAATTGTTATGACTCTAGAGATATTTTGACAAAAAACATCTACTCTAAAACTCTTGATGAATTGGTCACCCTAAGAGATAATTTTATAGGAATCCATGGCTCCCTATGGGAATATTTGCATTGAATATGATAGAATTGAAGATGGTAAGAATTTAAATAAATATCAAGAGGCCATTAATGGAGGAAGATTGAAATTAACAAATCTTGGATTTGGAAATTTTGTTGGGAGCTATGAACTAGATATTAGGGATCTAATCCATTAATGGAGGGTATCTTGGAAGGTATCAAAAGCTAATTTTTCAATTTTGGGTGTCATAATGGCGAAAGTGTTGGTGGTGCATTCACAGTGGTATTTTCGTCATCATGGTCATTGGGAGTCAAAATTGAGCAAGAAAGTTCAAAGCCAAAAATTTGGTAAAAGAGTCACCAAGGTCACAAAAGCACCATCAATGCTTTTGCTCATGCCTTGACACTGTAACTCTTAGAACAATAAATACTATAAATTTAGGCACAAGAAATATTGATTTGATTTGGTTGGTTGATTAGTTGTTTGATAAAGGGCTTGACAAGCTTGAAGATTAGCCTTATGCTCAAAATTGGATGTCTAAAATATCATATTAAATAAGGAACCTTAACATTTAGGAGTGTGAGTAGGGATTCAATTCAAGTGGGAAGCAAGTGCGAGTAGGAAGCTAACCTCACCTTTATAGTTATTATTCTTGATCTATGAATAAATTCAAAGAATGAAGGATTCGTTTAAGGAAACACTGTGTAGCATGGTAAGAAAGTAACTTATGGAAACTCTAATTGGAAATAGGGATGCTCTAATTAGAAACAAGGATGCTTTAGTTAGGTACAAAAGAAAGAACAAATTTATAGTAATCCATATCCACACAATAGATATTTCCCTAGAAATGATCATTAAGAATGAAATGATTAAGCACAATATAATGGTTCTCAAAATATAATATTAACATATAAATTAAATGAATGCTAGTCAACTTATTCAAAGATTCAATAATGGATTGCTATTCGGGATATTCAAGCTTCTAGATCCATTCACCTGGGGCTTAATTCCATCTTTCTTGTTCTCATCCCAAAGTCCCCCGCCTGCAAAATCTTCTCTGATTACCGGCCCATCAGCCTGTGCAATGTTTTTTACAAGATCCTCACCAAGTCCATAGAAAACATACTGAAGCTCGTCCTCCCTCTCCTGATTGATCCTTGCCAGGGAAGCACTGTTAAAGGTAGAAACATTCTTGATGGCGTCATCACTGTCCATGAAAATCTTCACTCTGCTTACCACTCCAAGAATGTTGCACTCTTTCTCAAATTAGACATGAACAAAGCCTTTGATAGAGTGGATAGAGGGTTCTTGTGTGCAGTCCTCTTCAAGCTCGGTTTCCATCCTCACTGGATCAACCTTGTATCCACTCCCTTCTTCTCCATCTTGGTCAATGGATCCCTTATTGGGTTCTTCCAAAGCGCCAGAGGCCTCAGACAAGGTGACCCTTTGTCACCTATCCTCTTCATCATCCTAGCGGAGGTTCTAAGCTAGTTTTTGAAAGAGGCTCTTCGTCAAAACAAGATTTTGGGCATTCTTCCCACTTCTAGAGTTGACCCCATCACCCACCAGCAATTCGTGGATGACACCCTCATCTCCACTGGGGTGTCGGTAGCCCAAGCCAAATCCCTCAAGAGAATCCTCTCCCGTTATGAACAGGCTTTCGAGAAAAAGGTCAATTACATTAAGAGCAAAATCTACTTTATTAACACTCCCCTGCGAAGGCAACTCAGAATTGCCAGAATTTTGGAGTGCACCATTGACGCCCTGCCTACTTCTTATCTAGGGCTGCCCCTGTCTTGCAATGGGCGTGGCGGTGGAAGTATGTGGAATATGATCCTAGCACACCTTCACAAGAAGCTGGGCACTTGGAAAGACAAACTCCTATCACAAGCTGGGAAAGCCACCCTTACCAAAGCTTGTCTTCAAGGGATTTCAACCTATTTTATGTCTGTGTTCCTGCTTCCAGCTTCTGTCCACTACAAAATTGAGAAGATCCAGAGGACCTTTTTGTGGTCTGGCAATAAATAAAAACTCAGAATCCCCCTCGTGGCCTGGGATAATGTCTGTTCGTGGAAATACAAAGGTGGCTTAGGGATGAGGAGATTACGGCTTATGAACACAGCTTTGATTGCTAAGCATGCATGGAGGATCCTTGCAAATGACTCTGTTGAGTGGGTCAGGTTGGTCAAAATGAAATATCTTGGTTCCAATTCTTTCCTTGATGCCGAGGCTCCCTTCGAAGCTTCGGCTTTTTAGAAATCGGTTCTCCAAACCTGTCATTTGATCATCTTGGGAGCCCGCTGGATTTTGGGTGATGACAATCTCATCCTTTTTTGGAAGGACAGGTGGGCTTCTGATGAGGGCCTTGGTTTGAGGGCGGACCTAGCTAGCCTAAGAACTCAGACCGACCCAAATTCCCAACTCAATGTGATGAATTTCATAGACCGGAGTACCTTTCCCCCTTATTGGAAGTTACCAGTTGTGGATGGGTTCAATAATGAAGTGACTTATCTGTCCAACATCCTCCAATCGATTATCATCCTATATGTTAGGAGGACAGACAGAATCATTTGGTGAGGCACGGAGGATGGTCTATTCTCTGTCAAATCTGCCTATGTTTTTCTAACTAGCGAGACTGCCCTGGATCATCGGTGGAAAGTTGTCTGGAGGAAATGGGTCATCCCTAAATTGAATTTCTTTGCTTGGATTGCTTTCCACAACAAAGATTTAACCGTTGACAACCTTCACAAGAGGGGCTTTGCCTTCCCCAACAGGTGCTACATGTGCTTAGCTGAGTGCGAGATGGTGGATCATTTATTCCTACACTGCCCCTTTTCCCACTCGGTCCTCAGCATTGTCCTATCCTCCTTCCAAATACTATGGTGCTCCCCTCGATCCCTTAGAGATGCTTTCCATCAGTGGCCCAATCCTTTCAAGAATCCAAAACTTTACTTCCTTCTTGAGGCCTCCTTCCACCACTCCATCTGGAAAATCTGGCTTGAAAGGAATGCTAGAGTATTTGGTAGAGCCCTAAAAATGCCTCCTTTTGTCACTCAAAGGGCCTTATCCTATGCCATCGAGAACTCCAAAGCCACTCCCGGTCCCCGTCCCCACATCCTGAGCGAAGAAGTGATTTTCAAAAGGATGGATCTCTGCCCGTCATCGAAAGCTGACACAGGACCCTGTCGAAGAAGTGTCATTTGGACCAAGCCTCCCATGGGGTGGATTAAATGGAATTTTGACAGAGCGGCTAAGGGCAATCCAGGGCCCGCTGGATCGAGTGGAGTAGTCAGAGATCATGATGGAAACCTGGTTTTGGCCTACTGTGAAGAGTTGGGCTCCCAGTCGAGTCACTTTGTCGAAGCCAGAGGTGTCCTGAGAGGAATCCAAATCCTCTCTAAGGATCCTCGACCTTTAATTATAGAAGGAGATTCGCTCAACATCGTAAACTACCTTCTAGGCACCAAGGACCCGTCTTGGAGGGTCTTTAACATCATTCTCGAGGCAAGAATGCTCCTATCCCAACGTGGCAGGTGGAAAGCGGGTCATATCCTTAGAGAAGGCAATCGCGTGGCAGACCACATGGCCAACAAAGGTCTTGCGACCACGTGTCCGATCGTGTGGCGGTCACGCTTCCCATCCGAGGTGGAAATATTAGCCAAAGTGGATATCCCATCATGATGTCTTCCCCACGCAGATTTTGGAAGGTCCTTCTTGATGTGTGTCGGGTTGGGGTGGTAGCTCTCTCCAATCCCCTGTGTGGTAGCGGCCGCATGAGCCACGCGAAGTGCAGTCCTTTCTTCAAATCCAGAAGCTTTCATGTTTCCAAGGCGTTCAAGACTTGGTTTCCTGGTGGCTATCAGTGTACCCTTTTCCATCGAGGCGGTCTAGCTAGATTTTCGGCTATCAGTGTACCCTTTGTGACTAGTGATTGGCTGTTTGTTTTTGTTCTCTAAATGTTTCTGTTTCTTCGGCTATTATTTTTTGTTACCTCGGTTAAAAACGTCTTGTTATCTCTTTATTCAGGCATATATGCCTTTACTGTAGCCTCCGGGCAATTAGACTAGGTTTTGCTATCTCTGCAATCAGGCTTATTTATCCAGCCAGGAGGCATGATGCATTATTAGAAGTAAGGCTGATTTTGTACATAAGGTTTTGGGATCCTCTATAAAAACCCACTGTTAATTTACCAAAAAAAAAAGATTCAATAATGGATTAAATGGAAGTGAATATTGAATTTACAATATTCTATGGCTTTCTTTCTTAAAGGTTTTTTTTATCTTCTTCTATAGTTTTAAAGTCAAAGATATTTTAATGTGTGATAGTGCATAGTATGGGAGTATAAATGGATCATACTTAATACCATCAAGTGGAGAAAAAAACTCTTAAAATAATTTCAATTTGGGTTAGGCTTTTTGGACTTCCATATTATCTTATCAATAAGGAGGTTATGAATAAAATTATAAATAATCTCATGGAAGTCATATAGAAGAGGTCAACCATTGAGGAGCAAAAGCATGTTGTATATACATGTATATGTATTCTCATAAATATTTTGAAACATTTTTCAAAACTCATTAAAACTAAACCTGAATCAAGATAATGTACTCAACACCTGAATTATAAAATATTGTATTTCAATGTCACACATATTATGAGACCAAATACATGACAACAGTTTGTAAATTAAAAAAAGTGAGAAATAGATGGAATTTTTTAGTCATGAGATAAAATTCAATATGAAGCAACAAGATCATATTATAGTAGATTATATATCTTAGATCAAAAATTTTCTAATACCAAACACATTGTAAAGAAGGTCTCTCTACCTCATCAAAAGGTGAAGGTTTTCACGATTCATTTGTACCAAGCATTAGAAGAATATAATAAAAATGAAAATGTTGAGGAATTGTAGTGTATAAGTTCATACTAAGAAGGAATTAAAGGTGCAAAAGAAGATCTCAAATTAAATATTAAAACAAAGTAGGTGGAAGAGGTCAAGTTTAATCTAAGTAAATCATCTACATTTTTCTTTAGTAATAGGAAATCATATCTTTATGATAAAAATAAAATTAGTATAGACTATCTTTAACAGACTAGGTTTTTAAGGGTAGAATAATGAAGAAACCAATATGAATGATATGCATTGTAATTTAGGGTTCTTAGGGAAGCATAATATTAGGAACCTACAATTAAAAATAAACACACTCACACAAATATTGCAAAATAACATAAAGTTTGCAACAAAACTATTAAATGTAAATATAGAAAAAATAATCTCACAAATAACACAGGATCGTAGGCCTCTTCGAGGGGGCAACATCCTTCAATGCTTTCATTCAATTATGCAAAAGATACATACAATATTTTCCTTCATAGTTTTAATGATTTTATCATCCACCTAACTTCCAAGGTTGTCTTAAATGCAAAATGCCACCCGGGATAAAATCTCCTACCTACAAGTGGTTACATTCTTGATAACAGTTGCATAAAATAGCACTACTTTTCTAGGCACTTCAATATTCACAACTATTACAAAATATTAACATGGGTGTTTCCCACATCTAAAAAATATTACAAAATATTAACATGGATGTTTCCCATGTTCAACAAGGATTATAGTATTAGGATGGGGTCCTAACATGCCCTACCCCTTTGAAAATATTTGTCCTCAAAGCTTAAAATGAGAAAACCATTGCTAAAGTTGGTGAAGAGGTTCACACATCGTGTCTTCTAGTTGCAAGCCATGTCATTAGACCAAAATATCAGTAATAACACATTGATGAAGGTTACAAGAGTGGCAGTCTAGAATGCACTTAGGTTCAATAATGACGAAACCTTCCTCATCTAACTCTAGAAGTGTAGACTACACCTACACCTTGATGCAAATCACTTGCTTGAGAGATGGGTTATGGAACACTAGATAAAGTTTGGAACTAGCCAGAAGGATTAACTTGTATGTTGTCGACCTAATATGTTGCAACATCTAATAAGGACCATAGTATTCGATGGTAAGCTTCTGATACCATGAATCTAGAGAGAGGATTATTTGTATAGATGCAAGCAAAGGAAAACCATGTCACCCATGGAAAAACTGCGTTCAGTATAATGTTGATCAACTTGTTGTTTCATATGGTTCTGAGCCATGTCTAGGTTGACCTTGAGTTAACGAAGAATGGAATCATGCTGGTAGAGAGTGGAAACCATAGCTTAAGACTTGGAATTGCCTGGTATATACAAAATTGATGTTGGTGAATGCTATTCATAGATTGCTTCAAATGGAGTCACCTTAGTGGCAGTGTGATATGTGGTGTTGTACCACCATTCAGCCAAAGGAAACCATTTGACCTAATGTATAGGATGCTTAGAGGTGAAGCATCAAAGGAATGTTTTCAAGCAATTATTCATAATTTCTATTTTGCCATCAGTTTGAGGATAATAGACCTCAATAACATAAGCTTATACTAAAAGGGGGGTGAAGAGTATAAGATAGAACTTTTACTTTTCTTTCCAAAATAATAGCATCCAATATTATCAATTACAATAATTATTCAAAGAAGTATTAACCAATATCATCAATAGCAGTAACAAGACAATGCACAAATCATCACACACATGAGAGACACAAATTTAATGTGGTTCACCCAATGTGGGTTACATCCATGGATAAAATATTTCTTATAAACTTTCTTAATAAATATCTTGGGAACCAATTCCCTATTACAATGTTTATGGACCTCTGTCCAAAGGAGACTCCAATCCCCTATAGTCAAGTTTGTGGACCTCTATCCATAGGAGAACTCTATCCCCTCAACTCTAGTTTGTGGACCTCTATTCACAAGGAGAACTCTATCCCCTCAACTTTGGTTCATGTACCTCTATCCATAGGAGAAATCTATCCCTTTAACTCTGGTTCATGGACCTCTATCCATAGGAGAACTCTATCCCCTCTGCTCTGGTTTGTGGACCTCTATCCATAGGAGAACTTTATCCCCTCTACTATGGTTTGTGGACCTCTATCCACAAGATAACTTTATCCCCTTAACTCTGGTTCATTGACCTCTATCCATAGGAGACACCAATCCCCTCAGCTTTGGTCTACTCCAAAGCCTGCTCATAAATTTACTTAAATCTACCCCAAGATTACTCACAAAGCTTGCTCAAATCTACTCCAATCCTTTTCCCAAGGCTTGCTCAATTCTTCTTAACAACCTGCTCAACTCTGCTCAAATATGCACCAAGCCTACTCACAAGGCTTGCCCAAATTAGCTCGTAAACCTGCTCTCAACTCTGCCCAAATATACCTCAAGCCTTCACACAAGGCTTGCTCAAATCTACTCCACACCCTGCACAAAACTGCTCACAAGCCTTCTTAAAAGGCCTACTCAAAATAGCTCACAAACCTGCTCTCAAATTTACCCACTATATTTGATAAAAACTACTCATAACACATGTTCAAATCTTCTCATAACACATGCTCAAAATTGCTCATAACACTTTTTTTGATTAAAGTACTTCAGACGTATTTTACCCAAAATTCTTGTTCAAGAACACATAGAAAATGATATGCAATACAATTTCACAATATATTCTTTCCAATATCACTCAGATTCAATGCACAAATTACTTCACAAATATGCTCTATGACCTTTGCAATTTTATCCCAATATCAATCAATATTATGCACAAAACTTGCTCTCAAACCTTAGCACATGTGTTTCCAATATCATTCAACAATGAAGCACAACTTGTTCACAACCCTAGCACATGTGTTTCCAATTTCATTCAACAATGATGCACAATACTAGCACATGTGTTTCCATTTTCTTTCAACAATAAAGCACAATTTTGTTCTCAAATTCTAGCACACATATTTCCAACAATGCACATGAACTTAATCCTTATATCTCCTCCTTATAAAATCAAAATATTTTCTCAACCAAACACCTTAAGGAAGGAATAAAATCACCATACCTCTAAAATTGCTTTGATGAAGATGTGCCCTCAAAACCTGTCTCAAAAAGTATTTCCTTTTCAAAGTGCCACTTCAAAACTGGTTAGTAGATCTTTCTCTCAAATCACTCACATTAATTTTTTTCTCAAAAGGATGTGCACAACAAGATCTGAAAATAATGCTCTATAACTCTCCTTTTGTTCTCAAAAGATAAAGCATTAACAATTATCAAAACCCCTCAAATTTTATTTTTCACCATACAAAATTACAATAAAAAATTAAATCCTAATCACACCTTATAACTCCTTTTTAAGCAATACCCATATCACAATATTTATTTTTTCTCAAGTACACATTACAATCCACAAATAAACCTTAGCACACCTTATACCTCCTAAATTTAACTTTCAAAAATTACAATTCACAAATAAACTTTAGCACACCTTATACCTCCTAAGCTCAATGAAATAATTTTCTTATTCAGATCAGCAAACGATTTCCCCCTTTAATTTATAAAAAATTTGCATTCATACCTTATGTCAATATGCCATGTGAATGATTTCCTTTCTGCCTTGCAAACTTGCCACGTGAACACCACGCAAATGATTTCACCTTCTGCCTATCAAAAATTCACCACACAAACAATTTCACCTTCTGCCTATCAAAAATTAACCACGCAAATGATTTTACCTTTCCTGCCTTGCAAAAATAGTGTCCACGAGATTTGAACCTGTAACCACCTGCCTGCCAGCACCTTAAGCTAGGCTAGCTGCCCTCTTGAAACTAACAATGTAGCAACTTCCCTTTATCTTCCACCTTGCGAGCTCAACCAAACAATTTTCGTCATCTACCTTGCAAAAGAGTCTCAATGAGTTTTGACCCTACAACCTGTTGTCTACCAACGCCCTAGTGCAGGGACGCCTGTCGTCTGGGCTAGTCCCCCAAATGGGATATCGAACACGCTGCCCTATTTATATTTCAGATTTGGATCTGCTTTGAAACACATGCAGACTTCTCCCTTCTCTTCCTTCCACGAACCATGAAACTCACGAATGGATTCACGATTAGCGCATTGTCTTCAACCTTACAAAAATGAAATTTTTGTCCCATTTAAATATGCTTCTCCATACTATGCTTTGACATTGACGCATATATTTTTATATGCACGTTGGCACTTATAAATTATTTCCTCCAATATTTTTGGTGCCTCTTGCTTTTTTTTAACTTTTATATTATAATATTTAATAAATATTATAATATTGCCTTCAAACCTTTTCCAAATGATTTTCTTTGCTTTTTCTATTAAACCCTTTCTTTTTTTTGTTTCAAGCCAACTCTTTAAACTTCTTTGTCCTTATTATAATATTTAAAAATAAATATTATAAACCTTTTCTTTCTACAATTTATTTCCTTTGAGATGTACTTTGCCATGAATAATTATCCAACCTTAGAAGAATATTTTTGCCTTGAATATCATACTTTCCTTTGACATCAATGACAATTCAATATGCTCAATACTTTCAACAAGACCAAACTCATATTGAGTTGTGTTCCCTACAACTTGAACAATTCTTACCAAAATTGACTAGTAAAGGTAGGATCCCTATCAGAGACAATGGATTTTGGCATTCCATGGAGGAAAAATATAGAGTCAAGAAAAATTTGAGCGATAATGGAGGTAGTATATGGATGGGATAAGTAATAAAAATTAACATACTTTGAAATACGATCCACTATCACCAAAATAATTGATTTATCATCAGAATTAGGTAACCCTTCATTAAAATCCATAGAAATATCTATCCAAAATTTCTCGGGAATCGATAAAAGTTGAAGGGTACTAGGGAAATTCACAGTTTCACCTTTCATACATTGGCAACGATCACATTCAACCATAAAAGTATGAATATATTTTTCATGTTGTGCTATAAAAAGGTACACTTGGTCCCGATATAAGTCTTGAGGAACCCTGAATGACCAGCTATTGGAGAAGCATGCATTTTTTGAAGAATATGGTCTTTTATCTGTGACTGAGTGGTACGATAATATGATCATTGTACCATAAATCATGACCACCCCAAGTATACCCATGACATGAATGAGGATTTTCTTGAAGTTGACGAATGAGAGTTTTTAAAGAAAAATCCTTGAGTAGTTCCTCATGTAGTTGATGAATCCACTAAGGATGTGGTGTGGACAATGCATGGAACATAATTTGTTCTTCATGTAATCAGGACAAAACATCTGCCACCACATTTTCCTTACCCTTATTATATGTGATATCATAGGCATAGCCCAACAATTTAGAAAGCCACTTTTGTTGTTCTAGAGTGGACACCCATTGTTCTAAAAAATACTTGATACTCTGATGATCAATCTTGATGGAAAAATGTCTCCTAATAAGATATGATCACCAATGATTGACGACATGTAAAATGGTAATAATTTCCTTCTCATAGGTAGACTTACCCAAATTTTGGCCTGATAGTGTCTTGCTAGTAAAGGCCAAGAGTCTACCTTCTTGCATGAGAATGATCCCAATGCTAGTGCCTAAAGCATCACTTTCAATTACAAATTGTTTAGAGAAATATGGCATTGCTAACATAGGAGTAGTGGTCATGGCGTATTTCAAATCAACAAAATCCTTTTTGGTTGGTTCTAACCACATAAGCAAATTCTTCCTCAACATGGTCGTCAAAGGGGTTGCTATCTTGCCATAGTTCTTCACAAATTTCCTATAATAGCCTAAGGCCTAAAAAACCATGAATGTCATTTAGGGTACGATATTTAGGCCAATCTTGGATAGCTTGAATGTTTTTGGGAATCTACCTGAACACCATCCTCAGCGACAATGTGACCCAAGTATTCAACATCTTGTTGGCCAAAGGAATATTTGGACATCTTGGCATAAAGTTGATAGTAAAAAAAAAATTTGAGTGTTTGATCTAAGTGTTGAAGATGCTCTTCCCATGAACGGCTATAGATCAATATGTTATCAAAAAATATTATAACTAATTTGCGAAGGAAAAGGAAAAAATGGAATTCATCAAACTTTGAAGGTAGAAGGTGCATTGGTCAACCCAAATGGCATAATGAGGAATTCATAATACCCTTCATAAGTTTGAAAAACTGTTTTTGGAATATCCTCATCCTTTATGCAAATTTGATGATATCTTGATCGCAAATCCAACTTGAAAAAATATTGGGCCCCATGCAACTCATCAATCACAGGAATTGGGAATTTATCCTTAATATTGTTTTTATTGAGGTTCCAATAATCCACACACAAGCACCAAGTGCCATCCTTTTTTATTACTAGTAACATCGACAAAGAATAGGGACTAATCCTAGAATGGATAGTCTTCACAGCACAAAGCTCCTGCACTATTTTCTCAATTTTTTTACTTTTGAGCATGAGCATACATGTATGGACAAACATTAGGAGGAAGACTACCAGAAAAATCTATATAGCATGGTCATGGGAACGATGAGGAGGTAGCCCCTTGGATTCCTCAAAAACTTGAGTATATTTATCTAATAACCCTTGTAACTACAATGAATAATTTTGGTATGTTTTCTCAGGGTCAGTTATAGCAAATATTTGTGCTACCACTTCATGGGAGGACTTTTCAACAACTTTTCCATCTTATGAGTATAAATAAACTATGCCACATCAGATTTCATGTCATGTAAAGTATATTCTCTCCCCTCTTGATTGAATTTCATCCACAATTCAATGAAATCCCACAAAATAGGTCCAAACATTTGCAACCATTGGGCTCCCAAAACTATATCACACCTCCAAAGGGGTAATGCAAACATTTCGGTCTTGATATTATAGTCTCCAACCTAAATTTTGACTTTACAATATTTTTCTTTGCATGGAAGGGTGCCTCCATTAGCAATCATGACCTCAAAGGAATTACATGTAGTAATGTAACAATTTCCTTGTTTGGCTATACGGGGATCAATAAAGTTATGGGTATTTTCTGAGTTGATAAGAATAATGACCCATTATCCTTTAAAGTAGCCAATAACTTTCATTGTTTGGGGTATGAAAAATCATGCTAAGGCATGCATCGATATTTATGGTGGGGAGTCCTCTAAAATTTTTTCCTATTCTGATGTTTTCCCCTCTAGAGGATCCTCCTCATACTCTAATAATTTTGCAATTGGTGTTTCATCAATATCGATAAAAAACAATTTTGGTTGCACATAATTATGCCCTCGAGAAAACTTTTTATCACAATTGGACCATAGCCCTTGTGCCCTTCGACTCTTCATCTCTTCATGAGTCAATATTTTTATAGTGGGAGTTTTAGTGGTAGGGCTTGTCATCGGCTTGGATGGAAAATATGGCTGAGATTAAGAAAATTTAGATGTGCATCCTAGAGCCTTAAATTTTTCTTCTCCCAATTTAGCTGATTGTATTACTTATGTTAATGATTGGGGTCTCAATAGTTTAATCTCAGTCCGAATATCATCCTTCAACCCACTCACAAAACAACTTTGGAAAGAGTCAGCAATTAGACCGGTAGTGCAATTGGCAAGCTTTTCAAATTGAGTTTGATTATTGATACTCTCAAACGGTGGATGCTTTTCTAAGTTTTAAAATATCTCCTATGAAATATTCAAATTCACTAGGACCAAAGAGAGTGAGTAGACATTCAAAATCTTGCCAAGAAAGTTTAGTTTCAGCCTTCCTAAGCTATAGAAACCAACATAGTGCATCTGATTCAAAATTGAAAGAGGCAATGGTCAACCACATGTAGCATGGGATATTATGAAGAGTGAAATATTTTTTGACCTTACAAATCCACCCCTCAAGATATTTTCCATCAAATTTTGGGAAATATAATTTTGGTAATTTATATCCATTGTGATCTAGTACATTTTATTGGCAATGGCTTGTACCTATATTCTATTGATCTTGATTACCAAATGAATTAGTATGACTATCCCACTCTACCTTCAATTCCTTTTGTGACTCAATAACCACACTCATAGTTTCTTAAAATATTTTGAGTTGTGTCGTTATGTCCTCTAAGTTGCGATTGAGTGTGGTCCATATTTGTTTTCCCATATGATCCACCTTTTGATTAATTTGGTTCTTAATTTCTTGTTTTCAAGTACTAGCATCCATGTTCTTAATTTTTTGGTGATGCTTACTAAAAATAGAAAGGTGGTTTTAGGGGTTGCTATTTGTAGTAAAAATCCCAAAAAATACTTTGGGTGTTATATATCAAAATAATCAGCTCGAGAAGATGATCAAATTGAGCTATATACCACAACATTGATTTTGGACTCCCCACTTTTTTTTAATTGCTATTTTTACGAGTCTATTGGTGTGGTCGATTTTTCCTTTGGAGTCTTGGTTCAAAAGTTGAATTTTGTGTCAACCACCCATTTTTGACCTATACCTTGTATGTTCTAACTACTGACCACTCCTGACATTGCACTATCACCTGTCTGGTCTAGCTCAATCATAATATGTTTAAATTATGACTATCATAGGTAATTGTTCTAACATTGATAACCTAATGATCCTATACTGACTATTACTAATTATCACAAATATTCTCTATCTATTTTAATTTTGACTGTCATAGGTAATTTTTTTGACCTAACAACCTAATAACCCTATATTGATTGTTACTGATAAAATTTCTTGACTATAACTAATATTGATCCCTTTGTCACCTATTTTTTACTCTATTATTTTTATCTGCCTATTATATCCTTTTGTACTATTTATTTTTTATTGTTTTGCATGCAGGAACTCTGGAATAGGGATGTCTTCTTTGTATACTCAATTTTTGTGACAAGGGAATGATAACATGTTTGAAATTCATAGAATAGGAAGTTTTTTGTAGGATAACTTTTTGACAGAACCAAGGCATGTTAGGAAAAGGTGTATGTAATACCCATAGGCCCTTTTTTATACTACAATGACAAACGATAGTGCTCGGACCAATATTTTAGACCACTACCCAAGGAGGATTCAACACATTCCCTTGAGCACACTACCTGCCTCTGATAACATGAGAGGGTAATATTTTTTAATGTTGTGTTTGATGTACTATGGATAATACATGGTCAAAAATCTTCCTAGGGATAAAATTTTGTTTAATCCTAGGTGGTCTCCCTAAATACCCGAAGATACATGGAAGCTCAATTCTATGCACGAGTGTTGTCTAAGGCCTAGGTATTGAAGCTTGATTACCCCTCACTTCACTAGACACTTTATGGGCTATCTAGCTTAGCCAATAATGATAGCTCCTCTGCAATATTTTAAAACCCCTAAAACAGGGTTTTTAACCTACACAACTATTACAAAAAATTGAAAGGACTGTTTTTTTTTCTTTTTGCTAGTTTTTTTAATAAGGAAAATTTGGAAAAAAAAATAAAAACATAGAAATTTTATACCTAACAGTTGACATGGTAGAAATTGTTGCAATCACAGCAGAACACAACCTTGGAAAGCGCTTTGATACCACTTGTTAGGAACCTACTACTAAAAATAAACACACTCACAAATATTGTAAAATAACATAAAACTCAACACATCTATGAATGTAAATGCAAAAAATAACAATCTCACAAATAACACAGAATTGCAGGCCTCTTTGATGGGGCAACCTCTTTCAATGCTTTCATTCAATTATGCAAAAGATATATACAATACTACCCCTCACAATTTTAAGGATTTCATCAACCACCTAACTCCCAAGGTTGGCTTACATGCAAAATACCACCCAGGCTAGAATATCCTACCTACAAGTGGTTACATTCTTGATAACAATTACATAAAATGGTGCCACTTGTCTAGGTGCTTCTAGATCCACAACTATTTCAAAATATTACAATATATTATCATGGGTGTCCCCCACGTCTAGAAAATATTAAAAAATATTAACATGGGTGTTCCCCATGTTCAACAAGGAACATAGCATTAGGATGGGGTCCTAACACATAAGAATATGGAGGATTTACCTTGCACTTTAGGGCTCCCATAGTAGAATAAAGAAGAAAGCTTTTTCAGTCTATCCCTTGCACTTCAACTTCTCCATGACAACATAAACCTATAGACAATGAGCCAAATTATCAATAGTCTAAAAAAATTAAAGAGATTGATAAAGATAAAAGTATTGGTGGGAACAGAAAAAGGAGATGATGACCCTCAAAGCAATAACAATGAGAAAATGCAACTCAAAAGGATATTAATTTATAAAACTAGAAACAGATATCATACATGTTAACAAGAAGTGGGCATAAGCTCACAAATAAGAATAAAAGTGATAATAAAAATGTTATCTTTAAATATTCAAGGTATGAATAATGCCCCTAAAAAATAGTTATAAAAAATTAATAGGTTATTATGATCTTCAATTTATCTAAATAGAGGAAACAAAAATAGGTAGTGAGAAGTGTAAGGAAGCTTTTAAAAGGATTTGGAAGATGGAAGATTACATAGTAGTATCTATTATAGGATCTTCGGGTGGTATTGATATGAGATAATTGCAAATGGTATGGACAATTATTAGAAGCAAGAAGTAATCGGTTGTTGATATTTTTTTATAGGAAAGGAGAAAATGTCAAATTCACAATTGTATATTCTCCAATATAGTTGCTCCTTGTGATAGACGTTGTAAGGACCTTAGTTTATTTATGTCAAATTCATTGTTTATTCATAATTTTAATCTATGAATTCTTGGGGTGCTTCAATATAGTCTTGTATCATCCCAAAAAGGAGGGTAGTATTCTTAGATGATCTAAATCAATGGAGGATTTTGCTTCTTTTGTTAGTTTGAATGACCTTTGGGATGCTATTCCTTAAAGATTTATATTGTGGAAAAATTCATTTAGCAAAAATAATGGACAATTTTTGTTATCTAATTCATTGTTTTAAATAGAGTATATAATATTTGTTGACATATTATTAAACATTGGATGAGATCACAAATCCATTTTGTTTCTAGTCTATGTGACCCCTAATTTCTTCAAAATGGTTATGTTATGGTGGGATAATGCAAGATTTGAAAGATCATATATGTACATGTTTATTGAAAAATGAAATACCTAATGATAAATGAAAACTTGGAATGTTAAATCTTTTGGTAACACATTTGAATAGAATATATATATACTTATTTTTATTATCATAATGTATTATAAAAGAAAGAGTCAGATTGGACCCAAAACTTTAAAGAGAGATGGATTAAGAAAGGGTATAGAAATACTTTTTTTTATGTTATTACCAAAGCATATTTGTCTTTTCATTAAATAAAAATTAGTTAAATTTTAGACTCAAAAAATATTAAGAAGAAAATATTAGGAAGGAAGGAATCAATTGTTCTAAAGATATTCCATCAAAATTTAGGGAAGATAGGGAGGTAAAAGGTAAGCATTTTCAAAATATTCCATCAATAATCATGCAATGGTAGAATAAAATCTTGATGAGAAAAATATCTATGGAGGGGCTATAGGAGGTAATTTTCTCTTTCCACCCTAATAACGCAACATGCCCCAATGAATTTCCTACAATTTTCTTTCAAAAACAAAAATGAAGAGAAACATGTTACAATTGAAAAGGCAAGAGACAAAAGGCTATAATATATGATGTCAATGTCACCTTTATTACATTGATTCCCAAGAAAACTTAGATAAAATATTTTGATAATTTTCAACCCATAAGCCTCTGTAACATGATTTATAATATAATTTCAAAAAGTATGCCAAATAGATTGAAAAGCATTTTAGATTGAATTATTTTAGAGGAACAAGGTGATTTTGTTCAATGTATGCAAATCATTGATGATATAATCATTGCATAGAAGCCATACATTCTCGCCATTCCAAGAACAAAGTTAGGTATGCTTGTATAATAAGATATGAACAAAACATGTGATAGGATTTATTAGGGTTTTTATGATATTCTCAAAAAAAAATGATCTTTATCAAGGTTGGTTTTAATTGATAAGATGTTATAACACTCCAAAATATTATATTTTGAATAATGGATCCCTTGTTGACACTTTGAATTATCATGTGTGTTAGCTTTTGATAATGTATGCTATGGGAGAATGCAATCACAAGATGTAAGATATGAAAAAATATAAGATAATGGAAAGTGACAAAAATGTTACAATATAGTATAGAGGAATGGACACTCCATTACTAATGCTAAATAACTACATTGTGCTCCATAACCAATCTATATTGTGATCTACCCACTATACCTACTACTACCTACAGCGATGTGTAATCACTCACTATGAGGCCTTTTATATAGGAAGATGGATTCCTTGGCCAACACTTTACCTAGTTGTACAAGGGGACACCTTGCACATTTACAACTTGCACATTGACACTTGTGCATTTATGAAATTTCTTGAAATAACTATCTAACTACACCCTAAAGTAATCTTCTACTCTAGCCATGTACCAAAGGTGGTACATTTACATGACCCAAATGATGTAAATACTCTAACACCCCATTGATGAGGATTGATGTTAGATCTTTCATATGACCCCTCTAGTAGTTCCTAGCTAGGTTTGCATAGTTTATTTCTAGCAAATTCATATTGTAAGTGAGTCTCCTTCTCACATGCACTTGTGGGCACTAGTTGTCTTCTAGTTGTCATTTAGAGTGTTAGTTAGTAAGTGTGAACTCAAAGTAGGAAGTGTGTACTTCAAGATAGCTAAAATGGATCTTCTAGTTAGCAATATTCCTTTCTCTTAACTTAGAAGTTTACGTGCATTCTCCTTTGCACCTTTGTAGCTTTTGGTTAAGCATATTGGATCAAATCCATGATTTCATGGGTTGGTTATGTATTTTGGGCCATTAGTGCCTATATATTGAATTGTAAATAATAGAACACTTAGTTGGATTTTCAATCCTTTTCATTGGTATCAGATCCTAGTTCATGTTTGCACTAGGGCTTGTGAGGTGAGAGGATAGGAGATAGAATTATTATGAGAAATATTTTCTCATTGAGGACTCGGTTTAAGCCCAAAGGGAGCTTGAAAACCATTCGGAGAAGGAAGTTCCTTCGTCGACAAACCCCTCGTTCCAACTTTTTGCTTATGCTCAAGAGGTATAGGAAAAGTTTGCCCTAGAGTTCTTCATATACTGATCCATGGAAGGGATTGGATCGTAGCTACGGTCCAATTAGGATTAGGGAGCCATTTGACCCTGCTGCCCCCCCCATTTTTGAGTACTGAAGAGCTCCAGGAGGTCATCAAAGCTAGGTCGTGTGTCGACTTAGATCTGGGTGCCTTTCAAACGTTGGTCGTGTGTCGACCGGATCTTGAAAGGAGAGCTACTGGTGGGAGCTGGTTGCTCACATTTTTACAAATTAAGCTTTTAAAATTTTAGGATTAACCCCCCTGGTTAATTTATAATTTTTTTTCATTTTGTGTTAGAAAAGCTTTAAAATTTTGTCAATATATTATTTTAATAATATATTATCTTGCTGCTGAATATATTGTAAAAAAAAAAAAAAAGCAATTTATTTTAAAATTTGCAGCTTCGGCCAGGCCTCGGCTGCATTCGACAGCCTCGGCAGACCTCGGCTGCGTTCGGCAGGCGGCCGGCCAGCAAGTTGCGGCAGCGCCCGGCGCGCACATTTGCGGCACGGGGCGACCGGGAGCCGACGACCTTCGGCTGTCCTTTTTGATGTTTTCCGGCATGACAGCGTCAGGCTACGGCCATGGCTGTCCAGCGACAACACTTCGGCTTATAGCCCGCGCGTCAGCTGACAGCGTCAGGCTGCCGCGACATTTCTATCGAGCGTGGCGACGTCGGTCGAGCGCTACGGCTTATTGCCGATCCTGACCGGCAATGCGTCGGCCTTCCACCCGTGTTGTCCATTGGCGGCAACAGGTCTACCGCTCGACATGCTGCTAGGCGTGATAGTGCTTGGCATGTAGCCTTATGCCACCAGCATTGTTCATTGCCGAGTGCGAGCGGCTTCGACCCAGTGTCGAGCGTGACAGACCTACTTGTCATGGACCTGAACGGCGGCTAGCCTGACAGGGCTCGACAACAGACAACTTTTGCACGCCCGGTCTGAGGATAGGCACTGAAATTCGTGCCTCGAGAAGCGTGCAGTGGACGATTTAGGTGCATGCAAAATTTTCATGCACAGTGCAGTTTATGTCCAGTTGCAACAGCAGATTCAAGGGTAAATTTTATTGTAAAATTTTATATTTTTTACTATTTAAGGTTGCATATTAAAAATTTTATTTTATTAATTTAATTTTTAATAACTTAATTAAAATTCATTAATCTTTGATTAATTGAAATTTAATTTTTTTAATTAAGTTATTTTTAAATTAATAAATGTTAATTTGCACCTTATATTAGTTTAAATTTTTTCAAAATTTATAGCCTTAGGAGTAAAATTTTCAAATTTTGAAGCACTCCATTGTAACAAGGAAAATTTGTATTGTATTTCCTTGATTTAGTGCTTTCTTATCTTTACTCCTGGCTTATACCCGGGAACACATGGCTTCTGACTTGGCTGCCCAAGTGGCAGAATTGGCCCATGTTGTAAACACTTTGGCAGATAAGGCTAATGACACTACCATGGCAGAAGTCCTTGGCAATCTTGCCATGAAGGTAAATGACATTTCTTTGCATAATGCTTCAACTTCTGCTCATGATTCTCGTCTGAGAGTTCGTTGTGAAGTTCCATTGTATGATGGATCCAGGAACCCTGATGTCTTGAATAGTTGGATTCTTGACATGAGTTCTTGGTTTTCTTTCTCTCAACTTGCAGAAGATGATATAGTGCCTTATGCTAAGCTAAAACTTTTGGCTTAGCCAAAGTACTTGTGGAACGAAAACGAGGACAAGAACTCACTACATGGGATGAGCTTGTACAATGTCTTAAGACCAATTTCTATCCTTCAAATTATTCTAGGGAATTGGTTATTAAATGGTTTCGTTTTCGCCAAGGTACTAATATGTCTGTACAAGAATATATTTTCCAGTTTAACAGGTTCAGAATACTTGTGAATGTGGAGGATGATATTCCAGGTTTGATTCTCAAATTTCAAAGTGGCTTGTTAGAGCATTTGTACAGGGAACTAATGTTTGTTTCTATGGAAACGTTGGATCAAGTTTTCAACCAGGCGCGACTTGCGGAGGACAAGTTTAAGGCGCAATCGCAGGCATTCCGCACACTTGTTACTCAAGTGGTTGCAAACTCATCAAAAGGGAATAATTCTTTCTCACAAAAGAAGAATTTTGCTCAAAAGAAGAATGTGTCTTCTCCATCTCCTTCTTCTCCTTCCCCTTCCGCTTCTACTCCTTCTTCTTCTTCTTCTAAATCTTCTTCTTCTTCTTCTAAGAAATTCTGCAATTATTGTAAGAAGAAAGGGCATGAGAAAGCTGATTGCTTTAAGCTCAAAAAGAAGAGTTTAGTAATTACTACTCAAGAGGAGGATGCTTCCAAGGGTCCCCTTGAGTCTGTAGGAGAGAGTAGAGTATATACGGAATTATGAGGTAAGCTTAATGAAGTTACCTTAGTAAATGTAAGTTCTTCGGAAGGGGCTCGTGATGCTTTGTTCATCACTCGAGCCCACTTACTTCATAATTTTGCAACTGATTGTATAGTGGATAATGGCTCGCAGAAAAATCTAATTGCGAGGTCCATTGTCGAGCGTTTGAAGTTACCTATGGAGCCTCATCCTCAACCTTATTCTTTGGGTTGGAAGGATAGTGGAAGAGGCTCAGAAATCACCCACACTTGCACTTTAAAATTTGCACTTGGCCCACATTTCATAGATCAAGTCACTTGTGATGTGACTCCTATGGATTGTTGTGGGATTTTGCTTGGACAACCTTTTCAGGTATGATAGGAGAGCTGTTTATGATGCTTTCAAAAGAACCTACACACTTCAAAAATATGGTAAGGTCTTTCTCATTAAAAGCACCAACACTCCTAATATCATTCTAAGTTCCAAGCAAACGAAAAGAGTAATTAAGAAAGGTGGTGATGTTGCTCTCATTTTCATTCGCTCTCAAAACACTTCTACATCTACATCCATTACAAAGCAACACTCTTCAATGGATAAAATATTGCAAAGTTATTCACACATATTTTAGGAGCCAAAGTCTCTTCCTCCAATTCGCACAATTAATCACAGCATTGAAATAATTCCAGGTTCTTCTCTTCCTAATGCTCCCATGTATAGACAATCTATTTTGCAAAATGAAGAAATAAAAAGGCAAATAGAAGATTTGTTGTCTAAGGGTTTCATTAAGGAAAGTACTTATGCTTGTGCCTCACCTATTTTGTTAGTTCTTAAGAAATATGGCACTTGGAGATTATGCATTGATTTTCGTGCTTTGAACAGAATTTCTGTGAAGAATAGATATCCCTTACCCCGCATTGATGATTTATTAGATCAGCTTCAAGGAGCTAAGTTCTTTTCAAAAATAGATCTCAAAAGTGGATATCATCAAGTGCGTATCCAAGCTGAGGATACATGGAAGACAACTTTCAAGACGAAGATGGGCCTCTTTGAATGGTTGGTCATGCCCTTCGGTCTTACTAATGCTCCTGCAACCTTCATGAGGTTGATGAATGATGTATTTCGTGAAGTCCTTGACAAATTTGTCATAATATATCTTGATGATATATTGATTTTCTCAAAAACTTGGGAGGAACACCTTAGGCATATCCAGCAAACCCTTGATCTTCTTGCGAAGAATCAATTATATGCCAATTCTTCCAAGTGTTCTTTTGGCAATACTTGAGTTTCTTACCTTGGCTATGTGATTAGTGAAAGTGGAATTCGGGTAGATCCCATAAAAGTTGATGTTTTACTTAAGTGGTCCCCTCCTACAACTCTCACTGAGTTAAGGAGTTTCCTAGGACTTGCGAATTTTTATCGCAAGTTCATTCCTCAATATTCCACCCTTGCAGCTCCATTGCATTATCTCACTAAGTCCAAAACTCCATTTCATTGGGAGAAAAGCCAAGAAGTTGCCTTTGAGAAACTCAAAAAGAAAGCGTAGTACAGACACTGTGTTAACTTTACCTGACCTTTCTCAACCTTTTGAGATTGAAACAGATGCCTCTAAAGTTGCCTTAGGAGTTGTGCTCAAACGGAATGGTCATCCGAGTTGCTTATCATTCAGAAACTTTTCTCATGCTAAGTTGAACTATTCTACATATGACAAGGAGTTGTATGCTTTAGTTCAAGCTATTAAGTATTGGAGACACTATATTTTGGGAAAAGATACGGTAGTACACACTCGATCATATGCCTCTCAAGTTTTTACAATCTCAAAGTAAAATTGAAGAATCAAGACATATGAAGTGGGCCTCTTACCTCCAACAATTTCACTTGGTGATCAAGTACAAAAAGGGGAAGAGTAATACTGTTGCTGATTGTTTGAGTAGGCCTCCAGCCGCTCTTGCCTTAACAGTTATGTCCACTTCGCACTTGGGATTTCAGACTTGGCCTAATCAGTATTCTCAGGATCCTGATTTTGGAAAAATATTTGAGCAAGTGAGTAAGCCTTCTTCTTCCAATTTGCGTCCTTTCCAAGATTTCTACATCAAAGAAGGACTTCTTTACAAATTGGACAAGGTTTGTGTTCCTTGTGAGCCTAGAGTGTCGCTTCTTAAGGAAGCTCATTCTACACTTTATGGTGGTCACTTTGGGAAGCATAAAACACTTCATCATTTGCAACGATTTTTCTATTGGCCTAAAATGCAGAGGGATGTGTTGAGATTTCTCAAACAGTGTGCAGTTTGTTGTCGCTCAAAACCAGCTAATAGGAAGTTTGGCTTAGGCATGCCTTTGCCCATTCCTTCCCATCCTTGGGAAAGCATTTCCATGGATTTGGTTAGTGGTTTTCCTATGACCGTGCGCCAACATGATTGTGTGTTCGTGGTGGTTGACAGATTCAGCAAAATGGCTAAGTTTATTCCATGCCGCAAGACAAGTTCTGCATCAGACTTAGCTCAATTTTTCTTTGACAGAATTTGGCGTTCCTTTGGTCTACCTACCAGACATTATCTCGGATCGTGATTCACGCTTTGTGGGTCACTTTTGGCATTCTTTGTGGAAGATTTTGGGAGTTTCCCTTAACTTTTCTACCGCCTATCATCCGTGATCGATGGGCAGATCGAAGTGGTAAACTGTACACTTGTGCAAAGTTTGTGAATCTATCATCATGCTTCACCAACAAAGTGGGACTTGAGTCTCACGCATATTGAACATGCCTATAATAGGGCCCTACATTCTTCTACGGGTCATTCACCCTTTGAAGTTTGTATGGGATTTTAGCCCTTGGCACCTTATGAGTTACCTTTGTATTTGCCTTCTCCTCGTCACTTCACATCTTCAGAAGGAGCAAGACAAGGCACACTCATTTGTTCAACACTTGCACAATCTTCAATCAAAGGTGGTTGAGATTTTGCAAAAGACACGAAAACAGCAGAAAAAGGCCATGGATCGACATCGAATTCCTCATCCATTTTAGGTTGGTGATAAAGTTTGGTTGCATCTTGACAAGCGGCGTTTCACTGATAAGACTCATAGCAAAATCAAACCAATTCGCTATGGGCCTTATACTATTCTTCGACGGGTGTCCGAGAATGCTTTCCGCCTTGATCTTCCCACACACTTGGGAATTCATGACGTCGTCAATGTAGATCTTTTGAAGTTGTACTTTGACTCTACATTGGAGACTGCACCCACTATCAGTCATCCTGTGGACATGGTTCCTGAAGCTCAGTTACCATTGGATGCAGATCAGGTCTATGACACGAAGACTCGACAGACTCGCCAGGGGTCTACCACCTCATATCTTGTGGCTCGGCGAGGACAATTGCCGCATCAGGCTCGTTGGATTTCTTTTCATCAGATGTCCCGTGACTTTCCTATTCTTTTGAAAGCATTGGAGTCCAATGCTTCTATTGTGGGGAGGCATGATGAGGATTGATGTTAGATCTTTCATATGACCCCTCTAGTAGTTCCTAGCTAGGTTTGCATAGTTTATTTCTAGCAAATTCATATTGTAAGTGAGTCTCTTTCTCACATGCACTTGTGGGCACTAGTTGTCTTCTAGTTGTCATTTAGAGTGTTAGTTAGTAAGTGTGAACTCAAAGTAGGAAGTGTGTACTTCAAGATAGCTAAAATGGATCTTCTAGTTAGCAATATTCCTTTCTCTTAACTTAGAAGTTTACGTGCATTCTCCTTTGCACCTTTGTAGCTTTTGGTTAAGCATATTGGATCAAATCCATGATTTCATGGGTTGGTTATGTATTTTGGGCCATTAGTGCCTATATATTGAATTGTAAATAATAGAACACTTAGTTGGATTTTCAATCCTTTTCACCCATGTATTACATTATTTGGGTATTGGAGACTTTAGTCTTCAATATGGATCTTCTTCTCTTGAATAGTCTTTGTCTTGATATGGTTCTCTTTAGTTTACCTTACACTGTATACTTCCTTGGTCTGGTTCTTCTTCTTATTTAGCCTTTACTTGAGATCTAGTTTTTGTATTTTTATAAGTTGTACTTCTATTGATTCTTGTAAAAATACTTTTCCTTTTTCATTATCCCTTTCATTATTATTCTTGATGTGTACAAAAGCTTCTGAGTTGATATTTACGGTATCATGATAAGATCTTGAGTTAGTAGAACTTGAAGTACCAATACTACATGAGGATTGAAATATCTTTTCTAAGTATGATTCATTCAACTTTGTTTTCTTTTTAAGATATTCTATCAATCCTTTTTGTTTTATATTATCATTCTTGTAACATTTGTATGTAAGTAATGCCATATACAATATGCTTACAAAGTCTAAAGGAAGTATAATGTCATCCTTTCCATTATCAATTGCTTCATTGAGTCGAGCTTGTAGATATTGTTCCATGGTATCAAAGTTATCGTCTAATGCTTCACTATGAATCATTTTGGAAGTAATATTTAAATCTACTTCACCCTTTATAAGGAGATTCATGATTCCAATTTTTATGGCACTTGTTTTTTCCTTTCTAAAGGAGTTATTCATGTTATTGTTTGGTGTATTCTTAGGAGTAGACATCCTTATAGCTCCCTATATAAGAGTATATAAATTAGTTTGATTAGCTTTTATAGAATTCCTTATTTATTCTTAGTTAAGATATGTGAACTAATTTGATAAAACCTTTCTTGGACTTTTAGGTTTAGTAGGCTTCCTTATATCTCCCAAGTAATTTAGTATATGCTATAGCCTTTATAAAACATACCAATATTTAATTCACCTTCTAAATTATTTTTGCAATGTTTGAGAATAATAATCAACTTTCAATTTTACCTTATCTCTCTTAATTTTCTAATGGAGTTCTTATAGTTGGACCTCTTCTTGTCTCCTTAGTTTGAGTATGAGACAAGTATTATCAATTAATTCAAACTCTATATGCAAGCAATATATTTACTTCTCTATTCAATAGATCAATTTTTCTAAATTCCAATTTTATATATATATATATATAGTTTGAATTAGTATGCTTTATAACTCTCTATTTTTGGAATATTAGAAAATAATTAGATTTGCAAATTAATATTGAATTAACCAAGGTTGACAACCTTATCTCTCCTACTTGGTTATTGCAACTATGAGAAATGATGCTTGCTTTGTAGTTTATTAATGCTGGTAAATGCTTGTTAACCAAATGCAATGGTAAATTTATTATATCCCTTATAACTCCAATATCACTTTGATTTAAAGCAAGCAAATTTAGTATGGACTTTACCTTAGCAATTATTGTGGCTCAACGTATTCTTGAGTAGCTCGAGTCTTCAATGTATTTTCTGGTTGGTGCGGATGAGCATCCATTGCTCTTTTACTTGCATTCAATGCTACTCCTTCGTTGCTTTGACCACACTATGCAAATTATTTTTGTTGTAGACACCCGTGTGCTTTCTCCTTTGAAATTCACGCTTTTGTTATGTTATTCTTGCTTGATATTTCCCTCAAATGATGCTTATGACATTGAGCATTTAATGCTATTCTCCAATGCATGTTTATGACAGTCTTTTACTCCAAATAAATCTTACCTCTTCTCCTTTTAACGTTGATCGATTTTCTCAGGTTTTGCTTGTATGCTTCACCTTGGAGGTGAACGTTTATGTAGCTAGGATATCCTTTAAATGATTCTCACGTGGCATAGGCTTCTTTGAATAATGTTTGAGATGATATTAACGCCTCTTGATATGGTATCCACGTGGTTTGTGAGCTTCAATGCTTTTTGATATTTGTGTAGCTGTGAAATTTTGTAACGCTTATTTATAACGATGATGCCTTGTAACACCTGAATGATTATTCTAACACTCAAGGAGTGAGTGTTTTCTTTCTTGAGGATATTGGGGAATATGAGAGCTTTTATTAGCAGTGAAAAACAACAATTTGCATGAGATGCTTCCTTCCAACGTCTTTCTCCATATATACGTCTCTTGCAAACATATACCCAGTTGTTTTCTTCCTCTTAACGCTTCCTTCAGGTATAGCTAAGTTTTATTCTTATCAAGGCGTTGGCTCTTGGTTCGGTGGAGGTTCTAGGTACTTTGAATATAGTTCTATGACACTCCTTTTGCAATTGCAAATGCTACCCTTAGCTGGCAGTTTATCTGTGCTAGATTAAGGTAGTATTGCATACCCTTCAACTAGCTTTACGTTGCTCTCCTTGTTTTTTCTTTACTTTGTAAATGAGTGCAAGTCTTCTTATGTTGTTGCAGGTTGGCATCATTTGAGGTCACTTGCTTCTACAATTTTGAGTGGTGTTTTTTGACACTAAGAAGACAACGTTTATGAGCCCTAGGTTGGCTCTCCTTCTTCCCTTGATGATTCACCAATAGGGAATGTAGGGTACCTATTGTGTAGTATCTTGAGACACTTTCTATTATGTCCTCCTTAGGAGAGATATGATGCACTTGTATAAAATAAATAAGAGACTTTATTTTGCATCCAAGTTCCTTGTCTCTTTTATTGATGATATTTACTCCTTTGATATGACAGCTTCTTGTTATGTAGATAGATCTACTCCTCGTTGTATAGCTTGAGGACTGTTGTATATTGATTTTAAGCTTTTCCATTTCTTCTTGGATATGGCCGCTACTTGCTCTTACTTCTTGAGAGCAATGTGTTGTTGCCTTTCTTATTAGACAACACTAGTATCTAATTCTTTCACTTGGATAGTTAGTAACAATGAATCCAAGCTAATAATCATATAAGCAATATGATAGTAGAGGTAATCCTTTTTGCACTAACTTTCACTTTCACTAAAATATTTAGTGCACTTCTAATAAGCTTTAAGAGAAACTAATATAGTGCAAATCCAATCTTCTTATTACTCCTTAACAATAACTTGTAATATGCACTAATTCTAACTCTTAAAAAATTCTCAAATGCTCTTATAATCATTGTAATATATTTAAGAGTAATGTATAACAAACTCTTAAAGGCAATATGAAATTTGCACTACAATCAATGTTGTAGGATGTAGTCTTCTTAATCAATACATCCAACTCCTATTTAATGTGCTAGGTGATAACCCTTAATAGTAACTAACTTTTGCACTTCCTTTGAAGACTTAAAATGCAACCTTCTATTTTGCAACTTCTAAATTCTAATAAGGTGCTTAATGAAGCTAAGTTGTAATCCAAATAAGTGTTTAAGTAATGAACCCCTTTTGCAACTAAGGTGCTTACCTTTGTCGACCTTTGAAGATGATGAATATCTTGATGAGTTGATTCACCAAGTTTCTATTTGGAATGGTGGTTTCTTGCAGTTGTGAACCCTTCTAGTTTCTTGCCTTAAAACTATAGTAGATGGTTTCAACTTCTCCTTCAAGATGTAGCTTGGAACTTTGAATTTTTAAAGCTAGTAATGTTGTCTTGATTGTTGCCCTCTAACAGGAAATCTATCCACTATAATGTTGTCCTTGAATCTCATAAATTTGATAGGAATTCCTCCAAATAGCGGCTGAGATATCTTTCAATAATCCTTGCAGTATTTTATTGTAGATCCAACAAACCCTATATCTGAAATGTATTTTCTTAGCTATGAAAGGTAATCTTCAAATCTTCTTGTATTTGGTAGGTTTCTTCTATTTGTGTTCTCCTTCAACCTAATTTTTAAATTCTAACTTCAAATAGGACTTTCTTCTCAAGAGTCTGAAAGTCTTGAGGTCTTCATGAATCTTCCTCGAAATTTGGCAAACTGCTTGTCAAATATTTCTCCTTTGGGCTTGTTGTCGGATAGTGACAATTGTCCCAATTTCTTTCACTATAAGGAGCTTCTTCTTGTTAGTGAATTTCTCCACTGAGTTCTCCTAGGAACTCCTTTGTTGGTTTCTACAAATTCTGCAATAAGTCTCTCCAAGCCTTCTTCATGTTTCTCCTTGAGACCTCTCCAAGGTCTTCAATCTTGCATCTTCTCTAGTCTTCTCAATGAGATATTTCCTTCAACCTTCTATTGTGGAAGTGTTGGTAATGAGATCTCTCTTGTAGATATTTGAAATTTGCTACTTCTGAAATTAGGTACAAGATCTTGCTAGTCCTTCTTCAATCTTCCAATATTAGAAGTTCTTCAATGAGACCTTTTGTGGGTCTTCTTCAGCTTCTTCTAGAAGAAGTCTTCAATTTTTTGTTTGTAATCTTTGATGGATATCACCAGTCTCCTATCTTCTTCTAGACTCTACTTTAGATTCTCTTCAATCTACAGTAAGGCTGCTCTAGCCTTTTTATTATCTTCTACAATTTGCAAGTCTTCAGTCTTCTATGGAGATCACCAACCTCCAATATTCTAAGAATCTTCTCTGGAGTCTCTTCCTTGAATCTGGAACAAGTCTTTTGTGGCCTTTTCTTCTTTTGCAATGCACAGGTCTACAACAGGACTTTCCTCAGGTTCTTAGAATCTCTTTTTCCTGCAACAAAGTATTAGTATGATGAATCTAAATCTAGCAATGATGAATCTTCACTAGTTGATTTGTCAATCTAGTGAAACGAATATTGAGTCCTAATCTTCACGAGTTTTTCTGCAACTGTGTGGAGATACTAGCCAAATGCAATCTCAAAAGTTTTGGAATTGAGATTTGCTTCTCTCCTTTCAATCTCTCTCACATCGAAATTTGCATGCAACGGTGCACAGTGGCAGGTTTGATTTGCAAATACGTAATAGAGTTCAGTTCGACAGTCGCAATGGTGACCCTTGTGACTCTCCTTATTCCTATCAATCTACGTGGCTCTGATACCATTGTTAGCTTTTGATAATGTATGCTATGGGAGAATGCAATCACAGGATGCAAGATATGTAGAAATGTAAGATAATGGAATTTTGCAATAACACTAAAATATGCTATTAATGGAAAGTGATAGAAATGTTACAATGCAGTATGGAGGAATGGACACTCCATTACTGATGCTAAAAAACTACATTGTACTCCATCACCAATCTATATGGTGATCTACCCACTATACCTACTACTACCTACAACAATGTGTAATCACTCACTGTGAGACCCTTCATATAGGAAGATTGATTCTTTGGTCAATACTTTATCTAGTTGTGCAAGGGGACACCTTGCACATTTACAAATTGCACAGTGACCAATGCATTTATTACATTGCTTGAAGTAATTATTACATTGCTTGAAGTAATTATTACATTGCTTGAAGTAACTAGCTAAGTACCCCCTAAAGTAATCTTCTACTCTAGCTATGTACCAAAGGTGGTACATTTACATGACCCAAATGATGTAATATACTCTAACAATTTGAACTTTGCCAGGGTGACCATCTCCTTGTCTCTTCATTATTCTTGTCGAGGCATTGGGAAGATTTTACTCAAAGGCAAAAGTGAGAAAAAATTAAAAGTATTCAGGTTGTAATGAATGGTCCCTTCAAATATCAAAGTTGTTGAAGATACTTTTCTTTTGGGTCATACCCTAATTAGTGAGGCCATGGAATTCAAATCATACTATCTTGCTTTGAGAAGGTTCTTAGACAATTGGTTAGTATGACAAATGTAGGACCTTTTTTTTTAATACTATATATTTATAATAAATTATTAAGGATATTTTAGGGTTTAAAGTTAAAATTTACCATCAACATGTCTCGATATTCCTTTATCTAAAAGGAAAAAAGGTGCTTAGAGACTAAACTTTCTATCAATAGAAATCCTATTTAATATATTGGAATAATAAGTTTTTAACCATGGCTAGTAGAATACAATTCATAAAGGCTACTTTACAATCTAAATCTATATATGATGTCACTTTCAAGATTACCAACAAGTATAAGATCTGAATTTTACAAAATTCAAAGAGGTTTTCTTTGGAAAGGATGTGAGGAAAATTTTAGGTTTTCTCTTTGTAAGTAGGATAGGGTTTATAATGGAAAGAATATCGAAGGGCCAAGTTTGCAAAATCACATACTTATGAGTTTAGAATTAGAGGTAAATATTGCTTAGAGGTAAATCAAATATCAAGGAAAGAGTTGGGCAAAAATGTTACTTAAAAAATATATAGGTTTTAGGGATGCATAAAAATTGGTAAGGAAACAAACCCTACCTAGGGTTTTGGAGTATGAAACTTAATATCAAAGAGCTTGTGGTTGATCAAGAAACATATTAGGTAGTTTATCAATAAGAAGGATACTACAAAATTGTGTTTCAATGCTTAGTTTTAGCCTTATCCTTATATTTTTTAGCCAAAATAAAAACCATTCCTTGGGCTTGGTGAATTTATAGAGGTTCAAATATAAAAAATTATATTGATGTGAGCAACAATACCAAATATTGGATTCCTATTAGTAACCTTGTTGATAGAGAGATCCTCAAACAAAGAGTGGATGAGCTTCAAAATATGCTTCAAGAGTTCTATTTGCCCTTGTTTACACAAAGTGATGAGTTAGTTTGAAATCTATCAACAAATGGTGGATACTTCATCAAGTTGAGATATAAGGCTTTTGAGCAATCAAAATTTCTTACTTCTAATGATTTCCCGTGGAAGAATGTTGGTGACTTGAGGCTCTTCCTAAGGCTTCAACATTTATTTTGTTAGCAATCCAGTCAATTTGTTATTGGTAACAATCTACAAGTAGGAGGATATCATGAACCTTTAGATGTGCCTTCTATAAGGAGTATCTAGAAAGATGAAATCATCTCCTCTTCATTGGCATTTGCTTATATCATCTGAGGATATTATAACACACGCATATCTATTGGATAGATCCATCTACATTGGAAGAGTTGATGAAATATTGGATTAATTGTTTCAAAGCTAAAGCATTATGCATTCGATGGGAGGATTGATCTTCTCATTATTTATTGAATTATATGGCTTGAAAGGAATATTAGAATTTTCAAGAACATATCTCAAAACTATATCCAAGTTTGGAATCATGTTGTTCCCTCTCTTACAGAATGTCTTGTATGCATTGTGCTTATCATGGGAAGTTCCAAGTACCGAAAAAAGATGCTAGCATCTTAGTAATAGGATTTGAATATACATATAATGATCATATGCAACAATGGAGTTAACACAAAGTATCTGTATCAATTTATGGTAAAATGGAAATGTCCAAAAGTTGGGTTCATCATAATTAATTTTAGTGGTGCTTCAAAAGGAAATTCGATAAATGCTAACGAAGGTGGTGTTTTCCAAAATAATGAAAGCAAAATTCTCTTTACCAATTTAGAATCATATAGAACTTCAAGTGACAATTATATGGAGTCTAGGGCACTTCTTATAGGTATCAAGATTATTATAAAAAAAGAATGGAAATATATTTCAATTGAGGGGGATTCAGATATTATTATTAATATTGTCAAGAAAAATGGATGTGAGGATTGGACTACTAGTAGCATTATCATTTAAGCCCATCAATTATTGATAGAGGTAAATATTTTATAAAGGTCAACATATCTATAGAGCAAGAAACAAGGCAGTAGATAATTTAGCTAATTTTAGTGTTTGTCTCTATTTTGGTGAAATTCAAATTTTAAAAGGTGACTAACCAAGGAAGACTCTCACTAAAATGAAACCAAGGTGCTAATAGAGGAAACTTATCAACTTGAGGAAGATGAACATCTTTAATAAAAAGACAAGTTGGATATGATCAACTAACCTAATAGCAAATGTAATGTTTCAATATGTAGATGGGAGTGAGCCCCATGGAAGCTACGTATAACTTATTAAAAAAATCTTATTAAATAAACAATTAGTATCCGAAATAGAATTAGTCTAAAAATGATATTTCTTAGCAAATCTTGAAGCAACTAGAATATTGGAACAAAGGTTAGAGGAAACAAGAGGTAAATGTTTCAAGTTCCACCGAAGGCATGAAGATATCAATTATCTTAGCTAATTTAGGAGAGGCACATAAATTGGATAGGTCTTTGTGAAATTTTAGCATAGTTAACTGAAGTTTCTATTTTTTTCAAACTCCTTTAGATTTAGACACATACAAAAGTTAAAAGGAAGACATTTAGGTTGGCCAAGTAAATACATGCATGTGCAGATGTCCTAAGATTGCTTTTTTGAACATTTTTTTTGGTGATTTTATAAGTTTCTCAATATGCAATAATAGTGCTCAGGATAATGTGCAATACATTGTTTATGATGCAATGTCACAATAAGAAAGTCGAACAGGTTAATTTCATTTTAAAGATATTTACTTATTTTGCCTTCATCTATGTATGTTGTTCATGTAGTTTACAAATACTTGTAGGACCACATACTAATAAGTTTAGAGACTGACATTGGACATAGCTTAATGACTCATTATATTGTCTTGTATATAAGATGCAAAGTTTTCTTGTAACTGTTACACTAAAAAAACTGCAACACACATGAAATCCTATTGACACCTTCAGTTTGCCTTAGAAGATAATAATATATATGCAGGTTGCACCAGAACCATATAAATAGTCACCATTCACCTTGGCACTACTAGACAATAACAGTAACTAGGCTTTTATGATCAAACTTCAGAAAAGGAATTTCCCATAAGTTCTCAAAATTAAACCTTTTATTTCTTGAGCATTTTGATCTCATGAATGCAGTCCATAATGATCCATTTTTCAATTTATCCTTCAACTGTAATTTCTTGACTCATTACCCAACCCTTCAAAAGCTCGCATGTATTATGTGGAAGAGCAACCCATATATAAGGAGAATGACATTATGTTCAAAGGTTAAAAGGAAGACATGTAGGTTGGTTTAACAAATACAATTGGAATATTAAATGCATTTGTAGATGTCCCAAGATTGGCTCTTTTGAACATTCTCTTTGGTGTTCTATATAAGTTTTCCAATATATGGGATAATGTTGTGAGACTAATTAATGTTTAAATTGTTTAGTTGTATATCAGCAAACTTTGATTAATAAGGTTTAGTACTTACAATTAGAATTTCCATGTGAGATTTCTAAGCATTACCTTCAAGTTAATATAATGTGAACATTTGACTTGAAGGTAATATGATGTGACAAAAGGTAACTAGGAGTCCTAGTGTTTCTACTATGCTAGAGGAATTCATAATACTTTCACATAAGCATTATGATTACATCACCTAAGATACTACTAGACTCATACTAAACATATTTGAAAAACAACAATATATTTAGACCCGTCCTTCATTGAAAATGATGTTTCATAAGGTAAGAGGAATTCATAATACTTTCACATAAGCATTATGATTACATCACCTAAGATACTACTAGACTCATACTAAACATATTTGAAAAACAACAATATATTTAGACCCGTCCTTCATTGAAAATGATGTTTCATAAGGTAATATGGAGTTTGGGTCTCAATTTACCTTTTTACTATACCCTAAGAAAATTTGTGATCCCCTGTATGATATTAAGTGTCACTAAAGTTAAAATTTGTCTAGTATTAATAGATGTTGCCATTATGAGGCAAAGTGATCTATGATCATGCAATAAACCTGTCCCAACTCATCCTTAGTACAGTGCATATGATTGAATTATCTTAAAATTATAAAAGTTGAGTGGATATATATTTCCTAAAGTGTCATGGCTTCTACCTTGCCAAGTAGCATGGCACGAGATGAATTAATCTTCCATTAGTAAAAAGTATTTTAACCTAAGGTTTAGATTATTTAAATATTATCAATTATTTTTAATAACTTATGCTAAATTGTAGTGGATAGAATTATTATATTATGACCATTATTGAAATTAGCTTTCATGTGTAAAACAAACCTTAAGTCATAAATAATCATGTGTCTAACTGTTTTAGTTCTAAAGAAACCCATGTGCACCTAATTAGCAAATGTTTTATATGCATTAAAGAAATCTATTCCTGTTTATCTAAGGTTTAAGATAATCATTTCAGTTGGTGAAGAGGCTTTCCATTAGTCAATATGATTCTAGATTTAGTTGTAACCAAATCTATATTTTCTTGTTAAAATCTAAGTTGAAAAAAATTCTCCTGCTGCCGCCTTTAAAAGAGGCTAAAATCCATACTTAATGTTTTCCCAGTTTCAACGAAATTCATTGTAAAGATACCTATGAAATAAAGGTTCATATTTAGTACGAGTCTAGTAGTATCTTAGGTGATGTAATCATAATGCTTATGTGAAAGTATTATGAATTCCTATAGTATAGTAGAAACACTAGGACTCCTAGTTACCTTTTGTCACATCATATTACCTTCAAGACAAATTTTCACATTATATTAACTTGAAGGTAATGTTTAGAAATCTCACATGAAAATTCTAATTGTAAGTACTAGTCGTTTGCTGATATACAACTAAACAATCTAAACATTAATTAGTCTCACACTATTATACAACTAAACATTCTAAACATTAATTAGTCTCACACTATTATCCCATATATTGGAAAACATATATAAAACACCACAAAGAATGTTCAGAAGAGCCAGTCTTGGGACATCTACACATGCATTTAATATTCCAGTTGTATTTGTTAAACCAACCTACATGTCTTTCTTTTAACCTTTGAACATTATGTCATTCTCCTTAAATATGGGTTGCTCTTCCACATAATACATGCGAGCTCTTGAAGGGTTGGGTTATGAAGAAATTACAGTTAAAGGATAAATTGAAAAATGGATCATTATGGATCGCATTCAAGAGATCAAAATGCTCAAGAAATAAAAGGCTTAGTTTTGAGAACTTATGAGAAATTCCATTTCTGAAGCTTGATCATAAAAGCCTGGTTACTGTTATTGTCTAGTAGTGCCAAGGTGAATGGTGACTGTTTATATGGTTCTGGTGCAACCTGCATATATATTATTATCTTCTAAGGCAAACTGAAGGTGTCAATAGGATTTCATGTGTATTGCAATTTTTTTGTGATATTTTAGTGTAACAGTTACAAGAAAACTTTGCGTCTTATATACAAGACAATATAATGAGTCATTAAGCTATGGCCAATGTCAGTCTCTAACCTTATTAGTATGTGGTCCTACAAGTATTTGTAAGCTACATGAACAGCATAAATAGATGAAGGCAAAATAAGTAAATATCTTTAAAATGAAATTAACCTGTTCGGCTTTCTTATTGTGACACTGGATCATAAACAATGTATTGCACATTATCCTGAGCACTATTATTACATATTGAGAAACTTATAAAATCACCAAAGAAAATGTTCAAAAAAGCAATCTTAGGACATCTGCACCTGCGTGTATTTACTAGGCCAACCTAGATGTCCTCCTTTTCACTTTTGTATTTACTAGGCCAACCTAGATGTCCTCCTTTTCACTTTTGTATTTACTAGGCCAACCTAAATGTCTTCCTATTAACTTTTGAACATCATGTCATTCTTTTCATATACGGATTGTTCTTCTACATAATACATTCAACCTCTTGGAGGGTGGGTAATGGATCAAGAAATTATGAGCCGATATAATAAAACCAAATAGTAGTTAAAGAGCAAAGAGTGGATCATTTATTGATTTGAAGAAAGAAATTATAGACTGCATTCATGGGATCAAAATGCTCAATAAATAAGAGGCTTAGGTTTGAGATGTTCAAGGAAATCCCTTTTCTGAAGCTTGATCATAAAAGACTGGTTCCCGTTATTGCCTAGTGTTGACCATGTGAATGGGGACTAGTGTTGACAATGTGAATGGTGACTATATTTATATGGTTCTGCTGAGACCTGCATATACATTGTCATCTTCTAAGGCAAACTGAAGGTGTCAATAGGATGAAGATCATGTGTATTGCAATTTTTTAATGATATTTTAGTGTAACAGTTACAAGAAAACTCTGCATCTCATATACAAGACAATACGAGTCATTAAGCTATGGTTAATGTCAGTCTCCAGAAGTGATTAGCATGTGGTACTGCAAGTATTTGTCAGCTGCAAGGACAGCATAAAGAGATGACATGCAAAATATCTTAATATCTTTAAAATGAAATTAACCTGTTAAGCTTTCCTTACTGCCACACTTTGTCATAAAACCATGTATTGCACATGAATATATTTAGTTTTACTGATTGAGTTACTATGGCCCAAAAAAAAAGGTGTGTTTAAGGAAGAAAAAGACAATAATCTAATGCCCAAAGCTTTTAATAATCCAAGTATATAGGGTCTTTTGAGGCTTCTTAGTATTGTGAATACATAAATGTAAGAGGGATGATATATTCAACCTTTGAAATGGTATGAACGGGAATGTGTATTAGAAGCCAGTTGTGAGAGGTGAAATCTTCCCAAGACCAAATAACCTGTGTTCAAAGTACAGTTCCAACTAAAAACAGTTCAAACAGTTTTAACTCACTACACCAATTGCTGTACCAATTTGATTAGAACCAACACCAGTTTGTACATTTATATAAATTCATGTCTTTGAATCAAATAGGGGTTTTATAAAGAATGTGCCATGACAGCTATGTACAATGTTGTTCTAACAACATTTTTATAAAACAAGGAACTAAATCATGCAATTACTGCAATAGGTGATTTGTAACAACTTGTGTAACAAATACAAAACAAGAAACTGTGCAAAAACATTGCAGTTTATATCTTATCTAATATTACAGAATGGTTTCCACAATTGACAATAAGAATCTGTATAATCGGTTGTTTGGGCACACAATCTGTACAATGCACAACCTTAACCTAAGCAACAAGAAGTAGACCTTCCTCTTTCTCTTCCATCTGCAAGAAGCAAGCCTTGGGAAGACTGTGCAGGCTGAGCTTGATGTAACCGCTTTCCTGCAGAAAGAACAATTGTAAGTCTGTGCTGAACCATCAAAAAGAATTTAGAAAGCAAACAAGAAATCATGTGCACTCACAAGGAGAAAAAAAGAGCCCTACAAGCAATCAAAACTCTGTGGTCTCAAACAGGAAAAGGATTCATATGTCCTAAACAGATGTCATATAAGCCATCATTGCCATCTAGAAGAAGATATTCCATTGATTTAGATCATAAGTGTGAATACTTTCCTAGAAGAAGATATTCCATTGATTTAGATCATAAGTGTGAATACTTTCCTAGCATCTCAGTGAAACACTCTTTTACATTATTGAAGTGAAAATATGACTCTTGAGAACTCCCAACCAAGGATGACTCTCCAAAAAATAATCAACCTTTACGAGTGGATCTAATCGTGTCATAAAGGACTATTCCCATCGTTTTCCCAAATCAAGTCACTCAAATCGTTTTTCTTATCCATCCTTGCAAATGATAATCCTTGGAGTTTAATTATAAATTTGAACTAATTGGCATGCTAATCCATAGCAAACTCTTCCACAACATAGAGAGTGGGATTGATATCACAGCTAGACAATAATCATTGATAATTTCATAAATCTACCTTATATAAAGTTCAATCAGATTATGTGTAACAGCCTGCTCAACAATTCAAAGACCTCTTTACCAAGATATAGACTATAACAACAAAATGGCAAAGTCTTTGTATAATAAAAAAAATAAGCAGAGGCCATGCAAAATATCACTTCTACAATCAATGAGATGGAACTGATCACATATTTAAATTGTTTCATCATCAGGAATAGATTGACTCCTTACAAATTTCAATCTCACGCTATCTTTCAACATCAACATATGAACTTTAAAAAATATTAAAGCAATTTCTATTTAAATACACATAATGACTAGGGTTTGTAATGCAAACATCAATTGCCATAGTTCTAGAGCTATGAATAAATTTCATTAGTCAGTTTGATTCTAAATCACATTCTAAGATTCATAAAACCATTACTGGGCCCTGCAAAAAGCCATTAAGGCTCCCTATGTATATGTTTTTGGATTTGTGCTTATTTTTGGGTGATTTGCTTCTTCAAGTTTTTTACCATAATCCAGACACCTTTACAACTCTATTTCTTTGCTTTTTAAACTTCTAGGTGTTGGCCCATTTTAATAGATATGTATCTCAAAGAAATAGAACAATACTGATAAATCTTCTCATTGTACAGATACTCTTTGGTGTTAGACATTGTATCCAAGATCTATACATCCAAACAAAAGTTATAGAAACTTTGTCTGCAAGTTAGGCACTGTCCCACCTTTACATGCACCCAAGAACAGGATACAAGGCCAAGTTTAACAATAACAACATGGACATATGCGTTCAATGCAATTCAACAAGTAAAAAATATTAGGTCTTAATATGAATGAAGACCAATACCAAAACACAACCAGTGAATAGGCATCCTTTAATGTTCATCGTCATAAAGCATAATTTTGGATATCAATCAACTCCACCTCTGTTACCCAGCCAAAGCAAGATAACAAATAAAATACTGCAATTTTAATTAAGTTCAAGTCAGTCTATTCATTGATTTTATCATATTTCACTTGACTTGGCTTTGTCCCTTATGGGATGGTTAACTACTCAATTGCCAACCTATGATTGACTACTATAAATTTCAAAATTCAACTAACCATCATGGCCTTTATGGGTTTTACTCCAATTTTCCATTTATCATAATTATTAAGAACCAGTGGTAATACATAATAAACTGGTTCTCATATGTATGCATGTACTTTACTTCAATCATTTATTATATCACGGGAACCATGGATTATATCCAGTAGTGCAGGGAACCACTAATTATATTCAATAATACAGTTATCAAAGGCATTCATGAAACTTATTCCTTTCATCCATTTTATAATGGGAACCATGGATTATACCCAATCACCCAAATTAGTACAGGTGTTCATGGATTTTACCCAATGATTCATTTTATTAAGGGAATCATAGATTCTACCCAACACTAACCCTTGATAAGTTTATAATCATATTAAATAAAATCACTTTAGCATTTTGAAATATATTACTCGAGATGGTCATAACCTTGAAAGAATCAACAATAACTATCATAATACCTCAGTCAAACAGAAATATTAGCTGTGCTTCAGCCAAACTGAAGGGAATAATAGGCCTCCTACATGAAATCCATACAAGATTTAATACAGAATTGTATTGTATGAAAGAACGTTGAAGAAACAAATGCCATCTACAACCATTGCAGATGAATATTTAAAATATTTTGGAGTATAACTTAAGAGACATGACCTATCAAATATTCCTTTTAGCATAATGGTTTGCATATAAGATTTTAATATGCTATAAAATTATTGTATTACCCCCTTCTCAATTCTTGACCACAAGGCTCGCCAAAACCTTTAGACAATCGATCTGATTCCTTCCATGATCTATCATGTCAGAAGTAGAGTTCAAATATGATTTTACATCTTGAATATTTCTGATTTTATTGACTGTGATGATTAAATTTTCTAGAACAATGAAGATGATTATATCATCATTTGCACTGTTGACCTAGATTTTGATGTCACCAAATTTATGCGCTTGAAAGTGTTCTATAGAAAAAGGAAAGATTCCATAACAGTAGGCATTCAACTAGCCCATGAGATGTCGGGACACGTAAGACTACAATCTGACTGATGCTATGCTAACCTGCGTTGAAGAGAATGATGCGGATGTTAAACTGAGGAATCATAAGTTCTGTAAATACTTCCATCCAAGAATTTCACAGATACCATTCCAGGGAAGCTGGGTAACATCATATTCCAGCAACAGAAGTGCAGGACAAGAATTTGGCAATCTCTTTATTAGCCACACTCACCTGGATTGGGTGGATGAAATGATGAGATTGTGTGGAACTGATGTTTCAGGGTCAAAGGAGGATCCAAAAGAACAAAAATGGATCAATTTTTTCTACAAGAAAACTGCATTTATTACTTGGGGGACATCAACAACTGTTTTATAAGAGCATTAGGGTCCACAAAAAATTTGCACACTCAATCGCTTCCATAGAAAGTTATTTACAAACAGGTTGTGAAATATGCCAAACTGGTGAATCTCTCCAAGAAGCAACCAAAGAAAATAAGACTCGAGTGGCTTTCAACAACAGCAGGCATCAGTCCCTCCAAAGGTAAAATTGTAGGGCTAGCTAGAGGAGATGGAAGGGATACAACTACATTAGCTGGTGCCTAGTCCCTAGTATAGGCGGCTCCATAGGCTACCACCTCTAGAACAAGAGTAGGAATGTCCAAGAGGCTCAAGCAGAAAGCCAAGGGAGACAACCCTACCAGGAGGTCAGAAAGGCATATCAAAAAGTAAGTGTCATGGCCCTCCTTGGCAGGACTTATCATTGATATTGATTATGTATTGATGTGTGGAGTTTCAATGCTTAATCTTATTTATATTATCAAAATAAGTAATTAATTTCATGTTTTGATTATATTATGCTAGAATATGGTACTGTTGATGATGTGTATGGTTGCAGCACCAGGTACTCTCGCGGATAGATGGATATGGGACAACCACCGAAATCGAGACCGAAAAGGGAAATGATGGTAGATCATATATTCATTGATAGCTCCAGGATAACTAAGGACCCTCATGTAGTTGCATTTCATAACTATGTGTTCAATTATAATTACACCACCGACTGAGAGATTGCTTGGGCAAAGGAGCAGTCCTTAATAGTCAAGGGATGACCTGGTAGTCATCATAAATCCTGCTACTTAAGGACAAGGGTGGTGTGATGCAATTGTTTGATGATGAGGCATTTGGTTGTTTATCCTTGTTTGCATGTGAGTAGTGCATAGAATATGTTTAGCAAATGACTCATCAACACTCAATAATGATTAAATCAATTAAGGTAAGTAATTGATTTAATTGTTATGATATGTTTATATATTGGCAATTATAATGATTTAATTACTAATATTAGACTTTTAAAGGATAGAATATTTAATTCAAGCCCTTTTTAAAACTTGTTAAAAAGTAAGAAATTTTATTGAATAAATTCGGGCTTTATTTTAATTGAAAAACATTACGAGAAAGAAGACGTAGAGAAAAACAGTTGTGGCTTTGTCTTATTTCTCTCGTTTTAAATATATTCTCGAAAAAGAAAAGGGACAGGAGCATCTTGGAAAGAAAAAAAAACGAGACCAGAAATGAAAGACTGTTTTTTGGAAGAACCAGGGAAGTGAGGCAGAAAGATACACCCTTAACTTTAGATTTACCAAAGTAGTCATGTAAGTTTCGTTCTTTGATTGTTTCCAATGCGTACAATGGTTTTTATACATTTTATTTTAAACTGTGCTCTGTAGATAAACATTGCTCTTTATACTTGGTTCTATATAACCGCAAACTATGGTGTTTCATAAAACTATGCCTACGTTTTGCTTGGAACGGAAGAAAAGGCCAGCCATAACTATCTTAAACTGTAGTTAGAGTTTGGTAATGGCTTCTTCTTCACTATGCCCCTCTTTCCCCCAAGTTGTCTTTCTACCATGAGCACTTCTTACAGATATAGGAGGGCAGAATAGTTCCTCCACAATACCTTCAGCAGCACACAATGCATAGTCTTCGGATCACTATTGGACAACTTAGGGTGTGTTCTCACCAACTCCGAATTGAGTTAGATCACCATCTTCCGATGGAGGAGCGGATTTGCTTATTTTGCCCCTTGGGTGAAGTTGAAACCTTTCATCACTTCAGTTTTTGTTGTCCCATTTATTATGAAATCCGAGGTAGATTCCATTGCCTTTTCAGGGACAACTCTCGATTTGTTTCTACCTTCTTCAAATACCCGGACCAACGGTGTCTCGCACTCTTTCTTAGGGAGATAACTCAGCTTCGACGACATAAAAGTTCATCACAACATACTTCACTAGCTCCGACAGACCAGGTGACTCCAAACGGAAACGCCCCACATCATCCAATTCGGACGGAAGCAAGGTCACTAGACAGCGCACCCACAGTTTGTCAAGGTTCCGAACTAGCATTGGTCAAAGACATATCATGGACTTCTTCAACTCCAATACTTCGGCCTTGACTGTTAGGAGAAATTAGTTTTCAAGGGGTTCTTGGAGCTTGCCCCTCCTAGGCAGCTTCCTCCCCCCTCCTCTTTGTTCTTCTTGGCGTGCACTCCTCTCTTCTGGACTGCAGCCCTCCCTCCCTCTACTCTCCCTTTTCTTTTCCCTTTCTCTTTGGCCCGGTTGTCGGGTTTCGTCTTGTATTTATCTTAGTTCTTTTCTTTGTTGGGCTTTTTAGCTTGCTAGCTGGCAGTCATTATTGTTCTTCTTATAGTCCCTTGGGTCTTATTTTGGCCCACCGCGGACATTAATAATATTTCATTTCACTATGCGCAGATTTATTAGTGGTAAAACAGGAAAATAATCCCCATTTACTGCTTAAGGGAACCACCAATTGAAGAACTATTAAGCTAGAAATTTGCAGACCGAACCTGAAAAAACTAGAATGGGATTATAAGTTAATAAAGTGTTAGAAAGATTTGGCTTTGCACGCACTTGAGAGAGAATAGAAAAGTTTCATTGAGAACATTAGAAAATCAGTTTATTCGTTTTTGCAACCTTCGGATTAGTTCATTGGTCCCTTACCTTGTCTTTGCTATGCTTGGCCAGGGCTGTACCGAGATTTGTTAGGGTGACTGTATTTTGAACCGTCAGTTTGTTTCTGCCAAAGAAAAGAACATTTTCAAAAGAATTGAACCAACCATTGTTTAATTTCTTACCTTATAAACTATGGTGGTTTATTACTCGGAAGAATAAAGGGTGGGCATCATCGAAACAATTGCCTTTCTTTTTTAAAACATATATATGGGATATATGGGTGACGGTTACCCATAACCTTAGGACTTTAAAAATAATTTTAAAAGACTTTTGGTTCAAAGGCCTGAATGAATATTATTCTCCGTGGGTGATTAATAACTTTTTCTAGTGTTAAGACATCAGGAGTTATTGCTTTTTATAAAAAATATAGGTTAATCCCTATGCTATCTTTTGGAAAAGATGCTATAGCAATAGCTTATAATATGTAAAATAATAATAAGACTTATGTAGGTCCGAGGTGTAGACCAATTGGTTCATCCAAACCCCATAAGGGGGACGGAGGTCCAAGGTTCAAATCTCGGGCCTCGTCGGACTGAACGCTTGTCCCTTTCCTGGTGCTTTCAGCGGCGTAAAAGGTTTAAAATGATTGTGGCATGGTGGTTATAGGGGCGGACTGCACGAAGATCTGTGTGGCGGCTTCTGGGGCGGACAGCGCAGAATACTGTGGCGGCCATAAAAAGCTGGACAGCCTGCCCGGATTCGTGGCGGCTACCGATTCCACCATGTAAATTCAAAAAAATAAATAAATAAATAATAATAATACTTATGCTGGGAATGATGGATATATAATTGCCTTTGATGTTATTATTTTTCATATTTGTATTTAAAAGGGACCAATGAACGAAATTATCTTTTTAGAAATGTAACCTTTGTTTTAAAAGGATTGAAGGGATTAATGAATACCCAGTGAAGAATACTTGAACCATAGATTAAATAAGTTTTATTGAATGCAAAAGGAGATATTTCATTTTATAGGTTAAATAATACTATATTCTAATATATATATATTGGATGAAATTATATTTTTAGTAGAGAATCCTTTGATTTATTAATGGTAATTGAAAGGTAAAGTTTTTGTTTTATATATATATATATATATATATATATATATATATATTGTTTAAAAGGACTCTTAGATTATGAGTTTATGCAGAAATAAATAAATGCTAGTTTTCCTTTGTAAAGAAAAACGAGTTCTTGCTTTTCATTTAAACAGAGAATGAAAGGTTATTAGATTAGAAGTTGTATTGGCAAGCAAGTTGTATGTTTAATAAATTAAATATGGGAATAGGCAATATTTTGAATTATGTATTTAAAATTGCTATATTCTGAGGAATGGATGTGGAATCCATTCGTGAGAGAAGTATGGGATTCTCTCACTAGAATATGTATTGAAGAAGATGGAAGGAAATCAGGAATTGCATGTATATTAGTTTTCCTAAGGCTTATATAGATAAGGGAAACTAATATAGAGAGAATTATGGGGTTCTCTCATAAGATACAATGTATTGAAAAGATGGAAGGAAATCAGGATTTGCATGTATATTAGTTTTCCTAAGGCTTGTGTAGATAGGGAAAAGTAATATAGAGAGAAGTATGGGATTCTCTCATTTATCATGCATGATTTACTTCTGTTTATTGTATGATGCATTTGCATACTTTGAAAGAGCATGTAGGAATGCATACATATCTATGAGCTATCCTGATCCCTTACTTCATCATCATTGTGAGCTGGAAGAAAGAATAACCAGGTTTGATGCCAAGGGAGAAATAGAATATTCATTTGTATTACTATGATAGTTGAAATGTAATGATCTCTTGAATAAAAGATTTCTATTTTTAAGAGATAGAGAATTGTGAATTATGTACATAAGAAAGGTGTATTGTGAATTGTGTTTATTGAGGGACTCCTATTTATTATGGAGGTTTAATTACTTGCAAATGAGAATTGGTGTACTAATTTATGAGTTTTGAGTTATATTTATTCTGCTTGGATATTCTTTAACTATTGTTATAAAGGAAATGGACATAAATCTGGAAAGTGTGAAAAGAAAGTATTTGAAAATTGTTATATTATGTTGACTAAATCTAGTGTTTCATTTCCTTTATGAGAGAGTTATGATTATTTAAAATGTTGCACTCATGGGTTAAAAGGGTATCTCAGGAAGGGCATAAACTTAGTAGTTAGGTCAAATAACCTTAAATGATATGAAATCCCAAAGTCCTGCGAGGAGTTGCGGTGAGGCAACACCTAATTTATTATGAATGTTACATGTTGAGCGGTGAGGCTCGGGTGTACCCCAAAGCGGGGAGGCTTTGGGGAATTCCTAAGCAGTGAGGCTTGGACTATAATTCCTACCATGGAGGTTAGGAATCCATTCACAAGTTAATATAGTGATGACACCTTGAACAGGAAGGATCGGGTGGCCATGCGTATTATCACACGGAGTGATAATAGCCTTAATTAGCCCACTGCAGAGGTGTGGTAATTAAGCACTACGACACTTGTTAACTCACCACGGAGGTGTGATAACTAGGCTTTAAGGCATTACGCCAAAGAAAACCTACATAGACGGACTTATGTATGGTTGGGAAAATAGCGTCCCCCTTTTCTAAAGACTGAAAAGGGATAATCCCTACGCTATGGTTAAATTGTCTTACATTCATGGAGAGTGTAAGAAATGTGGGGGGACCATTGAAAGTGTCCTTTCTACCGTGGAGGTATTGAAAGGTGAACCCCAAAAACACAGGATGTTAGCCTATCCTATCCACTTGAGAGTTGTCTGCACCGACATGATCTCAAAATGTGGTTATGCCTTGTTAATATTGAAAAGAATTTGGGAACATCTTTGTGAACCTTACTTGTGAACCTTACATAAAATATACATATATATATATACTCTTTCTGGGGTTGGTATAGTTGGGTTGTTACAAGAAGACACCTCCGAATCAAAGTATGATAGAGCTTGTGACTGATTTTGCATCCAATTAGGTATACAACCCTTAACTTCCTCCCAAATGATAAGTAGGATGCCATACTATGCCCCCTTCTAGCAGTTTTAGAGAAACAAGGTCCGTTGGACTCACCAAAAGATAGGTCACCTTCCCACACTACTCATCCTTGATATTCCTCCACTCAAGCAAGAATCCAAGGATTAGTACACCTAAGCAATAGGGCATCAAAGGTGGTGGTATCCCTTTCTGTTCCAAACAGCCACTGCACCCCCTGCTCTAGAAAAAACTCCTTCCCCGTCTCTTCAAAGTTCCATTGCATCACTGCCTGTTGTCACATTTTGCAAAGGGGTACCAATTCTGAAAATCTGTAAAAGGTTGCTGCTACCTTCCTTCTCTCTCCTCTCTTCCAATTTCCTTCATGCTCTCTCCGCCTTTCAGCTGTCTATTTTTTGTTCTGCATCTTTGTTGTTCCAAGTGTTTTTCAGTAGTTTCAGCAGGTGGGCAAGATGCCCCAAAAAATTCTAAGTGTTGAGCCCGCCCGAAGTCGCAGCGACGTCAGGCGGCGCTCATTGTTTCGTGCGACATTGGGCGGGCAGTGATAAAGTTGCCCAAAATTTCTCTAAGTGTTGAAGCTGGCGCCGTCCGACGTCGCCCGATTTCGCTGGGCCGTCCGACGTCGCACCTGTTTTTGTGCGCCATCGGACGGAAGAAGATAAGTGTAAGAAATTTAGGCCAAGTGTTGGCCGCCTTGCGCTGTCCGACATTGCCCGTTTTCGCTGCGTTGTCCGACGTCGCCTGATTTCGCTGTGCCGTCCGACGTTGTGCCTCTTTTCGTGCGCCATTGGGCGGACCAAGATGGAAGAAATCAGGCAAAAAATTCCTAAGGCAAGAGCCTCCCGCCGTCGCTGGATTTTGCTAGCGTCGTCTGACATCGCGCCGCTTTTGAGCGATGTTGGGCGGAAGAGGATGAATGAAAAGAGTGGTTTCATTAGCGGACTTCAGATCAAGGCCAAACGTGCAGTTTTGGGATGTGTGTCAAGATGTGACAGAAGGTGTGCCACCAAGGGACAGGGTAGATGAACATTCAATAACCAACCATACTGTGCCTACCGCATTAACTGGACCTAACTGCTCACCTACCAGATCCGCACAGGAGCTGTCCCATTTCCAGGTAGACCTTGCTACAGGTACGCTCATGGCCCGCAAAGGTCAAATCTCAGCAGCTTTTGGCAGCTTTTGTCAGGACTAGGATTTTGTGCCTAAATGTAATTTGGGGGGGAAATTCCTGCTATAAATAGCAGTGTGCTTTCATTGTAAAAGGGGGGACGAGGGACATATTGCTAGAGAGCTTTTGTTGTATCAGACACTTGCTTCTAATTTAAAAGCATCCTTGGCTCTATTACTTGTCTTGTTCTTTTATGCTGCCTTCTGCAAATATTTCTGCTTTATGTTCATTTATTTTTCTGATTGCTGTAATTCTGAATCTGAATTAGAGCATTGGCAATTAGATGAATCTGGAATATGAAACTGAAGGATACATAAGGACGAGTAATAGTAATAGTTTTTGTTACATGCTTTTGCTTTAATTGTTGTTGGTTTGTGTACTAGCTAGTAATCGTGTTGCTTGTTCTTCCTCACCCCTAGCACATGACATTTACATCTCTTTCAGCATTTTATTATCTCTTTCCAGCACTTTTATCCAAAAAAAACAAGTATATTAGTATAGGAAGCCGGCCTTCTCCAAAGATTGGCACGGAAGGCATTCCTTCCTTCCGGCATTTCAATCTGTTGGTCGAATCTAGGGCGCAATAGATTAAAATCCTTTCCTTAGTGGCAGATTCGTAACCAACACTGCCCAATCCACCAACGTTCATCGTCATTCACACAACCTGCACCTTCCAGCACCACAAGTCAAGCATTCACCACTCCACCAATATGCAGAGTGATATTAGTGGTACTGCCACCTTCCCTTCAACAATCACCACTGTATTTCAAATTATTGCAATGGTATCATCATTGCCATTAGCTCTGTTCACCATTCAACTAATTGATGCAATTGCTACGCTGCTCACAGTTGCTACCACTATTCAGGTAGCAAAATTTCCTCCCCAAAGTGACTATGGTGCCAGTGGCAATTGCGTCAACAGGCCCAAGTTTAGGGACCATGCTCTTCTCTCTGACCTCAGCAATTACTACACCTGAAACAATAACTGGAGTTTGCACCGGTACCTCACCCTTGTTTCCAGGTAGCCTTTTGGGCATCCTTCTATTACTTGGAATTAATACTATATCAGGTGCAGTACCTCTCATATGGCTATAATATTTTTTCCAAGTAGTAGTACCCTTTTGTTAGGGACTTCACTGTGGCATGCTTTCAAGGCAGCCCATCAAAGTGGGACAGGTGCCCCAAAATCATGGGCACAGCAGTGGTAAAAGGCATAATTGGAAGATCTCAACTCAGGAAGAACTCGGGGACCCAATTTGGAGAGTTCTCAGCAACTCAGCAAAAACTGGGGAAAAAAACATCAAAGAAAATAATTTAATTTACAAAAAATATATATTTAAAACAGAAATTAGAGAGCCAGGAAGTCGATTTTCTATTAGATTTTCATAAAAAGAGTATAATTACAATTCATGATCATCAAAAACCAACAAAATACAACATAGTAAAGCAGTTATAAACTGCTCTTTGCTCTCACTTCTTTTCCGCGTTCTCCTCTTCTATAACCAGCCAATCCTTGACCTTATTTCTAACTGTGTCGCCCACTGCAGGGCACAACATTACATCGAGGTTTTGAACCCCATCAAGATGAAATTTGAGGTGATAAGCGCCTCCTCTTGTGTCTTTGCCACAATATATGCTAATGGCCGGATTCAGCAAAGTCCCTTTTATGTCATGTTTCCATATTGAGTCCCTCCCTGGACTTGGCCCATTGTTGCTAGTTCCTTGGCCCTCACTCAAAGAAGCCATCTATTTTTCCAAAAAAAAGGTAAATGTTAAAAGTAAGTCCTAAGAGATGGCCTTCTCTCTTAAAGAAGAGAGAAATAAAAGCAGAAAAACCCCTAAAGAACCCTAAAAAATGCTTAAAAATACAGAATGAAATTTGGTCCCTGTTGGTTACGAATCTGCCATGAGGAAAGGATTTTTGGTTAATGCGCCCAGATTCGCCCACCAGCATGAAAGGCCGGAAGGAAGAGATGCCTTCCGAGCCAATCTCCGGAGAAGGCCGGCTCCTTTTTGGGGGGCTTGATTTAAGCTAAAGGGAACAGGAAAGAAATAAAGGAACGGAAAGAGACAAATGTACAGAAAGAGATACAAATATGTCCAAAGGTTGGTGGGGGGAACTAACAAGGACGGGAACACACCAATCACCGCTACTTACCGCATACAAACACAGAGCATGACAAGGAACCGCAAAACCTAGGCGTACTTCCGATACACCAGCAGCCGTATGCACGACCTTCAATAGCTCCCTAGCAAACATTCCCTACAAGGAACTAACAGATAGGGATCGTATCAATCACCAGATACATACACTGACAGGGGTAGAAAGTAAACCTAGAGATGCCAGAGCCAGGTATATGTGTTAGGTAGAGAGTTTAACCGCACAGCTTCAATGGCTCCCTAGCAAACATTCCCTACAAGGAACTAACAGCAGGGGATCGCATCAATCACCATATACGGGCCAGCAACGTCACACACAACTGATGGAACTGCTACCAAATTTATAATGAATGCTTTAAATAATGAAGTACATAAGGTGCTTTAAGCAAGCAATGCTAGAGGAACCTGATCGCCAAATGCCAAAGTGAATTAACGAGCAGCGACACAGTTGGGCCTAAGGCATATAATGAAAGACAAGATAAAAGAATAAAGATAGTAGAACGTAACCAGTGCATACGGATTGTATTCATAAGCGTAAGCACGCTACAAGAAGCACAGTAGTTCCCTAACAAACATTCCCCTTCCACCCTTTACAATGAATTTCGGATGGGCTTTTATAGCCCGAGTCCCACCTGTTACATTAATGGGCACAGTAGTCCCGCCAAACATGAGCCGACGTAAGCGGCGAAAGAGCCGCAAATGCCGACCTTTTGTCGGATCGGTCGTACCCGCAAGATGGTCTTCCCGGAATCTGGACAGCTACGTGGCGGAGTGCCGGGTAATTCTTCAAGTCGGCAGTGCTTGCTAGTAGCCGGAGCAGTGAAACCTCGCATCAGCTTTGAATGTGGCTATTAACGCAGCGGTGTGCAGCCCATGCTTATCCCTTTTGGTCGGCAGCCTTGGTTCAAATCCCGAGCCGGACACTTGTCCGATGATGGGTTATGCCGTGTGACACATGCCCGCCTTAGAGGGCATTCTATCCATCTTTGCTTGGGATCGGGGCTCCTTGGGATGCGTGCAAAAATCGGGGCAGCTGGGGAAGGCCTTCAAGCCTTGGTCAAATTCCGGGTTTGTTCCCCTACCGTACACCCGTCAAGGGCGCATTCCCGCTCCGTTGAGAAGTCGAATCGCGCACAAGCGAACACCGGTGTCCGCCGCCATATGGACTCGCTCCGGCATTTTACCTTTTTTCTCGCATTGACCCGTCGCCCGCCAAGTGCAAGGTGCGCCCAGAGGTGGGGCGAAGTGCGAACTTCGCACCAAAACTGGGCGAAGTGCGCACTTCGCACCAAAACTGGGCGAAGTGCGCACTTCGCACCAAAACTGGGCGAAGTGCGAACTTCGCACCCAGACTTAGCCAATTTCAGATAGACCTGCTGGAAAGCTGGAAAATCAACTGGGGAACTCCATGGAAAAAAGGGGGGAGAGAAAGAGAATGGGAAAGAAAAGGAAAGGGAGAGAAGCGAGAAAAACGGAAGGAGGAAAAGAAGAGCAAAGACCGTTACAAAACAACATTGAAGACATTGCACCCCGTGCAAAAATGTGACAACATTTCCGGCGGCTCGCGGGGTGTCGAGCTCGCCTCGGCGCAAAGAATCCATGCCTTCATCCTTTGGGTGCAGAGGAACTTGCCTCCCCCGCCTTTTTCTCGCTCTAATCGTTTCTCCTTGCGGCAACCGTTCTTCGTATTCATCTTTGTCGCCGCCTCATCGCATCTCCTTCCGAAAGGTCTCCATTTCCTCGCTTCGCCTCGCACATGCGAGTGTACGCCTCTTGGCCGAGCGCCGTGCTTCCGCTTCGAATGGCTTGCGGTCGGCTATGTCTTCTAATGCTCCGTGAAAAGCAGCGACCGCGTGCAGTTCGATGGTGAGGTATCTTTTCTCTAACTCCCGAAAATAGGAGCGGATCCCGGAATATCCGGACACCATCCGAGTGACTCGACCGTCTTGAATTGGCTCTGTCCAGCCTATCAATTTCAGTCAGTATCCGCTTCAAAGGACTCGCCAATTCTTCTTTACCCGATCTAGGGTAAGGAGCTCGCCATTCTCAACAAAACCCGGACACCCAAGTTCTCGTAAGAGCGTGGAAAGGGGGCCGACAGATATCTTTTTCATGCCCGAATGCATCAAGCATTCGTCCGGCCACTCTCACCTCTTCAACTTTTCTAAAATATTTGTGCAAGGTCACCCTTGCACCTGCCCATTCTGCAGCCGAATGAGGACACGGGGGAAAAAGGACGCCGCCGCGCTCGCGCTCCCCGAAGGTTTATCGCCGTGTCCAGCCATTGCTTTGCCCGGCGCTCGGCCTCCTCTACCACAAGCTTTCCCGGCGTAAACTTCTTGAATCCCGGATGCGAAGTCCAGGACTGCCATCGCCTTAAAGGTATGGGGCTTGCATTCCCTCAACAAACCAGCCCTCATTTCCTTAACTTTTGTCTTTGAAAAGACAACCGCTTGAGATGTTTTTTCCGCAAGCCGCGATCGTGCCTCGCTTCAAAGACTCCCGGAGCCGAGAAATCTGCTCCGAGGCCGCTTTCTTTCGGTTGCGGCTCGTTGTCGAGAAGCGGCTAGCCGGGCTTTGAATTCATCCGTTTCTCGCCGCGCCGTCTAGCCGCTCGCTGGACCTAGATAGGTCCTCTTCAAGTTGCCTTACTTTGTCCCGCAACGCAAAAAGTTCTTCCCCGCTCCTCCGCACTCTTGACAAAGAGATTGTCAGCTTTGCGCATGATCGTCTGAATCTCATACTGTTTATCAATGTCGTCAAAGCTTTTCTCCTTTGTCTGGAGCACGTAGTCCGCCTTAGTCATTTCTCGGAGAGGCTTCTTCACTATTGGGATTATTTTCTCCGTTGTAATCACTCTCCTTCCGAAATCATACTTTGCGCGTTTTGCCGGGGCGGCTATCTCTTCATGTCTCCTCCGCTTCGTGTCTTGGCGGAAAGAGACAGTATACTCTACGGCTCTCGTTGCCAGGGGCAAGTCATCTGAGTTCTGGAGGTCGTCCATAAAATCTGGTTCCCCCAGCCTTGGGATCTGCTGAGACGTCTCTCCTGCGGGGATGGGATCAGGAGGAACCGGACAGACCTTGGAAGAATCGGTCGCTTGTGGGGGCGACCGGGAAACGGAAATGGGAGAGGCTGACACTGTGAGGGTTTGAAGCGGCTGAGGCGGAGGATGTGATGGTGAATGGACAGCCTCAGCACTAACCTCGGGCGAAGGGTTTGGAGTTGTGCTCAGAGAAAGAGAGACGTTAGGGTTCTGAGCAAACCGGTCGAAAGAATGGGGACCGCTAGAAGGACGCGGAGACGGGGAGGAGGATGTGGTCATGGCTCGCCCAGATTGAGCGGGGGACTGAGTAGAAGTAGAACTGGGTGAGACTAGAGAGACAGGGACAGCAAACGTACTCGCGGGCTCCGCCCGAGCCGATGCCGGGTGAATGTCTTCTCTTATTGTCTCGGCGGGCCGGCTTGGGATCGCCCAAAGGAACCGCCTCTCGCGGCGGCAGACGCGGCCGCGGCTCGCGATCGGTCGCCGCACCATCGTGCTAGGGTCGCCCGATTTTCTCAACTCTCCTCCGCTTCTTTTCTTCCGGGAACAACCGTCGGATCGTGGGAAGGAGACGGCGTGTGCAAGCAGGCGCCGATGCTCCCACGGTAAACTTGTACCGGGGTTTGACTTGCGTAAGGTCCGCCGCAACCGGTCCGCGTTCCGGCGGTGCCGGTGCTTTTCTTGCTCGAGGAAGTGCCTCCGGCGCCGCCTCGGCTAACTTTTTTCGCCTTTCGTGCGCCGCCTTAGGAGCCACGAACCGCATTGGATCGGCCTCGGGTACTTGTCGGGCCGGCGCCGGCAGCTGCCGAAGTGTACAATCGTTTGGGAGGAGACCCACTTTTATAATCCTCAAAGGGGCCTCTGGGAACGTAACCTTGATATGCGAACGGCCGCCACCGTCATGATGTCTGGTCATAGAGAACCGAGAAGTCGTCATCTACGGCCAGTTTTCTCCTTGTGGATTTATCGTGTCGCGTGCGGCATCTCATTTTCCAAAGATTCAATAATCTTTTCTTTAGACCAGCTTAAGGCCTCGCAATCTTGGACAGAAATTTTTTGAACCCCGGAGATGAGAAGTGATGGTCCCGGTTTCTCTTGGGGTCATATGTCACCTCCTCGCAAAGAGAAATCCCGCCAAGGGGGAGAAGCTTCCATTAATTCAATCTCCCACTCAAGGTCCACATGGACCACGTCGCATCTATCTTCGGTTATGTCCCGGGGCACAGATGTGCAAACTTTCCCCTTATCCCATGAGGGTCATACTTCCAGCACGCGGCAAGCAAAACCAGGCCAATCCGGGACAGCGCTTGCTCTAGGTAGACATGTTGTCCTACCTCGATAATCTCAACATTGGCCCAGGAAAGAGGATATTGAAAAATCTGTCCTCTTTTCTTCCCTAGGCCAAACTCTTCTTCCACATAGTCCATCTGTCGGGCAACTTCCATCCCGACCGTATGCTCGAGCACCAATAGGGCAGCAAATAGGGTTTGCCCTTGAATCCGTAGATTCCGATCACAATCCCCCGCGTCGACCCGAAAACGTCCCCGAGCTTCCGATTTATCAAAGCACTCGCCATTTCTCTCGGGGACGGGGGATTTCACTTTCGGTGAAGACCGACATGACGAATCCCGTAAAGTTGAAGTTGAACTTGTAGTAGGACCCTTTCCGGTATAAGTCATCCGTCCGGGCTATAGACGGGTCGGGGTTCTCCCTTCTCGTTAACCTTCTTCAGTGTTCGAGGATCGGCATTTGGGGGTGCAGATGGTACAAACAAAGCTGCACTCGTAACGGAACCGAAACGAAAATTGGTTGACCGGCGCTTCGGATCTTCGACAGATCGGAATGAATGGCGAAGCCAGCCAGTCCGCCTAGCCGAAAGAGATGGGGCGTTTCCGCTCCGCCGCGCCGCCGGTTCGTAAGATTCTCCACACAGAGGCATTCTCGCTAGCGCCACCGGTACGGGTGTACCACCATCGGAGTCGCAGCTCGAGGATCCATGCCAAGATGGTATATAGATACTTGCTCTGAAATTTTACCAAAGGCATGGGGCCAGTCGGCCATTGTCCGCCTGGAAGCAGGGCGCTCAGCTCTGAATTGAGGAAATCCCTCATTCGCTTGGTGTGCGTGAAACGTCCCGCTTGTTCGCCCAAATTGATTTTTCTGAGGATGGTGCTGGAGTCGTACTCCAGCCCTGGGGCGAAAGCTGGCTGCACAGTCTCCCTGCGCAGTGCGAACAAGGGTTTGCCGCTGGAACCGCAGATTTGCCGGAAGCCGGTTTATAGTGTCCGACAATTAAGTCTATCACCTCCGGCATTGGTGGACAGGAGGGCACATGAATCAAGAGGTTTGATTTGTACGCCGCTCCAAAATGATGGGAGGGCGAAACCTTGTCGCCCAGCCTCTCCACATTCGCTCTCACCTGAGTTAGGCTCATGGAAAACGAGCCGTCCACATATCCTCGCTGTAATTCACCGGAGGTGGTGGGGATTGCCCACGCCGTACCTTCTTCGTCCGGGCCTTTGACTTTTTCTCTCGCGGAGGATCGCCTTTGAAAACTCCCCGGCCGCGGCAAATCGCCTCGGTTCGTCGTCGCCGCTGGATCGCGCCGACACTGCATTTTTCCCTTGTCCATCTCTCCGAGTCAGCAATAATGACAGTTCAGCCGTCCGCAACAAATTTCGCTATCGAAGAATAATTAGCACCGTCCGAGGAATAATCTCTCGCAACTGGAATGTTGGCATGATTCTCGACCCCTTTTCTAGATAAAAACAGCGCCATTAATGCAACGCAGAGGGGTAGGTCGGCTGAGTTAAAACCCTTGGTGGCCGCGCAGAAGAACGTTTAGGAAAAGACGCGCCCGGCAGCCGTGCCTTGCTTTTTTAGTTGCGTTTCGCTTGAAAACGCGCAATCATTAACTCGCCGTTGGGGACCGCACCATGGCCGACGTTGCCGCCACCACTTGGGCACGCTGATCAAGACAAAACCTTCGGTGCAGAAACCCACATTAAAACAAGTGCAAACGCGCCTCGGGCCCAACTTTGGGGTTTTTGAAATTTTTTTTTATTATTCTTTAAACCGCGTCCCAATACCGGCCCGGAAAACTAGGGCGCAGCCGGACTTCGCCCGAGTTGGGCACGGCCCGACTCGCCGGGCGAGTCGGACTTCGCCCGACTTCGGCGAAGTACGAACTTCGCACCAAAACTGGGCGAAGTACGAACTTCGCGCGAAGCGCGTGCTTGAACCGTTCTACCTCTCGTTTAGCCGCGCCCAAGGTTTGGGCGCGATCCGGGTCTTTGTCGCCTTTGATCTTTAGATGGACTTCGCACGGCGCTGGCCGCTTTGTTCGGACTTCGGCCGAAACTTGATGCGAGTGCGAACTTCGCGCGAGTTCGCACTTCGCCCAAGTGTTGAGCGCAGCGCGCACTTCGCACGGCGCCTGGGCCGGTCGGACTTCGGTGCAGAGTTCGGACTTCGCACGAACTTTGCGCGTAGTGCGTACTTCGCACGAAGGGTTGCGCAGCTGCGAACTTTAGTCCGCTTCAGCTTTTCCCGACAAACTTCGCAATTCGGCCGGGTCGAAGTCGCGTCGCCGCGAAGTCGGACTTCGGTCAACACTTAGTCGATTTCTCGCTCTTTTTCTCCTTTCTTTTCTCGCATAGCCGAACTTCGCCCCTCCCGCGGGCAACGATAGACTTCGTTGCGAAGTCCGTCTTTCTCTCCCATGCCGCATTTAAGCTCAAAGAAGGAAAAATAAACCGAATGCTAAAACTGGAAACTATACATGCGGGGAAAAATAAAAACACAAGGCAAAATTTTTACAGGGAAGGGCCACTCGGCGCCTTCAACAACGATAAAGCTTCAAGTGGAACCCGTTGACGGGGATGGGGAGGAGCCGACCCTCCATATCCGAAAGTATGTAGGCATTGAACCGATTCACCCGGCAATCCGATAAGGGCCCTCCCGTAGAGCATCAAATTTTCCATGATTACCCGGTTTTGCCTTGTATGAGTCCCACTTCAAGCACTGTGTCCCCGACTTCGAAAACTCGGCCAGTGGTGCCTTTGGCAAACCAGCCTTTAGTGGCTGCAATGTGATCGGCGAAGGCCTCGGTATGCACTTTCTCTCGTCTTCTTCCAACCGCAGGAGTTGGCACAACCTCGTCGTCTACCGGGTCTCCGCCGCTCCTGTCTTCGTCAATCATCCACAGGGGCGGGGATTTCAATGTGTGATGGCATAACAGCTTGCTTGCCATAGACGAGCGCATAGGGGGACGTCTTGAGGGATTTCTTGAACGCAACTCGGTCCGCCCATAGCGCCCGGTTCAGAGCAAGTGCCAAGTCCGCTTATTTTTTTCAATGGTCCTCCGGAGAATTTTCGGGAGGTTCTTGTTAGTAGACTCTGCAAGGCCATTCCCTCGCGGGTAGTAATTAGAAGACATCTTGTGATAGATGCCAAGGCCGCCGGTGTACTCCGTGAGTACAGCGCCTACAAATCCCGGACCGTTGTCTGTCACAATCGACTCTGGAACCCCGAAGCGGGTAATCGGGCTCTCAATGAACCTGATGACCGTTTCTTGGTCGGCGTTCTTGGTCGGGATCGCCTCCGTCCATCGTGTGAAATAGTCAGCAGCTGTGAGAATAAACTTGTGGCCGACGGAGGAGTTAGGAGAAATCACCCCAATGAAGTCTAGACTCCCATTGCCGGAACGGAGCTTCGGCTTGAATCGATTGAAGGGGCAGGGGTGCTTTTCTCGCTTCGGCCAAGCATACCTCGGCATTGATCACACTTGGCACAGACCGCATACGCGTCTGCGAACAGAGTGGGCCAATAGTATCCAGCCCTTATTATTTTTAAGGCCGTTGGCCTTGAAGAATGGTGACCCCCGTGCATCCCGTAATGAAAATCTCCGAGGATCCTAGGCTGGTCGGATTTTATGACGCACCGCAACAGATGCCGTCAATGTTTTTGAAGTAAAGCCCCTCGGGGCGAAGAGTGTACCTTAAGTGCACCTAGCCGAAATCTCCTTCGTTGTGAGGCGTTCAGGTGATCGAGACATCTTCCGGTGCAGAAGTATCTCACCAGTTCATCTGTCCAATCACTCCCCTCCGATAAGGAGTTGGCTAGGTAGACGCGTGTCGCTGTGTCCTCCCACTTACATGCGGAGATGCCGGCTACAGCGCTTCGGGCCAATTCCTGACACAAGGCTCGGCCTCTGATAAGCTTGGTGGGCCGTACTTCGATGTCAAACTCCTGGATCTTGGCAATCCATCCCGCTCTCTTGTGACCCGGTTCCCCTTGCAAGATGAAACTGCGAACATCGGGGTGAATCACAAAGACAAGGGGTCTTACTTTGGGAGACAAAGTGCCCGAGCTTTCGAAGGGACTTCATGACCGCATGGACTCGCCGCTCTATAAAATTGTACTTCTCTTCGTGTGGCGTAATCACTTGGCTTAGGAACGCAATGGGGCGCTCCTCACCGTCGTCTCCTTCTCGAGTCGGACCGCAGCCGTAACTTTCGGGTTCTCCCACCGCATACAGGATGAAGTCCTTGGAGTAGTCCGGGTTTGTCAACACCGGAGCTTGCGCAACTCGAGCCTTGATTTCCTCGAAAGCTTGCTCTCTCTCATCACCCATTCGTAAGGTGTATCTTTCTTCAACAGCTCGGCCATAGGCTTGATCACCCGTGCGAAGTCCGGAATGAACTTCCGCACGAAGTTAATCCGACCGAAGAAGGACCGCAGACCTTTTTATCGGGGCAATGGCAAGCGAACGAGGGCTTGTGCTCCGTCAGTGGTCAATGGCGAGGCCTTCCTCGGAGATGACATGTCCCAACAGCCTTCCTTCCTTTACCGCGAAGACGTACTTCTTCGGGTTTATAGAGATGCCGAATTCTCGACAACTTTCAAATATCTCGCCGCAGTGCGAAACATGATCTTCTCGTCGGTGAGAGAAAATATCATGTCATCAAGGTAGATGACAATAATCTTGTTGAGCAGCTATCGGAAGGCCAGGTCCATGGCCCTTTGGAACGTGGCACCAGCATTGGATAAGCCAAACGGCATGCGCTGATAGGCGAACGTCCCCCACTTCGTGGTAAACGCCGTCTTATGCTGGTCTTCGTCTTTAACCCAAATCTGGTTGTAGCCGGAAAATCCATCTAAAAGTGAAAATCTCTCGGGCTCCAGAGAACGATATGCAAAATTTGGTCGATTTGGGGAAGCGGATAGTGGTCCCGGAGGGAAGCCCGATTTAGGTTTCGAAGTCGACACGTAGACGTATGTCGCCATTCTTTTTCCTCACGGCACCGTATTCGCGACCCAGGATGAATGTTTGATGGGGTAGATGATCTTGGCCTCCAAAGATCTTCAAGAGCTCGGTCTTCATCATGGCCTCAACCTTTGGATTTACGGCCCTTTGCTTTTGTCGGAACGGCTTGGCGCCATCCTCTAGCTCGATGGTATGCGTCGGATGACAGATCCGTCATACCCTCAAATCTTCGTAGCACCAGGCCACGATGTCGGGGAACTCCCGGCACAGTTGATCTAATCCGCACCCGCTCCTCCGACGTGCAGCCTGCTCCGACCTTGATGGTTTTACCGAGTTCGAGCTCCGTGTCAAGATACCGCCTCGGGTCTACTTTGATCCCGTGGGATATTGCTCGTCATTCCGATCAAAGAGACTTTCTAATGTAATCATCCTTTTGGGACGTGATTATTCCGTAATCGTATCAACCCCTCATATTGCTCGTCATCGTGGTCTCTACCTTCGATTACACACACTTCGTTAACCAGGAATGTGACGATCTCCTCATCATAGCTGAATACCTGCCAGAAGGTATCCCTATCAGGCACAGAAGGCCTGTAAATGGTGCGGACCGGCTTCAGCTTCGGACGACGTCTTCAGCCGAACGCACTGCTCCAACAGACGCCGTAATATCCGCGTGCTTGTTTCTCTCACGCGATATTGCCTTAACGTTCAATGAGTCAAACGATTCCATCAGTCCCGGACCCGATTGCGGTACGCTCTAAGATAGTGATGCTTAGACGCGCATTTATTCGTAACTTGATGACACACTAACTCGAATCTCCGAAAATTTGGAGATGCTTGATTCCGAGCCTTTCCGCCTTTCGCGACCCAAGCACAGTGGCTTCGTATTCCGCCGAATTGTTAGTACAGCTCCAGGCCAGCCTGTAGGCATAGTCCCTCTGGACTCCGGTTGGAGAAACCAGGAGGACCCCTGCACCGGCGCCATTCTTGCAACGGGCGCCGTCAAAGAAAAGCTTCCACAGCTCTTCGGGTGCATGTCCTACTTCCTTCGCAACGGACACGTCAAGCTCCTCGGCCGCTTAATGGAATAACAGCTCCGTCGTCCCGATTACGGCATTAAAATCCCGCAACGAGAACTCGTCTTCTAGCCGTAGCACTTCGAGAGCTTGCTCGGCCGCTCCCATCGTCACCGCTCTTCTTCTCGACAACCGGACCATGCAGCCCATCTCTCCGCCGGGTATCTTGTCTACTAGAAAAGGGGAAGGCTTCTCATTGAAAATTTTCGGTCTCCTTCCTTTGAAGGGCACTTCCATGTGCGAGTAGTCTAGAGACAGTACTCGCCCAACTTCGCAGTGAACTCCCGAGAGAGACACATGCCGAAGTAAGGCTCCAGGTCAACAATCACGACCTCTTGGATGACCACAATGTCGAGAGCTTTGTGCAGCCGGATAGGGATGTCCTTTATGACACCAACCGTCTTGACAGGGGTGCCGTCTAATTGCAAGACACCTTGGCTGCTCCGCGTGTATTCCATCCCGATCTCATCGCAGACGGCCTTCGGCATCACAGTCGAGGAAGCACCGTAATCCACCATGCAGCTAGAACTATGTGCCCTTGCATCCGCAAAGACGGATAAAAGGGTGGCGGTCCTGTTCTTCCCAGGTGGTGGAGACCGTCAAAGGTTGAACCGAGACAGCAGGCCGCATCCGCTTGCCGTTCTTCATGTTTTTTAGTGATTCTTGCAAGCAGATCTACCCGGCCTCGGAAGCGTAAGGGCATCGTACATGCCGATTCCGGCAGAGTCTTCTTTAACTCGTCTACAATGCCGTAGCCCGAGGTACTAGCTCCTTCTCGCCGGTTTAGCCGGTTCATACTTGGTCCGGTATCGTTGGGTGGCCTCAACTCGCCGTCTCTTGGTCGAGACGGGTACCTCGGCCTTCTCCCCGGGCTTGTTCTTTGGTTTCGGCCGGGGGCTGAAGTACAGTGGAGCTTAGCGGGAGTTGGGGCCTTTGTCGGAGGCTTAGCCGGAACAAGCAGCGGTCTTTGCCGGAGAAGGTTTAGCGGGAGCTTTATCTTTGGATGCCTTCTCCCGGGCCGTGTAAGGCCACGCCCGCTAGGTACGGTGGCAGCCCATTGGGCCGCGGTCTTTCTCTTCTCGTGTATACCTGCAAAGGTTTAGCCGTGTCCGCAGCTTTCTTTTCTTCCTTGGCGGGCGTCACTGGGTTCTCTTCTGGCAGGGCAAAATTGGCCTCACCGTCCAAGATCATGTACAGCTCATCATCTTCTATAGTGCTGCCGGCCAAGGTCTGGATGTAGTGCTGGTGCAAAGTGCAATCTTCCTCCGAATGCGGGTCATTGCAAGTAGTGCACTCGCTGACTCGGTCGGGAGGACCAGGTGGGTCATCTATAGCAAGATTTCTCGGAGGCGGACGCCTCCGCGGTTGGTTTTCTCGGGGCTTTATCTTTTGTCAATGCCGGCGGCGCATACGGCCTTCTAGGAGCAAAGTCCATTTGGGCCTCCTTCTTTTTCATAGCTGTCATGTCATTGGACATGGCATGATATCCGGAGGCCAAAGCCCGCACTTCTTGTAGAATCGTGTTCGGATGCCGTCAGTCGGGAGGCGGCAACTGTGCCGGTGGAGGCAAAGCGGCCAATGGAGGAGGGTTAGAATAAGACGCATACTGCGGGGGAGCAGGAAGCGCCGGAAAATGCGGAGCGGGAGGAGGCGGATGAGGGTAATGCAACTGAGGCGGGCCGTATTGAGTTACGACCGGCGCCGGATTCCACCGCGGGCCGGGGCCGCTGCCCGAAGTAGACGGCACACCACCGTGGCGTGAAGGATACCGCGATCTTGGAAAGTCGGGATGAATCGGCTCCCGCACTCGGACGGAAGCCCGCCGATGGAGATAATGTCGCCTTCGCCTTGCCGGGCAGCTTCGTACAAGGTGTGGAACTCGTCAATTCGGGCGATCTTCAAGAAGAGGCATATGTCCGAGTTGAAGGACCTCGGATAGTAGTGAGCAGCCATGCCGGCCGAAGGCCGAAGTTCGCGAGGTACCCGTTTCCAGGATCTCGCAAACCTAATGTTAAAATCGGACACCTCCTCTTGAGGATGCCTCCGGATTGCTTGGAACCGATGCAAGAGAGAGGTAGGATCAGCGGACTCGTTGCATCCTTTTACGAGCCTCCCGGCAAGCCGGGCCACCCAGCTGATGGATCCCTCTCGGCAGCGATCTCCACCAAGAGAGAAGCTTTCCCCTCGTGGAAAGGGCCAGCAGACGGGTCTTCACACTTTCATCGGTGATGGTATGCAGTGCAGGCCGTGGCAAGGATGTCCTGGATGTGCTCGTACGCCGTCTTACCGTAGCCGTCGTATGTGGGAATAGACTTTAAAGCAACAGGGGGCACAGCTTGCTGACCGATCAGGGCCAAAGGCCCTGTAGAGTCCACCGCCGGGAAGAGATCATCGTCATTCGGCTGTTGATCAGCCATTTCTTCTTCTTCTCCGCCGTCGGTTGTGTACTCGGTATCGGTACTTTCCGAGGATACAAGATTTTCCTCTTCCTCGGCCTCTTCTACTTCGTACTCGGCTTCGTCGAAATGAGCTCGCGGATCAGCCAGCCTGGGTATCTCGCCTCGAGCGTGGATGTCTAGTTCGTAGAACTCATGCGGGCTTCTCGGATTTCTTGTTCGCCACCTTCTCGTGTGCATGAAGGTGACCGGACCGGTCTTCTAGACTCAGAGGATTTGTTCGTGCAGAGTCGCCAGTGTTCGGATTTGGAACAAGCAATGAAGCGAACACCGGTGCTTCGATTCTCGTCGGGGGTGAGAAACTTCCTTGTCTCACCAAGAGCTCGAGAACCGTCGCCGCCTGTGGAGACCGATCGGAAAATCTCTCGTCGATGTGGGACCCGTGTTCCGCCGAGCGTGGCAGAGAAACTGTTGCGCTAGGTGGAAACTGGATGGGTACTCTTTCTTTAAATCGTGGGACAAGCGTCCCACCGGCCGTGCCAAAAACTGTTGGTCACGAATCCGCCACGAGGAAAGGATTTTTGGTTAATGCGCCCGCATTCGCCCACTCAAAGATGAAAGGCCGGAAGGAAGAGATGCCTTCCGAGCCAATCTCCGGAGAAGGCCGGCTCCTTTTTGGGGGGCTTGATTTAAGCTAAAGGGAACAGAAAGAAATAAAGGAACGGAAAGAGACAAATGTACGGAAAGAGATACAAATATGTCCAAAGGTTGGTGGGGGGAACTAACAAGACGGGAACACACCAATCACCGCTACTTACCGCATACAAACACAGAGCATGACAAGGAATTGCAAAACCTAGGCGTACTTCCGATACACCAGCAGCCGTATGCACACCTTCAATAGCTCCCTAGCAAACATTCCCTACAAGGAACTAACAAATAGGGATCGTATCAATCACCGGATACATACACCGACTGTGGGTAGAAAGTAAACCTAGAGATGCCAGAGCTAGGTATATGTGTTAGGTAGAGAGTTTAACCGCACACCTTCAATGGCTCCCTAGCAAACATTCCCTACAAGGAACTAAAAGCAGGGGATCGCATCAATCACCGTGATACGGGCCAGCAACGTCACACACAACCGATGGAACTGCTACCAAATTTATAATGAATGCTTTAAATAATGAAGTACGGAAGGTGCTTTAAGCAAGCAATGCTAGAGGAACCCGATCGCCAAATGCCAAAGTGAATTAACGAGCAACGACAATGTGGGCCTAAGGCATATAATGAAAGACAAGATAAAAGAATAAAGATAGTAGAATGTAACCGTGCATACAGATTGTATTCATAAGGTACACGCTACAAGAAGCACGTAGTTCCCTAACAAACATTCCCCTTCCACCCTTTACAATGAATTTCAGATGGGCTTTTATAGCCCGAGTCCCACCTGTTACATTAATGGGCACAGAGTCCCACCAAACATGAGCCGACGTAAGCGGCGAAAGAGCCGCAAATGCCGACCTTTTGTCGGATCGGCGTACCCGCAAGATGGTCTTCCCGGAATCTGGACAGCTACGTGGCGGAGTGCCGGGTAATTCTTCAAGTCGGCAGTTTGCTAGTAGCCGGAGCAGTGAAACCTCGATCAGCTTTGAATGTGGCTATTAACGCAGCGGTGCAGCAGCCCATGCTTATCCCTTTTGGTCGGCAGCCTTGGTTCAAATCCCGAAGCTGGACACTTGTCTGATGATGGGTTATGCTGTGTGACACATGCCTGCCTTAGAGGGCAGTCTATCCATCTTTGCTTGGGATCGGGGCTCCTTGGGATGCGTGCAAAAATCAGTGCAGACGGGGAAGGCCTTCAAGCCTTGGTCAAATTCCGGGTTTGTTCCCCTACTGTACACCTGTCAAGGGCGCATTCCCGCTCCGTTGAGAAGTCGAATCGCGCACATGCGAACACCGGTGTCCGCCGCCATATGGACTCGCTCCGGCATTTTACCTTTTTTCTCGCATTGACCCGTCGCCCGCTAAAGCAAGGTGCGCCAGAGGTGGGGCGAAGGCGAACTTCGCACCAAAACGGCGGGCGAACGCACCAAAAGGCGGGCGACTCGCACCAAAACGGGGCGAAGTGCGAACTTCGCACCCGCACTTAGCCAATTTCGGATAGACCCGCCGGAAAGCCGGAAAATCAACTGGGGAACTCCATGGAAAAAAGGGGGGAGAGAAAGAGAATGGGAAAGAAAAGGAAAGGGAGAGAAGCGAGAAAAACGGAAGGAGGAAAAGAAGAGCAGCACTGTTACAAAACAACATTGAAGACATTGCACCCCGTGCAAAAATGTGACAACAGTCCCAAGATGTGAAAACTTCAAAAACAAGTGTTAAATCCATCAAATACTTGTCCAAATGCGTTCGAGAATGTCTGGTTACCCTCTTCAAACTCGCAATCAGAAGCAGGAGAGAAAAACATGTAATAAATGAGCTATTTCCCTGTTTTAAAGCCACTTTTCTGCATCTGCTATACCTACACGAGTTTTCACAAGAAATTGGAAAGAAATCAGTGATTGTTTTGGTGCTTTCTCACTGAAAAATCACCAATTTCTTGGCTCCAATAAATTGTCGTGAATCAATCACGGACCCCAAAATCCTGCAAGAAAACTGATTTATCGGCTTTTTTCCCAACTATGGTACCAAGAGCTAAAACAACCACCACAGCTAAGAGTCACTTTGGCATCCCAAGTAATAACTTTATCAGGTAATCAATTTACCATCAGTCTAGGAGAATTGAACTCATAGGAGAGGATGGCGGCCACAAAGGACCTCCAAGATTGTAGTAAAACAGACATGCTAAGCTTTGAAGTTAAAGAGTCTTTTATGACTACCTTGATACTAAAGATGCAAACAGCAGTGCCCTGTATACACGTAAGGAAATCTATCACCGTCAAAGATCAGTTAGAATCTGTGGACGATGACTTAATTGCAGAATGTCAAAAGGCTCAATCTGATCAGGCTGTCCCACCATCCCTCATCATGCTCACACCCACAGCCCATGAGGCCAAGACTGGCATGTATTTCCAGATTACTTCTTATAACTGGAGAATCTTCATCCTTGGAGTGCAGGAGGATATTTTAGAGACATCCTCCGCAAGCCAATTAGACCCTTTTAGTCCAGACTACTCTCCTTCAAATTTCATCATCTCATGCATTGGCCCATTCTACATGATGCTTGATGATGCCAATCCTTCACATATTCATGTGGAGCAGTAATTCATAGTCTCCTTGATAGTGGATCTATTTTATGGCTATTTGAGACAGTGTACTAGTGTCATATTTGTACTGTTTGTGATGTCCTTGTACCACATGATACCATGTTTATATCACATTTGTGATGTACACATGATACTATAGGTTGCAATGTTGCATTGCTTCACCCTCTTTGGATTGGACTGGCTGAATTCTTACTCAATCTTACATCCTTCCAAGCACTTCTATTGGATTCCCCCCCAGCTATTCTAACATTGACCTGATTGTTGATTGATTGTAGCAAAGAAATAATAGGTTTGAGTATGGACCCAGACATTAAGGCAAACCTATTTTAGTCTAATTTTGGCTCCATACTCAAGAGTCAAACCTGTTATTTCATATGATTCTACCAATCAATAGGTTATAAGACAAATGTAGGCTATGTTTTTGGAACAGATCCACCCATTCCTTGTCCTCTTGAACATGTAGCTCATCTTAAAAAGAGAAAGGCTAACATGTTTTCCATATAAGGAACGACCGTCATCAACCTATATTTTATATATGACCAAATGAAAACACTGAGAATAGCATGCACAGACAGAGATAAGGATATTATACTTCAACATCTTCAAGTTCACGTGGTAACAAAGAGGTTCGATTTTGGTAAAACAATCTCTTAAAAACACTGGAAGCATTGTGGAGTATGATTTTCAAAATCTTTTCCAACAAATTTTAAAGAATGATATTACATAAAAATGATAGTATTATTAATTTATTATGTTTTTCTAGGATGATAAATGAATAAGCTAATAACAAAGCATGTCAATCAAGACAAGAGAGTTAGATACAGAATGCATAGCTCCAAAACTGAAAGAGAAACTCACCAATCTCATAGAAAAGTTCATTTACATTTTGTGCTGTCTTGGCTGAGGTCTCGATAAGGAAAAGCCCATTTTCTTTAGCATATGTCTGAGCCTCCTGCAAGATGAATATAGCTTCTAAATTCCACAAGTGAAAACACTCTAACATAGAGCTTCATCACAAATACAATAAGTACAATAAGAATAACTTCATTCATATTCTAAACATGCCATGCATTCTCTTGATAATCAATTATTAAACCATCCTTTTAAACATTGAATTCATTATTTATATAAATTCAGGTATTACGTCAAATAATATGAAAATATCAGCTTGCATTGTTATTCATTTCAAAACAAAAGTTATAAATCCCTTTCAATGCCTTCCAGAGTCTGAAAAAACAACTTAGTTGAGCTTTTCAAAGTAATCCCAATCACCAATTTGATTAAAATGCACTTAGATCAAGGGACTGGAGATTGAACTACTTATATCCCTTTTATGCTATAAGAAAAGAAAAAAAATAATAATAATAATAATGTAAGAGTTTTGGGTTGAAACACATCACATACCATTTAAAGGCTTAAAATAAGATGAGAGATGCAGGATACTGAAGAAAAATGGATTAAAGGGCACTTGCTATGCAGAAAAAATATTGGCCTTTAAATCTCAAGTTCTTGACCAGTTAGTAATCAATTGCAATCTAAACATGAAAGCCAGACATAATAAATCTGACCAAACCAATGGATACGTGTTATGTCCCATAAGAACAAAAAGTGTAGAGTGTTTTTGTTGAAATCTACCGTCCTCTTTGTTAGGCCTCTGCATTGGAAGGATAAATTTGGTAAATTTGCAGATGATCAGACAACATAGTAGAGTGTCTTTATCAAGTTCAGGCTGCTCTTCAGTTTGATTGATAATATTAATAAGTTAATAACCAGCAGCATATTATGTCCTCTTGAATGCATGATAGGTCACATTTTTTTCTCTAGTTCCTTTCCTTATAGGAATTTTAATTATATTTTCCCCTGTAAGACCATTCACAATTTGAAAAATACTTGAAAGACCAGCATTATGTTGTTTAAGATAAATTCTGGTGTTTTGTTCCGCCATACATGTACTTGTATATAAGCAGAGAATGCCACCATCGAGACAAGTCTCATCTACTTAAGGTTATGCTATCAGCTATTCTATAAGCTTGACTTACTGGTTCAATTACACTCTTATGAAACTCAAATATCATCCTATTATGTAAGTAGCATACACTATTTGAATATATATCTACATCTATCTGCTAGAGAAGTGAAGACCCTGTGCCTATTGCAATGCTTCAAATGCGACAAGTATGTTTAAGCTAAGAGGCTCGTTAATTACATCCCTATGAATCAACATATCATGCAGTAAATAGCCATACAGTACCACTAACATTTGAGTCAATGCCTGCAAGATGCACCAAAGCTTTCTCAGACAAACTATTTTTTCCTTAGTTTAAAAGAAACAAAAAAAAAAAAAAATCATTTAAACAGAACTTATGTAGCAAGTTATCAATCCAGTTCCCAGACACAGATCACCTGTGGAGAATCCCAGCACATGTTGATGCCAACTAAATCTCCTTTTGCTTTCCTTGTTTCTCCAACATTAGAGACAGTATTTTGCACAACCACTAAAGCAATTTCCTAAAGAGCACCAAGCTTCAACACTAGTACGAATTCAGCACAAATGTCTAAGTGGTAATCCCTTCTTTAGAGAGGAGCTTGTGTAGCAAGTTATCAAACTAATTCCGGGACACACAGCAGATGCAGCCTTCTCAACATGCGCCAATGTCAACTATCTTATTGTATTCCTTGTTCCTCCAACATTAAAGACAGAATTTTGAATGACCACCAAAACATTTTCCTAAACAGTGCCAAACTTAAACACTAGTGTGCACTCAACACCTATCATCAACCATAGTCATAAGTTTCGAAAATCTGGATTTGCTTGGGAAGGCCAATAAATCAGAGAATTCAAAAATATTAACCAAGAAAGGGAGAAAATTCCTATCTGGTGAGGAATAAATCAATTATGGAAAACATTCATAATCGTACAGATCCAAAGCTCAAAATCATATTGGAAATTTCAAATTTGTTTTTATCAAAAAAAGGCTCTGGTTGGATCCGATCAATCCAGACTCCTGACGATCCAAAAAATCTGGTCTGATCTGCATTTCGTCCAGTTCAGAAAGGATTCTGCTACTATGACACCAACAGTAAATGTGAAACCAATCTTTTACTTACCATTGGAAGAAGAACGGTTTCATCTTCCCTAGTGTCTATTGATTTTCTATTATGCATTATTTATATAAAGATGTATTGTAGACAAATTACTATAGTTTTATATTTCTTTTAAAAGATTCACAATATTATGCAGAGTTGTCATATGAAATAAATATTAATCCAGTGTTATTGCTAACATTCTTTCTGTGTATGAATGACCCCATGCTTCCTTTCTGCATTCTGCTACTTGCTTAAAAGTATTAGCATTTTGACTTCTCTTATAACGCATTAGATGTAAAAATTTTATGTCTTGTCCACAAATTGTTCTTGAAATTTGAATCAGACACTGTTGGAGAAAATTTCAATACAAGAAGCTTGATCCCAATACTTCGCTTGAAGGAGAAGACTGGGGGACCTGTATCTACCTTTGCTTTGGAGGTCATTGAATCAGACTGCTGGAATAGTTGACATAGTTTTGGTCCTATGAGAGTCCTGTTTTCATACCTTTCAGACAGTCTAAACTGTTTATATATGATTTCTATAGCCAGTTTTTGAACCAAACAATGGTATAGCTCTTTGTGAATATTATTTGATAAATATTTTAAAATAAAAATAGAAATATATTGTAGAATAATTTACAACTAGTACCTCTGGCTCCACCTTCCTCTTTGTCACCAAATCAGCCTTATTTCCAGCAAGTGCCATCACCATGTTTGGAGTTCCTGCACATGATACTAGCAGTTAAAACTATGGAGATAAACACATTTAGAAATGAAACCTCTCTGTAGCTCATGAAAAAATGAAGAACCAAAGTCTTCGCTATTTCTCCTGGTGAGAAAGGACTCAGGTTTTCAAGCATTGGTAAATCTGTGGCATTATGGTTTATGTTGTGTCCACAATGTGATCTGTCTCAGACAAAACCCATCAAATGGCTCGACACTTTGGCAACAGACTCACGGACCCCTATCAAGCCTAAATATCAAACTTGTATCCTAAACAGCAATGTGGGGATGTTCACAGGCTTAAAGAGCTCTCCAAAAGATCTAATTATTTAGCAACAGATTGGGTATTGCCATCTATTTTGACGACTAACCAACTCCAAATAGTTGACAAAAGAAATAAATACATAAATAAGGATCAAAAGCTCAAAGCTTATCCATTTTTCTCAGCCACAAAACATTTCAAGACTAAACACCCACATTGGTCCTGCTTATGTGGGATTTCTCATCCCTATTAACATCGAGTCATAACACATGCATGGGGGTAGTTGGCCCTCTTGCTTTTTAACAGGTTCATTGTGATGTTCTTCTTATACAAGCTGTTTATTTCCATGGCATATTCCTATAATTGAATTTCGTTCCACATTAATACCTCAATTTAACTTGAATATTGATTACCTCATCACTTTATCATTACCTTTACTTATATGTTTAGGGTATACACCTTTTGGCTCCACCTCTTGAGGCTGTGACCTGATGTTGTACAATTCACTTTAGTGCAGTTTACTCTAGTTCATTTAGTCCAATCTAGTTTATTTTGTTGTAATACAGTGCATTGTGACAGTTGCTTTTTGACAAGTCCCATTGGCCTACTTTGCTCATTCATGGACATTAATAGAATTATCTTATCTGAGTTATATTCTACCCAACTTTTGCAAGAAAAATAATTTTACTAGAACAAGTATGGATAATAAAGATAGCCACCTTGTCTTTGAAGTTCCTGTACCCATTTCTTTGCACGAATGAATGAATCCTGCATAGACAAAACCCTCAGATCAGAATAAAACACTAAACATCTCTTAAGCCTCAAAAATTTGATGCACCTTTTTCCAGATTTATTCATACAGAATTTTGTTGATAATTGGATTTTCTTGCATTTGATTTCAATTAGGAAGAGAAAATTCTAAAGTTATACCATTAAATTTGAACACAAAATTTTGCTAAGTTTAATTTATCTAAATATCATCTTTTAGCACCATCAATTGGTTTAATTTCTTTAGTAGCACCACTTCACTCTGAAGTTTTATACCTAGAAAGTATGATTTATACATTAAAATACTGAAAATATTCAATACATAGCGTGCTCTCTCACTGTGCTTTTGAAGCTACTACTAGTAGACTAGCAATGACTATGGTCCGACTAGGACCACATCAAAGCATCAATAAGATGATATGAACCAAATTAGAATTGCACATAGCTTCACACAACATGTTCATAGTTCTCTTGAGGATGAATTTGCTTGCAATTGAACAAGTTCTTTGCTTTATCCAATTTCTCTTCAAGTGCATAATGATGTTTATTAGACAAAATTCACAGTATAATATGATTTATCTCTGTGAAGTAAATGCCAGAAGAGTTTGTTACACTGAAATCCATCTTGTACGGTAATATATTCATAGAAATTCATGTGGTTATCCATTCAGATGATCCTCGCATTTAATGAGCAGCACTAAAGAAAATATATACCTTGAGTGCTGATTTCAGACTGGACAACAATACACAGAATGAACAAGTCCCGTGATTAAACACTATTTTCCATGCCGACCATAACATTAAGAGAAGCACATTGAATTGAATAACATTATGTGTGTAGAAAATAATTGAGACAAACTACACAATGTAGGACAAATAAGGTTCTTGAATATCGGTGCATAACATCAGTTGGTTTATAATAGAGTTCAATCATTAGAAACACATTATTGTTAAAAAATGAGTTGTGGAGGTTCAATGACAAGAAAGAATAATGCAGAGCCTAGACATGAAGAAGAACAACAATATTCACTAGCTTTGGCATGTACCACCCTCTATGATAACAAGAACCAAAACCTATGCAAAGTCAATAAATATTAGTAGGAACAAAGCTTTATCACAATTGGTAAAAATTCACTCCACATATCAGAAGCCCATATAAAGATCTTTCAATGTTAGGCCTCATATGCGATATCATAGCATTACAAGAAGAAGCTAAGCAAAGGTAACAAATTACAAATATTAGCAAGAACAGCTGGAGAGTATTGTAGCATAGTAATCTAGCATTGCCCTTCTGTACTTTTTTGAAATTGACTATGGAGTGCACCAGACAATAGATTCATTGATGGATATCTCACTCTCTCATGTAGACACACAATAAAATTCCCCCATCATCATTATCTCCCTGATCCTTCATCCAACCACTCCAAGTGTCCGAAAATTCTTTTCAAACTTAACTCATCCGTTTCTTGAGTCTTCATACTCATGCCAAAAATGCCAAAATGTGAACTCTGCCACCTATTTCTTGCCTATCCTAATCAAGCATGACTCTTGCAGGTACGGTACACTACTTTAATTATTTACTTTCCAGAAAACAAAACAGTGCATTTGGATGCAAACCATGGCATGAATGCCACACTCAATTCAGCTTAATTCACATAACTGGAACAAATTGGCATATAAGTCCAATATTCGAGTAATTCTTCAGTGTTCCTTTCATTTCTATTCATCGTCTTTCGAAGCTGAATTTCCTATCTCCCAGTGATTTGGAAGGATCCTCAATATCTTTGCATAGAAGCTTGAGCTCAAGCCTGGGATCATAGCTGTCAAACACCCACTAAACAACATGCATACATTTACTTGTGCTTAGTACATCCATCTTTCTCTCATGCTTTGACATCATATGTACTGTTGGGATATGAATCTTAGAAGCGAGTCATTAGTACATCCATCTTTCTCTCATGCTTTGACATCATATGTACTGTTGGGATATGAATCTTAGAAGCAAGTCATCATCATGTAAATCACCATCGTATAGAAGAATCTTCTACAAGATGAGAACTTCAAGCAGCAGAGTACTTTGACTAAGTTGAACCATATCTTTTTGCAATTGTATCGCTTAATTTAGCTCATATCTTTCTTATTCGTTATTCTCTAGTTTTTTTTCTGTAGCTCTTGAGAAGACATCCAAGAGTATTCATGTCTCATTTTTTCCTTCTCCCTTCTCATTTCTTGTTTTTTGCCCTCTTTCTTGCATAAGTTTTATTTTTCTCTCTCTTTTTTTTTTTATGCCATTTTGCACCAAGAAGATGCACCACTATCTTCTTGGGAACATCCTGCCTTGTTGCACAGAGTGGTCAAAAACAAGGCCCCTATCTTCCCACTATTCCTTTTCAATTCCCACTCTTGTAGTTTCTTCTCAAAGCCAGTTTGTCATTCACAGTGGGCAAAGAGGTTACTCTTATCTTTTTGACCCAACTTGTGGGCAAGAGTTGATAATCAGTTCTTATCATAGAATCAAATCTGTCAAACACTCTCTCAAGTCCATGGTCAGACACTCATCACTGAGGTTTGCAAATATTGCCTCTTCTATGGAGATGTGTCAAAGTTTTCCAACTTCACTCCATCACCTTTAATGGACTGGTCCAGCTTGAGAGGTGACTTCCTCATAGTCACAATACCCTCTCCTTCACCATTTATCATTGACGTTTGCACATATTGCCTCTTCTATGAAGATGTGTCAGAGTTTTCCAACTCCACTCCATAACCTTTAATGGACTAGTCAAGTTTGAGAGGAGGCTTCCTCATAGTCACAGTGCCCTCTCCTTCTTGGTGCAATATTAACTTGGTCCTTCATGGCTGCAAAGCTGTCATGAAAATCATTCTCTTGTTTTATCTCATTTGTTCAGCTTGTCTCATTTCATTTCCAATACATAGTTTGCTTGTCTTCCATCCATTCAGCTTAGTGTAATGGTTGAATGCTTTGGTTCTTCAAGGCACTTCTTTTAGGGTGCATCTCTTTGACATTCCTCAACTAATTGTTTGCTTAGATTTAGCTTCATTTGCCTTCACTTTCGTCTATAATAGTTTGTCATTCTGGGGGCAATAACTGGTTCAATTTTTTCTCAACTTAGTTTGCTTTTTGAATAAAATTGTTGACAGATCATTTGCAAATGTTCTTGAGCTTCATTTGAGTTAGTTGTTGAATTTTGCTTGAAGTATTCCTGCAGTTTTCCTCACCTTTTATAAGCATTTATTCGTTTGATGAACGAGTTCCTGCAATTTTTCTTTCCTTTTAACCTCTTGGATTCATTTCAATGAGGGATTAAGTCAGTGAATGACCAGGTCAAATCATCTGTCTTCATGTTACCTTCATTTCCATTGTCACATATATGTTGGGTTTGCATGCTTGCCTTGGATCAATTGTCATAAAGTTTGCATGTGAAGGAGATTGTGCATATGAATTACTACTCATTTTTGGACATGTCAAAATTGACAATTAATTTCAATTTATAAGTACATTTGTATATTACATTTAGATTTAAAGCTACTTTTTCATTTAGCATTAAATCAGAGTTGCATTATCTCATGCTACTTACTAAAAAAAAATATATTTACAATTAAAGTATGCTTTCCCACCAAAATTTGTAGTACTTATTTGGAGAAACCTCTCTATTAAGGGATGGGCATGCTAGCTTAACAGGATTTCTCATATTTTTAAGAGCCAAGGGAAAGCAAGAAATGACTCCTTCACCTTTCAAACATTCATTTGAGTATTCACCGTGCAACCTGCCCTCATTCTACCATAATTCCATGAGTGTACCATGTGACCAAGTGTCATCAGCAGAGTTAGTTTATAATCACTGTCTTTGACCTTGTCTATTGAACATTTAAGCCATCTGAGTGCTCCTATTCAACATTTTTTCAATGGGGGCTTTCTACATGATCCCAATAGCTCTAAGAGTCTAAAAGTACCATAAAAGTACAAGTACTCTCATACAAGCACAGCTCTATAAATTTAATACCAATAGAACATGAAGAGAGAAACTGAATGGGTAGAACAAAATAAAAAGCAAACCAACAGTCCTAACGGCTACAAGTGGATGCCAGAACTTGCCATATGCAAAGACTACTGAGATTAGTTGCACTAAAATAAATGGTGTTCATTGAAAAGAAAGTGAAAAATGTATGTTTTCCATTTAGTCTAAAGTATCTATTCATGGAAAATAGCAAGCCACTGATACAAATCTTCCCTGATACTTTAAGAATGTTAGTTGCAACAACATTTTAAGAAGCCTAAAGAAAAATTGTCTCTCTTCGGATATTTTGTTTTTTTATTAAATGGAAATTCAATTATACTTGGAGGATTCAAGCCATAATTAGTAGAACGACTCAAATATTTTGTACTAGAAACATTTTATAATATAGTAATGGGTACCTTTTTTAATCAAATTTAGATAGATATAACAAAAGTTTGTTATGTAACTATAAGCTTCAGAAAACATATTGTCGTGCACTTACAAAAGGAAACTCGAAATTCCAAAGTAGAGTAGTTCCAATGCAATACATAATTTGCCAGGATCAGAAAGGAAATAGAAATTATATTTAAAAGGACTTACAGTATTTAAGGACTAAAGCATGAGCACACATCAAATTGTAATCAGAACAACATCCATGCTTTATCGTAAATGTTGGAGATAGAAGATACTTCAAAATCCTAACATAAGCATGCAGCAAACAGATAAAATCTACTATCAACTAACGTGTTAATGTATGCTCACCAAACTTGTAATATCATAGACAACTATAGCAGCAGCAGCACCACGGTAATACATAGGAGCCAAGCTATGATATCGTTCCTGTCCTGCTGTGTCCCATATCTCAAATTTTATTGTGGCCTCATTTAGAGCTAAAGAATGAGAGAAGAATGCTGCTCCTATGGTTGATTCCTGCAACAATGAAAACATATGTTTGTAATATTCTCTTCATGAAAAAAAATTTATGCCTTTTATAATCAAATTAATGAACACAGAGCATCTATACAATACCTGAAAATCAAAAAATTGGCCTTTGGCAAACCGCAGAACAAGGCTAGACTTTCCAGTTCCCATATCACCAAGAAGCACCTGTTATATTGCACAATTTAATCTGTTGGTTTAGCCCATAACATATGATCAAGCAACATAAACCCCAAGGGTATCCGACTCCCTTATGTGAGTACGTCCTCCCACATCATTGCACTCGTATATCTGCCTTTGTACACAACTCCCTAGGAATTAAATTTTTGAATGATTGATTGCTCATATAATTTCCTACCCCATGTTAACCATGAGACAAATCCACTTTCTCTAGAAACACATTTCTAATCCTTTTTAAATTTTTACTTCCTTTAGAACAATTCAACAAAAATTATGCAGAATTGGTGTCTCAGGATACAATGATCAGATTTTGCTTACGTAAAATTATGGCTGTTCCATGGAAGATATTTAGACGTATTGTACAAAGCCAATACTTGCCTATCTATGAACACCAAATGATATAAAGCCAATGGTACAAAAGCCTATCTATGCAATGGTTTTATAACTACCATGATGCACTCGAACTCCTTTTCCACCTCTTTCAAAATCTATACATGAAATGCAGCTAATTAAAATTTTATTGCAAACGAAATTAACAACTCCAACCCAACCCTGTAAGATGCATAACATCAATAGTATAATTCAAAACCTAAGGGTGAACTAATAAAAATCTTAAGAAAATCACTACAACTCCATCCTCAAAGGTAATGTATTAAAACAAAGGTTTAATATCACTAATGAAGTTCAAATCTCGGGCCTCGCCGGACTGAACGCTTGTCCCTTTCCTGGTGCTTTCAGCGGCGTAAAAGGTTTTAAATGATTGTGGCATGGCGGTTATAGGGGCGGACTGCGTGAAGATCTGTGTGGCGGCTTCCAGGGCGGACAGCGCAGAATACTGTGGCGGCCATAAAAAGCTGGACAGCCTGCCCGGATTCGTGGCGGCTACCAATTCCACCATGTTAAAAAATATATATATATATCACTAATGAATAATTACCAATCTCTATTCATATAAATATTAGGAGGTACCAAACACGTAAAATTAAGTGATCTATTCAGTGATGCCAGATTTCTATTCAAGTCAAAGAACATACATTTGAAATTCTGAAAAGTCTCTGTTTCCCCAACTTTTCCTGGATTTTGAGTTGCCTATTAGACTGGCAAGTCGGCTGTTCCAAAGACAGCAGAAATATATGCATGTGCTTAGACAACTAGGTAGCCCAATTATATCGGTATCTGTCCATTATACCTTGCATGTATAGAACAAGTCAAGTAGGTATGTATGATGACCGTGATTCTTCATATTGACAACATAATCAGATTAAGCAACACTTGTACTTGTTCCTCAATAGCTGCAACTTGAAACCTCTATTTCCAGGTGAGGATGACCTCTTCTTTCTCCATGGAATTGGTATCACAATAGTTGAATGAAATCTTGTGCTTCATCTATCCAAAATTTCTTTCACACTAGACAACTACCAAAGCCAAGCACTCCAAATGCGCATACAAAATCTTTTGTCCTAAAGGCTATATCAAGAATCATGTGCCCACTATGAAATGGCTCTATGTCGTCTATGGGTTGTATAGCATCATAGCACTTAAACCAAATAATCCTAGAAATGCCCTTGTTTGAAAACTAGGACCTAAAGAATGTAATGCATTGATGTTTCCTATAGTGCATGCTCTTGGCCATCATCATGTGATTCCCATCACATGACATTGGTCACATGAAGGCATCTTCCAAGTGATGTCATCTTGTCTAACTTTCACTTTAGACTTATCACCATTTTTGCCTTGCTTTACTCTGTTCTTTCCCTTTTGAACTAGGGAAGATGATGACACGAGTTGTTCACTCTATCAACTTGGTCTATGTTGCTATACCATGGACAAACTCCCTCTACCCAAGGCAAGGTACATTCATCTTTTCTACAATAATGCCTTCAGCATAGCATGAATTCCTCCGTACATCTTCTATATTGTGGAGTTGGGTGTACAGCTGGTTGGAATTTGGAAGCCATTGTTTGTTGTGACCATTGCAACACGGGTAGTCATTATGTTGCCTATGTCAATGGTGCAAATGGGACACATTGCAATTCTAGGTTGCAATCTCTTTGTCAGGGCAACATTGGCTCACCTCATTGTTTCGAAAAACCCAAGCTCTAACACAACACAAAAAGCACTGAAATCGCCTTGTAGTTAGTAAACGACGAAGCCTGGGATTAACCGTCAAATGTTTGATGTTGCCCACCCTCTACAAAACTCAAGTGCCTACTTGAACGTACAAGCAACTATCTGAATAAGTGACCTCAATGTTGGCAATTTGGTGGCTACTCATGCTAGCACCACCTATGTCAACATTAGGTCTTGGAATGCTTTAACTCTTGGCTGTGTCCATCCTATTCTAGTTGCTCCATAAGTCTACACATCTCTACCTCCTATCTCTATATACTTCTCTCCCTAGATGGTAGTGAACGCAACTCACTACCCTGCACACACAAGGTAATACACAAGATCTCTCAACACTTTTCGGAGTGGATACTCAGTCTTTAGACCATATTTGCAAGTTCTTCCTTTCTTTATATGTGTCAAGCAACAAGCATCGTCTCCTTGGAAACCCTAGCTCACCTTAGAATGATCTAAGCAACTTCTAGGCAACACATATCAGCACAAATCATTGTTTGCAAGCAAAGGACAACCTCTGGGATGACCTCCCAGCTGATAGCCTAGGCAAGGTGGGGGAAAACTTTTACAGTCACAACACAATAACATCCTATAGATGAGAGGAGACAACTTTGGTGAGGGAATCAAACACACAAACTTATACTTGTGGATAGGGGTCTTTAACCAAAAGCCCAAATCGAGGGCCATGACAAGGTACCCACTTTCCAAGTTATATATAAACACTTGCTAAAAGACTTGTTGTTGAAATTGTAATCTGATTCATGGCCAAGGCCAACATTGTATGATGTATTGGATAGGCCTAAGGGCATTTCATTGTACAATGTATTAATTTATTATAATATTTTATTGTGTAATCCCTATGGGATGCAATTAACCTTGTATGGTTAAACCCAGTTTATAACCTAAATCCCTCTTGTTATATCGGCTTAGGTTATACTTTATTATATATTTGGGGTTTTGGTATTGGTATAAATTCCCCCCTCCCACTACTCATTTGATCATTGGAGTGTTGTGTACTTTTATATACAGATATAGTGATCATTTATGGTGCCTATAGGTGCCCACCATATCTTTCTCTTTTTCGTCCTCCTTTTCATTTTCAAGATTTGAGTGGATGGGATTGCTTCTGTTTGTTTCTGGAAAATGTTGTGAATTCCAACATGGTATTAGAGCGTGTATGGAGCTACCTCACTTGGTCATGCAAAAAAGTTGTTTGAAGCCTCCAATTTTTCTTCCAAACGAAAGCCCAATTCTCTCCTTACAATCTCATTTGCTGGTTTTGCATGAGGTAAAAAGGATTATCTACATATTTTTTTATCATCTTATCCAATAACTTTGCAGGTTCTCCACTATGTATTCAAAGATCAGCTTTAGAAGCTAAGAGCCAAAAGACTCCAATCAATGGCTGTTGAAAGCGTTCGAAGACCTTGGTTCAAGGTTCCCCCACCTTACCAAATTTTTCACCTACAAATTTTTAATTTGAAGCATAGTCCCTTCATGTACCTTGGCCTTGGCTTGGCAGCCTCACAACAAGAAGCACATGTCATATTTCCCTACACAGAAAGGACGTGCTCCATCTTGTTGTGTAGGATAGCCATTGCGGCTAGAATGGCGCATCCAAAAGCTCTCCAACCTGAAGGTCGTAAGTTCGAGTTGCCACGGAAGTCATTTTTGGTAATAGTGGATACACACTTTGTTGAGGGCATTGAGAGTTCTAATAGTCAATCTAAAGATGGTTGTCCCTATCGGAATGTGGCTATGGCATGCTAGTATGAAGATTGCATTGGGAAGGACAAGGCGCAGGATCGAATTGCACCCATCCTCCTTTTTGCACAAAATGGACTTACAATTATCTTCTATGGAGGATTCCTCCGTTTGTTCACCATTACAAGGACTACCCAAATGGATAGCATAGAGTCACAGACATCTTTGAGAGCAATGGGCACAGCCTTGAACCATGCCCTGGTCTTTTTTGTTGACAAAAATGGAAAGGGTGGTAGATTAGAAGGTGTTTCATCATTTTGCTACTCATCCTTGGCGCAGCTAAAGTGGTTAGCACGTTGCCCGTAGCACAAGGGAGCCCAGAGTTTGATCCCCTCCAAGTCTCTTTGGCCATTCTAAAATTTTCAACGGATATGAGGTTGACGTGGCTTCTTTCGTACCATGTCAAAACCATTTTTTACCTATATATAACAACTCAACAAATCAAATGGAGGCAAGTGTCACATACATATAGGTTCACAGGCGCTGATGTGGAAAAAAATAAGTGGTAGACACCAACAAATCGTGGATCACCAAGTGACAGCAAGCAGTTGAATCTCCTTTTTCTAAGGTTTGGAGCTTTAATTTTTAATTTTTTGGGGTCCATTAGGGCAAAACTTCCGAAGGCCATAACTTTTGCATATGGAAGCGTTTTGAGCCCTTTTGTTTTCAAATCACACGATTTTTTGAGCTCTATGCACTAGTGGCATTAGTTCACGGACCTACTGTGGTGTTAGGGGTTGGATTGTGTAAGATGGATCACAAAGCCCTAGTTACTCACCTTAATGGGTGAAATTATAGTATTTGGTCAACCCAAATGATTGGCTTGTTATACAATAAGAACTTGTGGTGCATCTTTCAAGAGGATAAAGTAGTTGTTCTTGATGAAGAAACTTGCCATCAAAGAGAAGAAGAGACTCTTGGTCTGTTTTCCTTACTGATTGAACCAGAATTACTTTTCCACATCAAAGAGGAGAGTGACCCCATCAAGGTATAGTCAAAACTACATGAGCTTTTTGAAGCTTTCCTCTCTTAAAGTAGTTGAGTTTGATAACATTGAGGACTATATTGCAAGATTCAAGGCTCTAAGGGCAGATATTGCATCTTCTAGATGCCAAAAGAAAGATAATGCAGAATGTATGAATATTGTCCTTGCTAATTCATATGTTCTCGGAATCTCAAAACTCTTACTCTTGATCAACTTTTTCTCTCCTAGTTTATTTTCAAGTGGCAATGCGGAATTGTGGTGGGACTCCACAAATACAAGCTCACACAAAGGAATTCAAATTTAAGGAGGCTAAGACCTAGGGGCTCAAGGGCCAGGCTAAGTCTTCAAAGAAGTCAAAGACCACTTGTGGATACTGTAAGAGGGAGGGGCATCCATAATTGTTTGCTAAAATAGCAAAATATTGAAGCTGAGTTTTTGAAGATCAATGGATGTCTTCTAGACGATGAGGGAGATTCTAAGGGGAATGCCTCAACTGGAGATGCCCACTAGAGCATCCCTATTGGGGGGGGCAAGATATTATTATCACTAATGTCTTCTCTTATTGGCCCCTCAATTCATATTATGGGGGGTGTTGAAATTGTAATCTGATTCATGGCCAAGGCCGACATTGTATGATGTATTAGATAGGCCTAAGGATATTTCATTGTACAATGTATTAATTTATTGTAATATTTTATTATGTAAGCCCTATGGGCTGCGGTTAACCTTGTTATGGTTAAACCCACTTTATAACTTGTAATTAACCTAAATCCCTCTTTTTACATCGGCTTAGCTTAAAGTTTATTATGTATTTGGGGTTTTGGTATTGGTATAAATACCCCCCTCCCACTCCTCATTTGATCATCAGAGTGTTGTGTAATTTTATCTACGACTATAGTTGTCATCATCTATGGTGCCTATAGATGCCCACCATATGTTCCTCTTTTTTGTTCTCCTTTTCGCTTTCTGTATAAGATTTGAGTGGATGGATTACTTTTGTTTGTTTCTGGAAAATATTGTGAATTGCAACTCTTGCAACAACGTACTAATGCCAAGAATAGAGGGAAACAACTCTTGGAACCACTCAAACTCCTCTCTAGTGCTCATACATAACATTGGCCTACAATTGCACAAGGACAACCTAGACATGCATGATGTTGGCATACGAAAGAACTGGGATGGCTCTGGCAGAAGCAAGGATGGCCCAATGTTGATGATGAATGTTCCAAATGAAAATGATAGTCTTTAAGCTCCTTCAAACGAAGATGTCGGTCTTTGAGGTCCTTCAAATAACTCCTTTTCAATTTCCTTACTTGCCCTCCATCATGGAAATGGCCCTAACCATGCAAGTAATAACCTGGCCAAAAATGGCCTTGAGTATTACTATGATGGTCGAAGCTTGTTTATATGCTTGCCCTCCTAGTTGTGACATTTCTCCTTTGAATGCAGTCTTGACTTCCACAAGTGATGTAATAGTCTACACGAAATCAATGACAACACTAATGAAAAGGATGACTGCTATGAGCAATGTGATGGCTTGTATTAGCATAGGATGGCCTTGATGCTCAAGGTGATTTCCAAGACAAGGCAAGGGATGGATGGCCCTACATACTCTCCTCCAATCTACAAGCTTGGTGACAACCTATTCAAGGACCATGATAGCTTTGAGAATTATAACCTCAACTATGGGCATGAGGATGGCCTTGGAAAAGAAAGTATCATCCTTCACCAAGAGAGTAACAACCTTAGCAAAGGGAGTGTTGGCCTTGTCTTGCATTTTCTCTACTCCCATTAAATTGACAACTCCAAATGATGTAAACGCTACTTACATGACCCTTATGAACACGATGGCATCCCCTACAAAGAGGATGGCCTCCCTGGGAAAGAGTACGGCTTACATTTGGTGTTTCCACTCATTGATAACCATGCTCAAATTAGGAAGAGGTCCTTGAAGATGAAGACAACTTGGGCATCAAGGGTGATGGTGGTGTAGGAGAGGATAGCTCCTTAACAACCACACTGAAATTAGGAAGAGGTTCCTTGAAGATGAAACCAGCTTGGGCATAAAGTGCAAGGGTGATGTAGGAGGGGATAGCAACCTAATTCTTAGGATGCCCTGGACCATAATTCCTCTCTCCAATAACCCTTAGGCGACTCCTTCAAGACCTATGTTGTGAACATAATCTTTCTAGACAACGTACGACTACTTTGTTCTAAGCGAATCAAACATGGAATCCTCATTGAAATTTTCTATTTGTCTCTTTATGCTCTTTTACTCTGATCTTTTTCTTTTCTTCATACAAGGTGATTATAATGGGCTGAATTAAATGTATTTATAAAGTGACTCTTTAACTTTATGGAAGTTATCACCCATAAAATAGTTAATACATGCACTGCAGGTCCCTTTGTCACTCAACAGAAGTCGATCATGCATTGCACGTCTCCACCTAGATTACACACTCCTAAGAGATGTCCTTGAATGATGTTCCACCATTCCAACCTACTTGGGATCCTTGAACACATGTAGGACATTGTCAATTAACCTCCTCTTTGCACATCTAAGGAAGGTTTTATTATATTAACTTTTTCAATTTGTTCACACTTCACTGTCATTGGTTGAGGTCGGCAATCACTAATAGTTGACCTAGTCCATTATTCTCATTGTTTTCTCCATAATTGGCCTTGTCTTGTGCATTTTGATTGCCCATAGCACACACTCTTCATATGCATGGTCCAAAAACTGCACATGCATTCATAGTCTATGTTGGCCTAGATATTCTAGTTCCAACTTTGTCTGTTCTATCACAAGCAACTCCATTGACGAGTCTGCTCCTCCAACCAATACATCCCAAGCCAATGGACACGACACTCGGTCATGTTAATTGTCGAAATAGATCATGTTGCTAGCGGCCTCACTTGTTATCAGCACGACACTCTTCCGGTGACTACACTCTCCTTCTCTTATAGTGACTCCCTAAAAGTAGTCCTTTAAACACTGACTGAAAGCTCTAATCAAATCTTCCAAGTCTATCAAATTAACCCATGCACACACCTTGTAAGGTTTCAGCTTCGACCAATTAACATCTTCCATGCACAAAATCCTGTCTAATAGCTACAATCAAACAAACCTGTTATCCATAACCTCATCCACTAGAAAGGGTCCAAACCACAAGGTCTTCAAATTCATTGATTGTTTGCTTCCTATTAAATTAGAGGACAAGGTTCCCCTTCTTGAAAAACATCTTGTGCAAATGTTTATCATGTCAATGGTTTCGTCGTCATTGGGCTACTTCAATAACCCACTAGACCATAAACTTTTGTTCATCCAATCACCTAAGAAAAAAGAGTATCTCATCCAAACTCTCCTAATCCCCAAGCCAGTTCTACACTACTACTCTCAAACTCGAAATCAAAAACTCCACTGGTATGAAAACCTCTTTCTCATACACTAACTAGAATGGCATGTGCCCATTTATGGCCTTAAACATTGTCTTGTATGCCCCTAGGACAATTGGTAGCTGCTCTTCTAAATTAGCTCCCTTGAGTCCACAAAATTTTTATCACTAAAATCAACACTTTGTTGGCAGCTTGCACCTATCTGTTCATCTTGGGGTGGTACAAACTAGACAAAGTAGGGTAAATTCTAAAATCCAATGTCAGTCTCTTAATCACTTTATTTGCAAAAAGTCCACCACGATAAATGGTGGTCTATAGTGGCATTCCAAAAATGTATGATGATTTGCTCATAGACAAACTTGGTAGTACTCCTGGATGAGTAGTTTGGTAATGCTCTTGCCTCAACCCATTTCATCAGATACCCAGTCACTCCTACTATGTATGTGCTTCTCTTTCTATGGCTTGGTTTGAAAGGCCTAATGAAATCACCAATGCACAAACAAATCTTGAATTTGGGATGAATGCAATGATATGAAGCCACTTTTCAATAGCTTCCCACTTTGCTAACATGCGTAATAGGAGGTTACCCACTCCCTCTTGCCACGGAACAAGGTTGGCCACCAAAGTTTGCTAGCAACACCTTCCTAGTGGTCGCATTTGAATCCATGTGTCTGCCTACTAACCTTTCATGCACATTTCAAGACACTGCATACTTCCTCTTTGACAACACATCTACGCAATACCTACCTAGGCCACATCTTATTCAACCAATCCTTGATGGGCTGGAAGGGCCTTGATTTTAGCACAATTTTCTTCCTCTCAATTGCTAACAACTCTCTTGGTAATTGACCAATAGGCCCTAATGCGCTCATAACAAGAAAACAACACCACAATGTGACCTCATTCGACACACCCCCTTGGCAAGTTAACTTGAGTGAATCGAGGATAGCTATCAGCATTCATGTGACTTTATCTCAACTACACCACTACCGAAAACACAAAACTTTTGCAAGGTCACATACCACATGTTTACTTGCCCATGAATGATTGACTTGTTTATCAAGTACAATAGTGTTTGATGATCCACATTCAACGCAAAGAGGTTTGCAAGCAAATAGTGCTAAAAAACTTATACCATGTACACCGTCCCCACCACTTCTTGCTCAATCGTGTTGTAGTTCTCCGCTCTCAAAAATAGTTGACTAGGATAAATATATGGCTTAATCCAACCAAATGGCTCCCCTTCTAAGCCAATCTATGTGCAACGACAAATTTGGACATGTCTATATGGACATGAATCTCTTTGTCCCACTATGGAAACACCAAAATGGGCAAGATTATCAACATGACCTTCAACTCTTCAAAGGCCTTTTGGTAAACGTCTTTCCACTTGAATGGAATAACCTTCCTTGTCAATACATTGAGAGGGGGAGATAACTCAATGGTTCTTATAGAACCATTTATCCCACATGCCCCAAAAAGGATTTGAACAAGCTGAAGGTATAAGGTTCCTCTATGCAAACGATTATGTAGATCTTGTCAATATTTGCCTTCAGCCCAATACTACAAACAACATATCCCAACAATTTCTTATAAGGGACCAATAACTTCCATTTTGGGGGGTTGAGCAAAAGGCAGGTATTCATTCACAGTTGCATGTCCCATTCCAACATCCTCAAGTGTTGCTCCTTTCAACCAAACAATGACCAATCATCCAAAAGAAACTTTAAACTTGTCAATCCATATCTCATCAAAGATGTACAAAATGATTATTTGATATGTAGCTGAGATGTTGCACAATGCAAACAACACCTGATTGTATGCATATATCCCATTCTTAACCATGAACATCATCTTCAACCTATACTCTTCTACCATACTTATCGGATTATCCCTCTCTCTCTCCGTTCTTCTTGGCATGCACTCCGCTCCTCTGGACTGTTGTCCTCCGCCCCCTCTTCTCCCCCTTCTCTATTCCCCTTCTCTTTGGCCCGTTTGTCGGGTTACATCTTGTATTTAACTTAGTTTCTTTTCTTTGTTGGGCTTTTTAGCCCACTAGTTGGTAGTCATTATTGTCCTTCTTATAGTCCCTTGGGTCTTTTTTTGGCCCACCGCGGACATTAATAATATTTCATTTCATTTAAGAATGAATAGATCATGTGCCTCACTATCCCCTCTAGTATAGAATTGGTAAATGGAATATCAAACAGATCCTTCACAATCATCACATTCGGGCTCTCAAAATCCACATAGATCCAAATATGAGTGGTCTTCTTCAATCTGGTCATGATTAGTGAAACTCAATCGCTCACAATTACCTTGAAGATGATGCCTGCATTTAGCATCTTGTTGATCTTTGTTTTTACAAGTTCTGCATACTTTAGGTTTATGTGTTAAGGCCTCCTTCTCACTAGTTGCATTCCTTGAAGTGGTATTTGACAAACACAACTCAAGTGGAATACCCTTGAGGTCCTTGTATGTCCAAGCAAAGACCTGCTTGTACTACACGAAGATTCCAAATGCAGTTGCCTTCAACACAGGGGATAATCATCTCCACCACTAATGCATCTCTCTTTGTCTATGGTGCTAAGGTTCACTTGGACCATACTTGGGCCTTTGTACTAGATAGTCTCCAATGCCTCCATTACTTCATCCATAATAAACTAATGTGCTAGCCTCTCGTCCAATTGCACATTGTCGACTATATACTCTGCAAAACCAAGGGGAATATAGGTCATTGTTACTCCACTTGTGCAACCATGCAAACTCTGTTGATCTATGCTCATGACATTACTCAATTCTCCAACCTCAAAGGTCTCAAGTACTTTCACCTTCCCCTTGTGTTTTATACTCCTATCATCTACAACATCTAAAGAGAGGAACCCTCATTGGAATACCTCACAATTTCCTAATCCCCCCCCCCTCTAGCAATGGAAACTATCATCGAAGTGATGCTCATCCCCTAAACACTCCTCCAACTCCAAGACATCACCATCACAAGGCTCCATTTCAATCTTTATATGAATTTCGTTTTCATATTTTGAAATTCTCTTGTCTTCAAATTCAAAATATACTTACCATGCCCTTTTTTTAAGGTTAAGTGGTTCTTCTCCTAATTGTGATTGACATTTGTCGTCCTCAACCAACCTTAACTGAACAATGTCATCTTTTTCAAAGCGATCACTGCAAAGTCTAGGAAAAGAGTTTGGTTAGCAATGCTTTCTATCTTGTCAAGAAAACCCATCACCCTAATGCTAAGCTAGTCAACTCCCAATAGCCTAAAATTAGGCAGCCAAAACATTGGTGAACCAACTCCTTCAAGGATTTCTTAGGAAGCACATTCACTCTTGATACTCCATCGATGATGAAATGCATCAACGCATTCCCCAACTCAATATTGCAATGTCGATCACTTTCCAAAATTGATTGTTAACACAACTAAGTTCTAGTATCAATCGGTTGATCCTTGCTTGTTGTTCGTCAAGTTAACATTCTATAATCACTACCATCAACACACATGAGTGATCATACCATCTCCCTAACAATCTCATGCAAGACAAGGACTGTCTTCAACAATGTCACCATCTTTATCGCCACAAATGTTTCCAAGAGTTGGTAGGTAATACCTTGCTGTGCAAACACCTTCTTGTTGATCAACGTGTGCACCATTTTAAATCGGTCTTCTCTCGTTACAGTATTTCATCATTGCCTGCTCAACACTTGCCTATGCCTTCTTTTGTCGCTCATAATCGATGGTGGGTTGAGGTACATAGCCATTTTCTTTTCTTAGGCCTTTGTGACAGCAAAAATGTGTATAGTCCCCAAACCTTTGTTTAGGCCCTTACTCCTTAATCTCAATCAGATTAACTATGTTTTATCCCCTTTTGACTGTTTGCGACAACCAACCTCATCATGGTTATCTGGTTCACACAACCTGCATAAATTTGGTGCATTCAGTCTAGCAACATTGGTGCAATCAGAGGCAAAATGCCCCTACTGCAACCACTTTTGGCACTGTACCACAAGTCTACTCCATTAAATTATCTGCCTTGGTTGTCATTCCTCTTCCCTTGGTAGTTATTTCATTAAACTTAGGTTATACACATAGTTGATACTTGACAGTATCATCTCTTATCAGATCAAGGAGGTTATTACTAGCAAAATATTTATATATCATAATGAGATCAAACATTCTATGACTTATGCATGCATTGATATCATTTGAAATCTAATTTTTAACCAATTCTAACATAAGTTTAGTAGAAAATCAGTGAAAGATGAGTTAGAAATGCCTAGGAATGATAGCACAAGAAGATGGGTCCATGATGAAGGTAGTGTCAAAGTGTGAAGAAAATACATAAATATAAATCTGAGTATATTTTTCCACAAATCTGCTATTATTGTGCACTTAAGGAGAAATGTACCAAATATGGATTTATTTAAAAACAAAATCCCTCCAAGTGTTGGGGTGAGTATGCATGTTTTTGACATTATTCTTCTTCTCCTAGAAGAGCCAAAGATGACTTATGATGTCATCATCCCCGTATGTGAGGCAATCTTCCTCCTCTAACTCCTTGCTTGCTTCCAATGAACGTTGCCTAACCATGTCTTATGTGGAAGAATACCTTAAGGGTTAACTTTATGGTCCTAGTTGATAACACTATGGATGAAGGATTAAAGTGGCCCCCATGTCCATAATGATGGTAACTTCTTCAATAATATTTTCCAAGATTGTATGGGTGTGTGAGTGTCGAGGTATGCAAGGTGCCAGTATAAAGCACCCCTTGTGGACCCCAAATTTTGTGTATGCAGGTGCACAGGGTGCAAGGGTGCATGGGTTCACAAGGTTCAGACCACAAAGACGGGTACACTATAATAAAACTGGAAAGCTGAAATATAAGATCTTCACAACATTTAATTAAAATTGTAAACTAAATTCAAACATGAGTTACAGAGGCATTGAACAAGAGTCAAAGTAGAGTTTTCTAAGATTCTGTAGAGCAGCTAAAGCTAAATTTTCCTCTTTTCCATTCCATTTCTTGTTGTTTACCATTTATTTTTATTTTCTTATTGCAATATTTGACATGTATGTGTGTACTAATGAGGGTCAATGCATGAGATGCACCTCAGGTGAGGAAAGCGATACACTTTGCACTATTACCCGCATACTCAATATGGGTGTGTCTCAGATGCAAGCAAAAAATGACCACGTACATGCACCCAGACAACATATTTGTTTTCAGTGATCCCAATAAAACATGTGAATTTAGTTCATTATGGACCCATTTGACTTTATGTGCCAATCAATGAAATTTCTTCATTTTCTCAGATTTGTCACTTAATATATTTTCTCAAACGTGGACTAAAGCTTTCGTCCATCAATTTGAATATGCAATTGGATACTTTAGTTATAGACTTATAGTATCGTTTGGGACGTAACACAAATTCATTTATATGCACTAAGTTGTTGTCTGGCATCAAAACTTATGATGTATTATACAGAAAAAACTTCATAGAGAACACCACTAGATTTAAGACAATGATTATCAGTCCAAATATTGGAATCACGACCAAGCATTTAAGAGACTATTGGATTTCCTATATTTTCATATGTTATCAAAGCTTTATGTTCAATGGTAGCATGCATGTACAGTGCAGCAGTTGATTTCAATTCATGATCAATCATTCTTGAACTCAATTAAATCCTGGGAAAAATATTAGAGTACAGTGTGCATAAATATTGATAGGTCATAGGTTAATTCACAAGAAATCTACTTGACTACAAAAGTTCTATCTAGCTTCCACTATGTTTCAATCAACTTTGATTTTATCAGGTTTTATTCATGAAAGGCATTCAACTCTACAAAAGACATCAAAGATTCAAGAGCACAACTCTAAAAGCAGTGAAATATTTTAGTTTGGAAGACCTGTATATAATAATTGGTAATGGCAGCTATATGCCCTGTTTTATTAAATGGCACCAAACTAGAATTGTTGAAGCGGGTGCTATCACCTAAAAGCAATGACATGCATTTTAATGAATTCTACCTCTATATTACTGAAAACTAGAAAGGGTGTCAATAGAATTACTCTCTAACTGGCCCTCTTGCTTTCTAACCAGTTCATGTTATGTTGTTCCCATACAAGTTGTTTATTTCCAGTGGCATATTCCTATGTTGGAATTTGTTCCACTTTAATACCAGTGGCATATTCCTATGTTGGAATTTCGTTCCACTTTAATACCTCTTCTACTTAGTTAGTGTAGTGTGTGTGTGTTAATAATCCCATATTGACCCGGTTGTGGGACCTGAGTGGTTTATGAGCCCCAACACTTGCCAAACTCTTTGCCAATGGGGTAGCAGGCTTAAAGGTGGAAGCCCTTGGTCCCGCTTATGTGGGACTCCTCACCCCTATTAACATCAAGTTGCGGCATGTGTGTGGGGGGTAGTTGGCCCTCTTGCTTTCTAACCGGTTTATGTGATGTTGTTCCCATACAAGTTGTTTATTTCCAGTGACATATTCCTATGTTGGAATTTCATTCCACTTTAATACCTCTTCTTCTTGATAAGCAGACCAATAATGTATGGTGAACTTTCACATAATCACATCATTGGCTATGTAGCACCGTTTATTGAATGCTTAATGGAAAGTGTCCTGAATTCCCTAGAGAGATCTTGATGATTAAATTATTTTGACAAATTCAAAGAATAATTTCAATTCTCTGTCCACATGCCCCACGACAAACTGAACTAGCATTTGGCTAAAGTCCTTTCCACATGTAGAGCCATCAAAATTTCCCCATTTCGAGTAAGATGCAGCTAGCAAATAGGTGTTATGAAAAGAACTAACAATCATTGACCCATATTATAAGAAAAACAGATGAAACAGAAATTTCTAGTGAAAATCACAAACTGGAGTTTCAATTGGCAAATTGGTATTGAGAGACAGACAACACAATTCAGTATAAAGAGGAAGTCCGCATAAACGGGAAAGTTATAAAGGCATTAAGTAGACAATAAAGGACAGTCCATAACATAATTAATAATAAGGAAGAATTTGCTTGCAGTCAAGGAGATTGTAATTGCTGAACAACATGCAGCGCACAAGATAGAAGCCATACATCCCTGCACAAAGTATTTTAAGGAAGCATATGAACCCAATTCCCGACTTACACTGTAGGTCATGTGCAAAGAATTCCTAAAACAAATATAGCGTAATAAAAAGCGGACTCATGCAATGGCAACAGGCTTAAAAAAGTAGACTTTCGAAGCAGAGACCCGTAACCACTATGTGGTTTGAAATACTTGGTAATACAATCATAATACAAATCCCATATATTTAAATTTTTATTTAAATAAACAAACTGCCTGGGGCTTATGATCGAGTGACAGGTAGACGGTGCTACAACAAAACCTAGGTCTCAATTTTTGTTGAATTTGAATATGTATCTAGCTACCATATAATTGTCACTCCTGTAATGAAAATTTTCTTCCGCAGACAAAATTCGCAAGTAACCACTTAGTCATTTACATAATTTTTTCCTTCTCTACGTGAAAATCATATTATAGCGAGACCATTAACCACTTGGATTATTTACATAATTTTTTCCTTCTCTGCGTGAAAATCATATTATATCGAGACCATTAATTGTCATGGGATTTAGTAAAGATCATTTGATTTTCTTATTTGTAATATTTCTGCTATATAATTTGGTTGAACATCAAATTAAATGGATTTAAGTGGTCAAATTTCTCAACTTTCATGTTGAGATTAAATCTTAAAGAGTTATAAGTAAACAAGTTGCAAGCTCTCAAAATCACGCACAGAATCATTGCAACATTCCAACAATCAACACAGAAGTTGACATAACTTATTACATATTCTGAAATATGTCAATTATTAGGACTCTGTGAACCTATTAAGCCTCAATTTAATTAATTACCACAACGAAAATATTGGAATGCAAATTATTAGGACTCTGTGAACCTATTAAGCCTCAACTAAATTAATTATCACAACGAAAATTTTAGGATGAAAATTATTAGGACTCTGTAAACCTATCAAGCCGCCATTAAATATATTATTATAACGAAAATATTAGAATGCCAATTATAATGACTCTGTGAACCTATCAAGCCTCCATTAAATAATATTATAACGAAAATATCAGAATGCAAATTATAATGACTCTGTGAACCTATCAAGCCTCAATTAAATTAATTATCGTAACAAAAATATTAGAACTTGGACTCACCAGCTTGGCCGATATATTTCTGGCACCCATTCTCCCTGATAACTTTGTGAGGAACTTATAGCGGATCAACTGACAATAGAAATTCCACCACTTGGCCGAATTTGGGCAGAGATAGCCAAATTATGCAGAGATTTGACGAGGGGGACGGTGAGAATAAAATCTGATCACCAAATTATGCACAGATTTGACACGGGGAGCGCTAAGAATAAAATATCTTTGTTGAGGGCAATTCAGCTGGACGGGAATAAATAGGTTGAGGTGTTGTATTCATTTTGCCATCCGGACTAGATGCGGGGAAAACCACACGTAGAGAAAATGTCGTATTCCACAAAACAAGAAACCACAAAGGTATTGTTTCAGAACATCGTCTTCAATTGGATCAATGATTGCTTATTTAAAAGAGTTTGACCATTTTTTCGCAATACCATGCCCAAAGTATTTTATTTTTTTCTTTCGTTTACACAGTAAAAAGTAATTTTTAAGGTTCTATGGGATAAATATTGATTGTTTAATATAATTATATTTAGTCATTGTTGATATATAATTTTACCATTCAAAAATATATTAAATCTTAGTCAAAAATTTCGAAGCCTCATCCAATAAATCGCTCAAATTATTAAAACAAGTTTAATTTTTTTAAAATATTTCCACAATATTTTCACAATCTAATAATTATTATTTTTTATTTTATTTTATGTTTAACCTACTTTTTCAATCACTTTTACCTTATAAAAATTTCCCCATTGACTGGTTGGTGAACCATTTTCTCATGTTGAAGTTATCTCCTAAAACTAAACAAACTAATGAAGTCCTTATACGGGAAGCTAAAAGCGGTTATCATGTGCCGCATGAGTGAAGATTGAGCAAACTAGCAGTCTGAGAGCAAGAAACTCAAGAAAACACTCGGAGTTGTGTGGGACCCAAGTTCATATGTGTCACCTGCGGTTTTACATGCTATAAAGTTTGGAAATAGTCGTGTGGACCCAATATCATAGCTGTCACCTGCGGTTTTACATACTATAAATATTTAAAATAGTTTGAGACTCTTTAAACTCTTTATTTAAAGAGTTGATATTATTATAAGTGATATTAGAGTAATTAGTTAGATTTTCGAAAAGATTTAAGTTTAATTTTTTTCAAATTTTATCTAAGATATGATAATAGCCAAGCTTTATTGTAATACTACTATAAGATGATGACGTAACACGGGTAAGGTCGTTTCAATTCCATATAACCCATGTGGTGATGATGTAATATGGGTGGGGCCATTTCAATTCCATATAACTCATTTAAAAAAAAAAAAATGGGCATTAAAAATATTATTAATAATAATAATTTAATTTTTTTTAATATTTATTAATATTAAAATTTAAATATGAAAAAGAAACCAGGAGGAAGTGTGGCCAATAACAAGTGTGAACGTAAGCTAATCGGAAATGAGTGCAGTCGGGAGGAAGTATAGTTGATAGTGAGTGTGAATGTGTATCGGGAAGAAGTGCAACCGGTAGCAAGTGCGAACGTGAGCCAGTTGGGAGTGAGTGCAGTCGATAGCGAGTGCGAGCGCAAGATGGAGTGAGTGCAGCAGGTAGCAAGTGCGAACGCGAGCTAGGAGCGAGTGCAAGCACAATCCAGGAGTGAGTGCAACCAACAACAATTGCGAGAAATTTAGGTAACATGGAAAGAAAGTCATTTGTGAAAGTATTTATGAAAGTGTTTACTAAAAGTGTGAATGGCTAAGTTGGAAGTTTGGATGCCTTACCTAGCAATAAGAAGAAAAGAGAATCTATGGAAAACCTAGTCCAGGTATCAGATTCTATACCAAAAGTGATTATCAAGGATGAGATGATTGAGCATGATATAATGATTCTTAAAACCAGAGGGTTAATGTGTAAGTTTCATGGATATTGGCTAGGTTTCTCTAAGATTCAAAATTTGATTAAGTGGAAATGGGGATTGAATTCAAATTACTCTATGACTTTTCTTCCAAATGGATTTTTTCTCATTATTTTCTCTAGTTCAGAGGGATAAAATAATGGATAGAGGCCCATGGTTTAGGGGCAAAGATGCATTATATTTAAGACCTTGGAGTGAGATTTTTTTGTCGACACAAACTATTACAAGGCTTCCAGTATGGATTAGGTGTTTTGGACTTCCTTATCAACTCATCAATAAGGAGGTTTTGAATAATATTGGTAATACCCTAGGTGAATTCATCCATTAGGGACCAACTACTAAGGAGAGAAGGTATGTTGTATACACTCGAATATGTGTTGCCATGGATATTTCTAATTCTTTACCCCAGTCGATTAGGATTAAAACTGAATAAGAGAATGGGATCAACAAGCGGATTATGAAAACATTACGTTCTGATGTCGCAAATGTCATGAAACTGGGCACATGTCAAGAGACTGCAAAGTGAAAATTGAGGAAGAGATGGATTTTTTTGGGCATGAGGGTAGAAAAAATGAGACCATATCACAGGAGAAGCTAAGTCAAATCAAGGATTTTCCACTCCTAAGAAAGTGGTTAGAAAAATCCCTCTACATCATTAGATGGCGAAGGCCATTACAGTTCACTTGAATCAATCATTAAAAGGAAAAATGATATGGGAGATGAGGAAGTACAATGCGCAAGTTCAAATATAAAAGGAGCTAAAGGTGTGAAGGAAGAGGGAAAGACAAATTTTAATATAAAGGAAGATGGGGAGATAAATTTTAAAGCAAATGATAAGAAGGAGGTCAAGCTTAATCCACGTAAATCACCTTTATTATGCTCAAGTAGCTTAAAATATTCTCGTTACAAAAAAATGAAAGTAGTACAGAGTGTATTCCTTACACTTAGGCTTTCAAGAGCAGTATAGTAAAGAAAATCTTGTAGAGGATATCCAAGGAAATTTAGGTATTTTAGTACAACATAAGAAAGTGATGATTATGGAGGATCATCTATGCAATTTAGAGTTTTTAGGGCAACATAAAGAAGAAAATGTTATTGAGGCTATTCCTTGCACTTTCGACTCTTTAGGGCAACATAAATCTTTAGAAGATAAGTCCCATTTTGAACAATATGAAAAAAATAGAAGAGATTGATGAAGATGAGAATGGTGGCAAGAATGAAAGAAGGAGAGGAAGGCTATCATAGAAAGAAAAAAGAGAAAAAGAAACTCAAAAGGATAATGATCTGGGAAACCAAATAAAAATATCACAGATGTTAACAAGAAATGGGGTTAAACCCACTAATAAAAATAAAAATTGTTGATGATGAAAATGATATCATGGAATATTAGGGGTATGAATAAAACCCCTAAAAAAGAGTTATTAAGGAATTAATAGGTTGTTATAGCCCTGGGTTTATTTTAATACAAGAAACAAAATTAAGTAATGAGGAATGTAAGGATGCTTATAAGAAGATTTGGAAGGCAGGTGATTGTTTGGCAGTTTCTTCTACAGGAGCTTTGTTAGAGTTAGAGCATATTACATCATTTGGGTCATGTAAATGTACCACCTTTGGTACATAGTTAGAGTAGGAGATTACTTTAGGGGGAAGTTAGCTACTTACTTCAAGCAATGTAATAAATGCACAAGTGTCAATGTGCAAGTTGTAATGTGCAAGGTGTCCCCTTGTACAACTAGGTAGAGTGTTGGCCAAGGAATCTCTCTTCCTATATAAAGGGCCTCATAGTGATAGATTAGAAGAGCAAGAGACATATCAAGCATATCAATTGTATTATAGTAGATAGTGGTAGAACTCTTGTATGGAGTACAATGTAGTTCTTTAGCTTGTATTAATGGAGTGACCATTACCTCCATATTGCATTGTATTTTCACCACTTTCTATTTATAGTATATTTTAGTCATATTGCATAATTACTTTCTTTCATATTTTTTACATCTTATTAGGACCTATGATAGATCTCTCCCACTGTAGATATCCTCAAAAGCTAACAGTGGTATCAAAGCCATGGTGAATCGAGAATAGGAGGGCCTACATCCATCATAAGAGAAGTCCAGTAGGTCAATAGGAATAGGGAGAGTCACCATTGCTATTGTTGGTCTGCATATTTGCAAACTAGATCTATCGTTGTGTGTCATTGCATGCAAAAGCTACCATTAGGAATCAATTGATAGAAAAAGCCATAATAGTCAATAGGATTAGAGAGAATCACAAGTGAGGATTAAATCTCAATTATAGAAATTATGAGATTACATTTGGCTAGAGTCTTTCCACAGAGTTGCAAGAAAAAAACTCGTGAAGACTAGGACTCAACATTCATTCCACTAGTTTGACGGATCAACTAGTGAAGATTATTTCATTCCAGTTTCTAACAACTTGTTGCAGGAAAAAGGAGATTCAAAAAAAGGTTGAGAAGCTTCCTACAAGAGAGTTAGGAAGAATATCTTCTTAGAATCATTCCAGCACTTGCAAAAACAAGGAGAAGACTAAAGATTTCAAAGATGTAAAAAAAAATGTCCCATTACAAGAGTTGCAATCTTGTAGACTGTAGAAGTGAATAAAATGCCACAGTTTCCTTATAGCAGACTTTAGGAAGAAGAGACTCCAGAAGACGAGTCAAGGAGAAGATAGGAGATTGGTGATCTCCATCAATACCTGCAGAGTGCAAAAGCTGAAAAGGCCATAGAAGCCTTGATCCAAAAGAAAAGGCTAGAGAAGCCTTGATCCAGAAGAAGAAAATACCAAAGAAGCCTTGATCTAGAACAAGAAAAGGCTAGAGAAGCCTTGATCCAGAAAATAAGGCCATAAAAGCCTTAATTTTGAAGAAATTTTTTGAGAAGAATTCCTTATTCAGAAGAAGACTCCAAAGAAGAGTATGTGAAATAGGAGATTGGTGATCTCCATTAAAGCTTGCAAATTGTAGAAGAAAATAAAGGTCCAATTCCATAATCCAAAAGCAACAGATTTCAGATATCCGAGAAGAAGATCTCATCACCAACACTTTCGAAAGCATAAGGTTGAAGAAAAGGTCTTAGTTGGAAGACCAGAGAAGCTGCAAGATAGAAGACCTTGGAGAGGTCTCAAGGAAGAAAATAAGGCTTGGAGAGCCTTATTGCAGAGCTCGTAGAAGCATTATCAAAAGAGTTCCTAGGAGAACTCATTGGAGAAATCCACTACCAAGGAGAAGTTCCTAATAGTGAAGGACTTGGGACAATTATCGCCATTCAACAACAAGCCCAAGAGAAGAATAATTTGGCAAGGAGTGCCAAATCCAGAAGAAGAATCCAATGAAGACCTCAAGATATTAAAAATCTTGAGAAGAAGATCTTATTTGAATTCAGAATTTGACAAGAAGATTGAAGGAAGATTCAAACAAAAGAAACCTACCAAATTTAGAATATTTGGAGTTTACCTCTCACAGCAAGAAGGTACAATTCATAGATAAGAGTTCTCTAAATCTATAGTAGAAAATAGAAGATCACTGGAAGGATTAAGCCACCAAACTCGAGGCTCAATATAGAAAGTTCAAGACCACAGTTTGGTGAAGCAAGAAGTTGTTCTGGACAACCAACAAGAAGTTGCGAATTCATCCATTACAAGGCAACAACTTGGTGAATCAAAACACCAAGATCTACATCTACTACAAAAGCCATTAAAGGTAAGCAACTAGGGTGCAATTAGTTGAACTTCAAATTAGGGTTCATTATCAAATTTCATTAAGCACCATATTTGGATTAAAGTTGCAAGAAGAAGGGCTCATATTATAGTCTTCAAGAAAGTGCAAAAAGAAGAGTTCATTTTAAGGATATATTTGCACATTAAATAGGAGTTGGATATTTTTTGAAAGAAAGAAAATTATCACCTACCTATTAATCTATCTAGAAAGAAAGAAGACTATATCCTACAATATTGATTGTAGTGAAAATTGCAGAATATTCATTAAGGGTTCTTTATAGATTACTCTTAAAAGTTGTAGAGATTATTAAGTGCATTAGAATTCATTTTGAGAGTTTATTTACATGAGCAATAAGGAGAGATTATTGTTACCATTAAAAGTGCATTATTAATCCATTAAGCACTATACTAGTTGATATTTAAACTAGCTACTCTCAATTAGTTTGTGTTGTTAAAGGCACAAAACTAGCACAGAATCTATAGTATTTCATGGCCAAAAGAAGCCACCAATACAAATCAAAAGGTGGATAAGGAATCCACCATTAAAGTCCTTGAAGGAAGCCTCAAATCGAGACTTGGTGAGTCTCAAGATTCAAGGAAAATATAAGGGTTTCATTTAAGTGCAAAAGTGTAGAAATCCTTACTTTAAAATCTGCATTAGCTTGGATTAACTCTCATTAAATTATCCAAGGAAGAAAGGAGTTGCCTCATCAAAATCAAAAAGGATTTCAAAAAGGTCCTTTATATTGGTGCAAATCTAACTATTACAAAGCACCTCTTTTGTTCCTTCAAAAGGACAAAAGTATTTCTCTTTACAGGTAGCAGCTCGGCCATCATATTCAGCAGGTAGTAGGGTAGAGTTCGAGCAAGAAGAAAAAGCCATCGAAGAGCACATACTTTGTGAAAATCAAGGTGTTTAAAAACACCATTTCTCCACATCCAATCCAACCCTAGAAGCAAGCGTATCACCTATAGCATTGGAGCCATTACAAGAGGCTATTATCATTCAAATTTACATAGAGAAAGGATGGCATACAAAAGGATATTATCTATGTCGAATAGCACTATCGAGCTAAGCACAAGGGGTTATTACAAAAGCTACAAAATAGCACCATCAATTGACTATTACAAAGGATACACAAACAACATACTACAAGCATCAAGGTACAAAGGGAAAAGTGCTATACCCAAGGGCATTGCTTGGAGAGAACGACCACCAAAAGGAAGCACAAGAAGCTACCACATGACTGCCATTAGGAGCACCATAGAACCATGGAGTATTACAGTTGGAGCCACCTATTATCCTCATCAAGATAGTGTGTGAACAGAAGAGAAGACGCTTGCATTTCAAGAAACATAGCAAGCCAATGTACAATACAAAGATATAGGGCTACAATGCTCATCTTTGGAGTGTTAGAAGAAAGGCTACATGCACAAGCCATGAGTGCCACTTGGCACAAGAGTTCTAAGTACCCCAACGTTCGTGAATAATCCAATGCTCACCTAAAAAGGAGTTACAATTCTTTGGGAGGTTACCACCAAACTTATCATTGCATAGAGGAACGTTGGAATATCAATGTCTATTTGGTAACGCTCAAGTGATATTTATCCACAATCAACAAGGAAACAATCCTATTTAAGATGCCCATTTTGGAAGAAGGAGAAAGCACAAAGTCAAGGGAAGTCAAGCATTGAATGGTGTGAAGCATGTTCATAGGAGAAGGCTAATTCAAGCCTATGTGCCATTCGAAGGTGTAAGCATGTATTTAAGAAGCTGTCATAGACCAACAACACCAACACCTCATTTGTGGAGGATATTCATCATAGAGTAGCAACACTAGCATCCCATTCATGGAGGATATTCATCATAAACCAGCAATATCAGTGTCCCATTCACAGACTAGCAACATCAATGTCCCATTTGTGGAAGATATTCATCATAAGATCGAGTAAATATCAACATCGTTTATGGATAAGAGAGGCGCTACTCAAGGGAGTAACCTATGTCGGTCAAAGAAGGCATTGACTGCCCATTCCAAAAGGTTTCAAATCTGCCACCTCATAGCATCAAGGCAAGATAATTCGGAAGGGCTATTAAGGTAAAATCTCATATTATTTATTGCTTGCTATAAACTAAAGATATATTGGAGTTATAAGGGTACATTATATTTACTATTGCAAATCATTCACTTAGCATTAGTAATATATTAAGCAAGCATATTTCAAGAAAATTTATATTTGCAAATAATAAAGTAGGAGGAATAAGGATTTCAACTTGGAAATTAAATATCCATTATTGCAAAATATTATTGTTTTCTAATATTCCAAATTAGGGAGTTATAAGGAATACTACACCAAATAAATTATTGGAATTTAGAAACATTAAAAATCAAATATCAAAGGCTATAAAAGGAGGTTCATTAAGGAATATCAAGAGTTGGAAATTAATTGGTATACTTGTCTCAGAATCACATTAAAGGGACAAAAGAAATCCAACCATTAGAACCTCATCAAATTAGAAAGTGCTTAAGTTCAATAGGAGTAATAAGGTGTAACAAAAGTTGATTTTGGTATTTACAAAACTTTACAAAATCAACCCAAAATTGAACTACTATTCTCAAAAAGCACTTCATCACTCATATAGCATATCCAAAAACACTAGGGAGTCATAAGGTATTCTACAAAACTTGATAATAATAGCATTCATCAAAATTTATCAAGTACTCAATCCATTTGGGAGTCATAAGTTTCTACAAGGATTTTATTAAATCAAATTCACATCTCTTAAACTAGGGAGACATAAGGAAGCCTACAAAACCTAAGCTCTAAAAATATTTTTATCAAATCAAATTCATATACTCTAAACTAGGGAGTTATAAGGTAGACCACTAAGATACAGACTCTATCAAAGCACTTTATACTCTAATCCAGGGGGCTATAAGGATGTCTACCTCAAGTAATACAACAAACAATGATATGAAAAACACTATTAGAAAGGAAAGAGCAAGTGTCATAAAAAGTGGAATCAAGAATTCACTTATAAAGTCTGAAGGAAACTTAGATCCTACTTCAAAAAGGATACATAATGAAGCTTTAAAAGATATATTTGAAACGATGGAGCATTATCTACATGCTCAACTCATTGAAGCAATTGATAATGGAAATAATGATATTCAAATTTCTTTAGAATATGGAAGTATACTATACATGGCACTACTTACATTCAAATGCTATAAAGATAAAAATGTGGAACAAAGAGGATTGATAGAATTACTTAAACTGAAGATAGAAATGGATGAATCATCCCTAGCAAAGATATTTTAATCCTCATGCAGTATTAGTACTTCAAGTTCTACTAACTCAAAATCTTATCATGATGCTCTAAGTGTATGTTCAAAAACTTCTATACAAGACATAGAGAATGATGACAAGGACAAGAGGAAAGAGAAAATACTCTTGCAAGAATTAGGTGATAGCACATCTACCCATGAAAGTACTGACTCCAATAAAGAAGAAGAAGAAGAACCAATTCAAGGAGGTGTACAATGCAATGTGAATTAAAGAAGAAAATAAGGACCTGATCATGCTGAAGAATACCTGAAGATAAAGATCCATATTGAAGATTGAAATCTTCAATACCCAAATAATGTAATATAGGGGGTGTTAGAGTTAGAGCATATTACATCATTTGGGTCATGTAAATGTACCACCTTTGGTACATAGTTAGAGTAGGAGATTACTTTAGGGGGAAGTTAGCTACTTACTTCAAGCAATGTAATAAATGCACAAGTGTCAATGTGCAAGTTGTAATGTGCAAGGTGTCCCCTTGTACAACTAGGTAGAGTGTTGACCAAGGAATCTCTCTTCCTATATAAAGGGCCTCATAGTGATAGATTAGGAGAGCAAGAGACATATCAAGCATATCAATTGTATTGTAGTAGATAGTGGTAGAACTCATGTATGGAGTACAATGTAGTTCTTTAGCTTGTATTAATGGAGTGACCATTACCTCCATACTGCATTGTATTTTCATCACTTTCTATTTATAGTATATTTCAATCATATTGTAGAATTACTTTCTTTCATATTTTTTACATCTTATTAGGACCTGTGATAGATCTCTCCCATTACAAATATCCTCAAAAGCAAACAATATTCATGCTGTATTGCAATAATATGGGACAAATACAAATGGGATGGTCAACTATTAGAAGCAAAAAGTAATTGGGTTGTTGGATTATTTTGTAGGAAAGAGGAAAATATCAAAGTTGGGGTTATAAATGTATATGCTCCAACTATAGTTACTCCTCGTGAAAGATGTTGGAAGGACCTTGGTATATTTTTGTCAAATACAATGATGATTTATTTCGATCTATGGATTCTTTGGGGTGATTTTAATATTATTATATCTCCTTTGGAAAATAAGGGTGGCATTCTAAGATGGTCAAAATCAATGCAATATTTTTCTTCATTTGTCAATTCAAATGACCTTTGGTATGTTAGTCCCTCAAGCTTTCAATACACATGGGATAATAGATGTATTGGAAAAAATCATATAGTACAAAAACTAGATAGATTTTTTTTATCCAATAAATGGTTGCAAATAAAGTATACAGTCTCTTTAGATATTTTATTGCGAGCAGGATCAGATCACAAACCCATTCTTTTGACTTGTGAGCCACCTAACAATGGTCATCCAAAGCCATTTCGCTTCCAGTCTATGTGGTTCCAAGATCCTATTTTTTTCCAGATGGTTATGTTATGGTGGGATGAATCAAAATTTGAAGGATCATGTATGTATAGGTTTGTTCAAAAGTTGAAATATTTAAAGGAGCAAATGAAGATATGGAATTTCAAATATTTTGGTAACATTTTTAAAGAAAAAAAAAGAAATTGAATCCAAGCTCAAAAATTTACAAGAGATAGTAGAAATTAATGGAATGGACTAGGATTCTTGTGTGAAAGAAAAACAATTACTTTCTGATTATCATAATGCATTGAATGAGAAGTCATATTGGTTCCAAAAATCTAGAGAGAAATGGCTCAAGGAAGGAGATAGAAATACAAAAAAAATTCATGCTACAATAATTTTTTGTTTTGTTTGTCATATTAAAGATATTATAACTCCAAATTGAAGAAATATTGAGGATGAAGAAGATATGATTAAGGAAGCAATAAATTATTTCAAAAATATTTTATCAAATTCTAGGCAAGATAAGGAGGCACAAGAAAAAATTCTACAAAATATTCCATCACTTATCACTCAAGGATAAAATGAAATCTTGATGAAGAAGATTTTTATGGAGGAGCTCCATGAAGCAGTTTTCTCTTTCCATCCTAACAAGGCACTTGGCCTCGATGGATTTTTTGCAATTTTCTTTCAAAAATTTTGGGATTTTTTGAAGAGTGATATGTTAGATGCAGTTGAAGAGGCTCGAAAAAAAAGGCTATAATAAGTGAGATAAATGCTACTTTTATTACCTTGGTTCCCAAGAAATATGACACAAAATATTTTGATAACTTTTGTCCAATAAGCCTTTGTAATATGATTTATAAGATCATTTTAAAAATTATGGCAAACAAGGTTAAAGAGCTTTCTAGGGTGTCTTATCTCAAAAGAACAAGGTGGCTTTGTTCAGGGTAAACAAATTTGATGCAGGAGCATCCAGCAGCACCAGCAACAGAAGCATCAATTTGCGGGAAAGCCACTTCAGAAGAGTCGACTCAGGAGAAAAAAGAAGAAGGCAAGAAAACTTTTTCTAAGGCAGAGGAAGAAGAACGTCGCGATTTCGCGATGTGTCACGAAATCGCGACAGAAAAGTGCAATGGAGGCGCAGTGGGAAAAATGTCATGATTTCGCGACATGTCGCGAAATCACGACAACGGAGCGGTGGCAGGAGCAAAGGTGGAAAGCAGTAGCGAAATCGCGACGTCCAGGTGAAGCAGAGGTGAAGGCAAAAAATTGTAGCGAAATCACGACATCGTGATTTCGTGACGTCGCGAAATCGCGACGTCAAGGCAAGGAGGAGGCAGTGGCAGAAAAGTGTAGCAAAATCGCGACGTCGTGAAATCGTGACGTCGGAGCAGCAGCAGGAGGGCACAGTGGAAGTGTCGCGATTTCGCAACATGTCGTGAAATCGCGACCAGAGCAAGCGGATGAGGGGCAATCAAAGGCATATCGCGACGAAAATCCGAGCAGAGGATTGAGCGGCAGAACGATCGCGATATCGCCACGTCGCGATATCACGACGTCGCGAAATCGCGACAAGAATTGGAGAACTGGCAGGCAGCGAGAGTTGGTTGCGATATCGCGACGGAGAGAGAAGAAGGCGACGGAGAAGGAGAAGGAGATGGCGAGAAAAACCGTGAAGGGCGGTATTGTTCCAGAATGACACGTGGCACCCAAGGTGCAGTAAATGGCGGACAAATACCAAGAAGCACGAAAGACGAAAAGGATGGACACGCAGGGTATTCTGACCGAATCAGCAGTGGTAGGGACCGTGCAGAGTGAAGAATTTAATCGGGTTGGTGCCCCGATTTTCATGTTTTTGTTCCAGAGGGTCGGGGCCTCTTTAAAAACCCAGTCCTTGTAATTAATCGGGTTGGTGTGTCCCGATTAATGTGGTAGGAAGTTTCAGAGGGTCGGGGCCTCTATAAAAACCTAGTTTGATGTTTTAGTCGGGATGGTGGATTCGGGTAAGATTGCACGCAGAGTATGAGTGAGAAAGAACCAAGCCGAGCGCTGGTTAATGTAAGCCTGCGGGCTGTTTGCATGTAATTTCTAGATTTTAATGAAGAAAGCTTCGAGTTGAGCAAGTGTTGATGTGTGTGTTTTACGTGTGATTTTCTCGGGTCCTCGTCAGTGGTATCAGAGCTAGTGATTCTGAGTGCATAACAGATCGTCGGACGTGAGGCAGTTACGCCAGGATCTGTGGTAGGGTTTTGAGAGAGAGAGTGAGTTCGATCTTTAAGTGCGTAAGCAGATTCGTCGAGCGTGAGGCAGTTTACGCCAAGACCCAATAAAAAAAAAAAATGCATTCCCGAAGAAGACGGGACAACAAGGAAGATATGGTGACAGAAGAAGAATTTATAGCTGTGCAAAAACAGTTGAAGGCCCTGCAAGAAGAGTGGCTCCGAATGAAATTGCAGAAGCAAGAAGAGCGGCAAAGAAGGCAGGAAGAAAGACAGAGAAAGAAAGAGGAGAAGTTGAAGAAGGCTGCAGAAGAGTGCAGCAGTACCGGGACCTGCCCAAAAGAAGGCACAGATTTTTCTGTGCAAGAGGAGGAGTTGAAGCAGGCTGTAGAAGAAGTATGCAAAGAAGTGGGGAAATGCATGTCGGAAGAAGACAGAAATTGTGTGGACCAGGAGACGGGGTTGAAGCAGACTGCTGAGGCAGAGAAAAGTCTAGAAGTGCTGTAGGAGGCAGTAACCAGATCAAGCAGAAGTGAAGATCACTTCTCCACTTACCTCGGGTGTCTGATGCAGGAGCATCCAGTAGCACCAGCAGCAGAAGCATCAAGTTGCGGGAAAGCCACTTCAGAAGAGTCGGCTCAAGAGAAAAAAGAAGGCAAGAAAACTTTTTCTAAGGTAGAGGAAGAAGAACATCGTGATTTCACGACGTGTCGCGAAATCGTGACAAAAAAGTGCAATGGAGGCGTAGTGGGGAAAATGTCGTGATTTCGTGACATGTCGCGAAATCGCGACAGCGAAGCGGTGCCAGGAGCAAAGGCGAAAAGCAGTAGTGAAATCGCGACATCGTGATTTTGCGACGTCGTGAAATCATGACGTCCAGGTGAAGCAGAGGTGAAGGCAAAAAATTATAGCGAAATCATGACGTCGCGATTTCACGACGTCGGGAAATCGCGACGTCAAGGCAAGGAGGAGGCGATGGCAGAAAAGTGTAGTGAAATCATGACGTCGTGAAATCGCGACGTCGGAGCAGCAGCAGGAAGGCACAGTGGAAGTGTCACGATTTCGTGACATGTCGTGAAATCACGACCAGAGCAGGTGGACGAGGGGCAGTCAAAGGCAAAGGTCGCGATATCGCGATCTGTCGCAATATCGCAACAAAAATTTGAGCGAAGGATTGAGCGGTAGAACGGTCGCGATATCGCGACGTCACGAAATCGCGACAAGAATTGGAGAACTAGCAGGCAGCGAGAGTTGGTCGCGATATCACGACGGAGAGAGAAGAAAGCGACGAAGAAGGAGGAGGAGATGGTGGGAAAAACCGCGAAGGGCGATATTGTTCCAAAATGACACGTGGCACCCAGGGTGTAGTAAATGGCGGACAAATACCAAGAAGCACAAAACACGAAAAGGATGGACGCGTAGGGTATTCTGACCAAATCAGCAGTGGCAGGGACCGTGCGGAGTGAAGAATTTAATCGGGTTGGTGCCCCGGTTTTCGTGTTTTTGTTCCAGAGGGTCGGGGCCTCTTTAAAAACCCAGTCCTTGTAATTAATCGGGTTGGTGTGTCCTGATTAATGTGGTAGGAATTTTCAGAGGGTCGGGGCCTCTATAAAAACCCAGTTTGATGTTTTAGTCGGGATGGTGGATTCGGGTAAGATTGCACGCAGAGTATGAGTGAGAAAGAACCAAGATGAGCGCTGGTTAATGTAAGCCTACGAGCTGTTTGCATGTAATTTCTAGATTTTAATGAAGAAAGCTTCGAGTTGAGCAAGTGTTGATGTGTGTGTTTTACATGTGATTTTCCTGGGTCCCCGTCACAAATTCTTGAATCTTGATGGTATAATTATTGCACAAGAGGCCATACATTCTCTTCATTCTATGAAAAAACCAGGTATGCTTTTAAAATTAGATATGAACAAAGCATATGATAGGATTTATTGGAATTTTCTACATGTTATTCTCAGAAATTTTGGCTTTGATTATAATTGGTGAGTGGATTAAATGTTGTTATAGCACTGCAAATTTTCTATTTTGATCAATGGTTCTCCTGCTGGGTATTTCAAGTCATCTTGTGGACTTCATCAAGGTGATCCTCTTTCTCCTTATCTATTCATTATTCTGGTAGAAGCATTAGGGAGAACCTTTTCAAAGGCAAAAATGGAAGGAGAAATCAAGGATATTCAAGTTACAAAAAATGGTCCCTTAATTAGTGAGGCCATGGAGTTCAAATCAATATTATCATGTTATGAGAAGGCTACTGGACAGTTGGTAAATACTTCAAAATCTAGGATCTTTTTCATTAAAAATTTTACAACAAATTATTGTGAATATTTTAGGGTTCAAAATTGAAAAATTTTCATCAACCTACTTGGGTATTCCTTTGTTTGATAAAGGGAATAAAAGGAGCTTTGGATCTCTTTTTTGGATAGAATGAAAGCTTGCTTGATAGGTTGGAAAGGTAAGTTCTTAACCATGGCAGGAAGGCTGCAAGTCATAAATACTACTTTGCAATCCATTCCTACTTATATGGTATCACTTTCAAGACTGCCAACATGTATTGTATCAGAAATAGATAAAATTCAAAGAGACTTTCTATGGAAAGGTTGTGAGGAAAAATTTAGGTTTCTTCTTTGTAAGTGAAATAGGGTTTGCAAAGAAAAGAATATTGGAGGAGTAGGCTTGCAAATTGTAGACTTATAAATTTAGAATTAGGAGCAAATCTTGTGTGGAGACTATTCACAGATCAAAGAAAGAATTGAGCAAAAATATTACTTCAAAATATATAGGTTCTCTTGATGCAATGAAATTTTTTAGGAAAATAACTCTACCCAAAGGATCATCAACATGGAACTTCATATCAAAGAGTTTGCATTTTATAAAGAAACATATTAGATGGTCAATCAATGAGGGGAGTTATGTAAATTTTTGGTTTGATGCTTGGTTGAAGCCTTATCCTCTTATCTCTGACTCAAAATAGAAACCATTGGCTCAAGCGTGTGTAGCATGTAAAGGTCCAAAGGTCAAAGAATATATTATTATGAGCAAAAAATCTAGAACATGGATTTCTTTTAGTAACTTGGTTGAAGGAGAGGAACTCAAACAAATTGCATATGAACTTTAAAATATGTTTTGAGAGTTTTATTTACCAATTTTTACAAGAAATTATGAGTTGGTTTGGAATTTATCAAAGGATGGGGGATACTAGTCAAGTTGGGATATGAGGATTTAGAACAATCAAAAATTCCTTACATTTGGTCATTAGAGGCTCTCCTTAAGGCCTCAACATTTCTTTGGTTAGTAGTTCAATGTAAGATTCTTATGAGAGAGTCTACAAAGAAGAGGCTATTATGGACACTTCACATGTGCCTTGTGTGAGAAGGATTCAGAAATGTCAGATCATTTACTTCTTTTGCTCACACCATTTGGTTTTTTTTTTTTAATATGAAATTATATTAGGTAGCTCCATCAACATTGAAAAAGTTGATAAAATGTTGGATAAATTATAATAAAGCTAAAGCATTATGTATTCTTTGGGGGATTGGAACTACCATTATTTGTTGGAATTTATGGCTTGAAAGGAATAATAGAATTAAATATCAAAACCATGCCCAATTTTGGAACCGTATTAGTGTCTCTCTTATAGAATGTCTAACAATATGGTGCTCATCATGAGAAGTCTCAATTATAGAAAAATAAAAAGAGGTGCTAATAACTTGGCTATAGGAATTGAACATACATGGAAGAGTCATCTACGACAATGAAATTAAAACAAAGGATCTACTTTGATCTATGGTAAAATGGAAATATCCAAAAATTGGGTTTACCAAAATTAATTTTGATGGTGCTTCTAAAGGAAATCCAGGAAAAGTTGGTGGAGGTGGTGTTTTAGAAATAGCGAAAGCAAAATTCTCCTCACTTATTTAGAATCATATGGAACTTCAACTAACAACTATGCAAAGGCGAGGGCACTTCTTATGAAGATTAAAATTACAACAAAAAAATGATGGAAATATATTTCAATTGAGGGGGGGACTCACAAATTATCATCAGTGCTATTAACACAAATGGATGTGGAGACTGGATAAAAAATAGTTTATTTTCTTATGTTCATTGTCTATTACTAGAGGCAATCTCCTAGTAGTGTGAGCATATTTATAGAGAAGTAGATCAAGTAGCAGATAAATTAGGAAATTATGGTGTTGATATGTCTGAGTATATTTATAGAGAAGGAAATCAAGTAGCAGATAAATTAGTGAATTATGGTGTTGATCTTCATCCTAGTGAAATTCAAATTTTAAAAGGCAACTGGCCAAATGAGATTTTATGTCTTAATCAAAATGATGTCAAGGAGTTGATTGTGGAAACAATACTTTGAGGAAGTTGAAGAATATATTTAAGAGAAAAAAGAAAAGAAAAAATCTTGATAAAAATGTATGTTACAACAAATGTAATATTTTGGTATTGTGATGGGAGTGGCACCCAATAAAAGCCACATATAACCTCTTAAAAAATATTATTAAAATTTAAATATGGTAATTTTATGTAAAATTTTATATTTTTATTGTTAATGTTTTATTTTTATAATTGTATTTTTTTGGTGTCGTTTCAATCCCATATAATCCATTGAAAAAAAAATTGGATATTAAAAATATTAATAATAATAATTCAAATAATTTTTTTATATTTATTAATATTAAAATTTAAATATGGTAATTTTATGTAAAATTTTATATTTTAATTGTTTATATTTTATATTTATAATTGTATTTTTTGGGGAGGAAAAGGGGTTGTACTTGGGTCCCCCACCCTTGACAAATCACAACTCTCTCCTTTAGAGCTTGAGAGTTTACAAACAGATTCAATTCTCATCTCAATTGAGTTGCTATAGCTAGATACCTACATCTTTTTCATAAAAAGTCTGAATTCTTGATTTTCATTTTCTGGATCTTCTTCAATTTTCTTTGTAAATACAAATATTCCAGAATTCAGCATCCTTCTTCTTGACATTTTCTTGCAGCAGCCTTCACAATACCAAAACTCCACCTCTACTGTCTACGCACTGCATCTTAGTAGAGTAATACTTCCAAAACTTTGCGTTATCATAGTCCGCTTTACCAGATCTGGACTGTTAGTTTCCTTCCTGAAGCATAAGTGCAACCACAAGAATTGTAATAAATAGTTTAGCAGTCTCAAAAAGTTGAAAGTTCCAATCCATACTCTATCCCATAATCCAACCAACAACCAACAACTCAAATAATCCATTCAGCCATGAAGTCCATCTGATATCATCTTCTTCTGCTTCAGCATACAAAACTTCTACTCGCTTCACAAAATCATAGTCTACTTTACCAAATCTAGACTGTTAGTTTCCTCCAATGCATTGATCTATAAATGGATCCCCTAAAACATTTTATAATCCTCTAGAACATTATTTTGAATTTGCTCCTTTCAAATTTTTCTTGTCAACTTCAACTAAACTTACTACTTCCTCTAACCATGGAAAAGAGAATTTAACTTCACGATCCTCTATTAAAACCCCTCTATTGGCTAGCCTATCTACACATTTGTTCCCTTCCCTTAATGTATGTGTAAACCTGATTTCTTCAAACTCTATAGCAAGGTCTTGTATTTCCACAATGATCTCTTGTATGTTCCATGGAGCCTTTGCTTTCCTCAAAATTGCATTTATTACTATTAGTGAATCGCCTTCCATCCATACTCTATTCCATTTCATTTGTCTACATATTTTTAATCCTTCCAAAGCCACCCAAGCTTCAACTTCATTATTTGTCTTAAATCCACTACTGAAAGCATAATGTGACAAAATCTCACCCCTATTATTTCTAATTATTCTTCCTCCTCTTATTGGTCCTAGATTTCCTTTAGATGCTCCATCAAAATTCAATTTGACCAACTCTACTTCCGATGGTTTCCACTTTATATTCTTTGCCTTCCTTTTATTTCTCCTATACCCAACATCATAATTCCAATTGATGACTTGAATCCATCTATCAAGGCTCTCTACTTCAAGATTAGGGATTGGGTGAGTTGATAGGGTTGGTTTAGACTCCTCTATGGCTAAACAAATCTTCCTTTTCATTACCTCTAAATTACTTTCCTTTCCTTTAAATATTCTTTTATTCCTTTCCAGCCATACAATCCAAAGTATTGTATCTTTTGATGTATCCTAGATTATCTATAATGCCTCACTTTTAAAAGTGCTCTACCATTGCTTTAACCATTCTTCAATTCTGCCATTCATCACCATGCATTTACCAAACATATTAAGAATCCATTGCCATAGTTCCTAGACTATTGAGTAGTGTCCCAAGAGATGGTCTATACTCCTCCTCTTTTACATAGAACACATTGTGAGGGGCCATGAAAACCCCTTTTCATTAGGTTATCCTAGGATAAAATTTTCCTATGACCTACTAGCCATACAAACATTTTGACTTTTGGAATGCTTAGGCTATCCCAAATATCTCTCCATATTCTTATAATATTCCTATTTTATTGGTGCTTTACATTATATCTACTTCTTATTATGTATTCTCTTAAGCTATTCAACTCCCAAATCAACTTATCCTTAACTCCCCTCAAAATAATCATTATTGTTATCTTTCTGCTCAACTACCTCCTAGCAACAATGTCTAGTATACTTGTAAAAAATCTTCTTTCCATTTGTATCTTCCTTCTTGATCCTTGTACATAATATTTGAAACCCTATCACCATATTTATCTTGAAGTAATCTCATCCATGGTTTCAAAATTAGATCTAGATTGAGTGGTTTTTTATCACACCAAGTATCCATCCAAATAGAAATTTTCTCTAGTTCTCACCACCCATCTTAGACCTTTAATCACTAGATCAATTGATTTTTTTAAACAGTTCCATAGTGCAGAACCATCTAGTAGTGAGAATGTAATAAATATTAAGCTTGGGTCATTAGGCTCAATGTACTTAGAAGAATTCTTGCCCATTATCTTTGAATCTCTTTGTACAATCTCCAAATTACTTTTCCCCTTAGAGCTAAGTTTGCATCCATAAGAACTCTTAAACCAAGACCTCCCCTAGTTTTATCATCACACACCTTGCTCCATTTCACCAAAGGAAATTTCCTTTTATCATGTAATCCTGACCACAAAAATGACCACATAATATAGATTAAACTTTTTTCTATCAATTTTGGCATAATATACAAGGACATATAATATGTTGGAATGGCCTATAAGACTGATTTAATTAGTTGCACTCTTCCTACTAATGATAACCATCTACCTTTCCATGCTAGTAGTTTATTCTGAACTTTACTTATAACTAGATTCCATAATTCTATCCTCATTCTCCCCTCAAATAAGGGCATCCCTAGATATGTTGTTAGCAAATTTACCTCCTCCATTTGAAGTAACCTACATATCCCTACTTTGATTCTAGCTAGAGTGTTTAGGAAGTAAATTTTAGATTTTGTCCTATTAAATTTCTACCTAATGCTCTTTCATATTCCTTTAATAAGTTATTCAAAGCTCTAGCCTCATTTTTCCCTACCCTCCCAAAAGGGTTGTATCATCTACAAACTATTGATGGGTGATGTTGTCGATGTTATTACTAGCCTTAAGTCCACTTATTAGCCCATATTTGTATGCCTTCTTCAAGTTCCTTCCCAATACCTCTGCCATAATAATGAATAGATATGGTGATAGAGGATCTCCCTATCTAAGACCCCTCTTGGATTTAAATGATTATATTACTAGCCCATTGACCAACACTGAATATGATACTATAGAGACACAAGCTTTAATCCATCTAACCCATTTCTTCCCAAATCCAAACTTTTCTAATACTACAAAAAAAATCCCATTTAACCCTATCATAGGCTTTATTCATATCAAGTTTTAAGATCATTGCTCTCTCTATTTTTTAGATGTTGATTATATTACTTCATGAGCTACTATGATCCCATCCAGAATCTATCTCCCTTTCACAAATCCTCCTTGCTCTTCTAAAATAATTTTGTCTAATAGTGGTCTTAACCAATTTGCCATCACTTTGGAGATTATCTTATATGCCATATTACATAGGCTTATGGGCCTAAATGAATCAAACAATTCTGCATCCTTCTTTTTTGGAATCAAGGTAAGATATATTGCATTTATTTTATAAGGTATATACTATTTTACCCTAGACTATTCCACTACCACCAATAAAGAATCCTTCACTATTTCCTAATTATGTTGATAGAATGTTATAGAGAGTCCATCTACCTTGAGGATTTATCCTTATCAAAAGAGAAAAGAGTTGAATGAACTTCTTCTAGAGTAATAGGCTCCATCAATTTGCTATTATCTTCATCTATTATAACTAAAGGTACTTCTTGTAGTAGTTTATCATTAAGAACTTCAATCTCCTCTAATCCTAGAATATTATAGTAAAAAACCTTACCTCCTTTCTAATTTCACTCTAGTCTTCAATCCAAACCCCTTCTACTAATTTAATTCTACTAATTCTAGATGTTGATCTCTATACTATTGCCATCCTATGAAAAAACTTATATTTTTATCTCCTTTTAACCAAGTCTATCTCGATTTTAATCTCCAAAATTTCTCTTCCTTACTCAAAATATTATGATATTCACTAAGCAACTCCCTTTCCTCCAAGCTTGGATTATTGTGCTCACATTTTTAGAATTTTGAAAGTTTCTCTTTTAGTTCTTTCTTCTCAAAAATATTTTTAAAAGTGTTCTTGTTCCATTCTTTTAATCTAGATGTCATTGATTTAATTTGTTTTGGAAGTGTATACAACCCATCATTTCCTAAAGAATTCCATGTTTGTACTATCATATCAACAAATTGAGGATGGTCTTCCCACATCTACTCATATTTAAAATATGATATTTTTTTAATTCACTTACCACCATTTTAACTCTTATTGGCTAATGATCTGAACCAATCCTTGTCAAGGTATTAATTTTAGCACAAGTCCCTTCATCTAGCCAATGATCTAAGAGTATGCATCTATCTAATTTTTTTGCTATCAGGTTTTGGCCTATCCTATTGTTGGTCCATGTATAGTTGTCCTCTTCAAACTCAACCTCCCATAGATTATTATTTTGAATAAAAGCTGAGAAATCTCTCATACTTTGGGTTATTTTCCTAATTCCCCAAAATTTTCATCCAACTTGGTTATGGCATTAAAATATCCTATGATCATGAATCAGGTTTCTTGGTCTTTACTTCTCATAAAGGCTTCAATCCCACTCCATACTTCTGATCTACTTGACTAAGTTGTAGGTCCATAGACATTGATAAGGATGAAATAAATATCTACAAAGTAGCATGTGACTAATGAGGCTATCCAATGCCTAGTTTTATGAATGGTTTCATAAGAGGTTCTAACTAGATTCCAACATGTTAGAATTCCCTTCCTCCTCTTTTGAATCCATAACATCCCATTCACATCTTGCCCATACTACTTTCATAGTTTTGGAAACTTCTTCCTTTATCATTTTAGTTTCCTAGATACAAAGAATATCAAGCTTATTACTTAAACAGAGGTCCCTAATACACCTCTGCTTTGAGGGGGCATTAGCACCCCTTATATTCCATGAGATGGTAATCATATCTCATTAGGGGTTATTGGCCCCTCCTATGAATTACCAATATTATTTTGTTATTTGGTAAAGAGAAGTTCAACCAACTTAGATTGTGTTCCTTTCTCTATGTTTGCTCTTGCTTCCCTAGCTCTCACTTGATAATTTGAAGGTTTTCCTCTTTTTGCCTTGCTAATATCGAGAGTAGGTCTTATTATTCTATTCCTCAATATTCTTTCACAACTTTCCTTTTCATTAGATTTATCCTCTCTTAGCTCTACTAAGGAAGCTTTTGACTTATCTTACTCATTTTTTAGTATTTCCTTATTAATGGTAGAGGTATTAACATCTAACACTACATTTTCTCTACCACTTTCCTTCTCATAAATGGTGCATGGTACTTCAAGAGAGTCTTCAAAATCTGATGAGGCACATTCCTTAGGTTCAACAAGAATGTTCATCCCTAAATCAAGTTCATACTGAGTAGATGATTCCTTATTAATATTTTGATCCTATTGTACCATATCCTCTAAGCTCTAATCTACTTTTTCTTCATAGGCTAAAGCCTCAAAAGAATTGGTATTTCTTCCAATATCCTTACTTACTAGTCTCCACTATTTATTTACTTTCATCTATCTAGACCTATTTTTTGGAAGTTGAAAACCATCCTCATCCATATCCATTTATAAGTTTCTCTTATGATTTTCTACATATGTTTCTATTGGACTCTTCTTAGGGCATGATCTCTCAATATGCCCCACCTCATGACATATTCTACATCTAAAAGATATATTTTCATAATCCATGGTTTGGATCCACAACTTACCCCCATACTTAAGAATGATTGATTCTGGTAAAGGTTTACTGATATCAATCATGACCAATATCCGAGCATAAATAGCCAAGACTCCATCTTTTGTAGTTTTTGAAATCTCAAGGAATTCTCCTAGAGTGTTGCCTATTGCCTTGAAGGTATCCATTTCCTAGAATTCAATGGGTAACCCATACATCCTGACCCAGACTAGTACTAGGGATAGATTTATGTTTTCAGGTGCAAAGCCTTCATACCAACGGGTAAGGAAGAGTCCTGCTCTTCCCATAAACCAAGGACCCCCTTTTAGGATTCTATCTCTTTCCTCCCTAGAACAGAAAATGGCTAGGAAGAAAAAAACATGATTTTTTTTTTTAATTTAAAGTTTTAATATTATTTTTTAACATTATACTTATTTATTTAAATTTTATTTTATTTGACAAAAAAAACACGTTTTAATAATATTTTTTAATAAAGCATGAAATAGCATGAGTTTAATCAATTAAATCCTTCAACTTTCAAGGATGCTCTTACCAAGCCATACATGTACAAGGGTCAAGTTATTATAATACCATTATTATTTTTTTATTTATGATTGTGATTAAATAATTAATTAAAATAATAATAAAAAAATAATAAAATAATCCTATTTTTATATCATATAAATTTAATATAAAATATATAAAAAATAATTTTTTTTATTCAATTTATATAATGTTTAAAATTGATTGTTTATTTTTTACTTTTATAATTACTTTCAACCCTTCATTATTAAATTATTGCTATAAACTCTTCCAATTTTCGAAAAAAAAAAATATTCTAACCCTAAACAATTTATTTGCTTGAAATATCAATTATAAGTTATCATAAAAAGTGAAAATTATAGTTCACATTTTTCTTTTCAATGGACCCTACCCGAATTATATCATGGCACTACACAGTGGTATTACAACAAAGCCAAATGTATCCTTTGGGAAAATTAGAACCTTAAAAATTTAATTGGTTAAGCTAATACCACTATAATTCACAATCTTTAAAATAATTCTATATTCAATTTTAATTAAGAACTAATGTAATAAAAAATCATGTTTTTTTTAGAATTGTATTATTCGAATTTTTGTAAGTAAAATTTATATAATTAATACAATATAGATCTTTGTTCACTCAAAGTTGTGTGATAATAATGCATATCATTCTTTTATGTTTCAATTATTACATATATGCATTAAAATAAGATAATATTGTGATTTAAAAAATATACATTTTATTAATAACTCTTTCATTTAGTAAATTAATTTTATATCTTTAATTTTTAATATCATTTTAACTTATAAATTTATAATAAAAAACCAGTAGTTACAACTTGCGTATTATCTTTAATTTATAAAACATAAATAAAATTTATATAAATTGGTCTATACAAGTTAAAAAATACTAAAATTTGCATTTCCAAGAATATACACGCCTACATACCAAAGTACACTTTGGTCACAAAGTAACATCAGTGAGGTTTGTCTCTCGTGTATATTATGTGAGACATAAAATACTAAGAATATATATATTTTTAATAAGTTAAATTATTTTATTACATTATTACAAAATGATATTACATCAAGGTTGATTATTATTTTAAGTATGTATTTTTGGTAAAAAATAAAATTTTGTCTCCTTAGAGTCAATGTTTTTGAAAAAAATAAAAAGAATATTTAAGATATATTAATTTATAAAATTATTAAATATTTGTTGTTGGAGAAAATTGTGGAGAAAGAGGTTGTTGTTAGTTGAAAATCGGATCTAGGGTATTCTGTTTCTGTATCCACTATTAAAAAAAGATTGGCTATTAGAAGGCATAAGCCATCTAAAGGGTGAGTCATTCTAAACTTTGATGGGGTTGCCAAAGGTAACCTCGAGAGGGCTGGTGGAGGGGATGTTGTTAGAATGATAATGGTGAGGTCATTTGGGCTTACACCAAAGATTATGGTATTCAGACCAACCACCTAGCTTAAGTTAAGGCACTTTTCTCAAGTGTTCATCAGGTTTTTGAGAGAGGCTTCAGAAGACTTCTCGTACAAGGTGACTCCTTAAACATCATTCAGGATTTGTAGGCTAGAAAGACTGAAAATTGTTTCTTCCTGAATATTATTAAGGACACCTCGAAGATTCTAGAAGGTATGTTTTTTTTTTTTTTTTTTGAAAAAATGAAAAACTTGTATTAATACAAAGAGCAATTACAAGCGGGAGAGAACACATCCCAACCAAGAACAGCAAACAACACTACAAGAGTAGAGCACAGAGTCAACCCAAGACAACACAAAACAAAGAAGTCAATCAAGGCGAAAAGCGACATGTCGCGAAATCGCGACATGTCGCGAGATCGTGACAGTCAACCCCGTCTCCTCCGCAGCGGTGCCAACAGTCACGAAAACGCGACATGTTGCGAAATCGCGACATGTCGCGAAATTGCGACGACATCTCCCTCCAGCGACCCTTCGCCAAAATTGTCGCGAAATCGCGACTAGAAGACCAACTTGCTCCATAACACCAAAAAGGTCACGAAATCGCGACAGAGTGCCTCCGAATCATCCAACCATCAAAAGTGTCGCGAAATCGCGACGAATTATCCTTATGGCATCCAGATCGCAAAAGCGTCGCGATATCGCGACAGCTTTTCTCCATTCCGCTGGTAAGCCAAAATTGTCGCGAAATCGCGACGAGATTTTCTTGCAGCGACCATTGCCAAAAAATGTCGCGATATCGCGACAAATTATCCACTTTGCACCACATCAGCAAAATGGTCGCGATTTCGTGACGGGTTTTCCTTATGACACCAGATCGCTAAAAGTGTCACGATATCGCGACGGTTTTTCCTTTCGGTGCCCAGTTCTCAAAACTGTCGCGATTTCACGACGAATTTTCCACTTTGCTCTCCATCTACAAAAGTGTCGCGATATCGCGACAAGTTTTCCAGTTAGCCCCAAATTGCCAAAACTGTCGCGATATCGCGACAATTTTACCATGCGCCTTCCCCGAGGGCCGCGATGGCATGACATGTCGCGATATCGCGACAAAAACCTGCCAAAGGCCGTGAGGGCGCAACCTGTCGCGATATCACGACAGCTTCCAACTTGAAGCTGCGACGGCGCTACAGGTCGCGATATCGCGACAGAAATCTTCCTTAGCATAAAAAACACTGCACATCATTTCAAAAATCGTTCAAGGCATTGTCGAATCTCTGCATCCTCCACAGGCATGTCACTGTGCAGCTGCATCCCAACCTCCCTTTCAGCACCCATCTTAGCAAGGAAATCGGCCGCCTTATTGAGATCTCGATTCACATAGACAGGTATCACATCATCTAATTCCCTCCAAAGCTCTTTAATTTGGGAGACTAAGATCCGCAACCTCCAAGATTTCGAGACAAAGTTTCTCATACAGTCAAGAGAACCCACCAAGATTTGGGAGTCAGACTCAATAATAATATTCCTGTGTCCTCGTTTGATGACCCGAGAAGGAGGCGATTTAATGGCAAAGGCCTCGGCTTCATTGTTTGTGGCACATCCCGGACCACTGCAATTCCCAATAGAGCAAAGACCCGAGCATGATCGTGGCACACTACTCCAATTCCAAGCACTTCCCGGATTGCCTTTAGCAGCTCCATCAGTATTGATTTTGATCCATCCTTCAAGAGGAGGTTTCCAACTACCACTCACCTGCCTTTGTTGAATAACAGCTCCCTCTTCCAAAGGCTCAGAAGCAGACTAAATTTCCCCCTCGGCATGAATGGCAACCGTTTCCGCCACTTTGCTCCAAATGACTTGCCATATTCCTTCTAGAGAGGAGAAGGTTTCACAAAAAATACGGGCATTTCTCTCCAACCACACCTGCCACCAAATAAAAAATAAACCAAGCTCCCAGCCAATTCGAAGAGCTTTGGATTTAAATCTACCTTTCTTCCAGCTTTCCCATATATTGTTTCGAGACAAGACCCCATTAGCCTGAAGTTTAAAGTGGGAGAACCAGCGTTTCCAGATCTGTCTTGTGAAAGAACATTCAAACATTAGATGATCCGCAGTTTCCTCCTGCTTGTGGCATAACACACATTGAGAAGGGCCAATGATGCCTCTGAGTCTGAGATTGTCATAGGTGAGAATTCCATTATGCAAAAACTGCCAGGCGAAGAAGTTCACTTTTGGCCAGCCCTGGGGATGCCATATCTTTCTCCAATCATGAACCAAAAAAAAGTGTGGGGGGGGCTCGGAAGGATCTCATCATATCCCTCTTTCACAGTATAAACCCCAAGGCTCCCATAGCCCCAGGCCAGTTCATCCTCCTCATCTCTCCCAGTAAGAAACTGTTCTGCCAAGATTTTTCCCAAAGTAGGTACCAACTCCGGAGGGATTGGTATTGGCCACTCATCCAGCCGCTTAAACTTTATGATCTTGTAGTCCCCCAATTGACTAGTGTTAAAGTAGCTCTCAATATGGATCCATCCCTTATCTTCTATAGCAGATTTTATCGGTTGCAATTCAAGAAACACAGCAATAATGGGAGGATTCCGGTCCCGAGAATCGATCCAGAACCGAGCCTTATCCCCTCTCCCCACTTTCCAGAATAGTTGATCTTTGATGAGTTGAGCTCCAAGCTTGAGCGCCTGCCACACTGATGATCCAAAACCTTCTAGAGGAAAGCGGCCCACATCATTAGGATGGACAGAACCCAAGTATTTGCTAGAGAGGATTCTGCTGAAGAGGGATGTTGGCTGAGAAATCCACCTCCAGTACAGTTTGCCAGCCAAAGCCTTGTTGTTAAACTTGGAGCTTCTTAGTCCCAACCCTCCTTTTTCCTTGGGTTGGGTAACCTTGTCCCAGACAACCAAGGCCCATTTCCTCTCTCCCTTGGCACCTTCCCATAGAAATCTTCTAGCCATTTTATCCAGCTCTTTCCAAATAGACTGGGAGCGAGCCAGGATGGAGAATTTATAAATTGGCATGGCCTGAATAACTGACTACAGAAAAGTTAGACGACCCCCATAACTTAACCATCTATGAGACCAATGGTTCATTCTATCTTTGATGCCATCCAATAGGTCCTTCCAAACATCTATTTTTAGTTTTTTGAAATGGAGAGGGACCCCGGTGTAAACTACTTGGGAGAGAGGTCCGAGTGAAACCTAAAATCTCAATAACTCGGTCCTGTAACCGTTGATCAATATTGAAGAAGATCACTTTGGATTTATTGTCATTGATGACTTGATTAGAGGCTCGGAGGTAGACATTTAGAGTATCTCCGATTCTTCTTGCTTCCCTAAGGCCGGCCACTCCCACCAATCCAGATATCATCTACAAACTGTAAATGAGTCAAAACTTCAGCCCCGACCTTAATACCTGTTATCTGACCTTGAAGTCTTCTTCTCAGAAAGAGTCTACCCAATCCTTCATCCAAGATGAGGAAGAGATAAGGAAAGCAAGGGTCTCCTTGCCGAAGGCCACGAGAGGCACCAAAAGGAGGCGAGGGAAGTCCCTTGATAAGAACAGAGTATGAAGGCGTAGAAATACAGCTCATGACCCAGTCTGTCCAGTCCTGAGAGAAACCAAAGGCTGTCAACATCTTTGCCAAGAAGCCCCACTCCACCCTGTCATAAGCCTTGGACATATCCAGTTTAATGAACATTCCTTTGTTCCCAGATTGGTGCATTGTATGGATAGCCTCCTGTGCTATAATCACTCCATCCAAGATTTGCCTCCCTTCAACAAAACCCCCTTGCTCTAGGGAAATTATATTATGCAGGATAGGTTTTAACCTTTCAGCCATAATCTTAGTGATTATTTTATAGATCACATTGCATAAGGCAATAGGTCTAAAATCAGATAAATGAACCCCCCCTGCTCCTTTTGGAATTAAAGTAATGAAGGTATGATTTAGAGCCTTGAGCATTCTTTTATTGGTTCTAGACTCCTCAGTGATAGCCAGAACATCTTCCTCTAGGGTATCCCAAAAGGCCTAGAAGAACTCAATAGGGAAGCCATCAGGACCGGGCGATTTGCCAGTACTCATCCCAAAGACCACCTTCTTAAGTTCATCTCTATCTATGGGTCTAAGTAGGGCCTGGTTCTCTTCGGAGAGAGATTATAGAAGGAATGACAGCAATAACTTCATATTGGGCTTCCCCATCTTGCTCCATACTTTCCTTAAAGAGTTTTGAGAAATACTCCATTGAGTGGGAGTGCATACCAGGAAGAGTGTCAAAAGAGTATCCATTCTCATCTTGAAAGAATTCCATATTATTCGCTTGTCTCCTAGCATAGGCAGAGCGCTGAAAAAAATTTGTATTTTTGTCTCCTTCTAATAACCAAGTATTTCTTGCTCTCTGTTTCCAGTAAATCTCTTCTTGATTATCAATATCCTCAACCGCTTTGCGCAAAGAATCATCCTCGGATTTAAGGTGCTCGAAAATGTTTCCTTCCCTGTAATGTTTTTGCACCTCATCCCATCTGGCCAACAAGGGGGCCCGTTGGTGCTGGAAGTCTGATTTGTTAGTTTGCCTCCACTGTTTCAGTTTACACTTGACAAATTGAAGTCGTTTGTGAAATTTGAACATTGCAGTCCCAAAAGGTGGGCGGCCATCTTCCCACCACTGAGGAATTTTTCTTCGGAGATCTTTTTGCAACCAAAAATTTTCAAATTTAAATGGTTTATGGTACTGCCCTGTCATAACCCCTCCCTCCAGCAAAATGGGAAAGTGGTATGAAACTGGGCCTTCCAAAATCTGAAATTTAATATTCCATTTCACAAATGCTTCCTCCGAGACCAGAAATCGGTCTAGTTTTACCTTCCTACTGTGTGGCTCTCTTCTCTTATTAGTCCACGTAAAATAAGTGCCAGGACCTTTGATATCAACAAGGTGAAAGGCCTGGACTTGAGCAATCAGAAGCCTATCCCCCGGATCTAAAGCTGGGATACCACCTTCCCGATCCTCGGCGGATAATTTGGCATTAAAATCCCAGACAATAATCCAATCGCAATCTTCTCGGGAGGATCTCATTGAATGAACAACATTCCATTGAAGCCGCTGGCCATCAATGCTTTGAGCCCCATAGAAGTTTGTGATTAAAACTTGTTCAGCTGTAACAATGTTCTTAAAGAGAGATGTGAGAACACCCCTCCAAGTTGTATGTTCTATTGCTATCCACACCAGAGGGTTCCAAAGAGTAACAATCCCCCCCGAAGCTCCTTGGGCCGCCACATCCATATATCCAGCGCCCCTCCATATTCTACTAACAGTTTTACACATAAGATCTAAAGACATTTTTGTTTCCTGAAGGAGCAAAAAGTCTGTTTTGTGTCTTCCTAAAAGTATTTGAACAGCAGATTGATGGGTTCTACTGTTTAAACCCCTTACATTCCAGGATTGTATAATCATTGGAAACCTTGGGAGCAATAAGAGTCAATTGTTCTCATCGATCCTCCATTGATCAGCTTGTCCCCTTGCGCTACTAGTAGATCCTTATTGGATTTTCTACCGACTCCTTGGGAATTACTATTCTTAGACCTCTTTTCCACCGGGTAATCCCCAACGCTGGTCTTTCTCTGTTCTTTTCTGCACTTCCCATGTTGACATCCTTAATAACTGGTTGTGCAGGGGAATGGATTACCATAGCCCCTAGGTTCTCTGGCTGCAAAGTCTCAGGGGTTTCAATCACCTGTTCTAAGACAGGAGTAGATGATAGAGGAGCATGAGAGTGGGTGTTATTATCCTCAACATTCCCATCCACTCCTTCCATGACTTGGTCTTCTTGGTCTACAAGGGATTTGAAGATTTCATATCGATTGGTTGGCTTGGTTTGAGCCTACTCTTTGCCATTTCTCTTTTTGTTTTTCCTCCGCTTCTGCTATTCAAAGCAATCTTTCTGGGCATCAGAACCTTGGGGGATATTGAGGGGTTCTTTGACCGGAGTGAACTTACCCTCTCTGGGGCGATTTGGCACTCCCGACGGAGCTTCTGCTTTTGTGGTCAGGATATTTGGGTAGAACCTAGCCAAATGGCCATGCTTATGGCAGACTCTGCATCTAAAAGGTAAGGCTTCATAGTCTAGCTGTCTGTATCCAGGTTAGTCTCGCCAACTCCAATTCCACCTCGGCTGGAAGTGGCTGGCTAATATCCATTTCTACGCATATTCTAGCAAAGACAGCAGTATTTCCCTCAATGGTATCTCTGGAAACTCCCAAATATCTACCTAGAGAATTACCAATCAACTCAAGAATCTGCTCACCCCAAAACTCCATCGGGAGAGCGTACAGCCGAATCCAAATCGGGATAGTCGTGGGCTCAATGCGAGGATCAAAACCCACTCTCCACGGTTGGACAAATAATCCTGTTGGGCCGTGGCTCCTCTTCTCTGATTCAAATGCTCTGTTTCTATCTGCTAAAGAAGAGAAACTAATAATAAAATACCCATTGCTTATAGGCCATAGAGAGTACTCACCAATGGGCTCCCAGTTCTGTCTCACCCAGGTGTGTAGAAAGTTCAGAGTGGGCCGGATACCCATGAATTTGTAGATCAGATCATGGGTAGCACGGTATATAATCGTATCCTCAACCAGTTTTGGTTCTATGACAATCTTAGGCCTGGAAGCAGATTGTGGAAGGCAGTCGTTAACTCTGTTTGTAGGTAAACCCTTTCCAGCATTCTTAAATAGCATTTGATAAGCACTTCGCTGAGCTTCATCGGAGGAAGATGTAGGGTTTTCTTTTAATATATCAGCATATGAGCTTTTCTTCCCATCGATAGATCTTGGAGGAGACCCCATTGGGCCCTCCCGAGGCAACGAACGATCCTTCAAAGTAGTGTAGATTCAATCCACCGGAGGTCCTGGAAGAATCTTCCCACCAGAAACCCTGGAGCTTCGCCCGGTGCCTGCACAGAAGGTTTCCCGCCAAATCGCCAGAGCTCGAAAAACGCGATCACAAGAGTTAGGTTCTAACTGAAAGCATGGGAAGGTATGTTAGAAGTTAAAATTGAAAATATTTATATGTTAGAAGTTAAAATTAAAAATATTTATAGGGAAGGTAACCAGACTACTGATTTTATGGTCAATTTAGAATTTGGGAAGACAATTTCCCTTTGCGTTTAATGTTAATTATTGCTTTAGAAGTATTGGGCCTACCTATCCAGTAGCTATTTTTATTGTTTTTTTGCTTGGATGAGGTCTCCTTTGTGTTGTAGTGATCCTCTCTTTAGGGGGTCTTTTTTGGGGGTCTGGTCCTTTTGCTCCTTGGTGGTTTCCATTCTCAGGGAATATGCTTGGTGTATTGCCCTCACCCTTGCTCTCTGGGATTGGGATTGGGATTGAGATTTTGTTATTTGCATCTTGATGTATTTGTTTCCCTTCCAATCTTATGCAAAAATGAAGCAAGATCTTTAGTGCCTTTAAAAAAATTGAAACAAAAATTCTTCTTTATGTCCTATTGGGTGGTGGGCTGGTCTATGTTGTATCATGGTGTTATCTTTCTCTTTTGTTCTCTTGGGTGGTTGTTGGGTTTAGTTTATGTTCTTTTGGCCTTGGAGGATGGCATGTGCTTAATTGACCTTCTCTTTCTCTGCCTTCTCTAATGTAAAAGATTCTGGGACCCTTCAAAACCTTGTTTTTCACCATTAATCAAAAAAATAAATTATTTAATATTTAACATGAAATAATATATAATTAACATAAAAATTTTGTTTTATGAATGGTACATGCAGGTTATATTGTTATGAATTCATGTAAATTATTGTCACTTTATGATTCTTTATAAACTTGATTAAAATATTTTTTAGACACGAGTTGCTTAATGGCTATATATTTTGCAATATGATGTTGTTGGATTGTTAAAGTTATATAGATTATTTAAATTTTAATTAATTAACCTTGTAAAAATTTGAAAAACATGATATTATAATATCATATAAATGCATGATAATGGCATTTCACTATTATGACTAAGATCAATGGTAGACTATATTCTTGTATGAGCGTTCTTTAAAGATGGATTATATTCTTACATAATAATGGATATGTTTTTTCTATTTGTTCATAAATAATGGACCAAATGTAAGGTTGTTACCTCCCTTTACTTCTAATATTGACAATATTAAGTCTAACAACCAAGGCAAGGAAAAAATGCATATGCTTGTTGATATATGAAAATGGTTAAGAATCATACTTTGTTTTTTGCAACTTACTTTCTCTCTGTAAGCTTGGAACTTAAATATGGAACACGAGTTAGGAGGGTCCTTAACAAATCCAACCTAGGAAAGAAAATTGATAGGTCATTATAAAATCATACATTTAATTTTTTTTCCTTTAAAAGATGCAATACAATAGTTAAGGTTTAGTAGGTTAAATAAATTTAATATTGATGTTTATTTTTTTTGGTAAATAAGAGACTATTATAATTAACATCGGGTTTTACCTGGTTGACCCAAAACCATTTTACAAAATAGGGTCCACCGACCAAATGGACAAGGTCCAAGCCTTACAAGTTTAATATGACAAAAACAAGGGCCAAGCCCTACTCTTTCATCTGAAGACAACCAAAATAAACTATGGAAGCCTAATATTGTAGCCATCAAAAAAGAAAGACTCAAAACAGAAACAACAATGAGAAAAACTAATCATGCAAGTGCCACACAGGGTCGCTTGTGCCCATACAAAAAATAGCATAATATAGTCAAATAAACATCCCACAGAACGGACAGCCAGGAGGCCAAGCAGTCAGTCTTCCTTGTAGTCCTCATCTGACTCCTTATCATCCTCATCCTTAGATTCCTCCTTGCCATCAACTTCAGATTCTGCCTTTGACTCCTCGTGCCCTTGGAACTACTAGCTATAAAACAGAAGATTTAGAGAATTACGCAAATCAACAGCTGCACTAATGAGTCCAAAAAAACTCTTTAACTAGTTTATAATATTGGAGGCTGATGAAATTGCCATTTTCTTCAAGAATGTTACAATGGGGTCCGGTACGCCATCGTTAGGGATCTCCAATACTTTGTTATTTTTTGCCAGGGCCCTGTTGCGACATCGAAACCAAACACACCTTGGGCAAGACTTGAGGCCAAAGGAGATGTTTCCCATGCATGAATTTGTAGATAACAAAACTATATCAGTGCCCCACCAACTGCAAAAAACACTAGTCACATGAAAGAAAAAAACAAATATGACCAAAGCCATTATAAGGTTCAAAAAATATTTTGAAAAATGCCCCCATTTTTTGTCATTGATCCACTCTGAGCCTTTCATTTTGAGCTTTCTCATTTTCTATCACCGTAGAGAATGCATGAGGAAGATTTGTAGTCCACGTGATCAAGTTTACCGCTACAATACCTTCATTCACCAACCTATCAGCTGCCATGTTTGCTTCCCGAAAGGTATGCAAAATTATGGCCTCGGGTCGATCATGAATCAAAGCCCTCGCTTCTTGGATGTAGTCATGAAATCTCAAAGGAGCTATCTTACTGTTATTTAGAAGATTTATAATAATGAGAGAATCACCTTCCACCAACAGTTTCCCTGGATAATTCTTTGCCACCTTTAAGCTCTTCCAAACCGCCCTCGCTTCAGCAACATTGTTAGTTTGAGCTCCAAGATGTTCAACAAAAGCTATTAACACCTCACACTCGTGGTCTCTGAGTAAGCCCCCAACCCCTACTTCACTTGGGTTGCCCTTAGCCACCCCATCGAAATTTAACTTAATCCACCCTAGGGGGTGTGGGGTCCATGTGATCATGGTTCTAAGACAGACTCAAGGATGATTGAGGCCATCAATGAGAGGTAAGTTTAATGACTGGCCTAATGAGTCTTCAAAAGGAATCGGAGGTCTAGACGCTGCAGGCACTAAACATGTATTCTCATTAGCATATACTAAATTTTTTGACAAGATAGAGGACGACTGAGCAACCTTATCCAAGAAGACCCGATGATTCCTTTACAACCATATCTACCACAAGTAGTGATGAATGCAGATCTTTCACATATACCTGAGACACTTGTTCAAAAAAGGAGAAGGCCACTGGACAAACAGGTCAAACATGGACTAAGGACAGACCCAATAAATATGAAACACTTGTAACAGACCTAACAATATTGAGGCAAAAAAATTACAATACGGAAATAAATGATCAACAAAATCCCACTTAGACATACAAAGATAACACCTATTAACAACAATCACACCTCTTTTTATTAAGTTATCCATGGTGAGGATCCTATTTTGGATAATATTGATGTTTATGAATCTACATGAAAAGAAGCTAATGCATAATAAACACAAGTTATGTCATAGAAAATAATAATTTTGTGTTTTTAAAAGATATGTGTGGCTTCTATTGTGGGCCATTTTCATCAAAATATTAAAACATTACATTTTTTGTTAGGTCAATTAAACCATATTTAGCTTTATCAAAGATATTTTCAATCTACCTTTTTATCAAATATATTCTTATCTTCCTCAATGTGTTATCCTTAACATAATTTTCATTAAGATATTAAATCTCAATCACCCAGTTGCCTTCTAAAATTTGAATTTCACCAAGATGAAGATCAACACAATGATTGGCTAAATTATCTACTACTTAATTTCCTTCTCTATAGATATTCTCACATTTCTAAGAGATTACCTCCAATAATAGATGATGAATATCAACAATAATATTATTTTTTATCTAATCCCTACATCCATTTCTTTAATGGATTATATGGAATTCAAATGGGTCACACCCATATTAAATCATGACCACACAGTGCTATTACAACAACTTATGCATATATTGCTTGGCATGATTTGAACCTTGGTCTCCTCCTTGAAAGTTGAGCAATATAATTGGTTGAATTAATGCCATTTGATATCCCTAGATCCATTTTTGTTGATAGCATTAATGATAATTTATGAATCCCCCTCAATTGAAATATATTTTCATCAATTTTCAATTGTAATTCTAATCCCTATAAGAAGTGTCATAGCATCTACATAGTTGTTTTTTGAAGTTCCATATGATTCTAAGTGATGGTAGTTTTTTCTTATTATTTCGAAAAACACTCCTCCGTCAACTTTTCTCAATTTTTTTTTGGAATCACCATTTAACTTTGATAATTTCAATTTTTAGATATTTTCATTTTACCATATCCTTTGTTTTAATGCCATTGACGTAAATGTCTTCCATGTATATTCAAATCCTATAACCAAACGGCTAGCACATTTTTTTCCTCACTTGAGACTTCCCATGATAAGCCCCATATATGTAAACATTATTTAAGAGAGGCAATAATACGATTCCAAATGTGGATATGATTTTGAGATTTATTTTTAAAAATTATATTATTCTTTTCTAGTTTTAAATTCCAACAAATAATAACAAGATCAATCCTCCACAAAATACATAATGTTTTAGCTTTGAAATAATTAATCCAACATTTCATCAACTCTTTCAATGTTGATGAAGCTACCTAATATATTCTCATATTTTTGAAAGAGTAATCTCAAGTTGTGTGAGCAAAGGGACAATGAAGAAGTAAACGGTCTAATGTTTCAAAATCCTTCTCATAAAATATACACGATATCCTCTTCTTTGTAGACTCCCTCATATAACAATCTTACTTTGAACTACTAACCAAACCAAAGGAATGTTGAGGTCTTATGGAGAACCTCTAGTGACCAAATATTCTTCCAAGAAAAATATTTTAGAGTAGGAGACTTTGATTGCTCTAAATCCTCATATCCCAACTCGACCGAGTACCATCATATTTCGATAGATTCCAAACCAACTCATCCTTTTATGTAAAAATAAGCATATGAAATTGTTGAAGCATCTGTTGAATCTCATTTATAATTTGAGTTCCTCTCCTTCAACCATGTTACTAATAGAAATCCATGATCTAGAATTATTGCTCACATTAATATAACCTTTGACCTTTGAACCTTTACAAGCTAGGCATTCCCAAGCCAATGATTGCATTTTACATTAGAGATAAGAAGATAAGGCTTTGACCAAGCATATGACCAAAAAATTCTATAATTTCCCTAATTGATTAACCATCTAATATGTTTCTTGATCTATTATAAACTATATGATATGAAGTACCATGTTGGTGATCCATTGGGTATGGATATTTTCCTAAATAATTGCATTGCATCAAGAGAACCTATATATTTTTTAAGTAATATTTTTATCTAATTATTTCCTTTATCTCTTAATAATCTCCACCCAAATTTTACCCCTAAGACCAAACTCATAAGTCTGCAAATTCTGCAAGCCTGATCATCCAATATTCTTTCCTTTGCAAACCCTATCCTACTTACAAAGAGGAAACCTAATTTTTTCTCACATCTTTTCCAAAGAAAGTCTCTTTGAATTTTATCAAATTTTATGCTATAACTACTAGCAATCTTGAAAGTGAAATAATGTAAAGAGGAATGGATTGTGATGTAGTCTTTATGAGTTGTCTTCCTGACAACTTCCCTTTCCAATTTGCCAACCAATATTTCATTCTATCAAAACAAGAGATCCAAAGCTCATTTTTATTTCCTTTATAAGACATAGGAATACCAAGTAGGTTGGTGGAATTTTTTCAAATTTAAACCCTAAAATATTCATAATAATTTATTGTAAATCTAGGGCAGTGTTAATATAAAAAATCTTGAGTTTTATAGTATTAAACAATTGTCTAGTAGCCTTATCATAGCATGATAATATTAATTTAAATTCTATTTAGAGATGAGATTCAAAGAGACCATTTTGTGCAACCTGAATACCTTTGATTTCTCCTTCTATTTTTTCATTTGAGAAAGCTCTCCCTAATGCTTCCACAAGAATAATAAATGGATAAGAAGATAATGGATTGCCCTGGCAAAGTTCACGAGATGACTTAAGTAATCAACCTGAGAACCTTTGATTAAAATATAATATTTTAAAGTTCTATAACAACACTTAATCAATTCACAACAATTTTGATCAAAACCAAACTTTTTGAGAAAGTTATGTCAAAAACTCCAACATACCCTATCATATGATTTGTTAATATCTAATTTCATAAGCATATCTAGTTTTTTCATGGATTAAAGAGGATGTATGACCTCCTATATAATGATTACACCACCAAAAATTTATTTACCATGAAAAAAACCATCTTGTTCCTCTAAACTAGCATAATATAAAATGCTTTTCAATCTATTTGCCATAATTTTAGAAATGATTCTATAAATCATACTACAAAGACTTATTGGAAAAAAATTATCAAATATTTTCTTACCTTTCTTGTGAACCAATGTAATAAAAGTGACATTGATTTCCCTTATTGTAGTTTTCCTTTTCCGATCCTCTTCAACTACAACCAACATATCACTCTTTAATAAATCCTAAAAAAAATGAAAGAAACTTATAAGAAACCTATCAAGACCAGTTCCTTATTAGGATGGAAAGAGAAAACTACGTCATGTAGCTCCTCCATAGATATCTTCTTTGACAAGCTTTCATTTGATCCTTTTGTGATAATTGATAGAATAATTTGCAAAAGCTTATCTTTTGCCCCCTTATCTTGTTCAATATTTGATAAAATATTTTTGAAATAATTAATTGTGTCCTTTCTTATATCTACTTCCTCAATATTTATTCCATTTTAAGTAAAATTTATTTTTATGTAATGAAAATATGAATTGTTCAATGCTAAGGTTTACCCTTGAGAATTGAACCTTGGTTTAATACATGAAACTCTTCACTCCTAACTAATTGCTCTAAACCCCATGGACACAATTTTGTGTATTCTTGTAATACATCTTAAAAAAAATAAATGTAGGTGATGTAATGGAAATGACAATTTTATATGTCCTTGTCAACATAGTTACCAAGTTTGTCTAAACATGGACTAAGAGTCCGAACTAATTTGAATTTATTCGATGCTTTTTTTCTTTTTAATTTGCAAAGTTCTTTTTATCTATTCAAACGTATAATATTGATCATAAAATATAACTTATATATTTATGAAGTATAAAATATACTTGAATGTAAAAATTATAGAAGAACCTGAAATTTTCTATGTTTTTTCATATATTTATTTTTATTTTATAAATATTTTGTATGGGTGTATATAGAATTTATTAGAACTTTTTCTAACTAAACCAAACCTCCTTACAAAAAAATGAACATCTAATTTTTTTTAGCCTTCTAGACCTTCAAACTTAACCGTACCTAGTAACTATACTTATAAACCATTTAAAAAAAAATTAAATCTTAAAGTTGTAGAAAATCTATAATTAAAAGCAAAATCAATATAGTATCTTATAATTTGATTGGTCAACACAAAATAAACTTAAAAAATGACTAGTTAAACACTATACAACCTATGATAAGTATAACCTAATACTATTTTTAATAAGACAAGGTTTTAAATTAAATTTATTTATTATTATTATTATGGATATTTCTTATATTACTATTAATAAAAGTTGGTTATAAAGATAGAAAATAATTTGCTACTTATCCTTTAATAGCAAAACATCAAATATGGACATACTATTTACCACTAGTCAACAAAAATGGAACCAAAAAAATATAAGGCCTTGGACAAGCAAGAGAAAATTAAAATAACTAGTCTTAACATAGTTATGCTGAAGTATTTGTCATCTTATCTTATTAGGCCAAAGTCTACAATGTTAAAGAGTGCTTATGGGTGCTACCAATATAGCTTAAGGGCAAGTATTTATGTAATCCTACGAGCATCCTTCATGCAAGCTTATAAGCATTTTTTATGTAAATCCTTCAAGAATCATTTACGTAAGCCTTTGAGCATCATTTATGTAAAACCTACAGTTGATGTATTCACCCTTAGTGATATTGGTTAAATCACCTACGTGGTTAAATTTGATGAAAGTGTCATTAAATTACCTATGTGGTTAACCTTGATGAAAGGGTTTAATTAATTTATTATATTATAATTTAACCTTCAACCTAGGTTAGAATTTAATTAGGGATTTGGTATCACTATAAATATTCCCTAGTGGTTGATCTATTGTATCAGTTTGTGATGTGAATCATAGGGGTGCCTATGATAACCCACCCCTTATTCCTTCTATAATTATTTTTATTCATCTCATTCATCTCTATTTCCTTCTTTTCCCATTTTTTTATCCATATGCTCTTTTATTTTGTTCTTCTTCCTTTTTTTGGATATGATTATGGTGAATTTCCATTTTAAAATATTTGTCGAAGGTATTGAATTCCAACATGGTGCTAGAGCCAATACGAAGCAACTTTGCTCAATCACACAAAAATATTATACAAAGAAAACCATGGCAAATATGAGCAGACCATCTATTCTATTGGATTTAAAAAATTTCAAAGGGGTCTTAGTTCAACACATTTTAAGATTTTGTCATTTTGTCACTTTTTGTGCTTGAAAGTTTTAGTCTTTTTCTCCAATTTTGAATTCAAATTTAGAATAGTCTATGGAATATTTTGCTACATGATAGGAATGTTTGGAGGGCGAACCCAACTTTGATGCTTTGAAAGGCAATTTTATTGGAGGTAGTCAGTTTTTAGGCATTAACAATGATGTCATATAGTGGAATTTTATTGTAAAAGTATTAGGGATGTCATGGGTATTTCTATGGCTTCCATTATTTGTAATTTTTTTGAGGATGCAAGGTCTATGGATGGTGCAGGGGCTGATGTTCCCACCTCATTTATTCCTTTACAATCAAGAAATGAAGTTTACACTCAAACACCAATTGCTAGAAAGGTTGTAATTGTTGGTATCTTTGCTTGTATAATGTAGGTCACCAATGCAAAGCCTTCGAAGAATCCCAGTTTTGACATAGATATCTAAGTATATATATATATATATATATATATATATATATATATATATATATATATATATATATATATATATATATATATAATGTCTAACTCCAACCATCAAGTGGGTGCAATGGTTGGGTATGTCACTTATAGAGGCAACATCTCATGTTAGAAACACTGGCAATTTTTTTTAAAGATAGAAGATTATGCAATGAAATGCTCACGACCTATGGATGTATGTTATAAAGAACTCATGGGTAACATATCCTTATTTCACTTCTTATCTCCAACCTAGAACATGGAATACTAGTTGGTATGCTTTGTTGTGATCATTAGGTCCTATGTTTGAACCCTAAAAACACCTTTTTACCTCATGTCAATCAATAGTCATCTAAATAACTTAACGAATGGGTAATGTGCCTTATACCTCCAAATGTATCAGTGGTGGAATGATTGGTACTACTCATGGCATGGCTAAGATCATGGGTTTGAGTTTTTTAGACACTAACCTCTCTTTATCGCACTGCTTAAGAAGGTGTTTGTTATGGAGGATTCATTTTCCTTCTCAAAGGCATTGATAGGGTGTCTGGCTATGGGAGAAAAATCTAAGGCACTACGTAAGATGCCCAAGGTCGATCCCTATAAGTTGTGAAGTTCTCAAATAATTCATATATATATATATTGTATGTGTGTATGTGTGTGTATGTGTGTGTATGTGTATGTATGTATGTATATGAAGTCATCCTACTAATCAAATCAATCTAGTGGCAACTTCTAATTCACCAATTAGAAGCACAAGTTGTGAAGGTATAGGTTGTGGTAGAAACAAATCCAATTCTTTGATAGATTGAACATGAAAAGAAATTAAAAAGCTAAAATTTTATTACCTTATTAAATATTAGATTTGTAAATATATAAATACATACAATGGTATGTATCTTGGATGTCTTGAGAGACTATTTATACTTCATATTCAACTCTAACTGTTTAGCTTCTCTCAACCTTTCACGAGGTGTAAAAATTGTAATATCTAACATCAAATAATTATAAAATAAGATAATAATTATCTTCCCCTTATTAAATTATTTGTTATAACAAATATTTAAAGGTGTCGATCACGACCAAAAATGCATCATTACAAAAACAAATACTACCTCCCCTTAATTTTGAGGGTGGTAAAATGAAATTGTGGTTTGGCTCTGACATTGGCTCTAAATATGAATCTAGCTTTAGCTCTAGTTATGGCTCTTTCCAGCACTCATTTGAAATCTTCCATTGGATGTTTTAATGTAGGATCTATCATTATAGTCTTTCCAAGCATAGCTTAGATCATATTTATAAATTTTGATACATAAATAATATATCTCTTATTTTTAAGCCTCCTTATAGAATCCCAAGATTACATTGCTCCATGAGAAAACCATCATTGTGGTCTCTTTCAACCTCAAATCTTCATCTTATCCTTTCTCTCTTCTCAGGACAAAACCTTCTCTTGTAAAACCTATTCAATTTTTTTTTTCATTCTATTCCATTCTATCACATTCATCCATCCACAATCAACATATATTTTGTTGGACATTTTATCTTTGTTCTAATAATGTTTTTGAGAGTGGACATTTCCACCACACATCTCATAGAGATACAAGTCCCAACACTTAGTTGTAAAATTTTTGGGTCATCCATAATGACTGCTACAAACTATTATAGTAGTTTCATCTTTTGCAAAGGTTTCTCTTTTCACAAATTTGGTTTTGCCACTTTATATTTGATCGTCATAACCAAGGCCTTCATTCTTTGGCTTTATGATATTTTTTGTACCTTACCCATTCCTCCCCAATCATGTGCCATTATAATCCATTCTTTTTATTAATTTTGAGTTAGTACTTTGGTGTGTTTTTGTTGGCAGTTTTGTCACTTTGCCACATTGAATTTTGTTTAAAATTTGATTGTAATTTTTTTGATAAAATGACTGAGGGAAGATGCTATAGTTTTTGCCATCTATTTCACTATAATTTTTATTGCTTTTCTCGTTTTTAAAAAATATTGTTGTAAAAATAAAATGGAAGCATTGAGTAGAATGCAATGTAAGAATGTGCTAAAGACCGCTTTAGGAGAGAAAAACATCGACAGGAAAATCAATTTAAAAGAAAAAGTGCCCGAAAAATGAAGGAACAAACTAGTTTCTCCCCTGGTGAAAGGTGAAAGTCCTTTGTGCCTCTTTTAGAGGTGAAGCACAACAAAAGAAGTGTTTTTGCCCCAGTAGAAACCATAGATCGTAAAAAAGAAGAAATTTAAAAGAAAGAGGGGAAACAAATTAGTTTTGCCCCAATTGAATTTTTGCCCCTCTTAGAGGTAAAACATAATCAAATTTAGTGACTTCGCCAAGCAAAAGCATAGGGGCAAAAATCATAAGTTTTAAGCAAAGGGGTGAAAATCGTAAGTATAAAATGGAGTAGAGTGCTTTCGCCCCAAGCGAGGGGAAAAAATCATTGTCGCCTCTCTTTGGGGCGAAAATACAAGATTAAACATGTTCAAGGAAAATGAAAGGATTAACATCGTGGGGCCCTCTTTCAATTCATTTGGTGTTTTCGCCCATGATGGGGAAAAATAATAAATAGTGCTTTATGCGAATCTTAGGGTGTAGTCAAAGTCAAAGATGCCCTTGTTGAGAGGCGCCATGTAGTTTGGCCTCTTTAGGGGGCAAATGAATATTTTTAAATGAGTTTCAGACGAAATAAAGTTACAACGGGCACTCATCCTAAAGCAAAGTAGTTAAAGTCAATATCGCCTCCCAGATGGGGTGAAAATCCCTGTCGCCTTCCTCTGGGATAAAATAAATTAATTTTACTATTATTTAAAATTACAAACGTAATTTCCATCCTTGTTAATGATGAAATTAAAATACAGATAAAAATGAAATTGTTTTCTTTTGGACAAGAGAGGGTTATAAGGATCTACTTGTTGTGGTGCAGTGGTAAATGCCCTGGGTGCTGGTAGAGGCCGACTCAGGTTCCATTCCCCTTGTCTCCATCATGTAGATATATGGTATAGTTAGGAATGTTTGATGTACTGGTAGAGGCCGACAAGGCTCCATTCCTCCTATGCCCAACCTGTTGAAAGTGGCACCTCGAAAGGGGTGTTTTCCACTATAAATTAGTTTACCCAGGTGTTGTAGGTGAGTTGGAGAGGAGAGGGCAATCCTCCAAGGGAGGTCCCAGGTTCGAATCTCCACCCTACCAAAAAGCTGAATTGGGTACCCAAAATCCAATTGATAATGTTGATGCGAGGCGGGCTGGGTGCGACTCTCGGGTGACTTTGATGGTATAGAACCCCCTATTCATGGTCTCTTAGACCAAGGCGGCCCCGTAAGGGGTTTTTCGCTTACAAAAAAAAAAGGGTTATAAGAGGAAGAAACATGAGGGGCGAAATCACCAAGACATCAATTAGAAGCTGAACAACGTTGTTGTTGTCGCCCATTATGGCGCCAAAAAGGCTTTTTACCTTATTTTTGGGTGAAATCGATTCCTTTGCATTTATTCTCAAGAGCGTTGATTCCCAAGGCACTAATTTTGTATATTCTCTCAGGAAGGGTCAAGGAAGGATAAAATTTAATTTTCCAAGCAATGCAAGTAGCATTTCAAGGATTTTTGCTTTGAATTTGCAAGATCATATATCATTATGGTTCATTTCCAATGCACCACCCATTGACCTTGCTGTTTCTAAAGATAAATTTAATGCTCAGTGGACTTCTTTGGCAAAGGTAGAGTACTAAGGCACAAGGGTGAAGCGAATTCAATGACCAAGTTCTTGATTTTTAGGTGATTTCATTGCGTCCCAATGTATTGATGCTCAAGGCTGCTTTCCATGCCGAATTCCCATGTGATTCTCCCACCAAAGTTAGATCATGGTTTCCATGAAGAATATTTTAACCAAAACCTCATTGATGCTGAGGAGGAAATTATTATCATTGGTTTTTGATCTAACAACATTTTTTTTGTAAGTGAATTAAATGAAATAGGCACAACCCTCTATAAATACTAGTCATTTTAATGTAAGAAAGGAGGATGGACACTCTACAGAAAAAACTTCAAGTTTCTACGTCAATAGAAAGACTTCAGCTTCTGGTTTTGTGAATAGCATTGAATTTGATGATCTTCTATATGTTATTTTTGATTATATTCATCTCCGTTATTTGTAGTGTTTAAATTTTGTATTTGAACTTAATCTCTGTGGGTGAGGGAGTGAATACTGAGGTACACTTTTGAAGTTGTCATTGCAATACTGTAAGTAGTTTCTGTGTTTTATTTCTATTGTATGCTAATCACTACTTGATCTAAATTTTGGCTGTTAGTCTATCCCCATCCTACACTTTCGGCTTATAGCCATATTTCCCTATGTTATTTCTTGTTACCCTAAGTTTTAAACTGGAGTACATTAGAAAGGGATCCAGCCCTCTTTGGAGATTGGACCGAAGGACATTTCTCTTCTTCGGCCTTTCAACGTTGGCCGAGTCTAGGTTGCACAAAACATAGATTTTGTAACTAGGTAGATTCGTGACCAAAACTTTTTGGCACACTCGGTGGGACTAATAATCTCATTACCGATGGGACTAATAATCTCAGTAGTTTAAGAGAGCCCGAGTTGGTGAATCTCTGGCTTGCATTTATCTAGTAAAATTACCGTCGATGCCAATAATTTTTGGCATGCCTAGTGGGATTCTCAAAAGGCTTCACTTTCAACAGTATTGAGGTTTGATGTTCACCTTTATATTGTATGATTAGAATATCTGGCGACTAAAATCTACCCAGAAGCCTTCGAACGTGAAGTGAGCGAAAGCTTTCTTCATGATCACAAGATTGAAGGCCAAAAATCTAGAAGACCCTATTGAGTTTTATGAACTTGACACCCAAGTACTAGGGGAACACCCTAGGTTAGTTACTCCAACTATCCCATCAAGTGTAACATCTTCATAGTTAACTGGTGTGTTTTCTATTCCTTCAAGTCCTTCTAGTATAGCTACTAGTTTTCCACCTCCTCAACCACACACACTAGTCCACATGGCTCAAAATCCACCACCACATCCACCAAGGTAGTTTCCAGCATAAAACCACTCTAGACCTCTAAATATGCCATCTCAAAACATAATCCCACAAGCAGTAATGAAGGTTTTTACAACTTATGATGGTACGGGAAAGACGATCTATGAGCATGTTCAAGATGTAGTTGCGTTGGAAAAAATTCACGGCATCGTAAATGAGGATATAATGGTAAGATTGCTTGTTATTTCTCTCCTAGGAAAATTGCTTTACTGGTATCGATAATTACAACCTGCAAGCATTACCACCTGGGACCAATTGGTTAAACTGCTAATCAAAGGGTTTAATAAACAAGTGGATCCCTTCTCCCTACTGCATTAGTTCACTACTATCTAGAGGTATCCATAGGAGGAAATCGTAGAATTGAATGTCAATTTTGATCGAACTTGGCATAGAGTTCTGATGATATCCGACCAACTTTTGAACAAACAATATTTTACTACCTCTAAGATTTCAAATCTGACATCAGTATGGCCATCCACAGTCCAATTCCAATACATTTTCTAATATGTATTCTACGTCACAAAATGCTGAAGCTGATCTGATTGCTATCGGTAAGCTTCTGCCAAAAATGACCATACCTATTTTCCCTGATCTTCTATAGTATTTGTATGCTAATGCATCTTCTCAGCCTTTGCCCATGTCACCCATGTATCCAATTCCCTAATGGAATCTGAGCACATCCTAAACCACGGTGACAATTCCTGTTCCTCAACTCCCTGCTCCAACTATTCTGCAATTAACAGCCCCACTTCAATTCCTAACACTACCATCTCCACCTGTTCCATTACCATTACCAGCTCCCCCAACATCCTCAAACACTGATCTACAAGATAGAGTGTTGAAAGAGTTGCAATTCATGAATTCAGCCATACGGGCAATGGGTAACAAAATTACGATGATAAAAAAAAATAGGCTAAAAGTAATTTCAGACCAAGGATATTTCCACCACCACTGATCACCAAAGAATAAGAAGTTGCTCATAGAAAATATCTTGAAAGGGGTACTACGTGCTTGCAAATGAGGAATTTGGCCCATTAGAGAGAACATTATGGTGTTCTACTTGTAATGAATCACATGGCGAAGACACCTGCATGGTTCATTTGAACTATGTGCAAACACTGGCGGATAAGTCTTCTAATGGTCAAATCAACATGATCACAAAAGCTGATCATAACTTTATGGTACCATATGTTGAACAAGTTTTAGTTCTCACGAGAGCTAGAAAAAATCCTGTTACTATAGATCCTACTAAAATGTAGCCATTGAAGGTACTTGTTGAACAAAAGGTGCAGAATGAAAAGAAGCAATCTCAACCAAAAATTCTTGCATCAGCACTTAAGGTAGATGAACCTATATTATTGAAAGATATTTTACCTACATCAGTGAAGGATAGATTGCAAGCAAAACCATCAACTTCGTAACCTTCGATTGCATAAGCGCAAACAAAAATGAAAGAGCAGGCGAAGGAGAGGCTCAAATACCCGTCCTTGACCAAGTGTTAGAGGGTAGAAGCTACACAGCAATACCGAGCCAAGTACAAAGCTGATAGTGAAGGAAGGGAGTCCAATGCATAGTCATACAATATTGTTGAAGAACTAAAGAGGATACCCACCAAGGTGAGCCTCTATGATGCACTACAACTGCTTGGACAAGTTGACCTGTTGTAAGAATCGTTGAAATTTGTGAAGGATAAGAGGAAAAACCCTGCACAGACAGTGCTAGCTCAAATATTACCCACTTTTGCCATGGGAAAAAATAGACCTCCCCCGTTCTATCTATCTTTAAGTATGGAGGGTTGGATAGTACACAGTTGTATGATTGATTTTGATGCAATGACAACTGTCATGCCAAAGGTAGTTTACAAAATCATGGGAATGGAATATACAAGAAGTAGCCTAGGCATCTTGTAGTTGGATGGTACTCATGTCAAAACAGTGGGGTGATCAAAGATATCTTGATTGTCTTGCACAACATGCCCCAAATTACTGTCATTCAAGAAGCTTTTGTGGTATATTTGGAGCCATACTTCAACATGTGCCTATCGAGGTTATTCATAGCCAAATTAGGAGGCTACTTGTATCTGGAATATTCTCACTTGGACATTCTATTCAAAGGGAGAATAATATGGATCTACAATGAGAAACCCTCCTCGTATCATATTGAAAGGATTGAAGAAGAAAAAGTTATAGATTCGATCAACATGGTGACTGAAGAACTAGAGGATATGGACCTAATGGAGGAAGCTCTAGGTGAGCTTCGGTTAGAAGATGAATTTTCAATGCTTGATTTCATCACAATGATGGAAACTGAAATCAACTATTACACCATTACTAAGCCTGAGAAGGTTGAAGCGAAGGTGTCTGACGATCTAGGTTCTATCCTTGATAAATTGCGGAAGATATACTTTAACAGTGCTTGATGCAAGAATGGTGTTAAAGCTAGAGTAGTCTTTATCTCTCCTTATGGAATTCATAAGATATATTCATACCGATTGACTTGGAGTTGTACGAGCAATGCCACCGAGTACGAAGCACTATGCTTAGGCCTAAAGAAAGCAAAGAAACTCGAGATCAAACAACTGTAGATTTTTTGATATTTTGAGTTAATTGTCAACCAGGTGACCAACAAGTGCATTTTGAAGTAGCACTACCTAAAGGTGTACTACAACAAGGTATGGGATCTATTTGAGTCATTTATCGCATTGAATGTTTAAGCGGTTTCATAAGAAAAAAATAAACATGTAGATCTCCTGGTATCCCTTGGTGCGAATTTCTCTCCTATTTGAAGAACACAAGCTTATACTGAGAGAGGGGGTGAACAGTATAAGACCTCTTTTTACTTTTTCCTTTATACTTCAAAATAGTAAAGCAATATACCCAAAGCAATATCAAAGCAATGCACAATATCATCCACAAAGTGACACCAATTTTAACGTGGTTCACCCAAAATGGTTGGGCTACGTCCACAAAACTTTTCTCTAAAAGTTATCTCAAAGTTCTTTGGGAATCCTTCCCAATTACAATGTTTATGAGCCTCGGCCCAAAGGAGATACCTTCCCCCAATCAGAATTTATGAGCCTCTGCTCAAAGGAGATACCTTCCCCTCTGCTCTGGAAATGATCCCTCGGGAAGATCAACTGCCTCTACCTCTTGCCGGCACGTGGAACTCCTTTCCACCGAAGACCTCCTATCCTCAATGCTTAGCCTAAGAGACCTCTGCCTTCTATGATCACGTCCACAGTAGCTCAACAACCTGTACCAAACATAGTCAGTCGGTCTAGTACAAGTCTTCCTCTGTCTGTCAGATCTGTCCAATGCTTGAACAAATCAATCCTCTGCACACAAGCCTTCTCAAAGACTTGCCAAATCTATCCTCAGGTTCTTCTCAAAGAACCAGTGCACCTCTGTCCTCAAGTTCTCTGATAGAACTATCAAACTCAGCTCACAAGTCCTCTGCTAGGACCTGTCCAAATCTGCTCACAAGTCCCCATCGAACCTATCCAAAACTGCTCACAAGTCCCCACTAGAACTGTCCAAGACTGCTCACAAGTCCCCACTGGAACCTGTCCAAAACTCAGCAAGCTCACCAAGAAAAAAAACTTTCTTAGTAGGAAATCACAAGGTGAATTGTTAGAGACCCAATGTGATTTGTCAAACTCATAGAAGCATAAAGAGAATTGTTAGAGACTCAATATGTTCTATACTCAACTCCCAATCTCAAAACTCAACTCAAATCAACTCGGCTCAAACTCAATCTCAAATCTGAAAACTCAACTCAATATCTGAAATGGATAGGATAGAATGCTTTCTTTCAAGAACATGAAACCCCAACAATTGCCAACTATGCAAAGAATCACATAACAATGATACTCATGTTCTTTTCACCATCAATTAGGGCTTCAACAACAATGCTCATCAAACAAGGTTCAATCAACACCATTCAACTCAAAACACAACCTTGAAGCATTTCACAATCAACATCTAGAAAAGGAAACAAGTAGAACTCCTTTTCTCTCCAATATTGTTTGAACAAAAAGCATCCACCAACTCAAATCACAATAGCACAAAACAACTTTTCAAATCATCAACAAAGGAGTAAGCCCAACACTTTAACCAAGTAAAGAATAGCTTGATTATTACCAATTTAATGAAAGCAAATGTCAATCTCAAAGCTGCCCACTTAAGGTTTCACAACTTCACACAAGAAGCAATTTTAACCTTAAAACATCATGCTTTCATTTCCATAATCAACCAAAAGCACTCTCAACATTACAAGAAAAATTTATCCCTTATACACCTTATTTCTCCCTTATAGTCTTATCAAAAATAAAATTTATCTCTCATAAGAATGCAATAAGATATTTCAAACAACACCTTCAAAAGAATCTTTTATCAAAATAAAACAAGCTTTAAACTCCTTATAACTCCTAAGCTGTTTTGCCCTCTAATAAACTTCCTCCATCCGCAAAATACACTTAGCAAAAATTAATTTCGAAAATACCTTGGCCAACATCAAAAATCGTGCTATGGAGAAATTGCGCACGAATTCTAACACCACCCGCTGCGTCCACTTCACGATGAAAAACCCTTTCGCGTTATTCGAACGTGGAACCTCCCGTTCGGGTAGCGCGCCAACAACCTAGCCGCTACCGGTGCGCCAAAGGCGCCCGGTGAGGTTTAAACCTCACGTTGTTAGCCTTGTTCCTTCTATGCCAGGGATTAAATAAAACAATAGTGCCTCCCTTTCTTCTGACGTGAACACGAAGACGAAAACCTTACGATGGATTTATGACAAATGGCGAGTACAAAAAAATGAACAGCGGATTCACGAAAACGGCGAAGACACAGTCGAACAACAGGTTTACAAAAATGGCGAAGACACAATCGGAGAAGAAATCCGAACAGCGGATCACGAAATCACAGTGAGCAACTCTTTTCAAAATACGGATGGGATAATTCTTGATTTTCATTGAGGGAGATTTATATGCATTTTTACCATAAGCTCTTGACGTCGGCGAGGAGTTTAACACGTCGGCGGAGGTCTTGGCTAGCGCCCACAATCTTAAAACATAGCGCCATGGGTTAGGAGAACCCATTGCAAACAATAATTTAATATTTATTTAAAAATAATTAAAGGGAACCTTAACAAGGTTTTTAATTATTTAAATAAATACTTCCTCCTGGACCCAAATGCATTAAACTAATGCATCCACCTGTAATCTTTAAACCTGCCAACTTGGGGTTTACAAAAGACCTTTGAAGCTGTCATGCCGTAACCTTCATCAAAACAAATTATTTGACATCAAATCAAATTCCTTCAAGAGCTTCTTGACATCAATGACAACTTATACACTTGAGCAAAGGCAATGTACCCAAAGTACCCAAAATTGCCAACAATCTCCCCCTTTGTCATTGATGGCAAACCTTTACTGAAAACACTTCTCAAGAGCCAAAGCTGAAACCAACTGTGCTAACAACTGACCAATTGTGCCCACAAGCGAGAATCTTCCTTTGAAGTTTTGCTCCCCATGACTTGAAGCTCTCCTCTTCACTTTGAAGCTCTCCCCCTTACTCATATCTCTCCCCCTTTGTCATCAATGGCAAAGGGTCACCTTTGGGGCTCGGGACTAAGAATGAGCCTCTTAGCTTAGTCCCTCCCCCACCTCCTGATGAGGTGATTAATTTTGGGGTGGGAGTAAAACTCCCATTAGGCACTGATCATCATCAGTGTCTATAACTTCCTTGTCGGGCCTTCTCTTGAACTCTTTGTCCATATTCCTATTCTTGTCACTGTTCTTGTTCTTGTTCTCATCCCTGTTCTTGTCCATGCCTTGATCCTTGGACCTGATCATGCCATTATTCCTATTCTTGTATTCTAGAATTTTAGCTCTACACTGTCTGATTATGTGACCTTCATTGTTGCACTTGAAACACTTGACGATGTTGTTTCTCTGAGGTAAACCTGATCTTTGAATCCACCAGTTCTGACCAAACCTGTTCTGACCAAACCTGTTCTGATCAAACCTGTTCCTGTTATTTGCCTTGCAATAAATTGCCTTGTGCCCAAACTGTTGACAAGAGTAGCAATACCCTTGAAAGAAACTAGCACTTCTGAAATTGTCATTTACCTTCTTCACTTGAGCCATGCAATGTGAAGCCATGTGACCAAACCTGTGACAAGCAAAACATCTGCCTTGAAACTTTCCTTTATTTGACCTCTTAGGTTCGAAAACTTCTTCTTCTCATTCTGAATTCTATTTTCTATTTCTGTGCATCTATCATTCAAGGACTCCTTTTCTGAAGTACTTTCCTCATCAGAACTCTCTTCCTTTTGGAGTCTCTTACTAGACTCTCCAACTTGTTCCTTGTGTGGCTTAACAAAACCAAGGCCTATTTTATCTGTTGTCTTTCTTTGACCTTTGATGAGTGACTTAACCTTTTTGGAGCTATCTTGAAACACTGTAAAGCTTATCCTTGTACTCTTTAGTTTCCTCTTTCAAAGAAGCCATTTTCTGTTCTAACTCACTATACTCAAGAACCTTAGACTCTAACTCATCCTTGAGTTCTTGTGTCTTAGCTATAGAGAAGTCAAGACTTTCTATAAGATCATCTCTCTCCATACAACATTCATCTAACTTATCCTTGAGTCTAGCATTCTTCTTTCTTTCCTTTTTCAAAGCACTAAGAGCACTAATAAGTTCACCTTCAAGATCTACTTCACCTTCCTCTATATCTTCCTCTATTTGTTTGCTTTTTGAATCATCAAAGCCTTTTTCAGATTTCTTATCACTAGAGGTGCTACCCTTTTCAAAAACCATACATGCATCTTCCTTATAGTTTTCTGAAGCATCCTCATACATACTAGAAACCAAATCATTATTTGTGCAATCATCCTCAAGGTGACCAAAGTTTCCACATCTAAGACATTTCATGATAATGAATCTATGTTTCGGTTCTTCCTCTTTTTTGATATGAACAACATCTCATTTTCATCATCACTTGAAGAACTTTCACTATCACTACTAGAACACTTACTTGCTTTGTCTAGGTAGAAACTCTTCTTGTGCTTGTGAGAATACCTCTTTCCTTGATTGTTGTGCTCATCTTTGTTCTTCCTGTGATGCTTGTGCTTTTCAGAATCCTTGCTCTTAGAATCCTGTTTATCTTCATCACTTTCATTCTTGGGAACAGTACGATCGGTAGCATAATGACCAAACTTTCCACAATTGAAACATCTTATATTTTTCATACTTTTGTGCTTTCTAGAGAACTTGCCTTTCTTGTTGTAATATGCCTCTTCATCACTAGAAGACTCATCACTATCTTGAAGTCGTTTACCCTTGGATTTCTTGGTAGCCTTGAAAGTCGCCTCTTTCTTGACATCAACCTTCACTTGAGTTCTCAACTCAAATGCTGCAAGTATACTATGGAGCTCATCCTTTTTCAACTTATCCAAATCTTTAGCTTCCTCAATAGCAGAAATATTTTCACTAAATCTATTAGGAAGAGATCTTAAAATCTTATCACAAACATCATTTTCAGCAAGCTCAAGACCTAAGTCTTTCATGGAGTTAACAACCTCATCCATACGAAGCATGTAGTCACTAATATTTTCATCATCATTCATCTTGAGTTGTTCAAACATACCTTTGAAGTGTCTCAACTTGGCCTTTCTGACATTTGTATCACCTGTATGAACCACCTTCAACTGTTTCCACATTTCACTAGTTGTCTTGCAGTGAATCACTTTGGTGAGATCTGCTTTCTGTAAGCCTTTCGGGATTGCATTCATTGCTTTTGAATTGTTGTGATGTAGGAGCCTTTCTTCTTTAGTATTAGGACCATGTTCAGGAATAGTGTACTCATCTTCAATCACTTCCCAAACCTCATTCCCAAGTGCCATTAGATGAACCTTCATCCTTGCACTCCAAAGACCAAAATCGACCCATCAAGAATAGGTGTTGCATTGCCACTTGAATGATCCATTGTGTTCTTTACTAGCTTTTCCTTCAAGTTGTTAAACTTTTCGAAGGCACCGGCTCTGATACCAATTGAAGAACACAAGCTTATACTGAGAGGGGGGTGAACAGTATAAGACCTCTTTTTACTTTTTCCTTTATACTTCAAAATAGTAAAGCAATATACCCAAAGCAATATCAAAGCAATGCACAATATCATCCACAAAGTGACACCAATTTTAACGTGGTTCACCCAAAATGGCTGGGCTACGTCCACAAAACTTTTCTCTAAAAGTTATCTCAAAGTTCTTTGGGAATCCTTCCCAATTACAATGTTTATGAGCCTCGGCCCAAAGGAGATACCTTCCCCCAATCAGAATTTATGAGCCTCTGCTCAAAGGAGATACCTTCCCCTCTGCTCTAGAAATGATCCCTCAGAAGATCAACTGCCTCTACCTCTTGCCAGCACGTGGAACTCCTTTCCACCGAAGACCTCCTATCCTCAATGCTTAGCCTAAGAGACCTCTGCCTTCTATGATCACGTCCACAGCAGCTCAGCAACCTGTACCAAACACAGTCAGTCGGTCTAGTACAAGTCTTCCTCTATCTGTCAGATCTATCCAATGCTTGAACAAATCAATCCTCTGCACACAAGCCTTCTCAAAGACTTGCCAAATCTATCCTCAGGTTCTTCTCAAAGAACCAGTGCACCTCTGTCCTCAAGTTCTCTGATAGAACTATCAAACTCAGCTCACAAGTCCTCTGCTAGGACCTGTCCAAATCTGCTCACAAGTCCCCATCGAAACCTATCCAAAACTCACAAGTCCCCATCGAAACCTGTCCAAGACTGCTCACAAGTCCCCACCGAAACCTGTCCAAAACTCAACAAGCTCACCAAGAAAAAAAACTTTCTTAGTAGGAAATCACAAGGTGAATTGTTAGAGACCCAATGTGATTTGTCAAACTCATAGAAGCATAAAGAGAATTGTTAGAGACTCAATATGTTCTATACTCAACTCCCAATCTCAAAACTCAACTCAAATCAACTCAGCTCAAACTCAATCTCAAATCTGAAAACTCAACTCAATATCTGAAATGGATAGGATAGAATGCTTTCTTTCAAGAACATGAAACCCCAACAATTGCCAACTATGCAAAGAATCACATAACAATGATACTCATGTTCTTTTCACCATCAATTAGGGCTTCAACAACAATGCTCATCAAACAAGGTTCAATCAACACCATTCAACTCAAAACACAACCTTGAAGCATTTCACAATCAACATGAGAAAAGGAAACAAGTAGAACTCCTTTTCTCTCCAATATTGTTTGAACAAAAAGCATCCACCAACTCAAATCACAATAGCACAAAACAACTTTTCAAATCATCAACAAAGGAGTAAGCCCAACACTTTAACCAAGTAAAGAATAGCTTGATTATTACCAATTTAATGAAAGCAAATGTCAATCTCAAAGCTGCCCACTTAAGGTTTCACAACTTCACACAAGAAGCAATTTTAACCTTAAAACATCATGCTTTCATTTCCATAATCAACCAAAAGCACTCTCAACATTACAAGAAAAATTTATCCCTTATACACCTTATTTCTCCCTTATAGTCTTATCAAAAATAAAATTTATCTCTCATAAGAATGCAATAAGATATTTCAAACAACACCTTCAAAAGAATATTTTATCAAAATAAAACAAGCTTTAAACTCCTTATAACTCCTAAGCTGTTTTGCCCTCTAATAAACTTCCTCCATCCGCAAAATACACTTAGCAAAAATTAATTTCGAAAATACCTTGGCCAACATCAAAAATCGTGCTATGGAGAAATTGCGCACGAATTCTAACACCACCCGCTGCGTCCACTTCACGATGAAAAACCCTTTCGCGTTATTCGAACGCGGAACCTCCCGTTCGGGTAGCGCGCCAATAGCCTAGCCGCTACCGGTGCGCCAAAGGCACCCGGTGAGGTTTAAACCTCACGTTGTTAGCCTTGTTCCTTCTACGCCAGGGATTAAATAAAACAACAGTGCCTCCCTTTCTTCTGACGCGAACACGAAGACGAAAACCTTACGATGGATTTACGACAAACGGCGAGTACAAAAAAATGAACAGCGGATTCACGAAAACGGCGAAGACACAGTCGAACAAGGTTTACGAAAACGGCGAAGACACAATCGGAGAAGAAATCCGAACAGCGGATCACGAAATCACAGTGAGCAACTCTTTTCAAAATACGGATGGGATAATTCTTGATTTTCATTGAGGGAGATTTATATGCATTTTTACCATAAGCTCTTGACGTCGGCGAGGAGTTTAACACGTCGACGGAGGTCTTGGCTAGCGCCCACAATCTTAAAACATAGCGCCATGGGTTAGGAGAACCCATTGCAAACAATAATTTAATATTTATTTAAAAATAATTAAAGGGAACCTTAACAAGGTTTTTAATTATTTAAATAAATACTTCCTCCTGGACCCAAATGCATTAAACTAATGCATCCACCTGTAATCTTTAAACACGCCAACTTGGGGTTTACAAAAGATCTTTGAAACTGTCATGCCGTAACCTTCATCAAAACAAATTATTTGACATCAAATCAAATTCCTTCAAGAGCTTCTTGACATCAATGACAACTTATACACTTGAGCAAAGGCAATGTACCCAAAGTACCCAAAATTGCCAACACTATTGAGCATGTAGTAAGAAAGCCTAAGACTGTAAGGTTAATCTATAGACCTTCAGTCCCTGAAAAAAATATCTATTGGTAATTTTTTAACAATGATGAGCAGATTGTAAATTTTTTGATTAAAGAATCTTGTAGTGTGGAGGGAAGGACGTTGGATGAAGATGAAGCTGAAGGTTTAATATAGCTCAAAAATAATCACATCCTAAAAGGATTGATTACTCTTAAGAGCCTCTTTGATCAGAGCAAAGAAGCATAGAATCAAAGTGGATGAGAAAGAGTACACTAATTTGAAGTTGGAACCTGATAAATTGATCAAAGTCGGGACAGATTGCTCTCTAGAGGAGCTCAAAAAAATTAAAGAGTTATGTTTTGAGTTCCTAGATATTGTTGCTTGGAGCTATCATGATCTTAAAGGCTACAACAAAGATGTGATCCAACATACCATCAAGTTACAGGAAGGGGTAAAACCTTTTAGACAAAAGCAACTACCTGTTAATCCAAAGATTGAGGTACTAATGAAGGCAAAGTTGCTAAAGATGCTGGATGCAAAAATCATATATCCTATTAAGCATTCAACCTGGGTGGAAAATATGGTCCCATTGCGGAAGAAGAATGAAGATATTCACTTGTGCATGGATTTCCATAATTTGAATCAGGCGTCATTAAAGGACAATTATCCTTTACCACAAATCGACTAGATCTTTCATGTAGTTGTCGGAGCACAAATATTCTCACTACTGGATGGTTTCTTAGGCTATAACCAAATTTGGGTAAAAGACAAGGACCAGCACAAAATGACGTTCACTCCCAAGTGGGGCACCTTTGCCTACCAACGAATGCCTTTCGGTCTATCAAATGCTAGTGCTACCTTCCAGAGAGCAATGGATGTAGCCTTCGATGAGTTGTTGAATTGCATTATTGTGATATATCTAGATGATATGACTATTTTTTCACATGACAGGAAAGAGCATGGTTCTCACCTGAGACAAGTTTTTGAGAAATGTTGCGAGTTTGGAATTTCTATCAACCCCAAGAAGTCAATTTTTACTGTTAAAGAGGGTAAACTCCTAGGCTATGTGATTTCGAAGGATGGGTTAGCCATTGATCCTGCCAGAGCTGCAGCTCTCTTGAAGTTGCCACTACCAGCCAACAAGAAGGAACTACAATTATTTTTTGATCAAATTAAATTTATTTGAAATTTCATTGCAGACTTCGCTTAAATCGTGAAACTGATGACTAAGCTCCTTAAGAAAATATAGATTTTAAGTGGACAAAGCAGAGAAAACGAGCTTTCTAGGAGATCAAATAAAGAATTTTCCAAGCTCCTGTCATGATCAATCTAGATTACTCAAAGGATTTTATCCTTTACGCTGTGGTGAGCAAGAAAGCTATGCAGCTATGCTCATACAAAAGAGAGATAATATAGATGAACAACCAATTGCTTTACTAAGCCAAGTCATCCAACCGCATGAGAAGTATAATTTTGTTGAGAAGCAAGTCTATGCGGTTATAAAATCTCTAAAGAAATTTTGGCACTTTGTTTCACATAGAAAGACAATTGTTTATGCCATTCATCCAAATGTTAGAATTTTTATTATTCAGGGTAAAATTGATGATAAGAGATCCAATTGGGTTTCCAAAATCCAAGAGTTTGATGTAGATATTCAGCCAACTAAGCTAGTTTGTGGTCGAGCACTCTACCAAGAGCTTGCCAAAAGTGCCACTTCTCAATCAGTTGATCTCAAGTCTAACAATACACTAAGTGAGAGTAATCTTACTAATCAAGATTTAGTTCGTCATGACTGGATAGAGGACCTCATTGAATATTTAACTCTGGGAGATGTCCATCACACTTCAACTCCTCACAAAGAAGGAGATTCAGACTGCAAGCCCTCAAGTATGAGTTGTTGCCAAGCAGCTTGTTCCACAAAAATATTGACAGAGAAATAGAGGATTCTAGAGGAGTTTCACTCCAGTATATCAGGCGGACATTATGCAGGAAGGCCCATGGCGATTAAGATCATCAGAGCAGTCTATTTTTAGCCTACTCTTTTCTTAGACGCATTCAAAGTTAGTCAAAACTATGACAGCTGCTAGAGATATGTTGGTAGAAGTAAGAAGGTATCTTTACCCCTTCATTCCATACAAGTTGAAGCACCATTTAAAAAATGGGGTTTAGACTTTATCAGGGTTATTGATCCCAATTATTTTGCCCAACACAAGTATATTATGACTGCAACAGACTATTTCACCACATGGGCAAAGGCTATTCTGACGAAGAAGGCAAATCAGACCAAAGTTATCTCATTTTTGAAGGGATTAATTACCGCTTTGGCATCCTAGATGCAATTATGACAGATAATGGGTCCTCCGACGCTAAAATAAATGAATTTGTAAGTATGGAATTTATCTGAAATTATCTTCTAACTACTACCCATAGGGGAACAGTTTGGCCGAATCTACAAATAAGAACCTGTTGAGAATTTTAAAGAGAATACTTGAAGACAACAAGAAGTGTTAGCATCTACTGCTAAACCAAGCCTTGTGGTCATATCACATCTCGATCAAGAAATCAATTAAGACTTCCCCTCATTCTCTAGTATACGATAAGGAGGCAGTTCTGCTTATACATATTGAGTTACTTGTCCTTCGAACCTTGCATATGCTTGATGATGAGAATGATGAATTTGAACCTATGAGCACTAGACTAGCACAACTCCTACAATTAGAAGAAGAAAGAGAGAAGGTATACAATGCTTTCATGGAACATGCTAGGATGACACAGAAATGGTTCGACAAAAAGACATCTAAAAGGACATTTAAAGTCGGTGATCTGGTGCTAAAATAGAACGCAGATAAAGCAAAACCTGGCAAGCACCATAAGTTCAAAGCTATATGGGAAGGTCCGTTCCAAATTTTGAGGGTGAATTCAGTAAATGCTTATTATCTTCAATATATGGAGGGCCAAGAATTGTTGATTATGGTAAATGGTCTTCATTTGAAGGTCTATATCACTAAAATTTTCGAAGAACAAGTATGTATATATGTACATATTTTTTCTTTTATTTTTCAAGTATTTTATGCTTATAAAAAAAAAAAAAAGAGAAAGAAAATGAGTGATTTTATTCTACCCCTAACATGTGATTTCGCCCCGAAAGCACGTCCTCATTAGGCAAAAATTAATTCTGCCCCAAAAAGGGTTTTGAAGACTTCATTTTTATTTCGGGTGAAAAATCATGAAAGTAGTCTTTGGCCAAGTGAGTTTGGGAGAAAAGCGAAGTTTAAAAAAAAATACTTTCACCCCAAGTGAGGGGTGAAAATCATTTTCACCCCTCTTTGGGACGAAATGAGGGAAAATAGTTTATATTAAAAAACAAAAACAATTTATAAAAAAAAAAAAAATATCTCTGGCAATGAAGGGCGAAACTGATTTTTAATTTGCTTTTTCGATAAAAGCAGTGGTAGTTAAAGCTTATTTTTTTTAGCAAGGCATATTTTTTGGGCAAAATCAAAGAAGAGGAATTGTTTTAAAAGGGCAACCGAGCTTATGAATTCGCTATGCAATCAGGGAGAACTATTTTCGAGCACTTGTTGAATGAAGAAGCAAGTTGCAGGACTATTTTCATCTAGTGAAGAGTTTTAGCAAAGGAAGTGCACCCAGTATATTCTTTTGCTGGCAAAGAACGAGTTCGGAGTGCCATTTGATGTTTTTGGAAGAGGAAGTGCGCTCGGAGTAAATTAATTTTGCTTGATTCATCCTAGATTGATGTTGTGAATTTCTAAGGCAGAAAAATTGATTTTTTTCCATCTCAAGGAGCGTCCTTCATTGACACATGGTATTTCTCATTCCTGAGGTGAGATGTTGATATCCGAGGTGCACTTTTTAAGATAATAGGTGACCAATGCATGAGTTTCAATGAATATTTTGGGCATGAGGAGGTTAATGATAAATTAAAAAATTATTAAAAATATGCCTTGCAAGATAATCAAGATGCACGTTCGCCAAACTTCTTCGAAAATTAGCACATGCATTAAATCTGGTAGTTGAAGGCGCAGTTATAAATATGGTGCATCCGTAGCTTGGAGGTAAAATTTTTATATATTTTCTAGAGCATTGCTGCATTTGATTGCTTGAGTGCAGGAATTACAGGGTGTTTAAGAATGATCAAATATGGGTAAAAAAGCTGTAGAATCAAAGAAAGTCGTAGAACCAAAGAAGGTGCAAAAAAATTGAGGGAGGAAAGAAGTCCAAAAAAGCCAAGAAAAATAAAAATGTTGACCTGGATCCATATTTCGACATGCTAGCTCAGGTTGGAGATTGCATTATTTCGAATAAGGGCATTGAGAAATTGCTCCAGGATGTCGATGTTGCAGTTAGACAGGGGTTGACGCCAGAAATTCCTCTCACTATTGCATACCATGCTCATATTTTATGGTATTTGTGCACACCGGTCCATTATTGCCCAGAGTTGGTGGAGGTAATTTCAAATATTTATAATCCCAACACTAGAGCTATCCAGAACGTAAAAGGAAAAGTATTATTTACTATTTCATCTGATGATATCCATGAGGTATTTGCTTGTGGGATTAAACCTGCTTATGAATTTATTTTTAAGAGGTTGCATCTTGGTGAGCAGGAGGAAAAATATCAGTCAATAGTAATGTTGCACCGATTTATGGAGACAACTAGTAAAGACGTCATAGCATGGTGAATTGCCGACTTTATCGAAGCCATCGACAGATTTCAAGAGCCTAGATTTATTTTCTATGGTGGCTTGGGTTGTGGGCATTTTGAATGATTCAATAGTGCACAAGTGGTAGGTGGTGTTGGTACAGTGCAATTCTTAGGTCAAGTTCTATGCCCCTACTACAATGACGACGAGGACCAACCCCATTTTCTTTGATTGGGTCGACTATATTGCTTGAAGGATGCATTCCTAGCTAGAGAAAATGCAGAGCGAAGAAAAATTGGCTTTCTTAATATGGTATTTCTTCTTTCACATGTATAAAAAATTTTCTTTCATAGCGGTTAGGCAGGTTGACAGAGAAAATAGGAGATTGCCAGTGTATTTTGTGAACCTCCAGCTTGTCGAGAAAATAATCATTTTATAATTTTAATCGTATGTTTGTGGGCCCTGCCCTGGAGCTAATTTTTGGTAAATGTAAGAGGGTACCAAGGGCTATGAGAGAGGAAATCGTCTCAAAGGAGAGGGGTGATGTATTTTTGCTAACATAGGGTGTCATTCTACGCATTTTTGGCTATACTAGCAAGCCAATTCTTCTTTCGTATTTTGCCATGGGATACCTTTTTGCATTGGAGGTCATTCGTTAGCATAACTTTATCAATGAAGCTTATGGGGTAGGATGAGGAAAAATAACCATGTGCCCTATGCCTTTTCACTTCAAAGGTATTGAGGTGAGCCAGGTGGACCAAAATCTATTAATTACCGAAACCTTCTACAACATCAGTATGGTGGAGTTGCCGTAGTGATGGAAGTACGATCATTTAGGTCGCTTCATGGAGCAAATTAAGGCCAAGAGTTTTCATTGTTGACCCAGAACAGATGTTAAGAAATGTCGAAATAATCTAGAGGGGCATGATTTGGAATGGCATGTGGAAAACATGATGTCACTCCCACCATGGCATAGTTTTTATGAGATGGAGGCCGAGTATAATCCTGCAATACATAAGCATCAAATTCCTCCTCTAGGGTTATTTAGTCAGATGAAGAAGCAGCTTTTGGGTTGGTCCAAATAAAATATTACAAAGTGGTGGATTATGAGGGCTCATCGAGGAAAAATTGGGTCGCCATATGGCCTGGTCATGGATGAAACATTATATGATACTTATGATGAGTTTTACACTAGTTATCAACTAGTCACTTTCACTGGTATTGTACCTCAAAGTTTTCAAAAATATAGAAGTGAGGAGAAAGTGGAAAAAGAAGAACACCTCATGACCCAAGAAACACCACTTGTAGAAGAGGAAGAAGGACAAGTGTCAGAGGAGCCACTGCAGCATTGGATAAAAAGCAAATGGGAAAAGCTGACCATTATAAAGATCTCCAAGAAGTAGAGGACTGGCGTAGTTTGGTCAAACCCTCCCCCTACAATTTTAGCTATATAGACAGAGGTGTTGGAGGCTATTCCCTTGGTCTAGACAGAGCCTTTGAGCCAAAGTGTTGAGATTATCAATCTTGATGAGAATATTACAATGGAACCAAAGGACCAGGCAAAAAAGGAACTAGTGTCACAACCACTTTCACCCTTGTCAACTCAAACAACATCAGAGCTTGAAGGTACATTTTCTCTCTCTTATCTTATTCTTGAGCAGTTGGTGACTATCATTTCCCATCCTTTAGTTTTTGCTTCTATTTCACCTCCATTCGGTATGCCTTCCACCTCTATTTTTCTCTCTACTTCTCAGACACCGATCACCAACACTCCCTCTTATTCTATTCCTATTTCTTCTACTTCCCTTTCTTTCAGTTCTTTTGCACTCACCTTGAACCCATTTTCGCTTCCTGTATCTTCCATTCCAGCAACCTCCATTACGGCTGTAAGCACACAAGCTCCTCCTTGAGTGAGTGTGACCATAATCGAACCTCTTATTTCCATTTCCACTACCACCTCCATTTCATCCATCGTTACCATTATGTCAGTTTCCACTTCCATGGAGCCGAATCCATGACATATTTGTTTCCCTTTTACCCCATTTTTGGAGCTATGGGTGTTGCACGAATTAGAGATGGAAGTTATACCAGAACAACCTATTACAACAAAGATCAGCCAAGCTTGTTTGAGTTCATCATAGGCATTGAAGAGTCACAAAAGAAGGGAGGTGTTGGCGTCAATAAATCCATTGAAAAAATTTACTTTCAATCCTAGCACCATGGAGGCCCACATAGTGAAAATGTTCCCCAGGTCTAGAAACCGCAAGGAGAGATGGCTCCAAGTGACTACACTTATGAGATCATCACTGAGGACCTTACAAAGATTGACACTAAGAAGAAGATGAGGAACATTTAGGTAGACACGAGCTCCTTGTACCTGCATGGCGAGCACTATAAGAAGTGCTTTTTCGAGGTTGAGGCTAAGATCATCGAGTTGGAGGAGACTTTGGCAAAAATTTGAGCACAGTTGCAGTCCACAAAGTCAAAGATGACTCTTTGGTAGAAGAAAGCAGAAGATTTTGAGAAGACAGTTCAAAAGCACTAGGAGGCCAAAGACAGAGTTGTTGGACATTTTGAGTTAAAGTTGTCATTGATGTCAAAGAATAAGATACCATTGATGTCAAAAGGTCAAAAGGAACAATGCAAAGGTTAATACCAAAAGAGCTTCATAATATTTATTTTTAATATTATGTGAAGCATAAGTAGAAGGATTTTTATTAAAACCATGGAAGAGCAAAAATAAAAGGTTTTTCATAAAAATCCAAGGAGGCTTTTAAATTCATATTAAAAATCCCAAGGAAGTTTAAATAAATATTATTTATATAAAGTGGTAAAACCTAAGAAGGCTTTAATGAAGATTTAAATATTAATTTATAATATTTAAATTCTAAAGAATTTAAATAATTTATAAATTAAATATTTAAAAATTAAGACGCCGACGTTTAATTTCAAGGTGGCATATTGGTATAAAAACCATATGCCTAAGTGGTAAAAGAATCATCCCTTATTCATTTTATTAAAGGCCTGCGAGTTGTGTGTTTCGTGCGATTTCGTGCAAGGAAGAAGACAAATTTTTGTCTTAAGTGTGTCGATGAAGAAATAATGTGAAAGAAGCCCTAAACCTCATAACCATCCAACGTGGTGGTTTGGTGGCAAGTTGGAGTGAGCTAAGGTGCTTGTGAGTGGGAGGACCCGCGTTCAAATATTGGCATGCAGCGTTTTGAGTGGACTTGGTTAGGCGCCAAAGGAAGCAACACAAATTCCTTTTTGGGTGAGGCATCAAGAGGGAGAAGATAGAGCATGTGGTACTGGTGCTCTTCCCTCCCAAGGTGAGCGCCTAGCTCACGCGGTGGGTGGTGCCGCAGCTAGGGCGTTCGTAGAGGCGACGTCGTGAGTTCGAGTCCCACCAAGGCAAAGGTAATAAATTTTTTAATATATTTTGTGATGCCTAAGGTTTTGACATAAGGTCCTAGGGAGTTAAAAGGGGTAGATAAAAAGTATTTTAACTGGTCATTATTTTGGAATAAGGAGTTAAGCTTTATTTTTAATAGTCTTTTTGAAATATTGGTTGATTGGAGAAATAAGTGGATTAAAGTGTTGGTTAAATTTTGAGAGGACTTCTTGCCATTGAGTTAGTTTGAGAAGGTTATTTTATTGACATTATTTATGGTATTGGATATTATTTTAACTGGAAGATTATAAGGTGTATTTTGAGAAGATGATTTTATTGATATTATTTCTGGTATTGGATATTATTTTAACTGGGAGATTATAAGGTGTATTTGGTCAATTATTTTTGTATATGTTGATGGATGCTTTTTTCAAGATGGAGTGATAAGGTGTATGTATGTGTTGATATTTAAATTGTACTTTTGAGAGAGTTTATCATCTTATAACTTCTTTGAACTTGAAAAAGAAGTGTTTGTGGTTGTGGTATATTTTTGAGATTCCTTCATCATCAAGAAAAAGGTATGGGCACAATATTCCATAGTTGAGTTGATTGATTGTTTTTTGAAAAACAACTTTGGATTGAAAAGGACTTAATTAGGTTTCATTTTTGAGTGTGTTGAGTTAATGCTTCAAGGTTTTTTGGAATAAAGAGTTGTTAAAACCTTGTTTGATAAGCATTGTTGTTGAAGCCATTGGTTAAGTGAAGAATTTGAACTAGGGTTTGAAAAGATATGTGAAATTGGTTGATAAGTGTTGTTGGAAACATTTTGAGTGAGTATTCATGTGCTTGGACTAGGGTGTGTGAGCAAGGATTATTTCATTGAGTGATTGGTTGAGTAGAGTTGGTTAAGCCTAGTCAAGTGCATGTGTGAAGTGATTGTTCAAGTTCTATGAAACAAATTATTCTATATTCTGAATTAATTTGAGAAAGAGGTTGAGTATTGATAAGTTTGAAACATATTGAGTCTCTAACAATTCTCTTTATATTTCTATGAGATTGGACAAGTTCAAGTGTGGACTTATTGAGCAAATTTGAAGCAAGTCTTTGAGAAGACTTGTGGAAAGATTTGTGTGAGATTTTATGAAAGCTTACAATACAAATTTGATGATAAATATTGAGGACAAATCAAAGGATAGAGTTTGGTACAGATTTAAGGACAAGTTTGTGCCAGACCAGATACAGAGATAAAGTATATTTGTGCTAGATTGAAGGACTGTGTTTAGTGTAGATTTGAGACAAAGCTTTGGAGGTGACAGAGTTGAGGACAGAGATCTCCAGCTATAGCAAGGATGACAGGTGTCTTCTGTGGATAGAGTTCCATTTGCTAAGGGTAGTGGAGGTAGAGGTCTTTTAGAGGATCACTAGCCAGAGCAGAGTTAGGATATTGGTGTCTCCTATGGATAGAGATCCATGAAATTGATTAGGAGATTGGTGTTTCCTTTAGAGAGAGGTCCATAAACATTGTAGGGAAAGGATTCCTAAGAGAATTTATTTGAGAAAAATTTATAAGAAATATTTTCTCCATGGAGTAGCCCACATTGGGTGAACCACATAAAAATCATGTCTCTCATGTGTGTGATGCTTTATGTTATGTTTACTATTGCTAATGTTATTATTTGGATTAAAAAGAAAAAAGTTTTATCTTATATTGTTCACCCCCTCTCAGTATATGCACATGTTCTTCAATTGGTATTAGAGTGGGTCTCTCCATGAAAAGACTAACAGCTTGGAGGAGGATCCATCAGAAACACACATGACTTCATAAAATGAAGAGGAGACCATGTTTGATATAAAAGAGGAATTCTTTGCTACTCTTAGAAAGTTGGAAAGAATTAGAGAGAAAAATTCAAGCTTGAAAGAACAAATTCAAGAGGATGAAGAAGCAAGGATGAAACTTCTACAAAAACTCATAGAACTCAAGATAAGGGTAGAAGGAAATAAAATTGAGCAGGATATGTTAATAACAAGAGAAACAAAATGTGAAAGATTGGAAGCAAAAATTGTTTATCTAAGGAATGAAGTTGAAAGGACCAAGCTACTACAAGATGTAGAGTATGAGAAATATAAAAAGGAATCAAGTCTCCAAGAAGCAGAAACTTAAAACAAATATAGGCAAGCTAAGGACATCAAAAAAGAAGAAAGCAAAGAAGAACCTTGGATGAGAGTTAATCACAAAAGGAGAAGCACTCCACCACAATCCAAAATGTATCCAAGCAGGTTACATAATTTCTTCCATGGTCATTGCTTTTCTTGTAATAAATATGGTCATAGAGTTGTACACTGTATTAGTCATGCAAGAAGCAATGTCAATAGAAATTTCAATTCTTTTGCACCTCTTATGGATGATGATATTATATGCTACAAATGCAATAATTTTGGGCACAAGGCTAGATGGTGTAAGATGATACTTATTGAGTCTAGAAAAACAATTTCAACTAGGAAAGATGAAAAGAAAAATGGTAAGGCTAGATCAACATTAGTTCAAACATCCCTTCATGCTCAGGATAAGGAAGAACAATGGTATCTTGATAGTGGTTGCTCTATTCACATGACAAGAGACAAAGACAAATTCATTGTACTAAAAGAAACCAATAGAGGATTAGTAAGTTTTGATGATAATGGAACAACAAGGATTGGTGGAAGAGGAAATCTAAGTTTAGATAATGGGAAAACAAAAACATAAAATGTGTTGTATGTTAAAGGGTTAAAATATAATCTGTTAAGTATAAGTAAACTTTGTGATCAGGGGTATATGGTTAATTTCCACCCAGATAGATGTGAGATAATAAAATCAAAAACTGGAAAGGTCATTGCCAATGCAAAAAGAACTCCAAATAATCTATACATGCTTAGTGAGATCAAAAGGGAAAAGTGCTTTCTATCACAAGAAGATGAGAGTTAGTTGTGGTATAGAAGATTGGATCACTTGAATTTTGACAACATAGTCAAAATAAGAAATAAGCAGACTGTCAAATATTTACCCAAAATAAGAAGACCATAAAACATAATCTGTGCACCTTGTCAACATGGAAAGAAGCTAGAACAAGCTTTAAGTCAAAAGGATATATGTCATCTGAGCCATTGAGTCTAATACATACTGATATGTGTGGTCCTACCAGAACACAAAGTATTCAGGGTGAAAGTTACTTTATATTGTTTATATATGATTACTCCATAATGGTTTGGGTAGCTTTCCTGAAAGAGAAGTCAGAGGCCTTTGAAAAATTCAAAGTATTTAAGGAATTGGTTGAAAATAAAATTGGAAAAAGGATTGTGTCTAAGATCTGACAGAGGAGGAGAATTTACCTCAAATGAATTTGTAGAGTTTTGTGAACAACATGGAATCAAAAGAGAATACTCAATAGTAAGAACTCCTCAACAAAATGGAGTAGTTGAAAGGAAAAATAGGATTGTTGAGAATATGGCTAGAGCTATGCTAAATGAGTCTAATCTCTCAGATGGATTTTGGAGAGAAGCAGTCAACACAACAATATCAATAATCACTAGGGCTCAAATGAGGGTAAACCATCACAAGACTCCATATGAGCTTTGGAAAGGAATATCGACCACTATAAAAAACTTCAAGATTTTTGGAAGCAAGAGTTACATAATATGAGAAGATCAAAACTTAGGCAAGTCTGACCCAAGATGTGATGAGGGAAATTTTATTGGTTATTCCTCAAGGAGTAAATCTTATAGATGCTTCAACAAGAGAACACATACTATTGTAGAAAGTATAAATGTAACAATTTATGATAATATAGATTCAAGAGAACCAGTTTAGCAAATTATGTATCAGGAAGATGAGAGTTGTCAAGAAGAGTTTCATGAGAAATCAGATGTTGAAGAAGAAGAAACACAAAGACTTCTTCCTAAAACTCCATCCAGGTATGTATAGAAGCATCATCCAAGAGATTTAATCATTGGGAATCTAGATGAAAGATAAACAAGGAGAAGGATAATAACACCATCTCAACAAGCAAATTTCTCTTTACTATCTAAGATTGAGCCAAAAGACTTCACTCAGGCAAGTGAGGATAAGTTTTGGATTAATTCAATGAATGAGGAATTAGATAAGATAGAGAAAAACAAGATTTGGGAACTTGTTCCATGACCAAAGGACAAAAATGTGATCGACACAAAATGGGTATTCAGAAACAAGTTAAATGAAGATGGAAAGGTGGTCAAGAATAAAGTAAGGTTAGTATGCAAAGATTATGCACAGGTAGAGGGAATTGAATTTGATGAGATATTTGCTCCAATTGCATGACTTGAAGCCATAATAATATTTTTAGCCTTCTCAAGTTTCAAAAACTTCAAAGTATATCAGATGGATGTTAAGTCGACATTTCTAAATGTTGTTCTAGAAGAAGTTTATATTGAACAGCTAGAGGGATTCATATTAATAGATAAACCAGATCATGTATGCAGATTAAAAAATGCACTATATGGTCTAAAGCAGGCTCCGAGAGTGTGGTACTCAAGATTGGATAAGTATCTTCAAGAACAGGGATTCAAAAAAGGAATAGCAGACAACAACTTATACATCAAAAATGAAGGGAATAATATACTAATTGTGGTTGTTTATGTTGATGACATCATTTTTGGAGAAAACAATGATAAGATGTGTAAAGAATTTGCTAAGAACATGCAAAATGAATTTGAGATGTCTATGCTTGGTGAGTTGCCTTTCTTTCTTGGACTTCAAATCTCACAATAAGAGAAAGGAGTATTTCTGTCACAAACCAAGTATATAAAAGAAATGCTAAAAAAAAATTAGGTTAGAAGATTGCAAACCGGTAAGTACCCCCATGGTCACAGGATGCAAGTTAAGTAAGGATGATGAATCTCCAGAGGTAGACCAGAGATTATATAGATATATGATTGGTAGCTTGTTGTATGTTACAACTATAAGATCAAACATAGTGTAGTCAGTGGGATTAGTGGTAAGGTTTCAGGAAACACCTAAGGAAACACATGTGGCAACAATAAAGAGAATTCTTAGGTATCTAAAAGGAACTATAGATTTTGGGCTCTGGTATCCCAAAAGTGACAATTTCACATTCATAGTATATATAGATGCAGATTGGGCTAGCAGTATTGATGATAGAAAAAGCACAAGTGGAGGAGTATTCTTTCTTGGAGACTGTTTAGTCTCTTGGCTAAGTAAGAAGTAGGTTTCAATATCCTTATCTACAACAGAAACATAATATATTGCAGTAGTATTCAGTTGTACACAGGTATATGGATGAAGCAAACTCTAGAAGACTTCAAGATAAAACATGGTCACCCTATTCCCATATTATATGATAATACAAGTGCTATAAGTATCTCAAAGAATCTAGTAATGCACTCCAGGACAAAGCACATTCCTATTAAGTAACATTTTTTGAGAGAATAGGTGACAGATAAATAGGTTAGGTTGGAATATGTTACTACAAATGAACATATAGCAGATATTTTCACTAAACCACTTTCAAAGGAGACCTTTGAGTATCTTTGAGGAAAAATGGGAGTAAGATTCCCATCCCAAAATTAACCACCTCAAGAGGAGGTGGGGGAGGGGTTAAGCTATTTGACTCATTCTTAGCCCCAAGCCCTAAAGGTGACCCTTTGCCATTGATGTCAAAGGGGGAGAGATTTGAGTAAGGGGGGAGATTTAGTATTTGAGTAAAGAGGAAATTTTAAGAGAGAATTAAGCTAAGGGAGAAATGTCCCAAGGAGAGCAGAAAAAATAAAAGGTTAAGTTTTTGGTAAAAATAATTTTGGTTTCCATCAATGACAAAGGGGGAGATCGTTGGACATTTTGAGTCAAAGTTGTCATTGATGTCAAGTAATAAGCTACCATTGATGTCAAAAGCTCAAAAGGAATAATGCAAAGGTTAATGACAAAAGAGCTTCATAATATTTATTTTTAATATTATGTGAAGCATAAGTAGAAGGGTTTTTATTAAAACCATGGAAGAGCAAAAATAAAAGTTTTTCATAAAAACCCAAGGAGGTTTTTTAAATTCATATTAAAAAGCCCAAGGAATTTTAAATAAATATTATTTATATACAGTGGTAAAACCTAGGAAGCCAAAAATATTTAAATATTAATTTATAATATTTAAATTCTAAAGAATTTAAATAATTTATAAATTAAATATTTAAAAATTAAAGCGTCGATGTTTAATTTCAAGGTGGCATATTGGTATAAAAACCATATGCCTAAGTTGCAAAAGAATCATCCCTTGTTCGTTTTACTAAAGGCCCTATGAGTTGTGCATTTCATGCGATTTCGTGCAAGGAAGAAAAAGTTTTGTCTTAAGTGAGTTTGCGAAGAAATAATGCGAAAGAAGCCCTAAACCTCATAACCATCCAGCGTGGTGGTCTGGTGGCAAGTAGGAGTGAGCTAAGGTGCTTGTGAGTGAGAGGACCCACATTTGAATCTCGATAGGTAGCATTTTGAGTGGACTTGGGCAGCGTTTTGAGTGGACTTGGTTAGGCGCCAAAGGAAGCAGTGCAAATCCCTTTTTGGGTGAGGCGCCAAGAGGGAGAAGATAGAACACATGGTGCTCTTTCCTCCAAAAGTGAGTTCCTAGCTCATGCGATGGGTGGAGCCGCGGCTAGGGCGTTGGTAGAGGCAGCATCGTGATTTCGAGTCCCACCAAGGTAAAGGTAATAATTTTTTTAATATATTTTGTGATGCCTAAGGTTTTGACATAAGGTCCTAGGGAGTTAAAAGGGGTAGATAAAAAGAGTTTTAATTGGTCATTATTTTGGAATAAGGAGTTAAGTCTTATTTTTAATGGTATTTTTGACATATTGGATGATTGGAGAGATAAGTGGATTAAAGTGTTGGTTAAATTTTGACATATTGGCTGATTGGAGAAATAAGTGGATTAAAGTGTTGGTTAAATTTTGAGAGGACTTCTTGACATTTGAGAAGGTTATTTTATTGACATTATTTCTGGTATTGGATATTATTTTAACTAGGAGATTATAAGGTGTATTTGGTCAATTATTTTTGTATATGTTGATGGATTCTTTCTTCAAGATGGAGTGATAAGGTGTATGTATGTGTTGATATTTGCATTGTAATTTTGAGAGAGTTTACCATCTTATAACCTCTTTGAGCTTGGAAATAAGTGTTTGTGGTATATTTTTGAGGTTCCTTCATCATCAAGAAAAAGGTATGGGCACATTCTTCCATAGTTGAGTTGATTGATTGTTTTCTGGAAAATAAATTTGGAGTGAAAAGGACTTAATTAGGTTTCCTTTTTGAGTGTTTTGAGTTAATGCTTCAAGGTTTTATGGAATAAAGAGTTGTTAAAACCTTGTTTGATAAGCATTGTTGTTGAAGCCATTGGTTAAGTGAAGAATTTGAACTAGGGTTTGAATAGAACATGAGTATCATTGTTATGTAAGATTGGTTGATAAGTATTTTTGGAAATATTTTGAGTGAGTATTAATGTTCTTGGACTAGGGTTTGTGAGCAAGGATTATTTCATTGAGTGACTGGTTGAGTAGAGTTGGTTAAGCCTAATCAAGTGGATGTGTGAAGTGATTGTTCAAGTTCTATGAAACAAATTATTCTATATTCTAAATTAATTTGAGAAAGAGGTTGAGTATTGATAAGTGTGAAACATATTGAGTCTAACAATTATATTTATGTTTCTATGAGATTGGACAAGTTCAAGTGTGGACTTGTTGAGTAGATTTGAAGCAAGTCTTTGAGAAGACTTGTGGACAGATTTGTGTGAACTTTTGTGAAAGCTTACAATACAGATTTGAGGACATAGATTGAGGACATATTAGAGGATAGAGTTTGGTGTAGATTTGAGGATAGGTTTGTGCCAAACCAGAGACAGAGGCAGAGCAGATTTGTGCTAGACCAAAGGATCGTGTTTAGTATAGATTTGAGACAGATCTTTCGAGCTGACAAAGTAGAGGATAGAGGTCTCCAGCCAGAGTAGGGAGGATAAGTGTCTTTTGTGGATAAAGTTCCATTTGCTAAGGACAGTGGAGGAAGAGTTCTTCTGGAGGATCACCAGCCATATTAGAGTTAGGAGATTGGTGTCTCCTATGGATAGAGATACACAAAATTGATTAGGGGATTGGTGTCTCCTTTGGATAAAGGTCCATAAATATTTTAGGGAAAGGATTCCCAAGAGAATGTATTTGAGAAAAAATTATAAAAAATATTTTCTCTATGGAGTAGCCCATGTTGGGTGAACCACGTAAAAATCATGTCTCTCATGTGTGTGATGCTTTGTGTGATGTTTACTACTTTAATATTGCTAATGTTATTATTTGGATTAAAAAGTAAAAAGTTTTATCTTATACTATTCACCCCCCATATCAGTATAAGCACATGTTCTTCAAAAGCAAAAAAGTAGGTTGAGGCCTTGAAAGGCCAACTCCAGAGTTTACAAAAAACAGCTGGCCATGAAAGCAACACAAGCAATTATTTTGACTAAGTATATGGTCAAGGAGGCACGCAACTAGTTGCTTATTGACTATAAAATCATGGTGGAAAAGGCGACACAGGTCCTCATGTACCTTTAGGAGATACAAATGATCGTCTCGTATGATCAAAATGTAGTGGAGTATGGTGAAGAGCACCTAGAGCCCATCCTGGTGAAGGTGATGTAGATTCAGGCACTGGCTAGATTAGATCTCAGATTTCATCCCATGAGTGACATGGCCTGATCTAGGGCAAGTGCTAAAGTTATACTATGCCAATATTTTTATAAGCTAGATCAGGTTAAGGAGGCTCGCAAACTACTCAACGTGTTTGAATAGGAGAGCAAAGTTTCAAAACTTTACTTTAATGCAGTAGTTGATAATGGTTTTCCTAGTTTCACTGATGATAAGGAGAACATTCTGTAAAAGGAGGAATTGAAAGCAGTATGGACAATTTTTGTTGATGATGCCTTCAAAATCAATGATTGGGATGATCCTCTCACTAAAGACCATGTGCTACCCTTGATGAGGAAACTTACGCGCATCAAATATGGTTTGCTGGAGCTTAGCCAACGAGTAAATTACGTTGATATGGAGAAAGTGGAGAATTTTAGGTACCTTGTGGATTCACTTAATGAACCAGAGCTGATCAGTGAAGATGATTGGACTGAGGTCCTTGCAGTGTACGAGGCTACAATCATGCATCTTTTAGAGAAAGAGGTTACATAGGAGGCAGAGGAGCAGAATACCGATGCAAGCAATAAGCAGTTTGATGCACCAAGTGGAGTAGACACCTAAGCCCAATGGATGAAGGCCTAGGCTCAATTGCATCCATAAAAGCTGGATACCTCGAGAGTTGCCAGAAATATTGGCAATTTTGTCACTTTACCACATTGAATTTTGTTTAAAATTTGATTATAATTTTTTTGATAAAATTACTGAGGGAGAATGCTATAGTTTTTTCCATCTAATTTTTATTTCTTTGCTCGTATTTAAAAAATATTTTTGTAAAAATGATATGAAAGTGCTGAGTAGAATGCAATGTAAGAATGTGTTGAAGAACACTTTAGAAGAGAAAAATGCTGACAAAAAAATCAATTTAAAAGGAAAAGTTCTTGAAAAATGAAGGAACAAACTAGTTTCACCCTTGGTGAAGGGTGAAAGTCCTTTTCGCCTCTTTTAGGTGAAGCACAAAAAAAGAAGTGTTTTTGCCCTAGTAGAAAGTGCAAATTGTAAAAAAGAAGAAATTTAAAAGAAAGAGGGGAAACAAATTAGTTTCGTCCCAATTGAGGGGCAAAAATCACTTTCACCCCTCTTGGAGGTGAAACATAATCAAAATTAGTGACTTTGCCAAGTAGAAGCACAAAGGCAAAAATCATAATTTTTAAGCAAAGGGGTGAAAATCGTAAGTATAAAATTATGGAGCAGAGTGCTTTTGCCCCAAGCGAGGGGCAAAACTCATTGTTGCCTCTCTTTGGGGTGAAAAGGCAATATTAAACATTTTCAAGGCAAAGGAAAGGATTGACATCGTGGGGCCCTCTTTCAATTCATTTGGTGTTTTCACCCATGATGGGGCAAAATAATAAATAGCACTTGGTGCGAAGCTTAGGGCATAATCAAAGTCAAAGGTGCCCTTGTTGAGAGGCGCCATGTAGTTTCGCCTCTTCAGGGGGTGAATGAAGATTTTTAAAAGAATTTCGGGTGAAAGAAATTTGCAATGCACGCTCATCCTAAAGCAAAGCAGTTAAAGTCAATATCACCTCCCAAATGGGGTGAAAATCCTTGTCGCATTCCTTTGGGGCGAAATAAATTAATTTTATTATTATTTAAAACTGCAAACATAATTTTCGTCCTTGTTTATGACAAAGTTAAAATACAGATTAAAATGAAAGTGTTTTATTTTGGTAAAGATAGTATTATAAGAGGAAGAAATATTTCAAAGGTGAAACGTTAGTCAAAATCCGAATGACATTGCTGTTGTCACCCATTATGACCTCAAAAAAGATTTTCGTCTCATTTTTGGGTGAAATCAATTCCTTTGCATTTATTCTCAAGGGTGTTGATTCCCAAGGCACCACTTTTGTAGATTCTCTCGAGAAGGGTCAAGGAAGGATAAAATTACTTTTTGAAGCAATGCAAGCAACATTTCAGGGATTTCTGCTTCGATTTTACAATATCATATGTCATTCTGGTTCATTTCCAACGCACCAGACACCGACCTTGCTGTTTCTCAAGATAAATTTAATGCTCAGTGGACTTCTTTGGTGAAGGTGGAGTACCAAGGTGCAAGGGTGAAGCAAATTCAATAACCAAGCTCCTGATTTTCAGGTGACTTCACTGTGTCCCAATGCACCAATGCTCAAGGCTACTTTCCATGCCGATTTCCCAAGATCGTGGTTTCCATGAAGAATATTTTGACCAGAACCTCACTGATGCCAAGGAGAAAATTATTCTTGCTAGTTTTTGATCTATCGACATTTTGTTTGTAAGTGCATTAAATGAAAGAGTCATAGCCCTCTATAAATACTAGTCATTTTCATGTAAGAAAGGAGGGGAGGATGGACACTCTACAGAAAAACACTTCAATTTTTTTGCGTCAATAGAAAGACTTCAGGTTTTGGTTCTATGAATAGCGTTGCATTTGATGATCTTTTGTATGTCATTTATGATTATATTCATCTCCGTTATCTGCTGTGTTTAAATTTTGCATTTTAATTTAATCTTTGTGGGTGAGGGAGTAAATACTGAGGTGCACTTCTGAAGTTGTCATTGCAATATTGTAAGTAGTTTTTGTGCTTTTATTTCTATTGTATGCTAATCACTACTTGATCTGAATTTCGACTGTTAGTCTACTTCCATCCTAAACTTCCGACTTATAGCCATATTTCCCTATTTTCTTTCTTGTTACCCTAAGATTTAAACTAGAGTAGATTAGAAAGGGAGCCAACCCTCTCTGAAGATTGGCCTGGAGGACATTTCTCTCCTTCGGCCTTTCAATGTTGGCTAGATCTAGGGTGCACAAAATATAGATTTTGTAACTAGGCGGATTCGTGACCAATAGTTTTCAAAGCACCTAATTTCTTCCTCATGTCACAACCAACACCAACAACATTCAAACACCTAAAATATTCATCATTACTATGGTCTTTAGCAACATGGCCTTTGTCACAACCAAAAAAATCAAAAAAATTGAGCATGAGATCATGATTCTCATCTTCAACACAAACATCGCTATTATCAACAGTGTTCAAGTCACTAGTATCATAAGCAAAATCCATCCTTTGGATAAGGTTGCTTGTGTCACAAGAAACATTTTCCATCATAGGCTTGTGCTTAACACCACTATCACCAAAAATGTTCAAATTATCAGTATCATAAATGAAATCTATCCTTTGGATAAAATCACTTATGTCATAGCAAACATTTGCCATCATAGACTTGAGATTACTTGTGTCACAACAAACATTTGTCATCATAGGCCTTCAATATTTCATTTATTTTTCCTTGTTTTTTATGCTTTAAGATGTTAAGAGTGATTAATTCAAGATATATTGTATTCATAACATCTAAAGGGAATGTAATACCATTTTTAAAATGATCTTCACAAACTTCAGCTTCTTTGAGAATTGTTTGTAAGCAACATCTTAGTGTTAAAAATCCTTTGTCTTAATAAAGATCTTTACTTTCTTGGAAATAAATATTTTTATTTAATTTCACACACTTCTAAACTTTACCTTGCTTCTCTCCACCTTCACTAGCTTCTTGAAAATAAATATCATTATCTGGTGTCGCGCACTTTTAAATTTTTGCTTGCTTTTGGCTTGTTTCCTATTTGTCTTTCCTATTTAGTCAAGTGATATGAGTTCTTCTTGTAGTCTTTAAAAAATGTTTTCTTTAACACATTAGTGAGGTGTAGTTTATACCAAATTCTATGGGTGTGCTTAAGCACATATACAATATTTTTTTACCATAGACTAACTTTTTTAAAGAACTTTTTTGAAAAATTACAAAATTATTTTGACACCCAAAAATACAGTGACTTCTCACCATACTATCACATAACTCTTACACCTTTTTATTATAATACTTTGACCTTTGACTAATTACAACTATGAATCTTTTTATACTAGACACAAACATAATAACTTGGCATTCACAACATTATCATTGGACAAAATACACTATTATCGCAACAAGAATCTTGAGGTTTACAAAAAAATACATGCTCTAAAAATTGATTATTTACTCCTTTGAACTCATCTTGATAGAAAAAACATAGCGCTATATATATAGTGACACTTTGACTCTTGATAAGATTTATTTTTACTTTTTAAGATGATTTTTTTATTATTATTTTATACTTTTTTTTTTAACTTACAATATGTATAGTTAAAACAAGGTTTAAATATACTTGTCTCAAATCCCACACCAACTAGCACATAAAAATCTATCAACCATGTATACATTGGAAAAATTAGATCTCAAGACACATGTCAACCCTTGATCCTAGTTGGCTGGTGCTCTCTTGACTATAAAAAATTGCAAACCTTCTTCTTCTCGAGATGTACATGTACATGTACACATGGTTGTTAGTAGCAGATCAAACCATAAGTTAACACATATTGTTTAAATATCCTCATGGTAACTATATTCTTATATGGATAAACAATGAACCATTGGTTAAAAAATAAAATTTTTACTATCACTACACCACTCCTCACTTTGGAGTTCCTCACTCAGCCTTGGTAGGTGTCTTCTTCTCTACGATGGGATATTTCTTGGCCATTATTTTTTTAAAAAGCAATAGTGATAGAAGGGGGCTTTATGTAGAAAACAAGATGATGGCATTTTATAATGGCTATGATTTTCTATAGTGGTCTTGCCAAAGCTGATGGTTATACGTAGTCTTAATCAATTCCATAGAGGTAGGAGATTTTTTAGCTTTGAGGGCTATTGCAGATGGTAGGATTAAAAAATCTTGACATTGTTGCTTATCTATAAATGTTCTTTGTTGCCTTCTAACTCAGTGTCACTCTATGCCTCTCAATCATCACTCGTGGATTAAAAAAAAATAGGGAATAACCATGCTCTAATACCATTGATAGACCAAGCATGAAAGAGATTAAAAAAAGAACTTTTGTTACCTTATCAATCCTGATATCTGTACACATATAAATACATATAATATTATATCTCTTGGATGTCTCAAGAGACTCTTGGTGCTTCACATTCATCTCTAATTGTTTAGCTTCTCTCAACCTCTCATGAGGTGTAACAATAATAATATCTAACATCAAATAATTATCAAATAATGTAATAAGTATCTAACATCCTTTCTGGTCAAGTAGTAATCTTAGATTCAACAATTTGTTTCTATGGTTTGATTTTTTTTTTTAATTTTTTTATTTGAAGTGCTAATCCATCCAACCTTCTGGAGGTCCTAACATTTTCATATAGATGTTTTAGAGACCATTTTTTTAGATCACATAATTTTTCAATCTCTACATAATGGTGATATCAATTTAAGGACCTATTATAGTTCTATGGGACTCTTGTGTGAAATGGATCCTTTGGTGTATATTTTTTTATTAGGGTAAATTTATGGTTTAAAAGTGCCCATACCCTTTTACAAGACAAAATAAATCTATTAAAGTACTACAAAAATCACTTGTAAACCACCATAATACTTCTTACACAACTCAAAAGTTTTTAAAATAAAAAGATTACTACTTGTTAGTACAGACTAGTGTAGATACACTATATATGGTTATAGATAAATTATTTCTATTCTTTCCTCCCAACTAAATTAGGATGGGATGAAATCTATTAAGGGGGATCCATATTTGGTCCTCTTATCTTAGAGCTTCATAATTTTCCAACCAATCTTCTACACTGTTACCCTCTCTATAAGTGTAGGAAAATTCAAAATTATCTAGAGTTTTTAATATTTGTAGTGTATCCTCACTTGACACTTTTCAGCTTACCCTGGATTTCCCTTTCAAGAAATTAATAATATTTGGAGTCTCCCTATACCACTATATTATTTACTCCTATGTCTATGAATAGATTTACTCTAGCAAGGGTTGCTCTAGCCTCAGTTTGGTGGCTAGTCATAATGCCTAGATATTCAGTAACTACCCCACTATAACATTGATGTTGTTCTTGATCAATCCCCCTCCACTAGATTTGTGTAAATTATCTTTGGAATCCCCATCAAAATTTAGTTTCATCCACACCTCTTTAGGGGGATGTCGACTAACTTGACCTCTTAAATTTATTAGAAAAATATCCTCTTTTTATAAATGTTTAAGATTCTTCTTCAAGAGTATACTCGCCTCCTCACCAAATTCATGTTTCTCCTTTAGCTTCATAATCGAAAAATTATCTAGAATGGATCCTTTAATGGTTTGAGTATTTTTGGCTATAGGTCTTCTCCCCCATTTGAATACCCTTATATTTCTATCTAACCAAATGCTCCAAATATAGTGAAATGGAATGAGATCCCATATCATATTTAATTTGCTATTCTTGAATGGAATTTCCCACTGTTGTAGCCAATCTAACATGTTATCTGATAGGACCCAAATTATTCTCATTTCTATAGTTAAATAATTAAAAACCTTTAATGAATATTTACATTCTAACACAACATGTTTCACAAATTCTTCATTAGCCTCACATAAGTAACATCTATCAAGGAAGTAGAAACCTCCTTTTTTTTATATTATCCACAGTTAGAATTTTATTTTGAGATGCTAACAAAAGAAAAATAACCATCGTTGGAATAAATTTCTTATCCTATATTTTTTTCACAAAAATCCTCTAGTTGATTATGCCAAGAGTAAGTTATAGGTTGATTTAACACTAAAAAAACCCTCAAGGGTATGGCCCCAAACAATGGAATCTTTATCTAAGGATGAGAATGCATGATATGCTCTTAATTTATCATTGATTTTATCAATATCTTTTGTATTCTATAAATTTCTTGTTAATTTCTTCCATCCTACCCCTCCTTCCTTCCTTTCTATATAATTGTAAACCAAACTACGATATTTGTTCTTCAATTCATTCTTGAATTTGAAAATTTTGCCATATTTCCAAAGTGGATGGTTTTCTAGTCAAGCATCCTCCCAAAAGTGAACTTTTGTTCCTTTACCTACTTTCTATATAACACACTTCCAAAGCACATATCTACTTCTTACACAGTTATTCCATAAATATGAGACTCTATACAACTCTAAGGTAGTCAAAATCATTTTTGCAACTTGATTGTTCAAATACTTTTCCTTTAGAATTCTTGCCCACAATAAATCCCTTTCCTTGAAGATCCTCCATCCTATTTTTGCAACCAAGACCTTATTTAAATTTTGAATGTTCCTCGGACCTAGTCCCTCACTTGGTTTATGCCTATAGACTCTGTCCCACACCATAAGAGGTCATCTATTCTTTTCTTCTAATCTCAATCATAGGAATATTTTTTGGATACTCTCCACTATGTTTATAATCTTCCAAATAATTTTAAACACTAATAAAATATACATAGGGATGACTTAAAGAGTGCTTTTCAACAACTGAAGTTTTCCTACTTGACTTAGAGAATAAACCTTTCATCCTATCAACTTTTGCTAAAAAATTTCTAGCAATGGAGGCCAAAATTATCCTTATATATACTAGTAATCATTGTCATACCAAGATAAAATTGAATAAAAAACCAAAGTATTGGATCCTAACACTCTAGCTATTCTCCTTTATTTATCCTCGGACGTGTTCACAAAAATAATTTATTTTTTCCAAGTTAATCATTTGGTGAGACACCTTCTCATAAAAGTTGAGAATCCTTCTAAACCTTATAGCTTCGACTATAAAGGATTTATCAATGAGAAATATATCATCAACAAACTGCTAGTGGAAAATGGCTGTGATAGATACAAAAGGTTTCAATCCACTTATCTTACTTGAATTTTGGGTTGCTTCAATACATATTCCCAAATATTCTTCTATAAAAAGGTAAGTTGATAAGGGATCCCCTTACCTCAATCCTCTACTACTCCCAAAGAAACCCACCAAAGTACTATTAAGGATAATTAAAAATCTTGAACAAGAGTAACAATTACCAACCCACCTTCTCCATCTTCTACTAAAGCCAAATTTATTGAGCACTCTATCTAGGAAGCTCCAAGAAACCTTGTCATAAGGCTTATTCATATCTAACTTGAGAACCATACCTTCACTTTCAACTTTATCTATAGAATACAATGTTTTGTGCAAATTCATAACCCTGTCTCAAATATATCTCCCCTTTACATAACCTCTCTATTGCTCCACTATTATTTTTGGAAGGATAATTTTCAATCTTAACACAATTAACTTTGAAATGATTTTGTAAATGATATTATAGAGGTTGATTGGTCTAAAGTACTTGAAGCTTTTCAAGCCTTTTTTCTTAGAAAATAAGACCCAAAAAGTGTTAGCGTACTCCTTAAGAATATATCTTGAAAGTTGAGACTCTTGAACTGCAACCACTACATTATCTCTGACTATATGCCAAAAAGATTTAAAAAATCTTATCTATCATCTATCTTTCCCTAGTGACTTTTCCTTTCCAAAAGAGAAAACAATATCTCTAACTTCTTCCTCACTAACTTCCCTCATAAGACTTTCATTCTTATCCCTAGTCATTAATTTTGGTATGTGCTACAATATACTACACATAGCTTCATCATCATCCTCTTCATATTTAGATAATAGAGACTTGAAATAATTAACTATTGCTTGCTTAATCTGGACTTCTTCCTTAGCTATATCCCCATTATCCTATAATATTTTAATTATTTTAGCTACACTCCTATGCTTGAGAATAGAAACATGAAAAAACCTTTTGTTTCTATCCCCCTTCGTGAGCCATTTATTTTTGGATTTTTGCTTCCAAATATTTTCTTCCATTGCTAGCACATTGTGTAATTTAGATTGAAGTTCTTGTTCTTTTTTTAAAATTTGACCATCCATTCCATTCCTGATTATTTCCTCCTCTAATTGGATAAGTTACCACATCTATATTTCCTTTTGTATAAAAATATTTCCAAAGATAAGCTTACTCCAAACTTTGACCTCCTCCTTCACATGCTTACGCTTGCTAGCCACAATGAACATCTTGAAGCATTGAATAGAGTGACTCTATTTTTTCATTTTATCATAGATATTAGGATGTTGAAACCACATGAATTCAAATTTGGAGGGACTTTTTTTCTTCTAATCTCCAGGTTGCAGTAGAACAATAAAGTATTATGGTCTAAACCTGTCCATGGTAGATAAACAAATGAACACTCATAATTGCCATAAACCATTCCAATGATAGAAGCACTCTATATGTAACAATCCAGATCTACCCACCTCGCTGTCCAACTTCACATATAAATTTTTTCAAACAAATTAAGCTAACACCCAATATTTAATTGGTACATAGGCATTTGATATTTGTTTCAAGATAATTGACTATTGGAGATAGTCCCTTAAACGTTTGAGACTGGCCAAGTCCTGCAAATTATGCTAATATGTGAACACATTCGTCTCCATTGCAAGATATCTATGTTCACGGCAAGGGGTTGCCCTTTCAGAGCCCGTTTCATCTAAAAGGGTGGACGCATATTTCCCCATCCATAGCATGTATTGTTTTGGAATATCCCTTCCATTTCTTATGCTTGTTACATGCTATGTTTAGCGTATGAATGCTTGGTGCTTAACTGAATTCCCACTTCCCCAGGTTCTAGCTAAGGTCCACCACTTCTCTAGTTTCAGGACCAGGTAACCTAGGCCTCACTAAAAGTGACAAAGTGTTATCCCATTCCAACACCCGTTGGGCATTTTAGCTTCGGTGTTCAAATACTCTTGAACTAGTCGTATAACTGCTAATGATTCCCCACTTGAGCTCGGTTGTGAGATACCCTCACGTACCACTCGCATCTTAGTCTAGAGGAAGTGTCCCATTCCACTCCTCGTCACATGTTCAAGGCATTAGGATCATACCTGTCCTGAATTAAATACTTGAAAGTGATTGATTATGATTTACGATGTATGCTCTCCCAACAACATTGGTGTTGGGTATTACCTTGCACATAACATCCTTCTCAGTGTTTTCAATTGAATACCCATTTGTATCTTTGAGTGATCATATAGTCAGTATTTTTTTTAGTTTTCTTGGGTAGTCATATGACTTTTACTTCCATTTCTATGTTTTTCAAGTTTGATAATTAAAATTCTAAGCTTTTGAGAAAAAGGAATCGTCAACATTACTTTTCTTCCACACATTCATCTATCATAATTTTCTAAATTTGATAGTATATATATGATAAGCCTATGCTTGTGTAATTAGTAGCTATGAAGTCTATAGGTAAAATAATTTTTTATTGTCTTAATTCACTACATGATTCCACCATAATCAACTCAACAATTCTAAAAAAATGATGTTTCTAATACTGCCATTCTAATATTTTAAATTTGTTTCTGATCAAAAGAACATAAGTTTATCTAAATGTATAAATTATCTTTGTCTTTTCTTCAAAGTCTTAATATTTTACTATGATAGACTAACTTTAAGGTAATGTTCAAGACTAACTTTATGTTAGGCGTATGAATGCCTGGTGCTTAACTGAATTCCCACTTCCTCGGGTTCTAGCTAAGGCCAACCACTTCTCTGCTTTCAGGACCACGTAACCCAAACCTCACTACAAGTGATAAAGTGTTATCCCATTCCAACACCCGCTAGACCTTTTAGCTTCGGTGTTCAACTACTCTTGAACTAGTTGCATAACCGCTAACGATCCCCACTTGAGCTTGGTCGTGAAATACCCTCACCTACCACTCACATCTTAGTCTAGAGGAAGTATCCCATTCCACTCCTTGTCACATGTTTAAGGCATTAGGATAATACCTGCCCTAAATTAAATACCTAAAAGTGATAGATTACGATTTACGATTTATGCTTTCCTAGCAACATTGGTGTTGGGTATTACCTTGCACATAACATCCTTCTCGATGTTTTCGGTTGAATACCCGTTTGTGTCTTTGAGTGATCATATAGTCAATACTTCTTTTTTGTTTAGTTTTCTTAGGTAGTCATATGACTTTTACTTCCATTTCTATGTTTTTCAAGTTTGATAATTAAAATTCTAAGATTTTGAGACAAAGGAATTGTCAACATTATTTTTCTTCCACACATTCATCTATTATAATTTTCTAAATTTGATAGTCTATATATGATAATCCTCTGCTTGTGTAATTAGTAGACTTCGCTATGAAGTCTATAAGTAAAATAAATTCTTATTGTATTAATTCACTACATGATTCCACCATAATCAACTCAACAATTCTACTAAAAATGAAGTTTCTAATACTACCATTCTAATATTTTAAATTTTTTTATGATCAAAAGAACAAAGTTTATCTAAATGTATAAATTATCTTTATCTTTTTCTTCAAAGTCTTAATATTTTACTATGCTAGACTAACTTTAAGGTAATGTTCAAGACTAACTATGCTAGACTAAATTTAAGGTAATATTCAAGACTAACTTTATGTTGGGTGTATGAATGCCTGGTGCTTAACTGAATTCCCACTTCCCTGGGTTCCAGCTAAGGTCCACCACTTCTCTGGTTTTAGGATCAGGTAACCCAGACCTTACCTGATCTCACTACAAGTGATAAAGTGTTGTCCTATTCCAACACTTGTTGGACCTTTTAACTTCGGTGTTCAACTACTCTTGAACTAGCCGCATAACCGCTAATGATTCCTCACTTGAGCTCGGTCGTGAGATACCCTCATGTACCACTTGCATCTCAGTCTAGAGGAAGTTTCCCGTTCCATTCCTTGTCATATGTTCAAGGCATTAGGACCAAACCTACCCTAAATTAAATACCTAAAATCGACTGATTACGATTTACGATGTATGCTCTCCCAACAACATTGGTGTTGGGTATTACCTTGCACATAACATCCTTCTCGATGTTTTCAGTTGAATACCCATTTGTGTCTTTGAGTGATCATATAGTCTGTATTTTTTTTAGTTTTCTTGGGTAGTCATATGAATTTTACTTCCATTTCTATGTTTTTCAAAATTGATAATTAAAATTCTAAGCTTTTGAGACAAAGCAATCCTCAAAAATATTTTTCTTCCACACATTCATCTATTACAATTTTCTAAATTTGATAGTCTATATATGATAAGCCTATGGTTGTGTAATTAGTAGCTATGAAGTCTATAGGTATAATAAATTCTTATTGTATTAATTCACTACATGATTCCACCATAATCAACTCAACAATTCTACTAAAAATGAAGTTTCTAATACTGCCATTCTAATCTTTTAAATTTATTCTAATCAAAAGAACATAGTTTATCTAAATGTATAAATTATCTTTCTCTTTTTCTTCAAAGTCTATTTTACTATGCTAGACTAACTTTAAGGTAATGTTGAAGACTAAACTTATGTTGGGTGTATGAATACCTGGTGCTTAACTAAATTCCCACTTCCTCGGGTTCCAGCTAAGGTCCACCACTTCTCTAGTTTCAGGACCAGGTACTCAGACCTCACTACAAGTGATAAAGTGTTGTCCCATTCCAACACCCACTGGACCTTTTAGCTTCAGTGTTCAACTACTCTTGAACTAGCTGCATAACTCCTAACGATTTCCCAATTGAGCTCAGTCGTGAGATACCCTCACGTACCACTTGCATCTCAGTCTAGAGGAAGTGTCCCATTTGACTCCTCGTCACATGTTCAGGGTAGATCATACCTACCCTGAATTAAATACCTGAAAGCGACTGATTACGATTTACGATGTATGCTCTCCAAACAACATTGTTGTTGGATATTACCTTGCACATAACATCCTTCTCGGTGTTTTCAATTGAATACCCATTTGTATCTTTGAGTGATCATATAGTCATTATTTTTTTTAGTTTTCTTGGGTAGTCATATGAATTTTACTTCCATTTCTATGTTTTTCAAGTTTGATAATTAAATTCTAAGTTTTTGAGACAAATGAATCATTAACATTATTTTTCTTCCACACATTCATCTATTATAATTTTCTAAATTTGATAGTCTATATATGATAGGCCTATGCTTGTGTAATTAGTAGCTATGAAGTCTATAGGTAAAATAAATTTTTATTGTATTAATTCACTACATGATTCCACAATAATCAACTCAGCAATTCTGCTAAAAATGAAGTTTCTAATACTTTCTGATCAAAAGAACATAAGTTATCTAAATGTATAAATTATCTTTATCTTTTTCTTCAAAGTCTTAATATTTTAATATAAATTATCTATCTTTTTCTTCAAAGTCTTAATATTTTACTATGCTAAACTAACTTTAAGGTAAACCCATTTTTCTCTCGAAAACTAGAGTGATTGTTTCTTTTAAAAATAACCTCACCACAGCAACCAATAATTTTCACTTCCATCCATCCTACAAATTTGAGTTTATAATACTGTTGTCCTCAACTTGAGTTTATAATACTATTGATTATCTATCTATCTATTCGTTATTCATAGCTCCTACAAATTTAATACGTACTCAAATTGAGTTTATAATACTATTGTACACAACTTGAGTTTCTAATACTATTGATTTTCCTCAAAATATATGTTTCACTTATCTATTATCTTAGAATATTAAAATGTAGGCGAATTTGCTTCATACCGATGCTTGTTTGCAAGGATTTATATGAACCTTTTTGCCTACACAAATGAAGCTAACAATCCTATGTTCGTGTATATGATATTAACCAATAACTTTTCCTATTTATTTATTTATTTTTTCTAAAGAAGGAAATGTGTGACAATTATAACTTGGCAGAGATACAAATGTTATTTATATTTTCGAAGGTTGCGTCGTCAGAACATTTTGCCTTTAAGAACTCAGTAAGGACGGCAAAAGAATTTGGTAGTTTTAAATTAATGATGCTGTACCACCTTAATCAAAATTCTATAGTTTGGAGTAACTAAATCGAACATAATTAGGCCTACGGCTATTCTTGTCCTTATTTTCTTTTAACCCAATGCTCGATTTGTGTGAATTGATTACCACCGCCGAGCTTATAAAGATTTCATGGTTCCCAATACAACACGGTTTTTAACCCTAAATTTTATTCAGCTCATCGCTAATGTCACGGTCACTATGCCAAAATGTTTTGATAAACTAAGGACATTTTATTTTAGGAAAAGTTTTAAGAGTTTCCTTCGTCATATTATCAATTCACCCATCATTCATCACAGCAAACCTATGCCATGGTATTTGCTTGTTGCGATATCAAGTTTGACAAGAAAGGGGTTCAAATTTAATTTATACACAAACCAAAGGTTTTTATTACAGGCAGACGACATTCCATTATTGTTCCCAGGGTTCAAATATACTTTGTAGTATCTGGCTTTTAATATCGATGGCAAAACGCTGCGAAAAAATGTGACGGCGATCGATAACATCTATTTTATTTTCGAAGCTATAATTAAAAATTCTTTTACTTAGGTTTTCCACCTTTTCTAAATAATTTTTTTATTACTGTCGCCACTACGATTACGATTTCCTAAAAGACATATTGTTAAACCAGGATACACCACAAAAATAGCTACCACAGGTTAAACAAGCTAACTCCACAAGTAAACAATTTTCTACGCAATGACTGTTCCAGAAGGAGAAGACTTAATATAATTTTTATATTAACATATTTATCAATTTGTTCCAAATCCTTCCATAGCTCCTTCCTCTTTTTACTCGAATTTGGAGCATAGATATTTGTAAATTGACAAGAAAACTTTGAGGATTTAGTAGATACCATGATAGTTAATTGATTTCCTCCTTTAGGTTGAATTTTATAAGGTTAAATTTCCGCATGAAGTTCCTTTAGCTTTTACCTGACAACCTAGACCCTTTTTCCAAGTTACTATTGTAACACCTTTCCAAGATAATAAGATTAATTTTATTTCTTGAAGAAGAAGTACATTTGGTTGGTTATTTTTATCAAATATCTAATTAGCCTTTGTTAGGGGTGTTCATTCCCCTAAAATTACAATATAATAACTTCATTTATGGTTTCTCATGGTGGACTTGCATCCACCAACATCCAATATCTTTTATTTCCCTGAAATGATATCCCTTTTTGTTTCTTTTATGCATTTCTCTACAAAAGACAACTTTCCTACCTTCCCATAGATTCTACTCTTAATTCATGATTCTTTTTAGTACTCCAAGTAATTACACATTAGACCCCTCATCTTCCTCTAGAATAGCCTCATTGAGGGGAGAAATATCCACCTCCATCTTCTTTAATCTTGGTTTAAAATTAAAGGTGCATGGTACAACCTCTAGCTCTACATCACCTTGGATCTTAACTCCCTTCCAAATTTCTTCATTATTCTCTAAATTTAGACTATTTTTTTTTGCAACTTGCTTCTAACATCTCTCTACTAGTTTTGCATCCAAATCCTTTCCTTCATCTCTTTTTCGTAACACTTCATTCTAGGATGCTTCCTTGTAAAGCTCTATTATCTCCATAGAATTTGACTACATTTCACAAATTGTATCCTCTACCATTTCATTCCACACCTGGATACCTTCCATATGCTTCTTACCATCATTGACATGAGGAAATTTCGTTTCTTTATCAACATCATGATCTTTCTTATTTTACACATTTTGTCTTGCCTACTCTCAACAATATTTATAGGGATATTTGCTTTAAGATAACTAGAGTTGTAAACCTTCATCTTCCACACCTTACCACCAATACCCTCCTTAGATTTGGAATTAACTTTTTGTCTTCCCTTCAAATTTCTCTTTTTTTTATTTGGGCATTTCCTGGCTATATGACATGATTTAGCATGAATTTTACAGCTAAAGGGATCATTTTAAAAAATAAGGGCTTGAGACCAAGTTCACCACTTGGAAACTAGTTTTCTATGATCCAAGAGCTCCCTCCTTGACTCAACTAATACACTTATTATGGTAAAAATAATCCTTCATAATATAATAGCTAGGGATATTTTGAAAGTGTTGGCTATACTTTTAAATACCTCCTCTTCCCAAAATTCAAGGGGAAGACTAGGAAGCCTGAACCATAAAGGGGCTACATCTATTTTCTCCATTATGGGGTTGAATCCCTAGGCCCATTTCTTCATAAACAACCCTGCTCAACCCAAGAACCAAGAATCTCCTATTAAAACCTTTTGACAATCCTCTTCTACTATGAAATAAGCCAATAAAAACCCTTTTGGCATAAAGGAGAAATCAACATATTCTTTGATTTTCCAAAGAAATCTACTTTTATTTGTGCTAGATTTGGGTGGAAGCCTATAAATTTTCCTATTAGTCTATTATGAATCTTTTGTTGTGCCTTTTCAAAGATCTTATCTATAATATTAAGAAAAAATCCCTCAAAGTTGGACTCAAATGGTATAACTACACATTGAGCTTCCACCTCCACCACTTTCTTCTTACCTTGAGTGCAATCTGCCTAACTTATGTTCTCTTTCCTTTCTACTCTTACAAGTTCTTACTCTAAAAAAAATCATATACTTTTGTATCTTCCTTGACCACATGTTCCACACACCCTTGATTGATCTCCCTACTAGGCCCATGATCTTTTGTTTCTTTAGATTTATTTGCCTTCCCATCTACATCATTTTGCAACTAGATCATGTTAGGAATTTTTTTATTGGAAAAATTACTGGTATCCATCATTACCTTCCATCTAATAACTATCACAAATCAATTTGCATCATATAAAACTAGCATGGTGTCGGTGGATCAAACCCTTTCTTTACATAAATCCTTGCTCTACATAAATCCTCGCTCTACCAACCATGTAAGAACAAACCCTTGCTCTACCAACCATTCAAGAAAAAACCCTCACTCTACACAAATCCTTAGCTTGCACAAACTCTCATTCTTCCAACCATACAAGAAAAAATGCTCACTTTACAAAAAATCCTTTCTCTATCCATCATGTAATAATAAACCCTTGCTTTGCGCAAACCCTCATTCTACCAACTATGCAAGAACAAACACTCAATCTACACAACCCTCACTCTACAAAAATATTTTCTCCACCAATCATGCAAGAACAAACCCTCACTCTACATAAACCCTCCCTTTACCAACTGTGCAAGAACAAACCCTTGCTCTGCACAAACCCCTTTTTTTCTCTGCTCTTTTATTTTTCCTTTTTTTTAATGAGAAATCTAAATAATACTATTCCACCCGTAAAAAATAAAAATACAACATATCTTTAACCAAGCTTCAGAGATATCACATCTCTAATAATTATTAGAAATCAATCTACAACATCTAAAAATAGAATGATGTGTGTGGATCAAACCCTTGGTCTACACAAATCCTCACTCTATTATGAATTCAAACTTTTAATCATTAGAGTAATATGGTATTATTTAGAATTTTTAGCTTCAATAATATTTTTGATAATAGAAATATGATATTATGTTATCCATTATTGTTGCTATCCTTTGGTGTATTTTACTTGCCTCAATGAAAAAAATTACAACACCTAGTTAAGTCAAATGGTAGGATTAATTAGAAGTAGGAATCTTTGGTTTATTTTAATGATGGAACAAAAGGTCTTAATGATAATGAACTAGCCAATAAGAAGAGGAAGCAATTGGACTCTTCTTTATGTTAGTAGAATTAGATGTAATTTTCCACATAAGAGAGAAGTTTAATCCTATTCAAGTATGGATACTTTACGGGATATCTATGGAAACGTAAGTGCTAGTGAAGTTAACTGGATAGAAATAAATCTCTCCAATCTTAAGATTTTAGAATTTAATAATATTGAAGACTACATATCTCACTTCAAATACTTCAAGGATGATCTAGATATGGTAGGAGGTAAGGCAAAGGGCAATGAAGAGTATGTAAAATTTATTACCTTCAATTTTACTCCACCTTTTCATACAATTGGTTTATTTCTTTATATGAATGCTATGACTATCAAATATCCACAACCCATAACTCTGGAAGCACTCTTCAAACTTCTTGTTCATTATGAAGTTGCTATGAAGAATTATGGAGCTATTTCTCATATACAAGCCCATCCAAAGGACTTAAAATTAATGGAACACAAAGCATATCTATTTAAGGGAAAGTCAAAGATTCTAAAGAAGGTAAACTCATGAATACTACAAAAGGGAAGGACATTCCATGAAAACCACATAACAATATTAAATAAGATTAAAGCATAATTCTTGAGGTTAGGACACGAGCATTTTGATGATGAAGATAAAGATAAAGATTGCAAAGTAGGGTTCCACTAGAGCATCCATTATAGAGGGTGTTCTTATCTCTAATGTTTTCTCTCCTTGGGCCCTCAACTTAGACTATGGAGGGGTGTAAAAGTATTTGTAATATAGTCTTATAAAGCCTTGGTCAACAATGTTAAAGAGTTTCTATGGGTGTTATTTATATAGCCTATGGGTAAGTATTTATGTAAGCCTATGGGTGTCCCTCATGTAAGCCTGTAGGCATCAATTGATGTAAATGCTTTGGATATAATTTATGTAATCCTTAAATTAACATCTATGTAATCCTATAGGCAGTTTTAATGTATTCACTCTTAGTGATATTGGTTAAACCACCTACGTGGTTAACCTTGATTAAAAGTTTTAATATATCTATTATATTATAATTTACTCTTAAAGTTAGGATATGTCAGCTTGAGGTTGTATTTAATTGAGGATTTGGTATCATGATAAAGACCCCCAATGATTGATCCATTGTATTAGTTTGGGATATAAGATCATGGCGTCCCTATAAACACCCACCCCTTATTACTTCTATTGATTATCTCTATTCATATCATTTATCTTTATTTTTATCTATATGCTATTTTATTTCACTCTTCTTCCATTTTTTATATGATTGTGGTGAATGTATATTTTATAATGTGTCTAAAATGTATTATGAATTCTAACAAGTTAGGATATGAAAAAATGATTCAAAGTAACTCCTAACACAACTATGCATTGGGTATAGTTAAGCACTATGGAGCTAGTAAAAATAAGTTGGACACAACCAAAATAAGAGAATGCATCACCGAACGTACCCAAACCACACAATATCAAGAAAAATAGAAGATACTAAACATGTGGATCCTATACCACAAGCATAACAATCATCTTAGTACAATGATTAATTAATTGTGAGAGAATTGTGATGACCATAGCATCCAATAGACTAGCAACTATTTCCTTCATATTAGAGATAATAATAACAATGATGGTGGTTTGGGTGTCAATATTCTAAAAAACTACCTTATAGCATTGACCTTCCATTGAAGTAGTTGAATTCTCCTATCAATATCATGCATACAATTATTGTTGGTTTGTGCCTAGCCTTAAAGAAAAGCAATATACAACAAAAATTTACTCATGAGAGTAAAAAACGCAAACCCAATAGGGGGTCTACTCTTATAAACACCCTACTACATCTTTGATTCTAAAAGAATTATGTGGTACATAATCAACAAACATTCTAGATCATATTTATTTCCATTAGTAAGAAAATCTAGAAGATAAAGATTCCAACTAGAAGGGTTGTTGAAGTGGGGAAAGACAAAAAGGAAAACACAATCCCAAAGATATATCACCATCTTATAATACCAAAAATCATGAACATTATTCTCAGGCTGAGAGCAAGACTAATATATAAAAAATCAAACACAAACTTTAGATAGGGAAGTGGTAACAAGTATTTTTTGATGTATTGGTCTCTAAGAAAGGAGTTGTATTTGTGCTTCTAGTTACATTTTCTAAAACCATTTGATAAACTAAATCTAATTATTATTTAATAATCATAGGTTCCACTTCTCATTGATTTTTCTGAGATAGAAACCATATAAACATAAATCTTATAGAGAAACCTAGATGAAAACCATTAGGTGTGGTGTTTTTTGTTCCACTCTACCCTTCCATATGTTAGTGGCATTGTTTTCCACCTTAACACAAACCTTGTCTAGAATGGTTGTTAAGCTGTATATGTAGGTAATCTTACAAGATGAAAAAAAAAAGAAATGGAATCTTGAAATCTACAAAGATAACCAACCCTAGGCATCATGATCCTAGATATTTTTCAAAAATCTTATTTTTTTATATCTTGAGACAACCCTTTAATTTGCTATGGAGGGATAAAGAAATACCTTCAACCAAAATAATTTTGTTTCACTAGATACTTGTGTTGCTAATAGAAATACCATACCTAAGGGAGTCATGCTTCTAAGATATATATGAGGAAACATCTTTCCAAGCTAGCCAATTATTTTTTAGAGCATTTAAACTAGTAAGATCACAAAAGGAAGTGTTTAATAATTTGTCCTTGTATGACATCTCCTGTCAACATCCTTTGTGACTAGCCATGCTTAAATAGAATTTGACCAGGATTTTCCAAGGTTTATTACCAACTATATATCTTATGAAATATTTGGTAGCTAAATATTTTTATGAGTGGAAAGGAAAAGTATTGCTAGGCCTCCGTTGTTGTTGTGCAAGATGCAAAGTTTCTATGAAATGACCACCATACCATTTCGGCCATCCCATTTAGACCAAAGAAATTTTCTCACAATTTGGATAAACCTACCATAAGCAACATTGGATAGAATCCAACACATATATTAGTATGCAAGATTGTTAATAAAGATTTTGTTGACCATGTTAGGATCCTCCATCCTAACATTATTAGTTAGTATTATTAATAATTTAATTATTATATTATTAACTCATAAAGTGAACCATCACAACCCTTCATAATGTGAACCATCACGTCTCTTCACCAACGTAGCTTTAGGGTAGATATATATATTAGGTTGGTCATCCATATCAAATCATCCAACAAGAAGAATATATATTATTTAGACCCATTGGAGGGATTTCCCAAACCAATGCAAAAGGCGATTCATATCTAAAAGCGATTCTTTTAATTTAGATGCTATTTTAATTATTTCTTTATTAAAATTGTGCTAGAACCTTCAGGGTTCTACCATTTGGTATCAGAGCCATGTGGGACCTAGTCATGTGGGAATTGCTCAAAGATCTTCATCAAATCACTTCTGTGCGTGAGTATCAAACTCGGTTTGAGGATATCACCAAACACAACATAAGATTGGATGAATCAATTCTCATCAATGGCTTCATTAGGGTATTAAAAGAGGAAATTAGAATGGAGGTGACAAGGTTCAATCCCTATACCATGATGCAGACCTATGGATTGGAAAAATTAGCTGAAGATAAAATCAATGCACAACAACGATTAGGGAAACCACTTATGGAAAAATCATCGACCACTTACATCGCTCCCAAACCTATGCATAATGGAAGGGCACAAAGCACTTACACAACCCCCAAATCTAACCGAACTTTACGAATTAAACATCTTAGCTTTGAGGAGATGAAGGAACGATGAGAAAAAGGACTCTATGATAATTGTGATGAACAATTTGGACCCTACCATAAATGTGCTACACTAACATTGTATTTATTGAAGGAAGTTGATCCATGTCTCTCCATAGAGCAAGCAGATGAGGTAGTTGTGTCCAAAGCGACCAGTGCACCTACTCATCACAATGAATACAATGAGGTCGATGTGCAAGAAGTGATTGATGTACCAAGCAAGGATGAGGTAGACATACCCAAAGTGATAAATGCTAGCAAAAAATGCACTCTACAAGACCTACACCTACCTTCCTCATCAATAGTGAGTTCTTGCCATATGACCAAACCTATTCAAAACCAACATAGAGTGACTACACACTCCTTCTCCGTTGGCTCTACCAAGGAACCAAAAAAGGATATGAAATCATTACCATCACTTTTGATGCATCATTATGAAGTATTTGAGGAACCCCAAGGGTTGCCCTCCCATCGTCATCATGATTTTTCTAAGGAAGATTCTACTATTGTTCTTGGCAACCCCCCGCTAATGCTTCATCCTTCTTGATATCCCTGCCTACGAAAGGATGCCATTAAAAGAGTCCAAGAACTTACACAAATACTTCTTGGAAAACAAAAGATAAAGCTCATCACCTTGAGATTTGAGGACAAAGCTCTTTTTAATGAGGGTGGCATGTTACGATCCTCAATCCTAACATTATTAGTTAGTATTATTAATCATTTAATTATTATATTATTAACTCATAAAGTGAACCATCACAACCCTTCATAACGTGAACCATCACGTCTCTTCACCAACGTAGCTTTAGGGTAGATATATATATTAGGTTGGTCATCCATATCAAATCATCCAACAAGAAGAATATATATTATTTAGACCCATTGGAGGGATTTCCCAAACCAATGCAAAAGGCGATTCATATCTAAAAGCGATTCTTTTAATTTAGATGCTATTTTAATTATTTCTTTATTAAAATTGTGCTAGAACCTTCAGGGTTCTACCAGACCACTTGAACTTTCTAAATAAGTAAAAATAAATTAGAAAGCCCGTAGTCAATATTTTTCTAGAACTTTTCAAGAATTTAACACCCTATTTTAGCAAGAGAAATATTTATACCAAATGGGATGCCAAGGTAACATATAATGGAGCCTTTATCAATAACCTTCCAATATATCAAACTCTCAAACTTTATAAGGTTAAGACAAGTGTAAAAGAAAATTTATTTTAGGGTCACTAATGATAGATCCTAAGACATCACAAAAAAAATAAACTTCTCCTATAACATATATCTCATACCTCTTGTTTTGGAGGAATGAGTCATTAGCAAAGTGGGAGATTAATATAGAAGCACCAATAGAAAGAGATATTCCATTAATTAGGTCCTAGTAAGCTCGATGTAAAAGGCAACCCAACGAATAAACAATGATCACATAGAACAAATTAACAATCATGCAATCCTATTTGATAGACTACACTAAATAAAAAAGAATATTATTAATATAGATCCAAGCCAATGTAAATCTATAGAGCATTTGGATCTTTTTATAGAAAATATGCCCAAACCCAACAAATTTGATAGTATTGAGGATAAATGCCCATCTAACTCAGTCATAAGCCTTATCAAAATCAATTTTTAGTAGCAATGTATCATGAATAGAATTTTCATCCCATTTAATAGTCTCCTAATCCAATATCAAATTTTTTAATATATACTTTTTCTTGAGAAAACCAATTTTCTCCTATCTAAAATAGCTTGTGTAACAAGAGCCAAATTCAAGGTGATATATTTAGCTATTATCTTGTAATATACATTAAGTAATGTGTTGGGTATCCATACAAAAACATTATTTCTATTAGAGTCCTTAGGGATAATATTAACAAGGCCTCTATTAATAAGAGATCTTGGGACCCTTCGCTCTCATATTATTTATATAACATGAAAGGATCATTCTCAAGTAGGGGCTAGAGGGCTTTGAAAAAATCAACAAGAAGACCATCAATTCTTGGATCTTTATTAAGTGTCAAACTCCAAAGGGATTTTTTCAAGTCCTATAAGGTAATAGTTTTTTCTAATCTTGTTTATCTAGTAGGTATCAACATATTTGTTCAAAATATTATCCACATCATCCAATTCATTATCCTAAAAAATGGTAGAGAAGTGTCTAAAAAAACAACCTTGATTTTCTCATTGTAATAAATCCATCCTCTTTATGAACAGATGATATCTTCTCAATTTTGTCCTTGTGCTTCAAGTATTAATATAAAAACTTGGATCCCTTCTCCTCATTTTCAATCCAATAGAGTCGAGTGAGTTTATGTCTCTTCCTTTATAAACCTTATATTTTCTAAGTTCAAATTTAACAATTTTCAACTTACATTTAAGGTCTACATCAAGAAGATTTTTATCTAAGTTGATCCTAGCAAAACAAATAGCCTCATGCAAAGTGTTTTATTTCTTCCTTTTATGCTTTACAAGCATCCTACCATAGCACCTAAGAAACTTAAAAGTATGAAAGATCGTCACATTCTACTAATCAATCTAATTTGTATTGAATTAAGGGCTTGTTAGAAGTTGCTAGATATTGCAAATAAGGGTTTTGAAAGAATATAACTTTAAGTGGGATGTGTTTAACTTGAAATGAAGATAGTGTTTCAAAACTATAGTTACTTGAGTGGAAGAGATGTGAAAAAAATAAGTAGGTGATCTAAAAAAATAATAGAAGGGTAGTGAACTATGGGGCTATGAGAGTCCAAATTGTTCAAAAGGGATCTACTCATGTAGAATATATCAAGTTTGCAAGATCTTTTGTTTAGTCCATATCTAATATTGGACCAAGTAAACTAAGGCATAAAATTGATGGTGGTCCCAAATAAAGGATTAAGCACCTTTAAACAGTTCCTATAAATGATCAACTAGAAAATTTATATTGGAAAGAGGTCAAGGCCAAACCCAACTTCTATATTTAGAATATTTCACCATATTAAATTCACTGTCCAAGGTCTTATCAATAGGAGTGAGAGAGGAAGCAAGCCACTTCCATAAGCGAATTTTGCTAGTAGGGTCATTGGGTCATAAACAAAGTAGAAACCAATGACAAGACCACTCAAATAAGGAGAATATGGAGTTATAGCTCCCACCACTAGAGGAATGGGATATAAAGAAATACTAAGAGTTAAAGAAATTAAAGTTGAATATAAAGACAAGCTGAGACTCAACAACTTTAGCTTCTTGAAACATTGTAAAATTTGGCATGAAATTGGAGAAAACATATTTAACCTTTGAATTTTCTATCTAGAAGAGACAACCCTTGGACATTATGGGATAGTATTTTAAACTTACTTATTGGTAAATAATTAGAGATCAAAATCCAAGGTAGCAAAAGTATTCAATATTAAAATTAGGCAATGTTATGATGAACCACTAACATCCAATTGAGAAAATATGTTTTGCTAATGAATGAAGGGACTCAAATTTTGAAGGGGACCATTTGAATCCACTCTCATAGGAAAATGAAGTTATGGTTTCTTTCTATATGACCATTTTTTTTTTACAAAAGTGTTTAATAGGAGATGCACAACAACCTCTTTTGGCACTCACAAGCTTCCATGCATCATGCATATTAACATATCCATGCTAAGAGGTTTTTGGCTAAGATATTTAAGGGATAAGGACTTGTTTGACAACCTAGGGCAAGTTTCTAGGAAAAAATGAATGGCATATCTAAGAGGAAGTATGTTGGGTGTTAGGTTTTATCATTGTTTAATGATTACTTTATTACGTTTTTTTCCAAGAAAGGGACTTAGGACAATTTCAAATGATATGTCTTTTTTTCTAAAAAAATAAGTAGGAATTTGGTAGGTTGAGATAATTTAATAATTGTATCATTTGTAAAGCTAAAGCAACAATATCCAATGAGGATGGTAGGGGTTGGGTAAAATTCATCCCCAAATATACCATGGGATGAAGAAGGAGACAAAAAAACTCATTCTCTTTTTTGCACTAGACGACTCTTCCTATATGGGTGAGAACATTTGGTAGGAATGGATAAATAAAATTGGGTATGAAGGGAAATTCCATATATAATGGGTATTTAGTTCTAGAAGGCTCTTCTAAGTCAGTTCAAAGACTAGTTTTGCATATAACAAATTTGGTCGCAATTGATCCATGTACAATATTAAAGAATGACCTTGGCATAGTTTGGGTTATTAAACATGACAAATACATAACCTTTCTCTAACCTACTAACTAATTCTATAATCCACCCACGAGTTTATTCTAGGTGGTTATCAACCATTTCAACTATATTAGAACTCATTTTCTATTGAAACACATTATAAGCTGAAATTCCAATAAAAAATCAAACTTTCAATCTTCAAAGCCCTTCGAATATTATTTTACCCTTCAAATAAGGATAATATAAAAGTATCCTTCATAAAATAATTCATGTTTTATATTTCATATAGGATTGAAGAAGAATGATTTTCTTAATGATAAGATACTACAAGAAGTACTTTCAGTTATAATAGATGAAGACAATAGAAAACTGATGGAGCCTATTACTCTAGAAGAAGTTCATTCAATTCTTGTCTTTTTTATAAGGATAAATCCCTAGGTCTAAATGGGCTCTCTACAATATTCTATTAACATAACTAGGAAATAGTAAAGGATTATTTATTGATGGAAATGGAATAATATAGGGTAAATTAGTAAATACCTTATAATATAAATGCAACATATCTTACCTTGATTCCAAAAAATAAGAATGCAAAATTGTTCTATTATTATGGTTCCTTGGAATATGTATATGGGGATATGATATTATATTGTATAAGAGTTGGCATGGGCCACACATAACCCAAGGATAATTATATTAGTAGTTGGCTCCTCAAAGTAGAATTAGAAGATGTGTATATAAATAAGAGATATTGGCATTGTAATCATCATGGGAGATCATTCATATGGAGTATTACTTGTAATCATCTTTTCCCACAAAGTGGATTATGAGATTTTATTGTCTATAAGTGGCCCTCTTGTCTTGGGAGATCTTGTTTGGAGTTTTCCTTAAGGAGTATTATTGGTGTTGCCCTACCTTAAGGGTATTATCTATATCTATCTCATTGTGTGGATTATTATTGTGGATCATAATTTGATATTTATACATATTGGTGAATGATTTTTGTTAATAAGAATACAATTTTTTAACAAGTGGTATTAGAGCAAGAATTTTTGTAAAGTAGGGATTATTTTTTGTGGATTGTAGAATTAAGGCAGTTTTTTTCCAAATAATTGTATCATCTATTAGGATCCATATTTTTACAAAAATTTACCCATTTTATACACTTCTTGGATTATTTTATGTAGAATTTGAAGATCTTTAAAATAAGTGGTCATATGAAAGAATCCAAGTAGTATTGAGGGAGATACAACCTTATGAAGTCAACCATCTAGAACAAGAGTAACGTTAGGACTTTTTTTCTTGAAAAAATATATCATATTTTGGGAGTTATATCTCTATGAAAGGGTGTCCAATTTAAACGATTATTGGAAAATTTTATATAGAATTTGAAGAGCTTTAAAATGAGTGGTCATATGAAAGCAATTTTTTTGGATCAAGCAGCGACAACAAATTTTATTGAGCAAGTGATGGTAGTAAATTTTTTGAAACAAGGGTTAAAGTGCTTTTTTGGATCAAGTGACAACGATGGATTTTCTAGAGCAAGTGATGACAATAATTTTTTGGAACAAGGGTTAAAGCATATTTTTTGGATCAAGCAACGACAATAGATTTTTTGGAGCAAGTAGCGATAGAAAATTTTATAGAATAAGGGTTAAAGCAGTTTTTTTGGATCAAGCAGTGACAATAGATTTTTTGGATCATTTTGGTGGTGGTAGTTCTAATGAAACAACTAGTAGAAGAATATCTAAGGGATAATGATATTTCTACCAAAATTTTTGGTGGGGGTCCCAAGATTTTTGGATTTTCTAAACCTTCTTGGTCAGAGGTGGTGAAGGGCACATTTATTGAGGAAAGAAAAGAGAACTTTGATATTTCCCCAATATTGAAAAGGGTGTTCCATGTTTGTTAATCTTGGATAGATTAATGGATAGACTGATTAATCATAGGTGCTTTAGATTGGTGGGGAAGTTCATTGGATTCAGGCTAGACATGGACACAATAAGGAAGTGGGTAGTTTGGAAATGGAAGTTAAGGCTCCATATGGAAGTCATGAATCTTCCCAAAGTATTTATTCTCTTTTCATTTATCTCTTAGGATGATATGATAGATATTCTATTGAAGGCTCCTTGGTTTTTTGGGAAAAAAAAGTCTATTTTTTAGGAAATGGTACCCAGGATTTAATCTGAATTCTAAAAATATCAATATTATCCCTATTTGGGTGTGCCTTATAGGATTACCTATCGAGTACTGGGATGAGGACATAATAAAGGGTATATCCAAATCCATGGGCTAGTTGATTGGTTTTGATTTGGCTACAAAATCTTAGAGTAGAATGATCTATGCTAGATTTTGTATCAATGCGGATTTGGAGAAACCTCTTCCTTCATCTATCTTGTTAAAATCCAAGGTGGACTTGGACTCAGAAGATTGAATATGAGAACTCTTTAGCCTTATGTCAAAATTGTAACTAGGTGGGTCATCTCCAAAGTAGTTGTTTGATTAAGCAACTGAAAGTCATGAAGGGGTAGAAAAAGATAGATCCTCTTTAGAAGAACAAGGGAATAGAAGGCCAAACTCTTATCTCATTATTTTATGAGAAGGGAGAACCATTAGCTCAAAGATCAGTGGTGGATAGGAATAGCTTCCAGGTATTAGCTGTCTAAGGAAAGAGAGATTATGGAAAATGCAGATTTGTAGAGGGAAAGTTTTGAGGTGAAAAGTGGAGATAAAGAGATGGGTTCTCTACTCTAGGTGAGTGGCATTACCTTGAATATGTCCAATCAAGAAGAGATCAATATTATCATAGAGGAAGAAATTCCATAAAAAAAAAGCTAAGGTGGAAATGGGGCTCCCTTTGGGATGTGGAGAAGACTTTACTTTACAATTGGGGGAGAAGTTGAACCAAATGGAAACAATGACCTTGGGAGATAGTTTAGGGGGTTGTCTTCAGAAGGAAAAATAAGGGAGGAATTCCAATGATGGTATGATGGAGGTGATTGAATTCCCTCAAAATTATTTGATCCAATTATGGATAATGGGGAGGAGCTCAAGGATCAAAATATTGGGTTGGCAAAAAAATGAAAAGAGAAAGTCCCAAGCATGAGACTAAAGTGACAAGCTAAAAAGGTAGCTAATGTTGGGAAAGAAAATAAAGTGGGTAAACCCTTGAACCATGACTTGCAATAATGAGAGGCAAAAAAGGGGGTGGCATATGGTACCCAAGCAACTCTAAATCTTGGTGGGGATAAAACCCCCAACAAGTCTAAAAAATGAATTTGATATCATGGAATGTTAGGGGAATGAATGCCCCTACCACTCAATGGGTGATTAAGGACCTTAGGCGTAATAATCATCCAAAAAATTTACTGCTTCAAGAAACTAAAATTTTTGAAGGAAACATGCAATCTATAAAGAAAGTTGTTTGGAATAATGCACAATGGGTAGCAAGTGAAGCTATAGGAGCCTCTAGGGGTGTTTGGACCCTTTGGAATATGAACACTTTATCAGGTGACTGTATTTAGAAGAATGATAGGTTCATTTCAATTTTGTTCTATTCTAGTATTTTTTATTTTTCTTGGATTGTTACAAATGTTTATGCCCCCAACTCCCTAGTGGGGAGAAGAAGAGTCTGGGAGGGGTTGTTGGACCTTAGAATCCACTTTCTCAATTACATCTAGATGATTGCTAGGGATTTTAACATTGCTCTTATGCCCAACGATAATATTGGTGGTTCCAAGGAGTTTATTGATAGCATGGAGGATTTCACCCAATTTGTTTCTTCTAGTGGTCTCATGGATGTTGATTTGAGAGGGTAGAAATATATGTGGTTGAACAAAATATTGGGTGAGGCTCTTATTCAAATTTTCCTTGATAGAGTGTTGGTCTCTTAGGATTGGTTTGCTAAATTTAGTAATTCAACTTTGTCCTCCCTTCCTAGGATTACCTCTAACCATAATCCACTCATTCTAGAAATAGCTAAGGGTTTAAGGATTAAAGGTCACCCCTTTATATTTGAGTCCATGTGGTTGCAACATCTTGATTTCTAGACTTTAATCCAAGAGTGGTGGAATATCAATATTTGTGGCACTCAAATATTTAAAATTATTTATAAGTTGAGGCATATTAAAAGGAATTTGAAAATATGGAACAGGGAAGTCTTTGGTGATATATTTAAGTAGAAGGAAGCCATCATTCTTGAGCTCCAAAATCTTGAACTTTCTATGACTTCTCAGGGGAGAGATGATACTTTAGCATAGCAAGAGAAGTCTCTCCTTAGAAATTTTTATAATGTCCTAGCTAAGGAGGAGCTATTTTGATGATAAAAGTCCAAAGTTTTGTGGCTGAAATAGAGGGATCAAAAATCTAGATTCTTCTATATTTCTACCTTGCATCACAACACAACCAATAGAACAAGAAAAATTAGAAGAATTTATGACTCCCTTGCATCCAAAGAAGATATCAGGCAATAAGTAGTAAACTTCTTATGAGAGTTATTGTTAGAAGTTATAACATACAATGAAGAGGTTTCCAAGGTCATTCTAAGGTCCATTCCATCCTTAATTATGTCAGAGTATATTACATTATTTAGGTACATATCAATGTACCACCTTAGGTACATTATTAGATTAAGAGTTACTTGGGTAGAATTAATAAATGCACAAGTGTTAGAATGTGCAATGATGTAAAAGGACATGTGTCCTTTAGGTAGTTAGGTTGAGTGTTGGCCAAGGAATCTATCTTCCTATATAAAGGATTTGTTGGTAGTTAATAGACATATAGCTAGCATAGTCCATATCATGCATTAGTAGAGCTCCATATATTGTAGCAAGTTCCATTTTCGTGAGATTACATTACTGGTTATTTTATGTGTATTTTTAGAAGTCTCTTATCATACTTTCATGCTTATTAGTTAGCCATTATCATAGTTATATCATTGCATGCTTATTTCCTTACTTGTGGTTGTATTTACTTTTAGTTTATAGCTTCAAAAGCTAACATGGTATCACAGTACATGGTAGATCAATAGGAAATATGGAGAGCCATAAGGAAGGTGCAAAAATTGAGACTTCCCAAGAGGTCACCCATCCCAGAACTACTCCAACTAAATATGCTTAACTATGGAGTTTTTTGATGGGTTGAAAATACTAGGTCACTAGGGAACTTTGAGTTTTTGGTTGAGATTGTAAGAAGGGCTAAAAAAAAAGCAAAGGCCCTTCCCTTGTATCGTACAACCTCATTTTTGTTTTTGTTTTTGTTCTTGTTTTCCAGTTTTATTTTCTAGGTTTCCATTCCCTCTTAGGAAGGCAAGTATTACAGACCCTTGCACCATTTTCGAAATCTAAGGAATTCAAGTGTTACTCATGAAATGAGGTCAAGAATTTCAAATAGTTACGAAGAAGCATCAACGGCCAGTCTAAAATATATTTCAGTGGTAGATTTTGATCCATCCAGGATATCAATGAGCCATTACAGGAGGAGCACCATGGGTCCACGTGGTATCATTTTCTGCACAAGGGTCTATTAAAGTGTCAATAGAAGGTACTATTGACTGTTGGAAAATACCTCTCATGGCCATCAAAATTTAACCATCAATTTGGGCAAAAGTCGACTACGCTCCTTGAAAGGTAATAAAATCAAATTAATCTTACCTTTAAGCCTTGCATAAGATATAAGGAAGACAAGCACTCATTAAATTATTATTTTATATGGTTTGATTAATTTGCTTTCATACAGAGTAATAAGGGTTATTATAAGGTTTAAATTACTGTTACTATTTGCATTCAAAGATATATGTAAATAACCTTAATAATTTGAAAGCAATAGTAAGGAGCTTATTTCATTTCAATACACTCTAGATGAGATATAATATTTGTAATTAATCATGGGAGGTATAAGGTTTTATACTTAGAAACATTATTATTATATTGAAAATATTAATCAATTTCTAAATCGCCAAGTGAGGAGATATAAGGTATACTACTTCAAACAAAGGTTATTGGAATTTAGAAATATTAAACTATTGGATAGTAAGGACTAAATAAAGCAAGTTAATTAATTTCTTAAGAGGTTGGAATTTATTACTCATACTTGACTCTTATACAAAGGGACAAAAGAAACCAACCATAGACTCTTGAAAAATAGAGAACCTTATCAAATTGAAAGTGCATTAAATTATCTTTAGCTTTCTACTTATTAAATCCATAAGGAGAAATAAGGTAATACATTAAGGTTGAACATTAGGGAATCAAACCTTACTATATTTTGCAAAATTAAGTAGGAGATATAAGGGTTTCTTCCATTTGAGAATTAATATTAAATTTGCAAATATTATTTTCTAAATTTCTAAATTTCTAATTTGGGAGACATAAGGTATTCAACATCAAAACATAGTCTTGTGAAATTTAGAATTTAATTAATTACTTAACCTAGGGAGTTATAAGGTAGTCAACTTCAAAGAAAATGGCATATACAAGAATTTTCTTTTTTGAATCCCAATTATTAAAAGGACCTAATTTTACTCCATGGAAAAATAAAATGAGATCAATACTTATTGTTGAAAAACTTTGGGATGTAGTAAATGGGGAAAGAAAAGTTCTAGTAGCAAAAATAGGAATTCAAAAATTCAAAAATGATGATGCTAAAGCTTTGATGTTAATTTTGTTTGCCATATCTGATGAAATTCAAGCACACATTAGTGAAGTGAAAACATCAAAAATAGCATGGGAAAATTGTGTATGATATTTGAAGGAAAGAATAAGGCAACTATTCTACATCTACAATCATAACTGTATACAATAAAAGTTCATGATGGAGAAACCATAGAAAAATTTCTTCGAAGGATATCAGAATTAAAGTCAAAATTACACAACTTAGGAGAACAGGTTGAAGATCAATTCCTAGTCTTAGTTTTACTTATAGTTTACTTAGAGCACTTTTGAATATTTCAAAATATTGGTCACATCACTTTAAGTATCAAACCAAAAGGTGTCATTCGAGAAAAAGATAAATATTCTTCAACAATATGAACTTGAAAATCAATTGAGAAGTGAGTCATCCAATAAGGTTCATGCATTAGAAAAATAATTTTGCACTTCATCACAAAAAAAAAAGTATTGTTATATTTGTGAGAAAGAAGGCCATAATACAAAATCTTGTAAGTATAATGCATTGACAAGGAAAGGTCAAGATAAAGAATATCCTAAAGGGAATCATAGTGATCAAAATAATCAACTAGGGTATGATGCACAATCAAAATATGTACACAAAAATCTTATGAAAAATCATATATGTTTGTTATCAAGTATTGAGAAATCCAATGAAGATTTAGAATCTATGACAACAAATGCAAAAGATATAGATTCTAGCTCAGATGATTTGAGTTTAGTTCGTGATTGGTTAGAAAAATCTTATATTGTTAGCATTGATGATTATAAATATTCAAATAATGATAGGGATAGTGATGGTTAGAATTGTATTGATATTGATAGGGATCAATCAAATGATTGTATTGTTTATTTTAAAAAACATACTAAAGGAATTGATGAAGACAATGGGATATAAAGGTACAAGTTTAAGTAAATATGAACAAGGATTAAAAGAACTAATTGTACCAAAAATAAGACCTAAATATGAAGGTCTTGGATATACATACCATACTAGCAATAATGAACATGGAACTAAATTTGTGATAGAAAATAGTAACATCAAATCTATGACTAGGATTGATAGAATCAATTGCAATAAAGGACAAAATGGTAAAAGGAATTTTGTAATAGAAAATAGATGTAGTCATTGTGGTAGATATGGACATAAGATAGAGAGATGTTGGAATCTCCATTGTTGTGAAAGTTGTGGAGGATATAATCATTCTAAAAAGATGTGTCTATATAAAGATAAGGAAAGTAAAAAATTGAAAATGGATTATAGATGGATAAGTATAGATGAATGGAATAAGATGAAAGGAATGTTGTATGGTTTCTACAAAAGAAAACCAAGTGTGATAAAAAATCAAAGTCCATTGAATGAAAATAATGATACTAATATTATCATGAAGAAATATGAAATAAATGATCATGATCCAAACACATCTTGGGAGGTAACCTACAATGAAAGCAATAAAAGTAGTGGAAGCATTTGTAGTGATGGTCCTATAAAGACAATGATCTTATGAGTATTCTAGTGGATGACCTAGAGACAATGATTATCTAGAGGTGACCCAAATGTAAAGTTACAAAGGTAGTGACCCAGAGGTAGTCATCCAGTGGTAATGACCCAGAGGTAGTGACCTAGAGGTAGAGATATAGAGGTAGTGATCTAGAGGTAAAACCAATGGCAGTGACCCAAAGGTAGTGACCTAGATACCAAAACCTAAAGGTAACTCAGATACATTGATCTAGAGGTAAACAAATTATTTATCTAGACATGATAGAGTTAGAGTTGAAGATTGAAGATTGTATCAGATGAAGATCCATATTGAAGACTAAAGTCTTCAATACCTAAATAATGTAATACAGGGGTTGTTAGAGTATATTACATTATTTAGGTACATATCAATGTACCACCTTAGGTACATTATTATATTAGGAGTTACTTGGGGAAGAAGTAATAAATGCATAAGTGTTAGAATGTGCAATAATGTAAAAGGATGTGTCCTTTAGGTATTTAGGTTGAGTGTTGTCCAAGGAATCTATCTACCTATATAAAGGCTTTGTTGGTAGTGAATAGAAACATAGCTAGCATAGTCCATATCATGCATTAGTAGAGCTCCATATATTGTAGCAAGTTTCATTTTCATAAGATTATATTGGTTATTTTATGTGTATATTTAGAAGTCTCTTATCATACTTTCATGCTTATTAGTTAGCCATTGTCATATTTATATCATTGCATGCTTATTTCCATACTTGTGGTTGTATTTTCTTTTAGTTTATAACTTCAAAAGCTAACAAATTAATTCATATTTGAATGCAACCCCTACTTGCCTTTTTTCTGAGAAGGAAATCAAGGAGGCATTATTCTCTATGAAAGGCAAAAAAGCATCGGGCCTAGATGGTTTCCCTCCTATTTTCTTTCAAGCCCTTTGGGATATTGTTGGCATGGATGTGGTTAATGCAGTTAGAGAATTTTAGATGTTTGGCAACCTCTTATAGGACTGGAACACTACCTTCCTTGTACTTATTCCTAAGAAGCATGGTGCAAATGACCTGAAGGACTTTAGGCCAATTAGCTTGTGTAATTTGGTTTATAAAATCCTCATGAAGACCTTAGCCAATAGGTTAAAAAATGTGCTACCAATTTTTATTTCCTAGAACCAACGTGGATTTATCTCTAGAAAATATTTTGGATGGTATTATCACCATCCATGAGTCCATGCACTCGATGGAGAAAAGTGGAACAACTAGTATGATGGTCAAATTAGATATGAATAAGGCCTACGATTGGGTATCATGGATCTTCTTGGATAGAATCAGGGTTATGCATAGCGATGAAAATTCGCCATTGGGGCAAAAAGTAGCATTTTCAAAAATTCAAATTTGTGAAATTTGGGGGACCCGAACATCGACCATTTAGCCAAATTTTTTGGGACAAATAAATTTTAGGTGTCGGTTCACCGTGCTTTGATAAGAGTATCATGGTTATTTTGAAAAATTTGCAAGCAATCCCGCCTAAATAGAGTACCCTTTTCGCCCTAAAATTTTAAAATTTCTAAATTATCCCGCCCAACTCGCCAAGTATACCTCTATATATAATTAACACCCCAGGGATACATTTTCATTTTCGGACCTTGTTCTACACCCGATGGATATACCGACCCAGTTTTGCACAAGATCGAAACCATTTCAGCACCAGACCGAAACCTTTACAGATCAAGGTAGGACCTGATCCATTTTTGTACCAGACCGAAACCTATTCTGCAATCAGTCGACACCAGTTCTGCAACCGTTCGACACCAGTTTTGCAACCGATCAAAACCATTTGTGCAATCGATCAAACCATTTTGCAATCAAAACCTATTCTACAACCGATCAAAACCATTTTGCAAGTGAACCCTATTCTACAATCGATCGAAACCACTTCTGTAATCGAAACATGTTTTGCAACTGATCAGAACCATTTTGCAAGCAGATCCTTTTCTACAACTTAAACCACTTTACAAACTATTCTACAACCTAAACCATTTTGCAAGTAGAACCTTTATCAACCAATTTAAAAACTTATTCCAACAAAAACCATTTATACAACAAACCTTTTTACAATCGGATCCTGTTCCACACCAGATCACCAGGCCTCTTTTTGCACCAAGCCAATTTTTGGACCATATTCTACATCCGAACCTCATTCTACACTAGGTTCTCTATCACTACTCTACTTGCCATATTTTTCTCTATTTTGCCATGTTTTGCATGTTATCCCCTATTTTCTCTCTTTCTATTAAAACTCTTTGATTCTTTATGAATAGGTGAACCGAACACATTGTGATTCTCTATTTCTAGTCCATTTTGTACCATAATCTTATATTTTTTGACATGTATCTTTAATGATTTTTCAATCTTGTTCTGCACCACACCAATATCCGAGCCCTCTTCTACATCCGGATGGTCATTGCTCTGTTCCCATGTTTTCTCTTTTTTGCCCTATTCTGCATGTTTTAAAACTCTTTGATTCTTAGTTTCTATTCAGATATTTTTTTCCTTGCTAAGATTATACATGTGTAAATGCTTTGGTTCTCTAAAGACATATTGATGCTCTGTTTCTTCGAAGACATTTTGATTCTCTGTTTCTAGTCCATTTTGTACCATAATATTATATTTTTTGACATGTATCTTTAATGATTTTTCAATCATGTTCTGCACCACACCAATATCCAAGCCCTCTTCTACATCTGGATGGTCATTGCTCTATTCCCATGTTTTCTCTATTTTGCCCTATTTTGCATGTTTTAAAACTCTTTGATTCTTAGTTTCTATTCAGATATTTTTTCCTTGCTAAGATTATACATGTGTAAATGCTTTGGTTCTCTAAAGACATATTGATGCTCTATTTCTCTGAACATATTTTGATTCTCTATTTCTAGCCCATTTTGTGCTATAATCTAATATTTTTCGACATACATATCTCCAATTATTTTTTGCATAAAGAATATTTTTCTTAAATTGATTTCAATTTGAATGTTAATTACCTTTGTGCTCTTGTCAGTTACAAGTGCTTTCACTAGAAAATGAACCAGTGGCATAAACTGATAAAATCACAATAAAGCATGGTAAGAAACAAGTATGTATAATCTACCACCCAACCATTTGTTTATTCTATTTACAATATTATCTTAAGGCCTAGCGAAAGTACACCCTCTTCAACATTTTATTACTCTTCTAAATTGAAAAACATTTTTCTTACAAGTAAAATGTCACCTAGTGATGGAAAGAAGGGGGCCAAATCTTCTGTTGAAAAGAGTATCCTCAAATATTTTAGCCAAATTTTGAAATGCAACGAGCCAATGACATCCATGCAAATTCAAGGTACAAATGATTTTTGACTTCCCAGTATGTGCTTGATTGATGATATGAATATTTTTTCTATATATTTTGTTTAATCCAAGAATGATAAAAAATATTATGGTATGCTACTATGCAGAATACCCTATCGATCCTGATATGCCTCCACTTGAAGATATTCCCCAACAAGAGATGCCTTCTAATGAAAATCCCCTTGACAATGACATCCAACAAACACTTGAAGACAACCCTCGAAATGACATTACAATTGAAAATGAAAGTGATAAATCAAAATCATTACAAGCTTCATATGAATCTTCAAGCAAAAAGTCTAAAAAAAGAAAAGCATCTAACTGGATAATTGGAAGGGGATTTAAGAAAGAATGGGCAGAAATATTTCCTTGGCTTGAGCCTATCCTGATTGAGGATAACCAAATCGATGAAAAAGAATGTAGATGCAAAATTTGTAGTTGGAGACTTGGTAAGGATCATAGGCTGCAAAATAAGATTGATACAATTGAAAAATATGTTGGCAAAGCTTATGTAAAAGTTATAAAAAGTAATGGTGAAGTTAGTAAAGAAGTTAAGTGGAAGGATGCATCAGAATGTATGCATTTAAGATATGCTATAGAATATGACAATCACTTAAAGCAACAACAATCTCTTGTTGAGAAAGGTGGAACAATTGCAGCCCAATTTCATAAAATTTAGAAGACCATCTTAGCTTCAAAAAGTTTGTAGTTTGTCATTGTTTATAGTATTCTCAAGAAAGGTAGACCAATGTTCGATTTTATTGATTATAAGCAGCTATTACACCTAGCTAATGTGCAAAACCTTCCTAATTCCCATTGGTCAGATCGAAGTGGTTGGGAAATGGTAAAATGTCTATCTTTAGTTGAGAAAGAAGACCTAAGGGAGCAAGTAAAACTTGCCAGATTCATTTCACTTTCTATTGATGAGGTAATGACTGTGGACAACACATCTTGGATTTGCATGCATGTGTACACATTTCAAAATCATATAAGGAGGCCTATTTTATTGGGAATACATAAGATGTTGGAAAGTTCAAATGCAAAAAATATTTATAATGTTGTTGTCAATAGTTTAAAGAATATTGTGAGAATGAATGATATAGACATAGCAACAAAGTTAATTTGCGTTGGAGCTGATGGTGCTGCTATTATGCAAGGGCACAAGTCTGGTCTTTGTGTTCGACTCCAAACCATAGTTGCCCCATATATGATTCCCATTCATTGTATGGCTCATAGAGTGAATCTTGCATATAAAATCATGAGCACATTTGCAAATGTTGCTAGAGTGGAAGACCTTATTCGTGAAATTCATTCTTATTTCTCATTCAACCCAAAAAGGTTTGTAGAGTTTCAACAGTTTGCACTAGGAGTTACGAAAGGAAAAAAATTGTTAAAATATGTGGATACAAGATGGATTTCATTGTATCAACCTGCTCAGAGAGTTTTTGTAGAATATCAATCATTGATGGGGTTTATGCATGTAAATCGTAGGATAGTTGATAAGGCAAAAGATATGTTGTTCCATTTGACTGACTTGGAAACACTTTTGACCTTATGTGGTATTCTTCCAATGTTACAAGAAATGAACAGATTAATTAAACTTGCACAAGAGAGATCCATCTATATCATTGATTTCATGAGGATGAGAAAACAAATATGCATGCTTATTGATACATTATATGTGTCTAAAGCAGATTTTATAGAACCTTTGTTTGATAGTTGGAATACATTGATAAACGTGAACAATCCAAAAAGCTTTTTGAAGTTTGACATCAATGATCATCTTTGTATTAATGTTCATGGAAATATGGTACCACTTTATTGTTTTGAAAGGCAATCAAGTATAGTTGTGGATGATTTTGAAGAAGTTCCTGTAACACACAATAGATTTCATGTTATTGTACAGAAAACTAAGTGTAATTTGTCAAAAATAGCAAAATATTTGATAGGTGAGATAAGAGAACGGTTTCAGAGAGATGAGTTGCTCGAGGCCATGGGTGTGGTTAACCCCATGTTTTGGGGTCCTTGTACTGAATACAATTATGCAAATGAGTTGTTTATTAAATATATGGGTAACCTCATTAACCATTTTAGTAAGAGTGTGGAAGTCAATGGTGTTGAAATTAGAGGTATACTCAACAATGATCTTTTGAAACAACAATCATCGCATTTTGGAAGAACAATGGTTGTGCAAACATCACTTATGACAGGTGTCCATGAGATTGGTTCCACTGCACGTTTGTGGTAAAAATTGTATCCAAGTACTATCTTACAAGATACAATAAGTGAATACTTTCGTTTATATGAATTATGTGAAACAATGATTTTGGGGTCTATCGAAGATGAAAGAGTTTTCAGTGCACTATATTTTGTTAAATCTAAGCTCCGCAACAGACTCGACAAAAATTTAGAAAATTGTTTAAGAATTTATGTGTCATCATATTAGTTGGATAAATTTTCGTATGATAGAGCTTTGGCATACTAGAGTTCCCTTGCAGATAGAAGGGGTACCATGAATACGATCGATAAGGATGATGATGATGCTTTCAGTGATCAGATGGTGGAGACACAAATTTTTGCTATGCTTAATAATGATTCTGGACAAGCTGATATGTTTCAACTACCTTAATGATAATTATTCCATGATTTCATTGACATTGATAAACACGAATTGATTTGATAGCAGATTTCACAATATTGTTCCAGATTTATAAGATTTCAAAGAATTGTTGTTTTATATCACATTATTGTTTTAAAAATTACATGTCTTATATCTTATTGCGGTTTTTAAAATTGTATGTTTATGTCTTAGTGTCTCAACTCTCTTCATTGATAAATATTTATGTTTCATGTTTTAAATCTTGTTATTGGTATATTATTGTTGATGTATGTATGTTAAACAACAATAAATTTAGGATCTATTTTAGTTCATGAGATATTAAAAGATGCTTGGTTTGGTTTCTATGATACTTAAGATCATTGTTTTGGTTTATTTCAGTTTAAAAATTTTATAGTTCATGAGATCTTAAAGATGCTTGGTTTGCATAAAGATCTATAATGTTATCTATAATGCTTTTGTTGTTTGAGATGAACATAGTGAACAATATTAGCCAGAAATAAACTAAAATAGCAACACAAATTTATAAATGCAAACAAACTTTGAATGATGGAAAACACAAAATGAGAAAATGTCATTTTCATTAGTTCGAATAGAAATATATTACATCGTACAAAATTGTTGACTACAATCAACTTGATAGCATATTACATTGTCAAACATTTGATTGGGGCTTTGATGCTTCACTATCGGTTGGAGTTGTCATTTCTTTTCCTTTATCTGCTTTTGTGACACTCTCTTCTAGCAGTGCTCCAGCTTTGACTAGGTTTTCACGTACTTTCACAATACTCGCCACCAATGTTGCTTCTTCTTTGTTTGGATCTTCGAGTATTGTTGGAAGCATTTCTTTTGTTTTCTCAAGTACCTTTTTTGGATCTTCTTTGAGCCTATCCTTGATGTATTTTTTTAAACGATTATTTTTTGATATTTTTGCTTGCATTCTCTTTTTCATTTCCATTGCATTATGCAAAAATGTCTTCACCCTATTAATATTGACGTCCATGCTCTTAACCTGTGTTTTTAAGTTTTCAAAATTTGACTACAAAAACAAATTGAAAACATAATTCAAAAGGGTTATATTGAAATTATTACATATTTTCAAGAAATATAAAAATTTAACTGCAATAGAAAATTGAAACATAAAAAACTTTTCTTACCTCAACCATTTCCCTTGCAGCCTCAACAACTACAACTTTGTCCTTATCGAAAGCCCAATGGTTATAAAATGCTTGGGCTTCAGCATTAATGTTCTCTAATCTACCAACAACAACATTTAAAACATCATCATCATAAATAAAATCAGACTTTACTGATCCTGATGTGGCCTGTTGTAGCAGGCCATCAAGCTTTTCTAGTTCATATTGAACCAAAGAATAAAGAGAATCTCTTTTTGCATAATTTTTATATCGGGTATTAATTTCCCTTATAAGGACCTTTGCCCGATATTCCCATTCCTTCATCTCCTACAAATCTCTAAGCACAACCTGCTTAATGGTTGCTTCAATATTTTCAGTCATTAAAACATTTTCATTAAAATTTACAATATCATCCTCAGTTTGAGGACCCTGAGGATGAGGGTTGTCTCCTTGAGCTGATGGCAATGATGTCCGCTCAGCTGTAGGGGTAGGGGCTTCTCCTTGTTCTGCTTGACCCTATGGTTCATAAAGCACATCTATTGCCTTGAAGCCTACAATGTTGCCCTACAAAAGAAAATCATCATCAAGTTGAATATTATCCAATCCCTCGATTGAAACTTCTGGTGCTTGTGAATTTGTGTTAAATGTAAATGATGACCAGCCATACCTAGAACTTGGTGTTGGCATGTGTGATCTCTATGAGTGTGAGAACCCATACCCAAAAATTTGTGTAGTCCCCTATGATCTCTATGAAAACAATTGTTTTCCAACACGGATTTGCCCTCGCATTAGCATAGGTTGTGCCTATTGCTGATGTGGTGGAAGTGGTGGTTGTGGTGCAAGCGGTGGGTGTGATGCAAATGGTGGTTATGATGGAGGTGGTGGTATATGGCCTCTCACTTGTGGTGTTTGTACTTGTCATTGATTTTGAGAATCAACTAAAAATAGTCAAAAATATTTTGTTACAATTTTTCAGAAAATAAAATAGAACAAGTTCTTAATTTAAATTAACTACACATAGATTTACCTGAAGACGATGAAATGTGTTGAATTTGGGTTCCAATGGGGGAGGGGTTGGCCACACTAGATTCAACCTGCACATTTTATGCATACCTAGGTGTACGAGAACCCCTAGGAGTAGCGGCTTGCTTGGAACGTTTATACGACCTCTGCAATGGTGTCGCTTTGATCCTGTGTCTTCAGAATCACCAGTTTTTTTTGGCCTATGACCCCTATTGGTAGCATCCTATTTACTCTTTGTAATGGCTGCCTTACCCTGCATATAGATGAAAAGAAAAATTAAAAAAAGGAAATGTGATAAAATATAAAATAGTATGTCAAGGTCAAAGATGCAGTTATTACCTTCAATTCCTCTACTGACATTGCAATAGCCTGTAGTGTTGCATGCACTACAGTTGGTACAGGAGTAGTTTGCAAATTATGAAAACACTCATAATAGAGTGCTAAAAGGAAATTAATAGTGCCCACAATGGGTTGTGTCTTGTTGGTTGCCATTTGTACAGCGTGTAACTCGGCCTTGATCCGATCTGAAATATACGTGCACCAATCGAACCTTTGATTGTGCTCAGATTGAACAATATAAGCCAGTGCCCAAAATAGAATTTTTGATCTTCCCATAAAAATTAGTCTAGCCTAGAAGAACTCGATAATGGCCTTCAGAGTTGGATGGTTAACATCGTTGATTGTTAACCCTCTTTTTGACTTGGTGATGAAAGCTGCAAAAATAAAATTAGATGACAATTTACAAATTTGAAACTTTGAACATTAATAGAATATAATTAACAAGAATTATACCTACCAAATATTTTGATGATAGATCGTACTTGGTTTTGAGGTGTGCTTTGTCATCTGGAGATAATTGCAACCTCGTCGACACTTGAGGAAAATCAATGAAAGGAAGACCTATCAATCTGTTAATATCTGTAGGAGTGATGGTGAAAAGTAGATTTCTATTTCGTACTTTGATTCTCACTATAGCCCTATCATGGTCATAACCGACTATGATATGTTGCAGGAGGACTTTATCTATTTTGAATTGTGGCATTGAAACCAAGGTTGTCAAACCTACGTTATGGAGCCACGTAAAGTCCATACCTGGGGTTGTCATTAAATCTGAAATCATAGAGCAAGAAAGATTCTTGAATTTTGGTGTAGGGGTGGAAGGGGTGGCCATCGCAAGAAGTTGGAAGCCGAAGAAAAAGGATTGGGAATCAAAAGGTTGATTGGAAAGGTTAGCTCTGGTTGGTGTAGTCATAGAAACAAAATGGAAAAAATGATAGTTGATGCCCTTTTATAGATTGAAGAAACAAGGTTGACACGTGGCAGCATTGTATTGGACATGCAGTGTTGTTGAATGAACGTGTGACACATGGCAGCTGAATATTTATTTGCATCATGACCATATTCCGCATGAGGCCTCAAATCGGACCTTATTCTACGTTCGGTCTGATGCCGGACCAAAATTTGCATCAAGCCCGATATCGGATCGGATTTTGCATCCGATACAATACCGGACCATATTATGCATCCGATCTCGGATCGGATCACATTATGCATCCGATGTCGGATCGGATCCTATTCTGCATCCGATCGATGACCGGATCATATTGTGCACCCGATCCGAGATCGAATCATATTATGCATCAAGCCCGATATCGGACCAAATTTTGCATCTGGTACAATGTCGGACCATAGTATGCATCTAGTCTCGGATCGGATCACATTATGCATCCGATGTCGGATCGGATCCTATTCTACATTCGATCGATGACCGGATCATATTGTGCACTCGATCCGAGACCGGATGCATAATATGATCCGATCCGAGATCGGACCAAATTCTGCATCCGATTCGGGATCGGATCATATTATGCATCCGATCGATGACCAAATCATATTATGCATCCATCCAGACCAGATCATATTATGCATCCGGTCCAAGATCGGATCATATTATGCATCCGATCCGACCGATCATATTATTTCATTATCTAGATCGGATCATGATTTGTAACCTGGCCAATGTCACCAAAACTCCTTTTTCACCTGGTCCGATCAAAACTTTGAAATTCGCCATTTTTTGCCAATTTTTTTTGAAAAATTAAGGTCATTCACCATGCCATCCTACATGCAGTTGGCCAGGATTCGCCAGGTTTTCACAATAGATTCACCATTTTTTTACAAGTACCTTTCGGGTCCTACCCCTTATGCATAACCATGGATAGAATCCTAGAGAAGTTTGGTTTTAGTGACCAATGGAGAAGATGGATTCAAACGTGTTTATATTTGGCCTACTTTTTGTTAGGTAATATTATTACATTATTTAGTAGCTTCTAGATGATCTATCTAGAAGCATACATAAGTTATAATATTGTTAATTTTAGTTAAAACCTATCAAAGAATTATTTGCTTTAAGTCTATTTGAGTTGTTATCAACTAAATTGAGCTATGGAAGTTGTATAAAATCATGTGTTAACTGAATAAATTAATTAGTTATTCCAATAGAAGAAAAGATCCAAGAGGCCAAGCCAAAGACAAGAGTCATATTTTATTGTTCTCTCTACATTAAGGGGGGATAGTAATATATGTTATCCTAAATAATGTAATAAGGAGGGATGTAGAATTGCAAAAAAAATCAATTAATTGAAACAAAATTGGCATTGTAAACCAAGTGCAATTTTGGTGGAATCTGACACCTTGAAAATATAAATTTATGGGCATGACGAATCTATAAATGCATTTACTTTTTTGTTGCATGCATTGATATTATGATAGCAAAAAACCCTAAATTTATACCCTATTTTTGTGTAATTTTGTGCAAGGCAGCATTTGGTATTTATGATGCCTCTATCCCGTACTTATAGGTAATGCCTAATATAGCTACAAAAATGAAATCTAGGCTATTATTCCCTATAAACTGTCAAGGAAAAATAAGGAAAGCCAATTTTATTTTCACTCTGTTATTACCCTATTCACTACTATTGCTTGGCATAAATCTTGAAATTAAGTTCTTCCAAGTATTTAAGGGAATTTTTTCCCTATGTATGCAAGTATTTTTAAGCAGGTGTCAAATATAGAGTGAATCCCTTTCAGTACTGCTTATGTGTCATGGATCAATTTGTTACATATACCTTAAAGTCCCCCTTGTGTATGATCATGTATATTTAGGGGACCATATTATTCTACGTATTGATGGGTATTATAGGAAAAGCAAGTATATAAGATAGATCTAGTAGTATAAATAAAGGGGGATCATTTGGTGTTATAAGGAACCCTCACAATGGCCATTGCAAAAGCATATCTTTTAGAATCACAACTATTAAGAGGTCTAGATTTTGCTCCTTGGAAAACAAAGATGAGGACCATCTTACAAGTTGAAAATTTATGGGATATAGTGACTGGCAGAGTCACAAGACCAAATATTGGTGATCTTGGACAAGATACTTATGATGATGCAAATGCAAGAGCACTAATGATCATAGTTCTTGCCACAACTGATGAAATTTAACCACACATATGTGAAAAATAGAATGCAAAGGATGCATGGGATGTATAAACAATAATTTATGAAGGAAGGAATCAAGCCACTATCCTTAACCTTCAATCCTAATTGCACACTCTCAACATAAAGAATGGAGAAAGTGTAGAGGCATTTATTTTCAAAGTTGCTAATTTGAGAGCCAAGTTGCATGCAATGGGTGAAAAAGTTGAAGATACACTCTTAAACTCAATCATACTAAGAGCATTATTATTTTAGAATGCTAGTCACTTCTACCCAAGTATCTAGTAGGAAGACCTCCTTTTAAGAGTTGCTTAATTTTCTACAACAATAAGGAGCATCTAACAACCTAGGAGATCAAATGTCCAACACAAAATTATGTTCTAAGAAATTTGGAGTTAAGAAACAAGGATACTTTTAGAAGTTTTCCTCAAAGTTTTCAAACACCACTCCCTCACAAAAGACACCTCAATAGAAGAGGTGCTGCCATATTTGTGAGAAGGATAGTCATAACACCAAGAAATTTTGGTACAATTCATCCAACAAATATGACAAGAATAGACAACCACCAAAGAAAAAGGGCAATACAAACCATGACCTAGAAATAGGCAACAACAAGGAAATGTTTCTATTGAAGAATCAGATTTAGATTTAGAGAAAGCACACAAGGTGCTCATGACTCAAACTGATTCCAAATAGAAAGATAATGTTTGATATATTTATTTTGGTGCCGATAAACACATGACTAGTGATAAAGGGTGGTTTGACACATTTGAAGCCAAATAAGACAAACCTGTGGCCATTACTGACGATAAGACCTATCAAGACCAACGATAAGGAAATATTTCAATAACTCTTCCAAATGGATAATGAAAAATTGAGAAGGTCCTTTATGTACCAGGATTGACCAAAAATTTGTTATCAGTTACCCATATCTTGGACAAGTATACGATGGTTAATTTTGAAGTGGTTAAAGGAAAGAATCTTTGCTTCATCACCAAGCATGGTAAACATATAACAACTTCTTCCTAAAAACATGGATTGTTTGCTTTAGATGCTCTTCATACACATCATGTTGCCTTAGTTTTAAACACAAAAGAAATAACCTCTTTTATTGGAAATATGAGCAGGATTTGCTGAGTAGGAGATGTTGTCATTGATGTCAAAGAAATGCTAAGCCAATGCAAAAGAAAAGAGTTGCAAATATATATTCGTTCCATGGTGATTGAAAGCATAAAAAAATGGTTATTTTAATGATGGCAAAAGGTTCTCCCAAAAACACAAGGAGGTTCACATTTTATTTCAATTAAAAAAGCCAAATGGATATTTAATTATTTAATTTATAATATTTAAATTCATTTCTGAATTTAAAATGATTATAAATTAAATATTAAAGTCAAAATGCAAAGGTTAATTATCTTTCGATGTGAAGGTAAATGCCTAGAAAATGCATATAATTTAAATCCATCGACGTGAAGGAGAAATGCCTTAATGGCATATAAATATTGCCTTAAACATAGGCTAAAGTGATCATTCAGAATTTTATGCAATAATAAGAGAGTGCTTGTCGATTGAACAGAAAGTAGGAAGGAGTGTGCGCAGTGTTAATCCAAAGAAGGTGGAAGACATAAGGACCAGAGGCACCAAGCTCTTAGACCCGTCTATGAGGGTAGCCCAGATGGTGCTTTGCTTGGGCACTAAGTCATAACACCAGAGAGGTCTCGGGTTTGAGACTCTACAACAACAAAAGGAGGAAGCCTTTTTGGTTCAAAGGCTCTTGGTGGCAACATTAATAATAAGTGTGCATGGGCACACTTAGGTCCTACGTGGACCTCCAACTAATGTGGCAAGCTGGACACAGGCTAAGGTGCTGGTAGGGAAAGAGTCATGGGTTCAAATCGTGCGCTCACCATTTTGCAAGGTGGAGAGGATAAATATTTCGCGTGGGCACCTTTTGCAAAGCAAGGAAGAAAATAATTATTTTTTCTAAGGTATGAGGGCCTAACTTTATTATTATAAAGCATTTAAATGTTATATTGTGTTGAGAATTAAGGAGTGATAAGGTTTAAGTGGCTTATGATTTTTGAAGATAACTTTTGGAGTCATAAGGTGTAGAAAAAGTATATTATTTTTTAAAAGGATTTTTGATATTATTGAATATTAAATTGAGGATATTGGAGTAATAAGTTGTATAAGGTGATGTTATTATTTTGAAGGGAATTTGCTAAGTAAACTTGTGTGGGTTAATGCATGGTCCTTGAGAATAATAAAAGAACTATTTTAGAATTCTTTGAGCATATTATTGGAGTAAAATATTAAGGACAGATATATGCTATTTAACCCTTGTGATTGGAAAATAAAGGTGTTATGATTAAAACAGGTGTTTGGAGTCAGATCTTATTCAAACAAGAGGTAAGGGCACATTATCCTTTAGAGTGATTTTTGAATGTTGTGAATGCTAAGTTGGAGTGAAAAGGGTTGTTTGATAAGCATTGTTGAGTTTGGTTTTTTTGAAATGAAATTTGATTCTAGAAACCTTGTTTGATAAGAATTGTCGAGTTTGGTTTTTCTGGAATAAAATTTGATTCTAGAAACCTTGTTTGATAAGCATTGTTGGAAATATTGAGTAAGCTTTCATATGCTTCAACTAGGGTTGTGAAAGAACATGAGTATCATTGTTATGTGAAGTTGTGAACTATCCTGAACTAGTGTTTGTGCAAGATCATGAGTATCATTGTTATGTGAGATTATTTGATAATCATTGTTGGAAATAAGTGAGTGAGTGTTCATATACTTGGACTAGAGTTTGTAAGCAATGAGTGCTTTATTGAGTGAGTGATTGAGTGGAGTTGATTGAACCTAGTCAAGTGGAAGTGTTGAAGTGATAGTTCAAGTTCTATGAAACAAATTGTTCTATATTCTAATTTGATTTGAGAAAGAGATTGAAAGTGATTGAGCATTGTTGTGAGTGTGAATAATATTGAGTCTCTAAAAATTCTCTATATGTTTCTATGAGATTGAACAAGATTATGTGTGAAACTTGTTTATGATATTGAAGAGGTTTTCTGTAATAGATTGAGTTGAGTTGTATAAAGCTTTTGTGAAAGCTAGTGGACAGATTTGAGTAAGTCCTAGAGTGGACTTAAGGACTGAGTTGAGTAAGCTTTTGTGGAAGCTTACAAGCAGATTTGAGGCAAGTCTTGGTGAAGACTTGTTGAGAAAATTTGAGGTAAGTCTTTGTGAAGACTTGTTGAGCAGATTTGAGGTAAGTCTTGGTGAAGACTTGTTGAATATATTGGGTAAGTTCTAGTGAGGAATTGTTGAGAAGATTTAAGGTAAGTCTTGGTGAAAAATTGTTGAGTAGATTGGACAAGTTCTAGTGAGGACTTGTTGAGCAGATTTGAGAAAAGTCTTGGTGAAGACTTGTTGAGCAGATTGGACAAGTTATATAGAGGACTTATGGATAGATTAGTGTGATCTTTTATGGAAGCTTACAAGGCAAATTTGAGACAAGTATTTGAGAAGACTTGAGAGTAGAGTTTATTGATTTGTTCAAACCTTGGATTAAGGTTTAGGGAAGATATAGAAGATTTTATTTGTGATTGAATCAAGCTTTGTGTTAAGGCTTGAGGACAGAGATTGAAGATAGAGTTTGGTGTAGATTTGAGGTCAGGTTTATGCTAAACCAGATACAAATATTGAGCAGATTTGTGCTAGATTGAAGGACTATGTTTAGTTCAGATAATAGGACATAGATTGATCAGATTTGTGCTAGACTAAAGGATTGTGTTTAGTGTAGATCAAAGGACATAGATTGAGAAGATTTGTGCTAGACCGAAGGACCATGTTTAGTGTAGATTTGATATAGAGCTGAGAGCTAGCTTTGGAGGTGACAAAGTATAGAGGACAACAATATCTAGTGGACAGAGATCCATTAGCCAGGGCAGTGAGGATAGGTCTTCTGAGTGAGTACATGAGTCTTCAGTGGATAGAAATCCATAAGCTAGTGTAGTGGAGGCATCCATTCTTATAGAAGATCACTATCTAGATTAGAGGATATTGTTGTCTCCTATGGATAGAGATCCATGAAATTGATTAGGGGATTGGTGTCTCCTTTGGAAAAAGATCCATAAACATTGTAATAGGGAAAGGTTTCCCAAGAGATTTATTGAGAAAATTTTAGCAAAATATTTTCTCCGTGGAGTAGCCCACATTGGGTGAACCACGTTAAATTGGTGTCTCTATTGTTTGTGGTGATTTGTGCATTGCTTTGATTACTACTATTGATATTGCTATTGATATATTATATAATATTGATTGGAAAAGAAAAATAAAAAGTGATCTTATATTGTTCACCCCCCTCTCAGTATAAGCTTGTGTTCTTCATCTTTGTGGAACAAATGGTATGGGCCTATAAGTTTAGGATATCTACTCGAATTGAGTAAACATGATATGGTGTTAGGTTTTCCCAACCTTTGATCAACATTACTTGTATCTCAAATTGCTAAGTAGGGAAGCAAAATCGAGCCCCATTTGAATTGAGTTCTTCTAGGGCAAAGGAACCATTGGAGTTAATATACACTAATTTGTGTAGAACCATGCCAAACAATTTTAGTGGAAAGAAATATTTTTAGTTGTTTATTGATGATTACTCTTGAAATATGTGGATCTTCTTCCTACAACTGAAGTCAAATACTTTTTTGTATTTTCAGTAGTTTCAAAACATGTTTAGAAGGAATCAGGATATTCTATGAAGGCCCTCCCCTCAAATCAAGGGGGGAATTCACCTCCAATGAGTTCTCAAGGTTTCTCACCAAACATGGGATAAAATTATAGCTTACTACATCATATGCTCCTCAAAAAATGGAGTTTCTAAAAGAAGAAATCGTTCCATCATGGATATGGTTTGATGTATGCTCACAAGAGCCCCTATTGGGTAGAACAGGTAACTACTGTACTATATATCCTAAATAGAGAACCAACAAAAGCTCTTACAAGGGTCACACCTGAAGAAAATTGGAGTGGAAGAAAACCTTCTATATCTCATCTAAGGATATTTGGTTGCAAAGCCTACATGCATGTGCCCAAGAAGAAAAGAAGCAAATTAGATGAGAAATCTCTATAATCAATATTTCTTGGTTATGATGACGAATCCAAAGGGTACCAATTGATTGACCTTATAAACAAGAAACTTCATATTATTCTATATGTGCTATTCAAAAAAACTCCCAAGTTGGATACACCAAAATCTAACAAAGACACATATCCTATTGTACTATTGGAATTTGAGGAGTCTAATGTAGTAGCTCCCCCAAAATAAAAGAAAATTCCAAAATGGTATAAAAGCACAATAAGAGATACAAAACTTGATGCACCTTCTGATCTCAATTTATATTGGCCACGTACTCAAAATATGTCTTGCCAAGAAAGAGAAGTCAAATCCATAGAAGATTTAGAATATGAATAATATAGGAGTGAAGAAGAAGATAGGGGTTTGATGACTTCATTATTGGAGTATGCTAAAACTACTTTAGTCAAGGATGCAGTTAGCTTGTCTCAATGGAATGAAGCTATGGATGTAGAACATAAGTCTTTTATGAAGAACAAAATATGGGAACTAGTTGTTATGTCTGCTGGGAAGAAACCCATTAGCTGGAAATGGGTATACAAAGTCAAGGATAACATATATGGAACTATTGATAAGCATAAGACCCACCTTGTTGTAAAGGGCTATGCTAAAAAAAAAGGCATATATTATGAAGAGACATTCGTATCAACTATAAAAATGAAAACCATTCATGTAATCTATGCAATGGTAGCCCAGTTCAGATGGAAGCTTCATCATATGGATGTGAAGAGTGCCCTTTTGAATGGTATTCTCAATGAACTGTACATGACTCAACTAGAAGAATTTGTTTTTGAAGGCAAAGAGCAAAAGGTTTACAAATTGATCAAATCCTTGTATGGACTAAAACAAGCTCCAAGAGCTTGGTACTAATAGCCTTCTACAATAGGGTTTTAAAATAAGTTTGTTTGATTGAAATATATATTTCAAGAAGGTTTATTATGAAATAGTGATACTTTTATTGTATGTTGATGATCTGATAATAACTAGAAATTTAGATGAGATGATAGATGTAGTAAAGAATGAATTGAAGAATTTATTTGAAATGTTATATATTGGACTTCTACATTATTGTCTTGGTTTGAAAGCTGTGTAGAAAAAGAACTACATCAATATCACACAAATGAAATATACCAAGGCACTAATTGAAAAATATTGCATGATAGATTGTAAATCCAAAGCAAATCCAATGGAAATAGGGTTACAAGTGTCTCGATATGACAAATATCCTCAAGTAGATGGAATTCTCTATCAATAGTTTATTGGGATTATCATGTATCTGAACAATACCAGGTTGAACATCAGCTTTGCTATGAGATATCTTTTGAGGTTCATGTAGGAACCTAAGGTCAGTCATTGAAAGACAGTGAAGTGAGTTTTACACTATATCTATGGTACGATAGAATATGGACTAGAGTATAATAAGAATACCAAGTTCTTATTGCAAGGATACATGGACTTAGATTATGTTGAATCTATAGATGACAAAAAATCAACGTCAGGATACATATTTCATCTTGGATCTAGACCTGTCTGTTGGTACAACAATAAATAGTAGGTTGTTACACTTTCATCTATAGATGTAGAATATTGTACTGCATAAGGATATATCACATTATTTCAAGTATGGGTCTTTCAAAGAATCTTTCTATACACTTGAATTGTGATAACCAAGGTGTTTTGAATCTAGTCAAGAATCCAATGTTCCATGAATGAACAAAGCATATTGATACTTAGTGTCACTTCATTCAAGATGAAGTTCCAAAGCACAATATTCAACTCCATTACATTCCCACCAATGAATAGGTTGTAGATATTTTCACTAAGGCACTTGCACATGTCAAATTTGAGTTATTTTGCAACTCTCTATGTACATCAAATAATGTAATAGGGGGGATGCTGGACTATAGGCTATTGTTATTTTATTATTAGGTTTATTTATTTATAATGCACATCATGTTGGTATTTCTAGAATAACATGATATTTATAATAATTGAGTAAAGGCTAAGGTTAGGTGTGTTATTCTTGGGATATAATATTATGTTCGTTGTTTTAGCTTCATCAGTTACTGGATAATATGAGCCATCCACTGTAACAATATTCTACAATAATTGAATAAACAAATTGATTGTTTCCCAATACTTTTTAGTCTTGGTTAATGGCTATCCAATAGGTTATTTCATAGTAAAAGGGGAACTCGATGGGGGGACTTCCTTTCTCCTTACCTCTTTATTCTGATGGCAGAGGCATTAGGAAGGATGTTGAACTCAGCTAAAAATTAGAATTTGATCAAAGGAATTAGACCAACCATGGCTATGGAGCCTATAACTCACCATAAATTCATGGATGATACTATTATTCTTGGTCAAGCTTCAATCAAGGAGGTGAGGGGTATTATGCGAATGGTAACCTTGTATTAATAGGATTACGATAAAAAATATTCAACTTCTCTAAGAGCAGAGTTTTTTTATTAACACTCCTATCCCTAAACAAAGGAACATTATGAATACTCTCTAATGATAAAGCACATAGTCACCTTCAACTTACCTTAGTATACCACTGTTCAAAGGCCCAATCAAGGAGGATCGTTGGAACCTAGTCTTAGACACGTTTCAGAGGAAGTTGGCTAGTTGGAAGGGGGTTCTTATGAGTCAAGCAAGTAAGCTCCAATTTTTGAGGTCTACTCTTCAAAGTATTCTTCTCCTTTATGTATTTGTTCAATATTCCTACCAAATTTATTGATAGGATAGAACAAATCCAAAGAATATTTCTTTGGATAGGTGTGGAAGAGAGGCAACGTATCTCTTTGGTGGCCTAGGATAAGGTTTGCACTCCCAAGAAAGAGGGAGGGTTGGGAGTAAGGAAAATAAAATAGATGAACAAAGCCCTTATGTCTAAATTTGGTTGGTGGTTGATCCATGAGGAATCTACTTTGTGGGAAAAAATCTTGAAGATCAAGTATCTAGAGAACTCGGTCCCCTTCTTCTAGTGCAAAAATCCTTCGATGGGCTCAACCCTATGGAATAATCTTGTGAAAACTAGAGAGGTATTATGGAGAGGGCTATGTTGGGTGGTTAAAAATGGAGAGGATGTGGATTTTTGGGGTGATAGTTGGTTGCTTGACCATCCCCTCTATTTTGATCCTAGACTAAATATTTTGGAGATCCCTTTGACTGAAAGGTTTGGCAAGAAAGTCTCTGACTACATGTTGAATATGGACAACTCTATCACCTAGAAAGATATTTCTATTGATTCGATTGATTCAAACATTCATCACTATCTTCAAGAATTAAATTCTAAACTACAATGGTATCACCTTGTGAAATCCCAATAGAAGGACCATCTGATATGGCATTGGGATCCCTCTAGTGAGTACTTTGTTAAATCTAGTTATTTGGCTCAAAGGGAGACTATCTCTCCACAAGTCCCTATGGGAAAGATGTGGCCAAAGTTTTTGACCCCCAAAATTGCCCTTTTCCAATGGTTGGTGATTTAGAATAAGATCCTCACCTTGGATAACTTAAAAAGAAGGGGATGGATCCTCCCCAATAGATGTGCCCTTTGTTGCAAAGATGAAGAGTCGATTGATCATTTATTTATTCACTGCCCCTTTTCTTATAAAGTGCTAACTCTGTTGTTGGTTGAATGCAATACAACTTAGGTTTTGCCAAATTCCTTTTTGGAAGTTTTTGACCAATGGTAGTCCCCTTTCTCTAGAAAAAGACTCAATTCCCTTTGGTGTTTGTTACTTCCTCACTTCATTTGGAGTATATGGTTAGAAATAAATAAGAGAATTTTTGAAGGGAAGGAAAGAGAAACAACAATGGTATTTTACAAACTTAAGGTTGCTACTACTAAAAATAATTTAGGTTGGGATGAGGAAAACCAAGTTGAGTTGTAGATTGCCAAGACTTGGAACCTCCCTCTCCTAAAACACAAGGAAAATTAGGTTCAAGTTAAAATAAGGAACACTAGATGGCAACCACCCCCTAAGGATGGTTTAAGTTAAAATTTGATGGAGCATCAAAAGGCAACCCAAGTAAGGCTAGAGGAGGAAGCATTCTCAGAGATGTTGGTGGTAACATAGTCAAAGCAATTGTAGAACCTTTTGGGATCGACTCTAACCATAAGGTGGAAACCAAGGCCATGCTTTCTGGTTTGTGGATGGTTCTAAGGTACAATTGTAGGAAGCTAATTGTTGAGGGGGATTCTTTGAATGTTGTTAACATGTTGAAGGGGGTTAATAGCCCTAGTTGGAGCCTATCCAATATTATAGAGGATGCCAAATCCCTCCTTTAGAGCTATGAAGAAGTGGTGGTGCAACATGTTTATAGGGAAGGAAATATTGGGGCAGACTGGTTAGCTAATATAGGGGTGGAGAGTGTTTCCCCTATGAGTTGGGATAGGGAGTTCCCTAAGGACCTACTGAATATTATTGATCATGAGAAGAAAGCAGACTAATTGGATCAAGGGGTCATGTTTTGGAAGGCCTTTCCAATTGGCCTTTCTCTCTCTTGTCAAGGTTTACAAGATGTTATCTCACTTGGAGTTGAGAGGGGATCTCCATGAGTCCTGTAGAATAATGTGCAAAGGGTATTATCTTGGTGTTATCTTTTACTGTGTTGTGAATTTTCTAGTTGTGTTAAAAATTTGGTGGCCAAGATTCCCCTCTAAAGGTAAATTTGAGGCTTCCAAAGCATGGATTTGGTTCTCCAACTATGTTTGTTTCAGAAGATGTTGGTCTTTTAGCTTTGTTTGGCTCCAATGTAGGATATTGAGCAAAGGGTATTATATTGGTAGTATATTTTCCTATGTTGTGTATTTGTTAATTGTGTTAATAATTGGGTGGCCAAGTTCCTTTCTTGAAGGTAAACTTGAGGCTTCCAAAGTGTGGATATGGTTCCTCAAGTGTGTAAGTCTCAGAAGATGTTGGTATTTCAACTTTGTTTGGCTTCAATGTAGGACTTTGAGCAAAGGGTGTTATCTTGGTGCTATCTTTGTCTGTGTGGTGAATATATTAACTATGCTACTGGTTGGGCTCTTCTAATATTGAATGAGGTATTTCCTAGTCATAGTAAGGATCACTGATGGGCATATTGAGGAGGTGGAAGCAGTTGGGATGCTTATGAAATTACTATATTCCCTTTGATTTGGTTTTCTTTGTTGGATTTTAAGTCTAGGTTGTGCAGTGTTATTAGTGTTATCTTGTATTTTTCAACCCAATTTTATTGTCTGGATCCTAGCTTTCAGATGTTGAAGATTGTTTTGACCTTCTATGTTATCTGGGCATTATCTTCTCTCTATTTTGTTCTATTGGCCTATTTCTTTGGATTTTTTATGTTGGGCCTATGGTTTTTCTTTGTTTTGTCATGCTCGATTAAGGCAAATTCCTTGTAAAAGGGTTAGGGCCCTTTCTAAACCCTATTTTTTCATCCTATCAAAAATAATGAGTGGTCATATGAAGGGATATAAGTATTATTGAGGGATATATGACCTTGTGAATTCATTCATATAGAATAATGGTAGTGACAACTTTTCAAGTTGTAAAAAAATAAAATTACAAATATCTATTAGTGAAGGTAAGCAAATCAGTTGCAACATAATTTGTTTTGAAGAAGATATGAATAGAGGAGGTTTAATAAAATTTTATTTTAAGAAACCCTAGTTCATCAAACCCCAGCTACTTTGAGATATTTTTGGGAAGTTGAGGTCATGGAGCTACATATATTCACTAGAAATAATAATATTGATGCTAGAGAATGGTGGAAAAAGTTTAGGTCTCTATATATTAATAATAATTTTTGGTAATTCTTCCTTAGTAGAAGATTTAAAGAGGAAGCTTATTCTTGGTGGGTAAATTTTTCTAATGAAAGGAATGATGTATACACTTGGGATAAAATGGAGCATACATTCTTGAGTAGATGGGAACCTATTCAATTTTAGTTACAAAGAAAGTTAGATATTTGTATGAGAGTGTAGACACCAAAATCAAGCATAATAAATTCTAATTAATTAATTAACATATTTAATATTAATTAAATTAATTAATATTAAATAAATATTCATTTACCTATGTATTAATAAATTAAATTAATTTAGTAATAAAATTATTAATAAATTAATGCCTTGGTTGCACAACCATTTACCTCTGCTTGTGGGAACATTCATACATCCATCACCCATGGCTACATCATCAACTCAACTTGTATTTCCACCTCCCATCACCTATATCGATCACACGCAAGGAAAAACCCTTTTCAAAAGTGAAATTAAGTTACTTGAAATTGCACATCCAAGCCACAAAGGAGATTTCACATGCACACTCAGTTAACATATATGACAACATGCACTTTTAGTCAAACATGCATATTTAATTTAAATACAAAAGCAAATCTGTAGACACTAAAAATTGGTCATCTACAAAGTCATCATGTGCCACCCTACATCAAATCTTGCATAATAAAGTTATATGGCTAATTTTGGACTTTGGCATATAAATTCTACACATTATCCTATTTTATAGATTTATTAAATCTAGAAAATCAGCCTAGGATACCCTGCCTACCCACTAGACATGTGTCCTAGCCACCTCACTACCCCACCTTACCACATCTCATACACCTTTGTCCCCCTTGTCCCTTCACATGGGGTAGCCCTCCACATAACACTCCACTTGTAGCCACATCATCCCAGTTGAGTGATCCACACTGGGTGACTCACTGTAACTACCCCCCCTTCATTTGGCAGCCCATGATTACCACTTGGAAATCCACGCTTACCACCTCTCACTTCCCTCCAAAATCCTAAGGGGCCTATAAAGGCACCTTCATTCCATCCACCAAAGGGAGTTGAACATTGAAACTGATACACTACTGGAATAGGATCAAAATTTTGCATGCATCTTGAGGAGAAATCAAATCTCGAGCTCGAAGGTCCTATTTTGAGGCATTAAGCCATTCAACCACAACCATGCATTTGTGGTTCCACAATCAGAACTGCATGTCTGTAGTTTCATCACCACGTGTCTATGGTTTCCCAATCGAAACCATGCATCCATGGTTTTGTAGAGCCGAGAGCATGATTAGTAACATTTCTTTTTGCAAAGCTTTTTTATTTAGTGCTTATGTTTTCCTGCATTTACATGATTTGTTGTTCAAGGTTTTGTAGTATGGTTTTTATGTCTTAATTTTGCAGGTGCTACTAATAATTTTTGGATTTCATGTGCGTAGGAGATAGGTATTCTAGAGAAGCTACTAAATTTGGAGTGGTCCCGCATTGGATATCAAAAGCCCACTCACCCCTTGGAGTTGTAATGCGAGAAGCAAAGAGCACCCATCCTTGTGAAGATTTGGATGACTCCCATTCCATTTTTATAAGAATTGTACCAATATAGAGAGAGAATTTTAATAATACCCCAGACACACTTGGGGTAATCAAAAATTCATTTTGTAAACATTGTATCAAATATCAATACAAAAAGAGCAATTTTGGCAATATTCATTTCTAGTGTTTATCTTTTTGTGCTCAGTTCTTTTGTTACAAAATCAAAAATACATAATTATTTTTAAATACATATGTGTATCCAATATACCATGCACATCCACTTAACTATTCATGCATATTGAGTAAAAAATCAAACTCTGCACCCCTCACAAATTTTCATGCACTTTGCACATTGGGTGATAATTACAAGGTAAGCTTATCTACATGCACTCCCCATGATTAAACCAATGCAAGGAGAATATTCTTGATTACAATAGTTAATTGGCTAAGCCACCTCCTTATCCCTTCCCTCAAAGAAGTCTATAAACTAAACCTCTCCAACTTGTTGGAGCATGAGGATGGAAATTATATAAAAGCTCTAACAAAACTCTAAGCATACGTAGTAGAAAACCCTGTCAAGTTTTCATACTCCACCATCCCCGTACCATGCTAAAACTTGATCACATGACTCCATAGACCTTGAACCACTTTTTAATATCTCTTGGATGCCATAGCTCATGATCGTCCTACCTCATACAGTATCGATCTGTGGTCATCAAATCATTGGATGATTGGCCTCTAGATTATGTAGAAGCCTTCGATGCAATATGACATACAATGCAAATATGACAACAACACAATGTACAACGTGATGCCACACAATGATATCAATGATAGCAACAGGGACACACAAAAAAGGTAAAAGTAATTTATCTTATTTTACTTGCATGCTTTAGTTTTACATAATGCATTGGTATTAATAATTTTTAAATCTAGGCCTCACTTTGGGAGGCCTAATAGGTATTACTGACTATTTTCATTTGAATTATTTGAAGAAATACAAGTACAGACCAAATATCAAAAAGCAAACTCAGATCCAAGCAGTAATATAAAGTCACCTAATCCTATAGATTTTGATCCTTGTAGTAGTAATAGGCCATAGTGCATGATTGTTTAGACTCAAATGATCACAAACCATAGCCATATGACACTTAGAAGGTCTAGAAATAGAGTCATCCGAACCTTTATTATCGACATCCAAACAATATCTGATTGCAAGTTCAACAGACACAAGTGCACATCTATCTATAGAGATGCCTTATATGATACCAACACATCTAAATAAGTGATGATCACTACAAACTGACCCTCACACTTGTTGTAGTGATAAAGGCACATTGCACCATTTTTTATCTGTATAAGGGAATCATTCCCTTCATCTTTGTATACCCCTATGTGGGTTCATATTGTAATAAAAAAGGATAAAGGTATAATGTAATATAATTTTACTACTTTTGTTTATTACATTGCTATACATGGTGCATACTTTTATCATCTAAAAGATGGTGATCACAGTGGGATTTTTCTCCTAAGTTTAATTTCTGCACAATAGTTCAAGATTGTTGCTATTTTTTATGTTTATTACATTTTCTATTTTTGTTGTTGTATTCAGTAATCTAACAATTTTCTATTTTTGGTTTTTAAACAGGTTGCAAAAATCCACAAATGAAACCATCTGATCTAGGATGGTCTCGACTCATATCCATCTGATAGGGGATGATCTTAGACAAAAATCATCCAACCCTAGATGGTCATAGTACACAGTCATTTCTTACCTCTATTTTTTGACACAACACAGGACCCTAGGTAGGGATAGTCAATTTATTTCTATTCTGAGTTAGATTTAGCAATAGTTGTAGGCAGATTACTTAAATTTTGTGTTTCTTTGCCTTTAATAGTGTAGTTGCATTGCATGAAAATAAAATCATGTTAGATTTTATTTTTGTGCCTTAACAAAGATTGCATTAGGTATTTTTATTTTCTTAGATAAAAGGAAAAACAAAAACTTTAAAAGATAAAAACAATTCACACACTGCATGACTTTTGGTAAACATCGACGAGTTAGATTTCATCACCAACTGTCAATCAAGACCAATGATGATGGAATTCATATCCATCCGTTGGCTTACCCCTAGCAACCATGGAGGCCCCCATGAGGAGTTTCTCAATGTTCATCACTAGGGAGTCCCCCACTCTTGAGGACATCTTATGGTGGGTTAGGTTAGACATCCCTTTCCACAAGGTTTAATAATCAGTGGACCCATACCTATCATTACTCTCTGAGCACACCCAATTGTGAAGCAAAAGCTCCATTTGGTCCAAGATTAGGACCTAGACAATGCAACCTCTTTTAGGAGGTTAATTTATCCCCATATATTACCATTAGCTGCATCCATCCACATAGGAATCCATTTCAACCATTGTTGTGCCACTTTTCATCAAAAAAGTGGACATCAACACACTCGATTAGTTTTGCATTCCATCATTCCATTTGTAATTCTATTTTTAGCTGCATCAAAACACACAAAAATCCAAAAAAATAAAATTCAAAAACAAACCAAAAATTAAAATAGTAGTTTCAAACGATCTCACAAACACATCAATTTAAACAATGACACACTAAAATAAATAAAATCAACATCATGGTTTGTTTTGCTTGTTTGTGTAGATAGATAAAAAAAAAGAAAAATACAAAAAGAGGTTCACCATCACCATTGCACCTTCACATTCACATTCCATCCATCTCCCTACTCATATTATGATCTAGACTTGAATTCAAGTTCAAGTCGAAGCTCAAGCCCAAGTTGTAGCCCAAACTGCCATGCACCAATCTAGTCAAGCTTTCCATCCATCCATCACTCCTCTGGCTCGACAATAGGTAGCCTCACAACCAACCTAAAGTAGCTTATGAAACTATACCCATCATCACACCACCAACATGCATGAGATACACATATTAGGTGCCACTTACTGCCACATCCCCACTAGCATTCATGAATCCACTAGTCTAGGGACCCCCATGTCCTCGGGCCACATAACAATCATTAAAATTGATGCTACACGAGCCCTAAATGGTCCACCTAATTCATCCCATTTACTCCAACCACCACCATATGGATTGAATCCCCCACATTCCACATTTACGTAGGAGACCTTCGCATAGTCTCCATAATGGGCCACCCTACCACCTACAATAGAGGTATTAATGCCTCTCCAACCACCACCAAATTCATCTCAACCATCTACCAGCCAACCCTAAAATTTTGCAGCCTACATCTAGCAGCCACCTCAATAATACTAGTAGCCACCTCCACTAGGCTTACAACATGTCTTAGATTGACTAGTCGATATCGAGCTACGATTGAGTTGCCAACACACTACTCCAATTTTACAAGTCTTTAGTCAAGTCACAGGCATTGAGATATAGTTTATTCATCATAAACCTCATCAACTTCTACATCAACAACCTCCACAAATTCAACATACAACTCAATATCCCACATATCAAGGCATAACGCCTCTTGTGCAACTTTAGAATTGACCACAATCAACCAATTGTGACAGGTATCTTGTTAGGCTCCCTCGTAATCATAAGATACTTTACAAGCCTTATTAAACCATATTTAAAAGGTTTTATGATGTACAAGCAATTATATTATAAAAAATGAAACCAAAAAATCCCAATAGACCTAAGCTCAAATCCTACAAGGAACATCATTACTATGTCTACCAAAGGTAAAAAAGTCATGATATCAATGATTTTATCACATTTAAAAATATAGTTCAAGATCTCATTGAAAGGGGGACCATTTCCATAGATAGTCCACTTGCACCACCCAATTAAAACCTTGACATTGACAAGAACACCTTACCACAACATGAGGTATCAAATTTCATCACCCCTCCCAACCAAATTAATCAAATCACATCAAACACAATGCATACTAGGGATGCCCAAGGTATCACACCTTACCCATAAGACACATCATAGACACAAAATAACTTGGGGATGCTCAAGGTATCACACCTTCCCCATAGATCACATCAGTTTAAACACACAATAATTGGGGATGCTTAAGGTATCACACCTTCCCCATCAATCACATCACTTGAGACATAAAATAACTTAGCGATGTTCAAGGTATCACACCTTCCCCACAAATCAATAAAATAATTCATCAGTCACCAGCAAAAAAAAACTTAGGAGAAACCAAGGTATCACACCTTCCTATCAATCAATCAATAAAATCAATTCAATCGACCAATCAAAAACATGATCATCAACTAACTTAGAAAACCAAGGTATTGCACCTTCCTAATTAGTCATATCAAATCATCAACCAACTTGGGGTGTTCAAGGTATCACACATTTCCCAACCATCAATCAAACATGCATCAATCAATTTGGGGATACTCAGGGTATCACACCTTCCCCATGGTCAATCCAAATACAAAGTAATTTGGGGATTCTCAAGGTATCACACCTTTCCCACAGTCACAAAAAAACAATACAAAATCAAAAATATAAAAAAAATCATCCAAAATAACAAAGCAATAAAATTTCATCATAACCATTAAAAATTTGGTTATAATTCAATTTATGCTTTTATCCATTTATCATAAGTGATTTTATCACATTAATCATGGGTGTGTTGGTGCAAAAAATAACACTGAATGAGAGGGAGGCATGCTTGGAGGTTTTTGACCAGCATTGAACAACTTCTCAGCCTAGGATGGGCAGAATCGATCAATCTTCGAAGAAGGCCAGCTCCTGAGGTTCTAGCTACCTACACTACAAAGGCAAAAAGGGAGAAGAGGGAGTGAGATAGAAAAAAAGTGAGGTTGTAGCTGGAACTAACAAGGACAGAATGCAACCGCATCAAGACACACTCCTTCGCCATCGCTGGCGTAAACAACAATGAACCACCTAACAGATCAACCCACCCCTCCTATCACTTCTCCTTTGGATCGATGTGTAGGGATGAATTCTAGAACCATTGGGAAGGTTCTTGAAATCCAGGAAATAGAATTAGAGCACTTCCACCCTATTGGATTTAGTAGAAATAAACCTTGATGCCCAATGGCAAATGCAAATTCTAGAACCACCTAATAAAACCCACAAAATCCAGATAGTAGAATTAAGTGGACCAACTTAGACATCCATAGCAGAAATAAATGTTCAAGCAAAGGCAAAAAGAGAATGACAAACAAATTGAGAGACCAAACAATGATTACTATTATTTACAAGCAATAGAGGATTACATATGAATTGTAAAGGCCACAAAGATGCCCTTTGGAATGGCAAGCATTCCGCTATTTATAGAGGATTTTACAATATAATTCAAAATTAAACATTAATGGTGCTCAGTGGGAAGGATCAAACTGGAACAACAGAAAGATATGTCGATGCTCTACTTTAGGGGGAAGGCGATCGTTCGAAATGAGTTGGATGCTTCTGCATAAATTTGAGCTCTTGATTATTTTGATAGCTTCTTAAATTCGAATCTACTCCATCCCTTCATGTTGGAGATGGGTCAAAAATTAATTACCTCTAAAGTTGTACTCTTTCAAATCCTTCTTGTTCACACCCATCGATGATCTGCATCAGGTAGTTGATATCATTAATGCTTGCTCCTGAGTTCCTCAAAGCTTTCACCCTACTGCATGGTGATATCAGCTTTGGATGGGCTTTTAGGCATACTTCTCTTACATCAGCCTCCTAGTCTTTCATTCACCATATTCTAATGTGGATGGAGGATCAGGCTTTGGACCTTTAATTTTGTCTTTCCATAGTTTTGTTCAGCTGCATGGATGGAAAATTAGGACTTACAATTTTATTACCTTAGTCCAATATTTTTGTCCAAAGAATCTGGGGTCCTAATTCTTCGTCTAAGGACTATGGGGGGTTGGGATATTCTTTGGAGAACTCCCTTACCTATTTTCCCATTCGTTCATTAAAATCCACCTTAACCATTAATACCTCAAAATTGACCGACTCTTTTATGAAATCATCCTGCAAAGTGGGTGAGAAGAAATAAAATTTCACCCACAATCTTGGTGGAGCATAGGGGTTTTTCCTTCTACAAAAAATAAGGACCTAGAGAATGACTAGTTTTGAAACACTAAAAACATACAAACAAAGGAAGGAAGAAGGAGGGGATAGTGAAGGCATATAAACAGAGGTAACCAAGAGGGACTACAAGACAAAGGAGGAAGATGGTAAAAGGTGAATGGAAAATATGGTGAGAGGAAATAGGAAGGATAGAAGAAATGGGAACAATACATGGAAAACACAAAGGATACCCATGAAAGAGAACAAGAGGGATGAAAGGAAGGGAGGGAAACACATGAAGTAGCAGAGATATGAAGACATCTACTACTAACCTAATCAGTTAGTAGCAGCAAAGAATTGAGGAAAGAGAAGAAATAGAAGAATACAATAAGAGAAAGGAAACAAAATGGAATCCATTCCAAGGGAAACCCTTGCATATTGCTATCCTAGCATCATACCCCACCAAAGACCAAATTACTAGGGACTTGAAATATCTTTTATTTATGCAATCATGCAATAACTTGATTATTTTATCACTACTCACATGGGGACTCTTTGGTTGCAGTCTCATTCTGATCTCATGCCCTTTTGCATATCTTGGAGGTGCTATTTATAGGTTGTATCTCCTATTGGTTGAGGAGTGGGAATTGTATCACAAATTATTCAGTAGATTGAATTATGTGATGCATAAATCTCAAGATTTTGTCCATTGGTCATGGGACCATTACAAACACAAAGAGTAATATTAGGGTAAGGAGAATGTTTCAAAACTACTACATCCACTAGGAACCCCTCACGAGTCACATTGATTGGGATGATTTCACTGGCCAAGTGCTTATTGCACTTTTATTTAGTTGTCGGCTTATGTACACAAAACTACAGTGTGAATGGTATGCCACAAACGTTGATACATACTAAAGATTATATAGTAAATCTGTAATGTTTGAACTAGATTATATCAAACTTGAGGTGCTTTCCACAGTTTAGATGGCGTTGCCCAAAAAGTTTCCAAGCTGCAACCAAGTTACAACTTGCTTGATCATCATGTATATTAGTACTTATGCAATCGATGATCATTGTGGAAATAAAATTTTCCATGTGGGAGTCCTCCCCAGGTACCATCTCATGTGGAAATAAGTTCTCATCCTACCACTGTTTGGGATTCACCTACTATGACATCCTTGCTTGGGTCCCCTCCAAAATCTCCATACGTATTTGCTGACAAGGCTCACTGACTGGAAAACCTTCCATTAAAACTTCTTTGTGGGAATCCTTCTAATCAATTTTATCCCTAAGGTGGTGAATTAGTTGTTGCTCATCGTGCTTTTAGATACAAAATGGGTGTAAAATTGCATCCTTTTTGCAAGTGGTATTCTCTAAAATGTCCAGACTCTTTGTCTGCTGAGAAAGGGTACAAGCAACAAGATTGTTGATTGTAGGTGTGGTACTTGCATCCTTTATGCATGAACTTGAGAAGAGATCCATCCATGGTATTCTAAATGACTGGGATCCTACTTTAGATAGATCCTGTGATGGGTATTGTTTGATCGATAGGGTAACAATGAAAAATGAAATAAATATGAGATCTCTTGAAGATGAGTTTCCTACTTGCATCAGGAGTTGCTCAGCTTGCAAAACCTCCTAAAAAATATGAGGGAATATTTTTCCTTGATTTATATAGTAGGAGGCTTATATCTGAGCTGAAATCTCAAATATAATGCAAGTAGGCTTGGGCGGGGGAAGACTAGAACTTAAAAGGAATCCTTTACTAAATTATTTTGAATCATAGATTAAAATACATAATTGATTTAGAAGGTGCTCTTTTGATGAGAGAAAAGCTCATTAAGAGCTGGAAGGGATCCACAGAGCCATCAAATGCATCGACCAAAACTCTCACCAAATTTGTCCAAAAGTAGATGGTTTTTCGCTCTAAGGTACGGTACCACCATAACACCCTCACTTCTAGAGACAAGACTAGGATCCTGATCATGACGTCTTCATGTATTATGCTATGGAGGGGCGCTAGTGTAGAGACATCTTCTAGGTGCTCTTGAGTAGTCCCCAAGGTGTCATAATATTTTTTCAAAGATTCCAGGGTCCCTTCAGGGATTTCATGCCAACATTGGAGATCCAGTGGACCCGTATCATTCCACTATGGGTATTTTAGGTAGGCCATTTATGCACTAGCCTTCAAGAGTCCCACTGCATGTGTCAGAGTTGGAGTTGTAAGATGAACATACTATCATCACTTGCAATGTTGGGGCTACTCATAAAACCTTGGGTCCTTTGAGGGATGGGAAATATTTAGGATAATGAGGCAACTCATCTCATGACATGGATATTCTGCTCAATCAGAGTCACCAAGTGATTTACCAAGATCTGAGTAAACCAGATAATCATAAAACTCTAGTTTCCTTAAACATGAAAACTCAATGAGTTCCCCAACAAAGTCACCAAAAACTGTTGGTGCAAAAAATAGCACCGAACTAGTAGGAGGTACACCTGGAGGTTCTTGGACAGCATTGAATGACTGCTCAATCAATCAATCTATAAAGGTTAACTCTTGAGGTTAACTCTTGAGGTTTAAAATACCTACACTATAAAGGAAAAAAGGGGGAAAAGGGAGCAAGAGAGAAAATAAATGAGGCCATAGTTAAAACTGACAAGGAAAAAATACGATCACATAAAGACACACTCCTCCATCATCATTGGTGCAAACAACAGTGAACCACATGATATATCAACCCACATTGCCTATCACTTCTCCTTTAGATCGACGTGCAGGGCTAAATTCCAGAACCAACGGGAAGGTGCATGAAATACAAGCAGTAAAATTAGAGTGCTCCCACCCGATTGTCTTTAGTAGAAATAAACCTTGATGCCTAATGGAAAACGTGAGTTCCAAAATCACCCTGTCGAACCTGTGAATTCCAAACTTAAGAGGACCAACTTAGACAACCATAGCAGAAATAAACATTCATGCAAAGGCAAAAAGAGAATGACAGACAGATTGAGAGACCAAATAGTGATTACTATTATTTACAAGCAATAGAGGATTACATATGAATTTTAAAGGCCATAGAGCCACCCTTTGGAATGGTAAGCATTCTGCTATTTATAGAGGATTTTACAATATAATTTAAAATTAAACATTAATGGTGCTTGGTGGGAAGGATCAAACTGGAACGGTCGAAATATCTACTAACGCTTTGCTTCAGGGGGGAAGGTGATCATCTAGAAGGATCTAGATGCTTCTGTATAAATTTGAGCTCTTGATCATTTCGATAGCTTCTTAAATTTGAATCTACTCTATCCCTTCATGTTGTAGATGGGTAAAAAATTAATTACCTATGAAGCTATGCTCTTTCAAATCTTTCTCATTCATACCCATTGGCGATCTACATCAGGTAGTTGAGATCATTAATGCTTACTCTTGATTTTCTCAAAGCTTTCACCCTACTGCATGGTGATATCAGCTTTGGATGGGCCTATTATGTTTACTTATCCTACATTAGCATCCTAGTATTTCGTTCACCATATTCTGATGCAGATGGAGGATCAGGCTTTGGACCTTTAATGTTGTCTTTCCATAGTTTTATTCAACTATGTAGACAAAAAATAGGGACTTATAATTTCCTTTCCTTAGTCTGATATTTCCATCCAGATAATCTGGGGTCCCAATTCTTTGTCCAAGGAGGACAGGGGTTTGGGATCTTCTTTTGAGCACTCTCGTACCTATTTTCCCATTCGTTGATTAAAATCCACTTCAACCATTAATGCCTCAAAATCGACCGACTCTTTTATGAAATCATCCTGCAAAGTGGATGAGAAGAAATAAAATTTCACCCATAGGGTGTCTTCCTTATGGTATGTGTCTTGCATTCCCTCGCATTATAGGAATTTTAGCTATATCAATCATCCACTATTCATCATCCATAAAATTCAAAAAAAAAGAGAAAAAAAGAAAGAAGAAACCCTATGATAGTTTGTCTTTCCCAAGTCTATGGATTGACAAATATTTAGGTACTTTCAGTTGCTCAACCATACCTAGTGTATCATTTAGCCTACTTTGAATGTCATTAGTCCTTGAGTGCTATAGGTCTTCCTGGTGATATTAATTTTCTCTTCAACCATGCACAAATATCACACATTAAATAAAATTTTGGTGTTTAGGAAAGACAAATCATGAGTTGCTATCACCATAAAGTGAATGGTTTCCCTTGCTCATCCTATCATGTGCATGGTCTAACCCTAAGAATTGACAAAAGGACAAGCTCCCCCCTTCAAAAAAAAATCCCCTTACTCTTCCATAAAATGAGTAAGCCCCCAAAAATAAAATAAAAAATCCCTTGCTCTTCCTCAAAATGAGAAAGCATACCAAAAAGCAGAAAGAAAATAAATAAAATCCTCTTTGCTCTTCCACAAAATAATAAAATCCTCAAAAAACAAAAATCCCTTGCTCTTTCACAAAATGCTTAAGTATTCCCAAAACCCCTAAAAATTGAGTGAAGAGCTTGAATCCCTAGAATTCTCAGGTCCTTAGATCATGGGGTTAACCTCCATCAGAGCTATAGAAACTTGATTGGTAGTGGACTACACCTTGCATGACAACATGTCTATCACATTAGTGATATTCTTTTGTATAGACCTATGTACGCTCATAGATGAGCTATCTTATTAGCATAAGTGACAAATGATGAGTCTAACTTTACCCAAAATTAGAAATGAACATTCACTACACACACAATTGGTCTCTACAAAACTTGAATAACTTGGTTGATATTAGTATATTCAAGTGCCTACTTGATTAGTAGATGAGTTTGATTGATGTCACTAGGGTGTTTGAGCATCATGACAGCACTTTCAGATTGCATTTGACTAAAGTCTTTCTACAGAGTTATAGTAAAAACTCATGAATACCAGGACTCAACATTCAATCCACTAGATTGAAAAATCATCTAGTGAATATCCAGGATATCTGGAACTTGCTAACTATTGCCCAAAGCAGATAATTAATTCTTAGAGGATTGGTACCCCTCCTACAATATAAAGTTAGGAGACTCCAAATTCGTTACCCGAAGGTCAATATGCCCTCATAGTGCAGAGATTAGTTCCTTGTGTAAAATAACACTACGATAGAAGACTTCATGAGAAGAGGTGTGATGAAGTTAGGAGACTGAAGATCTCCATTTATATATTTAAGAACTTCACAATTGAAGAATAGGTCATAGTAGTCTTGAAGAACATGCCATAGGAGCCTTGATACAAAAAGGCCATAGTAGCCTTGAAGAAAAATCCATAAAAGCCTTGAAGCAGAAGCCATAGAAGTCTTGATACTGAAAAGGCCACAAAAACCTTGATATTGAAAAGGCCACAAAAGCCTTGATACTGAAAAGGCCATAGAATATTTGATACTGAAATAGGCCACAAAAGATTTGATATTGAAATAAAGGCCATAGAAGCCTTGATATTTAAATAGGACACAACAACCTTGATCCTGAAGAAGAATTAGAAAGGAATATCTAATTCAGAGGCAGATTAAGATTTTAGTATAAATATTTTTGTTGTAGGGAAATAAGATTTAGTGAGTTGGAAAACTTTCTACAAGAAAGTTAGGAAGAGTATTTTCTTTAGAATCAATTCAGCACCTGAAGCAAAAGAGTTAGGAGAATATATCATTGAAGAACTTCCAGACTTGGAAGAAGAAGAAGGACTAGGAGAGTCCTACTTGAATCTAGAAGCAACAAAATTAGAGATCCAGGAGAAGATCACACCGCCAACACTTCTAGGAGAAGAAGGTTGAAGAGGTCTCAAGGGAAGACCAGTAGAAGCTACACTATCAAAGACCTTGGGAAGGTCTCATCGAGCATCCAAAAAAAGGATAGAAAAGCATTACTAAAGAAATCATAAAAGGAGAACTCATTGGAGAAATCCACTACCAAGGAGAAGCCCCTGATAGTGAAGGACTTGGGATAATTGTCACCATTTGATAACAAGCCCAAGAGAAGGAAAATTTGGAAAGGAGTGCCAAATCCGAGAAGAAGAATTTGGCAAGGAGTGCCAAATTTTAGAAGAAGAATCCAGTGAAAGACCTCAATACATTCAAAATATTGAGAAGAAGATCATTCTTAAAGTTAGAATTCAACAAGAAGACTTGAAGATAGAAGAAGCTCATCAAATATAGGATATTTGAAGATTACCTCTCACAACAAGAAGGCACCACTTTAGAGACAGGGTCTTCTCCAAATATACAATAGAAGGAGGATAACACAAGAGGAGAACAAGCCACCAAATCTTAGGCTCATGAAAGAAAGTTTGAGACAATCATTTGGTGAAGAAGGAGTTGTTCAAGATAGTCTACAAAAAGTTACAATATCCTACTCAAAGCAACAACTTGGTGATCTTAGACACCAATATCCACATCCTCTATAGAAGCAACAAAAGGAGCTATGCAAGTTTTTAAAAAGGTATGCAACTACTAGTGCTAACTAACTCATTAATTAGACTACTTATCATATTCATTAGAGCACCTTATTTGGATTAAATTTGTATGAATAAAAAGTAGATTATAGTCTTCAAAAGTGAAAAAAGGAAAATATTCTTTTTAAGGTTCGTTTGCACATTAATTAGGATTTGATTAGATTTTAGAATTATATCTATCAACTATCTATCATCTACTTTGGAAAAAGAAAAAAAGACTAAGCCCTACAATATTAGTTGTAATGAATTTGCAAAATAACTCTTGAAGATTCATTTCAGGTTATTCTTGATTAGTTGCAGTAAATTGAATAAGTGCATTATCTTGAGAGTTTATTGGAGTGATAAGGTGAAAATGTTAGTGCATTAAAATAAAGTCTATTAGATTTATTTTCACTGTTATACTACTCTCAAACGAAATTAGTTTTATATTTTTTAAGGGCACAAAATCTGATTTGTATCAAGTGTCTAACGACACTATTGAAGCACACAATTATGCAACTTGTAGTGGCCAAAAAAATCCACCCAAAAATGTTAGAATCCTCCAAAACTTGGAGAAGAACACAACTAACAAAAAATAGAAATAGAAGCTTCAAAGATTGAGACTTGGTGAGTCTCAAATCCAAAGCATTACAAGATTGGATGCAAGAAAAGAAAGTGCAGAAAATTGCATAAATTAAAGAGTTTCTATCTACTGTTATCTAAGATTAGATTTATTATCAAAGTGTCTAGGCAAAAATGGGAAGGTTTCTACTCATAAAAGACAACCTCAAAACCCTTGTATTGCAGGAGAAAAATCTGCCATAAAACCAGAATTTCATATCTGAAATAAGAGTGAAAAAGAAGGTGCATCAAAGGAGGTTTATGTACAATTTATGGTACATTTTATTGCACTACTCTAATATGGTTTTTACAACCCAAGAGCAGATTTGAATTTGACCCAAAAAGGCACAATAACTACAAGAAAAAATCAGCCAAGAAAGGACAAACTTCAACACTATTCTTCCCAAGCAAAAGGAGCCACTCAAAGGGCTCATATTGGACAGACGAACCTGCAAAAATAAATCCCACAAGAGGTTATCATCAAGCTACACTTATGTAGATAAAAAGAGTGCACATCTACCAACGGATAGCATCCACATCTATGATGGATAATATCTATACTACAAAGAGAAGGTATCTACTTCTACCAACGTGATATAGACAACATAACAAGAGGTTATATACACTAAAAATAAGTATATGAATTAGCACATTGGAGGCATAGAAGATAAAGATCAAAGGAGATACATTCAATGTATTAAACTTGGTGAATATCGTCCATCAAAGGAAGCACTAGAATCGCTATTCAAGCTCCATAGTGCCTCATCAATCCACATACAAAAGATAAGTCTACTTGTTGCTCAAGAAACTTAGCAAAGCAAAGGAATGACATATGAAATGACTTAAGGAGTTATAATAATCTCCTTGGAAGGTGTTACAGGGAAGGACTGCATGTAGAGAGATTGAATGCAACTTGGCATCAATATTCTGAGGCGAATACATATGAGGGTTATAAGCTAACGTTGAAATTTAGATTTTGAAAGCAAAATCTATAAGGGATAACTTACCAAATTAAAATTTTATTTGCAACTCAACCTAGGAGAAATAAGGAATTCTACTTGGATTAAATTTCTTTAATATTTTACAAATATATTAATTTTCTAATTTTTCAAATTTGGGAGTGATAAGGGTTACAACATAAAACTAGGTATTTGGAAATTAGAAATTAAAAACTAAGGGTTATAAAAAGAGGTTATTAAATATTTTTTGTTAAGGTTGGAAATTTATGATTTTCTTGTCTCAAAATTTCTCAAAAAGGGAAAAAATAATCCGACGTTAAAACCTCCTCAAAAATTGGCAAAGTACTTAGTTCAATTAGGAGAAATAAGATGTTAGAAAAGTTGATTTTTGATCTTTACAAAGTTGTACAAAATCAACCATAAATTGAACTACATTTTACAAAAGCACTATATCATACTCCAAAATCATTAGGTAGTCATAAGGGATTCTAAAAAACTTGATAAAAGGTTGTCAAGTTGGGAATATATAAGCTTTCTTCAAAACCTAAGATTAGGTGTTCATACTCTCATTACTAGGGAGACATAAGAAAGCCTACAAATCTAAAATATTACTAAAGTTTTCATCAAATCAAGCTTATATACTTCAATTAGGGTTCATATATCCTAATATAGGGAGCCATAAAGTAGACTACTCTATCTCAAAGAATTCAGGTTATACAAATGGCTACTAGCATGCTAAGTGGAATAAGGAAAATACCAATATGGATTAAAAACTTGATGGATTACAATGATGTAAAGGGTAAAGAAAAGGAAGAACCAATACAATGTGAAATAAGTTATGAAATTAACAACTATGATGATTCATTCAATGAGTCTAATGATCAAAAATAGGAAAAGAATGATCAACAAGTCTTTATACAAAAAGAGAAATATGGAATAGCTTCAATCGTGCACATATGGTTAGAAGGTCTTATCAAGGAGATAGAAAAACATGATATTCCTAAGATAAACTACAAAATTACCAGATCATATTTATTGTGCACTCATTGCAATCAATATGATCATGAAAAATCAATTGTTGGAGTTTTCATCCATGCAAATATTGTTATGGGAAAAATCAATCATCTTTCTCCTGTCACTTCAAACATAGATACTATAAAGACTATGAAAGAAGATTACTTCAAAGAATAAATTATTATCTTCAAAGACTTATTACATATGGATATACTAACATTGAGCTCAAGGTTGATGCTTATGAAGGACAAAGAACAAGTCTTACAAAGGTAAAAAAGAAGAAAGAAGGGTCAATTCAGATCCACTCAAGGCATGCACTATCATGAGAGCAATGGTCCATCAAAGATGCCTAACACGAAGGAAAAAATAATGGAAAGAAACAAGAAGCCATAACATGAATATTGAAGCAGCGGGAAAAGAACCAGATCAAGACTGCTTTGAACAAACCAAAGATCATCCAATAGATGAAGATCCATATTGAAGACTAAAAGTATTCAATACCCAAATAATGTAATACAGGGGGGTGTTAGAAATAGATTATATTCCATCATTTGGGTCATGTAAATATATCTTCCAAGGTACATACTTAGGACATTAGATTAATTTAGGGGGAAGTTATCTAGTTACTTCATGCAATGTAATAAATGCACAAGTATCAATGTGCAAGTTGTAAATGTGCAAGATATATCCCTTGTACAGCTAGAAGAGTGTTGAACTAAGTAACCTATTTTACCTATATAATGAATACCTCATTTTTAGATAGATACAAAGAGATTCAGGGGCATAATAGCTTAGAGCATCTTCGTAGGTAGTACAGTTATGTGTGGATCACCATACAATGGTGATGGGTGCAATGTAGTCCAACAACTTTATTAATGGAGTGTTCACTTCCTCCATAGCTACATTGTATTCATTTATATCATTTCTATTTATTGCATGCCTCAATCATCTAGTATATTTACTTTCTTTCATATTATTCTACATCTCGTGATTTTTATCTCCCTTTGCATATTATATCAAAAGCTAACAAAAATTTCAACTTTTTGAGACTGCTAAACTATTTATTAAAACAATACCATTATGATTTGTTAAAATATCATTATAATATGAATGATATCCATTTCATAACTCATTAAAATGATAAAATGTTTTCTATTTGGTTATTTGGGATTAAAATGAATTCCACTTGTATTATACAATAAACCATAGTTTAGCTATTATGCATATATCCCTTATTAAAATTTAATCATGAACTTTAAAATTTTTGAGATTTCTAAACTATTTATTATAGTTCTTGTGGTTGAACTTATGTTTCAGGAAGGAAACTAACAGTCCAAAGATGATAAAGCAAACTATGATAATGACAAGTTTTGGGAATATTACTCTACTAAGATATAGTGAGTAGACAAGAGGTGGAGTTTTGGTATTGTGAAGTCTATTGCAATAAAATGTCAAGATGTATGTTGAATTTTGGAATATTTGTAATTACAAAGAAAATTGAAAAAGATAAAAAAAAAAATGAAAATCAAGAATTTAAACTTTTTATGAAAAAGATGTAGGTATCCAACTATAGCAACTCAATTGAGATGAGAAATGAATCTATTTATAAACTCTCATTCTCTAAAGGAGGGAGTTGTGATTTTTCTAGGGTGGGAGACCCTAGTATAACCCCTTTTTATCCAACAACAAAAATATTTTATATTTCATCTTTTAGCTTGAAGTAGAGGAAGTAATTCAAATTTTCACTTAAATAATAACTTACAATTTTATGCATCAACAACTAATAACATAATAGTATATAATGAATTTGTCCTTGAGGGATAGGTTAATTAGTTGTGATGGAGTGCTTGCGAGCAAGAAACCTTGGTTAGATTCCTTTAGGGTTAGTGGTCCATCTCATACCACTTAAAAAAAATAGTTACAACATATTTACCAAGAATGGGTAAAGGTATAATGATAGTAGCCAATATTGAACTCTTTTATCGATGATAGATAATAATGTGTAGTTATAAATTCCCCTATGTACCAAAAAACAATAATATTAATGAGTAAGATTCAATATAAAAATATAATATATATATATATATATATATATATATATATATATATATATATATATATATATATATATATATATATATATATATATATATTCTCAAATTTTGACGAGGTGACATATTTGTTTATGATTCTTTGGAATTAACTGTGATATATCTATTATAATTATTTAGGATCCATCATGCAATAAGAAAATTCTGAAATGAATCCCAAGAATAATAAATAAATAAATATGTTTAAATTATTATATCTAAAGAAGTAAAAAATATACCAGAAAGAAATATAAGTTAATATGCTAGTGTGATAAAACCAAGTACAATTTAAAAAACATCATATCAAATATTTTAAAGGGAACATGATCTTTTATAAGTCAAGTATCTTATTAAAACTAGATGAGGTTTAGTATATAGATCTTATTTTAGATTGTATTGATTATATCTACATTTTTTTATTTATATTTTATGTGAAATTTATTAAATAAATAATATAAAAATATATTAATTAAGTATTTATTATTAATTAAAGTCTTAATATAGATATAAGAAATGAAAACTAATAACTCTATTTTAATTAAAATGATCTTCATTTTATAATTAATATTTTGTAAAAATTAGAAGAACAATTCACGTAATTATGAGTATAGATAAAGATTACAAAGAGAGTCAAAGACAATGGGAAAGAATTCTTCTAAGTATGTTTAGCCCAATAACCCAAGCTTAATATTAATTGCATTCTCTCTACCAAATGTTTTTGCACTATAGAATAGTTTACAAAAATCAATTGATATAGATTACAAAGAGAGTCAAAGACAATGGGAAAGAATTCTTCTAAGTATGTTTAGCCCAATAACCCAAGCTTAATATTTATTGCATTATCTCTACCAAATGGTTTTGCACTATAGAATAGTTTACAAAAATCAATTGATCTACTAATTAAAGGATTAATATGGGTGGTGAAAATTGAGAAAAAAATCTATTTGGATTAATACTTGGTGTGATAAAAAACCACTCAATCTAGATCCAAATTTAAAACCACGGATGAGATTACTTCAAGATAAATATGGTGATAAGTTTCAAACATTTTGTACAAGGATAAGGAAGGAATATAAAAATGGAAAGAAAAATGGTTAAAGTAATGACAAAGAACTTTTAAAAGTGACGCTTTATAGACAATCTCAGATATATCAAAATATATAGTACTTTGGATTTTTGGCTAGAAAGGAATAGAATAATATTTAAAGGAAAGGAAAGTAGTTTAGAGGTAATGAAAAACAATATATGTTTAGCCATAGAAGAGTCTAAACCAACCCTATCAACTCACCCAATTCTCAATCTAGAAGCAGAGAGCCTTGATAGATGGAGTCAAGTCATCAAATGGAATTATGATGTTGGAGATAGGATAAACAAAAAGAAGGCAAAGAATATAAAGTGGAAACCACCGGATATGGAGTTGGTCAAATTGAATTTTTATGGAGCATCGAAAGGAAATCCAAGACTAGGAGGAGAAGGAATAATTAGAAATAATGGAGGAGTGATTTTCTCATTACACTTTCAATAATGGATTTTAGACAAATAATGAAGCTAAGCTTGGGCAGCTTTGGAAGGGTTAAAAATATGAAAATAAATGAAATGGACCAAAGTATGGATGAAAGGTGATTCACTTATAGTAATAAATGCAATTTTAAGGAAAGCAAATGCTCCATGAAATTGCTATAGAGTTTGAAGAAATTAGATTTACACATGCATTAAGGGAAGGAAACAAATGTGCAAATAGGCTAGCCAATAGAGGGATTTTAATTGAGGGTCGTGAAGTTAAATTCTCTTTTCCTTGGTTAGAGGAAGTAGTAAGTTTAGTTGAAGATGACAAGAAAATATTGATTGTCTGAATTATATAGTGATTAAAATTTACTTTAATGTTTTCCATTAGTAATATTTTTTTTATTTTATAATATTAATGTGCTTTCATATATAGTATTTATTATGGTTTTTGTGGTTGCACTTGTGCTTTAGGAAGGAAACTAGCAATTCAAATCTGGTAAAACAAGCTATGATAGTGCGATGCTTTAGAAATATTACTCTATTACGATGCAATGCATAGATAGTAGAGGTGAAGTTTGGTATTGTGAATACTGCTGAAGGAAAATGTCATGAAGGATGCTGAATTCTAGAATATTTGTATTCATATAGAAATTTGAAAAAGTTCCAAAAAATGAAAATCAAGAATTCGAATATTTTATGTAAAATGATGTAGGTTTCTAGCCATAGAAACCCAACTACGATGGGAATTGAATCTGTTTGTAAACTCTCATGCTCTAAAGAAGAGAGTTGTGATTTTTCAAGGGTGGGGGATCCGAGTACAACCCCTTGCTCTATAGCAAAAAAAAATGATATGTATAAATAAATTTAAAATATTATTTAAAGTAGTTAAATATTTTAGTCAAAATCATATAAACAAGTATTGCATAGTGATCCATTCTAAAATTTGTAAATACATTTTTATTTAAAATTATTACATACTTAATATAAAAAAATTTGTTAGTGTTACATTATAGTATTTATTTTGTGTGTATTTAAAAGTTACATAATCCTTATATTCATCATTTAATTTTTATTTAAAATTTTACATATCTCTAATGAAAGTGAGAGATTGAGATATATTTTTGTAATGGTTATGGAACCTATGAATGTGCTTTTTCAAACTTGTATTTGTTATTTTTTAGTTGACTTGTCAATAATTTTTTTTTTTTTTAAATTGTTGTTTATTAAAATATTGAAAAAGTAAAGAACTATTGAGATAAGCAAAAATACTATGGACATGATTGGTGAAGCTAGTATTTTTTTCCTTGGAAAAAATCTATAATTTTATAGTAAGAAAATATAAAATTACATTTGGAGCGAAAGGGGTGCAAACCTTAGGTGTAGTCAAGCGTTTTAGGAAGAGGGTTTTTCCCAGTCTGCTCGATGTATTCATGAGGACATGAGGATGGAATAGAGTGAAAGGGATGTAAACCCTAGGTGCAGTAAAGCATTATAAAAATAGGGTTTTCCATAGCCCACTAATTGTACTTATAAGGATATTAGTCGCTCTTCAGTCTATGAGAAAGCCTCTTTGGTCAGAATAAATGTCTCTCATGGATCTTTGGGTTTGTGGGTGGAGCTTCCCTCTATCAAGATTTTGGAGGATGAATTTGGATTGGATATGATTGATCATGAATCCCAAATAGTTATATGCAAACTTAGGGGTAAAATACCAAGCCTGGAGGAGCTCAAAGGATACATTAAACTTTGGTGGTCTAGTAAATTCCAAGTAACTTCGTTACCCAATTTTTTTTTCAACTTTTCTTTTTTGATTTAGCATATAGATATATGGTAATCTATTATAGATAAAATTGGTTTTTTGAGCAAAGGGGTGTCTATATTTGATCTTGGACTCCCAGTTTCAACCCCCTTATAGAAGAAGTTTATGGCTTCCTAGTTTGAGTGAATCTATATGATTTCCCTATGGAGTTTTAGGGAGAGAAGATATTCTCCAAAATTGGTAATGCCATTGGTGCATTCCAATATATGGATGTCCAAATAGAGGAAAATTTGTCGAGTAAAATTAACATGAGTAAAGCAAGATTGGTTGTTTGGATGAATTTTTTAGTTCCTTTGCCTCAATCCATTACTATCTACTCAAGCAAAGGGGAATTGATCCAAAATATTGAATTTGAAAACTTCTCCTTGAGATGTTATGGTTGTTAGCAATATAGCCACCTGAAGAAGATATGCTTAATCATTCGATCATGCTTTTATTCCTCATTAGTGGATGATAAGGCCCTACATGCAAATAATACCAAATATTCAAACATCACAGTTCACAAGAAATAAGCTCATCCTCTAGCTGTGCCAATTATCCCAAAAGAATAAAATGAGCAAAAAAATACTCAACCCTAAAAGGAGAATACGAATCAGATAATTGATAACAAATAAATGGTTACTAGGGACCATATAATCAGTTCCATGGAAAATATTAGCACCTCAGATAGTATTCTTGAAGCTAATAATAAAATAATTGGTGAAAGAAAATTTTCTAAAAATGAAGATCATATAGAATGTGTTCCAACTAGATATTACCTCAGGATCTTGAAGTGCAAAAATGCATTCTTAGAGATTACCACTTTGAAGGAGAAATAACATATGCTACAGAAGAAAAAAAATCAAAAGATCCATCGGCTACAAAATCTGTAATAGCCCTAATAGTTTTGGACTGTTATTTTTGTTATGATTGGATGGTAGCTATAATTTATTTTTAAGTTTCTATTTTGGAAGTTGTTTTATCTATATATAGTATTCTAAGGTTTAGTTGTAGTAGTAAGTGGATGATAGTATTTTGTAAGGTTGTTGTAGCATACTATCTTGCACAACTTGATGTACACGTTTAGGGATCCTAAAACCCATTTTTACCCTAATAAAAAAACTTAATGTTTTTTATAGTCCTAACAGGGACACCGTAATGTCAAAAGGTATTTGGGTCTCTTAACGAAGGTCCAAGTTCAATTCATGGGGAGGGTGGCCCCCAATGTAATACTAGCTTTTCAACCTATTAAAAAAATATGAAATTACATCCGTTAGATGGCTCTTTGGCATTTCTTCAAAGTTTCAATAATGACCTAAAAATCAAGTCATCTATACAACATAACTAGCTATCTCTATTAGGCTAAGTTCTATCCTTAAAAACCTTCCTAGTTTTTTAATTAGTATCCTTTAAATCATTAACTTCTGAGATTTTTGAAAAAGTTGATTTAACTATGTTTGCTTTAACTGGAGTGAATAAATCCCCCCCAAAGAGATATGGACTAGTTGTAGAGCATTGCCCTCATTAAATTCCTATACTAAGCAGGTACCTAGTTCAATCTAACATGCTTCCTTTGAGAGTTCATCTATTTCCATTTTCAATTCTCTATAGATATACCAAAAAGTAAGATATTCACTTCGATCCATAACTTTTTTTTATTGGAGAGAATATGGGTTGTAGAATGATCAATTTTTTTTATTTTGACAAAAAAAAATGCTAAAATGATAGAAACTTTTTAATTTTGACAAAAACAAATGACCTTGAAATAAGGTGTCTCCAACATCTTGTCCTTGTGGATAGAATTTTATTTGATAATTAATAACCTAGAAATATGATCTCTATCATCTTATCTTTGTGGATGGTATTTTTTTTTTAAATTAATTACATTGGAAATAGAGTCTCCAACATCTTATACTTGTTTAAGTGTATGCTAATATATAATTAAAAACTAGATAAATATAACTTAAACTAAAGCTTTAATAGAATATTGTCACCCATTAATTTGATTGGTTGAATTAGTCATAGTAATTTTGGAGGTATGCACTAGATAAAAACTATAGTATTTTACTACATAAATTAAATAGTATGTAAGGGAAACATTCATATTTGTCACATGGACTAAAAATTTAAGAAAAAAATAGAATTATAAATTATCGAGTTCAACCCAAATTATGAACACAACCAAAAAAAGTACATAGATGAAAATACTAAATAGAAGGAAACAAATGCATATATCCCAACTATGATCCAATTCACACCATCTTAGATGTGAAAATAAGAGATAGACATAACCTCAAGAGGTATGGTTAGAATGAACAAGTATCTTTTATATAGTAATAGTGGAGATCAAAAAGCATTTTGTTATGAAATGTGAAGCCTACAAGGACATCATGATTGCATATGAGGACACTGTAAAAGTGAACTCAACATTTTTAATAATTGATAATAGGAAAAAGAAGAAATATTCTCATCAAACTTAATAATAAAAGAAACAAAATTCAAAATATGATAAGAGGATATTGAGCTTTTTGTCTTTTTTGAACAATTTTTCTCTTACATGTTAAAATTTGGAACTTTAAATAGAAAGTCCAAGGTTTGAATCCAAAAGGAAGTAGGGTTATACAACATAACCCATATTTTATTAGAGTTCTTGGTCACATGGATTGTTTTGATTTTGTGGACATAATCAAAATCAATCATTCCATAATTTCATTTCATATGGACTAATAATATAATGAATAAATGTCTTTAAGGTGATAAGGAGCAATTAAAGTTTTCTAATGTAATGATTGATTATGCAAGGTAATTTAGGAGGAAGTGTGAGCCAAGAGGGAGCGTGAATCATGAGGAAGTGCGAGCTAAGATTTAGTCATGACAAAATAGCAATGGGTTCATCCGAAGTGCATCAATACTTCAAGCCCTTCCCATGAATGCGTGGAATATTATTTCCAAAAATTGTTGAAGTAAAGGAATGCCAAGAAATGAAGATACAAGGGCTATTGTGAGCCAAGAGGGAGTGCAATATAGGAGCAAGTGTGAGGTAGGAGAGAGTGTAAGTTGGGAGTGAGTGCAAGCTAAGAGGGAGTGCAAGCTAGGAGCGAGCCCCATTTGCTAGTATGGAAGGAAAGTCATATTTGAAAGCTCTAATGAGAAGTCAAGATGCCCTAGTTGGAGATAAACAGAAGAGTGAATACATGGCAAGTTCAATCCAGGTAGCATATGTTACACTAAAAGTGAGTATTATGGATGATATTATTGAGCATGATATAATGGTTCTTAAAAGTAAAGGGTTAATATGTAATTTTCATAGATCATGACCAGGATTTTTGGAGATTCATAATTGGATCAAGTGGAAGTGGGGATTAAATTAAAATTACCCTATGAATTTTCTTTCTAAAGGTTCTTTCCTCGTCATTTTTCTATTTCAAAAATTAGGGATAAAAAAATGGTTGGTGACCCATAGTTTAGGGGAAGAGATGCACTTTATTTGAGACCATGGAATGAAAATTTTTCTGTTGAGATAAAAACTATTAAGAAGCTTCCAATATGGGATAGGATTTTTGGACTTCCATATCAACTCATAAATAAGGATGTTTTGAAGAATATTGTAAGTACCTTATGGGAATTAATCAAGGAAGGACTAACTACTAAGGATCGAAAGCATGTTATACATACTCAAATATGTGTTGCTATGGATATTTTAAAACCTTTGCGACAATATATTAGATTAAATATGAATCAAGATAATGGAATCAACAAGTAGATCATGAAAATATCGTATTTCATTGCCACAATTTCTATGAAATTGGACACATAGCAAGCATTTACAAAGTGAAAATTATAAAGAAAGAGATAAAAAATTCTAACCATGAGAAAAAATTCAAGATAAAGCAAGGAAATCATATAGTAATAAAATCTTGATTACATAAATGATATTTCACTTTGAAAGAAGAGGCAAAGAAAGCCTATCTACAATATCATTTGGCAAGTTCAAAAGAAATTAAAGGTACAAAATAATATGTGGAGAGATATCTAAAACAAAGATGACAAAAGAGGTCAATTTTATCCTAGGTAAATCATCTTCTTTTTTCTCAAGTAGTATAGAAGCCTCTTCAAATAATAAAAGTGAAAGGGGTGAAGATTTTATCCCTTGCACTTTAAGGTTTCAAGAGCAGCATAATAAAGAAATGAGAATGGAGTAAACCCATATTAATTTAGGTTTTTAAGGTAGAATAAGATAATTGCTACAAAAGAGCATCCTTGCACTTTAGGGTTTCTAGGGCAACATAAAGAAGATTGTGCTTTGAAGGTTATTCCTTGCACTTTAGATCCTTTAGAACAAGATAAAATTGAAGATGATAAGTCTTAATATGAGCAATGTAAGAAGATTGAAGAGATTGATGAAGGTGATGGTAATGTTGAGAATGAAAAAAGAGAGGAAGATCCAAGAAATAAAAACTAGAGGGATATTGATATGGAAAAATAAAATCAAATATCACAAGTGGTAACAAGAAGTAGGACTAAAATGTAAGCTTACTCTAGTGGTAAGGGATTTGGCCTCTCTTTGAGAATTTAAAGGTTCAAACCCCACTCAGTATGAGGACAAAGACCCCTCATAAAAACCTATGTAAAATCATTAAAAAAACAAGAAGTGGAACTAAACCCATAATTAAAAATAAAAAATTAACATCCTTCCCTCCATCATCGACCAGTGCCAAGGGAGCTCGGTCAAAGGCAGATTCATTTTGAATGGAGTGATAACCATCCACGAATTGGCCCACTCGACATCTAAAAATAAAAACCCAGCATGATCCTTAAGCTTGACATGAACAAGGCTTTCGATTGGGTTTCTTGGAAATTCCTGTTTGAAGTCCTAGAAAAGTTTGGGTTTCACAAAGAATGGATCAAGATGGTTCATGAATGTATCTCGATTGCTTGGTTCTCTGTTCTTATCAATGGCTCACCCACAGGTTTCTTCCAAATTTTCAAAGGCATCCATCAAGGGGACCCTCTGTCCCCATTTCTCTTCATCATTTTGGCCGAAACCCTTGGAAGAACCCTTTCAACTGCCTGTAATAGGGGTCTTATTTTTGGGATCAAACCAGCCTCAACATCCAAAGCCATATCCCATCAACAATTTTTTGATGATAATATTCTATCCTCTTATGCTTCCGTTCTCGAAGCAAAAACCATTAAGAACATTCTTGATTCTTATGAAGAGGCGGCTGGTCAGAAAGTCAACTATCGTAAAAGCAAGCTATAATTTCTCAATACTCCCACTCACAGAAAAAATAGGATTGCTGAGATCCTTGGGTGCAACATTGGGAGCCTTCCAAATACTTCTCTTGGATTACCGCTTTTTTACAGTAGATCAGTCTCAGCTATGTGGAACCCTATTTTAGATCACCTCAACAAGAAACTAGCAGGGTGGAAAAGCTCAATGCTCAGCCAGGTAGCCAAAGCCACTCTGGTCCAAGATTTCCTTCAAAGTATCCCCATTTTTTTCTTATCTATCTTCAAAGCTCCAACTACCATCTGCAAAAAATTGAACAAATTCAACGCAGATTCCTTTGGGTAGAAACGAAAACAAGAATAAATTTTTGCTAGTCGCCTGGGACAAGGTTTGTTCCAAGAAAAAAGACGGAGGACTTGGATTCAAAGACATCAAATGGATGAACATGGCCCTCATTTCCAAGTAGGCCTGGAGACTTACCATCAATGAAAAAGCCACTTGGATTGATATCATTAAAGTTAAGTACCTCCATCAGTTTTCATTTCTTGGAGAGCACAACCTCCCTATCGGATCCCATTTATGGAATGGCGTAATCAAAACAAGGAAAATCATCATGGAAGGCTTAAGGTGGTGTCTAGGAACTGGAATGACCATCCATTTCTAGGATGACCCATGGATCTATGATAAACCTCTCAGCCAAGATCCACATCTTGCAGTGCTCAAGGCGACTACCGAAGCTACCTTTGGATATAAGGTGTGTCACTTCATTAACCAAGGTCCTATAAGACTTGAATGGAAAAACCTGGCTCTTAACGGGCCTAGGAATATCACCGAGGCTCTCAGGTGATTAAAAAACTTGTTGAGGACTTGCATCATCTCGAGCTCACACAACGATGATTCCATGGTATGGAACCTTGAATAATCTAGAAATTTCACTGTCAAATCAGCTTACTACAGTCAAGAAACTCCCACAGATGGTTGGGACTTATCAAATCAGGTCTGGGTTCCCAAGATCATTCCCAAGGTCAAATTATTTTGTTGGTTGGCCATCCAAAAGAGAATCCTCACCATTGACAACTTGATAATCAGAGGGTTACTCATTCCCAATTGGTGTATCCTGTGTAAAAATGCCTGTGAGTCAACTTCACATGTTTTTTTGGAATGTCCCTTTTCATTAGCAGTTCTCAACCAGGTTCATAACACCTTTGAAATTTTCGCAGTCCTCCCACATTATATTCCCCTCCTTATTAAGCAATGGCTCTGGCCTTTCAAGAGCAACCAACTAAAATTCATGTGGCAAGGTTGCCTCCACCTTTACCTGTGACAGATATGGCTCGAGAGAAATGCCAAAATTTTCAAAAATAAAGTCATTGATAAGAAGATTATCACTGTCAAAATCTTTGCCCTAGCTGCGGAGAATGCCTCTCTTGTTTTTTCTCCAAACCCCCCCCCCTCTTGGCTTAAAATTAGACCTAACCAAACTTTTCAATCTATCTAACATTTCTGTCATGCCTCGTAATTCTGTTGACAGGTCTGTCATCAAGTGGGTCTTACCACCTACTGGGTGGCACAAGCTCAATTTCAATGGTGCGACTAAAGGCAACCCAGGAGCGGCTAACGGAGGAGGAATTCTCAGAAACCACAGAGGAGAAATAATTTTGGCCTTTGCCCAGAACCTAGGAATTCAATCCAACAATATGGTAGAGGCACGGGCTCTGTTCCAAATTTTGATCCTCATGGAAGGATTGACCATCAATAAACTTATCATAAAAGGAGACTCGTTGCACTGTATCAACTGGATCAATGGTACCGCTAAGCCTCCTTGGCCCCTTGCTTCGATTTTCCAAGAATGCAAGGCCCTAATTGGCAATTACCCAGAATTAGTCATTAAGCATCAATATCGGGAAGGAAACAAAGCTATGGACTGGATTGCTAACAAGGGAGTCGGCGAATCTGACATTCAAGTGTGGAGAGACTCCTTCCCCATTGGCCTAAGGAACGATCCTACAAGTTTCAATGTTTGCACAATGTGAGATGTTGTCGGGGGATTGGTTTGGTATGCTGATGAAACTTGTCGCGATGTCGCGACACTTTTTCCTTCTTCTCCTTTGGCAGCAAAAATGCAACATGTCGCGTTATCGCGATACTTTTCACTTTTGGCCACGAAAATGCAACATGTCACGATATCATGACATTTCTTTCTCCTTTGGCCATGACGTTGCAACATGTCACGATATCGCGACACTTTTTTCTCCTTTGGTCGCGGTGTTACATCATGTCGCGATATCGTGACACTCTTTCTCTTTCGACCGTGATGATGCTATATGTCACGATATCATGACACTTTTTCTCTTTGGCCATGATGATGCAACTTATCACGATATCACGACACTTTTTCCTCCTTTGGCCATGGAAATGCAACATGTCGCGATATCGTGACACTTTTTCTCTTATGGCCACGACGTCGCAACATGTCATGATATCGCGACACCTTTTCTCTTTGGCCGCAATGATGCAACATGTCACGATATCGTGACACTTTTTCTCTTTGGCTGCAATGATGCAACATGTCGCGATATCGTGACACCTTTTCTATTTTTCAACGATGATGCAACATGTCATGATATCGCGACACCTTTTCTCTATGGCCGCGATGATGCAACATGTCGCGATATCGCGACACTTTTTCTCTTTGGCCGCGATGATGCAACATGTCACAATATCGTGACATTTTTTCTCTTTGACCGCGATGTTGCAACATGTCATGATTTCATGACACTTTTTCCTCCTTTGATCGTGGTAATGCAACATGTCACGATTTTGCAACACCTTTTCTCCTTTGGCCATGACATTGCAATATGTCGCAATATCGTGACACTTTTTATCTTTGGCCGCGATGATGCAACATGTCGTGATATCACGACACTTTTTCTCTTTGGCCGTGATGATGCAACATGTCGCGATATCGCGACACCTTTTCCTTCCTTGGCCGCGGGAATGCAACATATCACGATTTCGCGACATTTTTTATCTTTTTTCTGAGACGATGCAACATGTCACGATTTTGAAACACTTTTTCTCCTTTGGCCATGATGCTGCAACATGTCATGATATCGTGACACTTTTTTTCCTCTGTCCGCGACGGTGCAACATGTCACGACATCACGACATTTTTTCTCCTTAGACCGCGATGATACTACATGTCGCGATATCGCGATACCTTTTCTCTTTTGGCCGCGATGTTGCAACATGTCATGATATCATGACACTTTTCCTCCTTTGGTCGCAACAATGCAACATGTCACGATATCGCGACACTTTTTCTCTTGTGGCCGCGATGGTGCAACATGTCACGATATCGCGACACCTTTCCTCCTCTGGCCGCGACAACGCTACTTGTCACGATATCGCGACACTTCTTCTCTTCTGGCAGCGACGTTGCAACATGTCGTGATATCATGACACTTTCTCTCCTTCGGCCGTGATGTTGCATCTTGTCGTGATATAACGACACCTTTTCCTCCTTTGGCCTCGATGGTGCAACATGTCGCGATATCGCGACACTTTTTCCTCCTTGCTTTTTCCCTATGCTTTGGACCGCGAAAATGCAACATGTCGCGATATCGCAACATGTTTCTTCTTGTGGTGTTTTGATTTTTCTTTGATCTTTAGCTCATGGGCCTCTTCGGTCGGTTTGGAAAACATGTAAAAAACTCTTGTACAAGGTTTAGGGACCTTTCAACACCCTTTCAACCAATCAAAAAAAATGTATCTTGTAATATTATGGGAATGAATAAGAACCCTAAAAAAAGGTATTACAAAACTGGGATGTTGTTATAGACAAGATATTTATAGATATAGAAGTTGGGAAACAAATATTTTAGCCATTTGTAGTGTTGAATTTCATAGTGATAAATTTTAAATTTTGAAAGGCATCTAATATAAAAGGAGTTGATTGTGGAAACTTAGCAGTTTGAGGAAGATGGAGAATATCTTTAATAGAAAGGTAAAGTTGGATATGCTTTAATTAAATTGTTATAAATGTAATGAGAGCAATGCAATATTCAGTTTTTGTAATGGGATTGGTCCCAATATAAGCCACATATAACTTTTAAAAAAGGAAAAATTAAAAATAAGAGAGTGACCTATGCTTAAATCCCTATATCATAATGTACAATCTCTAGATAAAATGACTTGTTATAATACCGTGATAACGTGTTTGGTTTGTTGCAATATCGTAATAATGTAGTTAGTTTATTATAATACATTGGTAATATGGTTAGTTGAGATATCCCCAATGTAATAGGGATGATTTCAACTTGAGTGGACCTAATAATAAGAATTTGAAACTTTGAATAGAAGGTTCAAGGTTCAAAGTCAATGGGGGTAGAATTTTACGCCATAATTTAGTAACCAGAGTTTAGTTGGATACATATATATTAGGTAAATAACATCCTTTATGAGTTTCATCTCATATAGCCTATGGTTTCATGGACGTTAAAAACAACTTTACCTTTTACCTTTACCTTTATTTTAATCTTATATAACCAATTAAAAATAACAATGACTAAATATATTTTTAGATAAATCTAGTTTTTTTTTAAATAAGCTATGTGTGGCTTCTAATGGAGGTGTCACATCCCACCTCGACCAAGCCCTTGCGCTTGACGAAAAAAAGGGAACTAATACTTATTTTTGTGAAATCTTAAAAAGGTATTGGAAATTTTTAAAGTTTTAGAAATTGTGGTGATTTATTTAATGCTTTTGAAAAATGCACTCTAGAAGGAAAATATATTTATGTTAGAAAAAAAGGGATTGCTTACGAATTAAATTATCATCATGTTTTTAATATTAATGTGAGCTAAATTTTAATGAAGAAAAATTACAGACTTTAAGTGCCATGAGAAAATAATCTGGACTTATAAGGCACTAGAAGGAATTTAAAAATTGTAATCTAGTTACCTTAGGTATTCTAAGCCACTATTACTTCACTTTATATACATCATCACCTTCTTGGGTCTTCTAAGGTACTATTACTCCACCTTATATGCATCATCATGTCCTTAGGTCTTCTAAAACACTATTTCTCCACCTTACATGCATCACAACTTTAGTGGTGTCTTTATTGTATTTAATAAACCCACATAGAGGTGTTAGTGATGTGTCGGTGGTTATGGACGAGGTTTGAAGATCATTTGTAAAGGTTTCTGACTCGTCGTAATGACAGTGATATGTTATTCATATTAGCCTTAATTTCACACAATTGATATAATAGAATAGATGCAAAATATAAACACGTGCTTTACATTGGACCAAATGCTTCCAACTTGACACATGGTGGTGTTATGAGGGAAAACTAATGGGATTATTTTATTGATAAAAATGTGTTACATATATAGGCAGAAGGCCTATATGATGAACAAAACACTTGTCAATGAAAATGTCAAGTGTCAAACTGAAGGCATAGTGCACTTTAACTCTAACATTCCCCCTTAAAGTGCACTATCCTAACTAAAGAAAAAACAAAGCAAGTCAACATTAGGTAACATTCCCCCTTAATGTTGACTTCTCTAAAAAATAACCTATCATCCTCTTTTTTTTGGTCTAGGCTCGTGCTCTTTGCGCTTGGCTCTCCAACTATGAATAATGCTAGATCCACTGTGTATACATCTCGGTCTGTTGCCTCAGGGTCAGCCACTTCAACGGGTCTGTTGCCACTGGGTCAGCCGTCTAAGTGCCTTAGGGTCATCATGGGTGCCTCAGGGTCAGCCACATCTGGGTCTGTTGCCTCTACAGGTCATCCTCAGAGGATGTTGCCACTCGTAGGTCACTAACTAGATTCACCATGAGTATGAAATCCCTCCTCATGGTGAACTCAATCTAGAAGGTGTCGGTCTCTGCCGAAAAATGCACCTAATGAAAGGAAAAATGAGCCATATAAGAGTGTCGGTCTCTGCCGAAAATGCACTCAATACAATAAAAATGAGCCATAGATCAAAATAGGAGGAGAGAAGAAGAAAAGAAGAGAATCTTCTGAAGTGTCTTCGTCTGTAGTCTTCAGAAGTAGATCCGAAAAAACCTCGGATAGAGTCTAGGGTGTCTTTGTCTGTAGTCCCTAGTATAAGTGTCCTTATGGTGACCAAGTCATCCCACCGAAATGCATGGGTAACCAGCCACTGCATTCGCCAAGTGTATAGAAAAGATCACTAGGTACAAGGATCACATATAAAATTACCTTGGGAGTGTCGGGTACAACCGAGAGTGCACTCCAAGGTAGAAAAAACTTTGAGGCTAAAAAACTCAACTAAAACAACCTCAAAATTACAATGTGACACCACCATTGTGTCCGTCGTGGAAAAATGTTTCCAACGACTATAAATACCCCTATACTTGGGTTTGAATGGGGCCTCAACTTGCTGAAAAAACAATAGCATGCCTCTCTAGGCAACAAAATAAACATCGCTCAATGGCGGAATCGCTCTCAGGCGGAATAAAAATAGTCTTAAAATGTTCCCATGCAGAATAATTTCAAGAGCCATTAGGCCTTCCACTTCCATGCGGAGAAAAAACATTAAACTATGGGCAATAAACTTACCATAGTTTAAAAACATATGTAAATCATCCCCTTACAATTTTCATAAAGGTACCCCTATCATGTTTTAAATGTTAAATATCCCACTAAATAAGACATTAAAAAAAAACATATCAGCGGCGATCCATTATAAAAGTAACCATATTTTCGTGATGTATATTTGGCGCGATCCGTTTTCGAGTAAAATCTTGCTCAGCTCTTGAAATATTTAAAAACCCAATGTTTCCTCTCCTTGATTGGGACCATTTCCCCTATATTGGATGCGAAGTATTGAGACAGCGGTGTGGACCACAGGCAGGCGACGGCGCGTGGGCGGTGGCGCATCGCTCCGCTTCGAAAGACAACGGCAACTTCGTGCTCATGAACCGGAGCTTCGGCATTTTTTTGGTTGCGGCTACGGCGCGAAAAGTAGCCCTGTTCTCGACCCAAAATTTGTCCCACGCTTCCTTTTACCCTGATAGAAGTATATAGGTTTTCATCGGAACGTATACGAAACTGTCATTTTATTCCTTTGAGCGGCTGAGAAGTAGTGGAAACGGAGTCGTAGACGGCGTATTAGAGGGACTCGAACCACAGTTGGGAGTTTCTAAACATTACGAGCATTTTGCTTGAGCCGACGGCTCATCGCAGTCGGAGTTCGATAAGCGAGAAGAGAGCTCAAAAAAATTCAAATTCTGCCTTTGGAGAATCTGAGCCCGAATGCAGTGCAGGGGAAGACGAGATTGATCGTTTTGTGCCATTTTGAAGTAGCGCATCGTGAAATCGGGATGGCATGTAGAGGGGAAGAGAGACCAGGAGCAAGCACGTCCAAAAATTTTGCCAGACCAGACTGTGACTGTGTTGCCGCGTTTCACCGTCGCCACCACCGTCGGTGGCCTGCTCTGTTGCATCCCCGAGGAGCCCGGCTGCGATGCTGTAATGTGAAATTGGGGAGCCGAAGTCGAATAACCTTCGGGCCTCTGAGAAAAATGTGGCAGTGACCGCGGGGGTAGTGATTTCGTTGCAGACAACCAGAACTCTTGCTACGTGGTTGTCCTCGACATGGTTGAATGATTACCATTGCAAGCAAGGCGGTAAGTTCGATCGTGTTCACTGGAGATCGATCTGGCAGAGGTGGAGACACAGCAGAGTAGGCCATCGAAGCATTCATTGGTAGAGAGTACTAATTTTGCATGTGGCAACAAATGCAACCAACGGCTATCCCCCTGAGAGCATCGAAGTGCCAGTTTGAAAATTTTCGCGTCGTCCACCAAGGAGGCTTCTGAGCGGCTGGTGGGGTTTTTTAAATAATCCAGAATTTGTCAGTTTCAATTCAATTGTTAGCATTAAAGGAGGCCATTATTTTTAATTTTGAAATGAGGGCTAGTGGGGCACTTTTTATGAGAAGTCAAAATATTTTTTAACGGGGGTATATGTTTTTCTTTGGAATGTGGGGTATTTTATTCCAAAAGGGGATAATTTATGAAATGGTTAGAAGCATTTGATTCGATTTGTATGGAGCTACTTTAATATGAAGAGTCTTATTGGCCCACATGGCCCATGTAATTCCCCTGCGAGGGAAATTGAGTCCATCCTTTTATTCCGCCACAGTGCGATGCCAGGAATATGATATTCCTGAAGTTTTTTTTGCTGCCTTAGATAGGCATGATGGTTTTTTTTCAAATGATGAAGGCCCCATTCAGACACAAGTATAGGGGTATTTATAGTCGTTGGAAACAATTTTTCGCGACAAACACAATGATGGTGTCATATTGTAATTTTGAGGCTGTTTCAATTAACTTTTTTAGCCTCAAAGTTTTTCTACCTTGGAGTACACTCTCGGTTGTACCCGACACTCCCAAGGTAATTTTATTTGTGATCCTTGTAACTAGTGATCTGTTCTATACACTTGGCGAATGCAGCGGCTGGTTACCCATGCATTTCGATGGGATGACATGGTCACCATAAGGACACTTATACTAGGGACTACAGACAAAGACACCCTAGACTCTATCCGAGGTTGTTTTCGGATCTACTTCTGAAGACTACAGACGAAGACACTTCAGAAGATTCTCTTATTTTCTTCTTCTCTCCTCCTAGTTTGATCTATGGCTCATTTTATTGTATTGAGTGCATTTTCGACAGAGACCGACACTCTTATATGGCTCGTTTTTCCTTTCATTAGGTGCATTTTCGACAGAGACCGACACATTCTAGATTGAGTTCACCATGAGGAGGGATTTCATACTCATGGTGAATCTAGTTAGTGACCTACGAGTGGCAACATCCTCTGAGGATGACCTGCAGAGGCAACAGACCCAGATGTGGCTGACCCTAAGGCACTTAGACGGCTGACCCAGTGGCAACAGACCCGTTGAAGTGGCTGACCCTGAGGCAACAGACCGAGATGTATACACAGTGAATCTAGCATTATTCATAGTTGGAGAGCCAAGCGCAAAAGAGAACGAGCCTAGACCAAATCAGCAATAAGCGAGGATGATAGGTTGTTTTCGAGAAGTCAACATTAAGGGGGAATGTTACCTAATGTTGACTTGCTTTTTTTTTCTTTAGTTAGGATAGTGCACTTTAAGGGGGAATGTTAGAGTTAAAGTAAAGTGCACTATGCCTTCCTTGACACTTGTCAGTTTCTCTTGACAAGTGTCATGTGTTGAATATAGGCTTATGCCTATATATTGTAACATTTTTATCAATAATATTAATCCCTTCAGTTTTCCCTCCTAACGGTGGTTCCTCACTTGGGTTGCATGTTGTTCCGAGATACTCTATTGTTTGTTTGGATTTGACTAGATAAGTATTAGTCTTATGTCTATATCACTTATAGTGGGTCTATGTTTTATAATATTTTGAACTCCCTCAACCATTGAATCATGTCCAACCCATGTCCTTGAGACACCTAGTGGGCTACCATTACCCATAGGTTATGATAAGGTCTGATTACTCGTTGGTACATCGAGTGTCGCACCTTGAGGTGGCTGACAGAGCTTCGAAAGAAGGGATACACTAAAATTGGTTCAAATTTTACTACCTTAGCTGCCACATGTTCAACCTAACATTCATATCTCATAAGGGTAGATGTAATCATTTCAAACTAACGATGTGGAATGAAATATCCCACATCAGGTATGTTAGTAACCTTTAGATATTTATTACAAAATGGGCTCCACTAAAAGATATGACCACACAATGGCGGTCATATTGGTCGAAAAAGTAAGTGCACTAGGGATTAAGTATTTGTAAGGTAAAATTTGACCAAAATTTTATGGGTTATAGGAGGTTGTGTGTGGAAGTTCTAATCGTGGGTGAAATTTGTTGACTATAGGATTGTTCAAACCCAAATTTTTATATAACCCTTGAAACTTATATTTTGTAATGGCAAATTATTGATGAAGGAACATAGCTTCTTCTATAGATTTGGAGATATATTCTGTTTTGCGAATCCATGATGAAGAAACATAACTTTTATTTAAACCTTGAAATATGCTCTGATGATAAAGGAATATATTGATGTTAAAGATATTTGAGTTTCTCCTGATAAATCTTGAGTGATGGTGAAACTTAAATTTGTGATAAAAGTTGTGTAAACCATAAAAATAAATTTTTGTTTAAGAACTTTGAAAGATTCGTATAAACTAAGTAATAGTCTTGTTGCTAGACTATGTAATATCTTATTGAGAACTATTGTATAATATTGATGAAATATTAGTTAACAAATCTATTTGCTAATTTTGTGAATCTATAGTGTGTTCCTGAAATAAATTTGAGGCCAAGTCTATAAATCTATAGTGTAATATTGTTGGTAGATTACGAGACAATTGATAAATTATAGCTAAACTTGAGTAATATTAGTGTTAGATTGCAATACAATTTGTAGCTGAAGAACACAAACTTATACTGAGGGGGGGGTGAACAGTATAAGATCACTTTTTACTTTTCTTTCTCAAAATGTATTATCCAATATAATCAATGGCAATATCAATAGCGATAACCAAAGCAATGCACAAATCATCACACATAATAGAGACAAATTTAACATGGTTCACCCAATGTGGGCTACTCCACGAAGAAAATATTTCCTTAATAAATCTCTTGGAAATCCTTTCCCTATTACAATATTTATGGACCTCTATCCAAAGGAGACACCAATCCCCTAATCAAATTTGTGGATATCTATCCATAGGAGAACTCCTTTCTCCTCTGCTCTAGCTGGTGATATTCTAGAAGAACTGTTGCCTCCACTACACTGGTTAATGGATCTGTATCCACTTAAGACTCATGTCCTCACTTAGAAGACTTGTCCTCATTGCCTTGGCTAATGGATATCTATCCACTGGAGATTGTCATCCTCTATACTTTGTCACCTCCAAAGCTTGCTCTTAGCTCTGTCTCAAATATTTATTAAAAATAGTTCTTCAGTATAGCATAAATTCGCTCAATCTTTGTCTTTGGTCTGACATAAATATATCCTCAAATTTGCACAAAACTCTGTCCTCAAATCTACACTAAATGAATTCCTTCAGTCTAACACAAATCTATCCTCAATATTTGTCCTCAAGCCTTGACACAAAGCTTGAATTAATCACAAATCAACTCTGTTATATCTGCCCCAAACCTTAACCCAATGTTTGAACAAATCAATCAACTCTGCTCACAAGTCTTCTCAAAGACTTGTCTCAAATTTTCCTTGTAAGCTTCCACAAAAGCTCACACTAATCTATCCACAAGTCCTCTCTAGAAATTGTTCAATATGCTCAAAAATATCTATCCTCAAATCTGTATTGTAAGCTTCCACAAAAGTTCACACCAATCTATCCACAAGTCTTATCTAAGACTTGCCTCAAATATGCTCAACAAGTCCTCACTAGAACTTTTCAAATCTGCTCTCAGTATATGTCTTCAAATTTGTATTGTAAGCTTTCACAAAATCTCACACAAATATGTCCACAAGTCTTCTCTAAGACTTACTCCAAATCTGCTCAACAAGTCCTCACTAGAACTTATTCAATCTCATAAAAACATATAGAGAATTGTTAGAGACTCAATATATTTCACAATCACAACAATGCTCAAATACATTCAATCTCTCTTTTTATCACAAAAACATATAGAGAATTGTTAGAGACTCAATATTTTTCACACTCACAAACACTCAACCTGTTTCTCAAATCAATTTAGAATATGTAACAATTTGCTTCACGAAACTTGAACTATCACTTCAACACATCCACTTGAATAGGCTCAACCAGCTCCACTTAATCAATCACTCAATGAAATAATCCTTGCTCACAAATCCTAGTCCAAGCATATGAACACTCACTTATTTTCAACAATGTTTATCAAACAATATCATATAACAATAATAAAGACTAGGCTCAACCAACTCCACTCAATAAATCACTCAATGAAATAATCCTTGCTCACAAATCCTAGTCCAAGCATATGAATACTAACTTATTTTCAACAATGTTTATCAAACAATCTCACATAACAATTATACTCATGATCTTTCATAAAACCTAGTTCAATATAGTTCACAACTTCACATAACAATGATACTCATGATATTTCACAAACCCTAGTTCAATATAGTTCACAACTTCACATAACAATGATACTCATGTTCTTTGCACAAACCCTAGTTCAAGCATATGAAAGCTTTACTCAATATTTCTAACAATGCTTATCAAACAAGGTTTTTATCATCAACTCTCACTCAGAAAAACCTTCAACAATCAAACTCAACAATACTTATCAAATAGTCATTTTCACTCCAACTTAACATTCACAATATCCAACAATCACTCACTAGGAATATGTGCCCATACCATTTTATTTGATGAATAAAATGACCTCAAAACTTGTCTTAAACACAATTTTCTTCTTTGCCAATTTTAATGGTTAGATGATAAAATATCACACTAACACTCTCTCAAAAATATTTCTCAATTACAAAAATAATCAAACTCAAATACACCTTATTACTCCTTTGAAATTAGAAATCATCAAATCATACATAAAAATAATTACTCAATTACACCTTATAATCTCCAAAAATTAAATTAACATCCTCCAAAAATTAACCTTACAAAATAATAGTGCCTACCCTTTTATCTCCCTCAAATACTCAATATCCAAATTAATTTAGGCAAAAATAAACTTTATAAACCATCAAAAACAAATTATTTTCCAACCTTAGAAAATCTGAAATAATCAAGCGACCAAGGTAATTAACATCAGCGCATACCTTTAACACTAGCCAAAAAGGGCCTTGGTGGGTTTTGAACGTGAGACTTCCTCCTATCGAGCACCTTATTGAGGCGCTAGCCCACCACGTGGGCTACAAGCCCCCGTGCGAAGGGTAAGGCTCAAGCCTTCCTCTTCTTCCATTCCAATCGGTGCACGTAAAACAAAAATGCCCTTCTTCCTTGCAAAACGAACATGGTGAGTTTCGAACCATGCTCTCCCAACCTACTGCAAGCCTTAACACAACCTGTCCTTGCTAACTGCTCTACACGGCACTGTGTGAGGACAAAGGATCCTCAATCCTATTTTTCCTATCCTCTACCTCTGAAAACCTTTAAACGCAAAAACCCTTACTCTTTTGCGCACGAAATTTGGAGCTTTGATTTCATCGAATATGCATAGGGGATTTTTGACTTAGGATTTGCCCTCATTTTATACACGAAGGCCTCGTGCCATAAAACATCGATGCTAAATCAAATTTTGAATTCGATTTTAATTTAAACCTTATAACCCACTTTAGGGTTATTTAAATTAATATAAATTAATTTATAATTAAATTAAAATTAAGTTATAATTAACTTAAATAAATTTGGAAGTTAATTAAATTAATTAATAAATTAATTTATAATAAAATTATATTAATTAATTTATAATAAATTTAAATTTTCCTTTTTAATATTATAATATTATTTTCTTGGGCCTCTTCTTTGCACTTTGGACCACATATGACCACCTAGAACCGGATCTGACCATCTGGAAGCGGACTCTCCTTTTTGCATTGATTGCGGAACTACTTCTTCTTGCACTGCTCACTGAAACTGACTTTTGACATCAATGACCACTCACTCTTGACATCAATGACAACTCATTGGAAGGATACTCCTATCCTTCGGTTCCAGAAATGTGTAATGAACAAAACAATTACGAATAGAAGACGAATGTAGAAGAATCAATAAAATTTTCAGATATCAAATGGAAGGAATCACGGCCACTTAAGGTGGGCACACCCTTGCGCAGTACGCAGATGATAATATGAAAAAATATAAGATAATGTTTTATTTAATCATTTGTGAACCATATATATTAGAATTACAAGCTTGGACGTCATAGCCGACATGTGCTATATTTGGAGTGTAACATGACTCCCCTCCTCGGAAAGCTTTGTCCTCAAAGCTGGAAATGTCTGGAAAATACTTTCAGGTTCCCATGTGGCATCTTCCTCTGGTAAATCTTGCCATTTAATGAGAAATTCTTGAATCTGACGTGATCTCAATCTTCGGGTTCTATGTTGTAGTATATCTTCAGGTTGGAGATGTATGCGTCCTTCCTCATCGAGCATTGGTAAGTCCGATTGACTTTGTACTTTTTGACCAATTACTTTTTTAAGACATGAAACATGAAATACCGGGTGTATTCGTGATGATGTAGGTAGCTCTAATTGATAGGCTACTTCCCCAATGCGGCGCACAATTTTGTAGGGCCCATAGAATCGTGGAGCCAACTTTTGACTCGATTTTATCCTTAACGAGGATTGTTTGTAGGGTTGCAACTTTAGGAACACCCAATCACCTATATTAAAAGTTCTCTCTGATCGGTGCAAGTCTTGTTGTTGTTTCATACGATTCTGTGCTTGGACTAAATTCTCTTTGAGGATGGTGAGTGTAGATTGCCTTTGTTGGAACCAATCATCCACTTTGGCTACTTTGGCTGATCCATGTACATAATCTGCGATTGCTGGAGGTTTGGTGCCATACAATGCTTCAAATGGAGACATTTTAATTGAGTAGTGGTAAGAAGTGTTGTACCACCATTCTGCCAATGCTAACCAATGGCTCCATTGGTATTGTTTATCTTGAGCAAAACATCTTAAGTATGTACCCAAACATTTATTAACTACTTCTGTTTGACCATCTGTTTGTGGATGGTAAGCTGAAGACATGTTTAATTTGGTACCACTAAGGCGAAATAATTCTTTCCAAAAATGACTAGTAAAAATAGGATCTCTATCACTTACAATATTTTTCGGCATACCATGTAATTTGAAAATTGAATCCATGAATACCTTTGCCACCTTGCTTGCGGAAAATGGATGTTGTAAAGCCTGAAAGTGAGCGTATTTGGATAACCGGTCTACGACGACGAAGATTACTGTCCTGCCTTCTGATTTTGGAAGACCTTCAATGAAATCCATGGATATGTGCTCCCACTGTCGTTCCGGGATGGGTAATGGTTGTAATAATCCTGGTGATTTGACTGTTTCTCCTTTATTGCGCTGGCAAACTTCACATTCTGCTACCCATTGTTTGACTTCTGCTTTTAATCCTTTCCAACAAAATGATTGTTTGACCCTTAAATATGTCTTCAAGAATCCTGAATGTCCTGCTGATGGAGATGCGTGTGATTCGTCGAGGATCTTTGATTTGAGTTCTGAATTATGTGGAATGTAAATGCGGTTCTTCTTTCGGAGGATGTTATCTTCATAAGAGAACAAAGGGTGTTTGGAAGACCCTATAGATAATTCATGAATTATCTGGGCAGTTTCACTATTGGACAACCATTCCTCCTGTAATTGATTCACCCATTGGGAGCAAGGACCTGAAATAGCGTTAATGACTACTTCATCTTCATACTTCCTGGACAATGCATCGGTGGCGATATTTTCCTTCCCTTTCTTGTATTCGATAACGAAATCATAGCCCAGTAGTTTGGTTAACCACTTATTTTGTTCTGGATAAGAAAACCTTTGCTCCAAAAAATGCTTGAGGCTACTATGATCTGTTTTTATAATGAAACGGCTATTGATTAAGTAGTGTCTCCATTTTTCTACTGCATGAAGAATAGCCAACATTTCTTTTTCGTATGTTGATCTTCCCAAATTTTTTCCAGAAAGCTGTTTACTTTCAAATGCTAATGGATGACCTTCTTGCATTAATATAGCCCCAATTCCTGTTCCTGAAGCATCACATTCGATAATAAATGGTTTGTGAAAATTGGGGGTTGCTAGTACTGGGGTTGTACACATGGCTTTTTTAAGAGTTTCAAAAGCTCGAGTGGCCTCTTCTGACCAATGAAAGGCATCCTTCTTTGTAAGTGCGGTGAGAGGTGCTGCAATCTTACCATAATTGTGTACAAACTTGCGATAGTAGCCGGTGAGACCCAAAAAACCACGAAGTTTCTTGATTGTTTTAGGTAACGACCACTCTTGAATTGCCTTAATCTTATTGGGATCGACTTTTACACCTTCATGCGACACTATATGACCAAGATACTCGACTTCTTGAACACCAAATGAACATTTGGAACGTTTAACAAATAATTTTTCTTTGTGTAAAATGTGAAGGGCTTGATCCACATGACGTAAATGGTCCGTCCATGTTTTGCTGTATATGAGAATATCATCAAAGAAAACTAACACAAACTTACGGAGGAGTGGACGAAACACTTGGTTCATGAGACTTTGGAATGTGGATGGAGCATTAGTGAGACCAAAAGGCATGACCAAAAATTCGTAATGACCTTCATGAGTACGAAAGGCCGTTTTGGGAATATCTTCTTCTCTAACACGGATTTGGTGAAAGCCAGAGCGAAGGTCTAATTTTGTAAAAAATTTTGCACCATGCAACTCATCTAATAGGTCATCTATGACAGGGATAGGAAATTTGTCTTTGATAGTGAGTTTATTGAGAGAACGAAAGTCAGGACACATACGCCAAGAGTTATCTTTTCGTCTAGCCAGGACTACGGGCGAGGAATAAGGACTAGTGCTCGTGACGAATGACTCCATGATCCAAAAAATCCTGAATGATCTGTTCAATTTCTATCTTTTGTGGCTGAGGATAGCGATAAGGACGATTGTTAGGTGGGACACTTCCTGGCATCAAATGGATGGCATGATCGTGAGATCGTTTAGGTGGTAATCCTTGAGGTTCTTGAAAAACCTCGTCGTAATGTGTGATAATATCTTGTAACTCAGGTGCAATAATATCCAAATTTGCTGATGATTGTTTTTCCAAACAATTAATTTGAGCTATAAACCCATATCCACCCTTTTTTAATATTTTTTCCATACTATGAGAGCTCACCATTTGTGTTGGAGGCGTAGTAATGCCTTGTAAGTGAATGACTCGTCCATTTTCCTTCCATTCCACAAATAATTTTTTGAAGTTGAAGCTAACTGTGTCTAATGTTTCCAACCATTCAACCCCCAAAATGACATCAGAATTTCCCAAATTCATGACAAAAAGGGAGCCTAACCAGGTATAAGTTCCCATCTTTATGGAAACTTGAGATGTGCGACCCACGCATTGTGCGTTCACCCCGTTGGCCACTAAAACCTGGAATTTGTCTTTGTTGGAAGAGTTAATGAATAAATTCAAGGCTTTTGTCTGTTTTGATGTCGATAAAATTGTGGGTGCTACCCGAATCAATTAGCACATTCACCTTTTTCTCAGCGGAGAAAACCTGGTACCTTGATGGTATGGTGGGCGGTTAGACCCATGAGAGCATGCACTGAAATTGCCATTGTATCCTCTTCTTTTTCGTCTATAGTACCTGGTAGGTCTTCTGGCATAGGTTCTTCTGATTGGTAAGGTTCATCCTCTTCCCCATCATCTTGCTCACCTTCAATATGAAAGTTTTGTTTTTGGGCACAAGCTTGTTCCCTGGGGTGATTAGTGCGACATTTATAACAAAAATATCTTGATGGTTGATCATTTCTACGAAAGGAATTGTTGCGGTATGAAGGACGACTATATGTTTCCCATTGTGCGCATAACTGGTGTCTCTTCTCGGCCAACTTGGCTAATCTTATACAACTGTTCAACAAATTTGGATCGTGCATGTCTACCTCCACTCGAATACTTTCTTTCAAACCATTGCGAAAAGCACCTACCACTGTGTCGGGATTAAGGTCTGAAGTGTATGGTAGTAAACTGGTAAACTTCGAAACGAATTCACTAACTGACCCTTTTTGTTTAAGAGATAACAATCTTACTGTGTAGGATGATGTAGCTCCGTCGTCAAATCTTTCTAAAAAAGAGGTAGTGAATTTTCTCCAGGTAATAATAGCTACATTCTCTTTTTTAAGCCATACAAACCATTGGTAGGCCTCAGTGCCTAATTTTGTTGCAACGAAAGGAACTTTATCAATTTCCTTAATTTGATATAAGTCAAGGATGCCTTCCATTTTGGCTAACCAACCACGAGGATCATGACCTTCAAAAGTGGGCATATCAATTCGTGGAAAGTTAATATTAGGGCCTCTTGGTTGGTGATAACCCATGTCCCGTTCTTGATTTTGGTTATATCGTTGTCTTTGATAGGGATCCTTGTAATTATCTGAATCACCTTGTTGTTGTTGCCAATCATCATTAGGATCGACAATTTCTACATTCCGTTGGGCATGGGAGTGATTTTGGGGATTAGTATTGGGATCAGGTTGTCTTTGTGCTTGCACAAGTTTTTTGAGGGTGAGACCCATGTCGTGTAGACTCTCTAGTATGTTGTGCAGAGACTCCTTATCAGACATGGCTGAATTACTTGAGTCGCCTTGCGTGATGTTTTCGTGAGTTGGGGAAGGATTAGTAGCCATAGGATCTACTAGGGGATGATGTGGGTTATAACTACCAATTTTAAAAGGAGAAAGAGAATTTTTAGTACCTGGGCTGCGGTTAGCTCTTCTTATGTTGGGATTGGTCGGTTCTGAGCTTGATAATCGACCGTCAGGACCCTTGCTCCAACTTTTACTCATGCACTGCTTACAATCTCTTGCTTAGTAGTCTTTGAACCTCAAAATTTCGTGCTGAATTGAATTACAAAAATTTGTTTTCTCTGCCTTATTGCCACTCCAACTGTGGCGCGGATGTAAGTGTGGATGGCTTCCTTGCCCGCAACTTTGAACAACCACCCTTTTTTTTTTTTTTTTTGACAATATCAACCACTTGACAGCATGCGAACGGACGACACGAACCGCGAGCTAAGAACGGACGACACGAACCGCGAGCTAAGACCCACGACGAGTCAGACAGCTAAGACCAGAACACTGGCCGACTGACACGGAAGACGAAGACACGACACGACACGACGACCGAGCGAGACTACGCGAACGGAGGACAAGGACCCAAACGACACGACACGCTGAGGGAACCAACGACACGACACGCGGAGGAGACCAAACGACACGCGGAGGACAGGGAGGATAAGGCTCGACACGCGGAGGGGACTAACGACACGACACGCGGATGAAAGGGCGGACAAGGCTAGGCACGGAGGAAGACCACCGTGTGACCGAAGTCACACCGTAAAAGGTGTGACTGGTGCCTATTAAACTATTAAACCCACGAACTATGCTGAATGTGGGATAAATGATGGAGACCACGCCCGAAATTAATTTTGCCCCTGACGTCAGCCAAATAAAAATTTGTAACGACCTTAGGATTGCCCGTAAATTAAAAATTTCCGCGATTAGGATTGGACGATGGCTTCTGGGACGAACTGTGCAAATCCAGCAGACGTCTGTGGGTGTTTTGTTATCGCGAAGAGAGGATTCGATATGGCGGTGGTTAGGGAAAAACTGGAACGAGCAGTGGCGGAAACTGGACTCGAAACGCCGGATCACCGTAGTAAGACCCTCTTTGCAAACGCTGGGAAAAACTTGAACGAGCAGTGGCGGAAACTGGAATCGAAACGCCGGATCACCGCCGTAAGGCCCTCTTTGCAAACGCTGGGAATACGGTGACGCGAGGCGAATTGCAGCTGGATATTGCGCAAACGAATGGCCGTGTTATGAGACCGAAAACTCCCGGAGATCGCCGAATCTGATACCACTTGGAAGGATACTCCTATCCTTCGGTTCCAGAAATGTGTAATGAACAAAACAATTACGAATAGAAGACGAATGTAGAAGAATCAATAAAATTTTCAGATATCAAATGGAAGGAATCACGGCCACTTAAGGTGGGCACACCCTTGCGCAGTACGCAGATGATAATATGAAAAAATATAAGATAATGTTTTATTTAATCATTTGTGAACCATATATATTAGAATTACAAGCTTGGACGTCATAGCCGACATGTGCTATATTTGGAGTGTAACACTCATCTACTCAAAATGTCCAACAATCTCCCCCTTTTTTATTGATGGCAACCTAATTATCTTATCTAATTTCCTTAACCTTTTTATGTTATGCTCCCCTTGGGAAACTTCTCCACTTGACTCAATGCTCTCTCCTTAAATCAAATATCTCCCCCTTTGACATCAATTTCAAAGGGTCACATTTGGGGATCGGGGTTAAGAATGAGTCTCTTAGATTAGCCCCTCCTTCACCTCCTCTTGAGGTGGTTAATTCTGGGTGGGAGTATTTCTACTTCTAGAATACACTGATATTTACCTTTGTCCACCTTATTTTTCAATACCTTTGAATTCATATCCTTTTGAACCTTTTGAGGATCCTCTTTCTTGCCTGTCCTTGGAAGATCTGGAAATTTTGTTCTACACCACCTTGCTATATGCCCAACATTTTGCACTTGTAGCACTTAATATTGTGATTCTTTGAAGGTGCAAATATCTTGCAGTTCCTCCTGGTGAAGCCATATCCATTCCTGTCATGAAACCTGGAATTTACTGCCTTGTGACCAAAATAATTACAAGAGTAGCAATACCCTTGATAGAGATGTCTGTTTCTAAAATTTCCATATTCTTGAATTTCATGTGTCCTGCACTATGTAGCCTTATGCCCAAACCTATGACATGAGAAGCATCATCCATTGAAGCTATTTTTTCTTGACCCCATTGCTCTCTTAGTCTCTTCTATCCTGTCTTGTTTCCTGATCCATTTGTTCCTTGTGCATTGTTCCTTTTCTTGTTGAACTCTCTATTGTCCAACTTATCCTTAGAAGTTTCACTCTCTCTTTCATTCTATTTTTCTAAAGCTTATTCTTCTTTAGTGCTTGAGCTTGACTCCCCTTTTTTTGCTTCTTGTTTTCCTTGTTCTTTTTCAAAACTAAGTCATGTTTTGGTGACTGATGATCTTTGTGCATTGATAATCTTGTCCAAAGTCTTAAATTTTTTATCAAACTTGTGTAGCTTGTCCTTAGAGACTTTTACTTCCATTCTTAGTGAAACTATCTCATGTTCTAATATTTCACACTCTAGATCTTTTGTCTTTAATTTTTTGGCCATACCTTCTTCAAATTTTCTTGCCTCTTCAACCTTGATTTTGAAGTTGGTGAGTTCCTGTAGAAAATTTTATTTTGCTTTCTCATATTTTTGAGCTTGAACCCTTAATCTTGAGTTCTCCCTTTTTAATTCTTCGATATCAACACTAAGTCTTTTGCATTATTTCTCTTTTATCTTTGACTGGTCAACCATATCTTTTTCAGTTCTCCTTGCCTTTTCAACCTTAACTTTCAAGTCAAAGAGATCTTGTAGAAGCTTTGTCTTACATTTATCATCCTCTTGTATTTGAGCCTTTAATTCTAAGTTCTCCCTTTTCAAATCAACAAGTTCCTTAAGAGTAGCTTCCTCCTTTTATTTTTCTAAATTTCTCTCTTTTATTTGGTCTTCAATAGGAGCATTTTCTTCTATTGTTGAAAGTAGAGTTTCTTCTTCATACTTGTTTTGACTGTCCCTATTATATTTTTTTGAACCATCCTCTAGGACTTCAGTTCTGAAAGTATCATATTCATATTCATCACTAGTAAACCCATTGCAATGACCTGCATCATGATCGATTTGTCCACAAACAAAACATTCTTCACCTTCTTGTGGACAATAACCTGCATGGTGACCTGCATTCCTACATCTGGTAAATTTTTTTATCAATATGACTTTTTCTCCACTGCTTGATTCATCTCTTGAATCTATTTCCATTTCTTCTCTCAAAATGACAACATCAAATTCATCTTCCTTTTCTTTCATGACCATGTGTGTTCTTTCTTCTTGTGTCTCATGGTTCTACTTTTGCCTTTATTTGCCATTTGTGTTCTTGCAAGATCTTCCTTCAAGTTGTTAAACCTTTTTTGAAGGAACCCTCTCTGATACCAATTGAAGAACACAAGCTTATACTAATAGGGGGGTGAACTATATAAGACCACTTTTTACTTTTCTTTCCCAAATAGTATTATCCAATATAATCAATGGCAATATCAATAGCAATAACCAAAGTAATGCATAAATAATCACACACAATAGAGACACAAATTTAACGTGGTTCACCCAATGTGGGCTACTCTATGAAGAAAATCTTTCCTAAATAAATCTCTTGGGAATCCTTCCCCTATTACAATGTTTATGGACCTCTAGAGAAAGGAGACATCAATACCCTAATCAAGTTTGTGGATATCTATCCACAAGAGAACTCCTTTCTCCTCTGCTCTGGCTAGTGATCTCCTAGAAGAACTAATGCCTCCACTACACTGGATAATGGATCTCTATCCAATTAATACTCTTGTCCTCACTCAGAATACCTATCCTCACTGCCCTTGCTAACGTATCTCTATCGACTGGAGACTACCATCCTCTATTATTTGTCACCTCAAAAGCTTACTCTTAGCTCTGTCTCAAATATGTACTAAATACAGTCCTTCAATCTAGCACAAATCTGCTCAATCTCTATCTCTGGTCTGGCACAAATATATCCTCAAATATGCACCAAACTTTTTCCTTAAATCTATACTAAACACAGTCCTTCGTTCTAGCACAAATCTATCCTCAATATTTGTCCTCAAGCCTTAACACAAAGCTTGACTTAATCACAAATAAACTCTACTAGATCTGCCCCAAACCTTAACCCAAGGTTTGAATAAATCAATCAACTCTGCTCACAAGTCTTCTCAAATACTTATCTTAAATCTGCCTTGTAAGCTTCCACAAAAGCTCACACTAATCTATCCACAAGTCCTCTCTAGAACTTGTCCAATCTTCTCAACAATCTTTGTCCTCAAATTTGTATTGTAAGCTTCCACAAAAGCTCACACCAATCTGTCCACAAGTCTTCTCTAATACTTACCTCAAATATGCTCAACAAGTCCTCACTAGAACTTATCCAATCTACTCTCAATCTCTATATTCAAATATATATTATAAGATTTCACAAAAGCTCACACAAATATATCCACAAGTCTTCTCTAAGGCTTGCTCCAAATCTGCTCATTGTGCTCAACAAGTCCTCACTAGAACTTATTCAATATCATAGAAACATATAGAGAATTGTTAGACTCAATATGCTTCACATTCACAACAATGCTCAAATATTTTCAATCTCTCTTTTTATCACAAAAAAATATAGAGAATTTTTAGAGACTCAATATGTTTCACACTCACAAACACTCAACCTATTTCTCAAATCAATTTAGAATATGGAACAATTTATTTCATGAAACTTGAACTATCACTTCAACACATCCACTTGACTAGGCTCAACCAACTCCACTCAATGAAATAATCCTTGCTCCCAAATCCTTGTCCAATAATATGAACACTCACTTATTTTCAACAGTGCTCATCAAACAATCTCACATAACAATGATACTCATGATCTTTCACAAACCCTAGTTCAAGATAGTTCACAACTTTACATAGCAATGACACTCATGATGTTTTACAAATACTAGTTCAAGATAGTTTACAACTTCATATAACAATGATACTCATGTTCTTTGCACAAACTCTAGTTCAACCATATGAAAGATTTACCCAACATTTCCAACAATGCTTATCAAACAAGGTTTTTATCATCAATTCTTACTTAGAAAAACCTTCAACAATCAAACTCAACAATGCTTATCAAGCAGTATTTTTCACTCCAAATTAACATTCACAATATCCAACAATCACTCACTAGGAATATGTGCCCATACCTTTTTGTTTGATGAAGAAAATGACCTCAAAACCTGTCTTAAACACAATTTTCTTCTTTACCAATTTTAATGGTTAGATGATAAAATATCACACTAACACTCTCTCAAAAATATTTCTCAATTATAAAAATAATCAAACTCAAATACACCTTATTACTCCTTTGAAATTAGCAATCATCAAATCATATATAAAAATAATTACTCAATTACACCTTATAATCTCCAACAATTAAATTAACATCCTCCAAAAATTAACCTTTCAAAATAATATTGCCTACCCTTTTATCTCCCTCAAATACTCAATATCCAAATTAATTTAGGTAAAAATAAACTTTATAAACCATCAAAAAAAATTATGTTTCCAACCTTAGCAAATCCAAAATAATCAAGCGACCAAGGCAATTAACATCAGTGCATATCTTTAACACTAGCCAAAAAGGGCCGCCTCGACGGGTTTTGAACACGAGGATCCCTCCTACTGAGTGCCTTATCGAGACACTAGCCCACCATGTGGGAAAAAAGCCCCCGTGCAAAGGGGAATATTCAAGCCTTCCTCTTCTTTCCTTCCAATCGGTGCATGTAAAACGAAAATGCCCTTCTTCCTTACAAAATGAACACGACGAGTTTCGAACCCTGCTCTCCCAACCTGTTGCAAGCCTTAACACAACCTGTCATCGCCAAATATGCTATACAACATTGTGTGAGGACAAAGGAGCCCCACTCCTATTTGTCCTATCCTCTACCGTCGAAAACCTTTTAACGTGAAAACCCTTAATATTTTGCACACGAAATTTGGAGCTTTTATTTCATTGAATATACATAGGGGATTTTCGACTTAGGATTTGCCCTCCTTTTATGCACGAAGACCTCATGTCATAAAACATCGGCACTCAATTGAATTTCAAATTTTATTTTAATTTAAACCTTATAACCCACTATAGGGTTATTTAAATTAAATTAAATTAATTTATAATTAAATTAAAATTAAGTTATAATTAACTTAAATAACTTTGGAAGTTAATTAAATTAATTAATAATAGAATTATATTACTTAAAATTAATTTAAATTTCCCTTTTTAATATTATAATAAAATATTATAATATTATTTGTTTGGGCCTCTTCTTTGCACTTTGGACCACATATAACCACCTGGAACCAGATCTGACCATCTGGAAGCGGACTCTCCTTTTTACACTGATTGCGGAACTGCTTCTTCTTGCACTGCTCACTGAAACTGACTTTTGATATCAATGACCACCCACTCTTGACATCAATGACAACTCATCTACTCAAAATGTCGAAAAATAACTAGATTTGTGAAACTATAGTACGATATTGTAGATAGATCATGAAACAAATTGGTATCTAAATTTGTGGAAAACTATAGACTACAAGATAAATTAGTAGGTATATTTGTGAAAGAACTATAGTATGACCATGATGGTGGAATTATAGAAAAAATCAGGCATATGATCTCGTAGTATATTATGAACAAACCTATGGAATGATTTGTGAATCTATAATTGAATCCATTGCTTAAATGTTATTTTTGATTGAAGGAAATATGAGTTACTTGTGAAAGTATTGTCTATTTCATGCATGATAAAGGATTCAATCCGCAATTAAACTTATGGTATTCTCAATGAAAATTATTAGCAATAGATGACTGTAACAATATTTTCTTCAAAGGTATATCTTTGTGGAAAAATAATAAGGGATGAAGATATGAATTTCATTCTTATAAAAGTATGGGATTTCCTTCCTTTGAATCTTGGGAATTCTTTAGACAATTACATTATAAGGAATATATTGTGTGTAGTTGCATTCAATTGAAAATTATTTCATTCTATTGTTTGCCTAGAATACATTTTCATATACATGTAATGGGTTGACCTGATCCCGAAATACCTATAACCTAGTACTGGTGGTTCGATTGGAATCGAGCGAATATTAGATATATTCGACTTCTATTGAATATGTATATATGTTGTAAGCATACCTATTTAATGTAAGGCCTCCTTTATTGTAAAAATATCTCTATTGAGAATTATTTTTAAATTGATTGTATCACTCTTTAAGAGGATTTGTAAACAATGTAATTCTCAATTACAAGCAATTATGGAAAAAGATGTAAAGTTATGTCATGACATGAAGTTATCATATGTTAGGGCTTAGATATTTAAATGAGAATTAAATATTGTGTCTAGATGACATAGAGTAACCCTAAATTAAAGAGAATGGATAAATAGTGCATGATACTTAAATATATATCTCTAGTGGTTAAATATAATAATTGATCATAAGGGAGAATTTGAATGTTATCTCATTTCGTGGAGATTATAATTGAATAAAGCAAGGTATAATGATAGACATTAACAAGTCTATGAGGGTTTGTGTGATAACCCCCTTAACTACCCATTGTTGATATGGGGAGTTAAGCATTGCAATGATTGATGTTTTATCTTTAAGGAAGAACAAGCTAATCTTCAAGTCATACACCTAATGTACGGGTTGAAAGATATCTAACATAAGGTTAGATTAATGTTGATTTAAGCTAGTAGGAAAAAATATATTCCTCTTTTAGATAGTAAAATTCCCAATTGTGAGGTAAATAAACTTACCTGTAGGTCATTATAGGGTTTGGCCACTCCTATCCACGGGATAGACTCTGACCACGTTGATTCCTGTGAAGTGTAGGCTTGGAATTACTTGGAAACTCATCTATAATAGAACCACATGGATATTCTTCTTAATCACTTATTGATCAATGACAATGATAAGAACTTAACCTTAAATGCACAAACTTCTTTATATTTCCATGGAGACCCTAAACTGCAAGGATGCTCTTCTATAGAAATTACCTTCTTATTCTGCCATAAAAACCCAAAATTGTTATGGATTTCCTCCAACCTCATTTCTATATTATTTTGCTCTTGAAACCTTAAAGTGCAAGGGATAACATCTTCACCACTTTCAATTTTATTACCTGAAGAGGATTCTATACTATTTGAGGAAAATTAAGATGATTTACTTGGAATAAACTTGACCTTTTTTGTTGTCTTTGTTTTGTATTTTATCTCTACATATTCTTTTGCACCTTTAATTCCTTCTAAACTTACCAATTTATATTGTCAATAGGATTTATTTACCTCTTCTTTTGTACTGGAAATTTTTTGTTCTGATCTAGCTTCTATTATTGAATTATTTCCTTGTTGCGTCTTGAATTTTATCTCATGGCTAGAATTTTTTGTCTCTTTCTTCATAGTTTTTACTTTGCAAAATCTTGTCATGTGTCCAATCTTAAAATAATTGTGGCAACAAAATGCAATATTTTCATAATCTACTTGTTGATCTCATTCTCATGATTCAGATTTAATCTTAATGGATTGTGTCAAATGTTTTGGAATATCCATAGCAACACATATTCGAGTATATATAGCATGCTTTCTCTCCTTAGTTGTTGGCCCTTCCTTGATGAATTTCCCTAGGGTATTTTCAATATTTTTCAAAATATTCTTATTTATAATCTAATATGGAAGTCCAAAAAGCCTAACCCACATTGGAAGCTTCTTAACAGTTTTTGTCTCAACTAAAAAATTTTGTTCCATGGTCTCAAATAAAGTGCATCTCTCCCATAAACCATGGGCCACCAACCATTATTTTATCCCTAATTCCTAAACTAGAAAAGATGATGAGGAAAAAACCTTTAGGAAGAAAATTCATAGAATAACTTGAATTCAATCCCCACTTCCACTTGATCCAATTTTGAATCTCCAAAAACCCTGTCCATGATCTATGTAACTTACATATTAGCCCTCTACTTTTAAGAACCATTATATCATGCTCAATCATCTCATCCTTGATATTTAATTTCGGTGTACTATCTGCTACCTAGATCGAACTTGCCATGTATTCGCTCTTTCGCTTATCTCTAGCTTGGACCTTCATACTTCCAACAAGGGAATTTTGATTTCTAGCTAAGGCATCCTGACTTCCCATTAGGGCTTTCAAAAATGACTTTTCTTCCACAATAGCTAATGGGGATTGCTCTTGGCTTGCACTCCCTCTTGGTTCACACTCCCTCTCTGCTTGCACTTGCTCTTGCTCCCAGCTTGCACTCTCTCTTGCCTTATACTTGGTCCTAGATTGCACTCCCTCCTAGCTCATAATTGTCTGTGTCTCTTATTTTTCTTGGCATTCCTTCACTTCAATAATTTTTTAAAAACAACATTCCATGCATTCATGGTAAGGGTTTGAAGCATTGATGCACTCTAGATGAACCTGCCACTCTTTCACCATGATTGAATCCTAGCTTGCACTCCCTTTTGGTTCACACTCTCTCTTGCCCCACAATCACTCCCATATTGCACTCCCTCTTAGCTCACAATTGACCTTATCTCTTCTTTTTCCTGGCGTTCCTTGGCTTCAATAGTTTTTGGAAACAATGTTCCAAACATTCATGGTAAGGGTTTGAAGCATTGATGCACTCCAGATGAACATACCGCTCTTTTTCCATGATTTATTATCAGCTCGCACTCCCTCTTAGTTCACACTCTCTTTGATCTTATTGTCTTCGAAATTGCACACTCACTCCCAGCTTGCGCTCACACTCACTACTACACTTACTTTTGGCTTGCGCTTGCACTCACTTTTGGTTGCACTCACTTGCACTCGCTTTCAGTTGCACTTACACTTGTTGTTGCACTTACTCCCAAATCCCACTTGCACTTGTTACTACACTTACTCCCAGATCGCACTCACACTTGCTGCTATACTTACTCCCGGTTCGTGTTCGCACTCATTGTTGCACTTACTTCCGACTCAAACTTGCACTCACTGCTGCAGTTACTCCTGGCTTGCACTCGTTGTTTACATAAATATAGTTTTACCAAATCAATAAGATTATAATGTAGTATGTAAACCCTGCTATGATAAAAAAATCCATAACAATACATTTTACTATAAGCATGATATTATGATAATTTGTTTACACCGAGGTTTACTCTTGAAAAATCATTGGTATGAATTTGAAGGCCTCAAAATAAGGTTAACTAATATTATTATTTAATGAAAATGAGAATGTAAATTTCAAGAATCTATTTATATCTTTATATATTTATATATTTTTTATATTTATATTAATGTTTATGTTGATAGGGTCTTTAACACAACTTTGGACAACTTATATGGGTTAAATCATATCATTTTGAAATAAACTTTGTATAAACATAGTCATTGGAATGTAGATTTTAAATTTATATAATCTATTTAGTTTTATTATAGTTAATGATTCTTAAAGTTATATTGAAAGTTAGAAAAAAAACTCTTATCACTAGGCAAGTACAAAAATTTAAATAAAACCTATCTTACCAAATAAAAAGAACTCAACTCATTAAATATGTAGATATTTAAGCCAAAGAAAGGATTCAAATCTTGTCATACAATATATATATATATAATTTTTGACATCTTGTAATATCATGATAAAGTGACCGTGACATAATATACGTGGGACTTGTTTCAATATTATATAAACAGTTTTAAAAAGTCCTATATAACTGATTAAAAAAATATGGTCTTAAATCTATTAAAGTTTTCAATCTTAGATATAAAAAATTATTTGGTGTTTAGCGCCCCAAACAAAAAAAAAAAAAATATATATATATATATATATATATATATATATATATATATATATATAACAATTTAATTATAATCCATAAGTTAAAATTTGATAATAATGATCTATCTTGTCATTCTTATCAAATTTTTACTTATGGATCATAATTAAATTGTTATGTATTCTATTATTTCTTTAATATAATGCTTTTTTACATCAAAGAAAATTTGATAATAATTAAAATATTAATCACAAATTTATGAAAATTATAGTCGAGCCTAGATTTGTTTGTATGGAAAACATTAATAAAATGTTTTTTTAAAATAATTATATTATATAGAATTATGGTTGAATCACATTAAATTTATCCTTATAAAACATTAAAAAAAGATTACTCATAAAACAACATTAGCTAATCGATTAAATTCCTTACTTTGAAGGAGACATGTTCAAATCTTGTCAAACAATACATGCATAATAATCAAGTTGTTATTATAACATTATGTGAAAATGATATAATAAAGATTGTGCTTGTTTCAATCCCATTAATTTTTTTTTTTTTTTTTAAGCAAAAAGTCCCTTGTGGGGCCGCCTTGGTTTGAGAGACCACGAACAGGAGGTTCTATACCGTCAAAGTCACCCAGGAGTCGCACCCAGCCCTGTTCACATCAACATTATCAATTGGAATTTGGATACCCAATTCAACTTTTTGGTAGGGTGAAGATTCGAACCTGGGACCTCCCTTGGAGGATTGCCCTCTCCTCTCCAATTCACCTACAACACCTGGATAATCCCATATAACTTATCAAAATAATATTAATATTTTTTTTTTTTAATAAATTTTAATAATAAGAATTCCCTTTACTAAAATATAACTATTCATTTTTTTTTTTTAATAATAATGTTCTTGTTCTGCATTTCATTTACAATGTTCTCTCAATTTTCACCTCTGACTAAGTCTCAACCTAAATAACACTTATTCCTTAATGACTTTAAACATAATATATTTTAAAAGAAACTAATGACATAAATTAGTTTAACATTGTACCACACATGCTCAATTTTCACCTCTAAGTCTCAACCTAAATAGCACTTATTCCTGAATGACGTTAGGCATAGTATATTTTAAAAGAAACTAATGACATAAATTACATTGTACCACATACCATGCTTATTTGCGTTGTGGTTTGTTGTTAGAACCAAATAAAACTTATTAATGTAATTATGAAGAAACTAGTAACATAAATTAATTTAACATCGTATCACAATATCAAACTTATTTAATATAGGTAAAATTTATTTTATACAATAATATATGTCTAAGGTATGGTGGAAAGATGTTAAATGGGTTGTAATCATATAAACAAACCTAAGTTGAAATTCTTGCATCGTGACGTACATTCCCACGATTTTGTTTAAATAAATGTATTATTAAACTTATTTGAATTCAATTTGTGAATTTAAAAAGCTATCATGGTTTTTCTCATCTCACCTCAGACCAAGTATTCCATCACTGATACATACTAGTTTAGATATAAAGGATATATATCTAAAAACGTTAAAAGTTATCAATCCTCATTGTTCAAACTTTTACAGAAGCAGTCCCGAATGATTTTCTCGCTATTCGCAATTTACAGAAGTAGTTCGAAATCAATTAAGTTGTGGAGTGTTTGGTATATTGCAATGGATGTTCATGTATTTATACAATAATTTATTAAACTGTTGCAACGGTTGATTAGTCGGCTGTTTTAGTTTAAATATTTTAAATGTTTACAACGGTTGATTAATCAACTGTTTTAGTTTAAATATTTTAAATGTTTTTTTTTTTAATGTCGATTTTTTTAATAAAAAAAAAATAATTATTTACGACATGTATGACCTCTTTGCCTCCCACCCATTGTCTGTCATTGTAGGAACGCCTCTCGACGTAATAAAGACCACATGCTTGTCAAGACTTGAGCCAAAGCCTTGTCTATAAAAAAATAAGCTAAACTCAACAAATTTTACATAAAGACCACATGCTTGTCAAGACTTAGCCAAAGCCTTATCTATAAAAATAAATAAGTTATACTCAACAAATTAATTTTTTTTTTTTTTTTTTTTAAAATAAAGAAATTCCAACTTTTCACTACGGAAGGATGTTATTTTAAATATCTTAAAAAAAAAATGAATTCTTCAATTTTGCCAGTTGCCCTAGTACCTAAGATGATGGTTGTTTCTTAAGTGGTCTTGTGTTCAAACCCCTTATGGGTGGTTGTTGACTTGTGGGTGGTTGTTGGTTGTTGATGTAATTTGTAAACGTTCTCTTTAAAAAAAAATTCTTCAATTTTGATCCTTTATTCCAGTTTTATAATTAAATCTTAATATCTTATGATCATTAAATTTGAATTTAATAATAAAAAATAATAAATTTTATACAATAAATCAAACTTTCAACCACATCGAGAACTAATAAAATCTTCTGTATAGGCATGAGATAAGCAATGGAGACTTTTCTTTATTATATTTAGAGCTTGCTACCATTAAGATTGCATTGTTTAATAACATTAAGACTATGTTACTAGATTTAAGGCATAGTTTAATAACATTAAGACTATATTACTAGATTTAAGGCTTTGAAATTTTAGAGTTTCTAATGCTTAAGAAATAATGTCTTTCATACAAAAGGATTAAGTTCAAGTTTTACAAGCACAGAACCCTTATGTGAGTGATGCAAAACCCTCAAGTGAGTTGTCTAGATAAATGAACAAAATTTATGGTGTCATTAAAAAACTTTAAAATTATTTTTTTGATATACAGGGTTTTTTCCACCTAGTTCATCTTGGTAAATATTTTTTTAGTGAGGGAACTTAGAGAGGCTCAAGATTGGAACCACAAACCTCAAGCTAGCAAACACTCAGCGAAAAACCGGTTAGTCTACTACCTCTATCAAAACTTTAAAATTATTATTTTTGGATACATAGGGAAGTTGGTTACATCCACACTATTTTTAGTAACTTCCAAGTGTAGAGGAGTTGGTTACATCCACACTATTTTTAGTAACTGCCAAGTGTAGGTTCAAACCACATGCTACTCCCAACAAGCCTATACTATCTCGTTATTGTTGACCCGATGTGAGGGGAACCATTGATCACTTGAGATTCATACCATTGTCCTCTATCTGACGCACACTCAGAGGATTCAGAATAGACTATTACCTGGCCAAAAAAATAACTACCAATCCACCTAGCCCTTGGAGGCAAAAATTTAAAAATACCCCTAAGGTTTTAACCTAGGTCTCTTCTTGATAAGTGCCTGGAAAAATAAACAACTACCAATCCACCTAACCCTTGGAGGTAAAACATTAAAATTATTATTATTTTTTGGTTATATAGGAGAGTTGATCACAAACACATTATTTTTTAGTATCTGACAAGTGCATGGTTCAAACCACAGGGGTTGTTCCCACCAAACCTAGTTTTCCTCGTTATTGTTGATCTGGTGTGAAGGGAACCACCGATCGCTCAAGATTCATACCATCATTGTTGGTTTGGCATGGCTCAGAGGATTCAAATCAAACTGCTACCTTTGCAAACAGGTTACCCATGAGGTTTGAACCTGGATGTCTTCTTGGTAAGTGCTTGGTCAGACAAGCACTTAACAATCCACCTAGTCCTCGGAGATAAATTTTTAGGTTAGAAAGAAACCTCTAGAGCTGCTCTTAGGTGGATGACAATGTGATCCCATCCGGGTATACCACTATCTAGAGGGAAGCCACAAATTTTTTTTTTATCCTCCTTCCCATAGCAAAGGTTTGAACCATGGACCTCCTATTCAATGGGCCAGGCTCACCTTCTCCACTTACGCTATGAAGGCGGACTACAAAAATTTAAAACTATTAACAAGTATATTATCATCATGTTAAAAATTTATATTTTTTTTGATATTTTTTTAACATAAAAATATGTTCATATCTATAACATTCAAAGCTATGAAGATGTGTTTTCACATGGAGGAGCAGATGGTAGAGAAAGTAGGCATGCACAACCATGGCAGTCTAGAGGGCAGAGGATCCAAGGCAGGATCTATCACGGGTGAAGCAGGTAAGGATCCGACTGATGGGGTCCTAGTGCACAGAAAGGAGCCCCCTAAAAAAGAGGGACCAGCGGATGGCCCTTTCATCAAGAATGGTCCCATCCTGACCAAAACCTCGATAGTTTCTTATGCCCAATTGTTCAACCAGGGCCCCCTCTTCAAACCTCCTTCCCAAGGGCTAATCCCCATCGGATCGGACCTGGTGATCCCGAAAAGCCTAATGTCTAGCTACCTAGAGATGGAGCGGCTTACTCTGGTAGGCAAGTTCATCGGAGGCCACCCAGATATGGAGACCATTAAAAAATGGGCTTATTCCAAATGGAGGACTAGCGGGAACATGGAAATCGTAGCCCTATCTAGGGGTTTTTTCACCATCAGATTAAACAACCAAGAGGATTTTTGCAATATCCTCTCTAGAGGACCCTGGTTCCTAGTAGAAGGAACCTCTTCCTTCGTAAATGGGCTGAAGATTATGATCCTGAAGCCCAAAAAATCAATGTTGCCTCGATTTGGGTTAGGTTGCGCAATCTTTCGTTCCAATTTTGGCATGAGGAAGTCCTTAAAGGGACTTCCAAAACCATCGGTGATCTGATAGCGATCAATCCATCCACTAAAATTTGATCTCGAATGGTCCATGCTCACATTTGCATCAATGCCAATATGAAATCGGAGCTCCCCACCCATGTCAACCTCTTTCATGGATCCTCTCTCATAAGGCGTCAACCTCTAGTACGATACTAAACATGCTTTCTGGGTGCATTTCCACTCCCAAGGATACTTAAGAAATTAGTGTTCCACCTTAAAATCTCAGTCCCAAGCTTCTAAAGAGCCAACAAAAGGTGTGAATCGTATACCATGTCCTCTGAAGGAGCATCCTTGAAACCCTCCTGTGCCAAGGAATGACCACGAGACCCTCCGCTAGGAACCTCCAACCATGGCCCCTCAAGGGAGCGATGAAATACTGGCCCCATCGCAAGGGCAAGAAGCCCCCTCTAAAATCAAAGGTAAATAAATAGCCAATTTTGGCGACGAGACCAATCAATACCAGGTACCTCCCCTCCCTCCCATAGTTACTTCAAATCTGATTTTTGACAATCTTCTGGCAATGGTTCATAGGAACCCATCCCAGTACTCTCTCTTCCCATCCCCTAATAGATCTGGACCATCCCATATCCTTATTATTTAGGAGGTAGGAAACCCTCTGTCAATCCCTCTCTAGTTAGGGAGATTTAGCCCGAAAACACCAGAAGCAAAAAATTTTCCATCGACTTTGGCAACGATAAAAAAAGGGGGAGATCATCCATCACGAAGCAGTGAAATAAAGAGACAATAGAAGATATAGCTAATGAAACCCAGTCCACCCTCTTCTCTGAGAGCTCAAACATGCATAAAGAAGATCCAATAGGAAACAAACCTCCCCTTTAGAAAATGAAGGGAGGAAAAAAATCCCAAAAAAGTTCTAAATGAAGATCCTCTCATGGAATGTGAGAGGTCTAAATGGAGCATCCAAACAACGCCTCGCTGCTAACCTTAGGAAAGAATGCAATCCTACCATCCTCATCCTCCAAGAAACCAAAAATGATGATGTCTCCTCCCTCAGATCGGCCAAATCAATCTGGATTAGGGATGACGTCCTCATTAACCTCGCCCAAGAATCCTCAGGAGGGCTCATGTGCTTGTGGGACCCTCTTCAGGTTGAAGGGAGGTTTTTGTCATCCTCCAACAGAATCATCAACATCCTCTTCCATTGTAAGACTAGCAACTCCTCCTAGATATTATCCAATGTATATGCCCCAAATTCCCCCTTGAAAGAGCAGCATTGTGGAACACCATTAGTCATATGAGGAGCACTTTCAACACCATCCCTTGGATCATTGGTGAAGAATTTAACAATCCTATGTACCCCTAAAAAAAAAAGGGGACTCAACACCACAAACAGAAGCATAGAAAATTTTAGGGACTTCATGAATCTCAATGAGCTCATTGATGTTCAACTCAAAGGATCTAAGTTCACTTGGAGCAATAGAAGAATAGGAAGTGGGCTTATTCAGGTAAAGCTTGATAGGTTCCTCATATCCAAAGAGGCTATCCCGATCTTTGGGGACGCATCCCTCCTTGCCCTCCCCAATATTGGCTCGGACCATAGTCCTCTCCTCCTGGAAGCAAGTTAACCTCCATCCTTCAAGACCCCCTTTCACTTTGAATCTATGTGGCTCCATCACCAGGATCTCAGAACCCAAGTCACCCTCTGGTGGCAGCAACCTGTCTCAGGGTCCCCTACCTTCCAAGTTTCCCAAAATCTCAAGTTGGTTAAAGAGAAACTAAAGGTGTGGAATAAGGAGGTGTTCGAAAACATCTTTTCTAGTAAGCAAGCCATCACAAGAAAACTCCAAGATATTGGAAGGCAGATCAAAGTTGGAGACCAAAGCAGTTCCACTAGGGATGAAGAAAGGAACCTCCTTGCCAAGTACCACAACATTCTAGCCAGGGAGGAAACTTTCTGGAGACAGAAGTCCAGAGACCTCTAGATCAAATATGGTGACTCCAACACCAGCTTCTTCCATGCGTCCACCATGAGGTACAAAGTTTCAAATAAAATTTGTGAGATCACTCGCAACAATGGATCCAACACCAAGGAAATATTTGAGATCAGGTCCGAATCAATTTCTTACTTTCAAGCTCTTCTCATTAGTCCTCCTAAGTGTGATGACCAAGCCAAGTTTGACCTCCTGGCCAACATCCTCTCCTCTGTCACCCAGTTGACTAACTCCATGCTTATCAACCATTTTTCCCATGATGAGATCAAAGGCACCCTCTTTGGCATGCAACCAGATAAAGCTCTAGGATCGAATGGGTTTTCTCCTCATTTCTACCAAGCCTTCTGGGATATTTTGGGATGGGATGTGTGTGAAGCCATCAGAGAGCTCCAATCCTCCTGGTCCATCCCTCGAGGTATTAACTCCACATTCATAGCTCTCATCCCCAAGTCTCCTACCTGTAGATCCCTATCATATTATCGACCCATCAACCTCTGCAATGTCCTCTACAAGATCCTCACCAAGGTCATGGCTAACAGGATGAAGGTGATCCTCCCTCTCATCATTTATCCTAGCCAAGGTAGCTCGTTCAAAGGTAGAAATATCCTAGATGGGGTCATCACCATCCATGAAACCCTACACTCAGCCTCCCTTGCAAAAAATCCAGCCCTCTTTATCAAGCTCGACATGAACAAAGCCTTCGATAGGGTCAGCTGGGATTTCCTCCGTGATATCCTCCTCAAGTTTGGCTTTCACCCATCATGGGTTGACCTCCTTCACAGTTGCTATTCCTCCTCGTGGTTCTCTGTCCTCATCAACAACTCCCCGATTGGGTTCTTTTTGAGTGTTAGAGGCCTTCGACAGGGTGACCTGCTATCCCCCATACTTTTCATCATCTTGGCAGATTTCCTGGGCAGAGCCCTCAAATATGCTTGCCAGAGGTAGAGGATTTTTGGAATCAAGGTAGCATCAGGCATCAACCCAGCTACCCATCAACAATTTGTCGATGACACCATATTATCCACCCAAAATTTTGTCAGTCAGGCCAAATCCATCAAGAATATCCTTTTCCTTTATGAAAAAGTTGTTGGGCAAAAGGTTAACTTCATCAAAAGCAAAGTTTTTCATCAACACCCTTGTAGCTCATCAATCGAAGATAGTTCAAATCTTGGGGTGCACCATTAACTCACTCCCATATTCCTACCTTGGCCTCCCTCTATTCTGTGGTAACCCCAAGGAGCTCATGTGGAACAATGTCCTAGAGAGAATCCAAAAGAAGCTAGTGGCCTGGAAAGGTAAACTCTTATCCCAAGCTGCTAAAGCCACCCTCACCATGGCCTACCTCCAAGGTATACCCGTCTACTTCATGTCAGTGTTCAATATTCCCATGATAGTATATCGTAAGATCGAGCAACTTTAGAAAAGGTTCTTGTGGTCAGGAAATGATGAGAAGACTAGAATCCCCCTTGTCACCTGGGACATCGTGTGCAAAAGTAAGAAACAAGGAGGCCTGGGGTTCAGGAAAATGGTCAAAATGAACCTAGCGTTGCTGGCAAAACATACATGGAGGATCCTAACCAATGACACAGCGGAATGGGTGCAGATAGTCAAAAAGAAATACCTAGCCAACCACTCAATCCTTGATGATGGGATCCCCCTGAGCGGATCAGCTTTATGGAAATCCATCACTCACACTCGTTAGTTGATCCAGAAAGGCTTACGATGGATCCTCGGTGATGGCAATCGCATTGATTTTTGGTATGATAGGTGGATCCAGGATGAACCCTTGATTGACAATACAGAGATGGTGAAGCTCAAACCTTTCACTGATTCTAACATGGGGCTAAGGGTGGATGACTTCATAACCCTCTCCAATGGAGTCCCTCAATGGAAACCAATCAATGGTGATGACCTTGGCGAGGTTGCTATCTCCCTATCCACTTTCTCAACTCGACCACCATCCCTATCGGAGAGGGACCAGATAGGCCTATATGGAAGGGGTCCGATAGCGAAGCTTTCACAATCAAGTTATCTTATAGCTTTCAAATCCTCTCTCCTATCTTAGCCACCCCTTTCAACCTAATTTGGAAGAAACACTTGATTCCCAAGTTCAACTTATTCTCATGGATTTCTATTCAAAATAGAGTGCTTACCATCAAAAATCTGCATAAAAGAGGCTTCTCGATCCCCAATAGGTGATACCTGTGCTTGGTCGATTTGGGGTCCACAAATCACCTATTTTTGAGATATGGTTTTTCATCCACTATTCTTGATTCTATTTTGAAGTCCTTTCATATCCAATGGACTCGCCCTAAGTCCATCAACAGTATTTTCTTCCAATGGGCCAACCCTTTCCATAATATCAGGCTCTGGTTCCTTTGGGATGTGTGCCTCCACCACTTCTTTTGGTATATTTTGCTTGAATGTAATAGAAGAGCCTTTTGCGACTCCTCCAGGGATCCTTTATTTGTAGCATCCAGAGATATTACCTTTGCTACTAAAAATATCAAGCTTATCCCTTGCCCTTCTGCCCCTCATTCAACCTTAGAATATTCTATTTTCAAATCCCTTAGCATTCCCTATGTAAGCGGAACATCCCTGCCTTCCTCGATCCACCCTAGAGCAAGCGCTTGATGTGAACCCCCCCGAAAGGATAGATTAAACTAAATTTTTATGGAGCATATAAAGTAAACCCAGGTCCTACTAGTATCGGAGGAGTCGTTCGCAATCACCATGGCGAGTTGATCTTGGTGTATGTCAAATGCTTGGGTGTTCAAACCAATCACGTAGCTAAATCCAGAGCACTATGGAGAGGCCTCTCCCTCCTCTCAGAGGATCCTAGATGTCTCATCATAGAAGGAGACTCCATGAACATCATCAACTACCTAGCTAATTCCAATAGTCTAGCATGGAGGGTGAGCAATACAATTGAAGAGGCCAAGAAACTCTTACAGTCTAGAGGCCTTTCGAAGGCTCAGCATAAGTACAGAGAGGCCAATTCCCTCATGGACCACCTGGCCAACATGGGAACTTTCCTCAAATAGATTGTCTGTGTGGCACCAAGACTTTCCTCAAGATATCCTGGATGCGACCAATCACGAAAATCCAAAGGAGGTTAATCTAGAGTGACATGGGTCAGAGCTCCACATCAACAAAGAGTAAAGATGAGGGTGCCTTTTTGGACCCTAGCTTACATCTCAACCATCCCCTATTGGGCCCTTTCTCATAATGAAATAGTTGGACATCTCAGAAAATCCATCCACATAAAAATCAAACCAACAAGATATTCAGATTGAGGCAGTGCCATCCATATCCACACCTCTAATGGGCCCACTGATATAAGCATTGGGAACTGACAAGTGTGTGATCATGTCATTCATCCCTTTGGTCAGGCAATCTCCACCGAAGGCAATCACATGGTTTTTCCCTATGGCATTTCATATGGTCCAGTCACGTCTTGCTAGGTTGATGTTGGAACTCTAAGTGGCACGTGGTTTTTTGGAGGCCCTTTAAAATCCAATCGTCCACCTCCATAATTTTTCCCCCTGCCACCTTGAAAGCATGACAACCTTTTTTCCAGCACTGCATCCCCATGTAGATGGTGGCTTCTTACCAACGATCCCTCTCCTCCTTCAACCCTCGCTTCCTTATTAACCACCTCTGCTTGGTCATTGTCCCCTTCTCGCAATTCCCCATCCCTGGTCCCCTTTAGATCCTTGCATCCCTTTCTTCCCTTGGGTCTCCCTCGAACCTACTCCCCGCTATTTTTTGTCGGCTTGCTCACTGGGCCTTTGAATCCAAGCTTCCCATGTGCCCTAGCCTAACTATCTTCACCCCCATGGCCGTTGTGTTCGTGGAGCCGACCCAAATCAACATTAGCAGCACTACATAGGTGTTCATGGATGCAAAAGGATTTTCTTCATTCTTGCATAAATTTGAGGGTCCAAATGATGAAATCACCAAGGATTTCATGGATACATGGCACAAGGGAGAGGTGCATGTTCGTGGTGTCCACTTCAGGATTTTGTTGGAGCTATTGTGTGAGGTGATGGGGCTTCCCCCCATAGGACGCTTCATACGATGAGATAAACATAATTGGGAGGAGGAGCTTGACCAATTCCCAGATAGAGCCAAGAACCTTGGTTGGGACAAATCCACTTTGTATCGCTCATCCCTTTCGAATCCCTGGAATGAAGCCATAGTCCCCATAATGCAGTACGTGACTTGTGACAACCCTAAGAAGCCTCTCCGTAGTTTCCACCTCAGCTTCATCAACCACCTCCACGAATCCAAATAGGTTTGTGTCCCTGATTATTTGCTGTATTCCATTACCTTATCCATAGAGAAGTGCCAAAAATCCCAAGCGAGACCCCTTCACTAGGGCCTTCTTATGGTCATATTCTGCCATGTTGTGGCCAACTGCCCCCCCGCCCAGGAAGTTCCCCCATGACATCCAACCCCCTCTTGGATTCCCCAATCGTCTCTGTGTCAAGCCTTACCAAGGATGGAAATGCCAACTCAGTGGGCTGGTGCAAGCCCTCTCTCCTAGAAAGTGGCAGGTGCAATCCCCCGAGGAAGTGAAACCCCACAAGGGACTCACCGTATGTCCCCGGGTATTTTGCTTAGCTGAAGTGGCCCAAGCAGGGGAATATGCCCACCACTGAGTACATCATATCAGACTATGATAGTGAAAGCAAAGTGTCCCCTACCCAGCTCCTCCTAAAGATGGCCATTAAGTTGATGGCCAACATTGCAAGTTCAGTGAATGCCACCACCAAAGTTTTCAAGAAACTCATACGCAAGCAAGGCGAGGCCTCTAATGACCAGGAGGAAATCACGAAGATTTAGGGAGCGCAATGATAGGAAGTCAGAGTAGGCTAGCATTTTGTGTCAGATGAAACCTACGTTTTATTTTTGTAACCTGGTTTTTCTACTAGTCTAGCAGTTTTTACTGGTTCTTCTGCTTATGGTTGTTTTATTGTATCAAGGCAATGTCTAAGGATGTTTACAGGGTGCTACGACCCTTTTTGTCATAAGGTTTTGGGATCCTCTTAAAAAACCCATTTTTGTATATAAAATTTTAATTTACCAAAAAAAAATTTAATAAAAATTTATGTAGTTCACATTTATTATTCAAAACATTTAATAAAAATTATTAAAAATATAAAAAACATTTTTAATGCTATTAAAAAAATTGATTATATAATGTTGAAATTATGAACCCTTGTATTTGGTTCAATAAATCAAATTCTAGTGGTATTAAAACTAGGATGTTGTATAAGGTTGTTATATAACTAAATTCTCGTCTACCATTACTCTATAATGATTTGGATAATGTTAGGGTATATCCAAATAAATTATGGTGTAAAATTCTTCTCTCCACTTCCCCTAAACCTACTTAACTATTTTTTAATATTTTTATTATATTAAAATTTACAATTATTATTTATAGGTTAGTTTTATTATAATAATACAATTAAGATATAATGTAATTAATTTCATTATAATTTTTTTTTTAATTTGGTTAGTGTGAGAAACCCTTATGACCAATGCACAGGGTTGGGTAAGCTCCCCCCAACCATGACCCCTCCTAAAGCCAAGAAATATGCTTATCAATAGGGAATTTAACATAGCCACCACACACCCACCCCCTCACACACTCGCCCACGCCGCTGTTTGAACCTTGGACCTCCCAAAGAAGAGGCAAATCCTGAACCGTTACGTAGCCCCCTGGACTAAATCCATGTAATTTGATTGATTTATTTTATTTTATTTTACTACTTTAGAAAAAGAGTTGTACTTAGTTCCCCATCCTTGAAAATCACAAATATCTTCTTTAGAGCTTGAGAGTTTATAAACAAAGTTAGTTCTCATCTCAATTAAGTTGCTATAGATAGATACCTACATTTTTTTCATAAAAAAATCTGAATTCTTGATTTTAGTTTTTTTATCTTCTTTAATTTTATTTTAAAGATAAAATTTCCAGAATTCAACATCCTTCTTCTTGACATTTTCTTGCAACAACCTTCACAATACCAAAACTCCATCTATGTTGTCTACGCACTACATCTTAGTAGAGTAATATTTCTAAAACTTCATTATCATAGTACATTTTACCAACTCTAAATTGTTAGTTTTCTTCCTAATGCATAAGTGCAACCACAAAAACTATAATAAATAGTTCAATAGTCTTAAAAAGTTGGAAGTTCCTAATTAAATCTTATCAAGGAATATATATGCTTAATAACTAAAATATGGATCATTATATGATACAAGTGAAATTCATTTTAATCGCAAATAACTAATTAAAAAACATCTCATAATTTTAATGAGGTATGAAATGAATGTCAATTATATTATAATGACATTTTAACAAATCAAAATGGTACTATTTTCAAAAATAGTTTAACAGTTTCAAAAACTAAAAGTTCTAATTTATACTCTGTCCCATAATCCAACCAACAACCAACAATTCAAACAATCCATTTAGCCATGAAGTCCTTATGATATCATATTTTTCTACTTCAACATACAAAACTTCTACACGCTTCATAAAATCAGTCTTACCAAATCTGGATTATTGGTTTCCTCTAATGCATTGATCTATAAATGGATCCCCTGAAACATTTTGTTATTCTTTGGACCATTATTTTGAATCTGCTCTTTTTATATTTTTCTTGTCAACTTCAACTAAATTTACTACTTCCTCTAACCATGGAAATGAGAATTTAACTTCAAGATCCTCTATTAAAAACCCCTCTATGGCTAGCCTATCTGCACATTTGTTCTCTTCCCTTAAGATATGTGTAAACTTAATTTCTTCAAGCTCTATAGTAAGGTCTTTTATTTCCACAATGATATTTTGTATATTCCATGGAGCCTTTGCTTTCTTCAAATTTATATTTATTACTATTAGTGAATTGCCTTCAATCCATACTATGTTCCATTTTATTTGTTTGTATATTTTTAACCCTTCTAAAGTTGCCCAAGCTTCAACTTCATTATTTGTCTTAAATCCACTATTAAAAGCATAATGTGATAAAATATCGCTCCTATTATTTCTAATCATGCCTCCTCCTCTTGATCCTGTATTTCCTTTAGATTCTCCATCACAATTCAATTTGACCAAATTTGCATCCAATAATTCCACTTTATTTTCTTTGTCTTCCTTTTGTTTCTCCTATACCCAACATTATAATTCCATTTGATGACTTGACTCCATATATCAAGACTCTTTGCTTCAATATTTAGGATTGGATAAGTTGATAGGACTAGTTTATACTCCTTTACGGCCAAACAAATCTTCCTTTTCATTACCAAACTGCTTTTATTTCCTTTAAATATTATTTATTCCTTTTCAGCCATATAGTCCAAAGTATTGTATCTTTCAGTGTATCCAAGATTATCTGAAGTGCCTCACTTCTAAAAGTGCTCTGCCATTGTTTTAACCATTCTTCAATTCTACCATTCATCACCATGCATTTACCAAACATATTAAGAATCCATTGCCATAATTCCTAGACTATTGAGTAGTGTCCTAAGAGATGGTCTATAATCCTTTTTACATAGAACACATTGTGAGGGGCCATGAAAACCCATTTTCATTAAGTTAACCTAGGATAAAAAAATTCCTATGACCTACTAGCCATAAAAAAATTTTGATTTTTGGAATGCTCAGACTATCCCAAATATCTATCCATATTCTTGGAGTATTCTTATTTAATTGGTGCTTTACATTATTTATTCTACTTGTTTTGTATTATATTGAGCTATTCAACTTCCAAATTAGCTTATCCTCAGCTCCCATCAGAATAATCGTTGTTATATTTTTGATCAACTACCTCCTAGCAATAATATCTAGTATATTTGTAAAGAAATATTATTTCCATGTGTATCTTCCTTCTTGATCCGTGTACATAATGTTTGAAACCATATCACCAGATTTTTTTGAAGTAATCTCATCCATGGTTTCAAAATTAAATCTAGATTGAGGGGTCTTTTATCACACCAAGTATCCATCCAAATAATTTGTATTCTCTAGTTTCCACCACCCATCTTAGATCTTTAATCACTAGATCAATTGAATTTTTTAAATCATTGCATAGTGTAGAACCATTTGGGAGTGAGAATACAGTAAATAATAAGCTTGGGTCATTGGGATCAACATACTTAGAAGAATGCTTGTCAATTATCTTTGAATATTTTTTTATAATACTCAAATTACTTTTTTCCTTAGAGCTAAGTTTGCATCTATAAGAACTCTTAAACTGAGACCTCGCCTAGTTTTATCATCACATACTTTGCTCCATTTTACAAAAGAAATTTTCATTTTATCATGTAATCTTGACCATAAAAATGACCACATAATATAGATTAAACTTTTTCCTACTAATTTTGGTATAATATACAATGACATAGTATGTTGGAATGGTCGATAAAACTGATTTAGTTAGCTATGCTCTTCTTACTAATGATAACCATTTACCTTTCCATGCTAGTAGTTTACGTTGAACTTTACTTATAACTGAATTCCATAAGTCTATTCTCATTCTCCCCTCAAATAAGGTCATTCGTAGTTATGTTGTTACAAATTATCCTCCTCCATTTGAAATAACCTGCATATCCCTACTCTAATTCTAGCCAGATGTTTAGGAAGTAAATTTTATATTTTGTCTTATAAAATTTCTACCTAGATGCTCTTTCATATTCTTTTAATAAGTTATTCAAAGCTTTGGCCTCATTTTTCTCTTTCCCCCAAAAAGAGTTGTATCATCTACAAATTTGTTATGCATGATGTTGTTGATGCAATTGTTAGCCTTAATTCTACTTATTAACCCATATTTGTATGCCTTCTTCAGGTTTCTTCCCAATACCTCTACCATAATAATGAAAAGATATGGTAATAGAGGATATCCTTATCTAACACCCCTTTTGGATTTAAATGATTATATTACTAGCCCATTAACTAGAACTAATATGATATTGTAGAGACACAAGTTTTAATCCATATAACTGTTACATTCCAAATATGATAGTCGTCACCTATATTATAAATATATTTTATTTATTATTTATAGGGTAGCTTTCCAATGATTTTTATTATCTTTTATCATATCATTTATCACTTGCATTCTACAGAGGACTGAGCCCTCCTAGTGGCGAGGACCAGCCCTCCTTAAGAGGCATTGATTTGAATTTACAATTTCTTTAATTCGATTTAGTTCTCAAATTTGGTTAAGCACTGCGTTGATATATTTATCTTCTGCATTATTATTACATAATAATACCACCTTGGGGTAGAGGGGTAGTGAATTGTCTACAAGGGCACTTCATCCAAGCTACTGGTAGCAACATGCGGATATCTAGATGCAAAAACAACAGGATCAACGATGGTTGTAGGGGTCCACGACCATCCAAGCTACTGGCAGCAACATGTGGATATCTGGATGCAAAAACAACAAGGAGCAACCGAAGTCATTGTGTCATCTTTTGGTTCGTGTTTCAGTAAATACCCCAAGGATTCATGACACCAAATCAATTTTAAAAACTAGTGTTTCAAAATTGGTTCACGTTCCACTCTGTTGGGCGGCTATAACGTCTACTACGTAAACAATCCATATATCATTGTGGAGTCTAACACACCAAATAGTCCAAATCTGAAGCAACTATGCCTCTTCATGCCACAAAGAACACCTATATCCGAAGTAAAAAATTTGGATGAAAGACATACAATGGATTAATCACCAAATCGAAGTCTAAAACACCAAGGAAACCTATCAAAGAGATATCGTGAAATGTAGGAAAAAAATAAACCAATCACAGTGTGCAATTAAAAGAATTATTGATGCATAACATAAGGTACACAAATTATTTTTATTTTTACATTGGGAAATTTATCCCACATTGGTGGTGTGCAGGCACTGGAAGCATTAAAATAGTAGTGGATGTACTTTCAAGGGTGTGACTTTGATCATACACCCATTCACCTTTATCCTTGTGCATGGAACCTTGTTCCTTGTTATCACTTGTTAGGTCCTAGTTGTTACGTGTCTTGTTGTCTCCTATCAGATCTTGTCCCTCGTCTGTCGTCACCTCCATGTTCGCTTCACGTAGGTTCTAGGTGTTCCCTTGTTGGTATCCTTCACATGTCCTTCATATTCTCTAGTCGTGTCCTTGCCTGATTGTCTAGTGTTGGGTCTCGTGTCCATTCACTTTTGGGTTAGTCTCGAGTCATGTCTTGTCCCTCCTTCGGGTCTAGTTTTGTTGACGTGTCAATTTTGCTATCGTATCAAGTGTTGTCCTTGGTGTCCAGTGCCATATGTATTCCATATTATCAGGGGTGTCCAGGGTTATCGTCTAGTGGCCCTGTATCGGGTATTGGCTCAGCATCTTCTATAGGCTCTTTCGATCAAAAACTAGCACTTGTGTCTCCCATCGCTACCGCTTAGCTATTGGAAACTAACCATTGGAGTTTGAATTCAAGGTAGCAGTTGGAGCTACTAGCCATTGAAAGATTCTGATTCAAATTCAAAACTAGCCATTGAAAATACAAATTCAAATCTACGTCGTAGTTGGAGCGACAGTTGAAGCGAAAAACACCAAATTTTTGCCAAAATTAACCAACTTTTTACAGAAATTGTGGTTAATTTTTTTTTAAACAAGGTATATTGATAAGTGCATGAGCGAAAGGTGGACCAAAGGACCAAATGGTCGATTAACCAACTCGGATAATTCAAATGAATGGATCTTAAAGTCACAAAGAAGACCTCCAAGAAACAAAGGTACACATTATTCTTCTCCTTTACGCATTAATAGTTTTGATCTCAATCATCCACTGCTTAACACCATGGAATCCAATCATTCTCCTACTTCATCCCACGAGAACCTCACACATGAGGAAACAATAAACCCCAATACCAAAACCTCAACTATGCAAACATTAGTAGACAACATGAATATATTGACCACATTAGTGCACCAACTAGTGGAAAAAAAAATCCAACCAAATCCTCCTAACCCAAATCGCTACCATAGAAAATGGAACAATGAGGATCAGGATGGAGAAGAAGTCTATGAACAACAAAGAGGTCATAATGATAATACCCAAAATCGCTTCCATAGACATAGGCATAATGAGGACCAAGATAGAGATGAAGTTTACCAACAACCAAGAGGTCCTAATGGTGTCAATTTTCCATGCATTGATATACCCACTTTTGAGGGTCATGATCCACGTGGTTGGATAGCTAAAATGGAAGGCATTTTAGACTTGTACCGAATTCGTGATTCAAAAAAAGTTTCTTTTGCTGCCTCAAAAATCAGTACTGAAGCTTATCAATGGTTTGTATGGCTCAAATGTAAGAATGGAAATACCATCTACTAGGATATTTGACAAAGGACCCTCATCTTCTTACATGGTGTAGTTTTTATCACTTAAGCAAACAGGATCTGTAAGGAATACATTTCAGAATTCACTAGTCTACTTTCCTATGTGAGAAACTTGCCAGTCGATGTGGTGGTATCTACCTTTAGAAATGGGTTGAAATAAGATAATCAAGTTGAAGTTGACCTATAAGATCCATCCTGTTTAGATACCTATATAAGGATTGCCAAGTTGGCTGAGAAGAAGGTGCAAATTGGGACATCTATATGACGTGATTCCTATGCTCGACCGTAATACCACAACAACTATTTTTACAAAAATGATCAACCATTAAGATACTTATGCTATAAATGTTACAATCACCACCCAAAATATCAGGCATGTGTACCATGACAAAAATTTTAAATCAAATATGCTGACAAGGAAGATGAAGAAATAGAGGATACCAGCTCACCAAATTTTCCCATAAACGAAGACCAAATTGAACCCGAGGAGGCCATAGTTGAGGAATATAATATGGCAATTTTAGTACATATTCTTATGGGTTTATCAGCTCACCATACAATCAAGGTATCAGGGTTCATTCAAAAAAGGAAGGTAACTGTATTAATTGATTCAAGAAGTACTCATAACTTTACTGACACAAATTTCTAGGGCATTAAACTTACACATCAACTCCTCCAACCAAGATAAACTTTAAGTTCTAATTGCAAATGGAGGAAGTTCTCAATGTATAGGTAGAACATATTCAATTTCACTACAAATGGAAAGTTATACTTGGCATGGTCCTCTTTTTGTTATGAATTTAGAGAATTCAGAAGTTATCTTGGGAGTTACATGGTTAGAAAAAATGGAAACCATGGTCGATTTTAATTACAAGCAGCACTTTGTTGAATGGAAAGACAATGGGAAGACCATTCGCCTCCAAGGAATTCCTACACCTCCATAAAATATGGTAAGTTCACACAACATGGAAAAAATATTAAGAAAATGTATTTACGGATTCATTGTTCAAATTAATTGTATGGAAAAGCAAGCATAAGATATGCCAGAAATCCAATCAGAATATTTACAAAATATTATTGCCAACTATGATGAGGTCTTCCAAGAACCAAAGGGACTACCTCCAAAAATATCCCATGACCATGCCATACACCTTGTTCTAGGAAGTCTCCCTCCTAATGGCTATCCTTATCGATATCCTCAACCTCAAAAAATAGAAATTGATAACATTGTCCAAGAACTATTAGAACATGGAGTCATTCGTCATAGCACTAGTCCCTATTCTTCACCAATAGTTTTGGCCCGTCACAAAGACAATTCTTGGTGTATGTGTCTAGATTTTTGTCCCCTTAAAAAAATCACCATCAAGGATAAATTCCCTATACCTATCATTGATGATTTACTAGATGAACTACATGGTGCAAATTTTTTTATAAATTTGGATTTACGTTCTGGATTTCACCAAATTAGAGTTAGGGAAGAGGATATTCCCAAAACAGCTTTTCGCATTCATGAAGGTCAGTATGAATTCTTGGTCATATATTTTGGTCCCACTAATATCCCATATACATTCCAAAGTCTCATGAAACATGTGTTTCATCCATTCCTTAACAAATTTATCCTAGTCTTCTTCAATGACATACTCATATATAGTAAATCATGGAATGATCATCTGTTGCATGTGGGAAGGGTTCTTCATATACTACACAAGAAAAAATTATTTTTCAAATGCTCTAAATGCTCTTTTGGTGTTCAATAAGTGGATTACCTGGGTCATATAGTTTCTCAAGAAGGTGTTAAAGTGGATCCCAATAAGATAAAGGTAATTCAGGATTGGTCCTTACCTAAAACTATCAAGAAACTTCATGGTTTTTTGGGTCTCACAGGATACTATCGTAAGTTTGTGCGTAACTATGGAAAAATTGTAGCTCCTCTCACAAATCTTACAAAAAATGATGCTTTTTAGTGGTTTAAAGCAGCTACTCAAGCCTTAGAGGCTCTCAAAGAAGCAATGTGCACTACTCTAGTATTGGTAGCTTTGAATTTTCACAAACCATTTGTGATCGAATGTGATGCTTTAGGAACAGGTATTAGGGCACGACTAATGCAGGAAGGTCATCCCTTAGCATTCGAAAGTAAATAAATTTAAGGAATTTTTTTGTGAAGATCCACATATGAGAAAGAAATGCTGGCTATTCTACATGCAGTGGAGAAATGGAGGCACTACTTAATCAGTAGTCACTTCATTATTAAAATTGATCATAGTAGTCTCAAGCACTTTCTCGAACAATGATTTTCTTATCCATAACAAAAAAAGTGCTTAACAAAATTGTTGGGATATGATTTCATTATCGAATACAAGAAAGGGAAAGAAAACATGGCAGCAGATGCATTATCACACAAATATAAAGATGAAGTTGTTATTAATGCTATTTCAGGTTCTTGTTCTCAATGGGTATCTCAGCTACAGGAAGAATGGTTGTCCAATACAAAAATTGCTCAAATAATTCAAGAATTGTTGTTGGGTTCATCCAAGAATCCTCTTTTTTCCTATGAAGACAAGGTGTTAAAAAGGAAGAATCAAATCTACATTCCACAAACTTCTACAATAAAATCAAGGATTCTAGATGAATCACATGCTTCTCCATCAATAAGACATTCAGGTTTTTTGAAAACTTATATGCGGGTTAAACAATCCTTTTTTTGGAAAGGATTAAAAGCAAAGGTCAAAAAATGGGTGGTTGAATGTGAAGTTTGCCAATGCAATAAGGGTGAAACAGTCAAATCACCAGGGTTGCTTCAACCATTACCCATTCCAGATCGCCAATGGGAACATATTTTAATGGATTTTATTGAAGGTATTCCTAAATCAAAAGGCAAAACAATACTTTTTGTGGTAGTATATTGCCTCTCCAAATATGCTCGCTTCCAAGCTCTACAACATCCATTTTCATCAAGCAAAGTGGCTAAGGTATTTATTGAATTAATTTTCAAATTGCATGGAATGCCAAAAATATTGTAAGTGACCGTGATCCCATATTTACTAGAAAATTTTGGAAGGAATTATTTCAAATTAGTGGTACCAAATTAAATATATCCTTTGCATACCATCCATAAACAGATGGCCAAACTGAGGTAGTTAACAAATGTTTGGGTACCTATCTAAGATGTTTTGTTCAGGATAAACAATATCAATGGAGTCATTGGATTTCCTTGGTAGAATGGTGGTATAACACTTCATACCATTATTCCATTAATATGTCTCCATTTGAAGCATTGTATGGAATTAAGCCACAAACAATAGCATATTATGTACCAGGATCTTCTAAAGTGTCTCAAATAGATGATTGGTTTCAACACCAAAAACCCATGCTCATCATTCTCAAAGACAATTTGGCTCAAGCACAAAATCGTATGAAGCAACAACAAGACACACACCATTAGAAAAGACAATTTAATACTGGTGATATGGTGTTCTTGCGTTTGCAACCCTATAAATAATTATTATTGAAGATCAAGACCAGCCAAAAGTTGGCTCCACAATTTTATGGCCCTTACAAATAGTGCATCGTATTGGTGAAGTGGCATATCAATTAGAGCTTCCTCCCTCATCTCGTATACATCCAGTATTTCATGTGTCCTGTCTCAAAAAGGTGATCAACCAGAAAGTACAATCTTAGTCAAAATTACCAATAATTGATGAAGGACATATATATCTCCATCCTGAAGCAATTTTACAAAGCAAAACATGCATGTTGAGATCTCGTCACATCTAGAAATTTCTCATCAAATGGAAGGACCTACCGAAAGAAGATGCTACATGGGAATCTGAAAGTATTTTCTAGACATTTCTATCTTTGAGGACAAAGCTTTCCGAGGAGGGGAGCCATGTTACATTCCAAATATGATAGTCGTCGGCTATGTTACAAATATATTTTTATTTATTATTTATAGGGTAGCTTTCCAATGAGTTTTATTATATTTTATCATATCATTTATCACTTGCATTATGTAGAGGATTGAGCCCTCCTAGTGGCAAGGACCAACCCTCCTTAAGAGGTATTGAATTGAATTTATAATTTCCTTAATTTGATTTAGTTCTCGATTTTGGTTAAGCACTGTGTTGATATATTTATCTTCTGCATTATTATTATTACATAATAATACCGTAGAGGGGTATTGAATTGTCTACAAGGGCACTTGTGTCCTTTCACTAACCCATTTCTTTCCAAATCCAAACTTATGTAATGATGCAAAAAAATCTTATTTAACCTTATCATAGGTTTTATTAATATCAATTTTATAAGATCATCGCTCTCTTTTCTAGAAGTTGTTGAATGCATTATTTCATGAGCTACTATGATCTGATACAGAATATGTCTCCCTTTCAGAAATCCTCTCTACTCTTCTAAACTAATTTTGTCTAATAATGGTCTTAACCAATTTGCCATCACTTTGAATATTATGAGTCATATTACAGACTTATAGACTTAAATAAATTGAATGATTCTACATCCTTATTTTTTGAAATAAATAATCTATTTGATTTATAAATTTTATTTATATTTGTTAATTAAAATATAAAATAATTTTTTGTTTATTAAAAGTGTTAATTGTTTAAGTATTGAGGAAATTTATCTCATCTTTTAAGATCCATATCTTCGCGAAGGGTTATCTAATTCAGCTGATTCTTGGACCTTTGTATGAAATTTGAGAAGCTTTGAAATGCGTGGTCATATGATAGAATATGAGCAATAATGAGGGATATACAACCCTATGAAGTCAGCCATTGGAAACAAGAGGAGTGATGATTTTTCAAGTCATAAAAAATGAAATTACAAATATCTATCAACTAGGGTTTGGATGATGGGAAGAGCAATGGAGGGCTTGGGCTTCAGTGAGGCAAGAATTCCTATCTAGAGATAGATTTTTCAACTAAGTTTATTTTTCTCTTCTTTATCTTAGAAATTTTGCTTGCAAATTATTATAAATTTTTATCAAATATTATATTTGCTATAGGATATTCTAGTAAATTTTAGTAGATTTTGAGTTTTAGTTTCCTTCCCATGGACCAATTTATAGCTAAATCCTTAGAATCATCTCTAGTAGTAGATGTTAGTGAGAAAACCATAAAGGATCCTTGTTACTAAAAGATAGGGTAGTCTTTGGTAAATTTAATGGGTATTAGCCAAGGGCTTACGCCTTGAGAAAAATAGATTGATAGGAGTTGAAAGTCTCCAAGAGTGATTCTATCCTCTCTTTCTAAAGGTTTTTTCCTAGCCATTTTTTGTTCTAGAGAAGAAAGATATAATATCCTAAAATGGGATCATTGGTTTATGAGAAGAGCAGGACTCTTCCTTACCTGTTGGTATGAAGGCTTTTCATCTGAAAATACAAATCTATCCCTAGTACCAATATGGGTTAGGATGTATGGGTTTCCCATTGAGTTTTAGGAAATGGATACCTTCAAGGCAATAGGCAACACTCTGGAAGAATTCCTTGAGATTTCAAAAACTACACAAGATGGATTCTTGGCTATTTATACTCGAATATTGATCATGGTTGATATAAGTAAATCTTTACCAAAATCATTCATTCTTAAGTATAGGGATAAGATGTGGACCCAAACCATAGATTATAAAATTATATATTTTAGACATAGAATATGTCATGAGGTGGGACATATTTAAAGATCATGCCCTAATAAGAGTCTAGCAGAATTATATGTAGAAGATTGTAAGAGAAACATACAAATGGATACAGATGAGGATAGTTTTCAACTTCCAAAAAATAGAAATACATAAATTAAAACAATTAAACAATGGAGACCAATAAGGATATTGGAATATATACCAACTCTTTTAAGGCTTTAGCCTATGAAGAAAAAGTAGATCAAATCTTAGAGGACACAATACAACAAGTTCAACATATTAACAACGATCTATCTATTCAATATGATCTTGATTTAGGGAACCTAAGAAATGTGTCAAATTATATTTTGAATACTATCTTAAAGTACCATGCACCATTTAAGAGAAACATAAAATGTATTTTTAGATGTGAATACATCTACCACTAATGAGGTAATACCAAAAAACGAGCAGGATAAGTCAAAAGCATCCATAGTAGAGCTAGGAGAGAAAAAATCCGAGGAAAAGAAAAGTTGTGAATGAATATTGAGGAATATAATAATAATACCTACTCCTGATACAAGTAAGGTAAAAATAAGAAAACCCTCAAATTATCAAGTGGGATCCAAAGAAGCAAGAGCAAACATAAAGAAAGGAACACAAAATAAATTGGTTGAACTTCTCTTTACCAAACAAAAAAATAACATTGGTAATTCACAAGTGGGGTAAATAACCCCTAATGAGACATGATTACTATCTCATGGAATATAAGGGGTGCTAATACCCCCTCAAAACAAAGGTGTATCAGGGACCTTTGTTTAAGTAATAAACATGATATATTTTGTATCTAGGAAACTAAAAAGACAGGAATTTTTTTTCAAAACTATGAAAGTAGTATGGGTGAGATGTGAATGGGATGTTATAGATTCTAAAGTACTATCAAGAGGAATTCTAACTTGTTGGAATCGTATTAAAATTTCCTATGCAACTATTCATAAAACTAGGCAATGGATAGCCTCTTTAGGCACATGCTTCTTTGCGGATATTCATTTCATCCTTATCAATGTTTATGGACCTAAAACTTAGTCAGGTAGATTAGAGTTTTGGAGAGTTAAACCTTTATGATAATTAAAGACCAAGAAACTCGATTCATGATCATGGCATAGCCAAGTTAGATGAAAAATTTGAGGGAATTTTTTAGGATTCTAATCCTAACCATTAATTAATCATTCATTATTATTATTTTAAATGGACCATTCTATCCATTCAATCACAACTATAGGATGTGTATATATGATCATTCAAAATGGTGTAAACAACCATCTATGAAAATAAAATAATAATTATATTTTATATCCATTGGATATGTTACTCTTCCAATGTAAAGGTGATTCAATCCAAAGGTGATTCTATCATTTTTTCATCCATTTCTTGCATCCAAATCCACTTTTTTCTTTCATATAATCCACTAGGACATAGAGTCCTACCATCTAGTATCAAAGCCTTCATAATACTTTATCTTCAAAATCCCTTCTCGCTCACCATCTCACTGTTGCTCGTACATCGTTGCATATCCACTCAAGCAAACAAGCATAATTTTTCTCCAATCATCTCTATTTGGCATCATCAATTGTGTCACCTACGTGCTAATCTATTATTTTGTGCTCCTTATTATTTCTTCTCATAGTATAATAACCCACACATGATCTGTCACCCACTCAATCTACAATTAAACTCATCACCCCATCTATAGGTGACGTCGAACGTATTTCAAGCGCACCAGATAACTCTAGCGATCAAACGATGAAAGAATATGACTCTCACTATATTATTGTAGGTAAAAGAATAAAATTTAGATCTTAAAACATCTCTTTTGACCCTTTTTGATCTTACAATCACCCCAAATCAAACAAATGTAGTCAAGTCACGAAGAGAAATCAATTTTGTTGCACGACATCAGTTTCTCAAGCAAAAATTTAAAAATATGAGAATAAAAATTTGAAAAATTAAACTTAACCTAAGGTTAGTAAGTATTTTATGATCATCGGATACAAATTTACAATGTTGGATTTCACAAGGATCAAAGTGTTTATAAAAAATCAGGATAATAATCCCACATCTACAAGGGAATATGTAAAATTGGGTTTAAAATCTTCTATGCACATATAATCAAAACGTGACTTCAGTCTCGCTCTCCTTTTGGTCTTTCACATGACACTTGTCACTACTTCCCATCATTGAGTCCTCCCTTACCTCGTGTTCTCCTCACCCTCCAATCTTCTCCCACCCGCATTCGACCACACCTATCGCCTTGTGTGTTGCTCTCACCCATGCTCGACCTTGATTGTTGCCTCGTGTGTCACTTCCACCCATTGACGTCACCTTCCATCCATGCTTCCTGCTAATAAAGTGATTTCAAATTAAAAAATAATTGACCATTGCGGTCCAAAAATAGTTGCTAAAACCATTTTTAGCAAAAAATAATTTGTCAAATTTTGACAAAATTACATAAATTTCTTTACAAAATTTATGAAAAATTACATAATTTTTTGCAAAATTCTTCTCTAAATATAATTATACTCACCAAGGAAGACTTAAATTCTATAAATTAACCCTAAAATAGTCGAATGTAGGAGATCACAAGACGTGACTATCAACAAATTCTACTAGGAGTTTCACCAATGGAAAGAAGACATTACAAAAAGTACTATACGAAGAGAGGAATTTGATAATAGAATGTCAGCAATGGATTTAAAAGTAGAACATATAACCACTCTGTCAATAAAATACAACAAAATATGGCACTAGTCCAAGTTGGCCAATCTATCGGAGGACCAACACACCAAGCACCACTTAGGGGGGCACAAACTTCCATCCTGCCTAGAACTACTAAATTAGATTTTCCCAAATTTGAAGGAGATGACCCCACCAACTAGATTTATCAGTCCAAAAAATACTTCTCCCTCTACCAGATCCCTGAGGCACAAAAGGTTTGCATTGCATCCTTCCACCTTGAAAATATCTCCACCCACTAGTACCAATGGTATGAAAAGACTAATGGCACCCCTACATGGCTAGAATTTACAAAAAATATAATGGTATGATTTGGTCCTAGTAAATTTGAAGATTTCACGAGAGCCCTTACCAAGCTTCGCCAAACCACTTCGATGCATGAATACCAAGCTCAATTTGAAAATTGGCCAATCTTACATTAGGGTTAGATGCCTCATTCTTTCAAAGTTGTTTCATCAGTGGCTTAAGGGAAGAAATTCAATTACAATTACAAATTTTTAATCCCACTACCATGATGCAGACCATTGGTTTAGACCAAATAGCGAAAGACAAATTCAATAACCAGTGTTGACTAGGAAGACCACCTATGGGGAAATCAAAAAATATTTACACCACCCCAAAAGTTAATAAGTCTTACCAATTAAACATATTAGCCTTGAAGAAATGAAGGAAAAGGCCTTTGTTATCATTGTGATGAGAAATTTATCCCCAATCACAAATGTATTACACCAAAACTATATATTCTGGATACGATTGATCGTTGTAGTTCAAATGAAGAAGATAATATCGAGGTGGAAGTGGTGATGGATACACCTAAGGATAGCACTGAAGATACACCAAAAATATCTTTTAACACCCTCGCTGGTTTTTTTGCTCCACAAACTATGAAATTCAAAGGGTACTTCAAAAAATAAAACCTCATTGTACTTATTGACTTGGGAAGCACACATAATTTTATTGACCCAAGGGTGGTAAAACAAGCTAACTACTTTATACATCCTTGCAATAGTTTTGAGGTCATGATTGGCAATGGGGGAAGGATTGCATGCAAGGGAAAGTATCAAAATATTAAGCTCACTATGGGCAATTACAATATAAAGGGAAACATATATGCACTTCCATTAGGAGGATGCAAAATTGTCCTAAGAGTGCAATGGTTACGAACACTCATAACAATCCAATGGAATTTTAAGAACTTATGGATGAATTTCACACTAAAATATCAAACATATACTATTAAAGTATTAAAATCAGGTCATTTCCAAATAGTAAATTCTCATTGAATGGAGAAAATTATTCGTAAAGGAGGCAAGGGTATGATTGCACAATTATTTTCCATCCAACCCACCAATGAAGAACAACAAGAGGTGCCTAAATTACAACTTCTAGCATACCATTCTCAAGTATTTAATGAACCAAAGAGGTTACCCCCTCAATGTAGCCACGATCATGAAATTCAACTTCTCCCTAGGCATCAACCCCCTAATATTCGACCTTATCGATATCCTTATCTACAAAAAATAGAAATAAAAAAACTTTTGCAAGAATTATTAAAAGTAGGGATTATTAGACCTAGTGTGAGCCCTTACTCTTCCCCACTTTTATTGGTTCATAATAAATATGGATCATGATGTCTATGTGTTGATTTTCGTACCCTTAACAAACTCACCATGAAAGATAAATTTTCCATCCCTATCATTGATGAGTTGTTATATGAGCTTCATGGGGCTAAATACTTCTCAAAATTGGATTTACGATCATGATATCATCAAATTCGAGTAAAAGAAAGCAATATTCCAAAAACAACCTTTCGAACTCATGAAGGGCATTATGAATTTATGGTTATGCCATTTGGCCTTACCAACGCCCCTTCAACATTCCAGAGTTTAATGAACCAGGTATTCCACCCTTACCTTCGAAAATTTATTTTAGTTTTCTTTGATGATATTTTGATTTATAGCTAAACATGAGAGGATCACTTACTTCACTTAGAACAAGCTTTTAAAATATTTGGGGACAATCAACTCTATGCTAAAATATCAAAATGTTCTTTTGGACAACAAGAAATTGAATATCTTGGACATATTGTTTCCAAATAAGGTGTTAAGGTGGACCCTCGCAAGATTGAAGATATGAAAAATTAGCCTACCCTTAAAACCTTGAAAGGCTTGCATGGTTTTTTAGGTTTAATACGGTATTATCGTAAATTTGTTAAAGATTGTGGCAAGATCACGGTCCCCTTGATAGCTTTACTCAAGAAGAATGCTTTTATTTGGTCTCCAAAGGCTGACGATGTTTTCACCACCTTAAATAATGCCATGTGTTCCACTCCTATGTTAGCCACACCGAATTTTTCTAAACCATTCATAATTGAAAGTGGCACTTCGAGATTAGGAATGGGAGCCATTCTCATGCAATATAAAAGACCCTTGACTTTTACTAGCAAGGCATTTTTTGGGAAGAATTTAGTGAGAAAGAGATGTTGGCTATTATTCATGCCATTCAACATTGGAGACCTTACCTTCCTGGCCAACATTTTATTATTCAGACTGATCACCATAGTTTAAAGTATTTTCTTGAGCAATGTATATCCAATCTTGAACAATAAAAGTGGGTTACTAAATTATTAGGATATGATTATGAGATCATATATCAAAAATGGAAGGATAACATGGTCGTCAATGCCCTTTCACAAAAGTTTGAAGAATTCCCCAATTGCACGCCCTCTCATCTCCTATTCCCAAATGGATAGACCAAGTAACAAAATAATGGTTAATGATACTTCAACACAAACATTAATTTAGCAAATCCAACAAGACCCCACAAGTAAGCCTCACTACACTTGGAGAAATGGCATACTTAGGTATAAAGGGTGTATTTTCCTATCTCCTACCTCCATATATCAAACCAAACTCCTCCATGAGTTACATGGCACACCTATCGTAGGACATTTTGGATTTCTCAAAACTTATAAAAGAGTGGCTCGATCCTTCTATTGGGTAGGAATGAAACAAGATATCAAGATATTTGTGGTTGAATGTGAGATTTTCCAATGATAAATGGAGAGAAAGCAGGTTCTCCTGGCCTTCTTCAACCTCTCCCTATCCCAACCAAAATGTGGATTGATATTTCAATGGATTTTATTGAAGGTCTTCCAAAATTAGTAGGTAAAACTACTATTCTAGTTGTGGTGGATCGCTTGTCTAAATACACTCATTTTTTCTCCTTAGCCCACCCTTACATAGATAGTACCATCACCCAACTCTTTCTTGATAATATTTTTAAACTACATGGTATGCCTTCCACCATCATAAGTGATCGTGATCCCACCTTCACTAGTAATTTTTGGAGGGAATTGTTTAAACTCCAAGGCACTCAACTCCGTATGAGTTCCGCTTATCATCCCCAAACCGATGGTCAAATAGAAATTGTTGATAAATATTTTGAAACTTACCTACATTATTTTATTTCTGCTCAACACCTTCATTGGGTCAAATGGCTTCCTTTAGCTGAATGGTGGTATAATACATCATACCATACTGCCATTAAGATGACACCATATAAATATTTATATGGCCAAGTACCACCTTCCATCACCTCTTATATTCCAAGAAGTACCAATGTGCCAGTCGTGGATTCTGAACTCTCTACTCGAGCTAATATTCTTTGCCTTCTCAAATATAATTTACTCATGGCCCAAAATCATATGAAGTAGCAAGCAAACCAACATAGAATCGAACGAGCATTTCAAGAAGGTGATATGGTATTCCTTTGTATTCAACCTTATCGTCAAACTTCTCTCAAGATCAAGGGTTCATAAAATTTAGCTCCCAAATTCTATGGGCCTTATAAAGTCTTATAACGCATTGGCCCCACTACTTATAAACTAGAGTTACCAAAATCTTCCAAAATTCATCATGTGTTCCATGTCTTTTGTCTTAAACCAGTAGTCGACACACACTTTACCACACAAACTCAACTACCTGAGTTCACAGAGGATGGATCACTCATGGTTGAACCTAAAGCTATCTTGGATCGTCGCACTCGTCAACTTCGACATCGCACCATCACCAAGCTTTTGATTCAGTGGTGGGGCATACCTTTCGAAGATGCTACATGGGAAACTCTTCATCATATCCAACAACAATTTCCTTACTTTTTGCTTTGAGGACAAATATCTTTTTAAGGAGGGTGGCATGTTAATATTCTAATTCTAACCATTAATTAATCATTCACTTTTATTATTTTATATGGACCATTGTGTCCTTTCACTCACAACATAGGATAGGTATATATGATCATTCAAATGGGTGTAAACAACCATCCATGAAAATAAAAGAACAATTATATTTTATATCCATTGGAGAGGTTACTCTTCCAGTGCAAAGGTGATTCAATCCAGAGGTGCTTCTATCAGTTTTCATCCATTTATTGCATCCAAATCCACTTGTCAACCCAAAGTATGAGAAATTTCTTAGCTTTTATTCAAAATAACAATCTATGGAAGGTTGGGTTTGAAGAAGATAACTATACATGGACCAACAACATAGGAGGTCAGAACCTAATAGCAAAAAATTAGACAAATACATTCTCTCAAACCATTGGCTAGATGAAGGGACTTGTGCTAAAATTAATACCTTGACAAGGATTGATTTAGATCACTAGCCAATAAAAGTTAAAATAGTGGTAAGTGAATTAAAAAAATATCATATTTTAAATATGAGCATATGTGGGAAGACCATCCTCAATTTGTTGATATGATATCACAAACGTGGAATTCTTCAAGAAATGATGGGTTGCATACACTTTCAAAACAAATTAAATCAATGACATCTAGATTAAAAGAATGGAACAAGAACACTTTTGGAAATATTTTTGAGAAGAAAGAAGAACTAAAAGATAAAATTTCAAAATTCCAAAAATATGATCATAATAATCCAAGCTCGAAGGAAAGGGATTTACTTAGTGAATATCATAATATTTTGAGTAAGGAAGAAAATTTTTGGAGATTAAAATCAAGATAGACTTGGTTAAAAGGAGATAAAAACAAAAGGTTTTTCATAGGATGGAAATAGTACAAAGATCAACATCAAAAATTAGTAGAATTAAATCAGTAGAAGGGGTTTGTATTGAAGACCAAAGTGAAATTAGAAAGGAGGTAAGGTCTTTTTATCATAATATTCTAGGATGAGAGAAGTTTGCAGTTCTTAATGATAAAGTTCTACAAGTTCCTTCAATTATAACAAATGAAGACAATAGGAAACTGATGGAGCCTATTACTTTGGAAGAAGTTCATCTAGCTCTTTTCTCTTTTAATAAGGATAAATCCCTAGGTCTAGATGGGCTCTCTACAACATTCTATCAACATAATTGGGATATAGTGAAGGATTTTTTATTGGTGGTAGTGGAACAATCTAGGGTAAAATAATATATTCCTTATAAAATAAATACAACATATCTTACCTTAATTCCAAAAAAGAAGGATGCAAAATTGTTTGATTCATTTTGACCCATAAGCCTATGTAATATGGCATATAAAATTATTTTCAAAGTGATGGTGAATTGGTTAAAGACCATTGTTAGACAAAATTATTTCAAAAGAGCAAGGAGGATTTGTGAAAGGAAGATAAATTTTGGACAAGATCATAGTAGCTCATGAAGTTATGCATTCAACAACTTCAAGAAAAGAGAAAGCAATGATCTTAAAACTTGATATGAGTAAGGCCTATGATAGGGTTAAATGAGATTTTATTTTTGCAGTATTAGAAAAGTTTAGATTTAGGAAGAAATTGGTCATATGGATTAAAGCTTGTGTCTCTACAGTTTCATATTATGTGTTGGTCAATGGGTTAGTAACAAAATTATTTAAAGCCAAGAGAGGCCTTAGATAGAGAGATCCTCTATCACCATATTTATTCATTATTATGGTAGAGGTTTTAGGTAGGAACTTGAAAAAGACTTCCAAATATGGGCTCATAAGTGGACTTAAGGCTAGTAATAACATCGATAACATCACCCATCAATAGTTTGTAGATGATACAACCCTTTTTGGGAGGGAAAGGATAAAAAAGTCCAAAGCTTTGAATAAATTATTAAAGGAATACAAAAGAGCATCAGGGTAGAAAATTAATAGGAAAAAATCTAAAATTTACTTCCTAAACATCCCAACTAAAATCAAAGTAGGGATATGCAGGTTACTTCAAATGGAGGAGGCAAATTTACCAACAACTTATCTAGGGATGCCCTTATTTGAGGGGAGAATGAGGATAGAATTATGGAATCCAATTATAAATAAAATTTAGAATAAACTACCAGTATGGAAAGGTAGATGGTTATCATTAGCAGGAAGAGTGTAGCTAATTAAATCAATTTTAAAGGTCATTCCAACATATTATGTGTCCTTGTATACTATGCCAAAATCGATAGAAAAAATTTAATCTTTATTATGCGGTCATTTTTGTGGTTAGTATTACATGATAAAAGTAATTTTTCTTTTGGTGAAATGGAGCAAGGTGTGTGATGATAAAACTAGGGGAGGTCTTAGTTTAAGAGTTCTTATGAATGCAAACTTAGCTCTTAGGGGAAAAATAATTTGGAGATTGTACAAAGAGAGTCAAAGACAATGGGCAAGAATTCTTCTAAGTATGTTGAGCCCAATGACCCAAGTTTAATATTTATTGCATTCTCTCTACCAAATGGTTATGCACTATGGAATAGTTTAAAAAAATCAATTGATCTAGTGATTAAAGGTTTAATATGGGTGGTGGGAATTGGAGAAAAAAATCTATTTGGATGGATACTTGGTGTGATAAAAAACCACTCGATCTAGATCCAATTTTGAAACCATGGATGAGATTACTTCAAGATAAATATGGTGATAAGGTTTCAAACATTTTGTACAAGGATCAGGAAGGAAGATACAAATGGAAAGAAGATTATTTTACAAGTATACAAGATATTGATGCTAGGAGGTAGTTGAGTAGAAAGATAACAACAATGATTATTCTAAGAGGAGCCAAGGATAATTTGATTTGGGAGTTGAATAGCTTAGGAGAATACACAACAAGAAGTGGATATAATATAAAGCACCATCAAAATAAGAATATCACAAGAATATGGAGAGATATTTGGGATAGCCCAAGCATTCCTAAAGTCAAAATGTTTGTTTGGCTAGTAGGTCATAGAAGAATTTTATCCTGGGATAACCTTATGAAAAGGGGTTTTCATGGCCCCTCAAAATGTGTTCTTTGTAAAATGGAGGAGAGTATAGACCATCTCTTGGGACACTGCTCAATAGTTTGGAAACTATGGTAATGGATTCTTAATATGTTTGGTAAATGCATGGTGATGAATGACAAAATTGAGGAATGGTTAAAGCAATGGTAGAGCACTTTTAAAAGTGATGCTTTATAGACAATCTGGGATATATCAAAAGATACAATACTTTGGATTGTTTGGCTAGAAAGGAATAGAAGAATATTTAAAGGAAAGGAAAGCAATTTAGAGGTAATGAAAAGGAATATTTGTTTAGCCATAGAGGATTCTAAACCAACCCTATCAACTCACCCAATCCCTAATCTAGAAGCAGAGAGCCTTGATAGATGGAGTCAAGTCATCAAATGGAATTATGATGTTGGGGATAGGAGAAACAAAAAGAAGGCAAAGAATATAAAGTGGAAACCACCAAATGTGGAGTTGGTCAAATTGAATTTTTATGGAGCATCTAAAGGAAATCTAGGACCAATAGGAGGAGGAGGAATAATTAGAAATAATAGAGGAGATATTTTGTCTCATTATGCTTTCAATAGTGGATTTAAGACAAATAATGAAGTTGAAGCTTGGGCGACTTTGGAAGGGTTAAAAATATACAAACAAATGAAATGGAACAAAGTATGGATGGAAGGTGATTCACTCATAGTAATAAATGCAATTTTGAGGAAAGCAAAGGCTCCATGGAACATACAAGAGATAATTGTGGAAATTCAAGACCTTGCTATAGAGTTTGAAGAAATCAGGTTTACACATACATTAAGGGAAGGAAACAAATGTGCAAATAGGCTAGCCAATAGAGGGGTTTTAATTGAGGATCATGAAGTTAAATTCTCTTTTCCTTGGTTAGAGGAAGTAGTAAGTTTAGTTGAAGTTGACAAGAAAATGTTGACTGCCTGAATCAAATAATGATTAAGATTTACTTTAATGTTTTCCATTGGTAATATCTGCTTTATTTTATAACATTAATGTGCTTTCATATATACTATTTATTATAATTTTTGTGGTTGCACTTGTGCTTCAAGAAGGAAACTAGTAATCCAAATCTGGTAAAGCGGGCTATGATAGTGCAATGTTTTGGAAATATTACTCTACTAAGATGTAATGCATAGATAGTAGAGGTGAAGTTTTGGTATTGTGAAGGTTGTTGTAAGAAAATGTCAAGAAGGATGTTGAATTTTGGAATATTTGTATTCACACAAAAAATTAAAAAAGTTATTAAAAAAATCAAGAATTTAGTTATAAATGTAAGCTTACTGTAGTGGTAAGGGCTTTGGCCTTTCTTTACGAGGTCCAAGGTTCAAACCCCACTCAGTATGAGGGGACCAAGACCCCTTATAAAAACTTGTGTAAACTCATTGAAATTTTCTCTAAAAAAAGGTATTAAGAAATTGTGAGGTTGTAATAGACAAGATATTTATAGATATAGAAGTTCGGCAGCAAATATCTTAGCCATCAACTATGTTGATTTTCATCTTGACAAAATTTAAATTTCGGAAGGCATATGATATAAAAGGAGTTGATTGTAGAAACTTAGCAATTTGAGAAAGATGGAGAATATCTTTAATAGAAAGACAAATAAATAATATCTTTGATAGAAAGGCAATGTTGGATATGCTTTAATTAACTTGTTAGAAATGTAATGAGAGCAATGTAATATTTTTGTTTTTGTAATGGAAGAGCTACACATAGTTTATTAAAAATAAATAAATAATTTAGATATTTTATGTAAAAAAATGTAGGTTTTTAGCTATAAGAATTAAATTTATTTGTAAACTCTTATGCTCTAAAAAAGAGAGTTGTAGTATTTCAAAGGTAGGGAACCCAAATACAACCCCTTATTCTCTCTCTCTCTCTCTCTCTCTCTCTCTATATATATATATATATATATTACTTTATTTATTTTAGTTAAAAAGGTAATATATCTTACCTCGAACTTTATAGAGTACATGGAGGCCTAAGAACTCTACCTTTATTTTTTAAACCTAGTTAAGTATTTTTTAAATAAATTTTATTATATTAAACTTTATAATTATTATTTATTAATTTTTTTTTTAATAGGTTATATGTGGCTTCTATTGGGGTCACTCCCATCAAAATACCATAATATTACATTTGTTGTAGCAAACATTTTTATCATTGTTTTTCTTTTCTTTTTTCTCTTAAATATATTCTTCAACTTTCTCAAAGTGCTATGTTTCCACAATCAACTCCTTCACATCATTTTGATTAAGATATAAAATCTTACTTGGCTAGTTGTCTTCTATAATTTGAATTTTATGGGGATGTAGATCAACATCATAATTTGCTAATTTATTTGCTACTCAATTTCCTTCTCTATAAATATGCTCACATTACCAGGAGATTGCCTTTAGTAATAGATGATGAACATCAACAATAATATTACTTTTATCAAGTCTCCACATCCATTTTTGTTAATAGCATTGATGATAATTTATGAGTCCTCAATTAAAATATATTTCCAATTTATTAATTTTTATTATAATAAAAATATAATTTTATTAATTTTATTTAAATACATACATTTTAATTAATTTATAACCTTATTTTATTAGTTAAAATATATAATTAATTGTTTTTAAATTAAAAATATAATTATATATTTTTATTTAAAAAATAATATAATTTATCTTGAAATTTATCATGAGTCAAGCCTTGAGCATTCTAATAAAATGTTGCAAAAAGAGGTAGGGTTTTGGCATGCTAAAGACGTTTTAATCCATTTAAATAAATCGTTTTAATTTATTTTATTTTATTTTTCAAACACCTTGTATTTAACTAAAAAGGTGTTCTTAAAAAAATCATTTAAAGCTTTATTATGGTGAGCTTAGCAATAATTTAATTAATTGAAAAGTACTAAAAATAATATATGAAATAAATATTTTAAATTAATTAAAATATTTATTAAATTTGAATTTGAATTTGTATTAATGTTCAGAGGTTAATAATAAGGTTGTAAAGTAAGACATATACAAAGCAACGATAGTGTCTAATGCAACTCTAAAGAAAATAAAGTAAGAAAAACAGTAAACAGAATGACATATGATCCACAAGATCTGTGGATCAAAGATTACTTCCTGGAAGCTAAAGAATAAAAAAATATTTTAAAAATATAATTATATAATATAATAAATACGTCTAAAATTTATTATATTTAAAAATTATTTATTAATTACTAATTTGATTTGTAATCTAGATTCACATTGGCTTCTTAAAAAAAACGAAACTTTAAAGCTGTAAAACGAGGATTTAGCAATTTTATAATTAGCTTTTGTGATACAATAATTTTTTTTTAATATTTTTTAATTTTAATATTCTTTAAATTATGTTTTTAAGTTTTATTTTTAAAACATTTAAGAACTTTAGGGAATTCAAATTTTAACCTTTTCGCAATAAATAAATGTTTGTAATTTATCATTTTTATAGTAAGTTTTTGTAATAATTAGTAAGACTTTAATTTTTTTTAAACTTACTTGCACACTTTGTTATAGTTTGAATTTAGATCTCATTTATTTATTTTAGTTTTATTATTGTAATTTAAATTATAATAAGCTATAATATATTTAAATTGTTAGATTAAGGAATTAAATACAAATTATTAAAATGAGAGGTATATATTAATGTCCATTTAATTTATTTTTAATTGTTTTATTAAAAAAATGGAGTTACTTTTTTTTAATCATGAGATAACAAATAAATTATATGTTAATCCTCTATTGATAAAACCAAACCTTGAATTGTTGTGTTGCATGTGTGTGGTTGTGTGTTGATATTCTATTATTGACTCTCAACCTTACGAGGGCTCATGGTGGGCTCATGGCTAGGAAGGAATTGCTCAACCCTAAGCGTCGGTCTTAGGGGTTTCTCACACTACCATAATGAAAAACAAATAAATTTTCAAAACATGGGGCGGGTGAGTGTGTGAGGGGGTGGGTGTGTGGTGGCTTTGTGTTAAATTCCTTATTGATAAGTATAGCTCTAAGCTTTACAAGGGGTCATGGTTGGGAGGAGACTGCCCATACGTCGGTCATATGGGTTTCTCACAATAACCAAAAAATAAAAAATAAGTATAGCTCTAAGCTTTACGAGTGGTCATGGTTGGGAGGAGACTGCTCATATGTCGATCATATAGGTTTCTCACAATAACCAAAAAAATAAAAAATAAATTCTATGTAAAAAAATTTGGTGTTTTACTTGGTTATTATGTTGATCTGCAACCAATAAATTCTTTTTTTATTTTTTATGGCCAACATAGCTTTAGCCAATCATTTTAGCAAGATTAATAATTTTGTAACTTGTCTATCAAATTAAAAAAAAACAACAAACTACTTTAATAATGTTAGCTCCCAAAAACTTTTAATTTAAATTTTTACTCTCGTTTTTAATACCATTTTATATGCCTGAAACAAAAACTTACAAAGAATATACTTTTTTCAACATATTTCTCATGACCCCTTGGGTATCACTGCCTTTTGTTGTGAATGCATACCATCATTTCCTATATACAATGTAAAAGCATGTGGTTTCCTTGCATTAGCATTGTTCATAGTTTCGTACTTTTGCATATAGATACCAATCCTCTAAAGTAACTTCTAGACATATTTTCATCCTTACCTTCTTAAGGCCTCACTAGACTTCATATGGTATGATATCTAGGGACATTGATATATATTGTATATGAGTGTTATGGATAGTTGACATACGTCCCACATAATCTAAGGTTTATTATATTGGGATATATATTGTAATAATGAGTTGTTTAATGGTTAAGGAGTTGGCTAGGACCAAGGTTATACCCTTTCCACATAGCACTAAGTGATAAATATATAAAGAAGGCAGTATGCAATAGTAAGGGATAATCAATCATTTTAATTTATAATTGTCTTTGCCTAGGGAGTAGCTATATTATCTTGGAAGATTTTGTAGATGTATTCCTTTCTTAAGGAGTATTATGGATGTTGACATGCCTTAAGGGTATTACTTATTGTCTTTCTATGGTTTTAGGTTGTGGATGAGTTATCTAAGATTTTAGTATATTTGTGGATGATTTATGTGTATGTGAAAAAGGTTCTTAACATCACAACCAACTTGAACATAACCTACATTTCTCACCACCTCTTTTATAACTATCAACTTTCTTCGTGGAATACCACCATAGCTACCACTTGAGGTACTTGTAGATACAACATGTCTTTATCATGAATAAGGCCTTAACTTTGTAAAGGAGATGTGCATTATCATAAGGACTAGTATAAATCTTTTTAGTGCTCTACTCAACACTCATAGGTGCTTCTTGAGTTGACTTGCCATGAGACATTAAATACCTTATAAAAGTATCAATGTCTTATCCTCATATTAAGATAATAAATTCTATGTACACTAATGTTTATATTTCATCCCTTTGTACCTTCTTTATCTATACCCTTAATCTCCATACTCTCAACACCTTGCTTCATATGGTTCTTATCAAAGACCTACATAAGAAGCAAGGTCCTTGAAAGTTCTTTCTTAAATTCACACATAGGCTCTAATATCTTATAGTTTCTCTTAACTTAACATATACTATAACAAGAGTTCATTTTATAATGTATGCTACCCTTCTTATAAAGCTCCCACTTCTAGATTCCAATTAAATAATTTAATTTAACCTTTATAAATCTCATTGGTTCCATAAATCATGCAACTTAAAGAGTGCTAGAAGGTATATCTTCACTTCTATTTTTATCCATTTTCATCCTAACTAGTCTATTTAATAATTCTTCCTTGATCGAGGCCCTTGCTATTCTATTCCTAACACATCACCCAAATGAAAAGGAACTAATTAGTAACATATTGATTTATCACCAAATTTCTTTACTTCTTTCTAAATTCTTGCTCAACTTCCATGTTGATCTTTGCCCAACTTTTTATAATTGAAAAGGTTAAGAAAAAGAAGGCTATAATAAATTCAAATTCAATTTCACCTTTGTCGCATTGGTTCATAAGAAAAGATAAAATATTTTGATAGCTTTTGTCCAATAAGTCTTTCTAATATGATATATAATATAATTTGAAGATTTATGACAAACAAATAAAAAATCATTCTAAATTGTGTTATCTCAAAGGAATAAGGTGGTTTTGTTCATGCTAAACAAGTTCTTGATGGTATAACCATTGCACAAGAGTTTATGCATTATCTTTATTCCATGTAAAACCAGGTATGCTTGTAAAATTAGATATAAAATAAGCATATGATAAGGTTTACTAGAGTTTTTTACATGATATTCTCATTTTTTTTGTTATGATCAATTCTAGTGTGAATGGATTAGATGTCATTATAGCGTTCTAGAATATTCTATTTTTGACTAACGAATCATCAACTAAATACTTAGAATCATCCAATGGACCTTGAAAGAGTGACCTATTATGTCATTTTCTATTTATTATTCTTATTGATGCATTGAGAAGATATTTTCAAATGAAAAAATGGAATGAAAAATTAAAGGTATTCATGTTGTAACAAATGACCCCTTTGAATATCATCTCTAATATATTGATGCAACTTTTATTTTGGGTCATCCCTCAAACAACGAGGCCATAGATAAATCAATATTATCATGATATGAGAAGGTTGTTGGATGGTTAATGCTACAAATTTAGAGATATTTTTCATTAGCACTGGCCTACATTTACTATGATTTTTACTGAATATTTTAGGGTTTAATGTTGGTAAATTACCATCAACATATTTAGGTATTTATTCATTTAATAAAGGAAAGAATAACGACATTTGGGATTCAATTTTGGATAGAATAAAATGTTGTTTGGCATGTTGGAAAAGTAAGTTCCTAACTACATATTTAAATATAGAAATTATAAAGACTACCTTTAAATTTATCTATCTATATGATACTAGTTTCAAGACTTCTAATAGGTATATCATCAAAATTTAATAAAATTTAAAGTTTTTTTATTTCTAGGAAGTGTGTGAGGAAAAATATAGGTTTCCTCTTTGTGAGTGGGATAGGGTTTCAAAGGAAATAATATTGGAGGCTAGTTTCTATGAGTTTGATATTTTGTGCAAAACTTGGTTAGAGTTTATTCAATGATAAAGTAAACAATGCGGTAAAATTGTTGCTTCAAATATTTATAGGCTATATTGATGCAATAAAATTATTTAGGAAACAAACTCTACATAGCATCTCAACAACTTGGAACTTCATATCAAAGAATTTATAATTAATTAAGAAGCATATTAGGTGGTTAGTTAATAAGGAGGGTATAAGGATTTAAAGCAATTACAATTTTCTACTCCCAAATAATTCCATTGAAACATGTTTGGACACTTGAGGCCCTCTTAAGGCCTTATAATTTATTTGGTTAACAATCTAAATCAAAATTCATGCAAGTAAAATTTTGTAAATAAGAGGGTATCATAGACCTTTAAGTGTTCCTTTTGTAAGAAGGATCTATAAAAAAATATATTATTTGTTTCCTAATTGTCCCTTTGTGTACACCATTGCCATATTAGGACACTTTTTCAACAAAAGAAGACTATATTGGATAGTTCCATCAACATTGAAAGAGAGATGAAATATTGGATTAGTTACTTCAAATCAAGAAAGCATTATACATTCCATAGAGGATTGATCCTACCATTATTTTATGGAATCTATGGCTTGAAAGAAATAATAAAATTTTGGAAAATAAATCTTAGAGCCATGTCTACATTTGGAATTGTATCATTGTCTCATTTACAATATGTTTACAGATATGTTACTCATCATGAGAAGTGTTATTACGGAAAAATGAAATGGTCATCTGCAATAATGAAGCCAACATAAAGGATCTACATCGATTTATGGTGAAATAAAAATATCCAAAATTTATGTTCATCAAAATTAATTTTGATTTTAAAGGAAATATAAAAGAAAAGTTAACAAAAGTGATTTTTTTCTTAATAATGAACACAATATTCTCCACACTTAGAATTATATCAAGCTTCAATTGCCAACTATGTAGTTGTTAGGACCCTATCTTAAAATTATTATGTAAATGTGTGTGTGGCACCTTAAGCACTTGTGCATATGGGCCATGCATGTAAGTATTACTTATTACAAGAAGTTAATAAAATATGTAATTGTTTCTTTATTAGGAGTTACTAGCTCAAGTCCCCCACTTGCACATGGATTGACCCTTGAGCATTAGGGTTAAGGTTGATAATAGTCTATAAAAATGAAGGAGCCAAATTGAAATGTACCAAGTCATTTTCTCATATTGTAATAGATCTCTACTTCCAAGGAGGTTGCTCCCTCGAAAAGGCCTACAATTTTGTATTATGAATTCTAATTTCGAGTAATAAAACTAATGCATTTCCATAATGTATTGCAATATTGTTATTTCAATTCCTAATTTTCTATTAATTATTACAATATATATTTGGATGTGCATATTTTAGTTGTAAGGTTCCTAACAAATGGTTTCATATCACTTTCTAGAGTTGTCTAATGTTGGAGTCATGATAGTTATTGTCATGTTATCCTAATCCTTGTTAGGTATACTTTTCCTTCCTTCTGCTCTTTTCTGCTAAAATACCTTATAAAAATAGCACATTTTTCCTTTTTTAGTAGAATAGGATAGAAACCCTATGTTGAGGGTTCTAAAATACCATGGAGGAGCTATTATTGTTGGCTAAGCTAGAATACCCATAAAACATCTAATGAACTGAGGGATGATTAGAATCCAATACCCAAGCCTTAGATAACACTTGTATATGGCGGTGAGCTCCCACGTACCCTCAAGTATATTATAATACCCCTTATAATTAGGATAAACCTTCATCCCTATGAAGAGATAAACCTTTTAAATTTTGTGGTGCATCAATAAACAACATACTAGGAAGTTACTCTCATAGTACACTTGAAAATAGATAGTGCAACTACAAGTATGGTGGAACCCTCTATAGTTAGAGCTTTGAGGTATTGGGTTGGCCACTATCATAATCGAGAGTGTATATCAGAGAGATTATGGGATCAAACACACCCTATCTTAGATTATCCCTACTAAATTGTTGTATCATCCCCACTGCTTGTTAACATTTTACTTAGAAAAAATTGATACTGCTGCTAGTGTTTGTGTTTGCAGGTGCATGCTTACAGCTATAGCAGACATGCTAGAAGAAGAGAACACCCACCCCTAGAGGAGACAGTGATAGAGATGTCAAGTAAGGTGGGATATGATGTTGTGCCTATAGCACCATGACTCGTGGGTACATGGAAGCCCACAAAAAGAAAATATTATATAGATCATACTGCTTGAACTTGCATTATGTCTATTTGCATCAAATGTATTATGCCTGTTGATTGTGTAAATATTATATATATATAAATAATTAATTTTGAAACTATTTTTTTAAAAATAATAATAATAAATATATATGTGATAATAAATAAAAATAAGGCCATATATTAAATCTAATGGAAATTAAATATAATCATAGTAGTGAATATTAAATATAAATCTATATTTAACTATGAGAATGATATATTTATATATAAAAAAAGTATAAAAATAATTATGATTTGTAAATATTCTTTTTAAAAAGATATGTATATGCATTATAAGGGAGGGCTCCACCTGGTGAAGTGGACGCTTTCCCAAATGGAGGCCAAAAAACGTGATAGTTGGTTATTGGAAAAGAACCTATGTGTCCTGTCATAAGAGACACTTAAATCTTTTAAAAAGAAGGCATGTTGGGTGTTTTAGGTCATTGTGAGTTCATTTCCATATTTTCCTTTGCGAGAACTGCAAGTAAGATTGGAGACGATAAGTCGGAGGTTCTACGTAGGGACGCTCCCAACAACTTTACAAGATTGAATTACTAAGTCTCTGTGTGTGGAAATAAATTAGTTAAAATTGTTAGTATAATAAAATCTGAAAATATGGACTTAAGGAAAAAATTTCAAATTTGATAATGGTTGTTGAATTGCTTAAATTTTTGTTTATGGTAGCTGTTTGTACTATGATTAATAAGTCATAAATGATGTGTTGGGTTTCTTTAAGTGTAAGATATTGCTTGCTGAAATTCATGATAGCATGCATTACATTGAGTCACACTGACCCATATGGCACCTCTCTTCCTGTCTCTGTTGAGTTTGAACAAGAGTTGTGTTCTCGGATAATGGCTGGTGCGGACAGTCAAGATGTGTAGAGCTATTATAAGCCTTAGATGTCCAGCGAAACCATACCTTAAGTTGGAATGTTTTTATTCTGGAACAAGCAGAATGTTTTCTTTACTTTGTAATTGTTATTTATCACTGAATAATTCTCAAGTGTGGCTTTGAAATTTGTCCGAGATTGAAATGTCCATGTATAAACTCTAAAGCCAAAAAAAAAAATTCTATGAATTGCTAATTTGGTTTGGGTTGTTTATAAATCTACGCCCAGCTTTCATAACCTGTGGTATGAGTGGAATTTAGTTTTTTTTTTTAAATATATCATTGATGTTCCCTCATATTGTAGATTTAAGTCATCGATTTTCTCCTGAAAGTGCATGTGGGTTTGCTTTCTTACTATGTTTTTAACTGGATTTAAAAAAAAAACAAATGTGTGTACTTCATTTCCTCGTCCGTTAAGTTTGGAAGCTTTATAGAATAATATTGTGCAAGATAGTTAACTCTTTCTAGTAACTAGTTCGATGACTTGAATAGCAGAAAATGAGTAGTTTGAATTAAATAAATTGGTAGGTCTACAATTTCCAGGAGCATTGTATTCTAAACATTTTTAAAAGCTTGTTTTAGTGGCACAAGTAAATTAAATATTTTAATTTATTTTTACGTAACGTGAGACGATGATATTAGAAGCCAAACATAGTGTACAGTGTTGAAACAATAAAAATGTGAAACCTGATAAAATTCTAGTGTCATTTATTGGGTAATCTCATCAGGCAATTCACCTAATTTAAGGCGCAAACTATTTTTAATTTTATATCATTTTCTGACACTGATAATTAGAAAATACTTGGAAACTATAGAAGGTAGCGTAATGCATTGTAACAAGCCATTGAATTAGCTTTTGCCATTGAAAAGGTCATGGAACCTTCGAGCGTGTGTAGCAATAGACTCAATAGCCTCATCTCTAGATTATGTAGCATAGGTGTTTGGTCCGTGCGAAGTAAAACGAAGAGTGGACGGGTGAAAAGAGCCTTATAATTTAGAACATAGGTTTATAACAAAAATTAAACATATATTACACAACTTTCAATTTTATAGGTAATATTGGAAGGACTTTTTTTTAAAATAAGAAAAACAAGGCTTTAGCAACAGATAAAGTATAATGTCTTTTACGTCGTGCTTTGCTATATGAGAAAGTCTATCCAATAGTAGTACAACCAAGATAACGACGAACCCTATGTTAGACTATAGAAAATTAAAAAAAAATAGTTAGCCCTGTGGTTTGTGCTCAAAGAAGCTTCTATATTTTTACGTTTTTATATTGTCTAGATATAAAAAAAAAAAAAAATAGTTATATTAGTAGGTTAGATAGAATCTTCTCTAAATAAATAGGAACCTAAATTGGCAATTTTTATGTTAATGTTAAAATATTATAGTTATGGTGTTTTCCTAAGCTTTTTAAGAACTTATAGTGAGATATTTAGCAAAGTGGCATTTAAATAGAAGGAAAAAGTGTTTGTATTGCTTATTTAATTAAAATTCGTCTATCTTGGAAATACAAACAGTTTCATTAAAAAATAACCTTGGGAATAATTTTTATGAAACTCTGAGATAAGAGGTTGATTGTGAGACACTATGACAGTGCTTATCAAGTAAGGATGGCACTTACCCAACTCCGATAGTTGCGGTGGCAACTATCATGAATCAGAGTTATCTGTTCTCCAGCTAATAGAAGATGGGGGTCTTAAGCTGACGAGAGTAAAGAGTGACGGTATGGGACGTCGCTCTAGTATAACTTACGAGTAGTACGTGAGGATGCTCACAAATCCACTTTGGTTGTGGAATTACCAACATGACGTTTGATTATGAGATGATCATAAAGTTGGAAGGTCCATCAGTAGATGGTATGGGTAACATTACCGTCAATCGAAGCTAGTACAGTGCCATCTAGTATTGAAGCCATGCGATGGCGGATCATGTTCAAACCTTATACTAAAGGTCTTGAATCAGGAACTAGCATAGTTACGCTAGTCCAAAGCATAAATTTACTGAGTTCTTACAGGTTGAAGAATCCTCTTGGACAATAATGGACTAGTGAATCCATGTCCATCGTGCTTTGAACGAGGGAAATATTGTGTCCACCTTTCTAGGTGTTATGGACCCTGGAAGGACAACCCCATGTCAAGATCCATGGATACCCGAAAAAGGGGTGAGATTAGACATTATGGCAACTTGTTGTGGGAAGTTGGTCGGTCCCAAGCACTTAAGTCACTATCTGCAGTGGTAGGATAACTTGAAGTGCAGTCCCTCTATGCCAAGTACTAATACAAAGTTGGGGTAACCTCGAATGTGTGTGACTTGTTTTGCTTATTCTTAGAAAAATTTTATATTGTGTGTTGGACAACCAGGTGAGTAGACATGGGTTGTGACAATTGTGTCAATCACCTTCCAACCCTATCTAAACCAAAACTCAGATTTGAGCATACTAAGAAGGTGGTTCCAATCATATATTGATAGTAAAGTAATAGTCAATAATAGTTGTTAGATTATGAAATCATATGGTGTTATCTCAAAGGATATTATAGAAATCATGGAAGAAGTGGTCAATTTTTTCAAAACCCTCCTCTACTCTAGGGATGATAGGGACCTTCAAGCTGAAGAGAGGTTGTTGCACCACATCCCCACCCTAGTTTCAGATGATATGAATGAAGACCTCTATGCTCCCTTTTGGGATGAGGAAATTAGGGTCGTTGTCTTCTCTATGGGTGGTCTGAAAGCTCCGGGGTCAGATGACTTTCCTCCTATTTTCTTTCAAAGGTTCTGGCACATCGTAGGTGGTGATATTTTTTCAGCCATGAGGGAAATTCAGGAGTCTAATTTAATTTTGGCTGATGTAAACTCAAAATTTTTAGTTCTTATCCCAAAGTCGGTGGGTGCTAAATATTTCTCTGATTTTAGGCCCATTAGCCTTTGTAATACACTTTTTAAAATTCTCACTAAAACTATGGTGAACAGGCTCAAAGTATACCTTCCAATAATTATTGACCATCCTCAAAGTGGATTTGTAGTAGGTAGACAAATTCTGGATGGTGTTATTGTAGTGCATGAGTTGATTCATTCTGTAGATAAAAGTAGAAGGCTAGGAACTTTCCTCAAACTTGATATGCATAAAGCATACGATCGGGTCTCGTGGAGCTTTTTGCTTAGAGTTCTAGGGAAATTTGGTTTCAAGCCTTGCTAGATTAGATTGGTCAGAGCTTGTATATCATCAGAAAAATTCTCAATCTTAGTTAATGGATCACCGGCTGGTTACTTTAGCAGTTGTAGAGGCATTCATCAAGGGGATCCTATGTCTTTGTATCTATTTATTTTATTGGCTGAGTCTTTGGGAAGAGCTCTGAAGGCAAATCCCATAGTAGTGGGAATCAAACCTACAATTTCCATTGACCCAATCTCACACCACCAATTTGTTGATGATACGTTATTATCCTTTTTAGCTTCAATCCCTCAGGCCAGAGCTATCAAAGAGATCCTCCAAGACTATGAAAGAGTGGTTGGGAAGAAAGTGAGTTTGAGGAAAAGTAAGGTGTTCTTCCTGAATACTCCTCTCGGTAGGCAAAGGAAAATTGCTGAGATCTTGGGTTGTGAGATTGACTCCCTTCCATTAGTTTATCTGGGACTACCAATGTTCAAAGGGGGGATTAAGACTTCTCTATGGGAACCAGTTGTAGAAAGAGTTCAAAGAAAATTGGTAGGATGGAAAGGGGCGCTTTTGAGCCAAGCAGGTAAAATTATGCTAGTTAAGTCTACTCTACAGAGCATACCAATGTACTTCCTTTCTCTCTTCTAGATTCCAAGAAATATTCTTCAAAAAATTGAACAAATTCAATGATCCTTTCTCTGGTCTGGTTCTGAGGAGAAGAAGAAGTTCTCACTTGTGGCATGGGATCAGGTGTGCAGTAGGAAAGAGTTGGGAGGTTTGGGCTTAAGAAGAATGAAAATATTAAACATAGCACTAATAGCTAAACAAGGTTGGAGATTGGTTCAAAAAGATAATGTTAATTGGGTTAAAATATTGGCAGCCAAATATTTAGGTAACACTGGTAATTTTCTCACAGATCCAAGTCCTGCCCTTGGCTCAGCATTCTAGCGCAACATTGTTAACAACCACTCTGATATCATAAAGGGTGGAAGATGGGTATTAGGTAATGGGTAAAGCATTGATTTTTGGAAAGACACATGGGTAGTTGATAGACCATTAGAATCATATCCTCACCTGAGTCTAGTGGAACCAATCACAAGCCAAGATTTCGAGCCAAAGGTATGTGACTTCATTGTCTTTGTTAATGATAGAAAATGCTGGAAACCATTTGTTTTTCTAGGGATTTTGTAGGAAGAAGAAATTGCATTAAAATATCTGATGGACATCCTAAAGTGGATGGTTATTCCTAACTAGGATAGGCCAGATAGATTGGTGTGGGGGGTTGAGAAGGACGATTGCTTTTTTGTTAAGTCAACCTACCTAATGTTAGATGTTCCCTTTGATCCTTGGTTTCCCATTAGTAATATCTGGTTGAAGGGTCTTACCCCCAAAGTTAATATTTTCTTTTGGTTGGTGGCTCAAGGGAAGTTCCTCACATTGGATAATTTGTAAAAAAGAGGATTGGTTATCCCAAACAGATGCTACCTGTGTGGTAGTGTTGAAGAATCACCTGTGCACCTATTGTCTGACTATCCCTTCTCTCAGTCTATCTTCTCCCAGTTCCTGAGGACCATTAGTGTGGTTTGGGTTTTCCCAAAGTTGTTGTCTGACTTGATCATTCAATGGAGGTCTCCCTTTTCGTCTTTGCATATTTGGGTTTTTTGGTCCTTTGGTTTACCTCATGTTTGGTGGTATATTTGGAAGGAGAGGAATTCTAGAGCCTTTAAAAATATCTCCCATTCGACTGAGTTCATGGTACTTCATGCTATTGCTGCCATTGTTGAGAATGTGGATGCAATTTCTTTAGATAAGGTCACTTCCGTTGGGGAGTTGGCGGTGGAGTCGACTCTTGGATTTAGAGATTATTCTCCCAAACATTGCCCTAAAGCTCCTGCTAGACATACTACTATTTGGGAACCTCCTCCTCCTAGTTGGTTGAAGCTAAATTTCGATGGAGCTTCTAAAGGGAATCCAAGACCAGCCGATGTAGGAGGATTGGTTAGAGACTCTGATGGGAGGATTTTGTTGGCTTTCACTAAAAATTTAGATCGTCAGACCAGTCATTTTGTGGAGGCATGAGCTCTCTTTCAAGGGGTTTGTCAACTAGAAATTTTGAATGGTAGGAAGGTAATTATTGAAGGGGATTCCCTCAATATCATTAATATGCTCAAAGGTGTTCAAGTCCCTTCTTGGACGATCACAAACAAACTTGCTGAAACCCAAAGATAAATTTTAACCCTCGAAGCGATTGAGATTAAGCATGTTTATAGGGAGGGAAATAGATCGATAGATTTTTTAGCAAACTTGGGACTTTTGCAGGAAAGATGCACAATTTGGTAGGAGGATTTCCTATATGGATTAAATCAAATAGATAATGAAATCTTGAGGAGATAATTTGTGTTTTCAAATGGCTCTGATCTACGATAGTAGGGATCCCCTGGGAAAATTTGTTGTTTGTCCTACTCGACTATTATGTAGCTTTGTTGTTTGTCTATTTTGTGGATCCTTCTTGGTTTGCTATGTTGATATCTTTATTCATTATTTCCAGCTGGAGGGTATTCTAATAGTGTAGTTTGAATAGTTGATGAAAATTAGGTATAGTAACAACTAGTGGTAGTTGTTAGAATAGATAGTTTTCAAGTGGTAGTATGTCAGTGCAAAAACACCTTGTGTGACCATCAAAACATTCAAAGTTTAGAAAACACCTTGTCTAGCCATTAAAACACTTAGTTGGTAATGCTTGACTTAAAAAAGCTAGGTTCCAAAAAACATCATTTTGTGGTATAACCCATTGCAATTTTATTTTTGAGTTGATCATTTTGGTATATAGCACCCATAATATTTTTTTGAAACCCATATATCATCAATTTGTGATATAGCCTATTTCAATCATCTTTTTGGATTGATCATTTTGGCATATATCATCCATAAGTGGTTTTAGGATTTTTAGGATACCAAAAAATAGCTAGATCTAACATAGAACCCTATATGGAGGAGCAAGTTAATCAAGTGACTCAAATGAGTAACATATTAAATTGAGTAACTACACAAATAAATAAATTAAATGACAATGTGAATTATTTACCACAATAGTAGAAAATGATGGATTAGTCATTCCAAAGTAGACTGAATGATATTAAGGGTTTCTTGGAAGGCACAAATCATATATATAACTAGCTAGGTAACAGGAATTTAAAATGTAAGACAAGAAATTCATAAGTAAGAGCACACAATATATTTACCAATAATAACACAGAAGATACCCAAATTAGATTTCCTAAAATCTAATGGATAACACCACAACGGTTGGTTATGTCAAGCAATAGTATTTTACTCTTCATGAAGTTTTCCAAGGCCTATGACTCACTCTAATATCCTTCAACTTTGACTGTAATGCTCTTCAATGGTATTAGTGGGAAATAATATGCATCTAGACATCTCTTGGGAAGAATTTGAAAACCATTTGTTCACCTGATTTAGACCCAATGAATATGAATATTTCATAGAAGCCCTCACAAAACCGAAAAAAACCACAATAGTTTGAGAAATTGACAAATCATCCTAAAGGCTTAAGTGATAATTTTTTTAAAATTTACTTCATTAGTGGTCTCAGGTAAGATATTTAAGTTGAGGTATAGATGTTCAAACCAAACACCATGATACAAGTAGTATGGTTAACCATATTGAAGAACATGAACTTATACTGAGAGGGGGGGTGAACAGTATAAGACTTAACCATTTAATAATTTTAATTTTAGATAGCAGTGGCATCAACATAATATTAAACAAGACAAAAAACATCACACATAGAAGACCCATTTTAACGTGGTTCACCCAAGGTGGGCTACTCCACGGATAAAACTTTCCTCTAAAATTTATATCAAAAATTCCTCTGGGAATCCTTCCCGATTACAATGTTTATGAGCCTCGGCTCAAAGGAGATACCTTCCCCTAATTCTGCTTTGCTGGTGATCCTCTAGAAGACCTCTATCTCCTCTGCCCTTAGCAAGTGGAACTCTATCCACAGAAGACACCTGTCTTCCCTGCTCCGGCTGGAGATCTCTGTCCTCAACTCTGTCACTTGCAAAGCTGGTCCTATTATCTGCACCAAACACAGTCCTTCGGTCTAGCACAATTGTCCTCTTCCTCTGTTATTTTCTGCACTTGGTCGAAAGCAACTTTTCACTGTCTGCACAACTACAGCAGCATAGTCTTCTCAAAATACAGTAGCACTATCTTTGCAACTTTTGTGCAAACATAGTAGGAACAACTTCGTAAACACAGTAGCACATCCTCGCAAAATACAACAGCACTTCGGCTATCGAACTCCTCACTTCTGCGCACTGTCTCCGAATGTCACAATACCAACAACTTTTGCTCCTTTGCACATCCACCGTAGCATAGTCTTCGCATACTCTACTTTCTTTACACAGCCTATGTAAATACTATAGCACTCGATCGCACAGCAACTTATGCGCCTATGTGCAACCACAACAACACCCTCTTCGCATAGTCTGCTTCTCCTCGATCGAACTTCTTCCCACACTCTGCTTCTATGAAAATCGCACTTCGAACGCACACTTCGATCGATTCGATACGACTGCTCTTTGCGCATAGCAGACTTCTCTTGCGCAAACTCGACACTCACATTCGATGCTTGAAACTCGAAAATAGTCCTCCTTTTATAGCAATAATTCATGATTAAATTCTTGATCTTAGTCGGTTGTATATCCCTAAAACAATCGTCGACTGCACAACCCCACACTTCGTCGGCTCAAGGTTAACTCCGTCGGCTTCAACCGCCTCTGTTGTTCTGTAGCTTTTCTAGCGTGAAACTTCAACATGTCACGATATCGCTACGCCTTTGCCTGTCGTACACCTTGTATTACTTGCTGTCGTGAAATCGTGACACTACTGCTCGTCGTGCGCCTTCTTTGGTTTGTTGTCATGAAATCGCGACACTACAGCCTGTCGTACACTTTCACTAGCTTGTTGTCACGAAATCGTGACACTGCAGTCTGCCTTACACCTTGCTTTAGCCTGTTGTCATGAAATCGTGACACTCCCTGACTTTACTAACGTCATCATGTCTTCTGTCGTGAAATCATGACGCTTTAGTCTGCAAGGCCTTCTTCTCTGCTCTTGTCATGAAATCGTGACACATTTGCTTTTGCTGATGTCATCAGCAACTCTATCGTGAAATCGTGACATCATCTCCAACTGCAAGCTGCTATCTCAACCTGTCACGAAATCGTGACGCTTCTGGCTTCCGTACGCTTTCTTCACTGCCTATCATGAAATCGTGACAGCTTACACTACGGACTCTTTCTTCTGCACCATGTCGCGAAATCGTGACATTTTTTCGTCCGTACAGTCTCCTTTGCAGAATGTCGTGAAATCGTGACACTTTTCTTTCTCTGCCTTCCTGCACCGTCCGAGTCGCGAAAATGCGACATGTCACGAAATCGTGACAGTTTTGCCTGCTTTGCCTCTGCCTTCCAGCATGTCACGAAATCGTGACAGATTTGCCCAAACTTTCTCTCTCCTAAAACATGTCACGAAATCGCGACAGTTTGCCAACTTTGCTTCGCCTTCAGGCATGTCATGAAATCGCGACAGTTTGCCGAACTTTCTCTCTCCTGAAACATGTCGCGAAATCATGACGTTTTCCGACTTTGCCTCTGCCTTCCAGCATGTCACGAAATCACGATAGTTTTGCCAGTGCTTTCTCTCTCCTAAAACATGTCGTGAAATCATGACAGTTTTTCCAGCCGCCTGCATACTTTTTCTAACTTATCTTTTTCTTGATCTTTTGCAACTGGGCTACCCTGATCTTCTTGGAAACTCACTTTCCATCTGAAACTTTCACCAATACACATTCTTTGACATCAAACCATATTGCTTCAAGACCTTCTTGACATCAATGACAACATCTACACTTAGAGCAAGTGCAATGTACCCAAAGTACCCAAAATTGCCAACAATCTCCCCCTTTGTCATTGATGGCAACCCTTAACTTAAAAACATATCTCAAGAGCCAAAACTGAACCAACTGAGAATCTGCAATGAAGTTTTTGCTCCCCCTGACTTGAAGCTCTCTTCTTTACTCATATCTCTCCCCCTTACTCAAATCTCTCCCCCTTTGTCATCAATGGCAAAGGGTCACCTTTGGGGCTTGGGACTAAGAATGAGTCTCTTAGCTTAGTCCCTCCCCCACCTCCTGATGAGGTGATTAATCTTGAGGTGAGAGTACAACTCCCAATTTCTCCCTTAGATACTCAAACGTATCTCTTGGAAGGGGTTTGGTGAAGATATCTGCAATCTGCTCTTTAGTGGGTACATACTCTAGCTTGACCTGCTTCTCTTGCACTTTCTCCCTTAGAAAATGATATTTGATAGAAATGTGCTTCATCCTTGAGTGCATTACCGGATTTTTAGAAATACTTATGGCACTTGAATTATCACAAAGAATAGGGATAGGTTGTTCATGCTTGACTTTGAAATCCTCCAAGGTTGTTTTCATCCATAAAACCTGAGTGCACCCAGCCACTGCTGCTATGTATTCAGCTTCTGCTGTAGATAAGGAAATAGAAGGTTGTTTCTTACTCAGCCAAGAAACCAGACTCTTTCCTAGAAAGAATGCTCCACCACTAGTGCTTTTTCTATCATCAATACTGCCTGCCCAATCTACATCTGTATAGGTTGTGAGGGTGAAATCATCGCCTTTGGGATACCAAAGCCCAAAATCCATAGTGCCCTTCAAATATCTGAATATCCTCTTGACTGCTATAACATGAGATTCTTTTGGAGCTACCTGAAATCTTGCTACTAATCCAACGGCCTGCATGATATCCGATCTGGTAGCTATACTGTATAGTAAACTGCCAATCATAGATCTGTACAATTTCTGATCTGTCACTGGAGATTCATCATCCTTACTCAGATTGCACCCTGTAATCATTGGAGTACATACGGGTTTGTTGTCCATCATCCCAAATTTTTTTAACATCTCTTTGATATACTTTTCCTGAGAGAGAAATATACCATCTTTTGATTGCGCAATCTATAGTCCTAAAAAGAATGACAGTTCTCCAATCATAGACATCTCGAATTCCTTTTGCATGGTGTTAGCAAAATATTTGCACATCTGAGTATTATTTCCCTCGAAAATAATGTCATCGACATAGACCACTATGATAATCATGTCATCACCTTTATTCTTAATGTACAAGTTGCTATCTGCCACGCCTTTCCTGAATCCTTGTTCATAAAGATACCCGTCAAGTCTTGAGTACCAAGCCCTGGGTGCTTGCTTTAACCCGTACAGTGCCTTTTTCAGTTTACACACATAGTCTGGCTGTTCTGAGAGAGTCACACCTTCTGGCTATTCTATGTAGACTTCTTCATCCAACACCCCATTTAGAAATGCAGACTTTACATCCATTTGAAATACTTTGAAGGATTTGAAACTAGACAGGGCCAAAAACATTCTGATCGCTTCAAGACGAGCAACAGGCACAAACGTCTCTTTGAAATCAACACCTTCTACTTGAGCATATCCTTTACATACTAACCTAGCTTTGTTTCTGACAATTTTTCCATTCTCGTTGAGTTTATTTTTGAAAATCCATTTTGTGCCAATGACATTTTTGTCCTTAGGTCTTGGAACCAAATCCCAGGTTTTACTTTTCTCTATTTGATTGAGCTCTTCATCCATTGCGTTTACCCAAAACTCATCTGTACAAGCTTCACTAAAATGTTTTGGCTCAATCTGAGATAACAATGAAACATTCGTAGACTCATGTGAAGAAATGACTCTTCTTCTTGTTTTCCTGTTATTTGGATCACCAATGATCAAGTCTTTGGGATGATGTTTCTGAACATACCGTGAAGGAGTTTTGGGAAGCAGTTGTTGTCTTTCTTCTTCTTCATCTGAAACCTCTCTGAATTCTTCTTGACAAAATTCATCACTGGTTCCCTGGACCGGTTCTCTTATTCCTGCCTGTTCATCTATTGTTACATTTATGCTCTCTACAATTGTATGAGTCCTTTTGTTGAAGCATCTGTAGGCTTTGCTTTTGCTGGAATATCCAAGAAAAATTCCCTCATCACACCTAGGATCAAACTTACCCAGATTCTGATCTTCCCTTCTGATGAAGCATTTACTCCCGAACACTTTGAAGTGTTTTACTGTAGCTGGTCTTCCTTTCCACAACTCATATGGAGTTTTATGATGATTGACTCTGAGTTGAGCCCTGGTGATGATGTAGACTGCTGTATTTACTGCTTCTCTCCAGAAACCATCTGAAAGTTTTGACTCATTTAGCATTGCTCTAGCCATATTTTCAACGGTTCTGTTTTTCCTTTCGACTACTCCATTTTGCTGAGGAGTTCTTGCTGCTGAGTATTCTCTTTTAATTTCATGTTGCTCACAGTATTCCACAAATTCATTAGACGTGAACTCTCCTCCTCTATCTGATCTTAAGCATTTTATTCTCTTGTCAGTCTCATTTTCAATAATCTCTTTAAAAACTTTAAATTTTTCAAAAGCTTCAGATTTTTCTTTGAGAAAAGTAACCCAAGTCATTCTTGAGTAATCATCTATAAACAACATGAAGTAGCTATCTCCCTGAATGCTCTGAGTTCTAGTGGGGCCACACAAATCAGTATGAATAAGATCCAAGGGTTTGGAAGATGTATACCCTTTCGATTTGAAACTGGTTCTAGTCTGTTTACCATGTTGACAAGGACCGCAAATGATGTTTTGGGGCCTTTTTATTTTGGGCAAGTCTCTAACTGCTTCCTTGTTACTAATACTGACCAGATTATCAAAACTCAAATGTCCCAATCTTTTATGCCACAACCAACTCTCATCTTCTTGAGTTAGAAAGCATTTTTCTCTTTTTATCTCACTCAACATGTAAAGATTGTTTGGAGTCCTTGTAGCCCTAGCAATAAGTTTTCCATTTAATTCTTTACTTATCTCACATCTATCTGAAAAGAAAGATACTATGTGCCCTTGATCACAAAGTTGACTCACACTAAGCAGATTATGTCTTAGCCCTTCTACATAAAGCACATTTTCTGTTTTGGATTTCCCATCCAAACTAAGAGTCCCTTTACCACAGATCTTTGCGGACCTGTTATCTCCAAAACTGACTGTTCCTCTGTTTGTTTCTTTTAAAGACAATTTTTTTTCTTTTTCACCAGTCATATGTTTTGAATAGCCACTATCAAGATACCATTTTTCTACTTTGTCTTGAGCATGAAAAGCAGTTTGAACTATCATTGACTTAGATTTTATCTCATTCCTCCTTTTTGAGAACTCAAGACTAAATCTATCCAAACTGCACATCCTTGCTATATGCCCAAAATTCTTGCATTTGTAACACATGACATTGTTATTCATAAGAGGTGCAAATGAGTTAACATTTTCCTTACGATGACTATTCAGAGATTTATTGCAATGCATAGCTATGTGACCAAATTTCTTACAGGAAAAGCAATATCCATGGAAGGTATTATGTAACCTGTTTTGATGCCTTGGATGATTGTTCTTCTTGCGATCAACTGGAATCCACTGCTCTTCAGGGTGAAGATTGTTCTTGCTCGAAGACCCTGTTTCATGGATGGTGATGCCATTCTTCTTTTCACACGGAATATTCTGTCTGAGAGACAACTGTTCCAACTTCACTCTAAGAGACATAATCTCTTCTTCTAGTTTCTCACAATCAGCTACCTTTCCTTTTAGAACCTCTGTTAGAACTTGTTCAATCTTCTTCCCTTCTTCAGCTAGAATTTTGAAATCTATAACACTTTGAGCCAATTATGATCTTGCTATCTCTTTTTCTTGGCAATGCTGCTTGAGGACAAAATTCTCTTCCCTGAGTTTCTCAAGCTTTCTCAAGGCCAAGAAGAATTCACTCTTGAGATCGAATTCAACCTTTTCATTTCTTTCTGAATTTATATGTTCCACAGTTAGATCCTTCTCCAAGCTGTTAGACTCTTTCTGGAGAGACCTGCTCTGATACCAATTGAAGAACATGAACTTATACTGAGAGGGGGGGTGAACAGTATAAGACTTAACCATTTAATAATTTTAATTTCAGATAGCAGTGGCATCAACATAATATTAAACAAGACAGAAAACATCACACATAGAAGACCCATTTTAACGTGGTTCACCCAAGGTGGGCTACTCCACGGATAAAACTTTCCTCTAAAATTTATATCAAAAATTCCTCTGGGAATCCTTCCCGATTACAATGTTTATGAGCCTCGGCTCAAAGGAGATACCTTCCCCTAATTCTGCTTTGTTGGTGATCCTCTAGAAGACCTCTATCTCCTCCTGCCCTTAGCAAGTGGAACTCTATCCACAGAAGACACCTGTCTTCCCTACTCTGGTCGGAGATCTCTGTCCTCAACTCTGTCACTGCAAAGCTGGTCCTCTTATCTGCACCAAACATAGTCCTTCGGTCTGGCACAATTGTCCTCTTCCTCTGTTCTTTTTTGCACTTGGTCGAAAGCAACTTTTCACTATCTACGCAACTACAGCAGCATAGTCTTCTCAAAATACAGTAGCACTATCTTTGCAACTTCTACGTAAACATAGTAGCACAGTCCTCGCAAAATACAGCAGCACTTCGGCTATCGAACTCCTCACTTCTGTGCACTGTCTTCGAATGTCATAATACCAACAAATTCTGCTCCTTTGCACATCCACCGTAGCATAGTCTTCGCATACTCTGCTTTCTTTACACAGCCTGTGTAAATACTACAGCACTCGATCGCACAACAACTTATGCGCCTATGTGCAACCACAATAGCACCCTCTTCGCATAGTCTACTTCTCCTCGATCGAACTTCTTCCCACACTCTACTTCTACAAAAATTGCACTTTGAACGCACACTTCGATCGATTCGATACGACTGCTCTTTGCGCATAGCAGACTTCTCTTGCACAAACTCGACACTCACATTCGATGCTTGAAACTCGAAAATAGTCCTCCTTTTATAGCAATAATTCATGATTAAATTCTTGATCTTAGTCGGCTGTATATCCCTAAAACAATCGTCGACTGCACAACCCCACACTTCGTCGGCTCAAGGTTAACTCCGTCGGCTTCAACCGCCTCTACTGTTCTGTAGCTTTTCTAGCGTGAAACTTCAACATGTTGCGATATCGCTATGCCTTTGCCTACCATACACCTTGTATTACTTGCTATCGTGAAATCGTGACACTACTGCCTATCGTGCGCCTTCTTTGGTCTGTTGTCATGAAATCGCGACACTACAGCCTGTCGTACACTTTCACTAGCTTGTTGTCATGAAATCGTGACACTGCAGTCTGCCTTACACCTTGCTTTAGCCTGTTGTCACGAAATCGTGACACTCCCTGACTTTGCTGACGTCATCATGTCTTCTATCGGCCCTTCCTGCCACATCATCATTCTTGTCGCGAAATCACGACGCTTTAGTCTGCAAGGCCTTCTTCTCTGCTCTTGTCATGAAATCGTGACACATTTGCTTTTGCTGACGTCATCAGCAACTCTGTCATGAAATCATGACATCATCTCCAACTGCAAGCTGCTATCTCAACTTGTCACGAAATCGTGACGCTTCTGGCTTCCGTACGCTTTCTTCACTGCCTGTCGTGAAATCGTGACAGCTTACACTGCGGACTCTTTCTTCTGCACCATGTCACGAAATCGTGACATTTTTCCGTCCGTACAGTCTCCTTTGCAGAATGTCACGAAATCGTGACACTTTTCTTTCTCTGCCTTCCTGCACCGTCCGAGTCGCGAAAATGCGACATGTCGCGAAATCGTGACAGTTTTGCCTGCTTTGCCTCTGCCTTCCAGCATGTCACGAAATCGCGACAGATTTGCCCGAACTTTCTCTCTCCTAAAACATGTTGCGAAATCGCACTTTTCACTCTCGCCCACATGTCCAAACGGACGATTTCCAACTTTCTCTCTCCTAAAACATGTCGCGAAATCGTGACAGTTTTTCCAGCTTTGCCTCTGCCTTCCGACATGTCGCGAAATCGTGACAGTTTTGCCAACGCTTTCTCTCTCCTAAAACATGTCACGAAATCACGACAGTTTTTCCAGCCACCTGCATACTTTTTCTAACTTATCTTTTTCTTGATCTTTTGCAACTAGGCTACCCTGATCTTCTTGGAAACTCACTGTCCATCTAAAACTTTCACCAATACACATTCTTTGACATCAAACCATATTGCTTCAAGACCTTCTTGACATCAATGACAACATCTACACTTAGAGCAAGTGCAATGTACCCAAAGTACCCAAAATTGCCAACACATATTAGTAGAAAATAAATTGGCTACTCAAAGGTGCATATCCAAATTTCCACAAGCTTAACCCCCACCTTAATATTGGTCAATAGTGAACCCCACTACTAAATCATCCATACTCAAACATCTAATTCAAGAAGAAATGGAGCCTTGTGTTATAACTATGATGAAAAATATTCCCCTGGGCATAAGTGCATACAACAAAAATTGTATTTGCTCGACGTGGGAGGATCCTCAAATGGTGATTCCCAAGAAGAAGAGGAGGAGCATTAGGAATAAAAGCAATATGAAGAACCCAAAGTTCCAGAGGAACCACAACAAAAAAATTTAGTACATGCTCTAGCAAGAATATCTACCCTAAACCACAAAGGTGGTGGGACATTTCCAGGTCCAACAAATCATAGGACTCATTGATTCTGAAAGTACATGCAATTTCATTTATCCTTGAGTGGACAAACGAGCAAATTGTTATAGAAATTAATGCTTTTATTTTGAGGTCATGATAGCCAATGGGGGAACTTTTACCCTTCAATGTGCAGATGGAAGAATACAATCTTAGGTCTGATATGTAAAAATGCTTATAGAAATTAATTGTTATAGAAATTAATGCTTTTATTTTGAGGTCATGAAATGTAAAAATGTCAATGTGCAGATGGAAGAATACAATCTTAGGTCTGATATGTTTACCCTTCCTTTAGGAGGATGTGATGTTTTGTTGGGAATGAAATGGCTTCAAACTTTAGGTCCAATAACTTGGGATTTTTTTTGAACTATTAACGTAATTCACCTAATAGGGAACATAATATACTCTCTGATGAATGATCGTAGGGGCTATTAAGCTTATCTCTTCTCACCAAATGGAAAAACTATTGAAGAAATCATTGCCTAGAGTGGTTACACAATTGTTTGTAATACAAGCCTAAATTACTAATAATATGGTCCAACCATTAGGTGTACAACTCATTCTAGATAAACATGCATCCATGTTAAGAACCTACTATTAAAAATAAACACACTCATACAAATATAGAAAATAATCATATATGCTCACAACACATTATGGAAGCACATTATGGCAGCCATCGCATTCAACCATAAAATTTTGGATGTCCTTTTTCATTCCCCTCCAAAAAAAGTACGTTTGGTCTGGGTATATGTTTTGAGAAAACCTGAATGACCAGTTGTGGGAGAAGCATGCATTTCTTGAAGGAGGAGGTACTTGATTGAAGACTAATATGGTATAACCAAATGGTCAATATTGACAATCCCAAGCATCGCCATGGTGGAAATGAGGATCCTCTTGGAGAGTGTAGATGAGAATTTGCAATGAGGAATCCTTGGCTAGATCCTCACAAAGTTGATGAATCCATTACAGAAGGGGAGTGGAAATAGCATGTAACATGGCTTGATCTTCATGGATATGAGACAATGTATAGAACATCACATTATCTTTACCTATCTTATAAGAGATGTCATAGTCATACCCCAACAATTTGGAAACCCATTTTTGTTGTTTTGAAGTAGCCACCCTTTTTTCTAAAAAATATTTGACTTCGATGATTAGTTTTAATGAAAAAATATTGGCCAATGAGATATGGACGCAAATGGGTGACCACATGTAAAATGGCAAGCACTTCCTTCTCATAAGTAGATTTGCCCAAATTTCAAGGGGAGAGTGCTTTGCTAGTGAAGGCCAATGGTCAACCCTCCTGCATTAAAAATGCCCCAATGCCCATGCCAGATGCATCACTCTTAATGAAAAAGGGTTTAGCAAAATCTGGCATTGCAAAAATAGGGGTGGTGGTCATATCACACTTCAAATCAATAAAATACTTCTCAGCCAATTCAGTCCACACAAGAATTTTTCCTCAACATGGTTGTCATGGGAGATGTTATCTTGCCATAATTTTTCACATATTTCTTGTAATATCTTGTAAGACCCAAGAATCCATGAAGTCCCTTTAGTGTATGAGGTTTAGGCCAATATTGAAATGCTTGGATTTTTTTAGGATTAATATGAACTCCCTCCTTAGTGACTATGTACCCCAAATATTCAACCTTCTATTGGCCAAATGAATATTTTGATTGCTTGGCATAAAGTTGATGGTCAGACAACAATTTGAAGGTTTCATCTAAATGGTAGAGATGACCCTCCCATGTGCATAAACCAATATGTCATCAAAAAAGATAAATGAATTTGTAAATATGAGGATGAAAAATAGGATTCATAAAACTCTAAAAGGTGGAAGGTGCATTGGTCAAACCAAAAGGTATAACCAAAAACTCATAATGTTGTTCATGAGTTTGAAAATTTGTTTTGAGAATCTTCATTCTTAATGCGAATTTAGTGATAACCCAACGAAAAATCCAATTTGAAAAAATAATAAGGCCCATGCAACTCATCAAGTAGGTCATCAATGATAGGAGTAGGGAGCTTATCCTTAGTAGTGATTTTGTTAATATCACGGTAATCTACACACAAGATCCAAGTGCCATCCTTCTTTATTACTAGCAACACTAGTGAAGAATAGGGACTAACACTAGAACAGATAACTCCAGAAGCTCGAAGTTCCTACATAATTTTCTCAATTTTTATTTTTTGATGAACATTATGAGGTAGACTGCCAGGAAAATATTGTATTGCATGATCATGTGAGCATTGATGAGGAATACCCTTAGGTTCCTCAAATACATGAGCATACATGTTTAATATGCCTTGTAATTTTTGTGGGTGATTAGACTCCCATTGTTTGGGGGTGATGATAGTTAAAAGTTGAGCTACCACACCATGGAAAGATTTCTTTAATAATTTCTCCATTTTATGAGAAGAAATAAACTGAATTGCTCCCAACTTTATGCCATGGAAAGTATATTCTTGCCCATATTGACTAAATTTTATCCACTATTTTGTAAATTTCCATAATATTGGTCCTAACATCCTCAATTAACATTATAGCATTTACCTTTGCATGGTAGAGTGGCACCATTAGCAATCATGACTTGGAATAAATTGCATGTGGTGATGTAATAGTTTCCTTGTTTGGCTACATGTTGATCAATAAAATTATGTGTACTATCAAATTCAATCAAAATGATGACCCTTTATCCCTTGAAGTGACCAATCACCTTCATGGTCTGGGGAGTTAATACTCTTGATAGCACATGTATAGAGATTTTTGGTTGGGTTTCCTCTTGATCAATCATCTATTTTTTGTTATATTTCTTGAGGATCCTCCTCATCATCAGAAGATTTTGTAGTGGGAACTTCATCCATATTGAGCAAGTAAAATTTTTGTTGCACACACAGTGCCCTATGGAGTATTTTTTATCACAATTGTAACATAACCCTTTTGCCTTTCTATTCTCCATCTCCTCATGACTCAATATTTTTATAGGTGGATATTTAGTAGTAGGACTTGGTATTGGCCTGGTCAAAAAATATTGGTTAGATGGAGAAAATAAAGAAGTTCGACCGAGAGTCTTGAATTTATATTTTGTAAATTTGGCCAAATGTATGGCCTATGGTAGGGATATAGCTTGCAGCAACTTAACCTCAACCTTGATATCATCCTTTCGTCCACTCACAAAATGACTTTGGAAATAATCGACACTTCAACTAGTGGTTCGATTGGCAAGTTTTTCAAATTGAACTTGGTATTCTTGAATGGTCGACATTTGTATGATTTTGAAAAGGGCTCTAGTAAAATATTCAAACTTACTAGGGCCAAAGCGAGTGAGTAGGCATTGTCCAAATTTGGACCAGGAAAGTTCAAGTGCAACCTTTCTAAGCCATAAAAACCAATGGAGTGCATGTGATTCAAAATTAAAATAAGAAATGGTCAACCATAGGAAAATATCAACATTATGAAGAGTGAAATATTGTTCTGCCTTACAAATCCACCCCCCAGGATTTTTTCCATCAGATTTGGGAAATTCTAATTTGGGTAGTCAATTCCATTGTGAGTTGGTATAATGTGTTGGTGGTTTCTTGTATCAATTTCTTCTTGGGCATGTTGATCTACAAAACCAACAATGACTCAACTATCCAATTCAACCTTCATTTCATTTTGTGCAAGGGAGATGCCACTCATAGTTTCTTGGATATATTGGAGTTGTGACTATATCACCTATAGGTTTTTGTTAAGTGAATCCCATAGTTTGATGCCCATAGCATCCACTTTGGATTGAATATCCCTGTCTAATTCTTGTTGTCGAGTACCCCCAACCATAATTGAAGGTTTGTATCTCTTTTTGTGGAACTTACTAAAAATAGAAAGGTGGTTTTAGGAGTTACTATTTTATTAAGGGTCTAAAAAATGGTTTGGGTGTTGTATATCAAAATGATCAGCTCAAAAAGACAATCACAATGAGCTATTTACCACAACACTAATTTTGGGCACCCCAAACTTTTTTTATAATGTAATTTTGACAATTCTACTAGTGTGGTCGATTTTTTCTGTAGAGGTTTGGTTCAAAAATTGAGTTTTGTGTCGAACACCCTTTTGTAACAAATTTTACTTTTGACTAATTCTTGAAACTATTTTATCCATTGTCCAATTTTGACTCTGTCACAAATATTCCCTATCTATTTTTGTTCTACTATCACAGATAACTGTTTTGACTATCCAGGTAATTATTACGAATGTCATAGGTAACAGTTATGACACTAATATCCTAATAATCCTATAATGACTATTATTGATGGAATTATCTAACTGTAACTGACTCTAACCCCCCTATTGCCCCTGTTTTAGACTCTAAAGTTTTATGTCTACCTATTATACTCTTCTATGATTTTGTATTATCTATTTTGCATGCATGAACTCTGGAATAGGGATGTCTTCTTTGTATGCTCAACTTTTTTGAAGGATATGGTAACAAGTTCAAATTTTTGGTTGTAGGTTAAGCAAAACAAAATAATTTGGATGAACAGACTTGTTTATAGGTTTAAATAGAATCAGATTACACTAGACAAAGGTGCATGTAATACCCATAGGCCCTCGGTTATACCACAATGACGAAAAATAGTGCTTGGACCAATATTTTAGGCCACTACCCAAGGAGTATTTCATGCTTACCTTTGAGCACACTATTTGCCTCTCTAACTAGTACAAGAGGGTAATATTCTCAAATTTTGTGCCTAGTGGACTATGGATACTACAAGATCTAAAAGCTTCCTCGGGATAAAATTTTGTTTAATCCTAGATGGTCTCTCAGTATACCCGAGGATACGTGGGAGTTCAATTCTATGTGCAAGTGTTTTATGATTCTTGGGTATTGGAGCTTGATTGCCTCTCACTTCACTAGATGATTTATGGGCTATCTAGCTTAGCAAATAATAATAGCTCATTTTTAAAACCCCCAAAATAGGGTTTCTAACCTACTCAACTAATATGGATGAAAAGACTATTTTTTTTGTTGTTTTTTTAATAAGAAAAACCTAACAAAAAAATAAAACACAAAAATCTTATACCTAACAATTGAAATGGAAAAAACTATCACAATAACAATAGAACATGGCCCTAGAAAGTGCTCTAATACCATTTTTTAGGAACCTACTCTTAAAAATAAACATACACACACAAATACAAAAAATAATCATATATGCTCACAACACATTATGGAAATAAAATGCACACTATGGAAATAAATTGCAAAAAAGGAACAATATCACAATAGCACTGAATCACAAGCCTCTTTGAGGGGAAACCTCCTTCAATACTTCATTCAATTATAAAAAAAGATACATACAATACTACCCCTCACAGTTTTAAGGAATTCTTCTAGCACCTAACTCCCAAGGTTGGCTTACATGCAAAATGCCACCCGGACTAGAATCTCCTACCTACAATCAATTACATTCTTGAAAAATAGTTACATAGAAGGGTACCATTTGGATAGATGCTTCTTAATACAAAACTATAACAAAATATTACAAAATATTAACATGGGTGTTACCCATGTTCCACAAGGACTATTACATAAATGTGTTAGGATGGGGTCTTAAAAATCGGTATTTTCTAAAATAAAGGGTCTTCCACCAAGGTGCACTCATGGTCATTTAATCCAACTAATACTAGGCAATGTACCACCTAAAATTTTCCCTTAGAGATACCGATATGTACAAAAGTATGTGATTGAGAAAATGGTGTAGGAGTTACTAGTAGTAGGGGATATAAGGCCAAGTGTTAGTCCCTATCATTCTCCATTTTGTTGGTTCATAAGAAAGATGGATCTTGGTGATTTTGCATGGATTTTCGTGAACTCAATAAGATTATCAAGGATAAATTTTCTACTCATGTTATTGATGAGCTCCATGGTGCTAAATTTTTCTCCAAATTAAATTTGCACTTAAAGTATCATCAATAGTAAAGAAGGACGAAAACATTCCTAAAATGGCATTTTAGACTCACAAAGGTCATTATGAATTATTTTTCATTCCTTTTGGTCTTACTAATGCACCTTCTACCTTCTAGAGTCTTTTAAATGCTATATTTTATCCCTTTCTATGCAAAATTATATTGGTCTTCTTTAATGACATCCTCATTTATAGTTGCACTTGGGAGAAATATTTACAACATTTGAAACAAATCTTACAACTCCTAACAAAACATAAATTGTATGCTAAGCATTACAAATGTTCCCATGGAATGTGGGAAGTGGAGTACTTGGGCCACATAGTTTCAAGGGAAGGGGTAAAGGTGGACCCAAAAAAGCATGGCTATCCAAGAGTGGCTAAAACACCACACTTTTGAAAGTTTTTGGGCTTTCCTGGATCTCATCAATTCCTATCAAAAATTTGTTTAAAATTATGGGAATATGGTATTTCCTATAATAGTTAAGTTGAGATACAACTCATTTGTATGGATAGAATTGATGGAACAAGTCTTACTAAACCTTAAATAAGTCATATTAACTACACTTGTATTGGTGACACCTGACTTATCCAAAACTTTTATGATTGAAAGTGATGCTTTGGGTAGTGGAATTGGTGCAGTTTTGATTCAGGAGGGATGACCGTTAGCTTTTATGAGTAAGGCATTATTAGAAAAAATATTAGGTAAATCAACCTATGAGAAGGAAATGATGGTAATATTACATATTATAAATCACCAATGACCCCACCTTATTGGGCAATATTTTTCAACTAAATAGATCATCATAGTTTGAAATAACTTTTAGAGAAAGATGTCTCCACACTCAAACAATAGAGGTTACTCTCCAAATTACTCGGGTATGATTAGAAAATAAATTATAATAAGGGCAAGGAGAATATAGTGGTTGATGCCCTTTATTTCCAATATAATGACCAAAGCATGTTGTGTGCTATGTCAACTCCACTTTCTTAATGGGTCTATTAGCTCCAAGAAGAGATAGCTAAAGACTTCACCTTGCAATCCCTAATTCAACAAATCCAAAATGGTCCCAGATCTTAGACAGGATATTCATGGTATGGGCAACAATTGAGAGACCAAGATCACCTTGTTATTTAGGAGAAGTCACCATTCTATGAATTAATATTGCAAGAATTGCATGCATCCTCAATTGTAGGTCATTTTGGTTTCATTAAAATTTATGAGAGGACAAAATGCACCTTATTTTAGGTAGGAATAAAAAAGGCTATCTAGAATTTTGTGAGAGAATGTGACACTTGTCAATGGATTAAAGGAGATATTGTATTCACTCTAGGTGACTCCAATGAATGTTTGGATAGATATCTCCATGGATTTTATTTAAGTGCTTCCAAATTTTGGTAATAAAATATTCATTCTTATGGTGGTGGATTGTATATTGAAGTATGCTCATTTATGTTCTCTAACCCATCCCTACAAAGCCTCCATAGTTGTCCAAATATTCTTCGATTTCATTTTTTGTCTACATATGTAATGACCCAAAATCAAACTACAAGAAATAAAACACAAAGAAGAGAAAATAATTTTTTTGAGAGGGATTCATAAACCCCTAACCGACCTTTAATTGACTTATTATTTAAATCCCCTAAGTTTCTTGAAGAGCTACACACCAAATACCCTCACACAAGTCCATCCGTGTAGGCGTATTATGTGTTACCACAAATAAGTTTATCTCTCTCATCATTCTCGATGAGCTAAACTTATCACCTTTAGTCCATCGAAGGTATACACCCATCTCCATACCATACACAAGTCAATCTGTATAGGTATGCTATGCATACTGTGAGTTAAGCTATCCATCCGTCTACATGACGAGCTATCTTGACTCATATGTAGTCTTTCCAAAACCTAGTTATTCACCCTAAGGGGGTCTCAATACCCTTACATCACCTCTAAATTCACCCTAGAACTCCATACTTAAGTTTATGTTGTTTTAGCAAGAAGTAAGAATATATACTAAATCTAACAAAAGTATAATTCATGAAGCATACAAAAGATACTAGAAGGAAGCCACATTTAAAGAAGGTATACATTGATGGAAATAAATTTAAATACAAAACATAAATAATTCATAGAAGTAATTTGAAAGTACATCTTCCAACAATTAAACAATTATTACATATAGCAAGTATGGTAAATTCTTCATACTCTTAAAGAATAATATATTACATCAATTTCATCAGGGAAATCTCCCCACAAATAATCTATTTGCATAAGTAAATCATTATAAGTAGAATCAAACTGATACATTGGTTCCAACTACCTCCTTGGTCCTCCTTTGCTTTCCATCGATCATTTGAGGATAGTAGGGTATCATGACACTCATGGTTCAGGATAGGCATACCTCTAAATGCATCTACCATTTACTTTGTCAAATTGCAACTATACAAATTAAATTAAAGTATCTAACCATCTAATGCATAGTTGATGTCAATAAAAATCTCTATTTTTATTTTCCCTCTCATTACCTAATGAGAGTCTTCAACATAAACAACTAGATCACAGGTTTTACTTTAATCAATCATTTCAACCTTTATTCAACAAATAAAGTCTCATACCTTTAATCATCAAATAAACTAGGTTCCTTTATTTCCATTAAATAAGTCTCATTACTTAATTTATCAAACAAACCATCTTTCGTTATTTCATAAATCAAAGTCCCATACCTTCAATCTATGAAATAACCATTCTTCCTTTATTTACTAAATTAAAGTCTTATTACTTTAATTCATAAATATCTTCTTTCTCTAATTAATAAATCAAAGTCTCCTACTTTAATTTATTAATAAACTATTTTCTTTTATCTTTACTAAATAGAGTCCCATACCTCTAAAAATAAAAATAAACCATTCTTTAAATAATCAATAAATCATATCTTTTATTTAATAAAACCAAAGACTACATTCTTTAATTAATCAAATAATTCATAAACCTTTTATTTAATAATCAAAGACTACTTTCTTTAGTTAATCAAATAATTCATAAATCGTTTATTTAAAATCAAATACTACTTTCTTTAATTAATCAAATAATTTATAACATTTTTATTTAATAATCAAAGACCACTTTCTTTAATTAATCAAATAATTCAAAAACCTTTTATTTAATAATCAAAGACTACTTTCTTTAATTAATCAAATAATTTATAACCCTTTTATTTAATAATCAAATACCAATTTCTTTAATTAATTAAATAATTCATAAACCTTTTATTTAATAATCAAAGACTAATTTCTTTAATTAATCAAACCCTTTAAACTAGCCAAATGAAAACATCTTTAACAATTCAAATATTCTTACGTTGCAACACTAAGGACACTAACATCTAATAAACAGGTAAACCAAAGAGTTCTTTGTCCCATAATAGACTACAATAGCTTGTCCTTGACAAAGCTATCAACACCAAAGAAAGAACGTCACAGCCCGAGTTTCTAAAATAGGCTTCAAAAGAGATACAGATGACTGCCATCACTACGAGGTGATCACGACCAACTACCCATGATCCATTGGTTGCATGTACCACAAAATACATAGCATGTCGATTGCAATGGAGAAGATAATGGTTAAACTCCATAGTTGGATGGTTACAGTTGTGGCATCGCCAACACACAATAGAGGTGAGTGGTAAGCCGTGACAACCCAAATCTCTAAAATGCCACAAATGATAACATCTACCCTTGAGCATAGTCGCCTACAACCCAAGTTCTCTAATGACTCCACTGGACAATCCCCACATCCTATTGGTGGAATTGCTTGCAGATAGATATCATTACCAACATCAATGTAGAGCCAACAAAGGAGATAGAGTGGCTTACAATACGCAAAGACCCTTCCAAGTAATGGTCGACCTCTAAACTTAAAGGGGGTAATGGCAGACGTTCCCTATTGCCCAAAGCTCTATAAAATGACACATATCCTAAGTACGAAGCTAGGTAGGGATAATTGATAGCTCAAAACCCTCTCAAATAAAAATTCTAAAGCTAGGACCAGAGTTGTTGGGGCTTTGTTATAAAAATGCAAATGATCCCAAATGACTATCTACTAGGAGAGCAACAACAACAATACTAACATACCACTAGAAAAAATATGAGGGCATTTCCAGATCTGGGGAGGTTGATTTAAGAGTACCCCACAAAAACCAAGATCAAAGAGGATGAAAAACCATAAGTAAAAGCTAAAACCAGATTGTTAGGGGAGTAAAGAGCGTATAACAACAACCAACCTGCAAATTGGGTTGGCTTTGCCTCCTCTTAACTCACTTTTAGTTACCAAGCGCACGTTGTCACAATGTTCCTTTCGTCTCCCTTCTTTTTTCTTCCCACCTCCTTCACATATCCATTCCCCTCGATCAAGCCTTACTACCTTACATCTCTCCCACCTACTACCCATTCTCATAGTCATATCTCATCCACCTAATTGCAAAAATTCAATATTTTGGATTTAAAAATATATCTTCCCAGTTCTCCAAAAAATTTCCTTTAAGGAGCTGATGGTGAGAAGCTTCTTATCACAATACTTTGTTGCCTTGCCTTCACAGAGAAGTTTATTGTTTGATTTAATTGATATATTTCCATGAGTTTCAAAATAATTTTTGTTATTATTTGAAATAAGAACTTTCCATTGTAAAAATTCAATTATTAATTAAATCATGTTCACATTATAATAAGTACAAATTCTATTTCAAATAAACTCTTCGTTATCTTTATTTGAATGAGATTCAATTATAATTTTAAAATAAAACTACTATTATTTATAAATGAAATTCTATTATCATTTTAAAATAAAACAACTATTATTTATAAATGAAACTCTATTATCATTTAAAAATAAAACAACTATTATTTATAAATGAAACTCTATTATCATTTAAAAATAAAACAATTATTATTATTATTTTAAAAACATAGCCATGTGTTCTATCATCATGCCAAATGGATTCAAGTCATACAAGGAGTTTCAAGAACAACCAAATTATGCATTCTTTCCAAACCATTGATGCAAATAGTGATGAAGTAAAAGATAATCAAACATATGCAACAGACAAAGAGGGAGTCTTTCCATCAACCTAGTCATCTGTCTCAGCCTGAGAGTTTACGATAGCTACTAGGCTATCAACTGGGGCTCAAGGTGGCTAGTTATTGATGATTATCCCTAACCGAATGCATGCCTATATGAAGGTATCCATCCATGTTACCCCTGAGTTTCCTTAGTCATCATTTCTCCAACCTCAAGTACCCCCACTTCTGGTGGATGATTCTACTTCTTCCACCCATGAGTGTACCTGATCTTGCACATTTGGTAATATGTCAACAGTACCATGCTCTTTCAAATCAACTAAACATCACATAGTTGGTTCAATTGCTCAAACTAGGTATTAAAGCATCATAAATTAATACATTGTTTCTTTGTGCCAAAAATCCTGCCAGGGAGGGTCATGAACATGATATGCCCCAATCCATTGTTTTCAACTAGGACCCCACACCATTTTTGGGGGATCTAACAAATAAAACCAATTGAACCCTTTCTCATAGGGTGTTCATAGTTCCACAACAACAAAAAAAATTATTACATTATATATTTTCAAACAAGAAGGGAAAATATTTTTGCATATCATCCACTTTCTCCCAAGTGGCATTTCTTTTAGAAAATTGGTCCCACTGGACCTTACATTGCTCAAGAGTCCGATTCCTCATAGACTTAGAACAAAACTCAAGAATATTTACCGACATCACTTCAATAGCCTCTGGATTTACCATCTATAATTTAGAAACATCCCACACATGTTTAGGGTCAGCAACATATTTCCTAAGCAAGGATATATGGAAGGTGTCATGGATATTTGATAGGTTAGGTGGTAAGGCAAGTCAATATGCAACCAGACTGATATTTTTAGTGATTTCAAAGGGTCCCACAAATCGTGGATCCAAATTTATGGATTTGATAGCACTCTTCATTGGTTTAACCCTTAAAAACACTTTATCTCCAACTGAGTACTCTCTTGGAGTCCTCTTTAGATCAACATAACTTTTTGTCTATCGACAACTTCTTTAAGTCTTTGCCTGATTACCTTTAACTGATCTTCCATTTCTCTGACCATATCTGGACCAATCACAACTCGATCTTCTAGGTTATCCCAAGATAATGGCATTCTACACTTCCACCCATACAAGGCATCAAAAGGAGCCATTCCTAGAGAGGAGTGATGTCCATTATTGTAGGTAAACTCTACAAGATGTAGGTAGTCTTCCCAATGAGACTTATGATCCATGCAATACATGCGAAGCATGTCTTCTAGTACTTGGTTTACCCATTTAGTTTGACCATCTATCTCAGGGTGGTATGCTGAGCTCATATTCAGTTTTGTGCCTATTGCACGATGTAGGGATTTCCAAAATTCAGAAGTGAACTTGGAATCTCTATCTGAAATGATTACCTCAGGAAATCCATGTAATCGGAATACCTCTCTGGAAAATCTATTAGCCACTACCTGAGCATCATCCTTGATGTTCCTAGGTATGAAATATGCAACCTTAGTCAATCTATCGACTACTACAAGGATTGCATCATGTTGATACCTGGTCTTGGGTAACCCTACTATAAAATCCATAGATATGACCTACCATTTCTGAGTAGGTACATTATGTGGATATAATTGTCCTACAGGATGCTTGTGTTCTACCTTAACTTTCTGACATTTGAGGCATCGAGCAATAAAATTGGTGATATCCTTCTTCATTCCTACCCAGAAGAAGGTTCTTTTCATGTTTTCCCATATTTTGGCCCCTCCAAGATGAGCAAAATAAGGGGATCTATGGGCTTCTTGCATTACTAATTTCCTTAAATCACCCATTTTTTGTATGATGACTCTACCTTTGTAGCACAAAAGGTCATATTTTATGCCAAATTCCTTATTACCCTCAGGGTCTCTATCCATTCTAGCTCAAATTTCTTGGTAATACTCATCCCGAGATTGCTCTTGTCTCACTTGATCCATTAGATCTATGTGACTTCTAGTTATGGTTGCTATGTGTTTCCTTCTGCTCAAGGCATCAACAACCTTATTCTATTTTCCTTTTATGTACTCAATCTCAAAGTCATACTCAACGAGAAATTCAACCCATATTCTTTGTCTCACATTGAGTATAGGTTGGGTGAATATGTACCTCAGACTTTGATGGTCAATTTTTAATTCAAAGGGTCTTCCCACCAAGTAGTGGCACCAAGCCTTTAGAGCATGCACCACTGCAACTAGCTCTAAATCATGTGTAGCATAATTAACTTCATGCTTCTTGAGTTTCCTTGAAGTATATGCTACTACTGACTCTTCTTGAGAGAGTACTCCTCCTAACCCTTCCAGTGATGCATCCATGCATACTAAAAATTCCCCTTGAGGATCAAGAATTTTTAGTATTGGTGCGGTAGTGAGTTTATGTTTCAACAATGCAAAGGTAGCTTCACACTTCTTTGACCACTTGAATTCCTTTCCCTTTTTTGAAGGTTAGTTATTGTCACAATAATTTTAGAGTAATCCTTTATGTAACGTCTATAGTAGCCCGTTAACCCCATGAAGCTTCGCACTTTAGTCACATTAGTAGGGGTGGCCAATTTAGGATGGCCTCAATTTTCTTTGGATCCACAACAATTCCTTCTACTGATATGATATGTCCAAGATATCGTACCTCTGAAATATAGAAATCACTTTTGGCTAGATTTCCATAGAGTTGGTTTTCCCTCAACAACTCTAACATGATCTTGAGATGTTTATCATGCTCTTCTTTGTTCCGAGAGTATATTAAGATATCATCTAGAAATACAAGGACAAACTGGTCCAGGTGCCTTCTAAACACACTGTTCATTAGATTCATGAACATAGTTGGGGTATTAGTCAGTCCAAAGGGTAGAATTGTAAACTCATAATGCCCGTACCTAGTCTTAAATGTCATTTTGTGAGTATCCTCCTCACGTATTCTTAACTGATGATACCTTGATCTTAGGTCAATCTTGGTGAATACTGTGGCATCTCTTAGTTGATCGAATAAATATTTGATCCTAGGTAGGGGATATCAGTTCTTGATTGTAGCCTTATTAAGCATTATGTAATCAATACATAATCTTAAGGAACCATATTTCTTTTTCACAAATAAGACTAGTGCACCCCAAGGTGACACACTTGGTTTTATCAATCCCTTTTCTAATAGCCCTTGCAGTTGAACCTTTAGTTCCTACATCTCGATAGGATTCATCCTATATGGAGATCTATGAATAGGTTCTGCTCCTGGCATAAGATCAATTGTGAAATCAAATTCCCATACAGGAGGGAGTCTAGGTAAATCCTCTAGGAACACATCCTTAAAATCCTATAAAATTGGGTGCTTCCCTAGCACCTCTCTCTTCTGATCATCTCCTACTTCATTGAGTTTTACAACATACACTATCCCTCCTTTCTTGAGGGCTTTCTTCAATTGCATAGCCGACAGCATCTGGGGTTTGAATACCCCCTACTCACTATGAATTCTTAGTCTTTCCTTACCTTTCTTTGAATACTCGATCCATCTATCTTGGAAATTGATCAAGGCTTTATGGGCCTACAACCAATCCATCCCTAGGATCACATCAAAGGCATGAAGTGGAGCTACATACAAACAACCTTCGGTGGTACCACTAGCTAAAGTAATCTCTGCCATTGGGAAACACTGGTTTACTAAGTAGGTTTACCCCAAACCATACTCGACCTTCCAACCATGGGCCAAATATCCTAGCCTTTCTGGCATATCCCTTGCTAAACTAGAAGAAATAAAGCTATTTGTGGCCCCACTATCAATTAAAATTTTTACTTGCTTATTAAAAATATTACCTTTCACAAGCAATGGGGTAGCTTGCCCATCTAGCTTTTGTTTCCTAGATTGCGACGTAGATCCGATGCTCAGGTTCCTTTCCTTTAGTATTGGATGAACTTGGCCCTGGTTGATATGGACACTGCTTAGCATAGTGTGGGCCCCTACAATGGTAACACCCATCCTTGGGTCCTTGATTCTTTTCTATTTTTTGCTCCTTTGCTTTAATTGTTGGAGCTAAAGTTTATAGTTTTTGAGGGTGAGGCTTTGCATTGTTGGGATTATTGTTGGTTTTCTTTTGGAAGTTTTTCTTGAACTTTCCCTGTTTCCCATTATTTCTCTTCTCAAAATTCTGAGGGTTCTTGGTCTTTCGATCCTCTTCCTCTTCCCATTTCAAGAATCCTTGACTATTCCTCTTCCTCAGTGCTTGTCGATCTTGCTCAGATAGGGCAGCATAGTTGAATTGCAGGTGAGACTCTACTTTCTTTGCCAAGTCATATACCTTTTGCAGTGATTTAGGCTCATGCATGTTTACATCATGCTTCACTCTAGATTCTAACCCATGAATAAACTTGTGAACCCTCATCTTCTCATCATAAGAAGGCACATACTTAAGTAACTGAACCAACTTCTTATAGTATGTCTCCACTATTTTAGTTCCTTGTCGAAGGTTGGCAAATTCTTCAAACTTTAAGGCATAGAAGTGTTCTGTGAGAAACCTCTTTTTGAATATTTCAACAAAATATTTCCATTTAATATCAATAGGTTCAACCTTATTCTTCTCATAGTAGGTTCCCCACCAATCTAAAGTAGCCCCTTCTAAGTTGATCGTGGCCCAAACTATTTGGGTTCCTAGGGAATAGCCTTTTACTATAAAATAAACTTCTAATTCTCTCAACCAGGCTTCAGTTGCATCCCCTTCACCTTCTCCATCAAACTTGGAGATACAAATATTTTTTAGATCCCTAGTCATTTCCTTTTCTAGAAGGGCTCTAGCTTGCAACTGCTCTATAGTTAGCCCATCGACTTGGCTAACCTCTGAGTCTCTGGCTTGTAAGTTATGATTCACAATAGTTTCCAAAATTTGTCTCATCTGATCTTGCATGGCAACAACCGTAGCAGTGAGGTCTTCTACCTCTCTATTAGAATTTCCTGGATCCTCATCCTGGATTCCTTCTTCAACATTATTTTGTCGAGTTCATCTAGTTGAAGGTGTAGGCCTCTATTTTCTAGCCTTAGGTGGTATTTTAACCTGGTTACAACCAAGAAAAATATTAGGTTACAACTTCACTCAAACTGTATCACTAATTCAAACCACAATACAAAGTTCTCTTGCTAAAAGCATCAATGATCTAATTAGGATGATATTCCAAGGTTATGATGTAACATTAATACCAAATCCCATACTAAGGTATCATAACATTCATTCACCCTTGGGATTAATTCCCATTAGATTCTAGCAAGCAGGAGATTCTAGGTCATCCTAGCTTTAGCTTAAACTCTAAGCAAGCCTTCATTGGAGACATCCAAATCCCTTTAGCACATAAGAAGCTCTATACCCTTGTACCTAGAGCTTTGATACCAAATGTAATGACCCAAAATCTAACTACAAGAAAAACACACATAAAAGAAAATAATTTTTTTAGGAGAGGGATTCATAAACCCCTAACCGACCTTTAATTGACCTATTGTTTAAATCCCCTAAGTTTCTCGAAGAGCTACACCTCACCAAATACCCTCACACAAGTCCATCTATGTAGGTGTATTATGTGTTACCACAAATAAGTTTATCTCTCTCATCATTCTTGATGAGCTAAACTTATCACCTTCAATCCATCGAAGGTATACACCCATCTCCATACCATACACAAGTCAATATGTGTAGGTATGCTACATGTATTGCGAGTTAAGCTATCCATATCATCTACATGATGAGCTATCTTAACTCAGATGTAGTATTTCCAAAACTTAGTTATCATTCTCCCTAAGGGGTCTTAATCCCTTAGGTCACCTATGTTCACCCTAAGGGGTCTCAATTCCCTTAGGTCACCTCTAAGTTCACCCTAGAACTCCATACTTAAGTTTTTATTGTTTTAGAAAGAAAGCAAGAATAGATACTAAATCTAACAAAAGCATAATTCATAAAGCATACAAAAGATACTAGAAGGAAGCAACATTTAAAGAAGGTATACATTGATGGAAAGGAATTTAAATGCAAAACATAAATAATTCATAGTAGTAATTTAAAAGTACATCTTCCAACAATTAAACAATTATTACATATAAGCAAGTATGGTAAATCCTTCATACTCTTAAAGAATAATATATTACATCAATTTCATCAAGGAAATCTCCCCACAATATAGTCTATTTGAGCATAAGTAAATCATTATAAGTAGAATCAAACTGATGCATTGGTTCCAACTACCTCCTTGGTCCTCCTTTTCTTTCCATCGATCATTTGAGGATAGTAGGGGATCAGGGCACTCATGGTTCAGGATAGGCATACCTCTAAATGCATCTACCATTTACTTTGCCAAATTGTAACTATACAAATTAAATTAAAGTATCTAACCATCTAATGCATAGTTGATGTCAATAAAAATTGTTAGGTAATGGAGCCAAATTGATAACAAGAAATTGGCAGGCTTCCAAGGCCATTATTGTTGGTGGAGTTCCAAGGCCATTATTGTTGGTGGGGTTCCAAGAGGCAGCATTAAATATTTAATTAGCATTAAATATTTAATTACTATTAAATATTTAATTGCCAGTAAATATTTAAAACAAAACTATTGTAATAATTCTATATATTTGAGTATCTTGTTTATGAAAAATATATAGGATTATGTATCTCTTGTAGAGAGACAAAGGAAGCTTGGTGTAGAGCTTGATGTAAGGGAGTTTGCATGTTGAATTACTGTTAAAGTGTGTGGAAATGCTGGTGTTTTGAAGAGGAATTTGCAGCTGGTTGTGTTGTAGGATTACTCCCTTAGATATTATTTTGGTAATAATACAAGGATAGATTGTTTCTTTGTGGAGTAGGGTGCACTACCCGAACCACGTAAATCTAGTGTCTCATTTGTGTGATTGTTTTTTTTGCACTGCTTAACTAAATTTTAAAGTGTTTTTTATTACCGCTATTATAATTTGTTTTTCTCCATAGACTATGTATTAGCTGTTATAATTTGTTATTTTTAGTTCCCCTCTTATTACCTAATGAGTCTCCAACATAAACAAGTAGATCACAAGTTTTACTTTAATCAATCATTTCAATCTTGATTCAACAAATAAAGTCCCATACCTTTAATCATCAAATAAACTAGGTTCCTTTATTTCTATTAAATAAGTCTTAGTAATTAATTTATCAAATAAACCATCTTCCTTTATTTCATAAATCAAAGTCTCGTACCTTCAATTTATGAAATAACCATTCTTCATTTATTTACTAAAGTAAAGTCTTATTACTTTAATTCATAAATATCTTCTTTCTCTAATTAATAAATCAAAGTCTTCTACTTTAATTTATTGAACTATTTTCTTTTATCTTTACTAAATAGAGTCCCATACCTCTAAAAATAAAAATAAACCATTCTTTAAATAATCAATAAATCATATCTTTTATTTAATAAAACCAAAGATTACATTCTTTAATTAATTAAATAATTCATAAACCTTTTATTTAATAATCAAAGACCACTTTCTTTAATTAATCAAATAATACATAATCCTTTTATTTAAAATCAAATACTACTTTCTTTAATTAATCAAATAATTTATAACCCTTTTATTTAATAATCAAAGACTACTTTCTTTAATTAATCAAATAATTCATAAATATTTTATTTAATAATCAAAGACTACTTTCTTTAATTAATTAAATAATTCATAACCCTTTTATTTAATAATCAAAGACTACTTTCTTTAATTAATCAAATAATTCACAAACCTTTTATTTAATAATCAAAGACTACTTTCTTTAATTAATCAAACCCTTTAAACTAGCCAAATGAAAACATCTTTAACAATTCAAAGATTCTTACATTGCAACACTAAGGACACCAACCTCTAATAAATAGGTAAACCAAATATTTATATGACTTATAAGAGACTACAACAAATCCTCCTTGAAAAAACTATCAACACCAAAGAAAGAACGTCATAACCCAAGTTTTAAAATAGGCTTCAAAAGGTATACATATGACTGCCATCACTACTTTGCGATCATGGCGAACTACATGTGACCCACTCGTTGCATGCACCACAAAATACATAGCAAGGTGACTGCAATGGAGAAGATAGTGGTTAAACTCTATAGTTGGATGGTTGCAGCTACGATATTTCCAACACACAACAAAGATGACTGGTAAGCAATAACAACCCAAACCCCTACAATGTCATAATTGATAACATCTACCCTTGAGCATAGCCATCCATGACCCAGGTGTTGTAACGACTCTACTAGACAACCCCCACACCCTACTGGTGGAACCACTTGCAGATAGGGATCATTATTGATGTCAACGTAGATCCAACAAAGGAGATAGGGTTTCTTATAGCACATAGAGACCCTTACATGCAATGATTGACCTCCAAACTCAAATGGGGTAATGGCAGACATTCCCTACCATCAAAAGCTCTACAAAATGACACCTAGCCTAAGTACAAATCTGAGTAGGGATAACTGATAACTCAACGCCCACTCAAAGGGTAGTTCTAAATCTAGGACTAGAGTTGTTGGGGCTTTGTTATAACAATGTGAATGATCCCAAATGACTACCTACTAGGAGAGCAATGACAACAACACTAACAGACCACTAGGGAAGAGAGGAGGGTGTTTCTAGATCTAGGGAGGTTAAAGTAAGAGTACCCCATGAAAACCAATATCAAAGAGGATGAAAACATAAAAGAAAAATCTAAAACTAGATCGATAGGGGAATAAAGAGCATATAACAACAACCAACCTGCAAATTGGGTTGGTCTTGCCTTCTCTTCGCTCACAACTGGTTACCAAGTGTACATTGTCACAATGCCCCTTTCGTCTCCCGTATTTTCTCTTCCCACCTCCTTCACATCCTCCTTCCCCTTGATTGAGCCTTACTATCTTACATCTCTCCCACAAACTACCCATTCTAATAGCCATAACTATCTCACCCACCTAATGGCGAAAATTTGATATTTTGGATTTAAAAAAAATTCTTCCCAGTTCTCCAAAATTTTACCTTTAAGGAGTCGACAACCTGAAGATTCTTATCACACTACTTTGTTGCCTTCGCAAAGAAGTTTCTTGTTTGATTTAATTGATATATTTCCATGAGTTTCAAAATAATATTCTTTTATTATTTGAAATGAGAACTTTCCATTTTTAAAATCCAATTATTAATTAAATCAAGTTCACATTATAAGAAGTACAAATTCTATTTCAAATAAACTCTTCGTTATTTTTATTTGGATGAAATTCAATTATCATTTTAAAATAGAACCGCTATTATTTATAAATGAAATTTTATTATCATTTTAAAAATAAAACAACTATTATTTATAAATGAAACTCTATTATCATTTAAAAATAAAATAATTTATAAATGAAACTCTATTATCGTTTAAAAATAAAATAATTTATAAATGAAACTCTATTATCATTTAAAAATAAAACAACTATTATTTACAAATGAAACTCTATTATTATTTAAAAATAAAATAATAATTATTATTTTTTTTAAACATAGCCAGGGGTTTTATTATCATGTCAAATGGATTCAAGTCATACAAGGAGTTTCAAGAACAATCAAATTATGCATTCTTTCCAAACCATTGATGCAACAAGTGATGAAGTAAAATACAATCAAACATATGCAATAAAGAGGGAATATTTCCATCAACCTAGTCATTTATCTCAACTCGAGAGTTTACGATGGCTACTAGGCTATTAATTGGGGCTCAATGTGACTAGCTATTGATAATTATCTCTAACCGAATGTATGCCTATATGAAGGTATCCATCCATGTTATCCTTGAGTTGCCTTAGTCATCATTTAACCAACCTCAAGTACCCCTGCTTCTGGTGGATGATTCTACTTCTTCCACCCACGAGTGTACTTGATCCTGCACATTTGGTATTATGCCAACAGTACCATGCTCTTTCAAATCAACTAAACATCGCATAGTTGTTTCAATTGCTCAAACTAGATATTAAAGCATCTTAAATTAATACATTGTTTTTTTGTGCCAAAAAGCCTACCAGGGAGGGTCATGACAACATGATATGCTCCAATCCATTATTTTTAACTAGGACCCCACCTTTACCAATCATTTTTTTGTAAGAGTTGTTTAAACTATAGGGTATAAAACTAAAAATGAGCTTAACCTACCATTCTTAGATAGACAACCAAATGAATATTATTAAGTTCTTGGAGATGTACCTTCACTACTTGGCATCCAATCATCCTACTTAGTGGGCCAAATGAATCCCCTTGATAAAATTATGGTATAACACTTCTTATCATATTTACCAATATAAAACCAATTGAAGTGGTTTATGGACATCCTATGCCATCACTTTCCTCATATATTCTAGGTAGCTCCAAGGTCCAAGTGATATATTTTTCTCTTCATGAGTGTGCACTACTCTTTTAATAGCTCAAGAAGAATTGAGTGATGGATCAAAACTCTATGCATCAATAGATTGATCAACATTGTATGAAGCACAACTTTAATGTGGTCTTCCTCTGCCTACAACCATAAAAGCAATCATCATTGTAGTTTTGTGGACATAAAAAACTTGTTGTAAAATTCAATGGACCCTATCAAGTATTACAATGGATTGGATCAGTTGTCTACAAGTTCAACTTGCCACCCTCTTCCAAATTACATATGATGTTTCATGTTTCCTCCTTGAAAAATATTATCGACAACTGAATATAGGTCCAATCAACACTTCCAAAATTGGATGAAGAAGGGTTAGTTATATTAGAGTTTGAGCATATTCTAGATCGATGGATGCAAATAGTCCATGATCAAACTATCACTAATGTTTTAATACAATGGTTGGGATTACAACCAAAATATGCCACATGGGAATCACTGCACCAACTCCAACAGTAATTTCCTCAATTCAAGCTTTGAGGACAAACCTTTTTGAAGGAGAAGGATATGTTAGGACCTTATCCTAACATTATTACATAAATATGTGTAGCACTTTGGGAAACTAATGCACATGGGTCATACAATATAAGCGCTACTTATTTCCAGAAGGAGTTAATAAAAGATGTCACTATTCTTTATTAAGAGTTACTAGCTCAGGCCTCCCACTTGTACATGAACAGACCCTTGAGCATTAGGGTTAGGGTTGAAATAGTCTATAAAAATATAGGAGCTAAATTGAAATGTATCAAACCATTTTCTAATATTGTAACAAATCTCTACTTCCAAGAAGGTTGTCCCCTTGAAGAGGTTTTTAATTATGTATTGCAAATTCTAGTTTTGGTGATAATGTTGTTGCTTTTCCATTCTTTTTTACAATATTGTTATTTTAATTCTTATTTTTATATTAATTATTGCAATATTTGTGTGGATGTGCATATTTTAATTGGAAGCTTCATAACAAGAGTGACTAAGACACTTCTTATAGGGATCAAGATTTTCGTTAGAGAATGAGAGAAATATATTTCAATTAAGGAGATCCAAGAATTATTATCAATGCTATCAAGAAAGAATAAATATGAACATTAGATTAACAGTTACATTATTTTTTACATCCATCAACTTTTATTGGAAACATTAAAATATTTATAAAAAATAAAATAGTAGATAATTTATTTAATTATGGTGGTGATTTTTTTCTAGTGAAATCCAAATTTTGAAAGAAAACCAAAAAAATATTTTCTCTTAATAAAAATGATATCAAGAAATTAATGCTAAAAATTTGTAATTCGAGGTAAATGGTGAATATCTTTAATACAAATATATTTGATAAAAATTCAAACTTTAATTATCCTAACAATGAATATAATTTTTTTATGAATGGTAGTCTCCCGAATAAGTTATAAAAAAAGTATCTTATAAAATAAAATAAAAACTAGGTTCAAACCTCACTGGCATGCCCAATTTGAGCAAAGGTAGTAGTCTAACTCGAGTTCGTTGAGTGTGCATCAACTTGATGATGGCGGTACAAACCCTGAGCCATCAGGGGCCTCCCTCACTATGGGTTGTGTTTACCGAAACAAGATAGGGGTTATAGTGATAGCACCATGATTTAACGCTAAGATCAGATGCAATTTGACTTGACCTAAAGGAAAGGTAGTTACTGATTCCTCTGTGTAAAAAAGCTAAAATTAAAAAACCTAGAGATAAGGTGTTCATGTTGTCATGTAAGAGAGATTATGAGCTTGAAATAAGGTGTTCATTATGTTTTTTTTAATAAATTGTATATGGTTTCTATCAGGGCCACTCCCATCAAAATATCAAAATATTACTTGTTAAATATCACAAATTTTCTTTTCTATTTCTTTTAAATATATTATTCAACTTCTTCGAAGTACTATGTTTCCACAATTAGTTGTCCATTATATCTTATATTGTATGAAAGTTCAAATATCACGTTGAGATTAAGGGGTGCTTAGGTTGTGAAGAAATATGTCCCTTGATGTTTTTCTTACATTTTCTTTAACCTTATGCCTTATGTTGTGCAAGGAAGGGCTCATAGATATAATCTATGACATAGAACTGAAAAAAAAAAAAAATTATCCCTTAATCAAATTTTAGATACTTTTTGTTTATAGTGAAGTTTAAGTAAGTAAATAGTAGCCAATGATGCTTTGGTTCAATGGTTGGATATATGGGTGATGTAGTCCACATCAAAGTTCAAATCTTGATACCACCAAATAGGCTATATAGCTTAATTTGACTACATTAAATGTAGTCCACATCAAAGTTCAAATCTTGATACCACCAAATAGGCTATATAGCTTAATGTGACTACGGTAATTCAATGGTTGAATATACAAGTGATGTAATCCACATCAAAGTTTAAATCTTGATACCGCAAAATAGGCTATATAACTTAATGTGACTACGTTAATGTAAAAGGGCAAGAGCAACCCTTTAAAAATCTATCTTAAAAAAGAAAAATAAAAACATATAATAAATCATGTCTAAGTAAAATAATATAAACATACAATAAATACTAGTATTTTATACTTATTTATTTAAATAATAATAATTTAATTATATAAAAAAATATTTTTTTATTAATAGCATGTGAATATGTTCATCAAATAATAAAAGTTATTATTATTTTTTAAAATGTTGGTCGTTTCATCATTAAAGCACATGATTACATTAAGCGAGTAAATAAACACACCTCCAGTAAGATAAACATACAATAAATACTAGTATTTTATACTTCTTATTTATTTAAAAAATAATAATTTAATTATATAAAAAAATGTTTTTTTATTAATACCATGTGAATATGTTCATCAAATAATAAAATTTATTATTATGTTTTAAATGTTGGTCGTTTCATCATTAAAGCACATGGTTACATTAGTAGGGTCCCTAGTAACTATTACATAGCATATCCGCAACATATGAGAGAGAGAGATTTGAACCTGGGACCTCTCCAACACGAGAGTTTCAACTACCCACTTCTCTCCAACTCCCCCACATGGGTGGATAAAGTTCTTATTTTCATTTTGAAAGATCTATATAATTAATAAGATTAAATGAAGACAACTAATTTGCTTGTTTTTATAATGCTTTTTAAACTTTTATTTTAATTAAAAAATATAGCCTAAAAATATTAAAATATAAGAAATAATATAAATTCATTTTGAAGTTTATTAAAAATATATATAAATTCATATTGTATTGTATCCCTTTTTGTTAAATTTAATTAGGATTTAATTTTTTTTAATAAATTTGAGTAAATTTATAAGTGTTATTTTAAATTGTTGAATTTATAATGGTAACAAATAGTAATTCATACTCCCAAGGGTTAGGTGGATTGGTAGGTCCTAGTTTGGCTGGGCACTTACCAAGAAGAGACCCAAGTTCAAATCTTAGAGAAATTCTGTTGTAAAGGTAGTAGTCTGATCTGAATCCTCTAAGTGCATGTTAGACTGACGATGATGGTACGAATCTCGAGCACCTGGTGGTCCATTTCATGCCAAGCTATAAAATAGTGAGGTGGAATAGTTTTGGTGGATGTAGCCCCTGTGGTTTGAACCCTACACTTGCCAACTACTAAAAATAGTGTGATAGTAATTAACTCTCCTATCAAGCAAAAAAAAATTATTATGAATAGGTTTGGTGGATGTAGCCCCTATGGTTTGAACCCTACACTTGCCAACTACTAAAAATAGTGTGGTTGTAACCAACTCTCCTATCAAGCAAAAAAAATAGTAATTCATAATAAATTTTATAGAATTTATAAGTAAATGTAATTGAGTTTCATAAGTATAGATTATATTTAAATTGATTTCAATTTAACTAACTTTTTAAAGTATCAAAGAGAAATGTTGGATGATTTTTCTTTTTTTAAATTGGTTATATAAGATTGAAATGAAATGAGTCTCATTGTACTATATCATTATAATTGCATTATCATAGTATTTTAATGATCATATAGTGGTAGTCTAACAAACTATATTGGCAACTATGCATATATCATTAATGAGATTTAGGTCTCCACTTTTGGATCTCAAGTTTTCAACTGCTTTATGTCATGTCATTTGATATATTTTAAGGTTCACCTAAGGAATTGAAACCTTTGTTTATTATGTGAAACTTTTTTCTTTGCACCACTTGGCCTAAACCCCTTACACAAAAAGGTTATAGTTAACATTGGGTAAAGCTCATAGATAATTTGAGGGTGAACTTAGATCTATAATACAAGTATGCATGACCCAATATCTATGGTCACTTGACTTGAGTCCATGCATAGCTAGAAATTTGACCCCTACCTCTAAGAGTTCTTATGGCTCTACAAGGTGCCTACTCATGGAATTGGAACATATATTTGTGGTGTTAAACTCTTCACTCCCCACTTCTTCCCCAAACTAGTTGAAATTTAATGTTAAGGTACACCATGGGATTTAAATCTTGGTTTATTGTTTGAAACTTCATACTCCTCGTCACTTTCCCTAAACTCCATGCTCTAAATTTTAAGGTTCACACATGGGATTTGAACCTTGGTTTGTTATTCGAAACTTCTCATTTCTTGTTGCTTGTCCCAAAAATATTTTTTAATAAGGTATGTGTGGTTTCTATTAAGGGCCACTCCCATAAAAATAATAAAATATCACATTTTCTAGGTCAATTGAACCATATCTAGATTACCTTTTTATAAAAATTATTTTTCGTTTCCATTTCTATAAAATTTTCTTCATCTTGGGCCTAAGCCTCACCATGGCAGAGAGGGCCTGTGAGGGTTTCCTTCGTGAGGGCTTCCTCTGCAAGGGTTTCACTCTCGCTTCAACTTTGACGCTCTGAAACCCTTTGAGCGGAAGGTATCATTTCTCCCATTATGGATATGGCTTCTAGTCATGCTTAATTTCTCTATTGTGGTTTATGAATAGGGTGTTTTGCTTGCTAGGGGTCTTTCTGGTATGTTTTGCTTGCTAGGGGTCTTGCTGGTATGTTTTGCTCTCTTATGGGTTTGGCATTATCACTCTTATCTGGGGTAGAGGGCTGAATGCTGACCCAAACCTGTAGGGGTGATCCTGGGCCATTATAATGCAGTGGAAAATTTTGGTTGTTGACCCCTTGGTTGGCTCTCGCTCTGGTTGGTGGGTGTGTTGGGTGGTTGTGTTTCTTGGGTTGTTTGCTAGTTTTGGGTACTTGGTTGGATTGTGTAGTATTTATTCTAGGTTTAGTAGTTTCATGTTTTTTTTTGGCTTTCCAAGGAGAGGAAAGGGCCATCTACCGACCCAAACCCGTTGGGGTGAGCTTGGTATGGTGTTTGGTTGCATAAATCTAATGGTGTTCCCTTGGATAGCTTCGGCTCTGATGGCTTGGCTGCTCTGGTTGGATGGTGTTTGGATGGCTCTATTGGTTTCTCTACCAGTAATGGGTTCATGACTGGTTTATATCGTTTTCTTTTGGGTTCGATAATTTCTTGTTGCATCTGGCTATTCTGGGGAGACATGACCAAATACCAACCCAAACCAATTGGGGTGAAAGTGGATTTTTATGCTATGATGGTTTTTAGATTTTGGCCCCATGTCTCTGGTGGGTTTCCTAGCTTCAACGGTCTATAGAGATCTCTTTCTCCAATTCCAGTAGTGGTGGTGTGTTTGATCCTAGGGTTCTAAGGATTATTTTTTAGGATCTTACCCTTATCCCTCTCAGGTACAATGTGGAATGTTGCTATCTCTTTTTTCTTGTACCTGAGAGCGGTTTTTCTTGAATTTTTTTGGTTGGCTCCAACAAGATTTGTGGGTTTCATGGAATTTCTTATGCAGATTTCCTAGATGGTTTTTAGGCTATGGATTTTTTTGGCTGGTATTTCTAGTGTTGTTTTCTTAAACCGACTATTATCATGAGGGGTTCTCCTGTTATGTGCTTTTTTGGATAGATTTGTTGATTGTGATGATAGGATTCCTCTGTTCTCCTTTCATGTTAGGCGGCAAATGCTTCGATTTGGGCAATTTTTATTTGTAAATTTATTTTTAACCGATAGCATTTTCATTATTCTATTATTTTTCTTTGTTTCTTTAGATTCAAAGCACACGGTGGTTTGACCATGGGACAATCTCTTGTATTTGCTTGATAAAAATCTATGAATTATTTTCTAGGAGGTTGTTTCATTGGATTTTTGGGTTTGATTCATTGAATCCAACTTAGTCTTTCTTGATGTCTTATTGCTAGATCTAAGGTTTGGGGTGCCTTTCAAAACCCTACTTGTAATAAGTTTGGGGACCCTTTTAAAACCCCTTCTATTATCAATCAAAAAAAAATCTTCATCTTCCTTGAAATGTTATGTTTTGCAATCAACTCTTTGACATTATTTTCATTAATCTATAATATGTCACTAAACCAATTATCTTCTAAAATTTAAAGTTCACTAAGATAGGAATCAGCATCGCAATTGGCTAAATTATCTATACCCAATTTTCTTCTCTATAGATATGCTCATATTTCCAAGAGACGACCTCTAACAATAATTGATGAACATAAAAATAATATTATTTTTTATTCAATCTCCACATCCATTTTTGCTAATTGTATTAATGATAATTTGTGAAATCCCCCTTAATTGAAATATATTTTCATCACTTTTCATATGTAATTTTGATCCCTATAAGAAGTGCCTTAGCCTCTGCATAGTTGCTAGTTAAAATTCCATATTATTATTCTTGGATTTCCTTTGAAGCACTATAAAAAATAATGTTTTTCAATGAGTTTACACAGGTTTTTATGATGGGTCTTGGTCCACAATAAAAAATAATATTGATAAACCCAAAATTTAATTTTTTTATTTTACCATAGATCAAAGCAAATCCTTTGTGTTAGCTCCATTATTGCAGTTGACCCTTTTAAATATAATTAAAATCCTTTAACCAATAGATTAGCACCTCTTTTTCCATACTTGAGACTTCCCATGATGAGCACCATGTTTGTAAATATTTTACCAAAGAGGCCATAATATGATTTTAGACTTGGGCATTATTTTAAGATTTATTTTATAAATCTCAAATAATGCTTTAGATTTGAAACAATTAATCTATCATTTCTCAAAATTGTATTTTAAGATCATCATTTGATTTTGATATCAAATTGCCAATTATTAATGTTTGAGATTTATTATATAAAATTTTTAAATTCCTTTCGAGACATAATATGTAACAAATAATAGCAAGACCAATCCTCCACAAAAAAACATAATGCTTTAAATTTGAAACAATTAGTCTGTCATTTCTCAAAATTGCATTTTGAGATTGTCATTTGATTTTGATATCAAATTTCCAATTATTAATGTTTGAACTCAACATTAGTGGTTGAACCATTTCAATTCCAATTGATGTGTCTTCATATTTAATCGTAATATTTATGCACAAATATTATTCAGATGTGGAAAAATAATTTGCATTACTCTACATCATTTCTCATAAACTCATTGTATAAATTATATATATGAATAAATTTTTGTTTTTACTTTTATTTTCATTTTGTGAATGCAATCTTGTCCTTTCATTCAGAAGAATGTATTTTTATAAATTAATGTGTTCTTAACCTGATTTATTAATGATTTGAATGAGATATCAAATGACATGAGTTCAATTGGTTAAATTCCTTAGGAAACCCAACTTTGAATCTTGTCAAGTGATACATATATAAATACCAAACTATTGTAATAATAATATGTAGTCATGATGTAGTACAAGTGGATTTATTTCAATCCCTCATGACCAAATAAATTATAAATGATTTGAATAAGATAGAATATGTGTAATTCTTTTAAAAAATGTAGTTAGTCTTTTTTAATATACATTTCATTGCATGCGATTGAAATGAACCTCCACCTATATTACACCATAACCACTTAATGGTATTACAACTTGGTAATTATTATGTATCATTTGATAAGATTCGAACCTAGCTCACCTCCTTGAAAGTCGAGGAACTTAGTTGATTGAGTTAATGTCATATGATTAAAACCTAGCTATTTTTAACTATTATGCATTTGTGAATATTTTTTAATCAAATAATAGATTTGAGAGAGAAGTCCATTAGACTTATCTTAGAAAAAAATATGAAAAATGAGTCAACTATGAAATTACAAAATCACTTGTGTGTTTTCTAAAATTTCTCTTCAAACCTGGTTGACTAGTTTTCAAAAATATTATATTTTTTACCACATGGAGGAATAGACATTTGCTCAATTAAAATAGAAGCAAAATATAGAGGAGTTGATGTTTACCTTTTGTTCTTTGAAGCTACGAAGGAATAAATGTTTAGTTTATAATTTTTAAGTTATGTAGCATATTTTCAATGTTGGCACAAATATATTCTAAGTATAGTGATAAGTTACAAGGCTCACAAATCATTCGCTTCTCAATGAAATTTATTAAATAATTATATAATTCATTTTTATAGAGGGTTATATGGGATTGAAATGGGCCCCACCGATAGTACATCATGATCATATAGTGGTATTACAAAAACTTGGCAATCATGCCTTTATAGTTTAAAAAGTTTCAAACCTTGGTCTCCTCCTTGAAAGTCTAATATTGTGACACATTATATTGTTATTAATATTTTTTTAGAGAAGTTGCATGCTTACTGGAGTGGTAAGGGCTTTGGCCTCTCTTTGGGAGATCCAAGGTTCAAACCCCACTTAGTATGACGGGATCGGGACCCCTCATAAAAATTTATGTAAACTCATAGAATTTTTATCAAGTGGCATTATCTCAACCGGTTAGATTCCTCAACATTTAAATAGGAGACCAAGGTTCAAATCTTGATAAACTATATATACATAATTGCTAAGTTTTTGTAATACCACTATGTGGTGATGATGTAATACAGGTGGGGTCTATTTCAATCCCATATAACCAATTAAATATATATATATATATATATATATATATATATATATATATATATATATATATATATATATATATATATATATATATATATATATATATATATATATATATAATTTTAGAGGAGATTAATAGTAGTTATAAACCATTAGGCCTATTATATAGCAACATAAAGCTCTTAAATCTTTTCATGACTAAAATTTGTTGAAAAATATTTCCAAATGAATAAACCAAAACTAATTTAACCTTTCATAGAGATGGTATTGAATGAGAATGTAAAATATGTAAAATTTTAATTCATAATCTATTATTTTATTTTTTTTGGTATTATTATTAAGAGAGTAGGGTTTTGAAAGGGTCCCAAAAACCTATTACAATCCAAAAAATAGAACCAAACCAGGAACTAGCGGACATAGCAATAAGCCAATACATAACAAATCCCACCCGGATCATCAAAATTGAAGAATACTAGCACGACAAATGAGTAGGCATACAATGCAGGCCAAGGGACACCTAAAATCGAGTTGGTTTTAAGATGCACCATCAACATCTGCAAAGACATCCCCCACCATCTGGGCTGCTTCCTCCGTATAATCCATGGCCATTTTCATGGCACTCCACACTGCTCTCTGCTTGATGCTCTCTGCTTGATATCCAGTAGCCGAAGCTTGTGAGAAACACTTTTCTTCTTTGACACTGTAAAAAATTACACTAATTATCTGACCTAGCCCCCGACCAAGTATTCTGTCTGGATCGACTACAAGGGAAGGCCAAAAAAAACACCATCAGACCATATCGCAATCCAAGAAAGTCTAAAGGGAGAATACTTCCAGGACTTGACACCAAATAGATGGCCAATGGAAAATCCAATTTTCCATGTAACCAATTTGAAATCCGCCACCTGTCCAAAAAGGAAGGATCCACACGGTAAAGTACAACACCTCCACCACCCCATTGCTTTGAATACACTTGTATCATTTCCTGGGCACCTTGAAAATCTTCCACCATGTGATCTTCCCCATCTCCTAATAAACCACCCCCTAACAATGCTTACCAACGTAATCGACCACCTCGATGCCGCGAGGAAGAGACTTGGAGAGGGGAAAGGCACACCACCCAAAAAAGGTATGTTTGACATTAAATCCTCCAGCATTAATCATCATCTCCCTATGAGGTATCTCTGCACCCATCTCCTCGAAAAATGTGCTCCATGAAAATAATCTTCCCGCCCAACAGTCTAACGGCTAGACAGAATGTTCTAAAACATTCCTTCCATCCCCTCGATCCGATATAACTTGGAGCAGACACCAAATAATAAATGGGGACCCCATCCGTGCTAGCCCCCCACTACCTTCACCCATCTGTCCACCCAATCAGCTTTTATCATCAACACCATTGCAACTAACACAATTAATAAGGTCCTGAGTGAAATCACTCGACCATTCCACGTAATCAAGAAGATCAACTCCTCAATTCGCCATTACATCCGCTGCCTTATTTGCCTCAACTCCTAAATTTGCCATTACGTTTGCTGCCTTATTATCACTAGTAATTATGACTAGATTTATGGTGGCATTGAGAGGGTCCCACATCTTGATAGAATAACTAGTAAATTAGTTCCTTCAATTTAAGTCTTGAACCAACACAAGATGGTACAACACAATGTTCCAAAGGGTGATCTACTTGAGCCAAATATCTTATGTAATATATGCTTATATAAAATTGTATAAGCATATAGGAAAGCAAAAGGCTCCCTGGAACATACAAGAGATAATTGTGGAAAAATAAGACCTTGATATAGAGTTTGAAGAAATCAGGTTTACACATACGTTAAGGGAAGGAAAAAAATATGCAGATAGGCTAGCTAATAGACATGTTTTAATTGAGGATCGTGAAGTTAAATTCTATTTTTTATGGTTAGAGGAAGTAGTAAGTTTAGCTAAAGCTAACAAATGTTGACTGCCTAAATCAAATAATGATTAAGATTTATTTTAATGTTTTTCATTGGTAATATTTGCTTTATTTTATAACTAATGTGTTTTCATATAAACTATTGATTACAATTTTTTTTGTTGCACTTATGCTTCATGAAGGAAACTAGCAATCTAGATTTGGTAAGTAGACTATGATAGTGCGATGTTTTGGAAATATTACTCTACTAAGGTGCAATGCATAGATAGTAAAGGTGGAATTTTTGTATTGTGAAGGATGTTGTAGTAAAATGTCAAGAAGGATGTTAAATTTTAGAATATTTGTATTCACATAGAAAATTGAAGAAGATCCAAAAAATGAAAATAAAGAATTTAGATATTTTATGAAAAATGATATAGGTATCTAGCTATAGCATCTCAATTGAGATGATAATTGAATTTATTTGTAAAATCTTAAGCTCTAAAGGAGAGAGTTGTGATTTATCAAGGGTGGGGGACTCAAGTACAACCCTTTATTCTCTAAAAAAATAAACATGCTATGTTTGGGGATATCATGCTTTTGCATTGGTAGGGATGGGGACTAACCTAATCGTTGGCACTTGAGTCAAGGTTGGTAATAGAAAACCCATATGAGTCATAGAAAACATAACAAATTCTTATTAAAATTCAAGAGAGAAAAGTGGATGTCGTACATGTATTTACTATGACTAGAATTATATTTTGTTTGGTAAAACTTGGCACTATACAATACAACATTGTATAAGCAACTAAATAAAGTAATTATATTAGTTTAAAATTGGGATTAAAGTTTATATAATGATGTCACATATGCATACAAGTCCTAAATTCCTAATGCAATGATTATACCAATAAACCATAAATCCAATTTAATCTCTCAAAGCTTCTATATGTTAATGGAAGATATGAGAAAATATTTTTGAAGATCTTTTTATAATTTTCACTTTAGAAAAATAGTAGATGATAACAAGCTCACTAAAGTTGAGCAACTTATGGTTGGAGGTAAGGTTTCTATTGCGATAAGGACAATAGGAGTAGAAAATATGATAGGTGAGGGTTCTGTTGTGACAAAATCCCCTAAGGATGCGGATAGGAGAGATTCTAACCCTTTGGATCCAAAAGCAGTAGATCTAAACTCAAAAACTACAAAAAGGTCAAAGGGAGATGCTTCTTGGGCACAAGTTTTGAAGAGAGGTTAAAATTCTCAAGAAGAAGGATTTGTTTTGTCTCTAGATCAAGATGAAAAGGATTTTACTTTTAAGGTCCCAAAAATTTTGGCTGACAAAGTGATTCAAAAAGGAAAAAATTATTTGGTTGGGAAATTTTTGTGCAATAGATTGGATTTAGATACAATAAGGAAGTGGGTTTGAGATAAATGGAAACTTCTAGGGTAGGAAGCAGTGGTGGCTTTGCCTAATAATTTTTTGTTGTTTAAATTTGCAAATCCGAAGGATATGGTAAATGTTTTGTTGAGAGGCCCATGGTTTTTTGGGAGGAGAGTGTTATTTTTACAAAATGGATCCAAGGCTTTAATCCATCCACAACCACTCTTTAATCAATGCACTTATGGGCGAGTCTACGAGGGCTTCCAATGAAATTTTGGGATGACAATATTACTCTTAGGATAGCTAAAGCAATTGGAAAAATATTTACTTTTGATTTAGCTACTAAATATTTAATCAAAATGATAGCGACCCATTTTTATGTACAGGTGGATCTGGTTGAATCACTACCTAAATCTATTACGATAGTTTTAAATTGCAGGGAATGGGAACAAGAGATTCAATATGAAACTCTCATACCTTTGTGTAACATTTACAAAAGGGTAGGGCATATTTGGAAAAGATGCCCTAAAAATCCTAAGAAGAAAGTTATGAATAACATAATTGGACAACCTTTAAGGGTTTGGAGGAAAAAGGAAACTACGCAAAATGAATTTTTGGGGTAGAAAGAAATTGGTGAAAGGAGTAAGGGTTCATATTCAAATAGCTTTGAGGTTCTTTCTACCCTTGATGGGGATGGCATTGTTGGAGGGGAAGAGTTTGTTCTAGAAACTCAACCTAGAGGTATTAATGAATCAATGACTGAGGATTTGATTGAAAAGGAAAATAATTCTTCTTTGTATGTAGAAGATAATATTGAGAAAGAGCCACACTCTCCATTAGGGTTGAAGGAAAAGAACATAGAAATGAGGGTTTCGGGAGAAACCACTCCTCAAAAGAATATGAACCTGATTGTGTATGGGATAAAATAAAATAAAAATATTAACATTATTCAAAATGGGTCTAGGGATGAAGAATATGGAGGAGAATGGAATTCTACTAGTGATTTAGAGTTGGAAAATGAGGAAAATGTTATCCAATTTTTTTGCTAGAAATAGAAGGAAATATAAGAAGGTTGTATTGGGAATTTCAATTTAGGACCAATCTTTGGTAATTGAGAACCAAAGCCATTGCTAAGAATGTCATTAATGGGAAGCAAAGAATTTTGTCTTCAGGAGGAGAAAAACTTTCTCAACTTGATATAAAATAAATTTTCTATCTTGGAATACTTGGGGTATGAATACCTCGGCTAAATGTAGGGTGCTCAGAGAATTAAGAAATGAGAGGAGGGTTGATATTATTTTATTATAAGAGACTAAAGTGGATGATTCCAATTTTTAAAAGGTAAAGAATTCAATTTGGAAAACAACTCAGGTGGAAATGGTTCTTGTTGATGGTGCGTCTGGGGCTTTATGGACTTTATGGAATCCAAAGTGGTTGGAGGGACAATGTTTGTAGATTAATGATAAGTTTATTTCTATTTTTTCACATGTAAGTATACTAATTTTTCATGGGTTATGACTAATTTTTATGCTCCAAACTTGTTAGTGGGTAGAAGAAGAGTTTGGGATATTTTGAGGCAGTCTCATAGAGTTTTGAATTGGATTTGGGTGGTTTGTAGTGATTTTAATTTAGCTCTTTATCTTAGTTATAAGAAAGGGGGTGTTCAATATTTTTTTTAAAGTATGGCTGAATTTAATGAGTTTATTTTGAATTATCAATTGTTGGACGTTGATTTGAAAGGGGCCAAATATACGTGGTTAAATAGAAGATTGGGCTCAAACCTTATTTAGTTTCAATTGGATAGATTTTTGGTATTCCAAACTTGGATGGATTTTTAATAATTTTTCTCTCAAGGCTCTCTCTTGGGTGGCTTTCGATCACTCTCTATGATTGACCTAAGAATAATTAATTTCATTTTGAATTGATATGGTGTACTTATGACACCCTATATGAGATGATTGAAAAATGGTGGAGTATAGACGTTTATGGTTCCAAGATGTATACAGTGTTGCAAAATCTTAAAAATATTAAAAATATATATTTAGATTTGGAACAAAGAAGTTTTTGGTAATATAAGTGTTGAAAAATAGGAGCCACAACAGAGTTTTCACCTTATTGAGCAAAAAATTTAGAATTATGGTCGTTCTAATTTTTTGTATAGGGAAGAAAACAAGTTGCTTAGTGATTTTCATAATATTTTAGTGTAGGAAGAGATCTATTGGAAGCAAAAATCAAGGGTTCAATGGCTTAAAGAAGGATATTGTAATACAAAGTTCTTTCGTTTGACTACATTAAAGCATAGTGCAGTAAATAGAATTAGATCTTTAAGAACAAAATATGGAAGATTATTGTTGGAGCATGAAGATATTAAAAGTGCAGTTGTTGATTTTTATAATTACCTTCTAGCGATGGAAGAAGCAGTAGTGGAAGATGATGCATATTTGATTCTTTAAAATATTTTGTCCTTTTTGAAGCAACAATGGAATATGAGAGCCTTCTAGCGATGAAAGAAGCGGTAGTGGAAGATGATGCATATTTGATTCTTTAAAATATTTTGTCCTTTTTGAAGAAACAATGGAATATGATAACCTTCTAGCGATGGAAGAAGCAACAGTGGAAGATGATGCATATTTGATTCTTTAAAATATTTTATCCATTTTGAATGATGAAATAAATTGTATGTTGACTACACCTTTTACAAATGAAGATATTTTTTGTGTTGTTTTAGGTATAACAAAAGATAAGGCTCTAGGCCCTAATGGGTTTCTCAATGGTTTTTTTAGGTTTATTTGCAAATAGTGCAACAGGATGTTTGTGCATTGTTAAGAGAATTCTAAGAGAAATGAACTTTGCTAAAGGAATGTAATGCAACTTTTTTAGTTTTGATTCTAAAGAAACAAGGAGCATATATGCTTAGAGATTTTTGGCCTATTAGTTTATGCAATTCAATTTATAATATTTTGATAAAAGTTTTTTCAGATAAACTAAAGTTGATTTTACCTAATATAATTTCTCTAGAACAAAGTGGATTTGTCCAATAGTGGTAGATTTTGGATGGGATTATTTCTATTCATGAGGCTTTACACCTGATGGACAAAAGAGGCTCTACAGGGATGTTGTTGAAGCTTGATATGAATAAGATCTATGATAGAGTTTCATGGTATTTCTTGGATAAGCATCTGGTGAGATTTAATTTTGGAGAAATTTGAAGAACATGGATATATTTATGCATATCTACTCCTTGATTTTTAGTTATAGTCAATGGATTGCCTGCCTATTTTTTTGCTAGCAAGCATGGATTAAGATAGGGAGATCCAATTTCTCTTTATTTTTTTATTATTATGGCCAAAGCTTTAGGAAGAAGCTTGCAAAGGGCAAAAGAAGCAACTATTTTGAAGGGGATAAAACTAGCTTTGAACATTTTGGCTATAACTCACCAACAAGTTATAGATGACACTATCATTTGGGGAGAAGTCTTCATTATTAGAGCCCATCATATTATGGAAATTTTGAAAATTTACAAAGGAGCATCGAGACAAATGATGAATTTTACAAAAAATTAGAATTTATTTTGTTAACACTCCAAGGGAAAGACAAGAAAGAATTTCAAGGATTTTTTATTGTCGGATTGAAGAGTTACCTTCCTTTTATCTAGGGATGCTTTTGTTTTGAGGGAGAATGAAAGTTGAACTTTTGAACAATGTGATTGAGATATTCAATGAAAAGTTAATAGGTTGGAAAGGTGTTGCACTTTCTCGGGCTGGTAAATTGCAACTTCTAAAGTCTACATTGCATAGTCTTACAATTTATATGGTCCTTATGTAAGATCAACATGATTTTTTGTGGTATGGAATGAAAAAAACCGTAGGATCAGTTTGGTTTCTTGGGATCGAGTATGCAAGCCAAAAGGAGGGTTGGATATTCAAAAGTTGAGATAGATGAGTAAAAATTTACTTTCTACGGTGGGTTGGCATCTTATGGTAGAGGAATATAAGCTTTGGATTAAGATCCTAAAGGCTAAATATATGAAAGGAGAGTCCATTTTTTGAAATGTGAGAATAACTCTTTAGATAGGATTTGTGGAATGGTATCAAGAACTCTTGCTACCTGCTAACAAAGGGAGTGAGATGACAATTAGGTAAATAAAATAAGATTCAATTTTGGAAATATTGTTGGGCAGATAATCAACCTTTAAACCAAATGGAGGATTTTTATTAAATAGTAGAATTGTTGATGCTCAAATATGAAAGATCAATTGATGGGTATACCTCAAGGTAGAGCTTGGAAAATTCTTTCTTTGGAAGATTAGAACATTCAACAACAACAACAACAAATTGATAAGTTGAATTTTGTCTTGAGTTAAATATATGTTCCTCAGTTCAATGCTAAAGATAAATTTGTTTGGGGGCAAATGCTAAGGGGGTGTTTTCAGTCAAATCAACTTGGATTATCTTGAGGGGAGGTATAGTCAAATTTTTTGATGTTAATAAAGTTTAGATCAAGAATTTGATTTCCAAGATTACTTTTTTTTGTGGCTGGCCTTATAAATAAAATATTAACAATGGATAATCTACAAAGAAGAGGTTTTCAAATGGAAAATAGGTGTAGTTTTTGTGGTATGAGAGAGGAATTTGTGGATCACCTATTTCTTCATTACTCTTTCTTTAGAGGGGTGGAATGGTTTGCTACAATTATTCCAAATATAGTAGGTTCAGTCTGCTACACTTTATGACTTGTGGGAGAGTTGGAATGTGGATTTTCAAAGTAAAAGGTTGGTTAAGCTTTGAAATTTGTTATTACCTTATTTCTTATGGTAGGTTTGGCTGGAAAGAAATAACATAAATTTCTAGGACATTTATAGAGCTGATTTTTCAATTTGTTATATAGGATTGAAATGGGCGCCACTTGTATTACATCATCACCACATAGTGGTATTACAACAAAGCTTGGATATTATCCATGTATCACTTGGCAAGATTTAAACCTTGGTCTCCTCCTTAAATGTCGAGGAATATAATTGGTTGAGCTAATGCCACTTGATAACATTTATAGAGATGTTACTTATTTGGTGAACAATATTAAAATATTAGTACTGGAGAATCTACAATTAGAAGATTGTGCAGTTTTAGTAGAATCTCCCTTGGAGTGTGAGATAGCTTGTAGTTGGAGCTTACCTAAAGTTCAAAGAATTAATCCTATGGGAAGTGCTTCCTTGAGAGCTCAAACTAAATGGTAGCCTCCCCCTGAAGGATTTATTAAGTTAAATTTTGATGGGGCTTCTAAGGGCAATCCAAGTAAAGTTGGTGGAGGAGTAATTAGGGATAGTAAAGGACTAATTCTTTGTTGTTATGCATAATTCTAAAATATCTTGTCCAATCATCAAGTTGAAGCCAAAACAATGATAGTAGGTTTAAAATAATTCAAAATGTAAAAGTTAAAAGATTAATTTTAGGAGACTCACGGGTTATCATTAATAGTTAAAATTCTCACAAAACACCTAAATGGAGTTTTGAACAAATTTTTAAAGATGTTTTTCAGATTTTAGATGGTTTAAAATCTGTTCAAATGGTTCATATTTTTAGAGAGGGTAATGGTGTAGCTAACTTAATAGCTAACAAAGGAGTGTTGTAAGGAAATGAAAAAACTTGATAACTAGATGGTGAAAATTCTCGAAGATAGTACTTGTTTCAATTCTACTAAAAATTTATATGGCAGATTTATAAAAAGTAGTAGGGCGGGTTACTATTATTATTTTGGTCATTGCACTTTTGGGTAATAAAGGTTGTATTGTTCAGAAAATGCATAATTCGATATATAAGAAGATAAGCTATTATTTTGTTCTTAGATTGATTCATTTATTATTCTTGGATTTCCAGGAGTTGTAAAAGGGAAGGACCCCTTTCAAAACCCTATTATTTACAAGAAGTAATATATATATATATATATATATATATGAAGACATGAAGGTAAGATATGATAATGGTGAGCATAATACTTGATCAAATTTCATACAAAAATAATTCACCTAATACATATAAATAGTTGAGGATAGGTGTGAATCCTTGGTAGATTTTTGTGAAATATTAGCATCTAAGTAGAATAAGTTATTGTTGGGTTTGATGGTTATGTCATAATAGCTTGAATACTAACTACCTTGCTAAGACATCAATATATAGCCCTTAAATTTTTCATGAACTACTTTTCAATCTCTCTTTATTTGCTCCTCCTTAAAAATCTCCTTGAAATACTTTCCATATGAACTTGATAAGTCTTAACTCCATCTTCATTATGAACTTAATCAACTACACATTGTTCTAGTTTTTACATGTATTCTTTGCCACCTCACCATTTACTACCACCATTGTCTACCTAATCCAAATTCAAACCCAATGCTTTTCACCTCCAAGACTTCCTTGAGCACATTACCATGGTATCGTTGAACATGCCTCCACTTCTTCTAGTGAATTTGTTTGTGAATTTGCTCTATAAATTCAATAAGCTTTAGAAAGAATCATTGCTAGTGGCTTACTAAACTCCCAAGTAGTTCTTGCAAGGTGTCTAGTTCCATCACCATGATCATGTATCATGTCATACTGTTGATTGTTTTTTGAATTTAGCGAAAAACCCCTTGCAAGGCATCCTTGGTCTGAGAAACCACGACCAGGGGGTTCTACATCGTCAAAATCACCCGAGAGTCACATTATTGATTTTTACCACTTCCTTCTTATCTACCATCTCTAAATGGAGTTAAAGGTAAGCAACCAAGCTTCATTATTAAATTGATTCTGTTATGCCTTCTCACAATGTTGAATTTGCACTATAAATCACTTAAATTGTAATACAAATCATTTTAACTTTTTCATGACTTACATAATATTTATATAACATGATTCATAGAACACAATCAATGTTAAGAGGTGAAATATGCCAATAATAATTTATAAAACAATGAATTATAATTATTATTTATTACAATTATTAAAAAATATAATAATAAGAAAAAGTAGTTTTTTACGTCCACGATGTCATCAATCAATTAAGAGAATGTTATTTATTCAATATACAAAGTTATGCAAACTTCAATAATCAGAGTATCAAAACTTTGTGTGCAACTGCGCCCTCTTTCAAAGCTTGGTGTGCAACTTTGCCCCCTTTCAAATTTGAACATGGACCTCTTCTTTAGAATGCCAAAGTCTTAATTATAAAATCATTCAAATTATACATCAATTTAAAGATAATATACTTTATATCTTATCCATCAATTTTTATCTAATAAAAACTTGAGAAATTTATAAATAATAAAAATATTTCATATATTATGAATTAAGTAGAAGAAACTACTCTTCTCTCATTGTCATGTCAATTTATATCTAATAAAAAATTAATAAATTTAAAAATAATTTATTATTTTTATATATTGCTTATAAATTAAGTGGAGATTTTTTTAAAGTAAAAAACTTTCTATTATTTAAAAGAAATCAATTAATTTACATCTCTTGCCCCTCCAAGAAAATAGGGTTTTTAGCCACCATTTTACATGGTTTTTAGCTACCATTTTATAAATGATTGATAATAATACTCTATTTGCAATAAGCAAATATATTTAGAATTAAGTCTACTAATTTATTTTAAGACATTAAGTACATTTTGTCACTATTATTGGTATCAAGACATAAAATAGAGAAAATATCTTCTCTAATTTGGTGCGCCCCTCATCTGGGTGGGATTCCTTAGTGGGTTAGATTTCCATGATCCAACGTCTAATTAATCATTGCATTTGCAATCTTGTTTTGCTCATGTGAAGCATAGATATATTCAACTATTGTAAATATGATTTGTAGACTGCCTATCTTCTCTAGCACTCTTTATAATTTACAATTAGGGGATGCAATTCTTATAGGGTCCTTCAATCGGTTGATAATCATTTGTGAATTTGATTCCACCTATATCACATTTCACCAAACTTTGGTTGCCTCTTGTATACCTCGAAGAATACCATAAGCCTCAACTAAGTTGTTCAAAAGGATTCTCAAAGTCTTTGTAAAGATGAAGAGAGAGTGACCATGTGAAAGTCTCCCTATACCCCCTATGCTAGATCTTCCTGGATTTCCTCTTGATGCCCCATCTGTATTATTTTTCCCAATACCATATGGAGGGGCTTGCCAATAACCATCCCTATGAACTTGACATTCATTTTCTTGAATATTTTTGTTCTTGCAATCATCTGAGGTAATTCTTATTTTACGCAAAATATAGTCCCAACCTTAGTTTGTGTTTAAAGGAGGTCTCATTAAGTACTGTATTATTTCTCTAATATTAGCTAGGGTCTTTTGCCATATATAATGAGTATCCTGATGAGAGTGTTTGAAGATCTTGCTATTTCTTTCTTTCAACATATTCCACAATAAAAGTGTCATACCAACCCATACCATCTCCTTCATGGATCTATCCATACCATCTGTCTGAAATTATCTAAGACCAAGTACGCCAAATCTTATAAAAAATATGAAACTATAGAATCTAAGATCGAGGAAGACAACTGACATATTTCATAGTCTAACAACTATGGAACAAGAAAGGAACAGGTGATTCATAATCTCTTCTTTCCCATAACACATTTCACATTTGTATGGACTACAAAAACCTCTTTTCATCAACAAATCACTAGTGAGAACCCTCTTATGGAGTAGAAACCATATGAAAAATCTTACTTTAGGCCAAATTAATTGTTGCCATAATTGGGTAAAAATATCACGGAGATGATTAACAATGATCCAACATAAAGAAGAGTATCCTAATGCCGCTATATAATCCCCATGGAGTTGATGCCCCACTCAAATGAATCATGTACTTGAAACCATGAAAATGCCCTCATTTGAAGGACCTTTTGAATATCTTTTATTTATGCCTTCAAAGATACCATATGCCACTTTATGGTTGGAGTCCACTTTCTTCCCAATTCAATATTATCCATATTATTTTTGTAATATCGAGATACTTTTACCCTATTTTATTTGTGTAATTGTTCCATAAGTTAATTCTCTTTGTGTAATTGTTCCATAAGTGACTTCCACTTTGGAAATTGTAAATTAAACAAAATATTATTAAAACTACCACTTCCTTAATATCCTAACAAGTATTAATTATTAATTATTCATTATTTAACGTGCTATTTTATTTTAGTTTATTCTACCTAATAAAAGGTGTCTTAAGTAATGTAGTTTTGATGTTTATGAGACCATATAGATTATATGGAACAATCCTTATGAAAAATGATGTTTATTTATTATATGGTTATCAAACCATACAAACCTTTTTAACAGTACTTATTTAAAGTTTCAAAGTGTTTATTGTTAGACTACTCATGTTATGTTAAAGTAGTTTTTAATGTCCATAAAACCATTTGGAACTATGTTGTTTATCTAATATATAGTTTATCCACACACTCTCTTTATCGAAACATGATACATAATCCTACTTACAAGCTTTGAATGTTGAATCTTTTATTTAGAATCAAACTGTGGCATGGGTGAGTGTGTGAGGGGGTGGGTGTGTGTTCTAAAAAAAAAAAGTACTTTAGCACCTAGGGGTATAGCACAACGACTCGAGCTTGGCTTTTATTCTGGAGGTCCAAGGTTCAAACCGCGACATGGACGAGTGTGTGAGAGGGTGGGTGTGTGTTGGCTTTGTGTTAAATTTTCTATTGATAAGTATAGCTCTCAAATTTAAGAGGGGTCATGATTGGGAGGAGACTACTTAGCCATGTACGTCGGTCATAGAGGTTTCTCACAATAACCAAATCCAAAAAAAAAATTAAAGTTATCCACATGCATATGGTTTATTAGCAAGGATGCCACTTGCATTCTGGATGAAACCGAGTTCATGCCCCACAATAGAAGTATTGATATAAAAAAAAATTAAAGCGAGTTACACTCAACTCATCTTGACAAACGTCATTTATTTATTTATTTTTTTATATAGGAGAGTTGGTTACAACCACTATTTTTAGTAAACTCATCTTGACAAACTTCATTCATTTATTTATTTTGGTTATATAGGACAGTTGGTTACAACCACTATTTTTAGTAAACTCATCTTGACAAATGTCATTCACTTATTTATTTTGGTTATATAAGAGAGTTGGTTACAACTACTATTTTTAGTAATTGGTAAGCGTAAAACACAAGGATTGTTCCTAATAAACCTATCTGTTCTCACCGAGCGCTCAGGGTTAAGAGTATTCGGAGCATACTAATACCTTTGCAAAGGGTTGACTTCCCCCAAAGTTTGAACCTAGGTCTCTTCTTGGTGAGTGCCCAACCAGACCTACACTTACTAATCCACCTAACCTTTGAAGGTCGTCATCAGACCTAAAATTTCAAAAACAAATTACTTGTCAACAGGAATTTTTATGACGGTTAAATTTTTTTACTGACTTTCAAGTTACTGTTTAAAATTTTATTTGCCTTTCAATTTTGACAGTTAAAATTTTTTACTGACTTTCAGATTACGGTTTAAAATTTTATTTGCCTTTCAATTATTTTTTAAAGATGGTCTAGACACTAATGAAAATCAACAATTTTTTTAAAGATGGTCTAGACACTAGTGAAAATCAACAATTAAATGAAATGAATTCTGGTCCTAAATGTAGTCTTGTCAATTCCATTGAAGGGACACCACCTATGATACAACATGAGATTTCTGATCAACACTTGGAATCGGTCAAATTTAAACATGAATTTGTTGTTATAGCAGTCACAAAGGACCAACAAAGTTATGCAAAGTATAGTTTTGGTGATGTCAGCTATAATTCATGTGCCAAAAATATTAGCCAAAAAAAGAACACTCTAATGGGCTGCATTGTTTGCAGAAGGAAGAACCAATGTCTCAGACTACAAAGGTAGGGAAAAGTCACAAAAACAATGTTAGCTTGAATCTCAATCAGAAACTTTATGTTCTTCAAAGAGATGCCAGAGGACATTTTGTTAGTTCTACCAAAATTAATGGGGAAAAATAAAGTGATATTCCTTATCCTCAATCAAATGAAATTCAAAGCAACCAATCCTCAATCAAAAGAAACACTTCTACAATAAAGAATGAGACTAGTTTTGCTATAAATACTGGATTTATTAATGCAAAAAGTGGAAATTCAAGTTCCCTACAAACTTTTCTTCCATCTTACTAGGAAATTCAAGAAGAGTGCATAACTAAGAGCCCAAATTTCATTTCAAGGTACATACATTCATTCTGGAAAGGTTTAAAGTTGCAGGAGCATACAAAAAAATAGAACTACTGCTATTGACATCCCAAGCATCATAAAAAATAAAAACTTATCCAAAAAAAGGTAAAGCAAACTTGACATAATCATCTCTTTGTTTACATAATCCTTCAAAATTAATGTTAAACAAATGGGCAAAAGGTAGTTGTGCAGTGCACAGTACAATACATAGATGCTTTGATGCAACAACTATACTGCAATATATACACACACTATCTTTTTGTAGTATACTCAGTCTGTATATATCCATTACTATAGTATATATCCTTTCAAAAAACACAAGTGCTCATTCTAAAGCTCAAGAACTCGTCTTGGCTTTACATCTCTCCAAATATCATAAACATCATTCCAATCAATATTGGTTGCTACGGGTCCATTCAAAGATATTCTCATGAGTGCATCTAATGTATCCAACCCCAACTTTGATTTTCTAATATCTTTGATAATATTTTGTTTAGAAAATCCTCTTTCACAATCTACTATACTTGCAGGAATGGAGAGTACAACTTGCCACAATTTCATCATATGAGGATAAGTTCTATGCCATTGCTCTGTATTACGAAATGTCTTCCATGCTTCCTTCATTGAGAAACCCTCACAAGCTAAATTTAATGTATCAACAAAAGAATGCAACTCCCTTTTACAAGCCTTGATATCAAATAGAGGTGCAATTCCATATGAGACATTATGTTGTAAATGTTGAAGAAGTTTTTGTAGCCAACGCTCTGAATTATTTTCTCTAGTTCGACGTTCTTCTGGATAGTAGCAAGGGCTAAAGATCTTTGCTGCATTAAATAGTGGAAGATCTGGAAACCTTGCATTTAAACAACTAATGATAGATTCAACATAATATTTTGTAAGCTTGTGACAACTCTCTTGTGTGCCTTCAATAGGAAGTTTCATACCTTGTTTCCTTACATCATTGAAATAATCATTCTCCATAGACGAGATAGATTTATATAACAAATCATGTCTGTCAATGATATTATCTTGTACTTTGATTTCAATAAATCCATATTGAGAATCAGTTAAAAATTTTGAGAGATGAGTTGCTCCATTTGCAAATGTTTCTTCTCTTAGAAACCATTTAGTCAATGTGTTTATAGTTACATCAAGAGCCAACCCAAGACCTGTAATATCTACATTTTTTTCTTGAAATAACTTATTCAACTTGTTCAACTCACCCAATATGTCAGCAAGCATATGCAAACAATATTGAATAGAATATATGCATGCCTTGTCATACCATGAAGAAAATTTCTTATCATTTTTCCACATGGTTAATATAGCAGGCATAAGCTTTACAAGCCTTATGATAACCTCTCCTCTTGATAGCCATCTAACTGCATGTATTTGTAAAACATCTAGAAGATCAATTTCCATAACTCTAAGTAAATCATTTAATTCATTACTCCTTTTTGGTGAGTTTTGAACCCATGAATACACTTTATTTGCAAGCTTTTCAATCTGCAATAACTCTGGTACATTTTTTGAAGCATCTGTTGCTACCAAAGCCTCACGATGAGCTACACAATGAACTACAATCAGGTTTGGAATATCTTTTTTCAAAAAAGACACAAATCCATTTTCATTTCCAATCATCGCTGAAGCTCCATCTGTAGAAACTGCTATCAAATTTTGTAACAAAATACCTCTACCATTCATTATATGATTCACAATGTCATATACTATTTTTCCTTTTCCATCTAGTATATCTTTGAGCTCCATAAATTGTGAAATAGGTGCTCCTAGACCTTGCAAATCTAAATATGTTGCATAAACCACAAGATGTTTTTCCAAAGTACGATCAGTACTTTCATCAACCATTAATGAGAAGAATGGGCTTTCCAACATACATCTTGTTTGACATTGTTCAAGATATTTTGAGATACAATAAAGAAAATCATTTGCAGCCTTACGATTTGTGTATGAAGAGTAGTCTTGAGATTTGGGCATATTTGGTGTTTTCATATCTATGAGGAAATTACAAAGTTTCTCATATTTAGATAAGGATAAATCTTCTTGACAAATAAAGTAAGCTACTTTCATTGTAGCAATCACTCTTTCCTTATTGGCATCTTCAATTTGTATAATATGATCTGGAATAGATTTCATCCTTCTCTCTATTGCATCAAACCATCTTTTTTTAGCATCTTTATGCACAAGTGACTTTTCATGAGTAATAAGAGCATCACGCTGAAAATTTGTACAACCATGTCCTGTACCCCAAGGTCCAATCATTCTATACTTTTCACAATATTTACATTTCATAACATCCTTATCAACATACTTGACAATATTCAACCAATCAAACTTTTCTAACCATTCAAGGCGAAACTTTCTTTTTTATTGCACTTTTTTATTATCATCACTACTACCCTCTGCATCAACTGCATGTACTTCATTTGCATCAATTGCATGTACTTCATCTTCATCAGAAGAAGTTCCAAAAATTTCATGGCATAGTTGTTTGTTTGGATTATCATGACTACCTTCATATGCTTCAAAATATTTGTTGCTATTAGAACTTGTTGTAGTCCATCCATACATTTTTCCGATAGTAGCTTGTATCTTTCTCTTTGAAGATATTTTTATTTATCTGTAATAAAAAAACGCATGTCATTTAACTAAGATGATATTTCCATCATTGTATTGGTTTATTTGTACATGGTCATTTTTGTTGAGGTTTTTATCATGTTATAGTTGGAGGAATCCACCAATATATTCAAAGCTAAATGGAAAAAGTTCATGTTTACCTTCAATAGATTGCTAATGCAACATAATAAATATACTAAAATAGTGAGGAAATAAAATATTGGATAAAAATTACAAAGCAGTTGTATTATTTTTATTTTAATAATTTTTAAAATTTTAATATATATTTTTTTGAAATTCGAAGCCTGGTAGCCAGCATAAGAACTGTTGTGGAAGCATCGTCGGTCGACCATATGAGCTGTCATCATTTTCTTTTTTTATTAATTTATTTTTGGATCTAAATTTTAAAATTTGACTTTTCTTCTCTTAGAGGAATCTATGGGCAAGGCGAATTCTATGTTGACATAAATAGTAATGATACAATTAATTCCATGAAAATGGCACAACTACTAAGAAATACAAAATCTATGTTATTCACATAAATTCATCTAGGGCAATGAAAATACTTTTAAAAATAGGTTGGTTGATAGTTGTAACTTGTAAGTGTTTGTTTATAGGTTGTCTTGGTTTTATTGTTTCAAAGGTTTGGCTTCGTTGATTTCCTTTTACCTAGCAAGCTAAGGTTTATAAAAAAACACTTCGATCATGATAACACGAGGATGGGACTAGAAGAAAGGATGAATTAGTTTCAATTTCATTCATATTAATTAATTCACATAAATATATATATATATATATATATATAGTATATATATATATATATATTTATTTTTTTAAAGTAAGGTTTAGTTTCAATTTCATTCATATAAAGTAATTAAAATACCATTTTCATTATCATAATATGAGGATGGGATTGGGAGGATGAAACTGGTTTCAATTTCATATAAAGTAAAAAATATATAAAAATTGTAAAGGTTTAGTTTCAATTTCATTCATATTAATTAATTCACATAAATTCATCTAGGGCAATGAAAATACTTTTAAAAATAGGTTGGTTGATAGTTGTAACTTGTGTTTGTTTATAGGTTGTCTTGGTTTTATTGTTTCAAAGGTTTGGCTTCGTTGATTTCATTTTACCTAGCAAGCTAAGGTTTATAAAAAACCACTTGGATCATAATAACATGAGGATGGGATTGGGAGGATGAAACTGGTTTCAATTTCATATAAAGTAAATAAAATAATATATATATATATATATATATATATATATATATATATATATATATATATATATATATATTTAAAGTAAGGTTTAGTTTCAATTTCATTCATATAAAGTAATTAAAATACCATTTCCATTATCATAACATGAGAATGGGACTGGAGGATGAAACTCGTTTCAATTTCATATAAAGAAAAAAATATATATATATATATATATATATATATATATATATATATATATATATAGATAGATAGATAGATAGATAGATAGATAGATAGAGAGAGAGTAAGGTTTAGTTTCAATTTCATTTATATAAAATAATTAAAATAAATAATTTTTTTTTTTAAATAAAGTTTTGAAACAATTATCCTTCTTTTTTACATTTATTTAGTTACATTGAGCTATTTGATAGCGTAAGATTCAAACCTTGGTATAAGTTAATTAACTATTTGTCCAATTGTCTTTAACAATTAAAATTGATGTAAATGCAAAAATTAACATATATAAAAAATCAAAATAAATAAAAGATAAGAAAAAAATTAAAAAATACTACATCAAATCATAGAGGGGAATGGCAATTTCTGGGATGGATACATCATAATAGTAGATTATAATTTAAAAAAAATCTTATTCTTTTCAAAGTGATCATAGACAAGTTTTTTGAAATACTTTTCAATGTGATCATAGACAAGTTTTTTGAAATACGCCATCATGTAAAAAGCAAAAATTAAAAATAATAAAAATTAAAATAAACGAAAGACAAGGAAACATTAAAAAAATATTACAACAGGTAATGATAATTTCTAGGATGATACACGGACTATCTAATTTATCATCAAAATGGTAAATTAATTAATTTTTTTTTACTCTCTTCTCAATACGAAAATAAACAAGTATTTATAAATATACCATTAAAATCACACAAAATGTAATAAGTTTTTAATAAAACTTACTTTTGAAGCTATGCCAACGCCTTACTCAAAACCGTATTAACAGAGCTAATGTGAAAACTAAAATCCAACGCGAAACTAATCTTCAATTTTGTTTGGTGGACCATACAAAGGTGCAACAAAAGTGAGGCATTGACGAGCCATACTTCCATGAGGCCATCCAAACTTAAATTTAATATAAATCACTCGCTCGCTTGACGTGAACTTAATTCATCACTGAAACTCCTCGATGGAAATCTTCCTCTAACTCCACTCTCGCTGTTAAGCATGCTTTGTGAGTTGTTTTCATATTCACAATTTTCAATAAATTTTTACTGCCATAACACCGGAATTCTTCCTTTAACTCCACTCTGGCTATCACGCATGCTTTGTGAGTTGTTTTCGTATACACAATTTCCAATAAATTTTTACCGCCATAAAAATGTTTGCAATAATAGATTTTAAATCACTCATCAATGACGTCGTAACTGCAAATTTGCAAATATACAATCACTGGGATCAAGGATGGTATTCGCCGAGTCGTCCCCACTCGCCCGACGGACTTAATTCACCTCTGTCGTAACTGCAAATTTACAATCACTAGGATGGTATTCGTAGAGTTGCCACTTAATTCACCACTCGTCCCACTCGTCCCGATAACTTATAAATGGGGAAAAAATTAATATAATTTTAACAAATAAATTACGGACTTAATTTACACATCTAGTATACATATAATTTATAATTTATGCAATTTTAACGATGAATTATCCACTTAATTTACACATCTAATGTATATATCATTTATGTAATAAATAAAATCTACAGTTTTTAAATATATTTTTTTCTAAATTTTAGACATCTAATGTATATATCATTTATGTATTAAATAAAATTTAAATTTTTAAATATATTTATTTGTAAATTTTAGGGTTTTTAAGTAAAAACCTTTATAAATTAAAACCATAATTTACGGCCTGTCAAATTCCAGACCTGGTCGTCATTCATTTATCTTATTACTAATTTTGTACACCTGCGTCTCATAAATATTTTAGGGCTTCAAATGACCTGGTCGTCATTCATTTATCTTATTAAGGAGACGGGGATCGAATAAATAATTTTATATAATTGCCATTTGACGATTTATATCGGCTTCATTTGATATAAGATCCTCCTACCGAACCTTTTCACCGAATGTTTCAAGTGGATCTCTAGTTTGGCCACTATTTCTACAGACTGAATGCTATAAAGAATCCTCCCTACGATGAACACTGTAAAAAGCTATGACAACTTTGCATTATGAATTAGAGCATTTTAAAATCCTCTCCCTGAAAGCAGTGAGACCATGAGCAGCATCTGCAAGCAGGCATCCACGATTTTATATGTCATGGATCATAAAACCTATCTAAACGAATGCAGGGCATACGCCCGCGCACTGCAGGAATGTGCAAAAACCAAGGCTCTCCGTCGTGGGAAGCAACTTCATTCCCATGTAATCAAATCTGGATATGAGACGCTGGATTTTTTGAACACAGACCTCGTTAACATGTATGCCAAATGCCAGAAAACAGAGTTTGCACGCCAAGTGTTTGACAAAATGTCTGAGCGAAGGGTTGTGTCATGGACTGCTATGATTGCAGGGTACGCTCAAAATGGATATTTCCGGGAGTCTCTGAAACTCTTTTCCCAAATGCAAAGGCAAAGCGGACCTGCTGAACCGAACCAGTTCACGTTCCCATGTGTTCTCAAGGCGTGTGCCGGCCTGGAAGCTGTGTGGCCCGGTAAACAGGTACATTCTTACATTGTCAAGCTTGGATTTGATTCAGACGTGTATGTGGCCAGTGCCCTTTTAGATATGTATGCAAAATGTGGCAGTAGGAATGATGCATTCCAACTGTTCGAGAAAATGCCTGAACGAAGTATTGTCTCGTGGAATGCAATGATCGCAGGATGTGTTGTCAATGGCCGCAGCGGGGAAGGATTCCAGATGTTTGAGAGGCTAAGGGAGAGCAACGTGGAGCCAAATTGCGTTACTTTCTGTAGTGTGCTGAATGCGTGCGTGCAGGTTTCGGCATTGGAACAGGGCAAGCAGGTGCAAGCCCATGTTGTGAAAACTGGGTTTGAGTCCCTGTTGACAGTGGCGAATGGACTGATAGATCTTCATGGGAGATGTGGCAGCGTTGAAGATGCCCGCAATATGTTTGACAAAATGCCTGAACGAAATGTTGTTTCATGGAGTGCGATGATTGCTGTATATGTCCAAAGGGGATGCAGTGAAGAGGCATTGAGCTTCTTTTCCCTGTTGCATCGAGAGGGGAACGATGCCTCTGAACATACGATCTCAAGTGTTCTGAGGGCATGTGCGGCTTTGGCTGGTCTGGAGCAGGGGAAGCAGGTTCATTCCCTTGCCATTAAAGCGAGGGCTTTGTCAAATGTTTATGTAGGCAGTGCCCTCGTGGATATGTATGGAAAATGCGGTAGCATAGATGATGCATGCCAAGTGTTTGATGAAATGCCCCAGCGAAATGTGGTTTCTTGGAATGCCATGATCGCAGCATGTTCACAGCATGGCTGTGCCCAGAAGGCACTTCTGCTCTTTGAACAAATGCAATCTGATGGGTTTAAGCCAAACTGCATCACGATGGTTTGTGTTTTATGTGCTTGCAGCCATTCTGGTTTAGTGGAAAAAGGTCAGTTTTACTTCAATTCCATGACTAGAGATTATGGCATCATACCAGAAGCAGAACACTATGCTTGCATAATCGACCTTCTTGGTCGAGCCGGTCGTCTGGATGAGGCTCAGGAGTTTATGAAAAGACTTCCTATTGAACCTACTCGTTCTATGTGGGGGGCCTTGCTTGGCGCTTCCAGAGTTCATGGCGACATGGAGTTAGCAAAACGTGCAGCAGAAAGCCTTTTCGAGTTGGACCCAGAGGATTCTGGAACACATGTTTTGCTGTCAAACATCTATGCTGCTAGTGGCAGTTGGGATGATGTAGCAAAAGTGAGAAATGTGATGAAGGATATAGGGATGAAAAAGGAGCCAGGATGCAGCTGGATTGGAGTTAAGGATAAAGTGCATTCATTTCATGCAAATGATAAGCGACACCCATTGACACAGGAGATCTATGCATTGCTGGATAAATTAAGTGGTCAAATGAAGGAAGCAGGGTATGTGCCTGATACAAACTTTGTGCTCCTTGATGTCGAGGAACAGCAAAAAGAACAGTTTCTTTCTTACCACAGTGAGAAGATAGCTCTTGCATTTGGGCTTATCACGATACCATGTGGGTTACCCATCCGAATCACTAAGAACCTTCGTATATGTGGCGATTGTCACAATTTCATCAAATTTATTTCTGGTTTTGTTGGGAGAGAAATTGTTATAAGGGATACCAACCGTTTCCATCATTTTAAGGACAACTTGTGTTCTTGTGGGGATTACTGGTGATGTAAAATAATAACAGATATTATATGGCTGGTCCTGTCTAGATCATGGAGGAATTTTTCAAGTATGTTGCCAACAAGATTGGACATTTTTGGTAGCAATCATAATATGCGGCTAAGTCGGGAAACAAACATACATCCATGCATACTCATTAAGATATGTGCATGCCTACGTACCATGTCATTGTGTGATACTCTGTTATTGTGGTCAGGCTTTGTGCAAATCCTAGCAAACCCAAAAAAAAAAGGCAATAAGCTTCTTTTTGTACGGTCATTGCCCTTTGACAGGTTAATGCAGCATAAAAATCAATATTGTACTTGATGAAAGCGTGCATTGGGTTTATGCAATTCTTTGAAGGTTTCATAATATACATAAATCTTTTCCTACTTCTGTGCTACATACATCAGGGGCCGAAGGATGAAATAATGGTTTTAGAACAAGTGGCATCATTGCTTAAGCTACAACTTAAATGCCAGATGCTACATGTGTCTTTTTGTCAAATGTTAACCTCCTGAAGTTCATTCTGTACTCAAATGCTCCCGTTTTTGCATCAGGTAATGCTTGATTCAGTGTGTTTGATCATATCGGATTTATCAGAATAAAAAAATGCTGGCTTTGGATTCATTGTGATGAGTTTGGTCTGTATAGCTATTTGTATTTGCCTTCAAGCTGCTGGATAGGGACGAGCTACTGGGATTAACAAGCATTACAGCATAGACATCCTAACCCACAACCACTTTTCATCCTTTGATTCAATGGTAGCATATGCTCTCACATTTTAAAGATCAGTAAATCATTTTGGAAATCAGATTCTGTAGAACAAATAGATCATTTTTTTGTGAGACTTATCCTCACAAGATGCAAAATACATGATGAAAGAAAACTTGATGCAGGACTATGGAGGGCAAGAAAAAGGAAAAGGAAAGTGGTGTTTAATGTATAGTATACAACCTTACCCCTGCAGGATTCAAACCTTAGACCTCCTAGCTGGAGTTCCAAAGTCTTCATTGTTAGACCCACTTAGGATATAGAGTAGTTGATGCATAGCCTCAAAACTTGGGGATGCATGTCTGTGCATACCTTAGCAATGGTAATGGAGATTGAAATATAAAAAACAATATTAACTGTACATAATTAATGAATGAAACCTTAAAGTTGAACCTTGCTAACAATATGAGAGTATAAGAGATAAGAATTCAAGACCATCAATCATCTACTGTAAAACGAACATAAATTTTATGAATAGATCTGTGTTAGCCTCTTCTTTAAGTTGAGTCTCCTTAGGATTTGCATACCACTGCCTAGAAAGCACAACCCTATAACTGTGGATGTTAACCAGGTTCTCCGACTCTTTTGATGTCATGATCATGGTGCTTAGTGCATCAACCTTTAAAGTAGAATATGAAACATGTTTAAGTAGTTGATAGATAGCTTGCAATATGATGTTTATGAACATCTAAATTTTTCATCCATCAGCCTTTGAACTAGCCTTTGAAATGGCCTTTGTGTCAATCTGGAATTTTGCTATGAACTTTAATGTGTTTGCCTGATAGAAATAACCATCTATATAGAGATGTCAGCTTCAAGGCTTCACATACATAGTGCCTATGGTGAGTGGCTGTTATGCAAACAAGCTTAGCACTCTACTGTTCTACATAGGCTTGAGTACTAACTGTCTAAAAGTACCAGAAATTAGTTTTCTATCACAACCAATACCCAATAAAGCATATTTCTAATAAACACAATTAAGGAACATGGTCAGAAGAGAGGTTTGAACAGCATTGAAAACAATCTTTGTAGCCTTACAAAACCTGAAAACATGATTGATAGACTAGATTCTGTTGCAAAAGGGGCAACGTTCAGTAGTGATTCTCAGAGATGAGTCATTTATATTTTTGTTGAAGCCAGGTTTGTAGGCTTTGAAGGGGCCTGCACTGTATGTCTGAATAACAAATTGTAGTGGACACAAAGTTACTTAAGTCCTACCATGAAAGTGCAATCTACCTAGAAAAGTAGGAAATCACATGCAAGGGCCTTGTTAAAAGCTTTGGCATCTAGGATTATAGCAGACGACCTTCCTACCAAAGGCTAGCCCCAAATTTTTCTTCATGTACAAGAGAATACAAATTCCCATCCTGGTCCAATCTTATCTGAAATAGTCGCGCAAGTTACAACATAAGCCCTTTAACTTTAAAAGTAACACATTGGAACTTCCTTAATAATATGAGCAATTGTCATGGATTGACCACATAGGAGACAAATTACTCACACTGCAATGTAAGTCCTAAGAAATCAACACACCAAGATCCTATTGATGATCTTGATAACTTTTGTGTATCAGCCACATATGAGACAAACTTGCCTAGACTGCAATGAAGATCCTCCTAGGAAAACCACTTTTGAAGGAAAGTAACACACCAGCACCAAGACTTTTAAAAAGTCCTAAAACACATCAGTAAGAAGGAAATTAATATTTACATCAACAGAAAACATCCAAGCATAAAACCAAGTCTGAACAGGAATGGAAAATATCTACAACATGCATCTACTCTACAAAGGAGAAACCAACTCAGCTGCAATGCTTCCAAGAGTGGCCCCTTGCTCTTGTCAGTACCCGGAGTTGATCCCTCTGACTACTTAACAACAATTAGTTCTGAAAATTAAAGCTTCTATTATGACACGAAGGAGATTACAATGGGACTCTTACACAACCCAGTTTTTACTCATATATCTCCTCTATTCTCACATCCTCAGATTCACAGTCTCTCTAACAATGTTCAAAGAGCATTTATAGGGGTGGAGTAACATCATGAGAAATATCATCAGAATCTAAGTATAGGTTACAGATTAAACATTTACAACAAATCATAGTAGAATTCCCTATCTACATGGGATTCCTTGATCATACAATAAATAAGTTATGACAATAGAATCTGGTAAATCCTTATTACACAAAAGGACAAAAATCTACATTATCATCGTGTTGACCTCATTCTAAATATATGAACAGAGGGCCCTCAACTATACATCTACCACATAGGGTCGAGGACACCACTTTGGACGGTGCTCAACACAGAAATTATGCATATATAGCTCATATCGATTTTTTGATGTCATAAGGGCTAGTCAAACGGGCCTTACAAACTGCAGTAGGTCTTCTTACAATGTCTAACTGCCTGAAGTAAATCCTTGACAGCTGAAATAGGGCCCATTGTTCATATAAATATAGGGCATAGACTCTGGATGGTGACCTGCAAGATAGGATATTGTGTATGAGTGCACTAATCTTAGCTATAACATCGTCCAACTTTGCATTTGTGCTTATGAGTTGCTGCCTCTGCAATTTAGTGGCCCTATTTTCTTGCTTCTTCCCCTTGGTGTACCTCTCATTCCTGACATATACATAGGTGCATCACCTCTCCTTGAGATCGTCCCATCTGTTTATTGTGATCTTCGCTAGGTATATGACCTCTCACGTTTTTTTTGCCACGGCTTTCCGCTTCTGCAATTTTACAACTAGCCTGTTCTCCCTGAATATTATATGCTCTGGTGATCTTGTCTACTAGAGTAACCCTAATTGTTGTACTGATGGTGGTTCAAGCGCTAGAGTAACCCCTCCTGCTACACCAAATTCCTCTTCTTTTATGACTTCCTCTTCATCCTCAGAAACTAAGCCTCGGAAACTAAGTCCATAACAGGGACATCCAATTCTTTTTTGATCCCTATGTTTATTTTGGGTGCTGTTGTAGATATCAAATGGTATTCCTGCTGCAGTTGGTTCTCCGATGACTACCATTGCTTCCATTTCATCCTTGGTAGCCCTTTCTTTAGCTAATCGGGCAAGAGAGTCCAACTGATCAGTGGTCTGGTTTCCAACTTCAAAATCCATCTCCTAAGGGGCTTGATCTCCTTTTCCTGTTCCTTAATCATACTGTTTGGCTCTAATTTTTGCTTCAAGACATCTACCTCCTTCGTCCAATCTCTAGCTTCTGATTTTAGAGGGATCTTAGCTACAACAATAGATCCTGTTTTTGAGCGTCCCATAGTAAGGGACTTTTCTTTCTCTTTTTTCTTAGAGGATTCTCTGATAGGGGCTGATATTTCTCCTTTTTCTTTGAGGATTCTGTAGCTATAGCTAATGCTTTTTCTTCCTTCCTTTTGAGGAATATATAGCTGCAGGAAAGGGCCCCTCCCTCTTAGGAGTTGGCTCTTCAGAGGGATCCTCCTCTTCTTCCTTTTGCTCTTCTACCTCATTCTCTGTAGCCTCATCCTCTCTTCAAATTCTAGCCACAAACCTTCCAAGTTACCTTAGGTTTACTCTCAACAACTTTTAGAACCAGCATCTTGATTAATCCATGATCCATTTTCCTACCTTGACGGTGGCAAACATTTTTCTCTGAAGAGGATATAAGGTAATAGGGCATGCTTATTTTTAATCCATGCCTTAAATAAGTTAACTTGAAGTGATAGACTAAAACAAAGATGTATTTACCTTCTCGCGTGATGTGCTTCTCAAGGATGTATGCCACATTGTCCCCTAGTCAGGGAAGGCCCTCTTGGATAATGCCTTTGCTAGTGTCGTTTACAATCTTGGGTTCCTGTAGAAATTCCTGTTGATGTTCTTTGGGGGACTCGGTATCTTGGACCATATCACCCTTTCCCTTGGTAAGCTGGTTACTTCTGCCATGGTTTCTTCTATTATTAGAATAGTTAAGCCACACACCTATGTTCACTCTCTAGAGCATAGTTAGAAAATTAACTGGGAATGTGTGATTTCTCTCAAAACTCGTCAGAAATCACAACCCTTGATTTTTTTTTTTAAATTTCTCAGCACTGAGAAACTTGCTAACTAGCGGGATTTCTGCCAAAAACTCACCGTTTCTTGCAAGAAAATAGGCCGTAGGCGCAAAAACACAGGAGAAACGCATAAACTTGTTTGAAAAACTGATTAGCTCATTTTTTCTTCTCTCTAGCTCTAATCTTAAACCACTTTTCCTGATTGCATCCAATATTGGTCACCTGTTCAAGGAGATTTTTTTTGGAAACATACAATAACAGCCAAAGCATTCAGCTGGGGACACATCTAGGGCCACCCTTCCCGTGAATCGAACTTGAGTCTCCGCTAGGAGAACCCAATGCCGTTACCATTGCAGTGTCTCAACAGGGATGGTTTAAGGAGATTTGAGATTGTTTCTATAGATTTTTCTGAGGTATCCCGCAAACCCCCCTCCCCCTCCCCCTCCCCCCAAAAAATTGGATTTTTGTTAGTATTTTTTTGTTGTTTAATTTTGTTCTTTTCAAGCATGTAGGCTAGGCCCTATTTTTTAAATTTGTTCCCTCCACCCTCCCAAAAAAAAACAAAAAAAAAAATAGGATTTTGTAAGTTTTCTTTTTTAATTTTTTTGGTTTTTTTCAAGCATGTTGGGTAGGCACTCCTTTTTTTTTTGTTTCAAGCATGTCGGCTAGGCACTATTTTTTTCTCTGTTTATTTTTTCAAAGCATGTAGGCTAGGGCATTTGATTAATTAATTATTTTTAATTTTCCCTCCTATTAAGAAATATCGATGGATTCTTCATGCGAGGTCCCTAGAACCATTGTCGAGAGCATCTCCTTCAAATGGGACCCAATAGACTGCTTCATTTGCAACCCTAAGTCAAGAAGAGACCCAATGTGGAAGCATGGGATTAAGGGAAACTTGTTGAATCAAGTGTTTTGTAAACATTGCGACAAGGACATGCGAGGAGGCATTCATCACCTCAAATTCCATCTGCTTGGGCAACCGGGGCATGATGTGGATCCCTGCCCTAGAGCAAATGATATGATTAGAAATGAGGTGAAGGCTTGGTTGTGCACCAAAGAGGCCAAAAAAAAAGCACAAAAGGAGAGAGTTGTAGTGGGACATGGATTGGGGCCTTGGGGCTCTTTCTATGGGGATGAGGTTGAATTGGAGGATGTCAATGTCGTGGCTGAAGAAATCGTTCTTAGTCCTCGCATTTGGTGAGGTAGTGCTAGTGCTAGTGGGAGTGGGAGAAGTGTGGGATGAGGCTCCAACACAAGACAAACCACAATTCATAATATCGCATGGGGGAGGGACAAGGTGAAGGATGTAAGGACAACTATGGTCAATTTTTAGTCTTACTACAACATTCCCTTTAGTTGTGTGAACAACCCCTATTGGGATGCCCTAGTGAGGGCATTGAGCGAATCTGGCAAAGGAGTTGAGACACCTTTGGCAAAAGATTTAAGTGGACTATTGGAGGAGTGTGTCATCAAAACACGTGCTCTTGTAGAAGAGCAAAGGAATACATGGAGGAAAAAGAGTTGTAGCATTCTTTCTAATGGATGGACAGATGCAAGAAATCACATGCTCCTAAGCTTCATGGTGGCATTGGGTGGATTCACGGTCTTCCTGAAGCCGGATGATGCCTTGCAAGAGGTAAAGAATGCACAAAGTTATTCAATTTGTTGGAGGAGGTCGTGTTAGAAATAGGAGTGGAGAATGTTGTTCAAGTAGTGATGGACAATGCAACAACATATGCATTTGCGGGTAGACTTCTCGAGGAGAAGCACCCCTCTAGTTTTTGGAGCCCATGTGTTGCCCATTGCATTGACCTCATGCTGGAGGACATTGACAAAATGTCATGGGTGAAGATTGTGGTAGAAGAGGTGAAGAACATTACACGGTTTATCTATAACCACACATGGGTGCTCAACTTGATGAGGGAGCACAATGACGGGAGGGACATTCTTCACCCAGGGATCACTTGATTTGCCTCCAATTTCATTGCCTTGCAAAGCCTTCTAACTGCATTACCCGCTTTGAAGTAGATGTTTGTGAGCAAGGAATGGTACATCTCACCATTTCATTCAAAAGAGGGGCAATAGATATGGAGGCAATTTTTTTAATTATTCATTTTGGGCGAGTGTTTTGGAAATTCTCAAGGTAATTGCAATTTGCGTGTTGAGTTCAATATTTTAGGTGATATATACATTGGTAAGGATTCCTCGCCTTGTAGATGGTGAAAAATTGGCAATGGGCTATCTATATGAGGTACTGAATAGAGCCAAAGAGACATCAAACAGTAATACCGTGGCAAATAGTGCAAGTTTGAACCAATTTGGTGCATTATTGATAGGACATGTACAAGGCAACTCCATCAACTTATTCATGCCATGGGGTGCTTCTTGAACCCAAAATTCTTTTACACTAGTAGTCTTAGCGGCGATGAAGAGGTCAAGGCAGGGTTCTATACTTGCGTAGAGAGGATGATATATAACCTTGCCAAACATCGCCTTATCCTTTTTGAGTTGCAACTGTATAAGGCCATGGGAGGGAGCTTGTTCGCGTCCTCCTTTGCTAAAGAAGCAAGGTCAAGTTTACTGCCAGGTAAAACATTTAAACATTTAAATTTTAACATATCTTTTAAAATTATTTTATGTAGTTTACATTTTTGTGGTTTACAATGTAAATTAATACTTTGAAAATTATATTTTTTTGGAGGTTTAGGGTGGGAGGTCAATGGTTCGAAAACACCTACTCTATAGAGGATGGTTGTCTACATCTTGAGTCAACCTTCTAGCGCTTATGCATGTGAGTGCAATTGGTCTCTATTTGAGGATGTACACACCAAGAAGGGCAATAGGTTGATCGAGGAGTGCCTCAATGGCCTTGTGTTTGTGCAATACAATCTTAGGCTTTGCACAAGACAAGTGGAGGCTAGTGAATCCTATGAGGCAATTGAATTGGATGGGCTAGATCCACTATGTGATTGTATTGCCGAGAGTCCTGTGGATACCAAGTTTTACTACATAGGACATTGAAGCACTTGAGGAGGAAGCAAAATATTTAAGAAGATTGGAGGAGATATACTATGGTGATATCGTACTTGAGGAGCCTCCAGTTCGTTTAGCAGTTCAGAGCCAAGGCCAACCATCTAGTGCAAGTAGAAGGAAGGGAAAACAAAAAGCAGGTTAAAAACTACTTTATATTTTGAGATGTTGCTATGATGTATTTGGTTGGATTTGCTAATTCATGAACTGTAATTGTATTTTTTTTATGAATATCTAGCATAAAATCAACTTTTTGGCTCCCCAATTGTTGTTTAAAATGTATTTTTTTTTTCTTTTATTGATTTTTTTTTTTCGTTTAGTGTTTGTTGAGTTTTTTCGAGTTGTTGATAAAATCTCTAAAACTACTGAGTCGTGAGTTGTGAGTTTTCCAACTATGGTCTAGAGTTTTGACAAATTCCATAGCAATGACATTATTGTATCCCTGGAGTCTTTCAAAGAACATTATCCAACTGACATTTTCAAGAATTTTCCAAGCTTTTTGCATCTGTTTAGTTTTCCACCCATGGATTTCTTTCATTTCTACATATTTGATTTTTTTATCTCAAAATAGTAATCCTTAGCTTGTGTGAATGCAATTGTACAATTTGAATGGGCCTAATGGCAGAGGCTTTCAAATTCTAAATAGAGATCCAAGGTCTGAATCCTACGAGTTAGTGTTGTACACCATACTTCAATAACTGAAGTAATGGTTAGACAACCATATATCCGGTAAAACATCTTCTATGAACGTTGTCTATACGACTTTGTAAATGTACATGTTGTCTCATATGACTTATGGTCACGATGTTAAAAACTATTTCACTTACCTTTACTGTGACTTGTAAATGTGTAGAGATGTGAAATTAGTTGTAATCGCCATTATGGGTATGCCACATGTACACCATTCATATGGCTAGAGTGACTTCAAATTTATGGAGGGTGTTGTCTAAATAGTCAATTATATGGTTTGGAATTTATTGGAAAATTTAATGATTACAAGGCTATTAACATGGATGATGGGTGACATGGTTGGAGTGTGAGTAACTAAAGTCATACTAAACTCATCAATTGTCTGGTGATTCACACAATGCCATATCCACTGCTGCCGTCATAGGGCACTGACTATATAATGAGTTAACGGTCAAGTCACCCTCACATGTTTTATGTTTTCCATCTCTACCAAGCGGTGGAGCACCCCCCAACTGATTCTCCTGGCCATCTGTTAGCTTTTGAAGCTAAGTACTTAAGATAAAATAACCACAATGTAATGTCCCCTTCCTGACTTATTAGTCCGACAGATGAGATTAGCCTACTCACGGGTTCCCGTAGGCTAAATTGGGTGGATGGGAACCCATGGTGATCATATTGAGGCCACTTTCAGTCTTTAGTTGCCGGTTTCGGTGGCTTATTTGGTAATTGGGAGGAAACTTACTATTTATAGTAAGTCATTTTGCTAGGGTTTCAGCCAGAGCGGACGGTACGACTGGATTGTTCGGCGAAATGGGTATCCAAATCTATGTTTAGTTGGAGGTTTGGTGTGGCAGAGCCTAGAAATTTTAATGTCCGAAGATTTATCTATATAAAATTAAATTAAATATTTAATTTTATATAAGTCATTATGTTTTATGAAAAGGTTATTTAGAAGTCACTTAAATAAATATTATTTCATAAAGTGACTTTAGTTGTGCAATAAGGGGGGATGTCTTAATGATGGAAAATAAAGAATATTCTAGAAGCAAATTTGAAATTGAAGTTTTTTCCCTCCAAAGCCATCGACCTCTTTGGAAGACTCTATAAATTGGGGTTTGGGCATTCATTTTTGGGCATCCAGATTTGAGAACAAGCTTTGGCATTTTGGGAGACCACTTGCAAAGGAATTTGCAGGAGTCGAGCTTATTGGGGACGACAACCTCCAGTAAGGGCATCCACTTCGGGTATGAAAGATTACCCCTGGCGGATTTATTGTGGTGGTTTCATCCAGAAATCACACTAGGGCGTTATTGTGAAGTTTGACAGAAAAATTACAGAGAATATTGGAAGGGTTTGTGGCTCCATTCTTCATTGTTATTAGCAGCAGCCATTCCCTCTCTGGCCGTACCATGCAGGGCCAAAATACTGGTGCGATTCAGATTGCATACATCAGGGTTTGTGTTGCAAAGCCTTGACATCTTTATAGCAGGCATAAGGATCAGAAAACGTGGCATTCTGAGTGGAGATTCTGCAGAACGTTGAACACACAGCCCTTGACAGCCGTACTGTACCTGACAGGAGCTAGGCGTGACAGTCCTGGACTGAATCGCTTGGGTTTGGGAATGATAACTGTGTCAAGAAGGGGCGGTGGCTAGTAAGGAGGACTCAGCAGTGCATATCAAGTGGGGAAGCCTGCAGATTAGTCAATATTAATCCTTTTCAGTCCTTTCAGATCGTCTGGTAAATATCTGATGTAAATTTCAGACAGTTATAAGTGTGAAATGTTTAACTTCAAACTATATTCCTTGATGGGTTTTGAGTATTTATGTTAGTATCCTTCCTTGTCCGAATTTCTGGTGTGTTTGTTGTATAAATCTGAAGTATTTGTGAGTTTGAGTAAGCTGATTAAGAGTTTCAGTTTCTTCCTAATTATTTTCAAAAAAAAAAATACAAAAAATCATATATTGCAAAAACACAAAAAATTAGAAGGCAGATCCGGGTGGGTTGTTACATGGTATCAGAGCCACGTCAACACTGCCATCCTGTGGGGATTTGTGCTTTTCATGAGTGAAAGGGACAGAAGAGCAGCGGAAAGAGAGAAGAAAAAAGCAATCCAAATGGGGGAACGAATTAATGAAGAGCCAAGCCTCATAAACGTATTAAATGCTCTAACCAGAGCACAGGTTGACATGCAAAGAGAAATGCAGAGAAATCAGCAAGCCATAGCTGAAGCTTTGAGGGAGGTAACATCAAGTTTACGAGGAGCTAATATTGGAGGACAAAATGGAGAAGCCAGTACATCACACCAGCCATTGACAAGGGGAAGCAGTAATACTCCTAGACCTACACAACCCTCTTTCATTCCGAGAGAGGAACCCCTTGAACAAGAGCAGCAAGTGATATCAGATGAGACCATGATAGAGTGGTGGCGTCAGTATGAAGCTTTTCCTGAAGGGCTTAAAGCTAATTTGTCTTTCGAGAAGTATTGTGCACAAAAACAAGGAAGAGCAGAATTTGGAGGTAGACATCAGGATCACCGAAGACAACCAGCTCCGAATGACCTTCAGCAAGCTCTGAACAAAATAACCATTCCTCATTTTGACGGAAGTGGAAAAAGTACAGCAAGGGCTTGGGTTGAAAAACTGGACAGCTTCCTATCGCTTAGGCCAATGCCAGAAGAAGAGGCAATCAAATTTGCCACATTACACTTGGACGGAGCAGCACATGACTGGTGGTTTCACGGACTCACCACATTGGGTCATGGGACAATCACTACATATGATGAGTTTACTAATAGACTCATTGACCGTTTCGACAAGAAGGATCCAGAACTGCACTTCCGGGAGTTGGCTCAGCTGAGGCAGAATGGATCAGTTGATGCTTTCATTGCAGAATTCCAGGGGCTATCAGTTAAGGTGCAAGACATTTCTGAAAAAAGATTGGTAATCCTCTTTGTAGAAGGCTTGTCCGAGCCACTTCGTGGATGGGTGAAGGCTTTTGAACCGCAGACATTACAGGAAGCAATGAAGAAAGCCCGCAATATGGAATTTGTTGTTCCGAAAAACAAACCTTCATTTAAACCATTTCAGGGCAGCAAGGAAAAAGATAAAAAAGATTTTCACAAACATCCTCAACAGCCAAAGGTGGAGCAAAAGAGGTTAGGGGATGAGGAACTCAATGAACTAAGAAAGAAGAAATTATGTTTTCACTGCAGGGAACCATGGGACTTGTCACATAAGTGCTCTCAGAAGGCTCAGGCAAGGAAAATGGCACAAAAGGAGTACTTTGAAGTAGAAACTTCCGAATCAGAAAAATCAGACCAGCAAAGTGATTCAGATGACAGTGATGATGAGAAAACAGGAAAAGAGCCTGAAAAGAGTGAGACAATAGCTCAGCTATATAGCTTTCAGAAGGGCAGTTCATTCAAGGTTCGGGGGGTCCTGAATGGGCAACGAATAATCACTCTTATTGATACAGGAGCGACACACAATTTCATTGATGCAGGGCTGATCGACAAGAGGGGAATAGAGACTGAAAAATTTGATGGATTCAGAGTTCTAGTAGCAGACGGATCAGCAATTCAGTGTGATCGCAAAATCTCTAATCTACGGATCAGATTAGGAGAATATGATCTTAATGATGAATTTTATGTTGTCAACATCGGTGACACCCATGCAATCCTGGGAATGCAGTGGATGCGATCTCTTGGAGAATTCACTATGAATTTACATGCCATGGAGATGAAGTTTGAGGTTGCTGGAAGGAAAATTGTCTTAAGAGGAATGTCAGATGGAGGACCAAGAGTTGTGTCTATGAGACGTATGGAAAGATTATTTAGACATGATGAGATTGAGTGGGCAGCAGAATGCCTTATCATGCCAGCTGGTAAGGAAACACAGGTAGTCACCTACCATCCGGAGATACAGAAGATTTTGACCAGACATGCCAAGGTGTTTAGTGACATACCACCTGGGAGGCCACCAGAACGTGGAACAGAGCATATCATAGAATTAGAGGATGGGGCGAAGACAGTCATTACTACACCTTACAGGCACCATAAGAGGCATAAGGACGAGATCGAGAAGGCGATCAAGGAGCTCTTGGACATGGGGCATATTCGACCGAGTAAGAGTCCCTTTGCTTCCGCCGTTGTGTTGGTTAAAAAGAAGGATGGCACATGGAGGATGTGCGTTGACTATAGAGAGCTGAACAAGAGGACAATAAAAAACAGGTATCCTATCCCTCGCATAGATGAGCTTATTGATGAGCTCCACGGTGCCTGCTACTTTTCGAAGATTGACTTGAGGTCGGGGTATCACCAAATCAGAATGAGGGAACAGGATATAGAAAAGACAGCGTTCAGGTGTCACCTTGGCCACTTCGAGTTTTTGGTTATGCCATTCGGCTTAACCAATGCCCCAGCGACATTCCAGTCCTGTATGAACAGGACTTTCAACAGACAACTTAGAAAATATGTTTTGATCTTCTTCGACGACATCCTAGTTTACAGTCGCACTTGGGAGGAGCATCTGCAGCATCTAGATGAGGTATTGAGCATATTAGAGCAGGAATATTTTTATGCTAAGGAGTCGAAGTGTGATTTTGGCATGACAGAGCTTCTCTATCTAGGACATATCATTAGTGCCGAGGGTGTACGCATGGACCCTGAGAAGATCAAGGCCATTATGGATTGGCCAACTCCTACGAACCTCACTCAGCTTAAGGGGTTCTTCGGATTGTGTGGATTCTACCGGAGGTTCGTGAAGGGTTTTTCGCAGCTAGCTGCTCCGCTCACCGATTTAACCAAGAAGGGGGCATTCTCATGGTCAGATACTGCACAAAAGTGTTTTGAACACTTCAAACAGGTCATGTGCTCGTGCCCAGTATTAGCTATACCAGATTTCTCTCAGCCATTTGAGCTTCAGTGTGATGCCTCGGGAGAAGGGATTGGAGCGGTGCTAATGCAGAACAAACATCCGATAGCCTTTGAGAGTCGGAAGCTCCAAGGGGCTGAACGGGGTTACTCGGTGTATGACAAGGAAATGTTGGCCATTATGCATGCATTGGCCAAGTTCAGACAGTATTTGGTAGGAGGTCGATTCACAGTGAAGACTGATCATAACAGTCTTCGATATTTTCTTAACCAGAGGGATCTCAATGAGAGACAGCAGAAATGGGTTAGTAAGCTACAAGCTTACGACTTTGACATTGAGTATGTCAAAGGTAAAAAGAATATTGTAGCAGATGCATTGTCTCGGAGACCGTATTTGGGAGCTATGTCAGAAGTCTCTGCAGTTTGGAGAGATGAAATTTCTGCTGACTATGCTAAGGACCCTTGGACATCTAGTTTGTTGGATGGCACTACCTTAGATGACAGATATACAGTGGTTCAGGGGCTGATAATGTACAAAGACCGGATCTTCCTACCGCACAATTCCAGTTTTAAGAAGAGGATTCTACAGAACTTCCATGATGATCCCACAACAGGACATGCAGGATTCTTCAAAACATACCGAAGCATCAGGGAGCGGTTTACTTGGAAGGGGCTCAAGAACGAGGTCCTTCAGTATGTGAGAGAATGTGCCATCTGTCAGCAGAATAAAGATGAGCACACGTATCCCGCAGGGTTATTGCAGCCATTACCGATTCCTAACCAGAAATGGGAGGGAATTTCCATGGACTTCATCACTGGATTGCCCAAGGTGCAGGGCAAAGATTGTATATATGTGGTAGTTGACCGGCTGACAAAATTTGCACATTTCTTTGCAATTTCAGCAACGTTTACAGCAGCTCAGGTGGCCGAGTTGTTTTTCAGAGAGGTGTTCAGATTACATGGGATGCCTAAAACAATTGTCAGCGACCGAGATAGTAGATTCCTGAGCATGTTTTGGCAGGAGTTATTCAGACTTGGGGGCACTGAGCTGACTCCCAGTACCAGCTATCACCCTCAGACCGACGGTCAGACAGAGATAGTGAACAAGTGGTTGGAGGGCTATCTTCGAAATTATGTCTCGGGTCAACAGAATGCTTGGATCAAGTGGTTGCATCTCAGTGAGTTCTGTTACAATACTACCCACCACATGACTATAGGGATGACTCCATTCAGAGCTTTGTATGGTTATGAAGCCCCGAGCTTCATAGACCTGTTGCTTGGTGACAACAGAGTACCTAGAGCGAAGGAGGTGTTACAGGACAGCCAGGACATCATGAGGGCCCTGAGGGACAATATATACCAGGCACAGAATCGATAGAAGATGTATGCCGACCAACATCGGGTAGAACGTAGCTTTGAGGTTGGTGATATGGTATACCTCAGTTTGCAGCCCTACAGGCAGTCCACTCTCAAGAAGAGTGGAAAGGAAAAGCTGAAGCCGAGATTCTATGGGCCCTTCAGAGTCATCAGACGGGTCGGAGAGGTAGCATATGAGTTAGAATTACCTGCAGGCAGCAGAATCCACAATGTCTTCCATGTGTCCCGCCTCAAAAAGGCCCTCGGTCACAATGTCACTCCTTCTACAGAGCTACCACCATTAGATGAGGAGGGGAAGTTAGTTTTGGAACCTGAGGCCATCATCAGTTTCAGAGAGAAGACGCTAAGGGGGAAAGTGATTACAGAATACTTAGTCAAGTGGAAGCACCTGCCAGAAGAGGATGCTACGTGGGAAAGTGAAGAAGTATTACAACATCCAGAGTTGAAATTGCTTGAGGGCAAGCAATTTCGGGGAGGGCGGACTGTAATGTCCCCTTCCTGACTTATTAGTCCGACAGATGAGATTAGCCTACTCACGGGTTCCCGTAGGCTAAATTGGGTGGATGGGAACCCATGGTGATCATATTGAGGCCACTTTCAGTCTTTAGTTGCCGGTTTCGGTGGCTTATTTGGTAATTGGGAGGAAACTTACTATTTATAGTAAGTCATTTTGCTAGGGTTTCAGCTAGAGCGGACGGTACGATTGGATTGTTCGGCGAAATGGGTATCCAAATCTATGTTTAGTTGGAGGTTTGGTGTGGCAGAGCCTAGAAATTTTAATGTCCGAAGATTTATCTATATAAAATTAAATTAAATATTTAATTTTATATAAGTCATTATGTTTTATGAAAAGGTTATTTAGAAGTCACTTAAATAAATATTATTTCATAAAGTGACTTTAGTTGTGCAATAAGGGGGGATGTCTTAATGATGGAAAATAAAGAATATTCTAGAAGCAAATTTGAAATTGAAGTTTTTTTTCCCTCCAAAGCCATCGACCTCTTTGGAAGACTCTATAAATTGGGGTTTGGGCATTCATTTTTGGGCATCCAGATTTGAGAACAAGCTTTGGCATTTTGGGAGACCACTTGCAGAGGAATTTGCAGGAGTCGAGCTTATTGGGGACGGCAACCTCCAGTAAGGGCATCCACTTCGGGTATGAAAGATTACCCCTGGCGGATTTATTGTGGTGGTTTCATCCAGAAATCACACTAGGGCGTTATTGTGAAGTTTGACAGAAAAATTACAGAGAATATTGGAAGGGTTTGTGGCTCCATTCTTCATTGTTATTAGCAGCAGCCATTCCCTCTCTGGCCGTACCATGCAGGGCCAAAATACTGGTGCGATTCAGATTGCATACATCAGGGTTTGTGTTGCAAAGCCTTGACATCTTTATAGCAGGCATAAGGATCAGAAAACGTGGCATTCTGAGTGGAGATTCTGCAGAACGTTGAACACACAGCCCTTGACAGCCGTACTGTACCTGACAGGAGCTAGGCGTGACAGTCCTGGACTGAATCGCTTGGGTTTGGGAATGATAACTGTGTCAAGAAGGGGCGGTGGCTAGTAAGGAGGACTCAGCAGTGCATATCAAGTGGGGAAGCCTGCAGATTAGTCAATATTAATCCTTTTCAGTCCTTTCAGATCGTCTGGTAAATATCTGATGTAAATTTCAGACAGTTATAAGTGTGAAATGTTTAACTTCAAACTATATTCCTTGATGGGTTTTGAGTATTTATGTTAGTATCCTTCCTTGTCCGAATTTCTGGTGTGTTTGTTGTATAAATCTGAAGTATTTGTGAGTTTGAGTAAGCTGATTAAGAGTTTCAGTTTCTTCCTAATTATTTTCAAAAAAAAAATACAAAAAATCATATATTGCAAAAACACAAAAAAATTAGAAGGCAGATCCGGGTGGGTTGTTACACACAAGATCTAAAATAAAGTTGCAATATGAAATATATGATAATGGCAATATTCTAAACATATAAATCTCATAAATAACTTCAGAAATAATTCATAGAATTGCCATTAACAAATGTTCATGAAAATTGTATCTCCATTGAATAATCCATACTCCCACACACTCTCATTCTACAATACATGTCTCACACACATAGATATATGTAATGGAATGTGACTCTTCACATGGAACACTCTTGGACTTCACTCTTTTAGAGACTCTTCATCTTCCTACTCTATGGAATCATGTGCACATGGACTATTATGCACATTTACATTACCAAAATACTTTGCACACTTTAATAATACTTGTGCATTTATTACATATCATAAAGTAAATAGTCACACTCTAATCTAGGACACTCCTAATCTAAATATGTACCCAAGGTGGTACATTAACATGTACCAAATAATGTAATATATTCCAACATCATCCATAGATAAGATAGGTTGTTGGCTAGGGCAGCTGCTTGAAGTACAGTGAGGTTATGGTTTGTGCCCTTGATGTTGAAGTGACTAGCTACAATTAGCAAAATAACCAGATTACAGTCCTTGCTTACCTTTTTGATGCAGTTAATTATTATGATCATCTTAGTAACGTTACAATTATGTTGTTTTTATTTATGTAGTTATCTGATATAATCACACCAGTGTTATAGTCGGCTATTGTTGGCAATATTTTTATTTATTGAAGCACTCTTATACCCTAAATTATTCAAGTGATTGTTTAGCTTAAATTAGATGGTTAGACAAATGTTCAACTATTTAGGAATATTAAGATAAATTAAAGAAAGTGACAGGGTAATCTAGATTGCTTGGATGTTTATGTAGAGTATTGGATGTGTTCTTCCAACACAACATGCAAAACAACATTTAGTCATTACAAATTTTTCTCCTTTTTTACTATATAAAAAGGTATTTGTCAAAGGACTGGTTTTTAGATTCCTACCTGGATGATGGTACCATAAATGGTTTTCACCATCAAATTATTGTTTTTTAACCTTTTTATTGTAGGGAGTATCCACTAGAGGATTGATTGTCAAACACCTGCTTGTCTAATGGCATCATGGCACCGCAAGTGATTTTCACCATCATATTATTACTTTATTTATTATTATTATTTTTTAATATTTAGGTCCCTAAGGATCTATAAAAGTGTTAGAAACTATAAAATCTTATATAAGTTGGATCTCTTGCTATTGTTAAACTTTGATAATAAACTCATCCATTGACTCTTGCTTCATATATGGCTTCGATTAATGCCCATTGACCATCGATAGAGTCCTTAATGAGTTGAATGTCTACAACCTAACTGCCCTGTTGCCATATACAATATTGATATCATAGGGTCCAAGCCATCTTATTTGAAGCTCATCCTTTAAAACTTTGTATCTAGAGTCATAAAGTAATGCCCAATCACCTAGCTACATTTTCTTGTCTCTGATGAATTGGCCATGCCACTTGGTCTTTTGATGTTGTATACCTTTAGCATGAAATATAGATTCTTATTTTATTTTATCAAAGGCATTGAGTTGGTCTATATGTTGCTTATGTACTTCTAATAAGTCCATTCCCATTTGAAGTGTTGTCTGTAGCACAAGTGGCGGTATTTTCGAAAAGGGAGGGTGTGATGATAGATTTCAGGATGATTTTCAAACTTTTGAATGCAATCAGGGCAATCGTACAATAGTACAACTCCAACTATACAACTTTGCAAAACATACAATGTGCAACTGTACGATCATAAAATATACAATGTACGATTGTACGGTCACAAACGTACAACCTTAAACTGTATGATTTTCCAAAACAGTCAATCTGTCGAAAGCATTCAATTAGCAATCACTTAAGTCTTATTGGTCATATATTGCAATTGTTCACTTGGCAAATTATCGATCTCACTCCAAAATTTACAATTATGAATTCATACTATACTTAGAGGGTAATTGATCAATTGTGCGATTTAATAGTTTAATTGTATGTTTTGGTAAACCCTCAATATGGCAAATTAACTTAATCCTGCAATTCCCAAATGCATTTTGGTTGTGGGAATACTATGGCCAATGATTAGTTAACTTGGTATTTCCTCACTATACGTTCCCTACAACATTACATATCCAACTGTATGATTCTTGAAAATGTATATCTACCATAATTGGATTATCAATACTTGCAATAACAATCAACTCCATAGACAATGTTCTTATTGGACATATGCTTCATTCCCATTGCATGCATACACATATCTAAGTTAAATATAACTTATATTCCTCATGGTTGTTCCACATAGTAATTGTACAATCACACACAATACACAATTTGCATCATAAGAGCCTCATAGTTCTCCATTATTGTCTTTGCACAAGCATATGAACAATATAACCATCATATCAACATGCACTTCCTATGCACCAGTATGAACACACGATCAACATCAATGAATAACCTTAGCATAATATAAACAACCGAATCAACCTCTACAAAATTTGAATGGGGGGCTTATGATGCGTTCCTAGGCCGTTCCAAGCGGTTCCTAAAATAACACATCATTCACAACTGTTGCCCGCAACTTATCAGATCAACAACTCTATTAAAGTTCACTAAGGTTCTAATTTTATTTTATTAAATTACATTTCACTTGCATGTCTTTTAATTTGCATTTCATTTTACTTTTATTTCTTTTCTTACATTGTACATTTACTCAAAATTGTGCAAATCCCTACATTGTACATTTTCATTTCTTTTTCTTTTGGGAGGTGGATTTGCTACGTACAGTTGCCCTAACCTTTAAATTAGTTGGCATCCCTACCAACTCATTTTTATTGCTCTTGGTTTGCTGGTCTTGCCTTTGGAGATCTTGAACCTGTACTTGAAGAATGGCTTGCTCATCTCACAATTTGGTAGTGTAGTTACTGAGTTCTAAGGCCTTTAATAAATATTTTTTGCCTTCTCTTCTGCTTTAGCCAATACTTGCAACAACTCTTTCTCTCGATCATATGTTCATTTGTGAAGTTTATTAGTTAAATTTGCCTCTGTTATTGCAGCAATGGTGAGTTCCTTATTCTTCTCAGCAATCACTTGATCCTGTTGCTACAATTTTGTCTGATGAGCCTTCTGGTAGTATTTATTTAGCTGAAGCATAGCCTTGTATTCCAATATCATCCCATTATAATGATCTATGTCCTTTGCTATATCAATCATCTTGTGGTCCTTCAGATGCAATTTTCCATTAAACATTTTTAACTGATCTTCTTGTTCTTGTTTTGCTATTAGTTACTTTTTTTTTTCTGCTTGAGTTGCTGACTGGTTGAGTTCAACTGTTCCTCTTGTTGTTTTAACAGTGCAATGTATTTTTGTAACATATCTTCTCTCTATTGTAGTTTCTACTTTTGTTCTTCCACCTATTTTGTCAAAATTTGCCTTTGCTCTTCTTGGAATTTAAGCTTGTCTTCAAAGGTCTACTTCATGTTGTTCATCTCTATCTCTATCTCATTTTGTTTTTCTTTTGCTTCTTTCTTACTACGTTCCAGCTCATATTCCATTGCAACCGTTTATTTCCATGTTACTTCTACTTCTCTCTATCGGACTTCCTTAGCTTGATAAATCTGATCTAGCCCCAAGGTATGCCAGTCTATCCAATGTGTTAGGAAATTATACTTTTGGAATAGAAAAACTAACTCTGGTGGTGCTCTTCGGTATTCTGTATCGACTGTATCTGGTGGACATATTTGTGTTTTATCCAAATCAAGATACATTCGTGGAGGCACTCTATAATTAGTCCTTATCTCATCTGGTAAGTCACCAATTCTTAACATGCTCATTACCCCTCCTATAGGTAATTGCCATGGGTGTTGTGCATATATCTTTGCTATCTTCTTTGTCCTATCATCCTGATGCACCCACTCCAAGACTTTTTCCATCTCGTTGAATGTTTTTTCCTTCCAACACTTTAGTTGTCCCACATAGCCCATGCAAAACTATAATTGAATGCTCAAAACATCTCGATTACATGTTTGAAAAAGCGATCCACCTGTTCATCTGTTTCTTCTCCTTTATCATCAGGGTTTCCAAACATAGGTGCTTCAATTTGAAATTGTGTTCGAAGTTGCTTATCCATATCCTGTGTCTAGTTCTCCTCCATTTCACCCTATGGAAGGGATCTTTCCCCAATATCCTTAACTAGCCTCATCCCAATCTCCTCTTGTAGCAAAATTTGTGCTATAGTTAACTCTTATCGCTCCTCTTTTTTTGGTCTAATATCCTCTATGTCTATGACTATTGTAACCAGTTTTTGTTCTTGACATAGTACATGAGCTTCTACTTGTGGATTTTGCTGCTCCTCCACCTGGTCCTATAGTGCAAGCACCAAATTAAATCAATCTCCTTTTTTTGTTGCATTCTCATCCACTAGGTTGCTTTTTCCACCTCTCATGACAATTTGAAATTGTGGCTTCTTCTTATCCTCCTATTTTGGTGGTCTCACCACTATTTTTGCTTTTGATTGTGGTGGTGTTTCCATTTTATCTAGCCACTATTTGACTTCCTCCAGTAGTTCAAATTCATTGGCATCAATTAGCATGGGAGAACCCATTTCTCCTCTTGGATAGTTTGTTTCCATTGGCAAATTGATATTTGTCAATTCCAATTCATCTAATCCCAAGTATATCTCATATGCTAGGTTTGTGACTAGTAGTTTTTGTTGCTTACTCTATACTAGGGCCTTCACTTGTGTTATTCATTTTCCTTGTTCTTGTTATCATCTTGTATTTACAGGGCTAGGTGCAGGTCCTTCTACCTCTTCCTCCTCTTGAGAGATTGGTTGCTCTTGCAACAACTTATCTAATGTGTTTCCCTCCTGATTAGATTCCAACTCCAACTTCCTATGTTTTTTCCTTCTATGGTGCGCTTCCTCCTTTGAAGTATTGCTTTCCCCTACCACCACTGATTTTGTCTTCCTTCCCTTATTATTTGGTTTTTCTAAAGTGGATTTCCTAGTCAAAACTATCTCAACCCACCTTAGGATTGAAGGTTGATCTTTTGGTAGGTATCTTGGTGTACTTAGTCCATTAAACGATATACTTTCTTGAGATACTGCATCAAGCATTACCGCTATTGCATGGAATGTCATTGAAAATATCTTTGTCGAGCGTTGAAACAATTGTTGAGTATGTTGAGCCAAATATGTGACCCAATCATACTGCATACCTTGCGTAATACCTTCCACCTACTACGCCATCCAAATTGGCATCTCCGATGATCTTGCCTCTCTTGACAGTCATGACATTACAACATTCATAGCGCACTAAAGGTCATTTATCTTCAAATGGCTTTGCTTGATTCCTTGTCCTTCAGGACTAAAGGACTTAGTTTTTGTTGGAGGCTTGAGCATTGTCAACTCACTGATCAACCTGTGTGTTTCAATTGGATCAACATGCCCCTTCTTGATTCATTGTCCTTCTTGTGGCAATCCAAATGTCTATCTAAAATTTTTAGCCAAAAATTTAACTTTGAGGTGCTGATTTCCCAAATGGATGAACATGCAGTTCTTCTTAGCATCATAGAATTTTACAATCTATAATAAGTAATCATTGAAGAAAACTTTGTCAAAGGGAGGTACTTGTGTCAAAACACTTACACCAACTTTTTCTAATGCCAACTTCAACTTGTGATCTTTTGGGTGTTCATTCCACCATTTTCGATAAAGTTCACTTGTTGGTTGAGTAAAGGTGATGTCCTATAATGCTACTTGATCACCTTATTCTTCACTTGGAAATTCACTATGCTCTTCTGGTGTAACTTCTCTATGAACTTCACTCTAAATTTCTCTCTGATGTACCCTTGAAGGTTCCATTTATGATTCCCTTATGAATTGTGGTTTGTCTTCTCCTCTACTTCCACACCAATTTTCGTGTCATCTCCACAAACTATAAAATTTTGTCCTCCAAGGATGGTAACCATGCCCTTGTCTTGGCTAAAATACTCATCCTTGCCCTTATGAAGGGCGGGTTACCTCCTATCACAGTGAATATCCTCTTTCTTTTTTGGACCATGAATTTCTCTGATGTAGTGGACCTGGTGAGCGCTCTATCCTGCTTGTTGCAATTCTTCGTATATGAGCTTGAAATTCTTGCTTTTTGCTCATACTTCAAAGGCATTTCATGTTTCCACTTGTACCTATACCATCTGCTTGGAATCCATATAGTCTATGCCAATTTGTATGATTAATCCAAATAATCTGTATAATTGCATCAAAATTCATACAATTGGTCAAAAAGTAGTACAATTACACAAAAATCCATACAATTGGCCTCCAAATTGTACCACTTGCTTTGAAATCGTATAATGTGCCCCTAAATCGTACAATTAGTCCAAAATCGTACAATTAGCTCCAAAATCATACAATTTATCCTCAAATTGTACTTTGCTCCCAAATCGTACAATTAGCTCCCAAATCATACAATTTGTCTCCAAATCGTACAATTTGTCTAGAAATCATATAATCTACCCCGGAATCATACAAATGGCTCTGAAATTGTAGAATTGTATGATTTCTCCTTAGGAGATTTTGGCAAACATTTAATTATGCAATTCTTCCTCAATTCATACAAATTTCATTCAATTGAGTAATTTGTACAATTTCTACTTGTAAGATTTTCTTCCTCCACTTTCCAACTTGCAATTTTAAAAATTCCTTGTTTACAATAATCTTTTCCATATGCATGCTTAGGGTTTCAATTTGTTAGATTTTGATATTGAATATTTAATGAAAAGCAACCACAAGATCTAGAATAAGCATGCTTTATGAAATATAATATAATGACAATATTTAAAGCATATAAAACTCATGAAAGACTTCTACAATAACTCATAAAGTTGCCATTAACAAAAGCTCACAAAAATAGTATTTTAATATAGATTGGAGATCTTAAACTCTCCATATTTCATACATGCTTCTACATTGTATCTCTACCTTATTATCTACTTATCCTCTACATTGTTTCACTTTATATGCTCACACAAAGGCCAATGTATAATGGGATGTGATTCGACCTTCCATCTTCTTGTGACTCTTGACATTCTTGTTCTATAAAATCATGTGCACATGGACTATTATGTACATTTACATTATTGAATTTTCTCCACATTCTAATAATACTTGTGCATTTATTACATTGCATAAAGTAAATACTCACACCCTAATCTAAGACACACTCCTAATCTAAAGATGTACCCAAGGTGGTACATTAACATGTACCAAATAATGTAATATATTACAACACCCCCTTAATTACATTATTTGGTTATTGAAGACTTTAGTCTTCAATATGGATCTTCCTCCAGGTTCTGGAACTTGAGCTCTTCTTTTCTGCTTTCTTCATTCTGCTCCCTATCCATATTATGATCAAGTAAATAATTAGTATCTTCATAAAATACTATTTTTGCTGAAAGAGCTTTCACTTCATGTTATTTTGTAGGTTCTTCCAGTTCCTGAATTTCCTGAATCTCTTGAGCTAAGTGTCCCTTTTGTTTTCCTTCTCTATATTGTAGTTGAGGTTGATTATATTGATTTTGAGAAGTATATGGATGCTAAAATTGTTGCTGATGTGAATTATATTGATTTTGATATTGTCTTGGTTGAAATGATCTATTTGATTGGCTTCTAGAGTTTGTTTGATTCCCTTGATACTGATTTCTTGGATTGAATCTACAATAGCTTGTACTATGTCCTCTCTTTTTGCATACTTGACAATATCTATTATTCCATTTTGATCTACCCCTTGAGAATGAAGCAATATTTCCTTGTGGATTATCTTTTGAGACTAAGGCATTGTTAGTCATTTCATATTTCATAGAATTTTCTACCTCATATTATTATAGTATATTGACTAACTCATCAAATGATGTATCTTTACTTAGAACTTGTAAAGGTGTGACTAGATTCTTGTAGCTTTCTGGAAGTGCTCTTAGTATTTCTTGAACAAGAAACTTGTCATCAATATTTTATCCTAAGGTTAACAATTTTTCTTTTATATTTGGCACTTTTCTTAGAACCAATTCTATACTTTCACCACTATTAAATTTGAGAGAATGCAATTGGGTTTGAAGATCCAAGATAGTGGCTTTATTCTTTACTTCAAATATCTTGGCTAAAGTGTTCCAAGCTTCTGTAGAAGTTGCTACTAAACTAATGTATGGTTGTATATCATCTGTAATCGCAAATGTTATTATCATAAGTTCTTTTGCTTCATCTTCTTCATATTTTTGAATCTCTCTAGTACCTTAGGTTTAGTTTTTGCGCCTTTAACAATATCCCAAAGCTTTTCAACTATTAAAATTGACCTCACTTTGTTTTTCCATGAAGTGTAATTAGGTAATCTCCCTAGTGTTATAATATAAAATGGCTTTGATAATATACTTAGATTTCTAAATTTTCCTTTGAGTTGAATTCCTTTTGTTTCCCTAATAATGAATGGAAAGCTAAAGACAATCTTGATGCAATTTCAATTTTGATAATATTCTCTATTTTCAAGAAATTTAATTTCAATTCCTCATGTCTCATTAATTTGAGAAAGCGACTAATACCAATATAATTTTTCAAATTTCAAACAACTATTTTTTGTGTTTCTTATATTTTTCACATTTTAATAGTATGGTTTCTAAATTTCAAGAACCTATGTTAGTTTTGAATTCCTTATAACTCCTTAATTAGAAATTTAGAAAACAAAGATATTTGCAAATTCAATGTTCCTATTTTGATGTAGAAATCCTTGTTCCTCCAAGTCAAATTATTTGGAAGTATTTCTATTCTTGAATTTAAAGTAAGGTAGTTTCAAAAAAATTCAAATTAGATACTCTTTACTTCAAAAATATTCTAAATCATTCAATAAGTGTCTTAAGGTTATAACTTATTAATTCATTACCTTATACCTCCATTCATTTAATTAATCTCCAACATAATAGAATATTCAATCTTAACATTAGTAATAATATTTCAAGTACCTAAAGTATTCCAAGCTTCTGTAATAGATTATGTCTCCCAAACCTTTTCAAAAGCGAATTAATTAAATATTTCATGTACCTCCTTGAATAAGGTGCACTACTTTTGACTTGCTTCTTGTGAGTCTTCTTGATTCTGCAACCTGTGCTTCTGAAAATGATCTTCCTCATCTACAATGTATTAAATACTTCTTGTGTATGGCGCTCAATAAATTCAATAATCAAGACTCAGACTCTCTTTTGCATACCCTAATGCATTTGTCTCTTCAGCGAATGGGCTTCTCCAATGCTGACTATGACTTCACCTTCCTTACTTTCCATGTATGAGCTCCTTTTGCACTCCAAAACAAACTTCTCTTAAGTGCTATTCATCTGCTAATTTAGACCATGCATTTAATAAAGACTTTAAACCATTTTAGTTCCTTCCAAACCTATTAGATTTCTAACTCCAACGTGTCAAATGGAAAGCAATGCCTTTATCTCTTCAATTTACACACCGCATGATTGTTGGTCTTCTTTTAGCGCTTCAATCTCTTCCAACATCCTTCCTTACTACGCAATATTTGATAATGCCAAATATGAAGTATTTATCTACTCTGTTTGATGGCGTTATGTCATCTTGTATGTTACACTTATCATGTGGCTTCCTTCAATAGCAATTCTAACTCTCACTTTATTTATTGATGCTTAGATTTTTCGTTCAACCTTACCCTAACTCAACTCCTTCAATGTTTGGCCTTCTCAATACCTTGCTTGTATAATGATTGGTGCTCCTTTTTCTATGATGACATGTGGCATACACATTCTTCACATGCTACTTAGTGGCACTCCTTCCTCCTAGGTGTTATGGGCTTGATTTTCTTCACCCAAAAAATGGTCTCTTGCCAATGCTCCAATGATGGCACTCCTAAGGCGTTTTAAGACTTAGAAAAGTAATTTCCAACCAAAATTTTTGCTTATCCTAGCACCACATTGTTGTAGAAGTTACATCCCTTTATTTTTTGTCTTATCTTGAGTGACTCTTCAATGGACTTAAGGTCAATGACTCTTGGTGTGTTTACAGTGATGCTCGAGCTTCTGTATTTTCCATGTGTTTATTATGGTGGTGCTTTGGTGGTTCTTCCTTACACATAGGCAGCATTCCTATGACTTCTTCACTACCAAAGTTGTAAAATTTGGTTATGCTCCTTAGTGTCTTTTGACACTTTAAATATTTATTTATCTTGGGCCCTTATTTGATCCCCTATTATTTCAATAAATCTCCCTTGTGCAAGCTTATAAATGATATTCGTTATCAATATTATTTTCTCCTTATTTCTCCTTTTTTATTAGCTTTTAACTCTATATTGTGTTGATGTATTTTTCAGGTTTTGAAATAATCAAAAATACCTTTGAAGATTTTGTTATTTTTCAAAACTGCATATTGAGCACAATATTCTAAGTGCTTCTCTTTGTATTTGAAGCTCCTTAGCTTGCTAATGCTTGCTTTCTTAATAGCATACAAATATTATTTTGTTGATTTCAAACTTAAAATGAACCAACTCCTTTATGCTATATTAACACACTAATTTGCAAGCTTCTAAAACTCCTTTAACTGGGAGATAATAGTTTTAGAGTTCTTTTTCTAATTTTAACTCTCTAAAATATGGTGCCAAATAAACTCAAATTAAATCAAAATTTGCATAAAAAATGAAATACTCTTTTATGCACCAAATGTCAAACCTCTTTGGTTGTATTTTGTAGCTTGTCTCCTCTCCTTTCTTGCTACTTGAACTTGTTGTCCTATATCTTCAAATTTGCAGCTTTACCTTCTTTTATCTTGCTGCCTTAACTTATAAAATTTGCAACACCTTTATTTGACCAAATGTTGTCCAATGCTTCTCCCAAATATGCCCTAAAATTCTCCAAAATGTAGATCTCTAATCTCTTCTTAATGCAGCCCAAATTTTGCAGCCAAAAACTCTTTAATTTGCTGCTTCAAAAACTAATTTCTTCTCCTTTATCTTGCTGTCCAAAAACAACATTCAATTCCTCCAAATTTCTACCTTCTTTTGTTGTCAAGCCTTCCTACAATTGGTTGTTCAAGGGAACTTTAAAATCTACCCAATTCTTCTTCAATTTGTAGTACTATGTTACCTTCAACTTGTTGTCTTGTGACTCTTCAACTTCTATTGCAAAAATCAACAATCTTCTTCTTCGTAAATCAACCTTCAAATCCTTTATGGCTGTCTTCAAAAATTTCAAATCTGGTGGCCTCTTCTATATTATTTCTCCTCCAATATTCTTGTCAAATTATGACTTCAAATCTGGACTATTTGTTGGACTCTTCCTCAAGAATCTGAATGTATTGAGGTCTTCAAAAATATTTCCAAAATTTGGCAAACTTCTTGCCAAATCCTTCTTCCTTTTGGGCTTGTTATTGTATGGTGAAAATTGTCCCAAATTCTTCTTTTTAGGAGATTCTCCTACTTGCAATCTTCTACCTCGAGATTTCTTCAAATCTTCTCCAATGGCCATTTCTTCAAATTTTTCAATAGGGCTTCTCTAGCCTTCTTATTTCTCCTTCCAAGTTTGCTTGAGATCTCTTCTCTTGGGTCTTCAAATTCTGCAACTCTTCAATTTGACTTTTTCTTAGTCCTCTATCTTCTTTCTCAAATATTAAATGGAGACCTCTTCCCTTGGTCTCCTCCTCAATATTCAATATATTTGCTTTCTTCTCTCTTCAATCTGCAATATGCTGTCTTCAATATTCTATGGGGACCTTCTTCTTGGATCTCCTCAAGCATATATCTTCAATATCCAATGGGACATTTTTTCTTGGACCTCCTTCTTCTCAACTTTTAAGAACTAATTTTTTGAAACAAAACTTAGACAACAACAAGCAAATGCATATAAATCTCTAGATCTCTAAAAATCAATATACTTCACTAGTTATCCCTGTTAGAAAATATAGAAAAATTATGTGCAAGCAGAAAAACACAATAACGTAGGAAAACAGTAACACAAATTTTACGTGGAAAACTTGCAATGTTCAGGAAAAACCATAGGGCAATGGCAGCTTGATCTTTTATTTATTTTGATAGAATTACATTCAATCAACATTTACATGCAAGGGGTCATTCCAATTTTATACAAAAAACAAATTGTTCATTTCCTCTCCCAGAGGAAGACTCCAAAAACTTTTCGTTTCCTCTTCCAAAGGAAGAGTCCAAAAAACTGTTCATTTCCTCTTCCAAAGGAAAAGTCCAAAAAACTATTTTTTTCCTCTCCCAAAGGAAGACTACAAAAAATTGTTAGTTTCCTCTCCATAAGCTGTAGCACCATGCACCTCTTTTCTGAAGAACATTGGAGATTTGGATATTGAATTCACCTCCTAACATTCTCCCACTTAAAAATTTTTGTGACGGCGTCTGGTGTTGCTCGAGGGATTCTGGCCCGAAGTTCTTGCCTGGGGCATTGGGGGGTTGATTTTGATTTCGTCTGAAGGTTCTTTAGTGGTCCCGGGAGGGCCCGATGGGGTCTCCTCCAGTTTCTCCTGTTGGGAGAAAGACTTCATATGCTGAGAAGTTGAAGGATAATCCCTCGCCTTCCACTGATGGAGCTCAGTGGAATGCTTTTCAAACGATACTCAAGAATGTTGCCAATGGCCCAAATGCTCACCGCGTTAATGGATGCCTCCCGCAATCCACTTCCAGGCCTAAGATTGTAATAGAACCAATGCTGGTTGAAGATACAATCGTCTATCGAGCTAATCACGACTTGATCTGCAAATTCATGGGCATCCGGCCCACACTGAATTTTCTGCATACCTGGGTCCGCCAGAACTGGGAGCCACACGGTGAGTACTCTTTATGGCCTATAAGCAATGGGTATTTCATCATAAGTTTCTCTTCTTTAGCAGATAAAAACAGAGCATTTGAATCAAAAAAGAGAAACCACGGACCAGCAGGGTTATTTGTCCAACCCTGGAGAGTGGGTTTCGACCCCCGCATCGAACCCACGACTGTCCCGATCTGGATCCGGTTGTACGCTCTCCCGATGGAGTTTTGGGGTGAGAAGGTGTTGGAACTAATAGGTAATTCCCTAGGAAGATTTTTGGGAGTCTCCAAAGATACCATAGAGGGTAATACTGCTGTCTTTGCTAGAATATGTGTAGAGATGGACATTAGTCAGCCTCTACCAGCTGAGGTGGAACTTGAGCTTGCAGGAGTACCCTGGATCCAGCAACTAGACTATGAGGCCCTACATTTTAGGTGCCGAGTATGCCATAAGCATGGACATTTGGCAAGGTTCTGCCCAAACGTAGTGAGCACAAAAATGGAGGCTCCGAGCGAAATGTCAAACCGCCCTAGAGAGGGTAAGTCCAGTCCGGTCAATGAACCCTCTAGCAATTCTCCAGGACCTGATGCTCAGCAGGATGGCTTTGAACAGGTGAAACGAAAGAGAAACAAAAAGAAAAATGGCAAGGAGCAGTTGCAACTCAAGCCAAACAATTGGTATGAAATTTTTAAGTCATTAGTGGATCTGGAGGACCAATCTATGGAGGGAGTGGTTGGGAATGGTGAGAATGTCAACACTCCACCTCTTGTTTCTCCTTCCTTCACTCCTGTAGTAGAACAGGTGACTGTGCCAGCTGAGAACCTGCAGTCAGAGAATCCAGGGGCATTGGTTATACACTCCCCAGCACAGCCGGCTATCAAAGATGTCACCATGGGAAATGCAGATAAAAATAGAGAAAGGCCTGCTTTAGGGATTACCCAGGTGGAAAAGAGATCTAGAAACAATAACTCTCAAGAAGCGGGAAGAAAATCCAATAAGGAACTACTAACAGCACAAGGAGATAAGCTAATCAATGGAGGATTGGTGAGGACCATTGATTCTTACTGCTCTCAAGGTTTTCAATGATTATTCAATCTTGGAATGTTAGGGGTTTAAACAATGAGAACCCATCAATCTGCTGTTCAAAGACTCTTAGAAAACCGTAAAACAGACTTTTTGCTTCTTCAGGAGACCAAAATGTCTTTAGATATTATGAGTAAAATTGCTACTAAAATCTGGCGGGGAGCTGGGTATATGGACGTGGCTGCCCAAGGAGCTTCAGGTGGAATTGTTACCCTTTGGAACCCTCTGGTCTGGACTGCTTTAGAACATATAGCTTGCAGGGGTGTACTTACTTCTCTCTTCAGAAATAACTTCAATTCTGAGCAGGTCCTAATCACCAACTTTTATGGGGCCCAAGATCTTGAGGGCCAGAGGCTCCAATGGGACGCTGTTCACAACATGAGAGCTTACAGGGAGTGTTATGACTGGATTATTGCAGGGGATTTTAATGCAAAATTATCTGTTCGGGACCAGGAAGGTGGCACCCCTATTTTGGATCCAGGGGACCGGCTTCTGATTGCCCAAGTTCAGGCCTTTAATTTAGTGGACGTTCAAGGCCCTAGTGTTTTTTTCACTTGGACAAACAAGAGAAAGGAGCCACATAGCAGGAAGGTCAAGTTAGATCGCTTTTTGGTCTTGGAGGAGGCTTTTGTTAAATGGACTTTTAAGTTCCAGATTTTGGAGGGCCCTATTTCGGATCATTTTCCCATTTTGCTTGAGGGAGGGACTTCGAGAGGGCAGCACCATAGGCCTTTTAAATTTGAGAATTTTTGGTTACAAAAGGAGGACCTTCGACAAAAAATTACTCAATGGTGGACAGAAGGCCGTCCACCTTTTGGGACAACAATGTTCAAATTTCATAAACAGCTTCAATTTGTCAAAATTCAATTGAAACAGTGGAGGAAAGGAAACAAGTCGGATTTCCAGTCCCAAAGGGCCCCCTTGGTGGCTAGATGGGAGGAGGTTCAAAACTTTTTAGGGAAGGATCAATTCATCGAGCAACTCAAATTTGAAGATGATGAACTGCGTAAAGCGGTTGAGGACATTGACAACCAAGAGGAGATATACTGGAAACAGAGGGCTAGAAATACTTGGTTATTAGAGGGGGACAGAAATACCAAATTTTTTCATCGGTCAACTTGTGCTAGGAGACAGATGAACAATATGGAAGTTCTCAAATATGAACATGGAAATGTCTTCGATACTCTTCCTGGCATGCACTCCCATGCTATCGATTACTTTTCTAAACTTTTTAAGGAAAGTATGCAGCAAGATGTTGAGGCTCAGAACGAAGTTCTTAATGTTATTCCTCCTATTATCTCTGAAGAGGACAATCAGGCCCTGCTTAGACCCATTGAAAGGGATGAACTGAGAAATGTGGTCTTTGGTATGAGTACTGGAAAATCTCCTAGTCCAGATGGCTTTCCTATTGAATTTTTCCAGGATTTCTGGGACACCTTGGAGGAGGATGTTCTGGCTGTTACTGAGGAATCCAGATCCAATCGAAGAATGCTCGAGGCGATCAATCACACCTTCATTGCTTTAATTCCAAAAGGGGAAGCGGGGACTCATATCTCGGATTTCAGGCCTATTGCTTTATGCAATGTGATCTACAAAATCATCACTAAGATAATGGTTGAGAGGCTTAAACCCCTTCTTCACAGCATCATTTCTCCTGAACAGGGGGGATTTGTTGAGGGAAGACAAATCTTGGATGGGGTGGTTTTGGCCCAGGAGGCCATCCATTCATTGCAAACTTCGGGCAACAAAGGAATGTTCATTAAACTGGATATGTCCAAGGCCTATGACCGGGTGGAGTGGTGCTTCTTGTAAAAAATGATGGCTGCCTTTGGCTTTTCTCAAGAATGGATTGATTGGGTTATGAGTTGTGTTTCTTCTACCTCTTTTTTGTTCTCATCAAGGGCCTTCCCTCGCATCCTTTCGATGCCACTCGTGGTCTCCGCCAGGGAGACCCTTGTTCTCCCTATCTCTTCCTTCTCTTGGCTGAAGGTTTGGGCAGACTGTTTCTGAGGAGAAGGCAGCAAGGTCTACTTTCTGGTATCAAGGTTGGGGAGGAAACTCTGACTCACCTGCAATTTGTGGACGATACTGGCCTGGTTGGTGCGGCCACTCTTCGGGAAGCTAGAGGAATCAGAGATACTTTGAATTTCTACCTAAGGGCTTCAAATCAGGTTCTAAATGTCAGGAAGTCCAAAGTGGTATTTTTCAATCTTGACCAACGGCTACAGGAGCGTGTTGTTGAGATCCTGGGCTTCACAAGGACTTCTCTTCCAATTGTTTACCTGGGCGTTCCCCTTCATTTCAAAAAGTTAAAAATTGACATCTGGAAGAATCTGTTAGCAGGCATCAAAGACAGAATGAATCATTGGGCCCATAAATGGCTAAGCTACGGGGGTAGATTAACCTTCCTGAAGTCAGTTATACAGGCTTTGTCGATCTATAAATTCTCAATACTGGCTGCCCCTCATACCATCTGGAAAGAGCTGGACAAAATGGCTAGAAGATTTTTATGGGAAGGTGCAAAAGGGAAGAAAAAATGGGCCTTGGTTGGGTGGGACAAAGTTACCCAGCCTAAGGACAAAGGAGGGCTGGGCTTGAGAAGTTCTATGCTTAATAACAGAGCTTTGGCTGGAAAACTGTATTGGAGGTGGATTTCTCAGCCATCCTCCCTCTTCAACAGAATTCTTTCCAGTAAATATTTGGGACATGTTCATCCCAATGAGGTGGGTCACTTTCCCTTGGAAGGTACTGGATCCTTAGTGTGGCAGACTCTCAAGCTTGGGTCCCAGATTATCAAAGATCAATTATTTTGGAAAGTGGGGAGAGGAGACAAGGCTCGTTTCTGGACTGACTCTTGGGACCAACATCCGCCCATTATTGTCATGTTCCCTGAGCTACAACCAATCATGACCGCCTTAGAAGCCCAGGGCTGGATCCATATTGATAATTATCTTCTTACCAGTCAATTGGGGGGGTATAAATTTAAAAAGTTTAAGCGGTGGGAGGAGTGGCCAATTACTGTCTCTCCGGAGTTGGCGCCCATCCTGCAAAAAATCTTGTCAGAAAGGTTCCTCATGGGGAAGGATGAGGAAGATGAATTAGCCTGGGGCTATGGAAGCCTTGGGGTCTACTCAGTTAAGGCTGGATATGAAGAGATCCTCCCTGAGCCTCCCCCACACTCTTTTTCGGTTCAGCATTGGAGAAGGATTTGGCATTCAAAGGGTTGGCCGAAAGTGAATTTCTTCGCTTGGCAACTTATGCATAATGGTCTTCTCACCTTTGACAATCTCAGACGTAGGGGTTTCAATGGCCCCTCTCAATGTGCTTTATGCCTCCAACATGAGGAAACTGCAGATCATTTGTTTTTTGAGTGCCCTTTTACTCATCAGATTTGGGAACGTTGGTTCTCTCAATTTAAACTCCAGGATAATGGTGTTTTCAACCGTACCAATATTTGGGAAAAATGGAAAAGGGGCAGAGTTCAATTCCTTAGCTCTCCGAACTGGCTGGCAGTTAGGCTTTCTCTTCATTTGGTGGCAAGTTTGGTTGGAGAGAAACGCCCGGATCTTTAGAAACACTTTCTCCTCGATTGACGGTGTTTGGCAGGTCATCTGGAGCAAAGTCACAGAAACTGTTGCTATTTTTGTTAAGGAAGAGAATCAGGCTACTCTTGGGCATCCTGAAGAGGGGTTTGAGGGACATGAGAGGCAAGGCAGAGCATGCTGGAAACCTCCCCCTGTAGGCTGGATCAAGATCAATACTGATGGGGCTGCAAAAGGCAACCCGGGTAACGCAGAAATTGGTGTTGTTTGTCGGGATCACTCGAGTGCGGTTCTTTATTGGGAATTGCAAGGATTGGGCAGAGCCACGAACAATGAAGCCGAAGCCTTTGCCATTAAGTCAGTGTCTATCTGGGCTGTTAAGCAGGGTTACCGGAGGATAATTCTTGAATCGGATTCTCAAGTCCTGATCGGCGCTCTAGATTGCTTGCGGAATTTCTCATTAAAAGCCTGGAGACTGCGGATGTTGATATCCCAAATCAAGGAGTTATGGAGGGAGTTAGATGATGTTATCCCTGTGTATGTGAGTAGAAATCTGAACACGGTAGCTGACTTCCTTGCGAAGATGGGTGCTGAGAAATAGGTAGGTGTTCAGCTGCATAGTGATATGCCTATGATAGATGAAGAGATTCGGAGTGGTCTGGAACGATCCCTGCATCCATGAGCTTAAAAATGACTAAGATTAGTTTCTGTCGTGATATCACGACATATTGCGCCGTCGCGACCTTGTTTGGAAATCTGTCGCGATTTCGTGACATGTTGCTCTGTCGCGACCTATCCTGGATAACTGTAGCGATTTCGCTACCCTTTTTGTTGTCGCGGCCTTGGGAGGAAAACTGTAGCGATTTCATGACTTATTGCGTCGTTTCGGTCTTTGATGAGAAGGTGTCGCGATGTCGCAACCTTTTTGGTTGGTTTTGCTGCTGGAGGAAAAGTGTCGCGATATCGCGATGCTTTGAGAAAAATTGCGTGAAGGGGAAAAACCGTCGCGATATCACGATAATTTTTGTGAAAAGCTACTCTAAGGAAAATTTGTCGTGATTTCGTGCCTTTTTTGAGGAAAGGACGCAAAGGGGCATACCTGTAGCGATTTCACGATGTTTTGAGCAAAATTACGCTAAGTGGAAAAACCGTCGCGATATCGCGACCTTTTTTGTGAAAAGCTTCCCAAAGGATAACCTGTCATGATTTTGCGAAATTTTTAAGGAAAGGAAGCAAAGGGGCAAACCTATAGCGATTTCGTGACAGTTCTGGAGAATAAACTGCATGAAGGAAAAACGTCGCGATTTCGCGACTAGTTTAAGAAAAGAGCACCATGGGGGAGAACATGTTGCGATTTCGCGACATTTTTGCGGATGGGGCGCCCATTGGAATTCTTGTCGCGATTTCGCTACACTTCCGGCCAACTGGGGCTTCAAGGAAAAGTCGTCGCGATATCGTGACACTTTCTCAAAGTTGCTGATTAAAGGAGAACTCGTCGTGATTTCACGACAATTTTGGGGAGCAAGTGCCTTCAGGCTTTCTCGTCGTGATTTCGCGACATTTTTGGCGTCTAGGTGATTTAGTGCTGTGCTGTCGCGATTTTGTGACATTTTTTGAGTGGTGTGGCTTCGGCACTTTTTGTCGCGAAATCGCGACATGTCGCGATTTCGTGCCATGTCGCGATTGGTTGTTGTGGCACGGTGGTTGTTAGGTTAGGTGTCGCGATTTCGCGACATGTCACATTTTCGCGCCCTTTGATATTCTGGTCTCTTTGCTCTTGGTTGGGATGCCCTTTATCCCTCTTGTATCTGTAATTTGTTTTAATGCAAGCTTTTTTCAAATTTTTCAAAAAAAAAAAACATTCTCCCACTTGAAGTGGATATACAGGAATTATTTGCCTATGTTTTTCCATCCAAGTGCCATTTTCCCAATGCTGCCCTTATCACAATTTTAGAAATCCCAGAGAAGTTTTGCACCACTCAAACTTCTTTGTATTGACTAGCTTAGTAAGCATATATGCAAGATTCACTTCAGTGTCAATTTTTTGCAACAAGATCCTACCTTATTCCACCACACTTCTTATAAAGTGGTACTTGACATCAATGTGTTTTGTGCTATCATGGAATGTTTGGTTCTTCACTAGCTGAATAGAACTTTGGCTATCACAATGCAACATAATTTTCCCCTGCATTAGCTTGAAGCCACCCAACAGTCACTCTAGCCAAATTGCCTCTTTGTTGGAATGAGTCCCTGTAATATATTCTACTTCAATGGTTGATAAAGCCACCATACACTACAACTTAGAAGCCCAAATCATAGCTCCACCAACAAGAGTGAAAGTTATCCTGTAGTGGACTTTATCCCATCTCTATATCTACCATAACTAGAATCCACAAAACCTTTAACTTGCAAACTATCCGATTTATAGTAAATAGCAACATTTGAAGTGCCTCTTAAATATCTGAATATCCACTTCACCACATTCCAATGCTACTTACCAAGATTTGCCATGTATCGACTGACTACTCCCACTGCTTGGGCAATATTTGGTCTGGTGCTCACCATGGCATACATAAGGTTTCCTATTGCTGATGAATACAGTACACGAGACATGTTTGTCTTATTTGCTTCTATTCTAGGACACTGGTTGGAAGACAAATTTAAGTGTGAAAGAAGTGGGGTACTAACTGGTTTTGCATTTTGCATATTGAAACGCTGTAGAATATTCTTTATCTATGACTTTTGACTTAACCAAATCTTTCTTACTTTTCTATCCTTGTGTATCTTCATCCCTAAAATTTGGTTTGCTACTCCTAAATACTTCATTTCAATTGTCCTAGAAAACTGAGCCTTAAGATCAATTATTTTCTTCATGTTGGGGCTTGCAACCAACATATCATCGACATACAACACCAAAATTATAAATCTACCATCATTAAACCTCTTATAGTATCCACAATGGTTAGCATCACTCCTGCTGAAACCTTGGCTCTTCATGAAGGTGTAAATTTTTTTGTACCACATCCTTGATGCCTATTTAAACCCATACAAAGATTTCTTCAATCTGTAAACCAAATGCTCTTTGCCTATTTCTTCATAGCCCTCAGGCTGATCCATATAAATTTCCTCCTCAAGATCACCATGCAAGAAAGCAGTATTTACATCAAGATGCTCCAATTATAAATCTTGTGCTACTACAAGTGCAAGTAAAACTCTAATAGTATTCATCTTCACATGTGGAGAAAAAATTTCATTAAAGTCTATACCTGAATTTTGCACATAGCCTTTAGCAACCAAGCGAGCTTTATAGTGTTCCAACAACCCATCATTATTTTTATTTACTTTGTAAACAAACTTGTTTCCAATAGCCTTTCTTCTAGGTGGGATATCCACAAGTTCCCATGTTTTATTCTTGTGAAGTGCCTCGATTTCCTCCTCCATGGATTTCCTCCACTTTTCTACATTATCAAACTCTCTAGGTTCCTAAAATGAACTAGGCTCACCATCATCAGTTAACAAAGCAAAATAGGATTGATAAACATGAGATTACCATTCTAGAAACTTTTGTGGATGTGTAGATCTTCTAATCCAATGATCTGTTTATTGTGGCCCTCGGTCTTGTGACTGTTGCGGCTGATCTACTTGCTATTTTACATACTGGTCAAAAAATTTAGCATGCTGTTCAAAAATTTCAGCATACTGATTTTTATTTTCATCTTCGTTCATGTCTACTTCAACTGGTACAACATTAGGTGTTTGTTGTACCTCCTTCCTTTGCATGAATTTTTCATCAAAAATAACATCTCAACTAATAATTACCTTGTGGGCAGTAGGATCCCATAGTATATACCCCTTTACTACATCTCCATAGCCAAGAAAAACACATTTTCTTGACTTCTCAAGTTTGGACATTTTTCTTTAGACACATGGGCAAATGCATCACATACAAAGGTATGCAAATGAGAGTAATAAAATGGCTTACCACACCAAACCTCCTATGGAATATATCCATCCAACGTAGTTGTAGGTGACCTATTAATGAGGTAAATAGTTGTATTAACAACCTCTACCTAGAACCTTTTATCCAACATGGATGCGCTGAGCATGCTTCTTGCACATTTCATGATTGTGCGATTCATCCGCTCAGCCACACCATTTTGTTGTGGAGTATATGGTATAGTATTCTGGTGCTTAATTACTTCTTGCGTACAAAATTTATCAAATTCCTTGGAGCAATATTCATCCCCATTACCTGACCTAAGACATAAAACAGGCTTACCCAAAATTTTCTCTACTCAAATTTTGAACTCTTTAAATTTTTGCAAAGCTTCTGACTTCTTCAGAAAATAAATCCATACTCTCCTAGAATAATCATTTATAGAAGTCAAAAAATATATGGCACCATTTAAGGACTGAGTGGGGACTGGTCCAAATATATTTGAATGTATAAGTTACAAAAAATTAAAAATATTACTAGGGCTTGCAGTAAATCGAACCCTCTTTTGTTTATCAAAAATACAATGCTCACACAAGTCTAAATTGCAAGACTTAATACCAGAAAGCATACCTCTATCATGCATAATTTTTAGACCTTTTTCACTCATATGGCCTAGGTGTTGATTCCATAGCATTACTGCATCCTGAACTAAAGTTGCTGCTACTACATGGTTTGTCACCATATCATCGCATAAATGATATAGGCTCCCATAAGATTCTCCCTTTGCTACTATAATAGCACCTCTGGTAATTTTGCAATAGTTGTTACCAAAAGTGATAGAATACCCTAGCTTATCCATCATCTTGATTGAGAGCAAACTCTTCTGCAAATCTAGTACATGTCGTACATCACATAACTTCCTTTCTATACCATCGTCTAGATTGATCCTTATGTCCCCTCTTCCCACAATTTATAAAGGGTGATCATCACACAAGTAGACCTTCCCACCACTATATGGATGATATTTGTCCAACCAATATTTGTGAGGAGACATGTGGAAAGATGCATCCGAGTCCAAAACCCAGGTATATAAAACAAATCTACTTTTGGTTATACAAAAAGCCTCACATATTGTCATCTCTCTAGAATTTACTGTACTGACCTCAGCTGATGGTTGAAATTCATTTTTACCATTTTTTTACTTTTTTAACTGCCCACAATCCTTCTTTGAGTGCCTTGGATTTCCATAATGCCAACACTTCCCTTTTAGCTTGCATCCTTTAGAATTAGATCTGGACTGTGATCTACTTTATTTAATCTTCTTGTAAGATTGACCTATCACAGCTAGGGCTTCATTGGTGATGTTTTTTGCCTCAACTTTTTTGCGAACAAAGTGGCTACCACATCATAAAAATTTAGAGCTACTGATGATGAATTGCTGATGGTCATCACCAAATGATCCCAAGTCTCCTGGAGGGAACAAAGTAGGGTGATAGCTCTGTCCTCATCCTCCATATTCACATTAATTGAAACCAGTTTATTGATAAGCGTATTAAACTCATTTAGGTGATATGCCACAGATGAACCCTCATTAATCCATAGGATGTAAAGCTATTTTTTTAGAAAAACCTTATTTGCTGTAGGTTTTGTCTCATACAACTTTTCAAGCTTCTTCCAAAAGGCTTTCGTGATATTTTATTCAAAAACATTGAACAAGACGGAGTATTCTAAGCATAGACAGATTTTAGAAACTGCCTTCCTATCCAGCGTTGCCCACTCCTCATATTTCATGCTGCTTGGTTTACTCGTGACCCATTTCAAGGCTAGGGCCTAGTCATTTTGAACCAACAAATCCTGCACCTTCATCTTCCATAGGGCAAAGTTTTTGCCATCAAAATTTTCAATCTCAAACTTGGTTACACTTCCAGTCATTATTGCAGCTTCCACTCACAAAAAACCCTAGGTTTTGATACCAGATGTTAGAAAATATAGCAAAATTATGTGCAAGCAAAAAATACAATAACGCAAAAAAATAGTAACACAAATTTTACGTGGAAAACCTGCAATGTGCAAGAAAAACCACGGGGTAATGATAACTTGATATTTGATTTATTTTGGCAAAATTACATTCAATCAAAATTTAAATTCAACGGGTCATTCCCATTTTATAGAAAAAAAACTGTTCATTTCCTCTCCCAGAGGAAGCCTCCAAAAACTGTTCATTTCCTCTTCCAAAGGAAGAGTCCAAAAAATTGTTCGTTTCCTGTTCCAAAGGAAAAGTCCAAAAAATTGTTCATTTCCTCTCCCAAAGGAAGACTACAAAAAACTATTTGTTTCCTCTCCATAAGCTGCACCACCATGCACCTCTCTGCTAAAGAACATTGGAAATTTGGATATTGACTTCACCTCCTAACAATCCCTCAATCTAGTGGAAAGAGATCTATGCTAATTCCTAGTCTTCATGAGTTTTATTGCAACCTTGTGGAAATAATAGCCAAAAATCAACTTTAAAAATTAAAAAAATGATATCTCCCTATCTCCTCTCAATCTCTCTTGTGGCTCTCCCTTTATCCTATCAATATCCCTTGTGGCTTTGATACCAATGTTACCTTTTGATACTAAATATTTAATGAAAAGCAACCACAAGATCTAGAATAAGCATGCTATATCAAATATAAGATAATGACAATATTTAAAGCATATCAAACTCATGAAAGACTTCTATAATAACTCATAAATATGCCATTAACAAAATCTCATGAAAATAGTATTTTATTATAGAATGGAGATCTCAAATCTCCATATATCATACAAGCTTCTACATTGTATCTCTACCTTATTCTCTACTTCTTCTCTATATTTTTTCACTTCACATGCTCACACAAAAGTCAATATATAATGGGATGTGACTCTTGACCTTCCATCTTCCAGTGACTCTTGACCTTCCTATTCTATGGACTCACGTGCACATGGACTATTATGCACATTTACATTATTGAATACTTTGCATATTCTAATAATACTTGTGCATTTATTACATTCCATAAAGTAAATACTCACACCTTAATATAAGACACACTCCTTATCTAAATATGTACCCGAGGTGGTACATTAGCATGTACCAAATAATGTAATATATTCCAACACAATTTTTACCTTTTTTTCCTTCAATTTTTTTCGTTTGCTTTTTCTAAAAAATCCACCCATGCTTCTACACAATTTGTTTTATGGTTGGTTGAAAAAAGTGTCCAGGCTTCTTCTAGTTGATGTATTCACTACATGTTCGGTATTTTACTGATTTGTGCTATACAAGTCTTTTCACTTTCCAAATTTCTTCAACCTTGGCACCCTTTACACTTTCAATTGATTTTAAATTTCTCCTTGCACCTCTTTTATAAGCTAGGTCTTACCTCAAATTTTTACATGTGTTTTTCAAAATTTGTATGGATGAATGGCACCTCAACTCTTTACATGCATTTTTTTATGGTTGAACATTTTGTTTTCCTTGCTTTTTTTTCAACTCACTTATCGTCATGGGAATCATATGATTACATTCAATTGTCCTTGTACGATTCCACTTGTTGCCAAATCAACTTGTGGTTCCATTGGATTGTCCAAAATGAGGTTGGATTGATCAATTGTACCAATTACCTCTACACTTTTCTTAATTGTATGATTTGAAACTATACAATTGTCAACTATACAATTTGGAACTGTACAATTATCAATTATATGATTTGAAACTATACGATTGTCAACTATACAATTCCTCATTTTTGCAATTGTACAATCTATAGTTTTTTGTTCATTGATTCTTCCTTGAATAATGACTTATTCTAGGCTCTCTTTGTCCCCTTGAATGATTATTTTATTAAGACACCTTGGTTATCCTACTTTTGTTTGAGTGACTTCTGCTCCTATCTCCTTGGACTAAGTCAACCTCCAATCCTGGTGAATTATTTTTTTGCCTACTTCGAATCTCTTCTCTTTGATATCACACTCTCTTGCCTCTACCAAGCTCTCTTCCTCAGGCATGTCTTCTGTGGCATTGTCCCCTTGCTATGGAACCTTGTTGAATATTAAATAGAACTTCCTCTTTGGAACAAACCTCTCCCTGCTTCTATACATTTTGGTCCTTGTCGATGAATTGGTTTTCACCCTAAATTACCTTTGTTAAGACGTAATCCCCTAAGGTTTTGCAAGGATCCACCCCAAAAAATACGTCCTTATTTTGTATTCCTTATCAAATTTAAGGGTGTGGGTCGTATTTCATTCTACTACCTAGGACATCTTGAAGTAGGAGGTTGATTCCTTCCCCCCATTCCATTGGACAAGGGATATGAATGAGTTCTAACTTCATTCCATTTTTGTAGACCTTGTTTCTAACCTAGTTGTAACGTTGTAGTACTTGGAATTTCCTATTGGTGATCATGTTGTTGACTTGACTCCCATATTTCCCAAGTGCTAGGAGTCAATTCCACAAATTATATATTGAAAAAATGTCCTTCGTTGCACTGGGTTCTTAGTGATAATTATCGTAGGACCCTTAGTATAGGACCCACATGCCTTAGTCACCTAAGCCATATTTCTTTAAAATGAAATTGTGGGGTGAAACTTTCCAAGGATTCCCTGTACCGATCCAAAAAGTTAAAACTAGTTTTTATCATTATGACTATCATCTTGTCATGAGGACAATTATAGTGGTATCTCCATTACTCATCAGAGTCTACTGACTTCCCTCCTTTGCCTCCTTAGTTGTCTATATGCCGTGACTTAAGTATCTGGTTCAGGATGAGTATGGGGTTCTTGTATTCTTGGAAAAAATTCATTGCTACTACTATCCTAACTACTATCTATAATCAGTAAGAGAATTTTTTCATCATTAGAATCACTAGAATCTTCTTTCCAATCTCTTTGTAATTTAGGTGATGTGATGTCTTCTTCGATCCCCCATTAGACTAAATATACTACTTTATCTGTAATTGATGGATCTTGCATTGGGTCCCTTGGTTCCACTTATGATATCTCCTCTTAATTTTGTCTTGAGCCTTCTTGATGTTCTCGTGTTCTCTCTTGTACTCATGGTACCTCTTCATTCTCTTCATTTTGTAATTTGAGCTCCCTTTGTTTTGTGGTCTATTGCTCATCAAGTCGTTGCGTTGCATCATCCAATTATTGAATGAAATATCCTTAAAGTATTGTATTATTCACTTGCAATATCTGATACTCTTCTTGTAATTGTTGTGCTTAATGATGCATCCATTGCTGCATCATACCTATTTGGGCTAATGGGGTAAGTCCCGCTAACTCCTCATTTGTAACACCTCCATCTAGATTCAATATTTTCATATCAAAAGTATTCATTATATCCAAATACTGGACCGTTAGTCGTATTATCTGTTGTTATTTTTCTTGCTGAGGTAATTATTATTGCTCCAACTAAGGATACACAACTGCTTTCGATGGTTGGGGAGCCTCTTCTTGTATCTCCAAGTTTTTTGCCAATGGTACCACATCTTGATTCCTTATTTCATTTGGAGGAATTCATTCATCCTTTTCTTCTTCAATTCATTCTATCCCATTCATGAACCTCACATGTACTTGCATCCTCCTTTCAGGGTGAGGTGTCAATTCTAGTTGTTCCACAATCGGCTGTGTTTTCTCCCCTTCTACAAATAAATGTGTAATCCCAATATCATTATCCTATTATGAAGGATTTTAATTATTTTGGATCACTTTCTATTGTTCATGAAACTCTTCCTCTTACCATTATCTTCATTCTATTTCATTCAAAGTAATGAATAAGCACTGTGATATATAGGTTTTAAATTTGAACCATTTATCATTTTTGATACCACTTATCCCATCCAACTTCTATAATTTAATTGCATAATTGTTCATCACCTCCATTACTCTAAAGGGATCAAGTCATAGTGTTTTCAATTTCCCTGGCTTGATTTTTTTCTTACCATTATACTTTAGAACTAAATCATCTTGATTGAGAGTTAGTTTTTGAATATGCTTGTCATGTCACAAATTTCTTTGTTTTTGGGTTACTTTAATTACCCATTATGCCATAACCTGTATTTCATCTAACTTGATCTATGCTACCAATATTTCTTCTAAAATTTCTTTGTCACCTAAGCGATGTTCTACGACTACCCGCATACTAGGTACCAAGAACTCTATTGACACCATTGCCTCTTGACCATACATGAGCTAAAAAGGTATATGGTTTTTTTTGGGTTTAAAGGTTGTTCTATATACCCATAGAATAGATGGCAACCTCTCATCCCAATTTACCCCTTCTATTCCATAAGTTTTGTACAACGTAGAAACTAGAATTTTGTTCTTGCCTTCGCCTACCCATTTGATCTAAGGTAATATGAACTTGAAAATGAATGTAAAATCTGAAAATCATTTATCAGCTTCTTGATAACCTCATTAAAAAAGTGAAAATCCCTATCACTTGTTATTTAAATCAAAATTCTAAATCTTGTGATTACTTGTTCATACAAGAAATAGGCTATACTTTTTGCCGTATTATCTAGTAGCACCCTTGCCTCTACCCATTTGATTAGGTATCCTATTGCTACCATGATATATCAACACTTCCACCTCTAGTTTTTTTTGAGTGGTCTAAAAAATTCCAAACCCCATATTTCAAACAATTCTTGAAGTTGAGATGGATGTAAAGGCATAAAATCATGACGTAAATGTTTCCCTACTCTTTGATAGGTGTCACATGCTTGCACACATTGTTTTGCATCATGGTATAGTGTAGGCCACCACAATCCTACCAAAAGTATCTTCATCATGGTAGCATCTGACCCCATATGTCCTTTTGCCAAACCTACATGAGCTTATTTTAAGGTTGATTTAACTTCTTCCTCCATTTAACATATTATTATTATTATTATTTTTAATTTACATGGTGGAATTGGTAGCCGCCACGAATCCGGGCAGGCTGTCCATTTTATGGCCACCATAGTATTTCGGACTGTCCGCCCTAGAAGCCGCCACATAGATCTTCGCGCAGTCCGCCCCTATAACGACCATGCCACAATCATTTTAAACCTTTTATTCCACTGAAAGCACCAGGAAAGGGACAAGAGTTCAGTCCGACGAGGCCCGAGATTTGAACCTTGGACCTCCGCCCCCTTATGGGGTTTGGATGAACCAATTGGTCTACACCTTGGACCTCATTTAACGTATTATTAGAATGCCATCTACACCCATTTTATACAATAGTAAAACTATCAACTAAAAAGGTGTTGACTTTATTATCACTTTTTTCTTTGCTATTATCAATTTTGGGGGAAATTCTCTTGTGGATAGGTATTAACCAATTAAATTATACCATGATGGTACCACATTGATTATAATAATTAGAATCGAGAAACTCCTTCGATACTCCTATTCATTTAGATTCTCTTGAGCGAGTTCTTGATAAATGATTTGCTATTACATATTTTTTATTAGGTCTAACCACCACTTGAAACACAATTTCTTGCAAGGTGACAAGCCACCTGCTAACTCATCCTTATATTACTAGTTTATTAATCAGGTACAACAAAACTTGATGATCCACATAAAAGAAAAATGGGTTTGGTAGTAGATAATACCTAAACTTCTACACTACATATACCATTCCTAAAGCCTCTTATTTTGTTGTACTATAGTTTCTCTCTACACTTGATAGTAGATGACTTGTAGAATAAATAGGCTGATCCAATCTAAATTACCCTTATTGAGCTAACACACAACCTATTATAAAATTAGAGGCATCAATATGAATATGGAATTCCTTATCCCAATCTGGGAATACCAGAATAGGGCTACATAAGAGCTTTGCCTTTAATCCTCAAAAGCTCCTTGATGTTCCTCTGTCCAACTAAAGAGAACATTCTTTTTCATGAGAAAATCCAATGTATAAGACACGTGCATAATTTCTCATAAACCTTTTGTTATACCCTATGGATCACAAGAAGGTTTTTAATGAGCTCACATCATATGGTTCTTCCATATTCAGGATGATATGAATCTTATCAAGATCTGGCTTCAACCCTTCACTACACAATGTATCCTAAAAACTTACCATATGGTATCATCAAGAAACATTTACCTAGATTCAAGGATATATGTGCAATTCTGCAATGATTCATACATTTAATTAGAGTTGGTAAATGATCCTTAATTTTACCATATAAAGACCAATCATCTAGGAATACTTTGAATTTTCCTGTTTCTAATTGCTCAAATATATACAAAATAATTCTTTGGAATGTGGCAGGGGTATTGCATAGCCCAAATGGAATTTTGTTGTAAGCATAAATACCATTTTCTATGACAAACATGGTCTTCAACTTATCTTCTTTCGCTATGCTGATTTGATTGTAACAAAAAACCCATCCCAATGAGTAAATTTCAAGTCCTGCAACTTCCTTCAAGATGAAATCCATAAATGGAATAGGAAAGGGATCCTTAATTGTTATTGTGTTCATACTACGAAAGTCCATGCATATACGAATTTTTCTACTTCCTTCTTCAAGGTGATTGCAATAGGTGAAACCCATTTTCTTGTGGTGACTTTAAAGATAATGTCGACATCCAACATCTTCTCTATTTTTGTATTTACCAAAGCTGCATACTTTGGGTTCATTCTATAAGGCCTCCTAATTGGTTGAGCTCCTAAAATTAATAAAATTTTATAAACACATAATTTTTGTGGTATCCCTTTCAAATCCTTATACATCCAAACGAAAACATCCTTATATTCCAAGAATATTTTGAAAGTTGCTACTTTTAGCACTGGGTCCCAATAATCTCCACAATGGATCAATCTTGGTTCCTTATTGATTCCCAAAGTTACTTTCACTATTCAAGGTCATTCATATTAAATGTTTTTTAGATCTGTATTGGCTTTTACTAGATTCTTTGGATGTGATGGTTTCGTTTCTATCTTTGCATCACCAACTGTATACTTTATGAAGCTTTTGGGAAATTTCCATTTCTCTTGTTCCTCTTCCCTTGGTTTATTACTAACCTCTTGTTCATCCTAAATTTTTGTAGTCTCCTCTGTATTGATATAGAGGCATTTAGATTGAAACACCTCATGCTCCTCCATATACTAGTGGAGCAGTCTGTTATCCAATTGAGTTTCATCCTTGCTACATTCATCTAGGTACAACATTCCATCTTCATTTGGCTCATGTTATTCTTCCTCTTCCGAATAACTCCCAAATTAGTTTGATTTTTCAAGATAATTATATATTTGTGTTATCCTTTCTTGAATGTAACTCAGTCCTTTTCCCAGTTGTGATTTACTTTGACCAACCTCAACCAAACTCTTCCTAGCAATGCATCATATGCTAGCCTCTACATTGTAATCACAATAAAATCCAAGATAAAATATTTGTCAGTGATTGTTTCCTTTTGAGCCATCAAAACTCCCTTGGTTTCAATACCATATTGATCAACACCATACAACTTAACACTAGGTGCCCACAAAAATAGAGCACTGATATCCTTCCATGTTTTCTTTGATAATACGTTAACACTGGATTCACTATCCATAATTACTTGTGATAACTTGTACTCTATTATCTCCATATGAACCAATGTTGGTTTCTTCCCAACATCGATCATTAATATTATTGGATCTATAAAATAATCCTTATTTTTTATTTCCTTTAAAAATGGCTCTATACTTCCATTACCTTTTGGGGTTGTAATTCTTCCCCCATTACCTTATGCAAGGCTGGTATCGCTCCTATTAAACTAGCCATTTTAACTTCTACCATTGTATTTAGAACTTGTGCTTCTAGTCTTTGCATTGGTGCTTTTTATCTAAGCTGCTTGGCTTATTTAATTATTTTTTCTCTACTAGCCTTATCTACTTAGCCTTTTGTGCTTCTTCCTCAATTACCTTTTTACCTCTTGCCATCTCTCCTTCTCCTTGGAAGGTTCTAGATAATTAAATTTCTTGGACTAACTCTGTGTCATGACCAATATATCTTTTTATTTTTATTCCTTCCCTGTTGGAGGTACGTCAATGTCAAGAAAATTGATATTCTATGAGTTACTTGTACTTGCCTTCTTGGAAAAATTAACTTCCTTATGGTTGCTTGGACCACACCATCGACACATGTGTGAAATTACTAGACCATATCATTTGTTTGAGGAGTAGGGATTTTTTTTGCAAAATGCCTACACTCTTGGCAATTACAACACTATATGATTGGCCTACCTTTCGAATCATACTATAAATGACTCTGATCCCCTTGTTGATTGCCTTGATATGGTCTACTTTCTCTATGTTTATTCCTATAACTACCACTCGTTGCACCTTGTCCATTTCCTTGGATTATCAAGGTCTGATGCCTTATCACTTTTATATTAAATGCACAATTGACCATGTCATATCCCAACACATCACATATATTACAATATGCACTCCTAGGACAATTCACATTTGTGTATCCCTTGACTTTGCAATCAGTACACTATATATCCTTTCAATATTTCCTTGTTTCTCCATTAACATTTAGTATTTTATCAAATTATTTATGAAATGATTGGTTAATGTGGTGCACTTTGTCATCTGCATCACTATCCGAATCCTCATGCTTAAAATGTTCCAAGATTCTTGTTTTTGTCTATTTTGACTCACTTTCAAAGTTCTTTGCTTTTTTAGTGCCTCTTCATATGTTGATGATGGGACTACCTTCATCTTCTTTCTGTATTTTAATAATAGTCCATAAATAAACCATCTTATGATGAGTCCATCTATTGGTGATATTTGCATTTTATCTATCAATTGCTTTAGTCTTTGATTATATGCTTTGACATCCTCATACTTTCCTTGTTTTGTGGCATATATTTTGGTTATAATTTTAGTATCATCTCTCAAGGGATGAAATTCATTAATAAATTTATCTTTCATCGTATTCCATAGTCATTGTAGTATAGTGGTGAGTATTCTTACCTATCATGTGGGTGACCTAGGTTTGATTCCCAACAACGTCAAATGTAGCACAGGTGGTAGTATTCTTGATAAGGGAGGGTGTGATGATAGATTTTTAGATGATTTCTAGACTTTTGTATGCAAACACAACAATCATACAGTTGTAAGATTCCAATTGTACAACTCTACAAAACATACAATGTGCAACTGCACAATTACAAAATGTACAATGTACGATTTTATGATCACAAATGTACAATAACCTTAAACTGTACGATTTGCCAAAATACCCAATCTGTCAAAAATATTTAATTAGCAATCACTTAAGTTTTATTGGTTATTTCTTGCAATCGTTAACTTGGCAAATCATTGATATAACTTTGAGATGTACAACGATGAATTCATACTATAGTTATAGGGTGATTGATCAATTGTATGATTTAATAGTTTAACTGTATGTTTTGGTAAACCCTCAATATGGTGAATTAAATTAATCCTGCAATTCCCAATTGCATTACGATTTTGGGAATACTATGGCCAATGATTAGTTAACTTGGTATTTCCTCACTGTAAGTTCCCTACAACATTTCATATCCAACTGTATGATTCTTGAAAATGTATATCTACCATAGTTGGATTGTCAATACCTGCAATAAAAATCAACTCTATGGATAATATTATTATTGGACACATGCTTCATTCCCATTGCATGTACACACATATCTAAGTTAAATATAACTTTTATTCCTCATGGTTGATCCACATAGTAATTGTACAATCACACACAATACATAATTTGCATAATAAGAGCCCCATAGTTCTCCATTATTGTCTTTACACAAGCATATGAACAATATAACCATTGTATCAACATGCACCATGCACTTCCTATGCACCAGTATGAACACATGATCAACATCAATGAATAACCTTAGCATGGCATGAACAACCAAATAAACCTCTACAAAATTTGAATGAGGGGCTTATAATGCCTTCCTAGTTCGTTCCAAGAAGTTCTTGAGATAGCATGCCATTTACAATTGTCGTCTGCAACTTATAAGATCAACAACTTTATTAAAATTTAATAAGGTTCTAATTTGATTTTTATCAAATTTCATTTCACATGTATGTATTTTAATTTGCATTTAATTTTACTTTTATTTCTTTTTCTACATTGTATATTTACTCAAAATTGTGCAAATCCCTACATTGTACATTTTCATTTCTTTTTATTTTGGGAGGTGGATTTGCTGCCTACATTATCCATGAGGTTTTTATCTCAAATTCATTAAAAAACCTTTATTTTTACCATAAACCAACTTAAAATTATTAAATCCTATTGTAGTGTTCCCATGTGGTCCTATATGCCAATACGATCTTAGGTAATTGGTTGGCACCATTAATGCCAATGCATTTTTATAGTCTTATGGAGAATATTATCGAAATCCTGGCTTGTGACTCCAACCTATCCACCTGATTAAGGGTGGTTTGACATGGAATTTTTATCTATTTTCATATTTATTCATGAGAGTTTTGATTAATTTTGATGTGAACTATGGTCCTTGATTTTTTAGGTGCTTCATATCTTGTAAAGCACTCCTCGTAGAGGAACTAAACAAATTTCTCTTCCCTTGCAACTTTAGAGCCTTTACCTTTACCCATTTTGTGACATAATCTATGCATAGTAATATGTACTCCTTCCTATTGGAAGGTGGGTTGATAAGACCAATAAAGTCCAATCCAAAATTCTCAAAGGGAGAGAGTACAAGGTACGATCATAGAGGTATCTCATATGATTGGGTTAGCTTTTACATCGATAGGCAATAATCACCCTATGAAATTAGTTCTTTGGCATCCTTATACATTGTGTGGTAATAGTATCCAACATGTAAGACCTTCAATATCATTCTTTTTATTGCAAAGTATCCTCCATAAGGTATATCATGGCAGGACTACATGATATCATGGATCTCATCCTCTCAAACACATGCACACGATGTTGTTATGTACCAAATAAAAAAGATATCCATCAATCCATGTGTAAGGTAAACTTTTCTTAACAAGTTACTCTTGTTTTTCTTAGAATAGTCTATGGAAAACTTTTCTACAACAACATAATTAACCATGTATACAAACCATGAATAGTTAGTAGCAACAACAAAGATATATTGATCCACAAAAGTATCCTCTATTAGAGTTTTTCATATGTGATAAGCCTAGAAAGAAAATCTACAACCATATTCGCTCTATCAGGTCTATCTACTATTGTTATATCAAATTCCTATAATAGCAACAATAAATGTATAATTCTACCATTTAGCATTGGTGTACTTATTAGGTATCTAATGGTAGAATGGTACGTCTAGATAAAACTTGATAACCTATTAATAATGGTTAAACTTGTTGATTGCATAAAGTACCACTAGGAATTATTTCTTTATGATAGTATAGTTTAGTTTAACTCTAGAAAGAATTTTTTTGATGAAGTAAATGACAAGATTAATTTTCTTAATTTTTTCCAAGTAATACACCTAATGTTATACTATAGGCATTGATATGAATGTGAAAAATAAGAGGTCAGTTTAGATCTCGTAAGATGAATATGGAAGCCAACTTGTCTTTCAAGGTGTCAAAGGCTTCCTTGTATGTAGGTTTACATTCAAATTTAGCATTTTTGTTAAAAAGTATAATAATTGACACTAAAGTTTTTAGTACACAACCTATAGTAACTTGCATTGCCTGGAAATCTTCTCACATCCTTGGAATTTTATGAGTTTGTAAGATTTCTAATGACTTCTACTTTAGTGGGCTTAACTTTGATGTATTTTGATGAGATATAGTGACCTAGGATGATCCCTTTTTTTTTTTGGTATAAGGTAGAGGTGGTTATAAGGTCCACAAACCTTTTACAAAGTCAAAATGGGCTGGTTCTAGCATCAATCCCGTATAATCAAAATACAAAATGGGCTGGTTCTAGCATCAATCCCGTATAATCAAAATACAAAATGGATCTTTCTAAGACTCACATTAAGCCATACTTAGAGTCCACAGTCCTATACTTGTCGCTTGACTATTCAGGATAAAACAAAAACCAAACAACACCTAGCACTTACTAACACTAGGTTGTCGTATCTGTACACTTGTCACCTCCCGGGCCCCGACAAATGGGATGCCTTTTCTCGCCTAATTCCATCTCGTCGGATTACTCATCATCAGCCCCTCTCGATCTCCTCGATGCTCTAATAGGTTTGATCTTAGCTCTTCTCTAGCAGACAACACCAATAGTTCTTGAGGGAAGTTATCCTTCCAAATTTGCATCTCCCCAACGAAACCGCAATATTTGCCATTAGATCCGCCGCTCTGGTTCCCTTCTCTCGAAGGTGTGTTGGATTCGGGCATTAACCAAATGAGATTTATGAATCTTTGCTTCTAGGATAAGCTCCAATATGGTCCAGCTGGGGTCTTTATCCTCCTTAATTGCCTTGATTATATTAAGCGAATCCCCTTCAAAGATAACTTCCTTATAACCCTCAAGTATGGCAATTCTCATTGCCTGCATGCAGGCTCGGGCTTCTGCAAAATGATTTGTTTGAGTTCCCAAAGGCTCTGAAAAGGCAAGGACCACTTTTCCTTCCTCATTTCTCAAAACTCCTCCCGCTCCTGCAGCCCCGGATTTCCTTTAGCCGCCCCGTCAAAATTAAACTTAACCCACTTTTGTGTGGGGGGTATCCACTTGACACCATCCCGTGGGTTGGTTGTAATGTCTAGGTCTGGAAGTTCCTCTCCCCAGTTCCGCAAAATCCTCCTTTCCCTTAGAGACATGGTCTCATTTTTGAAGAAGAAAGTTTTCCAGTTTTCTTTCAAAGCTCTGATTATTTTATTACCACATAACCTGGGATCTTTCTTACGTCCTTGTGGCTTCTTATTTTATTCAAAGCTCTGATGATCCCTTTAGTCATTAACATATACTATTTTTTTATTATTGAGGGAAAAATTTATTTGTAGGTATCATTTTAGTATTTTTCTAGACTTGTAATTGTTTCTCTAAAAGAGTTGCCATAAATAGTGAAATCACCTATGTACACCTCAATGTAGTCATAGATCAAGTCTGAGAACAACACATTGAAAGGATTATGAAGCATTACATAAATTAAAAAGTAATACACAATATGCATATGTCCCACAAGAACACATAAAGATTATTTTCTCCTAGTCTTCAAGTGCTATTTGAATTTGATTATAGCCATTGAAGACATCAAAAATGAAAATTACTCTTCCAACTAAGATATCTAAGACTTGGTCAATGAAAATAAGGGAAAAATGGTCCTTGTGGCTTTATTTAATTCACAATAATCCATACAAATTCTCCACTTCCCATTTTTCTTGGTAACTATAACTAGTGGTGATACCCACTAACTATCAGAGATTTGGGTATTTAAATTTAATATTGAGAAATTTTTGTAACTTTGTTTTGACCAACTTCATAAAGTGTCAGATTCATCTTGCATTATGGATGTATTATAAGCTTATAGCCATATTTTATGTAAATATGGTGAGTGCATGTCAGGAGGTGGATTCCTTGCATGTCCATGTAGTCCATGTAGTCCCAAGCAAAGTAATTGCTACAGTTTCTTAATAAATAAATGACTGTACCTTGTTTAGTAGAACTAAGATGACTTTTGATATTCAATGGTTTGTTTAAAATCATTTTCACTATCTTAATTTTTCTATCATTGCATTCCAATTCAAAAATTGGAACATGACTATAACAATGGGATATGAAATACAATAAATTTTTTAATTGAGTCGAGGAATGGAAAAGTTGGAAGTATTTTATTAAGAAGGCACTTAATATTGTTTTAGTAATGCAAGTAATATGGATCATATTAGAAAATGAATACACATTTTTAAAGAATGTTGGTGAACAATGAATTCTTATTCTTATCCTTAATGTCCAATAATTAATTAATTGTAAAATCTATCTAGTGATAGTTTCATTATTTTCTTATTTATTTTTTAGGGTTGGGTAGTTGGGTAGAGCATCAACTTCTTAATATTGTTCTCATATGAAATAGTCATGTCATCATACCTACAATATTAGTATCTATAATTATTAGCCATGGTCTACCCAAAATTAATGGATATCCTCCTAAGTTAGTTTTGGTCTATAGAAGTAGAGAACCAACTTCTTGATATTATTCTAAAATAGTCATGTCATTAGACCTACAACTAATACAAATATTTGTCGTTATTATCCATGGTCTACCCAAAATTAATGGATGTCCTTCTAAGTTAGTTTTGGGCTATAAAAGCATGGAATGCACAATGTACTCCTATGAGGCCATTGAAATGAGCATGCCGTTTAATACTCCTTTGGGTGTGAAAGGAGATCCATAATCCATTTGGAGAATTATTGGGGTGTCTTGGAGGTCTAAAAATCCTAGTTTTATTTGTGTGCTTGTAGCCATAACATTAATAAATGATTCAAGATATATCAAGGTCCCTTTGACAAGTATTACCTATGAGAATATCAACTACTAGACTACTTTGATTTGTATATTTAGGCAATAAATACTATCTATATAAGGTCAAATATTTATCTTAAACATTAACTAATTCCTTATACACTTTATAAAACATGGCTTACACATAAATTTCACATATATATGGATATCCTTGATTGTTATAAATAGAGTTATTCACACACATTTTTAAGATCTCCTCAAAAGTAAAATTGAGGTTGTGGTTGTTCTTTCTTTTGGTCAAATATTTAAACAAATGGTGGGTTTTATTGGTTAATAGTAGCTTCAAAAATTTTATGCTTTTGTGTGGAATTCTTTTTAAATTCCTACATGGTGTAGGTGTTGGTCTTATTTCTTCTTCCTTTGCTTGCTCTTCAATGACAGGGAGTGTTGGGCCTTGTAACACCCTCCTTGACCTCAAATGCATATCATTATATTTAATAGAGTAGGTAGAGTATTCTAACATATTATTTTTATATATTGATTAAGCCTATATACTATTTATATTTAGGTCAAGTTGGGTGGGTAGTTGAGTTACGTTTGTAGGTGGTTTGCTGCTGATATTTTGTGGGGGTGATAATAGTTGTTATGGATTCATTGGATAATTTTTTTATCCTCTCTAGAATTTCTATTTTGGATTTTTAGGAATATTAAGAAGGCATATATTGCTATAGTCGCTATTGTTGTTGCCAACCTATGGATGAGTACTAATTTGGAGAAGAAAGCAAAAGTCATTTTATTAAACTAGTATATAAATTAAGTATAGTCTTGTGGCATACCTAGAATTGTGCTCATTATTTACATGTTTTTATTGTATGAAGCACACATAATTTACCTCCTGTTATCCTTTGAGTGATGATTTGAGTCCTAGAAGTGAAAGGCACACATTATATCATTTTTCTTCTCATATGGATTGCATCTCCTCTTCTTCAATAGACATTCATTAAGTTAATGTATTTTTGTACATATAGGGTAGAAGATTCCAAGTGTTTTATAATTTTCCTCCTAGAGTTGAAGTGTGTCAATTTGGGATGCAATTGAACTTGATATATTCATCTTTAGATATTCTAGTAGATTTTCTAACTTAATTTTTGTTACACTAATACTTTTGTTGTTTGTAGAACAACCTTCATGTCTTACCTATATTTTCCAATGATCTAGAGTAATTTTTATACAATTAATAGATTTTACCATAAGCAAAATATAAAATATTTCTAATTTCCATAAATTTTAGAGCTTAAAGGAAATCCTCTTAGATTCCCCTAAAAAATATCAATTTGATTGATTTTAAGTTGATCCCACATTGCTTGGATCTTTGCAAGCTAATATACAACCTCTCCATGTAGTCTTCCATTAACTCACCCTCTTTTTATGACATTCAAAAGATCTCATCTCTTTATTCTCTCACCTTGCAATAGTAATAATATATTTTTAGTAATTTTTACTTCATTTGGTCCTATCCCTATACTATATTTTCCAAGGTCCATGAAACAATGAGGGTCAACCTCTTTCAATGTGGCTCAAAATAATTTAGTTTTTTGTCATTGATCAGGTGGTCATAATTTCTATAAAGCACATCCAATTTGAAGAAAAAGGTGTTTGGATCTTTACTTTCACAACCATGAAAGTGTAGTAATATGGTTGCAATAATGTTTTTCATGGAGGTTATCTCTTCAAGTATAGAAATTGGAAAGTAAAAATTGGTAGGTCAAGAATTTGAACTTTATCCTTTCATTTCTACCATCCCTCTTTAAACATTGTAAGCCCATAAAGTCTAGTACCACAAGTCTCACATATTTTGTGAATGAGTTGACATTTCTTCCTCTATATTCTAGAAATAGTATCATATTTATAGAGAGCTAAAATCGTTGTTATAAAAGGACTTAAGCTATCTAGTTCAATGATTTCCTCTTCCTCTATAATTTTATCAAATGATACAATCCCAAGAATTTCTTTGCTAGCCCATGAATGGCTGCAACATCTTCCTCTATATATATTTTAGTAACTACAATAGGTTTTGGAGCAACTACAATAAATATTGGGGTGATTGTAGTAGCTTCCTATGTGTATATTGGAATAGAATATTTTATGCATGCTATAGTAGATCCTACATAGGTCCTTTAATATTCTTAGCCTGCATAGAAATGACTATAGCAATGTATTCAACTTATGAAATAATAAAATTAGTATTCTCTAGTATGCTACAACACCTCATAGATTTCTTTTCCTTTTAACACCTTTTTCTATTTTGTTCTTAGTGATGATTTATTTTGTGCTTTGGGGTCCTTTATATCCCAAGTTCTTGCCTTTTGGTTTACTTGTCTAGCAATCTCTATGTTATTTTTATGTGGATTTGGTACAAATATATCCTAAATGTATGTTATAATTTATGTAATGAAACTAAATCTAAATAACATTATGCAAAGGTAGTGATAGTGTGACATTGGTTGCTCATCCTGTATATTTGTTTGTATGATATTTAATTCCTGAATGTTAATATTTTCAGATATTTGCTACTTGGCACCTTATCTAATAATGAAAAAAATGATTCATTGATATATTTGTCAAATCTAGAGTTCTAGGCTTCGAATGTGCCTATATGTGTGAAAAAATATCTACACTTCACTTGATATTACCTAAATATTACCATATAAGTGAAATATACCTAGGAAAGCAAGAAATCATACAAAAGGGCCTTGTTGAAACCTTTGTAACAATTTATGATTAGTGCAAACAACCTCCCTACTAAGGGTTAGCCTTATAATTTTCTTCATACATGATAATGAATATTCTCATCTTGGTACAATCCTATATAGGATAGTCACACAGGTCACAACATAAGCTCTTCAACTAAAAAGTAACACACTAGGATTTTATTAACAATATGAGCAATTTTTGTGGACTGACCACATAGGAGATAATTTTTATAGATAATAAATTTAGTCCTGAGAAAGCCACCAATAGAATAAAGGAACACACTAGGACCTTATGGTAATCTTGATAATTACTATGGTTCACCACATATGAGATAAACTTGCTTGGACCACAATGAATATCATCCTAGAAAAACTAATACTATAGGAAAAGAACACAACGAATCTTCTAACATGTCATCTTAAAACATACTAGTCAAAATAAAATAACTATTAAGTCACTAATAAACATCTAAGCATATAACCAAGTCATATAGGAAAGGGAACTATCCACAAAAAAATCTACTTTTCCAAGGAGGAACCAACTTAGTTGTAGTGCTTCCAAGAGTGGGTTCTTGCTCTTAATAGTACCCTCACTTTATACCTTGACTTATTAAACAAAAATTAATACTAGAAATAAAATCTTACTATGAAAAAAGGGATTACAATGCGACTCTTATAGATCGCTCTTTTTACTCAAATATTTTCTATGTTCTCATATTACCCTTACATTCATTTCCTTTCTCTTATAATGTTCAAAAAGTATTTATAGGGTGGAGTAACATGAAAAATATCATCAAAACATATGGTCTATAGCTTAAAGGGTTACAACAAAGCATAATGAATTTTTCTATCTATGTAGGATTTCCATATTGTATAGTAAATTTGTTATGATAGTTGAATCTAGGAAAACCTTATTATAAAAGGACAATAATCTACATGATCATAATGTTGAATGAAATATTCAAATTTATCTTTGAGTACAAACACTATAGCTAGGTAATACATCCACTATTTATCCTTGTTATAGCAGGGTATAAGGACATGCTACAACCAACTAATATAACAACAATGAAGGGCATCTATGATAAAACTTTAGTGACAAATTAATGGTGAACCGTGGGTAATTATTGTGGTTATATTTATATAATTACTAGGTAGTGTTTTCAAAGGTTGACTACTACAACTTCAGCTATAGTCAATTGATTATTATATCTATCCCCAAATACTATAAAGTATAGTTGATCAACTACTACAACTACCAAAAAGTGACTATTATGATCATTCATGATCCATAGTAATGGTGAATGCTAAATTGGTATTGCTAGTGAAAGAAGCAAAAAAATGGCGTACCGATATGATGCAAACAAAAATAGATATAGATGCTAAGTCCTACGAATGCGATGAGCAATGCATGAAGGAAATGACGCAGAAACGAGATGTGAGCAAACAAAGCGGGGCCTCCTTTATTGATATTGCTTTTAATATGATTACAATACATCCCCCCTCTAGGGCTCAGAACATTTGATACAATTTGTTACATTAATGGATGCCCGAAAGAAGCCGCGCTTCCAAGATCGGACGGTACGCTTCCAACGTCTTCCGCGTGCCCACACTCGAAGTGGGCGGGCTAAAAGTTGCCGCCGCTTGTGTCCATGTGTTCGTCGTTCCTTGCTGCCCCTCTAGTATTCCTGGTGGTGAGATCCTGCACATAGAAAGACAACAAATCGTTAATAGCATATGCGTATCTAGAAAAACATGCAATCCCCAAGGCCTCCAGCGGGCGCTTGTGGGATATCAGTGATAAGATTGATAAATAGATTACAGAATGATATGGAAATGTAAAGGACAACGTCTAGAATTGGTATCACCTGATTTTGCATCGAAGCGGCGTCGGACGGCCCCGTTATGCTCGTTTGCCCGTCGGGGGCCTCTCCAAAGTGAGCGCTCCAATGTCCCACCTATGCTTATCCAAATCACCTAAAACTCATGGGTTAGGCATTATATGTAATTCTAAGACTACCCAGATGCTCGGAATTTGCATATCCTACCCATATTCTCCTGTATGTGACAAGGGCGCCCTACGAGCTAGTTAATACATAAAATAATAAAACGATCATCAAATCATGTCAGAATGAGTTCAAAATTTAACAGAGGCATTAGGATATCATCTGGGACATATTGCAAAAGTAATAGTAAGGAAATCATGCACATATTTCTAATCGCTCTGGGGTGGGACGTTGGGGACTATCGCAAAACCTGCAAAAAGTGACCTTGCAAATGTCCTGCCCAGAGGCCTCCAAAACTCCTGCAAACTTGTGGTTAGACTAAAAACAACATTTTGAGATGACCCAGAAGGTCATATTTGGCAGATTCTGCCCAGGTTATCTTGTATCCGAAGGCGCTCCCTGTAGGTTAGTAGACGCATAAAATGACAGAAACCAGGTCAAATCATGTCAGAAAGCAATGAAATTTGGACAACATAAGTACATTAGATATAAAAGAATGCAAAAATAATAGTAACAAAACCATGCACAGATTTCTAATCGCTCCGGGGTGGGGCGATTAGGACTACAGCAGTTTGGGGGCGCCCGGGGTGGGACGCCCACCGTTTAGGGCCTAGTTTTGACACCAATCCAAGTGGGATGGGTCCAAAACTTCCTAGGGGGTTGTGTCGACGAGTTTGGGGTGGGATTGTGGCCGATTTCTTGGGTTTTTGGATCTAGATTGCGTTCCTAGTGTTCACCCGATAACCTCTCTTCCAGAAGAGAGAGATTAGGGATGTAGGAAGCACAAAGAGGAATGGGGGTATAGTTTGGCAACACTTCGTTGCTCCAAATGCTCCAGCTCTCTTTTTTTTTGGGGTGAGGAGGCTCACATTTTTATAGACCTAAGGGTCTCCTTTGAATGCACATGCGAGGGCGCCACTTGGCTCATTATGCCTTTTTGGGGGAGAGAAGATTCCTCCCTGATTAGGGCCTCCTTGATTGAGGCCTCCATGATCAGGGCAGGCTTGATTGAAGCCTCTCTGATTTGAAACCTTCCCTCGCAATCCCATGCCTTGAAGGCGGAGTTAGGTGGCGGATTTGGGCTGCCATTTGTCAAGGTTTGACTTTTTTCCAGTCAAACCTGCTAATCGTCCCACCCTGGAGCGATTGCTGCTAATCGTCCCGGGGTGGGACGAATAGGATTCTAATCGTCCCAGGGTGGGACGAATAGGGAGCAAAGTGCTTAAAAGGTGCAAAACTGACCTTTGACCTTCCAAAACTGATTTGGGAGTGGTTAGGACCACTTTTTAACCTCTGGAGGCTGCCCTAGGGGGTATGTATGCCAATTCGGTCAGTGCTTGTAGTCACATAATCGGATTGGTGTTGTTTTGGTGTCTACAGATGCCCTTTTTGGGATGCGCTGTGTGTGGCACAGTGCTGAGCAAAAATAGATGACCAAAGCACTTAATGATTAGGGTTTCTCAGTAACCTAACCAAATTTTGATGCCCCAAGTATGGAAAGGGCACGCATTCTTGAATCCTTGCTTCTGACGAGCTAAGGAGCTTAACTCAAGTGTAACCTTTTTCAGTGAGGTGTACTTGATCTTGGACATTGTTCAGACATGAATAGGCAAAGGGCACAACCTTTTGTCCGAGGAACCTTTTCTTCATGCTTCCAGAATGCCAAGTGTTTGTTTAGCTTGTGATTATTGCTTGTTTGCTGCCCCAAGCAGGAGCGTGATTGTCTTTGTCAATGATTCTTTGAATGCATGCCATTTCCTTGATTGGGTGTGTATTTGTTGATTGGTGACTAAGTGTGACTACCCCCTCAAGCGACGAATCGATGAGGGAATGACCAAAAATGAGAAAAGCGATGAGTCGCTTGACCCAAGATGACGTTTGTAAGGGTGCCTTCAGTTGTTTTCGTTGAACGCTTATTGCAGCTTTTCCAACCATCGGACCTATTTTTGGTGGGTTTTGACCCTTTTTTTTATGCCTATTGGGGTAGAAATTATCGAAAATCCTCCTTCCCGTGGAGCGGTCCGGCTATGCTAGCCTTCTTAGGGAGTAGGATAGTGAGTATTTGTGACCCCGACGATGGTTTTTCATGCCATGAATGTCAGGTGCAAAGGCACCTTTGTTCGGCAGATTTATTGCTATTTTTGGTGCATTTTTTGGATGCAATTTTTGTTGCTTTATTTCTTGCTCTGTAATCGTCCTAGGGTGGGACGAATACCAATTTTGTAATCATCCTAGGGTGGGATGAGTGCTAACTAGAGCGCTCATCCCAGGGTGGAACGATTACAAGCCTAACAACCTATATAAGGACCAAAACTAGGTTTTGGGCTCATTTGCAATATTTTTTTCTTGGCAATTTGGAGCAGTGAGGAGGAGTGCGAGTGTGCATAGTGGAGCGCTGCTAAAATTTCATGGACATCATGAGTGCGAGAACCGGATCTTCGAGTGGAGGAGCCGAGGTGAGACCAGTATGATGTTCCTTCTCTCTACCTATTATTCATGCGTGTTTTATATGAAGTTTAAAACTCACATATAAAATGTTTGTTCGCTTTATTTTGTTTTTAAGGTTTTAAAAACCTAATTTTTTGTGTGTTGGTTTGATTTTATTCATATATCAAGTTGAAAACCTAATCTTATAGACTTTTTTTTTTTGGTTAAAATAACCCAACATTTTTCTATTTTTTTTAATTTTCTATATTAAGGTCAAAACCCTAGTACACACTTATCTTAATTGTTTGTGTTTATATTTAGGTTTAAAACCCAAAATGTTTTCATTTTATTTTGTTGTTTTTGTTCATATTAAGGTTGAAACCCTAATATGTTTTATTTCTTTTTTTTTTTGCCATATTAAGGTTGAAACCCTAATATTTTTTTTGTTTTGTTTTGTTTTCACATTAAGGTTGAAACCCTAATATGATTTTTGTTGTTTTTTTGTTGATTGTACAGTTATTTTCATGTATGTTGTCATTGTTGTACAGTTTTATTTTAATGATTCTATACTTTTGCTATACATTTGTTTTACTATACTTCTTATGCTTTTTTGTACAATTGTAAATTGTAGTCTATACTTCAGCTATACAATTTTATTTTAATGTTTTTGTTTATATTAAGTATGTACTTAATATATTTTTTATTTTATTTTGTTGTTTCAGGTTGTGAAGAGTCGGTACCGCCAGTCGACTATTTTCTCTAATGCCCGGGATGCCCTGATAGTTGTGGATTGGGAGTGGCTTGATGCCCTTGGGCTCAAGCACGTGACGCGTCTGGAGCCTGTGGTGGGGGATCGGGCATATTTGACTGCCCTGATCAATCTGTGGGATCCCCGCACCAACACTTTTCATCTCCCAACAGGGGAGATGACTATTACTCTAGAGGATGTGTATCAGATTCTATGGATTTCGATAGATGGACTGCCTATCCGGATGACCCACCGTGACCAACGAAGATGGTATTGACATGATGTTTTGGTCCGGTGGTGGAGAGGGGGGTGGAGAGGGCTATGGAGAGGGCAGAGGCTGACTGCCAGATAGGCGGTATTCTGGTGCGGTGGTGGCTGGAGAAGGGCGTATTAGGGGTGAGGCATGCTTTGATCATGACCCTCATCTCCAATATGCTACTTCCTGACTCCTCAGGTGTGAGGTTCCCTTGGAACCTGCTTGAGTTGGTTTTCACATTGGTGGAGTGTCCTACATCAGCTCCACTTATTATGAGATGGGGTCAGACGTTATTGGCATAGTTGTACGATGAGTTGTACGAGGTCCACTGTCGAAAGTGAAAGGGGATCGGGTGCAGCTATCTCTTGTAGTGCTGGGGGTGGCAGCACATAGCTATGGAGCGGCCATAGGGTTTGCCTTGGACCACCCGAGGTGAGATGGTGGATCAAGAAATTGGATATGCCAATTTATGGTAGAGGTCAGAGGAGCATGGACAGAGTCGATGATGGGCAGGTGACGTAGGTCACTATACTGATGCCTTCTCTCATCTAGTGCTAGGGCAGGTGTTTTAGCGGCCATACCGGGACTGTCCAGCCTGGCCTGAGGCTGGAGAGTGGCTCCGACATGTGCGTAGGGGTAGATGGTTGATTGGGTGGCATGAGACAGAGCAGGAGTACTTCCCATATGTCCAGGTGACATGGTAGTTTGGGGTGCACCAGGGATTTCTTGGTGATCCCTTGATCTATCGACATCATGGTGATGAGAAGACTCTAGTCTAGCCTACCATTGAGCAGTTGGGTGAGGGGTCCGATGTAGTTATTGATGTACCCAACATGGATGATGTCGGGGTGACTGTAGAGTATGACCGATGGTGGATTATGCGGTGATGGCGGAGTGAGGGGCCTCTAGGAGGCATGGATACTACAGCAGTAGGAGGTGGGGGTGCAGAGGCACCGATGGAGGGTTGGGGGGCTCCGCTTGATGATGTTGACATGGTGGAGGTCGATGACTTCACCGATGATGGAGATGATTTGGGGGTTTCGGAGCAGCCGAATGTACAGGATGTCCCGGAGTAGTGGGTGCCAGAGAAGCAGGCCATCCTGGAGGTGCCCATGCCTCAGGCTATCTCAAGGGATGTGGAGGTTGGGCTTCATGCTGAGATAGCATGATTGGAGGGTCTCCTACGAATATGGGAGGAGGAGCATAGAGATGCTTTGGTGGAGGTAACATAGGAGAGGGATCTCCTATGGACTCAGTTGGCACAGTGAGATAGTGCATTGGTTGTGTATCACCAATGAGATATGGAGTGGGGTCGATACTGGATAGAGTTAGAGACAGAGGTTGTCCACCTCGATGGACAGTTGCCTATGCTTGATGGAGGTGGTTCATCATGCCGTACGAGAGGTAGTGAGACTGAGTAGTCTGCATCATCTCATCGCAGGTGGCTAGGTGAGGGTAGTGTTGGTGGGTAGGGTGCGAGGGTTGGTAGCAGCCGCCCTGAGAGGTCCCATAGGACCCATACTACTAGGGGTAGTTCCAGTCACACCGATCCTGCGTGATCATGGTGGCCGACTCCCTAGGCTTTGGGGATTTTGAGTTTTTGGTTTTTGTGAGGTCAGAGGACCTTCTTATTGTAGCCTGAGGGCATTTTGACTTGATATATATACATGACTCTTTTTGGTTTGATTATATACTTGTCATGGTTTATTGTTCTTTATGCACATTTATTTATGTTGATGTATGCATATGCTATTATGACTGGGATGATTTTAACTATATGATATAGATGTATGCATATGGAATGGATGGAATGATTTGTTGGTATACAGGTGGTGGCACCATAGACTGTACAGGATTTACTGGCTTTCTATACTATGTGATTGCTTTATGAAATAACTTTTGCATTTGTAATAATTGTTTTGTATTTTTTGATGGTGATGTAAGTAATGAAATGTACAACAATTGTTTTAGAATGTAGTTAAGGTTTTTCTGAGACTCGGATGCTTTAACTAACTAGTCAAGACTGTACATTATCTTACAAGACTTTCGAACAAGGTACGAATCAGACTTGAGTTTGACCAAGTTATTTCACATCCCTGTGTGTGCGATTGAGTTCGTTGATGTGGTATTCGTAAGGATACCGTCAGTGCCAGGTAGGCTGTCCACCAAACCTGTACTGAGGATCACCTAATTAGCTCCACTAACTCCTTTGTTGCATTTAGTAGGATTAATCTACGATGCAATCTAGGATACCATAAGCTAGCTCATCCACATGCAAACATTGATCTGTACATATGCCCAACAACTAATGCGATAGATATATCATCATGCGAGAGGTTTGCCACCAGTGACCAGCAAGCTATCCACCAAACCGAGACTGAGGATCACCTCATGACCTTTCGAATGCTGAGAATTCTAGGGATTCAATAGTTACTCCCTCTCTTTTAATGGGATATTTGCTCAGTAGTGATGATAATCACTATTTTTTTTTGAGCAAGGGATTTGTTGAGTGATTAGAATCACTGTTTCTTGTGCTTTTTGACTTGTGCACTTTTGATATTCATGTTTGGAGTTGGAATTCTTTGTAGTGGTAAAAACCACTATTTATTTTGGGGAATTGAAGGAAGTTTTCTTGTCCTTTTGCCAATTCTCAGCATTCTTGGGGTCATTCGCACAGGGGGATGAGCGAGATAACATTTTCACTATATGGTATCCTGGACCACTTTGTAGGTTTCATCTTTCGTTCACACAACTTGGGAATTTTTATGTGTTTTAAGCTTGTGTTGGGATGCTATGTAACAAGGCGTGATCCAAGTAAAACTCTACCTTGTAAAAATCGGTCTGACTTTGTACAACATTTGGCTAGAAATCTAAAGACAACTGAATGACGAAAACCCTAAAGACATTAGAAGACAACTGACTATGATATGGCAAAAATGTGAATGGCGTTATTCTTGTTGGATCATTTACAAAATGGACAAATGTGGAAAATGATGGAATTGCCGAGTAATTACAGTCTATGGTGCATTTGACATGTATGACCAACAAATATGCAATGTATGTATGCGATGCCTAATGCAACTTTTTTTTTTGTGTTTTGATTTTTAAGATTATGCATGAAAGTGAGATGCAATTTTTTTGTTATTTTTGATTATCTCATTGTTTTTGAATATTCGTTATGGATGGTTTAACCCGAATGGGTGTGGACCAAGTGATTCTTATGGATCCTTGGAGGTTTTGACCAAAGGGATTATAGATACCTTTGGGGCATTTTGGGTGACCAAGCGATGGCGAGAATCCTTGGAGCTTTTGGTTTGACCAAAGGGATTATAGATACCTTTGGGGCATTTTTGGTTGACCAAGCGATTGTGGGAACCCTTGGAGCTTTTGGTTTGACCAAAGGGATTATAGATACCTTTGGGGCGTTTTAGTTGACCAAGCGATTGGGAACCCTTAGGGGAGGGGGGGGGGGGGGGGGGTCCAGTTGTTGGGAAGGAACCCTTGGGGTTTGGTTTGACCAAAGGGATTATATGGATACCTTTGGGGCATTTTGGGTGACCAAGCGATTGTGAGAACCCTTGGAGCTTTTGGAGTGGGCCATGGCTCTCTAAATGTTGAATGGCCTCAAATGACTGATGTTCAAGGGTTCTAGTTCCTTGATTCCTTCAAGAGAGGTGAGCCGGTATGTTCCAGGTCCTATTTTACTATCGATTACATAAGGACCTAACCAATTTGCCATGAACTTGTCCCTTAAATGGGGTGGCAAGTTAGAATTTTGTTGGTTCTCTTTTAAGACCAGGTCACCGACCTGAAAGTCCCTCAGGTGAACTTTCATGTTGTATGCTTTCTTAAGTCGCTCTTGATAGATACGTAAATGCTCGAGAGCATTGATGCGTCATTCATCGAGTAACGTAAGCTGGTCTAACCGGGCCTGCCATGTAGTGTCATCATCGATGAACTCTTGCATTGATATGCGTAGGGAGGGTATTTCCAACTCGAGAGGCATGACTGCCTCGGAGCCATACACTAGCAAAAATGGAGTTGCCCCAGTGGGCGTCCGAATGCTAGTGCGATAAGCCCATAGGGCAAGTGGTATTTGGATGTGCCAATCCTTATGACTATCTACGACCATATTTTTAAGGATGGCAACTAGCATTTTGTTTGACGCCTCTGCTTGCCCATTTGCCTACGGATAATAAGGTGTCAAAAAACTATGCTGAATTTTGTACTTTGTTGTCAAAGCACGCACATCTTTGTTCTTAAATGACGTCCCATTATCCGAGATGATCTTGGATGGAATACCAAAATGACATATGATGTTATGTAAAATGAACTCCGCAATGCGGGGCCCAGTCGTAGAGGTAAGCGGAATTGCTTCCACCCACTTAGTGAAGTACTCTATGGCCGTTATGATAAACGTGTGATGACCTGACGACGTAGGGGAGATCTTTTCGATGAGATCTAAGCCCCACTATAAAAATGGCCAAGCCGATTGGATCGGTTGCAAGGCCTGAGAAGGTACGTGTGTCAAGTTAGCATGGTGTTGACACTTCACGCACTTCCGCACATATGCGCAACAATCTCGCTCTAAAGATGGCCAATAATAGCCCATGCGAAGAATGCGCTTTGCGATGGCCATACCGTTGAAGTGGCCACCGCATGTACCATCGTGCGCTTGGGTGATCACCCAAGTGGACTCCTATTGGTCCAAGCAACGGAGGAGGATTCCTTCGTAGCTTCGACGGTATAAAATGTCTCCTAGCAAGACATGTTTTGCCGCTTTCTATTTGAATGATCTTTTTGTGGTGTGCGACAATCCAAGTGGGAGGCTACCTAACTTGAGATAGTCTCTTATGGGTGTGTACCAATCCTGCTGATCAGAAACCTCGATGGTATGAACGGTCGATCCCTCTTGAAGTTCATCCCTAGCAAAAGCTGAGCGGGAAAGAACTTGTAAAAATAGCGTTGTGTTGCTATTAAGAGGGGTTGGAGAGAACAAAGACCCCTAGTTGGCATGATTCAGACTATCATGGATTCGAGAGAACCTATCCTGAGATGGTTCAATCTGGATCAGGTGGATTCCTGGCATTATGTCAGAGCTTGCACGCTCCATCATGGATTGCGATAACATTTTGACTTGAATGGTTGTCATCTCACCAGAAATGTCTTGCGGGATTAGTGACCCCAAGGAGGCCATAGTGTCCGCAAAATGATTCGATGATCGAGGGAGTGCCTCGATGTCGTACCATTCAAGATTTGCCAGGAATTTATCCACAAGGGCTTTGTAGGCCTGCAGAACTGGGCATTTGCATTGGAATACCCCTTTCACTTGGTTGACAATTAACAGTGAATCACCAAAGATATTCAAGCATTTGATGTTCATGGTGATGGTTGTCTGAAGACCTATGAGCAAGGCTTCATATTCAGACATTGTTATTGGTGCACGGGAAATCAAGTTTAAATGATAAAGGCATTGGAGCCCCTTGCGGTGTGAAAAACATGATTCCCGTGCCACCCCCTTGCTCACATTTAGAACCATCAAAAAATAAGGTTATGTCGGCCTGTGACTCAGGCTCATCAGAATCTGGCGATTCTGAGACATGGAAGACCCCATCATCGGGAAGCTCTATGGTCAGAGGCTGATCGTCTTCGAGAGGAGCCTCTGCTAGTTGATCGGCGATGACTTGACCTTTGATGGACTTTTGTCCAATGAATTCGATGTCAAACTCCATCAACAACATGATCCATTTCGTCGTGCGACTACTGTGATAAGTATGACTCATCATGTACCGCAATGGATTCTCCTTAGACACAACATACGTCGTATTGCTCAGCATGTAATGGCATAGCTTTTTGGTGGCAAATACCACCGCCAAGCATAGCTTCTCAACGTATGCATAGTTAAGTTCATAACTGACCAGGGTGCGGCTAAGATAATAATTAGCCTGTTCTTTATGTAATTCATTTTTTGGGCTAGCATGGCGCCCAGTGCCACCTCAGTAGCTGAGATGTATAAATAGAATGACACTCCTGGTCTAGGTGGTGCCAATACTGGTGGTGAAGCCAAGTATTGTTTGATGTCATCGAAGGTTGACTGGCACTCGTCATCCCAATGAAATGCTACCCCCTTGTGTAATAATTTATTCATGGGTCGGCACTTGTCGGATAACTGCGCTATGAAGCGCTTGATCGACGCGACCTTACCCTGCAAGCTTCTGAGCTGCTTGATGGTGGTTGGGGGAAGCATTTCAAGGATTGCCTTGACTTTATTTGGATCTACCTCGATGCCTCATTTTGAGACTATGAAACCCAAGAGTTTTCTAGATGTGACGCCAAATACGCACTTCTTGGGGTTTAGCCTAACCTTGTGTTCGATGAGGCGATCAAGGATCTTGCGTAAGTCATCGAGATGATTTTGGTGCAAAAGAGATTTGGCCAACAAATCATCCATATAATCTTCCAAAGTTTTATGCATGTGATCATGGAAGATGTATGTCATAGCGCGTTGGTAGGTGGCGCCAACATTTTTAAGGCCAAAGGGCATGACCTTATAACAAAATGTCCCCCAAGGCATCGTGAACGCCATTTTTAGTTGATCATCGGGATTGATACGAATCTGGTTGTATCCCGAGAAACCATCCATGAGGGAAAGCATTTCGTGGCCTGTTGTAGCATCTACCAATGCGTCGATGCTAGGCAAGGGGAAATCATCCTTGGGACTCGCTTTGTTTAAATCTCAAAAATCGGTGCATATGTGAATCCTCCCGTCAGGATTTTTGATGGGTACCATGTTGGACAACCATGGTGGGTAATCTACGTAGATGACAAACTGTGCATCCAACAACTTTTGTAGCTCATCTTTGACCATTAAGGCCACTATTGGGTGCATCTTACGTAGCTTTTGCTTGATTGGCTTGACTGTCGGATCAAGTGTTAGATTATGCATGACTAGCTATGGGTCTAGCCCCGACATGTCTTTGTAGGACCATGCAAAAACCTCCTTCTTCTCTTTGAGAAGGGCAATGTAATCGGCTTGCTCTTCGAGGGATAGACTTACCCCCAGCTTGATGATTTGTGGATTCATTGGATCAGAACCGATGTCTACGTCAATCATCTCTTCGACTGACATGTGGGATCCATCCTCCAACTGGTGTGGAGTTGGGATCAGGTGGATATCATTTGCTGAATTTAGATCTACGTTGGGAATGTCGGGTTCCTCTTCAGCATGGAAGATATCCTGAGTCTGTCCTGGGGTGAAATGAAACATCTCACCGCAAGGCCAGTACTCTGATGGGGATGGTGGTGAGTCAGCGTGATCCCAGTCTATGGCATCTAGGTCTAGATACAATGGTCATGTTGGATCGGCTGGATTGTGGATGGGGGTGGTTAAATCAATGGAGATCATGTTGATGGAATGAATTTGGTCTCCATTGCCACGTGGGTGTTGATTCAGACATCCTTGGTGATCCTTGTACCCCGGATCTGGCTCTGTGGGTACCGGCACAAAAGGATCGGCCCTATGTGCGGATAGAAGGATAGGGTCTACCCTTGGCACCGATGGCCCTATAGGGTCTCTAGGTGGGAGGTGCTCCCTGTATGCCCGAAGTGGTGGATGAAGCACTTGGTTTAACTGTACTTGGTTTAAATGCCACCTATGCCTTGGTCCCATATTTAGATGTTCAAACATATCATCGATGTCTATGGGGTATTCCTGTTGCCTCATATGGTTGAGATATGCCATCTCAGTCTCATCCTCATAGTCGCTATCGGAGATCCATAGGCCTTCATTGGCTCCGACAACTATGTGCCCCTCTAGCTGGTATAGCCTCCCACTAGGCATTTCTTGATCACTATCCTCACTCTCTATGAAAACCAGAAATCTAGCACGCAGGTAGTCGATGTTGAAGAAGATATTTGGATCTTCTTCCTTTGATGGATCACTTGGCCTTATGGCCGGCATGGGAGGCTCATTTTGTTCGAGCAAGTTGATTTGGTCCCTTCTGGGTTGTTTCGCTCTCTACGGGAGGGCTGGATTCTCTGGAGGTAGCAATTGCCCGATTGGAACATTAAAGGGGAACATTGCCATGAAGTTCTCCTGATAGTCATCAATGGGTGTCACCTGCGAGTGATTGCTATCGGACTCAAAAGGGTCCCAAGGTGCTACCTCATAATCTGACTCATCTTTAGAAGACCCCCCTTGATCTTGTTCATATCCCTCTTGGAGGTTACTTCTTGAACTTTCCCCTTCCTCGATCAAAGGGGAGGGGTTGTTGAGGTCAACAAGGTTTGTTGTTAACAATGGGAGATAATCCCCCAATGTGTATGTTGTGTTGGGATTGGCATATGGATCTTGTGCCAACCCATCCCTATTGCCTAGACCTAGGCCTTGCATGGTTTCTACCAAGATGTCGAGGGGCAAAGGGTGGTTGAACCCTACTCCTGATTTATCATATTGCATCTGGTATCTCGGTTGACAAAGAATGTGCATTCCTTGTTCGTATCTGCCCAATCCATATCCATGCCAATTACATTGGTCTAGGTATTTCAAGGCGAAGTTTAGGTTGGAAAGATAGTCAACATTCTCAGCAAATGGCTCTTCGTCCTCTTCCTCTTGTAGGTAGGGTTCAATGTCATTCTCGAGGCCCCCATATACAAAATTGGTCTGATTTGGTGGGTAGCCTAAAGGGACGATAGTGTCGATGGGGAGGCGAGGTCTCCCCATGTCTTGCATGGATTCGAGCATGGGTGTTGCCACAATGTTCCACACTAGGTACTCCCCGGGCTCGTATTGGCCATCTCAATGGTAATCATCGACGGTTGAGGGGGAGGGAATGGGAGTTCTCCCCGAGTCCACTCCATGTTGGGTGAACCAGGTGTCTCGACTTCCATTCGGCTGGGCACCTCTTCGATAGAGATGGTTGAGACTAATGGTGGTACCTCCTCTAGGGGCTTCTTCCCATTGTCCTTCGGTGTGGCCACCATAGGTGGCATCATTGGTGAAGGAACAGACGATGAAGATGGGCCAGGTTGGTGAGTTGAGGGACTCAACAACGGGGATGTAGGCGGAATCGGACCCTGTGTGGATGGATTCAATTGAAAGTCCAAATGTGTCGATGGGAGGGTCGATTGTGGCATCAGCTGCACCGCATTGCAAAACTTAAAGGGCTCTAAGTCCGTTGGGACTACATGTACTTGCCCTTCGTATGTGTATTTGAGGCATTGATGGGCTATCGAAGGGACACACTTCATGTCCCTGATCCAAGGCCGGCCTAGCAAGATATTGTAGGCCATCTCACCCTCAAGGATGTGACACAACGTAGGAATGGTCTTTTGTCCTACTTGGATGGGCAGGACAATTGTGCCAACCATCGAGCATAACACGTCGTTGAATGCTCGAAGAGTGTAAGTGGATGCCACAATGTGGGATGTTGGCAGCTTAAGGTGTTTTAATGTCATTGTCATGATTATGTTGTTGGACGAGCCAGTGTCCAACAACACCCTCTTGAATGGAATCCCGTTGACCCATGCAATGACGTGCAGGGGTGGATCCACCATATCACCAATCACCAGTTTTAGTTCATCTTCCCTGAAGGTTATGACTGGTTCTGTGCATTGTCTCACATGTCCCATGAAATTGTTGAAAGAATTGGCTTCATGGGGTTGTAGCTCAATGGCTTTGAGTATCTCCATCAGAGCCTCCCGATGGGGCGGTGATTGTTGGATGAGCTCATAAATGGAGAGCCTAGCCGACGTGGTCCTTAAAATTTGAGTAAGTTTAGTCCGAATCATGGCCACCTGGTCTAGGTGGGGGAGGTTGCGTAGGGTGTTGTGGAGGTTGTGACATTGATGGAACATCTCCTGTAGCTGCAGCGGGTGCAGCCGTGTTTGGGTATCTTTTGTTCCATGTCACGATGCTTATCATCCCTACGTATCCTTGCATGGGGCAGTTTTGTGTTACCTCGTTCACTTGTAAAGTCTTTGCCTGTGCATCATGGGCAGGCAGGGGGTCTTTGAAGACCTCCATCTGTTGGTTGCTCAATGCTACGGGACTATCTACCATGAGCGTTTTGTTGTCTATCAAGTCCTGCACTAAGTGTTTGAATTTCCAACAAGTGGAGATTTCGTGTCCTTTCTGTCGATGAAATCTACAATATAAGTCTTCCCTATAGCCCTTGGGTTTTGGCATGTTGGGGTCTATGGGTCGACTTTTCGACAAGTTTATCAGGTTTGCCGTGAACAAGCGGTCAAACAAGGAGTCTCTAGACTCCGTGAATTGTGTGAATTGTCGCCTAGGATGACACTGCTGATTTTGCTCTTGTTTATGATTTTCCTTTTCATAGTTATCAAGAGGAACTACTTGATAATTAGCCTTTGGGGGCTATGTCATTTGTGCAGGCTTTGGTATAGTTATGGCAACCTGATTGACCATGATGGGTTTCAGTTGCATGGGCCCAATTTTAGCATTTTTGGGCCACTCTTTCTTGCATGGCTTGGCAATCTCGCCATCTTGTATTTTGATCTCCTCAATTATCCTGGCTTGCACCAGGGCTTCTTCGAGGGTGGCATATTGTTGCAGCTGCAATAGCATGGAGATCGACCTTAAGCAACTCTTTGAAAACATTTGAGTCATGTCGGCCATGGGAGGGAGGTAAGGTAGCTTTGAAAGCAATGTCCTCCACCGATTCCCATAAGCAGCCATGGTCTCATCATCATACTACTTAAGGCCAGCTAGGTCACTTAAGGATGCCTTCTTCTTGGTGTTGAAGGCAAAACGTTCAAGGAACGCATCCACTAGCTGGTCTAGATTATTGATGCTATGCTTCGGCAACTGGGTAAACCAATCCGAGGTAGGGCCTACGAACATGGTTATAAACATTCTCAGAAGCAATGCATCATTGTCCTGAATGCCAAAGCATTGACTCAGGAACCTTGTTACGTGCTCTTGGGCATCCTCATCCCCTCTAAAAATTGCCAATTGAGGCACTTTGAAGTGGTCGGGGTATGGGGGTGCCAAAACTGAAGGATGCACAGGGTGACTGCGGAGTTGGCGTAAGGTGGGCTTTTGGGGCCCCGAAGTCTTAGTCTCCATAGACTCTAAGCGCTCTAGAAGTGCTTTGTATGCATAAGAGGATTTGATTTCCTCTTCTTTGGTTTGTTCCCATTGTGAATTGCGAGGAACTTGAGGCCTATGGAGGGGTAGCCGGATAGCCCCCCCTGCCTTGGTAGGGCATTTCAGCCCGCTCTTCTTCTCACTCAAATTCCTCATAGGCCTCTTGAGGAGTTTTTGGGCATGACCTATAAACATGGATGGGTGCCCGAGGAAGGCGCCCATCATTGGTTCTAGGAGTGGCCTCCCGCTCAGGTCTAGGAGGTCTTGGAGGCAACGCTTGATAAGGTCGTGGAGACCTGTCTCGTACTAAGGGGTTGTGCCTCTCATAAATTTCTATCCTATGCATGCGAGGGGTTGGAATCCTCTCATGCATAGTGTTCTGGAACAACTCATCTGTCTGGCACTGAATGCGCTCTTTGTTAAGATGATACAGTTGTTCTAACTGCTGCTGATCTTGCCTAAGCTGCATGATTTGCGCTTGGCGGGTGGCATGTTTGGCAAATGCCAAGTCGATTTGTTCCATCGTCCTAGGTCTAGGAGGCCTAGATGCCTCCCCTACATATCTATCTCGGTCATGGTGATCCGAGATCTCTATGGGTCACTTTCCTCTATCGAGGTTAGCAACATTCACCCGAGGCTCTGGCCTCAATAGGTGATCTTGATAATCAGCAGGTGCGGAGGCGCATTGCCCCCATGCGGTGTATTGCTCTTGAGGAATATACTAGTTTTCCTCATGCTCCCTTTCATACATGTGAAAGGGACGGGCAGAGTTGGCTCACCCTATCTAAAGAGCCTTGCACTCTAGATTTGGCCTATTAGTTCTAACAGTAATGAGGGGTGGAGGGGGAATGATATAATCATGTGGGCCCTCCTTATGAACCCTATGCTGCTCTAGCGCTTCATCGCATAGTGGCCACTCATAATGAGTGTCTAAGGGGGCCTTCCCATGTGTGTACTCCTCCTGAGAGGGTCTGTGTTGAATGGGAGTGCCCCTCAAAGGGGTGCCTCTATAGTCCTGTTCTGTAGTGGTATAGTGTGGACTATGTTGTGGGTCAGGCTGCCAAGGTGGTATAACCAAGTCCTTGGGGCTATAACGGAGGTGACTTGTGCCTCCTTGCATACTTTTCATAGCTTCTGCCCGTGATTGGGCTTGGCTATGGGTATACACCATGGTGGTGGTTTTTCTAAAAAGATATGTATATTTTTATCTCCTTTACAATTTTTATGCTATACCAAACAAAAGGGGACCACACAAACAAAGAAATGATTATCTTGTTTACAGATTAAATGTGTGTCCTAGATCTGGTTCAGTGTGTTTGATTTTTGTTATGTAAATCTTGTAAAGAAAACTTTGTTATACATGCATAATGAGGGCTCTTGTATCTCCAAAATGGTCGCCCCTTCAATATACCATTGCCAGGCCGTTATACCGAACCTCTCAATATACCCGCCCTTACGTGAGGGAAACTATTGGTACGCGAGAGCAGAACAATAAGTGGAACATAGGCGGTACGGAAGGGGGATCACTCTATTTTTGACACCTACCTTAGAAGACTTATCCTCATGCATGGGGAATCACCCCCGCTACACTTGGTCAGCTTTCATCAGGATTTACGTCTAGCAACAGTCACGATCAGGGGTATATGTATGCAAAATCCAAGCCAAGGTGGTGATGAAACCCACCGTTGGTCTTGATCAAGTGTTGGGGTATTAAGACCAACTCCTTGATGTTAATTTTATTAGGTGGTGTGTGTGGTTCCTTTTAATTGTGTAAAGAAAGAAAACATACAACAAAAGATGATTTTCACTAATGCAATGCTTTAAAGTACGTTTTATCTTTCAGAGACAATTAGTAGCAAAAAGGAAATCACAAAACCTAACTAGAACTGAAACCTATAATGAGGACTTGCCATTTGTGCAAGTATCATGCAAGCAAACCAGAGAAAAATGCATTCCTAATCAAGTTCCTTCCATTTAATTTACTCTATGTTTTTATTTTATTTTTTCTTTATTGCAAGAAAGGAAAACAAACTACTTAACCTTTCTATGCAAGTGTCTGAAAATAAAGCAAAGAAAATAGAAAATTGCAGAAACAGAAAGTAGAAAAACACAGAGGATGTTCAGAAGGCCTACCTCCTCTCTGTCTAAACCAGATGCCTCTGAGTTTCTGCTCAAAAAATGCATAGAGCTCTAATCATCCCGGGGTGGGATGAATAGCAGGTCTACATTCATCATAGGGTGGGACGAATACGTATTCATCCCGAGGTGGCACGAGTAGCAGTCCAGTGCCCGAATGAGTAACACCTGCAAAGAAAAACCACAAAATTTGGATCAAAAACTTGATCCTAACAGTAGGGGATAGGGTCCCACCATGATCACCACTGAAAGCATGTAGAAAAATGGCGTACCGATATGATGCAAACAAAAATAGATATAGATGCTAAGTCCTACGAATGCGATGAGCAATGCATGAAGGAAATGACGTAGAAACGAGATGTGAGCAAACAAAGCGGGGCCTCCTTTATTGATATTGCTTTTAATATGATTACAATACATCCCCCCTCTAGGGCTCAGAACATTTGATACAATTTGTTACATTAATGGATGCCCGAAAGAAGCCGCGCTTCCAAGATCGGATGGTACGCTTCCAACGTCTTCCGCGTGCCCACATTCGAAGTGGGCGGGCTAAAAGTTGCCACTGCTTGTGTCCATGTGTTCGTCATTCCTTGCTTCCCCTCTAGTATTCCTGGTGGTGAGATCCTGCACACAGAAAGACAACAAATCATTAATAGCATATGCGTATCTAGAAAAACATGCAATCCCCAAGGCCTCCAATGGGCGCTTAGAAGATATCAATGATAATATTGATAAGTAGATTACAGAATGATATAGAAATGTAAAGGACAATGTCTAGAATTGGTATCACCTAATTTTGCATCGAAGCGGCATCGGACGGCCCCGTTATGCTCGTTTGCCCGTCGGGGGCCTCTCCAAAGTGAGCGCTCCAATGTCCCACCTATGCTTATCCAAATCACCTAAAACTCATGGGTTAGGCATTATATGTAATTCTAAGACTACCCAGATGCTCATAATTTGCATATCCTACCCATATTCTCCTGTATGTGATAGGGGCGCCCTACGAGCTAGTTAATACATAAAATAATAAAATGATCATCAAATCATGTCAGAATGAGTTCAAAATTTAACAGAGGCATTAGGATATCATCTGGGACATATTGCAAAAGTAATATTAAGGAAATCATGCACATATTTCTAATCACTCTAGGGTGGGACGTTGGGGACTATCGCAAAACCTACAAAAAGTGACCTTGCAAATGTCCTACCTAGAGGCCTCCAAAACTCCTACAAACTTGTGGTTAGACTAAAAACAACATTTTGAGATGACCCAAAAGGTCATATTTTGCATATTCTACCCAGGTTATCTTGTATCCGAAGGCGCTCCCTATAGGTTAGTAGACGCATAAAATGACAGAAACCAGGTCAAATCATGTCAGAAAGCAATGAAATTTGGACAACAGCATAAGTACATTAGATATAAAAGAATGCAAAAATAATAGTAACAAAACCATGCACAGATTTCTAATCGCTTCGGGTGGGGCGATTAGGACTGCAGATAGTTTGGGGGGCGCCCGGGGTGGGACGCCCACCGTTTAGGGCCTAGTTTTGACACCAATCCAAGTGGGATGGGTCCAAAACTTCCTAGGGGGTTGTGTCGATGAGTTTGGGGTGGGATTGTGGCTGATTTCTTGGGTTTTTGGATCTGGATTGCATTCCTAGTGTTCACCCGATAACCTCTCTTCCAGAAGAGAGAGATTAGGGATGTAGGAAGCACAAAGAGGAATGGGGGTATAGTTTGGCAGCACTTCATTGCTCCAAATGCTCCAGCTCTATTTTTTTTTGGGGTGAGGAGGCTCACATTTTTATAGACCTAAGGGTCTCCTTTGAATGCGCATGCGAGGGCGCCACTTGGCTCATTATGCCTTTTTGGGGGAGAGAAGATTCCTCCCTGATTAGGGCCTCCTTGATTGAGGCCTCCATGATCAGGGCAGGCTTGATTGAAGCCTCTCTGATTTGAAACCTTCCCTCGCAATCCCATGCCTTGAAGGTGGAGTTAGGTGGTGGATTTGGGCTGCCATTTGTCAAGGTTTGACTTTTTGCCAGTCAAACCTGCTAATCGTCCCACCCTAGAGCGATTGCTGCTAATCATCCCGGGGTGGGACGAATAGGATTCTAATCATCCCAGGGTGGGACGAATAGGGAGAAAAGTGCTTAAAAGGTGCAAAACTGACCTCTGACCTTCCAAAACTGATTTGGGAGTGGTTAGGACCACTGTTTAACCTCTGGAGGCTGCCCTAGGGGGTATGTATGCCAATTCGGTCAGTGCTTGTAGTCACATAATCGGATTGGTGTTGTTTTGGTGTCTATAGCTAGGTGCTATTGTATTGGTTACAAATGTATTTCCATGGGTCAATGATCTCTACCCTATCACACATTTAAGTTATGCACGAACATCAAAGGGAATCATCTAGAAGTAAACCTATAAAATTTCTTTATACTAAGGATCATCAAGGGGAATCTAAAAACCTAATATTATAAAATAAATAATGTTGATAGCCATTGAACCCTTGATAATATAAATAACTACTCCATCTTAAAATATTACCATAATTTTTTTCCAATTAATATTTTTATGTGGTGTAAATTTTCTACCTAAAGAAGCCAAGGAATCAACTTTAACATTATATCCCCTTAGAGAATGTTAGATACTAAATTTCGCAAATGAATTGATGGGGTTCTTAGAAACTTGATGATAAGCGATCAAATATGATGCTTTGATCATATATTCTCCTATAATATATTGAAATACATTTTGGGAATTACCTAAAACCTTGATATGACATATATTCATCTTTTGGGCTATCAAGTTTTCTAAGATCAAGGTCTCATATTCTACCATAATCTTAGTGATATCAAATAAAACTAAGTAGAATGTTGTAGGAATGGTAAGGCTAGAAATTGCTTTAAAGAATATTCTTTCTCTTTCGCCATGCTCATTTTTAACCCAATCAATGAGAAGGAACTAAGTATCAAGGTGGAGGCCCTCTTTAGGTTTTGATTCATTTGATTTAATGAATTTATCTTCTTTGGTCTTGGAATCATATATAGTGTGAATAGTGTTGGATTTTTAGCTAGATTATCATAGGTCCCAATGTGCAAAATCAAATATAAAATTATTATTTGAGCATGTTGGAATATATTACATTATTTGGTACATGCCAATATACCACCTTGGGTACATCTCTAGATTAGGAGTTTGTCTTAGATTAAGGTTTGAGTAGTTACTTCATGCAATGTAATAAATGCACAAGTGTTAGAATGTGCAATGATGTAAATGTGCATGTAGTCCACATGTACAAGAGTCATGGGTAGATGAAAGGCCAAGGGACATATCTCCCTATATATATGCCTTTGATAGATGCTAAAGAGGAGCTAGATAGTTAGGAAGTATAGTGAGTTTAGTAGGTACAATGTAGATCATGCATAATTTTTGGAGTGTTTAAGTCCTCCATTATATTACATTGTACTATTTTCATGATATTTAATTAATGGCTATTTTATGAGTTATTGCAAAAGTTTCTCATATACTTTTCCTGCATATTATATTGCCATTATCATATAGTTAACATTGCTTGCTCATTTTACATCTTGTGGTTGCATTTCCTTAAATATAGATCATCAAAAGCTAATAGTGGTATTAGAGCACAAGGTAGATTGATAGGAAATAGAGAGAGCCACAAGAGATATTGAGAAGAGATAAGGGATCTCTTTTTTAGAATTTTTGAAATTACATTTGGCTAGAGTCTTTCCACAAAGTTGTAAAAAAATTTGTGAAGACCAGGACTCAACATTGATTCCACTAGATTGACAAATCAACTAGTGAAGATTCATCATCTCTAGATTAAAATTTTTTCCATTAAAATTTCTCTAATACTTTGTTGTATAAAGAGGAGATTCAAAGAAAGTTGGGAAGCTTTCTACAAGAGCTAGGAAGAATATCTTCTTTAGAATCAATATAGCACTTGAAGCAACAAGTTGAAGAATAGGAGACCTAAGACAAATGTCCCATTGTAAGATTTTTAGATTCAATATTCCAAATTAAATATTGAGAAGAGAGAAAGAGGCCAAAGAAGCCACATTGAATACTGTAGATCAAGGAGAAGGTTCAAGAAATAAGTTTCCATTGCAAATTAAATATTAAGGAGAACCAAGGAGGTCCTCATAGAAATATAAATATTAAAGACTTCAGAGTGAATATATAATGAAGTATCTCTAGAAATATGAGAACCAAGAGAAAGGTCTCATTGAATAACTTCTAGATTTGGAAGATTGAATATAGAGAAGGATTATCAAAGGTCCTATTGCAGATTTTAGAAGCAACATAATTAGGAGATCTAAGAAAGATATCTCATTGTAAAATTTCCATAGTTGAAGATTGGAGAGATCAAGGAAATATATCATTGAAGTTTTAAGAAGAAGAGAAGCTACAAAATTTAAAGACCCAAGAGAAGAGGTCTCAAGGAAGGATTGAAAGAAGAAAGAAGGAGAAGGCTAGAAAAACCTCATTGAAGGAGACTTGAATAAGTCCATTGGAGAAGACTTGAGGAGAAATCAAGGGAGAAAATTGCTAGAAAGGAGAATTTCCTGATAGAAGGATTTGGAATAATTGTTGCCATCCAAAAACAAGACCAAAGAAAGAAGGTATTTGGTAAGAAGTTTGCCAAAATTCAAAGAGAATTTACGAAGACCTCAAGACATTTAGATTCTTGAGAAAAATGCCACTAAATAGGTCAATATTGAAGTCATAATTTGACAAGGAGGTTGAAGGAGAAAGGATCTAGAAGAAGCCATAAAATATGAGAGATTTGAAGATTACCATTTAAGGCTTGAAGGCTAATTTGGAGGAGTTTGCTGATTTTACAGCAAAAAATTAAAATTTTCTAGAAGGTAAGTTTCAGTTGCAATTTGGAGGAGTTTCCAACCAAATTTAAGAGGAGTAAGGGAAGCATATTGGAGAATAAATTTATTGCATTATAATCTTAAAATTTCAAATTTTAAGATAGCAATATGACAACGATTTGGGCAGTATTAATAGTTGCTAATTTTCAGAATTTTAGAGAGCAACTTGGAGGAGAGTTGAAGCCACCAAACTGCAATTTTGGGCAACAAGTTAGAAGAGTGATAAAGCTACAAAATGGTTAAGTTTTAGGGCAAAAATGATCAAGGAGTTGAATCTGTAGAAATTACTAAACCAAGGCAGCAAATAGGTGAACCAAATCACCAAGCAAGATTGCTACAAGGAGGTCAAAATAAGGTTTGATAGTTGGTGTTATTAAAGTTTCTTATTTAGTATTATTTAAGTTCCTTTAAAACACCATTTTAAGAGTTATTAAAAGTAGCAATAAGGAGGTTGAGTTTTAAGGTTTCAAGTTGAGTAAGGAGGTAGCATTATCATCTTGAAACCTACAACACAAGTTAGTGTTAGAAAGTTGGTTAAAAGGAGTAATAAGGAGGAATTGATAGTACTTAATACAAGTTATTTATAAGAGCTATTAAGAGTGCATTTGATGCAGGAGCATCCGGTGGTGTAAGAGTGATCTTGCATCACCCAAAAAAAATTGTAATTGTTTAATTTTGTAAAACTAGTAAAACTAGTTTAACTTGCAAGAGATTTTTGAAGGTCTTTGATATTCTCACAATGACACTGAGAGGGGGGGGGTGAATCAGTGTAACTAATTAAAAAATTGAATCTGCAATTATTAAAACTTAAACATGCAAACTTAAAAAGAAAAATAGATAAGGCAAGAATAGCACATGAGCATCACACAACACAAGATTTTACGAGGTTCACCGATGTGGCTACTCCTCAAATAATGACTGTTTGGACTCCAATCCAAATCCAGTATTTGCAAGGATTCAATATTTACAATTGTTTACCAGCACCCACTGGAAGGAGCACCAACCCCTGATTTATCTGCTGCAACAGATAGGAGCACCAACCCCTTTATCCAAGCACCAACTTGGATTTCTATTTTGCAAGATAAATGGACATAAAAATGCCTTCTCTTTTGCAAGACCCTTAATGGTCTATAGCTCATGCAATTTTATCTCACAGAAGCATAAAGAGACTTGTTAGAGACTCAATATATTCCTTTCAAATCTAAAACCTCTTTGTTATTTTACAAGAAGAATATACAGGTTTTAGTTCTCTTGCTGTTCTTCATGCAGCACACTTACCACACTTTGCCTTTTGATTTATTCAATACAACACAGTTGCGGTAACCTTCTAACTGTGCCAGTTCGATCCTTATATCCTTGATTTCCTCGAATGGCTCAATTTGAAATGGCTCAATTTTCCCTCCAACATTTTCATGCATTCTCGGCTGTAATTGACGTGTCAAATCCTTTCTGACAAGTTCTGCCTTTTAGCTGCTTTCTTTCTGACTCATTCTGACGTTCTGACAGCCTTTTTCTCTGCACATTCTGACATTCTACTCTGCTGGAACTGACACCCCTTTTTGTGTAGACTGACAGCCTTTCTGTGCGTTTCGATGCTCTCTGATTTCGTTCTCCTACACTCTACTTAACTGCCTTCTTAACGCTTTTTCACTCTTTTCTAAACTGAGTCGATCCTTCTATTCTTCCTGCTACTGTCTTGTCTGTCATGCACCAACATCGAGAGGATTTCTTGTTTGTAGAGACTATCTGAAATACTGTGCTTATGCCGGCTTACAGTATCACGGCCCTGCAACAGCCGTTCTACATTCAATGCTTAGTTTCATGGCTACTCTTTGTAACTGCCACCTTTTCCAGCCATGCTGCAACACGACCCTGCAATAGCTATTATTTTCTTACATTTGCTGTCTAGTCACTTTCACTTGTAACTACAGTTAATTGCAGCATGAATTTCTCTTATGCATTCTCACCACCTGTCACTTGGAACTGCAGATCTGACTCCAGTTAGGTTTATCGTAACTGGCGCTATTTGCCACTTGTCACAATGCATGTATCTTTGAATTTTTCCTGCCAAAACATTACCTATCATGATATCACGATGTTTTATTTCTCCTAGACTTCCTTTCTGTAAGCAACCCTGAAAACCTTACATGTCGTGATATCGCGACGTTTTTCGCTTTGCTGACGTCATCCTCAACTTTGTCGTGATATCGCGACACTTTCGGCTTCCTGAGGCTTCTCTGGCAACTTGTCGTGATATCGCAACATTTTTAGACTTGCTGATGTCATCCTCAAAGATGTCGCAAAATCACGACGCTTTCGGTTTGCAACGGCTTTTCCGGCAACTTGTCGCGATATCGCGACATTTTTAGACTTGCTGACGTCATCTTCAAAGATGTCACGAAATCGCGACGCTCCTAGCTTCCAGCAGCTGCAAACACCTTACTTGTAGTGAAATCGCTACAACTTTCTAACTTAACATTTTTCTTTGTTGCATCTTTCGAAAAACTAGCATGTATCGAGATTGTTACGATTTTGTTGCCTTGGTGCTTCCTCGTGCTTTGTCTTATCAAGCTTAGACTTGTAGCGAAATCGCTACATCATCTCGTTCTGTGATATGCACTTGTAGCAAAATCGCTACACATATGCCTCTTGCTTTTCAAACTTGTGTCAAAGTCGCTGCCCCTTTGCACCTTTATTTCGAACCTGTAGCGAAATCGCTACACTTTGCTGTCTTGCATTTTGAACCTGTAGCGAGATCGCTACACTCTTGCATTTTATATTTCGGACTTGTAGCGAAATCGCTACACTTTCTTGACTGATCACTTTTTCTTTGCTTTTGCTAGCGAAATTGCAACATGTAGCGAAATCGCTACGCTTTCTTCACTTTGCTGCTTTGCCTCCAACATGTCACGAAATCGCGACAGTTTTCATGAGCTTTCTCTCTCCTCCGATATGTCGCGAAATCGCAACATTTTCTTATGGACTTTCTCTCTCCTTCGATATGTCACGAAATCGTGACATTTTCTTATGGAATTTCTCTCTCCTCCGGTATGTCACGAAATCATGATAGGAACCATGTCGTGATATCGCGACAGGAACCATGTCGCGATATCGCGACAGTTTTCTTCCTTGTCTTTTTTTGCAAGTTTCTGAATCTGGGTCCCCTCTGTTTTTCTTGAAATTTTTTGCACTTGATCTGACTGACCTCTGAGCTGCATCACTGCATCAATTTGTCTTTGTTGACAACAATTACAATACTTTTGCTTTGCTTTTGCTGCTCCTTGCTCAACAAGTCTTAGATGTCGAATTTGAGGATTTTTGGCTAGACACAAGCCTTGGAACGTAAAGCCAAGGTTCATCCCTCTTAGCTCATTTCATTCCATTTCTAAAAACATGTTGTAATAGTCAATCAGGTCAACGAGTGCGAAGTTATGACCTCGACAAGTTGCCCCCAAAATTCAAATTTGAATTTTAATGGTTTTAGGTGGGAAAAAGGGAAAACAGGGTATTTGAGGGAATTTTCAAAATTGTAAAGGGGTATTTCTCTTGTATCCTTATTTTTGGCATGAAAGTAATGAAAGGTTGGATTCTCTAACTTGTTCAAAGGAAAAATACCTATGTATCATTTGTTTGGTGTTGCTTGTGTAACGTGATCTCCACCAAGCATTAAATATTAAGCAAGAAAGGAAGATTAGTGCATAAAACAAAGTTGAGTTGGAGTGTCAAAAGACACCATTGAACACAGGAAAAACTATAGAAAGTTTTGGTGAAGAGAAGCCACCAAAGGAGCATTATAACCACCAAAGAATAGAGAGGGTGCCACCATACTAAATTCAAGGAAGAAAGCTACTAAAAGGAGACTAAAAGGTCTCAAAAATCTAGGTGCAACTAAGGTATTCTATCTTAGTTTATAATATATTTATTTCATATTTTAATAGCACCATATTTGTCTTTTACAAAGGAAAAAAAGGAATTCAAAAATTGAAGTGTCTTTAGACACCAAAGTAGCATAAATTCACAATCATCAAGTGGTAGGTTTTATCAAGGTTAAATCAAAAGCCACAAAGCAAAGGAGAAAGAGCCATATAAGGGCTCAAAATCATCTTAATAAAGGTGTCTAAAGATACCAAATTTACTGCCACAGTATCATAAAGGTAGCGCTCATAGTGCACAAGGAACCTGCAACAAGAAGAAGACTAAGTAAGGACAACATAGTGCCAATAGTAAGGACAACTTAAAGCAATAAAAGTGCAAGTTGCAAGAAGGATAATACAAGGAAAATAATGTAACACAAGGAGAATAACATCAAAGAGTTACCCAAGTGGAAGAGAAAAGAAGCTTGGACGAACAACCACCTAGAAGAAAGAATTGAAATACCATAGGAGGAGCCACCTTTGTTGGAGAGGAGCCACCTTTGTTGGAGAGGAGCCACCTTCATTGGAGAGGAGCCACCATACGTTGGACGTATGATGTAAAAGAAGCCAAATAGCTTACAAGGAATCAAAAGAGTGTTAAGGAGATAAGGGATGTTGAAGATCTTGGTTACATGCAAAGGAATAAGCCTACACTTGTTACAATTAAATAAAATAATCTTATGTCATTTGGCATGAAGGAGGAAGGCACCAACAAGTCTTAGTAATGCTTTAGGAGGAATATTTCTCAAATAGCATTTGCACTTGTGCCACCCACTATATACAGGCTTTGATAATGCTCCATACAAGCATGAGAGAATAAAGCATCATTAGTCCAACATCCATGAGTAAAGATAGTGAATGCACCATCTAGATCAATGTATTATAAATACTGTAATGTTCCTATACCACCTAATAAAAATATCAATAAAAATTCCACGTAGCATGCATTCCAAATGGAGACAAAGAGGTATTAATGACACTACATTAGAAGAGCGTACATATTGATCTTCCACAGGTCAAAGAACATTAAAATAGGAGAAGAGGATAGTCTAATATTAAATAAAGAATACCATAGAATGTAGAGCATTTAATGCACACTACCATACCTTGAAGATAGAGAAGAATACAACACTCAAAAGCTTTGAAAGTGCAGTCAAGATAGAAGCCAATCAACATGTAGCACATCACATTACAAGAAAGGTATATTTACATTGAATTAATATTTGCTTTCCATTAAGTGCAAGGAGATATAAGGTGCATTATATCTAAGGTTAAGTTTATTTAATTATTGCATTGGAGATATAAGGAAATTACAACCTTAGTGGATTAGAAAGCCAATTAAAACAAGGAGATTATATCTTTAAGAGCTATTTCAAATTGCATTATTTGAGATTCAAATATTATCAAAGTATTTACAAATTATTAAACTAGGAGATATAAGGATTTCTACCTTGAAAATTGAAGCATTATTTTTTGCAAATATTATCATTTTCTAAATTTATAATTAGGGAGATATAAGGAGTTCAACACCAAACTTAGATAATTGATATTTAGGAAACTAAACCTTTGAGAATTAAAGAGTAAAATAATTTTTCATAGCATTTGCTTAAAATCTGGAAATTAGTATTTATACTTGTCTCTTATACACATTGAAGGGACAAAAGGAATCCAACTATAGAGTCTTGAAAAATAGAGAACATTATCAAATTGAAAGTGCATATATCAATAGGGAGAAATAAGGTGAGAAATAGGAGTTGGACACTATATTAAAATTATCTTCAAAACATTAGGGATTCAACTCAAAAGGATATCTAAAGGAAGCTAAGAACATTATCAAGACTTCAGTACACTCAAATACTTAGGAGTTATAAAGGGTTCTACAAAACTTGAGAATTAGAAATTTCTTATCAAACTTGATCACATAATATAAACTAGGGAGATATAAGGTAGTCTACAAATATCATCATGCCAACAAACAAATTCATTCTTAAAAAATCCGAATTTCTTAAAGGACCTAATTACTCTTCATGGAAAAAAAAAGTGAGGTCAATATTGATAGTTGAAAATATTTGGGATATAGTTAAAGGAAAAAAAAGTAAACCTACTACAGGTAATAGTGAGATTCAAAAAATTGAAGAAAATGAAGCAAAAGCACTAATGATAATAAATTTTGCTATTACAGATGAAATACAACCTTACATTAGTTCAGTAGCAACATCTATAAAAGCTTGGAAAATCTTAACCAAAATATTTGAAGGAAAGAATAAAGCCACTATCTAAAATCTTCAAACTCAATTGCATTTTTTGAAAGTGAATAGTGGTGAAAGTATAGAAATATTCCTAAGGACAGTAGCATATATAAAAGGGAAATTGTTAACCTTAGGAGAATAGGTAGAAGATAAGTTTCTTGTTCAAGTAACCCTAAGAGCACTTCTAGAAAGCTATAAGCATTTAGTTACATCTTTACAAATCCTAAGTAAAGATACATCTTTTGATGAGTTAGTCAATATTATTCAAGAATATGAAGTGGAAAATATGGTTAAAAATGAAATGACTAACAATGCATTAGTTTCAAAATATAATCCACAGGGAAATGTTGCCTCATCCCAAAAAGGATGAAGACCATGGAATAATAGATATTGTCAAGTATGCAGGAAGAAAGGACATAGTACCAATTACTGCAGATTCAATCCTAGAAACCAACATCAAGGAAATCAAATAAATTATGGAAGCCAATCAAATAGGCCATTCCAACCAATATAATATCAAATTCAATTTAATCCACATTAAAAATATTTTCAGCATCCAAACACTTCTCAAAATAAATACAATTATCCTTAATTGCAATATAGATAAGGGAAACAAAAAGGATATTTAGTTTAATAAATTCAAGAAATTAAGGAACTGGAAAAATATACAAATGAAGATGAAGTTAAATCTCTCTCAACAAAGATTGCATTCAAAGACAAAAACACAATTTCATAATTCTTACTTCAAGATAACCATATATCCTGAAATCCTCTTTGGAAAACCTATTTGCCATCACCAGTGCATCATCCTTGATGTCTCTTGGTTTACATTTTTAGTCAACCTATTGACTATTATGTTAAATTCATACCTCAAGAGATACAAATGTCAAGTGAAGTCCTCAAAAGATTCTAAGGTACACCGCTTAAGACCCATAAAATATGGAGGGTTTGCTTAGCTCTTCCACTTTGATTCTCCAATGGATTCAATAGTGAGAGAAAAATACTTGAACATATGTAATCTCTGGGTATTTTCTTTTCTCTTACAAAATCTACTGGTGATAGTAATGATCATACTTACTCTGTGTAAGGTATCATTCCAAGAATATTATCATCCATTGATAATGACTACACTTACTCCACGTAAGGTGTCATTCCAAAAGTATTATCATCCACTAATAATAAAAATGGTCACACTTACTCCATGTAAGGTGCCAATCCAAGAATATTATCATCCATTGATAATGGTCACACTTACTCCATTTAAGGTGCCAATCCAAGAATATTATTATCTACTAATGATTCTTATGACTACACTTACTCCACATAATTTGTCATAACAAAATTCAATCAATTTTAAGAGAGGATCCCATACTCCTCTCAAAAATAGATCCTCTATATATTCATCCCTTAAATAATATTTCCTACTTAACTAAGAATAGAAGTTCCATCTCTATTCCTGCTCATTAAGATTATTTTCAACTAAGAATACAATTTTCCCATCTTTATACTTCATTAAGTTTGATGAATTTCAACAGATGTATCCTAAATTTCTTCATTTTGCCACTGCTGAGTGGCTCATTATCTATTATATTCTATGATTATACCATTATCATCCTCATCTGGTACCCATATAGCCTCATCTACCTTAAAGGCTAATGGTTCCATTTGTGGTGGAACTACTCCTCTCCTCCCTTTTCTTGTATAGATCATAGGGGGATCCGGTATTCCTTTTCTAATACCAAATTGCCACAATACTCAACTTTATTGAAAATAATTTATTGCGTGCTTACTCACCCAATCATCCACCTTGCTTGTTGTACATGAGATAAATGAAATCCATATTTTTCCCAAATTGGACCCTTTCTCCATGGTCTCCAGATCACATATTGGGGCTTCATATTTTCCCATATAGAGCGATACAACTCCCAATTACCTTCTTGTGGTATACTCAACCAAAAATCTTTCTCCTTTTTCCACATTAGTTCATAAGGCACTTATGGATCCACAAAAATATGTGCATCATAAGGCAACCATTGAGATATTCTCACAACTATATGTTCCCAGACCCATACTTGAAGTAAAAGGGTACAAATTATCCCTGCTCGCTTTGTTGTTCATACCTTGAATAACTATCTATAAGTCTGGGTCAACAAGGCTAGTGCCCATGCAAACACAATTGAATATTCCATTAGGTCCAAAACCATCCCTAGCATATTCTAAGGGAATCCTGCACCTAGTGAGTCAGGTAAAATAACATTTGATATGAGAAACATTACCATAGCCTATCTAGGTGATAGTATGCCAAACATGAAAAGTAGTTCATACATGATACTACTATTTTCAGTGTTCACTTCTCTCCAGTATGGTCTAAACACTCTTTCCAAAATTATTTATTTTTCTACCTTCTTTGTGGCTATCATTGTATACCCTTCAACTGGTAACCGATATATTCAGTATACATCCTCCAGGGTGATAGTCATATCCATAGCATGTAACTAGAAAGTTCCCGTATCTGGATTCCATATTTCAATTAGGGATGATAGGTAACCTCCATCAGCTTCCATTGGCTCCAGGAAAGTTACTCCTACTAATCATACCTTACTCAAAAACTACCAATCATTGGCATCCAACATACTCCTAGCTTCCTAAAATATTATCCTAAAAGTGGTGCGAGGTCTAATAATATTTAATGGCACTATTTATTCTACCTCACCTTATCGGTTTATTTTGACATTGCCATAAGCCATCTTCTTCACCTCTCACAAGGTGTATAACAATAGATCAATGAGAAAAAATAGAAGGATCAAGAAGCACATGATGGGGTTCATCCTGAACATGATTATTATAAGTAGTGAAAACCCCAAAACTAGTATAACCATGTTGACTCCATAGGTAGTTTGACAGATTGATTCTGAGAAATCAAATTCACCAAAAGCTCAATCTATTTTCTCAAAAACTATGATGTGCCTATCCCACCACTGGTTTGCTCAACTGTCTAATCAATCATAACTCGATTATCTCGAGTCTACTCAATAATCCTCCATGAATCATATTCCTATTGACTCTTAAGTCATTCATTACCAATCATTTTTTAATTATTTAGGGTCTTATTGTACTTCTTCGTACTTGAAACCCTATTATTTATTCATGCTTTTCATACTTTAATTATTTATTATCTCATTTGATGTCTTATCATTGATTTTAGATGATTCCATCAATCTATTGTGTTCAAATCTATTTATACACCACATTCTTGGGTGCATTTTTCAAATCTAACCATTATTATTCCATTGAAAATGATTCTTGCCTCGAGCCAAACACTATCCATTTTTAACACCTACCACTTCTCGAAGTCGTGTATCGGATTCCTCTTAAGTTAGAATTCCTTTAGAAATTTTATCTTTTTGTTTTAATACATAAGATACCTTCGAGTAAAAGGTTTAAAATAATCTAGTAGATATTTTTGCACGAAGTACTCCTATGCGTATATTAATACCACATGCACAATGGAGGGGTGTAATACCATAATTAAATAGTGTATATCACACTATCATACTCAATCACCACCCATATGGGCAAGTGGCATACTATACCATGGTGATGATGATAAATATTTTGTGGTAGCTCAGGTGTAACTCCCCATAAAGTGTCATTTCAAGTAGTGTTTTAGGTGATGTTGGTACAATGACCCTATATCCATTTTGGTTGTCTTCCATTGGCTCCATCCTTGCATTATTTCACTACCAACTTCCATGATTGTATTTCGAGGCTACTTAGTCTCTCTGAACAATAATTAATATAAAACATTATTTTGTGGATCACCTGATCTTATTCACACTCTTGGCTTATCTCTAGAGATTATCACCATTGTATTTCCAAATGGGATCTGTTTTCATACTACCCATAACTTATCAAACAAATTAACTTCCATAGATAATATCCATATTGTACTTCTTTATGCAATATATCATCCTTAGGTAACCTTATAAAAATTTTCCTAAAATTTTGGAAATATGCAAAACTTTTTCTAGCCTAGACCTAACACTAGAATCCATTAGCTAACCTATGCTATGATACCAATTGTAATGATCCAACTCGTTACCCAACTCAAATCAACCCAAGAGAGTATTTTTTTAATCAAAGCATAATTTTGCTTAAGGTAGAAATCATATTCATGGATCATTAGATGATGCAATCAAACTAAATTGTTCCCATTCATTAAGGCAATAATATACCAAGAGATTTATGATATGGTCAGTGTCAACTCTTGGAATAGGACTAACCAACTCCTATCAAACCTTATGTACCTTTATGAAATAGGTAAACCATGATAATTACCAGCTTATTATCATTTTTTTCTCCTTTAATTAAGTCCACATACTTGTTGTGGCTATTGCACAACTTACCCCAAAATTGGGGACCCACCTTAATATTTTGGTTTTGGAAATTTGGATTACCATTGAATGATCATTTTGAAAGCTCCCTACCATGTATTTGGACCCATAGGTTCAAAGGTCCAACTTGGGTTAAATGTTTCCTTTAAAAATGTTTGAATTTAAAGGCTAATCCTAGTGTGTTGGTTAGGAGATTTGTTTAAGTCTTTATTTCTTTTAATATTTCCTTTAATTAGTTTTAATGAAAAGTGTTCTAATATTTAATTTGATTAAATACAAAGAAGAAAACAATTAAAAATAAATAAATAAATAAATAAATTAAAAAAAGATTCTTAATAAAATAATAATAATAATAAAATAAAAAAGAGATTTTAGTTATGTTTGTTTTAGCTTTAGAGTTTTAGTTATTTTTTTGGTTTTTAGTTTAGAATTTTAATTATTATTGTTTTTAAAAGTTGATTGTGTTCGTTTTATAGTTAGATTTTAATTATTTATGTTTTGGTCTTAAGTTTCTAATAATTTTATGTAGTTCTAATAATAAATACTTCATGACCAGTTCATTTAGATCCCCCGTATCCATAGTGCATGAAGTATACCACAATGATCAGTTAAGTGATGTATGTAAACAAATACGAAGCAGGGAAGACCAATGTTTGTGACATCCACATAGACTTGAACATTAAACTAGCCTAACACTGATGCAGTGAAGAATATCAACATATGCAGTGGGAGGATGTAACACTCGTTACCCTATGCTTTTATTTTAATAATGAGAGCAATATAATGCGAAGTCTGCTTGGAAAGAGAACGAGGTCCAAAAAAAATGAAGTTCAGTGCCATCAAGGTAGATGGCATATGATGTTGTCGTATAAGGAGTGGAGAAATTTTGGGATTTTCAAGCATTGATTTGGAATGGTGTAACTCATAGGGACGTTATTTTAGGAAGAATTGAAGATAGGTAATATCGACATTCACCGAGAAGTGGGAGTGTTGTGATAAAAAATGTGAATGCAGATTGCCACATATGTAATCAAGGAGACGTGAAATTTTTTGAAACAAATCAAAGACACAGAAGTGAATATTTGAAACACAAATTAAATATTTTTATTTTTATCCTTAATGATGCTAGTCATGTTTCGGGCATAGGAGGCAATGTGGAAAAATAGCTCACAATGATGATGAGCTCATAGTGGGACCAAGAAGAAAATATGGGAGCCACTAGGAAGGTTTATACACAAATTCAACATGGATTTTGCGATGACGAAATAATTTTAGCAATTGAGACGAAAGCACATGACCCAAAAAAACATCACATCTGGTTTCTAAATCTTCCCAAATCCACGTAGATCACTCAAAAATGTTCATTTTCATTGAAGAGAAGAGGGGCTACGACAGTAAACAACATAATGCAGTCATGGAGCTGTAGCTTTTGGGTACTGTGTTGTCTTGGGCCTCGAGTGCTTAGTATCGAATGTAACAGTAGCGTAAGAAGATGAGAATATAGATTTTGAATTTTTGTTGATTAGCAGATGTTTTTCAAATTTAGATGCAGTGGGCATGTAAGGTTGGTAAATGGAAAAATATAGGCATCAATGGTGACACCTATTATTTTACAGTCCGTGCGGGTTCGCAATGACATGGCAAGTGTGCATCATGAGCAAATGGGGGATACATTGTAGTGGTTGAATATATGACATGGAGGTACACTTTGTTTGAAATCTAATGTAGATTTATGTTGGTGAACGTGGATAGCCCACTACATGAAATGAGTGTGAAAGAAATTGTAAAAGCATTGTCTAAAAATACTTTACTTGAAAGCAAATAATTACATGTTGAAAAACGGGGCCATTACATTGAAGGCTATAATAAGCCAAGGTGAAAATGGTAACACCAAAGTTTTAATTAAGAAAAGGGTATGTAACATAAAGCACACAAAGAAAATTTAATGAAGCCAAACAAGGACTGCACATTAAGGGGAAATGGAAATGAAGGGACCATATTGAAAATTTTAAAAATGGTCGAAGCTTAGGCACAGGGACTGGACCTTTTTGGAGGCCATGGTCAGATTTTTTTGGAAAGCCACACTGATGGACTGGAGTTCACCACATGATGCCAATTTGGGGCATGGTTTTCTACACTTATGTTTGATGTTGAAGATCTTTTTCTACAATATATTGGAGATACATCAAGTTTATGCATGTTAATGGTTTACTTGTGTGTCATTTTTGATATATTGCACCATTTCCTTAGAAGCTTGCACCACATTAGATGTTTGATTGCGTGAATTCGGATCACACTAATGCTGGTTTTATGCAGAATACTAATGCTTGCAGGGCTTGTGGGAAACTTCTGGGTTGCAACAATTCATTTCATTTCTTTTATTTCTAGATTTTATTTTTATTTTCTAACCCTTCCTTTTGCATTTTTTTAAACTTCAACAATTAAAATAAAATTTGAAAAAATCAAAATTCCAAAAATAATTGCACATATGTGAAGAATAAGCTTTAACACTTCATTCAGAGCAAGTTCAATTCCATTTTGAAGCAAATTTGAAATTATAAAAATTATCTAAAGTTGTTTTTACAGGTATTTTATAATTTTAGATTTTACATAAATTTTCATCTTGAAGGTAAATCAGATTTCAAGCTTTGCATGTTTATTTTGCAAACAATAAATTAACTTTCTTTTATAAAAATTCCAATTTCATTAAATGGGAGTGATTTATATGGCATTTCAAAAGGTCATTATTTTAAAGCAATAAATTGACTTCTCTTTATAAAAATTCTAATTTCATTAAAGAGGGGTAATTTATTTATTATATCAAAGGCTATTTTTATTTTCACACTCAAAGCAACATTAAATGAATCCTTTCATCATTTAATATTCACATTTAGAGATAGATTTTAATCTTCTATTTCATGCTTAAAGTAGGGTTTAATGCAAGGTAAAACTTGTTTAAAATCTGCTTAACCAAAAGAAGATAAAATCTATCTAAAACACATCAAGATAAAAGGAACTAAGGATTTACATCGTGATCATATGAGGACCAATCACATTTCATTTTCTTTTAAAGTTTCATGAACAATCAATAGCATAGCATAATAAAATAAACCAACACAGGCCCCTTGTTAATAGTTACTTGCAAATCACTAAGGTATTTCTAGCACTTATTCAATACATCTTCACAAGATTACAAACACGTATTAAGTAAAAGGAACCTTGAAGAAATTTTTATTTCTTTGCAAGAGAGGTTTTTCTAATCAAAGTCCTGACTGTAATGGTGATTTTGCAATTGGGAAAAATCTCCACTCAACAATACTTAGTTGAATACTCAAGGTCTCAACCATGAAATTATTTCTTAATTACTTTTAACATTGTCAATACATGATAATCAACATAACCCATACATCATTAAGCAATGTAATAAAATTATCACATTCATTCATATATGAATATTACAAAGGTTAGCTCTTGAACATTACATGTAAGCATAAATTATTGCATCATTATTCAAATGAATACCATTTCAATAACCATCTCATGGAAATGTAAATACAATATCCATACTAGATCTATAAAGCATCAATTGCAAGATCACAAGATAAAAATTCATAACACATCATATATCCTGGGAAAACCCCCAAAGGAAAAACTCCAACTTGAAAATATGTTTCCTCACATTTCATAAATTCTTTTGTCTCAATTTACAATGATATAAGGAATCCTAATGATCCTTTTCCAAACCATCATTAAATACATTGATATGGAAGTATCCCATACATTCCTATTTTCAAATATTCATTACAATTGAAACACATAAATGAAATGTTCATTGGATTCATATACATTGAGAACTAAGGGAACCTCATAGTTTCCTCAAGAATGAATTTCACATTCATTCTTTAAATGTCATTATACCATTCAATCCAACATGGAGTGAAAGTTATCTAACGTAAGATAAAAGTATTATAATACAAGAAGATACCCCATAATCCCTTAAAGAATAGATTCCACATCCATTATTTCTAAATACATTCATTTTTTCTCAAAATAAAATCTTTAAAGCATTCATCATCGAATGCACTTCTAAAGCAACCATGCATTATACATTTTAATCTACAAAAGCACATAATAAGAGGAAACCCCATACTTTTCTGAAGAATGGATTCCCCATCCATTCTTACCAATCAATAATTATTATGCAAAACCGTTCTATATTTATCCTACAATATCTTCATAAGATGTTCTATATTTTTTTTACAATTCTTTCACGAAGTTGTAATGTACCCATGAAATTGTGCCATATTTCTTCGTTAATATTTCCACAAGATTACACTATAGTTCTTACGAATTTTTCCATAATTTGTTCTATAATATTTTCACAAGATTACACTATAGTTCCTACAAATTTTACACAATTTTTTTCTATAATATTTCCACAATATTACACTATAGTCCTTACAAATTTTCCGCAAATTGGTTCTATAATATTTCCACAATATTACACTATGGTTCCTACAAATTTTTCACAAATTTTTTCTATAATCTTCCCACAATATTACACTATAGTCCTTAAAAATTTTCCGCAAATTGGTTCTATAATATTTTCACTAAATTACACTATAGTTCATACAAATTTTCCACAAATAACTTTGGTAACTCTGCCAATGCATATCCATTAGTGACCAACCTCCTTGGCTATGCCCCAACATTTTTAGTTAGCATGACCACTACCATGTGGTCATATAACTATGATTGGTTTCTCTAATATAAGTATTATCACATGCTTTTTTAGGGGACATGTGGGATATTGGCTTTAGATTACTTTAAAAATTGGTTTTACAAGTAACATCTGCCCACAACTAATAGAATGAAAAACTATCATTACACATAAATAAGTAACTCCACATGTTAGGCTATTGGTCACACATGGTCCAAGGAGAGCGAAGGGGCTTAGGTGAAGTTTATCCAAACACCTAGGTTCTTGGCTATATGTTTCTAGGTGTGATGCACCTTTTATTATGTCTTTGTCCCTCCACATTGTGCATGTGGGACAAAGGCTATAGTTATAGTCAAAACTTACATCACTTGAGCTCGCTAGGCACAATGCAGGTGCCATGGCGATTCAAGGATCGATTATGGAGAGCCTTGAGCCTCATTAAAACTTTGGTCCTATGAACAAGAACCCATAATATGGCATAGGTAGTGATATTAGACATTACTCTACCTAGATAACACGTTAGGTGATGTTTGGTTTCATCTAGTAGGGAGAGAGAAGGGTATTTTTGATAGAGCATTCACAAGGTTGTATCCATATTTAAATGAAGTCTCACTCCTATACTCATAATCTATCTTCATATAACTAAATAACAACAAGACTTGGATTTCTAAAATGAAATTCCTCACCTATGGCTCGATACTTCTGACAACAAGCGATGATTCAAGATGGATAATCAAACTAGTCTTCAAGGTAGCTCTAAGAGAATTATAGCAGATGGAAAAATTATCATAACTCAGGAAAGACATCAATCAAAGGTGTAAGAAAAATTATAAAATTGATTCCTACACAGTGACGTCTATCGATGACTATGACATGCATCAATATCTGCATTAAGGATTATTAACAAAGATTAATATAGCCTAAGAACTTAGGCTTTCTCAAGGGTGAATTATCATTAAAAAATAAAACAAATACAATGGAAAAAATATAGCTTGTTGCAAAAATTTTCCACCAATGACCTTAATGAATTTGAAGTCAATGCATGATTGAAGTGCACCCAAAATTTTGTAGTATAAATCCCACATTCACTATGTTGTGGACAAGGTATAAAGTAAAATCACTTTCACACGAGGGTAGTAACAACCACCAAGCAGTGATTGCGAACATTATGCTGGTGGTGGCACTGGCTGTGGGTTAGCATAAGTTTGACTACTCAAGTGATTTGTTTTGGAGTTTGCCCTAACATAGGGCATCCCAGGTTGAATTGCCTTCTATTATAGTAATTAAATAGGAATAAATCATAAGCAATGATCTAAACATTCAAAACTGCCAAGTATTATTAGATCAAAAATGACAATATGATATTAAAATTATATCAAGAACTTCAATAAAGAGGTCAAGAGGGGAACCATAAATACCAACATTAAAATATTTATGCTATGTTCATTCCAACTACTCTACTCAAAATTAATTTCAAGCATAGCTTAATCAAGGAGAGATCCAAATGATCCACCTCCTCCTTGGATTCCTCCCAAGATATGGTCTCCATATCCTTTCTCCCAACTCTTTTCTCACCCTCTTAGTTCAACATAAGTAGGTATTTATAGGCTTTGATATACCTACCTATTCAAGGGTCAAAATTGGAAGAAGATAGAAGGAAATATCTAAGAGGAAACACATTTCTACCATATGAAGACTAAAATGGCCATGGCTCAATTTTTCCTCCTAGTACCGCCTTGGCTCAAATTTTCTCCATATTCTAGAATACAACCCAAATTTTCTACTTCTAGAATTTGGCTACATTTTTCTTCTCCTTCTAGAAGTCCTCTTTTCTAAATTCCTTTCATTTTTATCATTTTGTAACAACAAAATGATTAATTAATTACCATGTAGGTATTAAAGACAATTAGGTTAAACTAAATGATAATCAATGTCAATTATTAATAACGTTGGCATTCTTACTTTTTGATGGATATTTTGCAAGATTTATTTCTATCAAGCATTCCGATCTTGATGGTTGTTTTTCCTTGCCATCCTTGGGAGTACCTATTATTGAAAATCAAGTATGTCAGCAGTGCCTTGTTCAAAACATCAACTATTTCAACCGCTCATTAAATTTGTAAAAATAAAACATGATCAATCATACAGGATCCCTATCAATGATGAGGCCTACCAAGGGAGGGTTGTGACATTATCAAAGGCCTAAATTATTATTTTAGAATTTTTAAGATTATTCTTGGTAAAGCTAATGTGATAGATTAATTTAGGCTACACACATTTAGCGTAGATCCATTATCAACTAAAAATTGAATTAATATTTTTGTCATTTATTTGGCCCATGATATAGAAAGGATGATCTCCTATTATATAGGCTTAAGGGATGCCATACTACCATACTCATATAAAGAGATATTGGTATGGTTGAATTCAATTGATTCAAAAATTGAATAAAAATCATTAAGACTCAAATTTTGAGGGACTATACATTCAATCAAAACTCTAAAGAGGATATATAGATAATTGGTAGAAGATTTAGGGTGCTCAAAGATGGAAATTTTATCTAGGGTGTTCTTTAGTTGTAATAAGTTATAAATATTGATAAAAGGGTATATCATAAAATGTTTTATTAATATAATCTTGCAATGTCCATTTAAATATACATATATAGTTTCTTACAAGAAAATCTCATAGGAAAAACAATCCTATAGAAGAAGAATCCCATAGAAGTAGTTGAAGTACTAAGATAACTAAAAATTTTAACTAGCAAGGTCCTAATATTTAGGTTAATATATAATGAAGGATAACATACAAGAAATAAATTTAAATTTTATGAATCTATAGTCTAACATCACCCTTATTACATTATTTGAGGAAACAAATGATGGAATGACTACCTCCCTTGAATCTTGGAGGTAAGAGGAGCTGACTTTGTCTTGGACTCTAATATTTTTGTATTCTCTATGTCATCTCTATCAATTCTATTCTTTGTACCATATTTGTATACTACCTATGGATCAATAGAATACTTAGTTTTCTTTTATAGTGTCCATAAAGCATCCCTTGTATCTGATTCAATTCCATTATATACATCCATCCATAATTCAACTAGATTTTTGTGTACTTTATTTAAATAATGGTAAATTATTTTTCTAATATGTATATATTTACAATATTTACAACTATTTATTAAGAAATATTTTTCAACCTAGAGTGTTTTATTTTTTCTTGTTCATTTTTTCTTATACCCATTCCATAATAGCTAACTCTTAGTGTATTCTCTTTACAATATCTATCATCAATCTATTCAATATGTTCTTTATTAGTGCTTATACAATTACTTTCTACACCATTGCTTTCTCAAACAACTTCCATATCACTAGTGTCACACGAAATATTTTTTTTGGATATTGATTGTATTACAACCAATTTCTTCCTATTTGATAAGATCATTTGTATCACACATGACATCTTTCATCAAATTGCTTGTATTACAACCAATTTATTTTTGTTTGATAAGATCACTTGTATCACACATGACATTTTTCATCAAGGGTTTGTTCTTTATTTGTGCTATTATTTCTTCTTGTTTTGTATTCTTCTCTTTAAATATATCAAGAGTAAGGAGTGATAAAAAAATAATATTGACTAAATTAGTGGATGTTGTAACAAATTTCTTACTCTAGTCAACTGATTTATCAAAATCAAGACTTATATAAGACTTAGGTGTAGTGAAAGCGTAATTATTAACCTCTTTGAAAAATAATTTGTATCCAAGTATTAAGCACTATATTTTCATGTAGAGAGTTATCTTCTTATGTTTTAAGAATTGGATCTTCAATCTTGTTCCTCTGTTGTTTTCTCCAATTTTGTAATTCAACATTTTCTTTCTTGCCTTTTTGGCCATTAGAGCTCTATCCCTCTTTTTGTGTTTTTGAGATGATATCTATAATTATCAAAGTAGTTGTAGATACCTAAAATTGGATCACCTATTTTACATTGATTTTGAATCAAACTAACAAATTGGTCAAGTTAATCAACAAAATTAATCCAACCCCAAAAATTGCAGATAAAATCCAATAGAGGTGAATTCACTAGCTTAGAGCAAATCCACCTTGAAGTGAATCTGCTTTCAGCTTGGCGTATTTGTAAATAATTTTTTTTTCTCTTGCCCACTAAAATTGACCTCTAATTATTAGTAGTGCAAATACACTAGGTTGCAAATATACCCAATGGTGTATTCATTAAGGCAACATATTCGCACCAAAAAATAAAAAATCTAAATTGCACTTGTAAAAGCCAGCTAGGGTGCAATTCTTGCTTAATTGATAACTTTCAAGCACAAAGGATCACCGAGAAGGGAAGGAAGAGGATGGATTCCCTTCCACTTCCCAATTTTCCCAAAAATTACCTCAAAATTACCTTAGTCAACAAATCAATTTGCAGTCCAACCAACCAACCAACCAGACTAGCCAACATGCTAACCACCTTGTATCAACCATTTGGAAATATATAGGAGGGAAAAATCCTATAAATTGATCCCTTTAGAGGAGGAAAATATACAACACTCTCTCACAAGTAAATCCAAAAAGTAACAAAGTGTTACCAAAATTCTTTTGTGAAGTCATTAACAATTTTACCATAAAGCAAGGAATGAGGCATTTTGTGCTTGAAATCTTGGTGATACCTTCTTATCATGCATTTGGTATTACTTATCAATAATAATTAGCATTTTTATTTTTCATAATGTATATTCATAGTGTAAACTTGTATATTTTGTGATTTCAAATTTAACCATCACTTTGGTAAAAATATCTTATCTTAGCTTTTAAGGTGCCTTATGAAGCCATTGCAAAATGAGAATAGCCATAAAAACATTTGTTATTCCAAAAAAGAACATCTAAAGTGATTCCATGGTAGTATTTTCTATTTAATCGATGGATTGAGTGGAAATCCCAACCAAATCCATCTCATGTGATGTATTCACACGTTGTTGTACCATCATCTCAACAAAATTAGTCATCCTCCATTTTCCAGTACCCAAAGTGAATCCATTGACTAAACTTGTTTGAGGTGATGTATTCATATAAATTTTAGAAAACATCATATTCCATATCCCCTAGCATCCAATCCAATAAAACCTATCCTTGTGCATGCTTTTGATAGTACAGGTCTTTGTATCTCAACCTACCCTATCATCCATCCGATTTAGTTAAAATAGCAAATTTGCCAACCACCATAGTTATAGCTAGCATATTAGCTACAAATATCTTTGCATGCATATCCAAGGCAAGGCACATCAAATTTTTGCACAAACAGAGGGTCTAACAATGCAAACTAGGAAGAAATGATATTCTTGCTATTTGGTAGACCCCCAAATCATAATTTCCATAGTTTTCTATATATTTTACAAGTGATCATGAATTTGCTAGCTAAAAGAGTTCCAATCAATGTATTCACACAAGGAGTGTATGTGGCTCCAAATGGAATATTCACTTCAGACATCAAAATAGGTAGGGTTTAGTTGATTGAAATAGCATAATCTTTTATATTTGCTCTATTTTTTGTTTCTCTTTTGGCATAACAATATCAAAGAAAAATTAAAAGAATCCTTAGCCTAGATAAAATATTTTATTACTTTCCTAGGCATTCAAAAGTATGTTAAATTTAGCTTTGAATTAAAAACATTTGTTTGATTTACTCCTTCACCCTTGTCTTCATTATAAAATAAAAATAAAAATAAATATTTACTTTTGTAAAATAGATAGCAAAACATCAAAAGTAAAACATGAAGAACACAAGCTTATACTGATAGGGGGGTGAATAGCATAAGATCAACTTTTACTTTTCTTTCCCAAATAATATTATCCAATGTTATCAATTGCAATATCAATAGCAATAATCAAATTAATGCACAAATCATCACACACATGATAGACACAAATTTAACTTGGTTCACCCAATGTGGGTTACATCCAAGGAGAAAATATTTCTTCTAAATTTTCTCAACAAATCTCTTGGGAATCAATTCTCCATTACAATGTTTATGGATCTCTGTACAAAGGAGATCTCAATCCCCAATGCTCTAACTTGTGGATCTCTCTCCACAAGAGAACTCTATCCCATCTGCTCTGGTTTGTGGATATCTCTCCACAGGATAAATCTATCCCCTCTGATCTAATTTGTGGATCTCTCTTCATAGGAGAACTTTATCCCCTCTAATATGGTTTTTAGATCTCTCTCCATAGAACTATATCCCCTCTACTCTGGTTTGTGGATCTCTCTCCACAGGAGAACTCTATCCCATCTACTCTGGCTACTCCAAATCTTGATCTCAACTCTATCTCAAATATGCACCAAACCTTGTCATAAGGTTAGCACAAGTTTGCTCTAACTCTGCTCACAAATATGTCTCAATGTTGTTTCAAGTTTTCACAAGACTTGCTTAAATTTACCTCAAATTTTTTCCAAGTCTTCTCACAAGAATTTCTCAAATCTACCCCAAAGCTGCTCTAAGTCCTCACAAGACTTTCTTAAATATGCCTCAAAGCTGTTCCAAGTCTTCTCACAAGACTTGCTCAAATCTGCTTTCAAACCTTCTCAAAAGACTTGCTAAAATCTATCTTCAAGCCTTCTCAAAAGACTTGCTCAAATCTACCTTCAAGCCTTCTCAAAAGACTTGCTCAAATCTGCCTCAATACTGCTCACAAAACCTGCTCAAATATTTCCAAATCTTACATACAAACAAAGCTTAAATCTCTTTCAAAAATGCTTTCTTCAGACAAAAAATATTCTACTTAGAATTATTTTAACCTCTGGAACATATAGAGAATGATATGCACTATCAAAAACCCAATATATTCTTCACATTCACAAATCTTGCATTCAACTAATTCAATCTCTATCTCTTGCAAAATCTCTTTCAAATCAAATCAAAAAAATCAAAATAGTGTATAACTCGCTTCACAAAACTGGACTTTCTTACAAATTTCCTCTCAAAGATCAATCACACTAATGTACAAATTTCCCTCACAAGATTGATCTCAAACACTTTCACAATTGCTTTCAATGTATTTCAAACCCTTGCACAAAATATTTCACAATGAAGTACAATTTGTTTCGCAAACCCTAGCTCAAATATTTCCAAAAATACACACTAATTAACCCTTTTATCTCCACCTTGTAATTCTAAAATATTTCAATCAAACACCTTAAATAAAGAGTGATATAACCATATCTCTTTGATGAAGGAGCTATCTTAAAGACCTGTCTCAATATATTCTATATTTCTTATGCCACTTTCAATATTTAGTTAGCATAACACTTTTCAAATCAACCATAACGTCTTTCCTCAAAATTTACTCATTAAAATATTTAATATCAAAATAAAGTTCTGACAATAATCAAGCCCTCTCAATATTTTTTTATCAAAAATTACACGCAACAATTTAAACCATAGTCATACCTTATCACTCCTACTTATAAGAGCCACTTGTAATTCAATATCCCTAAGTGCATACCATACACTAATTTTACTTTCAAGCACCTTATTGCTCCTTTCTTTCAAAAATTATTCCAAATTTATAAAGTCACAACCAGAATCTAAAATATCATTATGTCCTAAAAAATATTAAATTTCAAATCATTACCCTTATATCTCCCTAGACTATGCAATATGCACATTTTTAATAACCAAAAATTAAACCTTATGCCTCCCTTGTTCAAGCACTAACATACCTCAACATTAAGCAAAAATTTATGCCCTTACCCACATCTGTCGCTGTCATCGAGATTCAAACATAAAATATCACAACACCCATGCTCTAGCACTAGCTAGCGTGCCAGCTGGACTGGTCCCACCTACTAGAACAAATCATGTGCAAAAAGCTTTTATGCCTTCCTCTTTGCCCAAATGTGATTCACAAATATTTAACTATCACAGGGATTCGAAACTGAGACCTATCCACTGCCACGCCTTACGTAGGACCTGCCTGCCACCTGGGCTAGTAGCCCTAGTTGAAACCAAGTCATGCGTTCTCTCTTATGGTTCACTATCACTTGCTAGATCCATGTGCACTAAATTTTATTCTCCCTCTTCTCTCGATGAATGTCACTTTAATTTCCTTACTATGCACTCCACGAAAATCGAATAATTGCATGTACTCCATGAAAACTTATGAAAAATGATTTATGCTCCTCCTTAAATACACATTTTATTTTTTGCTATGACGTCAACTCAAACTTTCATTTTCACCTTTTTAAAACAAATTTTGGCACCTTTGATAATTCAAATTTATTTTTATTTTTAACATAATATTTAACCTTGGTGTTAAATATTATTTAACCTTGGTTTTAAATATTATTTATTATATTATTTAACCTTGGTGTTAAATATTATTTATTATATTACTTAACCTTGGTGTTAAATAATATCTTTGCTTGTAGTCCTTTGTCAACTTAATTTCTTTTTGAGACCTTTGTCCAATGCACTTTTAATCCTCCTTTTAATAAGTTCTTTTGGTCTAATATTATAATATTATAATATTATCTCTTTTATCTTAAACCATGGGCTTAAACTTGGGACTTCAACCTTTTAACCAAACACTTAGAACTTTGTCCCAAACCTATTTGGCTTATAATATAAAATATTATAGCCTTTTCCTTTTTATCAATTTCCTTTTATTGGGATGAACTTTGCCTTGCATAATTAACCAACTTATAAACCTTATCTTTTTGCCATACCAAGCTATCTTTGACATCAATGACAACCAATGTCATCAACCTATGACATCAATCCTTTGATACTCAAAATTTCCAACAATATCCCCCTTTGTCATTGATGGCAACCCTTTATGAAAATTCATTTTCCAACAACTGGATTTGAAATATGCTCCCCCTGAGAAGCTGCTCCCCCTAACCGAATGCTCTCTCACTTATTAAAATCTCTCACCCTTTGACATAAATGGAAAAGAGACTCCTTTGGGGCTAAATATAATACTCTTAGCTCAACCACCTCCCCACCTCCTCTCCTTGAGATGATTAATTTTGGAGTGAGAGTAATTCTACTCCCAACATACAGTGCTCTTTTTCTTTTTCAACTTTCATTTTTGACATCTTTGTAATCATACCCTTTTGATCCTTTTGAGTGTCCCTATTCTTGCTTGACTCTGGAGGTTCTGGAAAATTTGTTCTACACCACTTGGCATTATACCCAAGATTATTGCACTTGTAACACCTAATGTTGTAGTTCTTGGAAGTTGTAAATGACTTGAAGTTACTTTTGGTGAAGCCATAATCATTTATATCATGAAACCTACAATGGATTACTTTATGACCAAAGAGATTACAAGAGTAGCAATACCCTTGAAAAAATATCCATCTTTGAATGAGTTGAAATTCCTTTTAGTGAGACCATACTCCTTCTTTCCATGAACCCTGCAATGCATAACTTTGTGACCAAAACGATGACATGAAAAACAATGCCCTTTGAAGAAATGCTCATCCTATATTGAAACATCTAGTCTCTTAGCATTTTCTTTACCTTCTCTATGATGATCCCTATTTCTTCTTTGTGCATTGTTTTATTTCTTAGTGAAGCTTCCATTCTTCAACTTATCTGCATATGTCTTAGTTTCTTCTTCAATATATTCCTCTAAAACTTCCTTTTATTTTGAGCTTGAGCTTGACCCTTCTTCTTGTTCCCCTTGTCCTTCTTCAATATCAAGTCCGATCTTGATAAATGAGGATCTTTGTATTTTGATAATATCATCCAAATATATTGATATTTTCTCAAACTTATGTAGCTTACCATTAGAATATTTCACTTCCATTATTAGAGGACCTACTTCATGTTCTAATATTTCACACTCTAGCTCTTTTACCTTTAATTTTTTAGTCATAACTTCTTCAATTTTCCTTGCCCCTTCAACCTTAACCTTAAAGTTAGTGAGATCTTGTAGAAAATTTACCTTATTTTTCTCATCCTCTTGTATCTGAACCTTCAATTCTAAGTTACCCCTTTTCAACTCAACAAGTTCCTTTTTCATATCAACTATGACTTCCATTTATGAAACTTTCTCTTTTTGTAGGTCTTTGACAATAGGAGCATATTCATTCTCTTCACTTCTACTGAACCCATTACAATGAGCTGCATTGTGATCAAGGATACCACAATTAAAATATTCTTCTTCTTCTTCACTTCTACTATACCCAGATTTTGAACAATGATCTGCAAGGTGACCAAAGTTACCAAAAATAAAACATTTGAGTATTCTTAGTTCCTTCTTATTCCATTTTACAAGGTTAGCTTCCTTTTCACTGCTTGATTCATCACTTGAATATATTTCCACTTCTCCTCTTAGAGAAACAATCTCTTTGAGAGCAAAATCAAATTCCTTTTCCTCTTTACTGCTACTATACCCATTTTGTGGATAATAAAGTGCCATGTGACCAAGTTTACCACATTCAAAACATCTCACAATTTTTTTTTCTTATTTTATTTTAGTCTCAAGATCAAGTTCTTATCCTTTTTAGATATTATGGTTCTTCTTTTGCATTTCCTTGCCATGTGTGTTCTTATAGATATTTCTTCAAGCTATTAGGCTTCCCTAAAGGAACCTACTCTGATACCAATTGAAGAACACAAGCTTATACTGAGAGCGGGGGGGTGAACAGTATAAGATCAACTTTTACTTTTATTTCCCAAAAAATATTTTCCAATGTTATCAATTGCAATATCAATAGCAGTAATCAAAGCAATGTACAAATTATCACACACACGAGAGACAACAATTTAACATGGTTCATCCAATGTGGGTTTGTTGGCAATTTTGGGTACCTTGAGTACATTGCCTTTGCTCAAGTATAGTTGTTGTCATTGATGTCAAGGAGTTTGTGCTGATGTCAAAAAGAGTTTGTGCCAAAGCTAGTTTTGATGGATGCTCTTAGATCTTGAAGGTTCCATGATGGCAATCTAAAGGTTTAAGTGGAAATATTTATTAAATAATAATTTAATTAAAAACCTTCTAAAGGTTTTAATTAATTATTTTTAATAAATAATTATTATTTTTTAAAATAATAATCAAAAGGTTTATTAACCCCTATAAACTTTATGGCGGCAATATTTAGGTCAAATTTCCTCTCTCTTTGGTCGACGTCGCAAAGTGCATGCAATGCACTATAAATACCTGCCTTGCCTTCATTCAATATGATAGGAAGTTATGATGATTTATTCCGAAGGATATAAGCGCTGTTTCATATAGCATCAATGGGAGATGTGGTGTTTTGGTGGCAGCGAAGGTGTGTTAATGTGTGTGCGGCATTCATAATATAATGATTTCAGTGAAGCGAGCAAATAGGAAAGGAATCTGTTTGGACAACAAGCGAGTGAGGTGTATGAGATTTTGAATACGTAAAATCGTTTTGAGACGACAACTGGTATTGGCGAGAGCATTCTGGGGATACGCTGATTTGAAAAAGAAGATCGCCCTAAAATTTGAAAGATCGAAATGATTTGAAGCAAGTTTGAGAGATCGCAGGGATTCACAGCATATCTGAGAAATGGCAGTGATTGCTGAGACACCGTGAGAACGAATATGCATTGCAGTATCTTGGAGAATGGGTTACTATCACCTGAGTTTGTTTCATCCGATGACAACGTAGTTGGTATTCAGTGAAGTGCTTGACGTAGGGAGATGTATGGTTCAAATCACCAGCGACGCAGTAAAAAGGTAACAATGATTTTTGTTGAAGAATAAGGTTTGTTGTTCGAATGTCGTGGGCACTGAGGAAAGGTAACAATGTTTGGAGATATAAGGGTTTACATTTTTGAATTAAAAGTATTTAAATCTTAGGAGGTATAAGGTACTGTATAAAGTCTCATTTAAATTATATTGTGGTGATTTCGGAAGTTATAAAGGGTATTGTTTCTTGAGAACGTGAATGTTAATTTAAGTGGTTGTATGGTTAAACCCTTGGGAGTTATAAGGTTATGCAATGATTGATTTATTTTATTTTATGGTATAAGTGGTTTTGGGAGTTATAAGGTTATGCAATGTTATGATTTATTTTGTTTTATGGTACAAGTGGTTTTAGGAGAGATAAGGGAGTTGTGCAATTAAAGGCTTTAGTGATAATTGTTGAAAGGTGGAATAATGTTGATTATTTTATGATCTACTAACCCTTGTGAAGATTGGCAAAAGAATTTTGTGATTGGGGCAGATTTCCAAAGAAGGTTCTTCACTTCAAAAAGGTATGGGCACATTCTTCTTATGAGTATGATTGGTGTATGTTTTCCTGAAATAAGATTGGAGTGAAAAGGTTTTCAACAAGGTTTCCTTTGGTTGGGTATAAGTTCTAGTTTTTGGTTTGTTGAAGACTACTTATGCATTGTTATCATTGATGAGAGTTTTGGTGAATGCATAATTCTGGTTTGAGGTAGTGGAAGCATTGTGCACTAGGGTTTATGATTGTGAGTCTTGCTACTTGCTTTGAGTTGGTGAAACCCTTAGTTGGCTGTTTTGATATTGATGGTTGAGTGCTTCCATAGTGGTTGTGTTGATCAAGTTAATGCTTTACTTGATACATGATATTGGGCTTACTCCATTGAGTTGATTTGAACAAGTTATTCTATGCATTTGGTGATATTGTGTTGGTGGCTGTTTTGTTCAAATATCTTTGGAGGGAAAAGGATTTCTACTTGTTTCCTTTTCTTGTGATGATTGGTTGAATGCTTCAAGGTTAATGTTGAGTTGAATGATGTTGGTTAAACCTTGTCTTTGAGCATTGTTGTTGAAGCCCTAATTGGTTGAGAAAAGATATTGGTTGTTGGAAAGAACATGAGTATCATTGTTATATGAGATATTGCATGGTTGGCAATTGTTGGGTTGTATTTCATGTTCTTGAGAAAAGCATACTACATCTATCTTATTCTTTTGAGATTTGAGATTGAGTTGAGATTGAGATTGGGAGTTAAGTATAGAACATATTGAGTCTCTAACAATTCTCTTTATGCTTCTATGAGGTTGATGAATCATATTGAGTCTCTAACAATTCTCTTTATGCTTCTATGAGGTGGATGAATCACATTGGGTCTCTAACCATTCTCTTTGTGGGTTCATGCCAAGCAAGTGTTCTTGATAAACTTGTGAGCAGGTTTTGGACAGGTTCCATTGGGGACTTGTGAGCAGGTTTTGGACAGGTTCCATTGAGGACTTGTGAGCAGGTTTTGGACAGGTTCCATTGAGGACTTGTGAGCAGGTTTTGGACAGGTTCCTGTGGGGACTTGTGAGCAGATTTGGACAGGTCTTAGCAGAGGACTTGTGAAGCTGAGGTTGATAGTTCTATCAGAGAACTTGAGGACAGAGGTGCATTGGTTCTATGAGAAGAACCTGAGGATAGATTTGTGCCAGACCGAAGGACTGTGTTTGGTGTTGATCAAAGACAGAGGACGAGGACATTTGTGCTAGACCGAAGGACTATGTTTAGTGCAAATTCGAGGACCAACTTTGAGGTGATAGAGTTGAGGACAGAGGTCTCCAGCCAGAGCAGGGAAGACAGGTGTCTTCTGTGGATAGAGTTCCATTTGCTAAGGGCAGCGGAGGCGAAGGTCTTCTAGAGGATCACCAGCCAGAGCAGAGGTAGGGGAAGGTATCTCCTTTGAGCAGAGGCTCATAAATTCAGATTGGGGGAAGGTTTCTCCTTTGAGCCGAGGCTCATAAACATTGTAATTGGGAAGGTTTCCCAAAGAACTTTGAGATAACTTTTAGAGAAAAGTTTTGTGGACATAAATTGTTGTGTCACTTTGTGGATGGTTTTGTGCATTGCTTTGATATTGCTTTGGGTATATTGCTTTACTGTTTTGAAGTATAAAGGAAAAAGTAAAAAGCGGTCTTATACTGTTCACCCCCCTCTCAGTATAAGCTTGTGTTCTTCAATTGGTATCAGAGCGGAGTTCCTTCGAAAAGTTTAACAGCTTGAAGGAAAAGCTAGTAAAGAACACAATGGATCATTCAAGTGGCAATGCAAGACCTATTCTTGATGGGTCAGATTTTGGTCTTTGGAGTGCAAGGATGAAGGTTCATCTAATGGCACTTGGGAATGAGGTTTGGGAAGTGATTGAAGATGAGTACACTATTCCTGAACATGGTCCTAATACTAAAGAAGAAAGGCTCCTACATCACAACAATTCAAAAGCAATGAATGCAATCCTTAAAGGCTTACAGAAAGCGAGATCTCACCAAAGTGATTCACCGCAAGACAACTAGTGAAATGTGGAATCGGTTGAAGGTGGTTCATACAGGTGATACAAATGTCGGAAAGGCCAAGTTGAGACACTTCAAAGGTATGTTTGAACAACTCAAAATGAATGATGATGAAAATATTAGTGACTACATGCTTCGTATGGATGAAGTTGTTAACTCCATGAAAGACTTAGGTCTTGAGCTTGCTGAAAATGATGTTTGTGATAAGATTTTAAGATCTCTTCCTAATAGATTTAGTGAAAATATTTTTGCTATTGAGGAAGCTAAAGATTTGGATAAGTTGAAAAAGGATGAGCTCCATAGTATACTTGCGACGATTTGAGTTAAGAACTCAAGTGAAGGTTGATGTCAAGAAGGAGGCAGACTTTCAAGACTACCAAGAATTCCAAAGGTAAACAACTTCAAGAGAGTGATGAGTCTTCCGGTGATGAAGAGGCATATTACAGACAAGAAAGGCAAGTTCTTTAGAAAGCATAAAAATATGAAAAACGTGAGATGTTTCAATTGTGGAAAGTTTGGTCATTATGCTACTAACGTATCTGTTGCCAAGGATGAAAGTGATGAAGTTAAACGAGGATTGTAAGAGCAAGGATTCCGAAAGGCATAGGCATCAAAGGAAGAACAAATATGAGCACAACAATAAAGGAAAGAGGTATTCTCACAAGCACAAGAAGAGCTTCTACCTAGACAAAGCAAGTAAGTGTTCTAGCAGTGATAGTGAAAGTTCTTCAAGTGATAATGAAAATGAGATGTTGTTCATATCAAAAAAAGAGGAAGAACCGAAACATAGATTCATTATCATGAAATGTCTTAGATGTGGAAATTTTGGTCACCTTGAGGATGATTGCACAAATAATGAATTGGTTGTTAGTATGTATGAGGATGCTTCAGAAAATGATAAGGAAGATGCATGTATGGTTTTTGAAAAGGGTAGCACCTCTAGTGATAAGAAATCTGAAAAAGGCCTTGATAATTCAAAGTGCAATCAAATAGAGGATCTTGAATGTGAACTTACAAATGCTCTTAGTGTTTTGAAAAAGGAAAGAAAGAAGAATGCTAGACTCAAGGATAAGTTAGATGAATGTTGTATGGAGAGAGATGAACTTATAGAAAGTCTTGATGTCTCTATGGCTAATGCACAAGAACTCAAGAATGAGTTAGAATCTAAGGTGCTTGAGTATAGTGAATTAGAACAGAAAATGGCTTCGTTGAAAGAGGAAAATAAAGAGTACAAGGATAAGCTGTACGAGGTTTCAAGAAAGCTCCAAAAAGGTTAAATCTCTCATCCAAGGTCAAAGAAATACAACGGGATAAAACAGGTCTTGGTTTTGTTAAGCCTCACAAGAAACAAGTTGGAGAGTCTAGTAAGAGACTCCAAAAAGAAGAGAGTTCTAATGAGGAAAGTATTTCAGATCATGAGCCCTTGAATGATAGATGCATAGAAACAGAAAACAGATTTTGGAATGAGAAGAAGGAGAAGTTTTCAGGACCTAAGAGGTCAAATAAAGGAAAGTTTCAAGGTAGATGTTTTGCATGTCACAGATTTGGTCACATGGCTGTACATTGCATGGCTCAAGTGAAGAAGGTAAATAACAGTTTCAGAAGTGGTAATTTCTTTTATGGGTATTGCTACTCTTGCAATCGGCTTTGGGCACAAGGCAGTTCATTGCAAGGTAAACAACAGGAACAGGTTTAGTCAGAACAAGTGGATTCAAAGAATAGGTATGCCTCAAAGAAATAACATTGTTACTTATTATAAGTGCAACAATGAAGGTCACATAGCTAGACAAGTGTAGAGCTAAAATTCCAGAATACGAGAACAAGAATGGCATAATCGAGGTCCAAGGATCGGAAAAATGACAGGAACAGGAATATGGAAAAAGAGTTCAAGAGAAGGCCCGACAAGGAAGTTATAGACGCTGATGATGATCAGTGCCTAATGGGAGTTTTACTCCCACTCCATAATTAATCACCTCATCAGGAGGTGGGGGAGGGACTAAGCTAAGAGGCTCATTCTTAGTCCCGAGTCCCAAAGGTGGCCCTTTGCCATTGATGACAAAGGGGGAGAGATATGAGTAAGGGGGAGAGCTTCAAGTGAAGAGGAAAGCTTCAAGTCAGGGGGAGCAAAACTTCAAAGAGAGTGATTTCAGTTTTGGCTCTTGAAGATGTGTTTTTAGTAAAGGGTTGCCATCAATGACAAAGGGGGAGATTGTTGGCAATTTTGGGTACCTTGAGTACATTGCCTTTGCTCAAGTATAGTTGTTGTCATTGATGTCAAGGAGTTTGTGCTGATGTCAAAAAGAGTTTGTGCCAAAGCTAGTTTTGATGGATGCTCTTAGATCTTGAAGGTTCCATGATGGCAATCTAAAGGTTTAAGTGGAAATATTTATTAAATAATAATTTAATTAAAAACCTTCTAAAGGTTTTAATTAATTATTTTTAATAAATAATTATTATTTTTTAAAATAATAATTAAAAGGTTTATTAACCCCTATAAACTTTATGGCGGCAATATTTAGGTCAAATTTCCTCTCTCTTTGGTCGACGTCGCAAAGTGCATGCAATGCACTATAAATACCTGCCTTGCCTTCATTCAATAAGATAGCAAGTTATGATGATTTATTTCGAAGGATATAAGCGTTGTTTCATATAGCATCAACGGGAGATGTGGTGTTTTGGTGGCAGCGAAGGTGTGTTAATGTGTGTGCGGCATTCATAATATAATGATTTCAGCGAAGCGAGCAATATAGGAAAGGAATCTGTTTGGACAGCAAGCGAGCGAGGTGTATGCGATTTCGAATACGTAAAATCATTTTGAGACGACAATTGGTATTGGCGAGAGCATTCTAGGGATACGCTGATTTGAAAAAGGAGATCGCCCTAAAATTTGAAAGATCGCAATGATTTGAAGCAAGTTTGAGAGATCGCAGGGATTCATAGCATATCTGAGAAATGGCAGTGATTGCTGAGACACCGTGAGAACGAATATGCATTACAGTATCTTGGAGAACGGGTTACTATCACCTGAGTTTGTTTCATCCGATGACAGCGCAGTTGGTATTCAGTGAAGTGCTTGACGTAGGGAGATGTATGGTTCAAATCACCAAGGCGCAGTAAAAAGGTAACAATGATTTTTGTTGAAGAATAAGGTTTGTTGTTCGAATGTCGTGGGCGCTGAGGAAAGGTAACAATGTTTGGAGATATAAGGGTTTACATTTTTGAATTAAAAGTATTTAAATCTTAGGAGGTATAAGGTACTGTATAAAGTCTCATTTAAATTATATTGTGGTGATTTCGGAAGTTATAAGGGGTATTGTTTCTTGAGAACATGAATGTTAATTTAAGTGGTTGTATGGTTAAACCTTTGGGAGTTATAAGGTTATGCAATGATTGATTTATTTTACTTTTATGGTATAAGTGGTTTTGGGAGTTATAAGGTTATGCAATGTTATGATTTATTTTATTTTATGGTACAAGTGGTTTTAGGAGAGATAAGGGAGTTGTGCAATTAAAGGCTTTAGTGATAATTATTGAAAGGTGGAATAATGTTGATTATTTTATGATCTACTAACCCTTGTGAAGATTGGCAAAAGAATTTTGTGATTGGGGCAGATTTCCAAAGAAGGTTCCTTCACTTCAATAAGGTATGGGCACATTCTTCTTATGAGTATGATTGGTGTATGTTATTCCTGAAATAAGATTGGAGTGAAAAGGTTTTCAACAAGGTTTCCTTTGGTTGGGTGTAAGTCCTAGTTTCTGGTTTGTTGAAGACTACTTATGCATTGTTATCATTGATGAGAGTTTTGGTGAATGCATAATTCTGGTTTGAGGTAGTGGAAGCATTGTGCACTAGGGTTTATGGTTGTGAGTCTTGATACTTGCTTTGAGTTGGTGAAACCCTTAGTTGGCTATTTTGATATTGATGGTTGAGTTGCTTCCATAGAGGTTGTGTTGATCAAGTTATTGCTTTTACTTGATTCATGATATTGGGCTTACTCCATTGAGTTGATTTGAACAAGTTATTCTTTGCATTTGGTGATATTGTGTTGGTGGCTATTTTGTTCAAATATCTTTGGAGGGAAAAGGATTTCTACTTGTTTCCTTTTCTTGTGATGATTGGTTGAATGCTTCAAGGTTAATGTTGAGTTGAATGATGTTGGTTAAACCTTGTCTATAAGCATTGTTGTTGAAGCCTAATTGGTTGAGAAAAGATATTGGTTTTGGAAAGAACATGAGTATCATTGTTATATGAGATATTGCATGGTTGGCAATTGTTGGGTTGTGTTTCATGTTCTTGAGAAAAGCATACTACATCTATCTTATTCTTTTGAGATTTGAGATTGAGTTGAGATTGAGATTGGGAGTTAAGTATAGAACATATTGAGTCTCTAACAATTCTCTTTATGCTTCTATGAGGTGGATGAATCACATTGGGTCTCTAACCATTCTCTTTGTGGGTTCATGCCAAGCAAGTGTTCTTGATAAACTTGTGAGCAGGTTTTGGACAGGTTCCATTGGGGACTTGTGAGCAGATTTGGACAGGTCTTAGCAGAGGACTTGTGAAGCTGAGGTTGATAGTTCTATCAGAGAACTTGAGGACAGAGGTGCATTGGTTCTATGAGAAGAACCTAAGGACAGATTTGTGCCAGACCGAAGGACTGTGTTTGGTGTTGATCAAAGACAGAGGACGAGGACATTTGTGCTAGACCGAAGGACTGTGTTTAGTGCAAATTCAAGGACCAGCTTTGAGGTGATAGAGTTGAGGACAGAGGTCTCCAGCCAGAGCAGGGAAGACAGGTGTCTTCTGTGGATAGAGTTCCATTTGCTAAGGGCAGCGGAGGCAGAGGTCTTCTAGAGGATCACCAGCCAGAGCAGAGGTAGGGGAAGGTATCTCCTTTGAGCAGAGGCTCATAAATTCAGATTGGGGGAAGGTTTCTCCTTTGAGCCGAGGCTCATAAACATTGTAATTGGGAAGGTTTCCCAAAGAACTTTGAGATAACTTTTAGAGAAAAGTTTTGTGGATGAACCATGTAAATTGTTGTGTCACTTTGTGGATGGTTTTGTGCATTGCTTTGATATTGCTTTGGGTATATTGCTTTACTGTTTTGAAGTATAAAGGAAAAAGTAAAAAGAGGTCTTATACTTGTTCACCCCCCTCTCAGTATAAGCTTGTGTTCTTCAATTGGTATCGAAGCGAGGTTCCTTCGAAAAGTTTAACAGCTTGAAGGAAAAGCTAGTAAAGAACACAATGGATTATTCAAGTGGCAATTGAGCACCTATTCTTGATGGGTCAGATTTTGGTCTTTGGAGTGCAAGGATGAAGGTTCATCTAATGGCACTTGGGAATGAGGTTTGGGAAGTGATTGAAGATGAGTACACTATTCCTGAACATGGTCCTAATACTAAAGAAGAAAGGCTCCTACATCACAACAATTCAAAAGCAATGAATGCAATCCTGAAAGGCTTACAGAAAGCAGATCTCACCAAAGTGATTCACCGCAAGACAACTAGTGAAATGTGGAATCGGTTGAAGGTGGTTCATACAAGTGATACAAATGTCAAGAAGGCCAAGTTGAGACACTTCAAAGGTATGTTTGAACAACTCAAAATGAATGATGATGAAAATATTAGTGACTACATGCTTCGTATGGATGAAGTTGTTAACTCCATGAAAGACTTAGGTCTTGAGCTTGCTGAAAATGATGTTTGTGATAAGATTTTAAGATCTCTTCCTAATAGATTTAGTGAAAATATTTCTGCTATTGAGGAAGCTAAAGATTTGGATAAGTTGAAAAAAGATGAGCTCCATAGTATACTTGCAACATTTGAGTTGAGAACTCAAGTGAAGGTTGATGTCAAGAAGGAGGCAGACTTTCAAGACTACCAAGAATTCCAAAGGTAAACAACTTCAAGAGAGTGATGAGTCTTCCGGTGATGAAGAGGCATATTACAACAAGAAAGGCAAGTTCTTTAGAAAGCACAAAAATATGAAAAACGTGAGATGTTTCAATTGTGGAAAGTTTGGTCATTATGCTACTAATTGTACTGTTGCCAAGGATGAAAGTGATGAAGTTAAACAGGATTGTAAGAGCAAGGATTCTGAAAGGCATAGGCATCAAAGGAAGAACAAAGATGAGCACAACAATAAAGGAAAGAGGTATTCTCACAAGCACAAGAAGAGCTTCTACCTAGACAAAGCAAGTAAGTGTTCTAGCAGTGATAGTGAAAGTTCTTCAAGTGATAATGAAAATGAGATGTTGTTCATATCGAGAAAAGAGGAAGAACCGAAACATAGATTCATTATCATGAAATGTCTTAGATGTGGAAATTTTGGTCACCTTGAGGATGATTGCACAAATAATGAATTGGTTGTTAGTATGTATGAGGATGCTTCAGAAAATGATAAGGAAGATGCATGTATGGTTTTTGAAAAGGGTAGCACCTCTAGTGATAAGAAATCTGAAAAAGGCCTTGATAATTCAAAGTGCAATCAAATAGAGGATCTTGAATGTGAACTTACAAATGCTCTTAGTGTTTTGAAAAAGGAAAGAAAGAAGAATGCTAGACTCAAGGATAAGTTAGATGAATGTTGTATGGAGAGAGATGAACTTATAGAAAGTCTTGATGTCTCTATGGCTAATGCACAAGAACTCAAGAATGAGTTAGAATCTAAGGTGCTTGAGTATAGTGAATTAGAACAGAAAATGGCTTCGTTGAAAGAGGAAAATAAAGAGTACAAGGATAAGTTGTACGGGTTTCAAGAAAGCTCCAAAAAGGTTAAGTCTCTCATCCAAAGTCAAAGAAATCCAACAGATAAAACAGGTCTTGGTTTTGTTAAGCCTCACAAGAAACAAGTTGGAGAGTCTAGTAAGAGATTCCAAAAGGAAGAGAGTTCTAATGAGGAAAGTATTTCAGATCATGAGTCCTTGAATGATAGATGCATAGAAACAGAAAACAGATTTCGGAATGAGAAGAAGGAGAAGTTTTCAGGACCTAAGAAGTCAAATAAAGGAAAGTTTCAAGGCAGATGTTTTGCTTGTCACAGGTTTGGTCACATGGCTGTACATTGCATGGCTCAGGTGAAGAAGGTAAATAACAGTTTCAGAAGTGGTGATTTCTTTTATGGGTATTGCTACTCTTGCAATTAGTTTGGGCACAAGGCAGTTCATTGCAAGGCAAACAACAAGAACAAGTTTAGTCAGAACAGGTGGATTCAAAGAACAGGTATGCCTCAAAGAAATAACATTGTTACTTGTTACAAGTGCAACAATGAAGGTCACATAGCTAGACAGTGTAGAGCTGAAATTCAGAATACAGGAATAGGAACAGTGGCATGATCAGGTCCAAGGATCAGAAAAATGACAGGAATAGGAATATGGAAAAAGAGTTCAAGAGAAGGCCCGGCAAGGAAGTTATAGACGCTGATGATGATCAGTGCCTAATGGGAGTTTTACTCCCACTCCAGAATTAATCACCTCATCAAGAGGTGGGGGAGGGACTAAGCTAAGAGGCTCATTCTTAGTCCCGAGCCCCAAAGGTGGCCCTTTGCCATTGATGACAAAGGGGGAGAGATATGAGTAAGGGGGAGAGCTTCAAGTGAAGAGGAAAGCTTCAAGTCAGGGGGAGCAAAACTTCAAAGAGATTGATTTCAGTTTTGGCTCTTGAAGATGTGTTTTTAGTAAAGGGTTGCCATCAATGACAAAGGGGGAGATTGTTGGCAATTTTGGGTACCTTGAGTACATTGCCTTTGCTCAAGTATAGTTGTTGTCATTGATGTCAAGGAGTTTGTGCTGATGTCAAAAAGAGTTTGTGCCAAAGCTAGTTTTGATGGATGCTCTTAGATCTTGAAGGTTCCATGATGGCAATCTAAAGGTTTAAGTGGAAATATTTATTAAATAATAATTTAATTAAAAACCTTCTAAAGGTTTTAATTAATTATTTTTAATAAATAATTATTATTTTTTAAAATAATAATTAAAAGGTTTATTAACCCCTATAAACTTTATGGCGGCAATATTTAGGTCAAATTTCCTCTCTCTTTGGTCGACGTCGCAAAGTGCATGCAATGCACTATAAATACCTGCCTTGCCTTCATTCAATAAGATAGCAAGTTATGATGATTTATTCCGAAGGATATAAGCGTTGTTTCATATAGCATCAACGGGAGATGTGGTGTTTTGGTGGCAGCGAAGGTGTGTTAATGTGTGTGCGGCATTCATAATATAATGATTTCAGCGAAGCGAGCAATATAGGAAAGGAATCTGTTTAGACAGCAAGCGAGCGAGGTGTATGCGATTTTGAATACGTAAAATCGTTTTGAGACGACAACTGGTATTGGCGAGAGCATTCTGGGGATACGCTGATTTGAAAAAGGAGATCACCCTAAAATTTGAAAGATCGTAATGATTTGAAGCAAGTTTGAGAGATCGCAGGGATTCGCAGCATATCTGAGAAATGGCAGTGATTGCTGAGACACCGTGAGAACGAATATGCATTGCAGTATCTTGGAGAACGGGTTACTATCACCTGAGTTTGTTTCATCCGATGACAGCGCAGTTGGTATTCAGTGAAGTGCTTGACGTAGGGAGATGTATGGTTCAAATCACCACGACGCAGTAAAAAGGTAACAATGATTTTTGTTGAAGAATAAGGTTTGTTGTTCGAATGTCGTGGGCACTGAGGAAAGGTAACAATGTTTGGAGATATAAGGGTTTACATTTTTGAATTAAAAGTATTTAAATCTTAGGAGGTATAAGGTACTGTATAAAGTCTCATTTAAATTATATTGTGGTGATTTCGAAAGTTATAAGGGGTATTGTTTCTTGAGAACATGAATGTTAATTTAAGTGGTTGTATGGTTAAACCTTTGGGAGTTATAAGGTTATGCAATGATTGATTTATTTTATTTTATGGTATAAGTGGTTTTGGGAGTTATAAGGTTATGCAATGTTGTGATTTATTTTATTTTATGGTACAAGTGGTTTTAGGAGAGATAAGGGAGTTGTGCAATTAAAGGCTTTAGTGATAATTATTGAAAGGTGGAATAATGTTGATTATTTTATGATCTACTAACCCTTGTGAAGATTGGCAAAAGAATTTTGTGATTGTGGCAGATTTCCAAAGAAGGTTCCTTCACTTCAATAAGGTATGGGCACATTCTTCTTATGAGTATGATTGGTGTATGTTATTCCTGAAATAAGATTGGAGTGAAAAGGTTTTCAACAAGGTTTCCTTTGGTTGGGTGTAAGTCCTAGTTTCTGGTTTGTTGAAGACTACTTATGCATTGTTATCATTGATGAGAGTTTTGGTGAATGCATAATTCTGGTTTGAGGTAGTGGAAGCATTGTGCACTAGGGTTTATGATTGTGAGTCTTGCTACTTGCTTTGAGTTGGTGAAACCCTTAGTTGGCTGTTTTGATATTGATGGATGAGTGCTTCCATAGAGGTTGTTTGATCAAGTTATTGCTTTTACTTGATTCATGATATTGGGCTTACTCCATTGAGTTGATTTGAACAAGTTATTCTTTGCATTTGGTGATATTGTGTTGGTGGCTATTTTGTTCAAATATCTTTGGAGGGAAAAGGATTTCTACTTGTTTCCTTTTCTTGTGATGATTGGTTGAATGCTTCAAGGTTAATGTTGAGTTGAATGATGTTGGTTAAACCTTGTCTATAAGCATTGTTGTTGAAGCCCAATTGGTTGAGAAAAGATATTGGTTGTTGGAAAGAACATGAGTATCATTGTTATATGAGATATTGCATGGTTGGCAATTGTTGGGTTGTATTTCATGTTCTTGAGAAAAGCATACTACATCTATCTTATTCTTTTGAGATTTGAGATTGAGTTGAGATTGAGATTGGGAGTTAAGTATAGAACATATTGAGTCTCTAACAATTCTCTTTATGCTTCTATGAGGTGGATGAATCACATTGGGTCTCTAACCATTCTCTTTGTGGGTTCATGCCAAGCAAGTGTTCTTGATAAACTTGTGAGCAGGTTTTGGACAGGTTCCATTGGGGACTTGTGAGAAGATTTGGACAGGTCTTTGTAGAGGACTTGTGAAGCTGAGGTTGATAGTTCTATCAGAGAACTTGAGGACAGAGGTGCATTGGTTCTATGAGAAGAACCTGAGGATAGATTTGTGCCAGACCGAAGGACTATGTTTGGTGTTGATCAAAGACAGAGGACGAGGACATTTGTGCTAGATCGAAGGATTGTGTTTAGTGCAAATTCGAGGACCAACTTTGAGGTGATAGAGTTGAGGACAGAGGTCTCCAGCCAGAGCAGGGAAGACAGGTGTCTTCTATGGATAGAGTTCCATTTGCTAAGGGCAGCGGAGGTAGAGGTCTTCTAGAGGATCACCAGCCAGAGCAGAGGTAGGGGAAGGTATCTCCTTTGAGCAGAGGCTCATAAATTCAGATTGGGGGAAGGTTTCTCCTTTGAGCCGAGGCTCATAAACATTGTAATTGGGAAGGTTTCCCAAAGAACTTTGAGATAACTTTTAGAGAAAAGTTTTGTGGATGCCATGTAAATTGTTGTGTCACTTTGTGGATGGTTTTGTGCATTGCTTTGATATTGCTTTGGATATATTGCTTTACTATTTTGAAGTATAAAGGAAAAAGTAAAAGAGGTCTTATACTGTTCACCCCCCCTCTCAGTATAAGCTTGTGTTCTTCAATTGGTATCAGAGCAGGTTCCTTCGAAAATTTTAATAGCTTGAAGGAAAAGCTAGTAAAGAACACAATGGATCATTCAAGTGGCAATGCAGCACCTATTCTTGATGGGTCAGATTTTGGTCTTTGGAGTGCAAGGATGAAGGTTCATCTAATGGCACTTGGGAATGAGGTTTGGGAAGTGATTGAAGATGAGTACACTATTCCTGAACATGGTCCTAATACTAAAGAAGAAAGGCTCCTACATCACAACAATTCAAAAGCAATGAATGCAATCCTGAAAGGCTTACAGAAAGCAGATCTCACCAAAGTGATTCACTGCAAGACAACTAGTGAAATGTGGAATCGGTTGAAGGTGGTTCATACAGGTGATACAAATGTCAGGAAGGCCAAGTTGAGACACTTCAAAGGTATGTTTGAACAACTCAAAATGAATGATGATGAAAATATTAGTGACTACATGCTTCGTATGGATGAAGTTGTTAACTCCATGAAAGACTTAGGTCTTGAGCTTGCTGAAAATGATGTTTGTGATAAGATTTTAAGATCTCTTCCTAATAGATTTAGTGAAAATATTTCTGCTATTGAGGAAGCTAAAGATTTGGATAAGTTGAAAAAAGATGAGCTCCATAGTATACTTGCAGCATTTGAGTTGAGAACTCAAGTGAAGGTTGATGTCAAGAAGGAGGCAGCTTTCAAGACTACCAAGAATTCCAAAGGTAAACAACTTCAAGAGAGTGATGAGTCTTCTGGTGATGAAGAGGCATATTACAGCAAGAAAGGCAAGTTCTTTAGAAAGCACAAAAATATGAAAAACGTGAGATGTTTCAATTGTGGAAAGTTTGGTCATTATGCTACTAACTGTACTGTTGCCAAGGATGAAAGTGATGAAGTTAAACAGGATTGTAAGAGCAAGGATTCTGAAAGGCATAGGCATCAAAGGAAGAACAAATATGAGCACAACAATAAAGGAAAGAGGTATTCTCACAAGCACAAGAAGAGCTTCTACCTAGACAAAGCAAGTAAGTGTTCTAGTAGTGATAGTGAAAGTTCTTCAAGTGATAATGAAAATGAGATGTTGTTCATATCGAAAAAAGAGGAAGAACCGAAACATAGATTCATTATCATGAAATGTCTTAGATGTGGAAATTTTGGTCACCTTGAGGATGATTGCACAAATAATGAATTGGTTGTTAGTATGTATGAGGATGCTTCAGAAAATGATAAGGAAGATGCATGTATGGTTTTTGAAAAGGGTAGCACCTCTAGTGATAAGAAATCTGAAAAAGGCCTTGATAATTCAAAGTGCAATCAAATAGAGGATCTTGAATGTGAACTTACAAATGCTCTTAGTGTTTTGAAAAAGGAAAGAAAGAAGAATGCTAGACTCAAGGATAAGTTAGATGAATGTTGTATGGAGAGAGATGAACTTATAGAAAGTCTTGATGTCTCTATGGCTAATGCACAAGAACTCAAGAATGAGTTAGAATCTAAGGTGCTTGAGTATAGTGAATTAGAACAAAAAATGGCTTCGTTGAAAGAGGAAAATAAAGAGTACAAGGATAAGTTAGTACAAGTTTCAAGAAAGCTCCAAAAAGGTTAAATCTCTCATCCAAAGTCAAAGAAATCCAACAGATAAAACAGGTCTTGGTTTTGTTAAGCCTCACAAGAAACAAGTTGGAGAGTCTAGTAAGAGATTCCAAAAGGAAGAGAGTTCTAATGAGGAAAGTATTTCAGATCATGAGTCCTTGAATGATAGATGCATAGAAACAGAAAACAGATTTCGGAATGAGAAGAAGGAGAAGTTTTCAGGACCTAAGAAGTCAAATAAAGGAAAGTTTCAAGGCAGATGTTTTGCTTGTCACAGGTTTGGTCACATGGCTGTACATTGCATGGCTCGGGTGAAGAAGGTAAATAACGAGTTTCAGAAGTGGTGATTTCTTTTATGGGTATTGCTACTCTTGCAATCGGTTTGGGCACAAGGCGAGTTCATTGCAAGGCAAACAACAAGAACAGGTTTAGTCAGAACAGGTGGATTCAAAGAACAGGTATGCCTCAAAGAAATAACATTGTTACTTGTTACAAGTGCAACAATGAAGGTCACATAGCTAGACAGTGTAGAGCTGAAATTCCAGAATACAAGAACAGTGGCATGATCAGGTCCAAGGATCAGAACAATGACAGGAACAGGAATATGGACAAAGAGTTCAAGAGAAGGCCTGGCAAGGAAGTTATAGACGCTGATGATGATCAGTGCCTAATGGGAGTTTTACTCCCACTCCAGAATTAATCACCTCATCAGGAGGTGGGGGAGGGACTAAGCTAAGAGGCTCATTCTTAGTCTCGAGCCCCAAAGGTGGCCCTTTGCCATTGATGACAAAGGGGGAGAGATATGAGTAAGGGGGAGAGCTTCAAGTGAAGAGGAAAGCTTCAAGTCAGGGGGAGCAAAACTTCAAAGAGATCGATTTCAGTTTTGGCTCTTGAAGATGTGTTTTTAGTAAAGGGTTGCCATCAATGACAAAGGGGGAGATTGTTGGCAATTTTGGGTACCTTGAGTACATTGCCTTTGCTCAAGTATAGTTGTTGTCATTGATGTCAAGGAGTTTGTGCTGATGTCAAAAAGAGTTTGTGCCAAAGCTAGTTTTGATGGATGCTCTTAGATCTTGAAGGTTCCATGATGGCAATCTAAAGGTTTAAGTGGAAATATTTATTAAATAATAATTTAATTAAAAACCTTCTAAAGGTTTTAATTAATTATTTTTAATAAATAATTATTATTTTTTAAAATAATAATTAAAAGGTTTATTAACCCCTATAAAATTTATGGCGGCAATATTTAGGTCAAATTTCCTCTCTCTTTGGTCGACGTCGCAAAGTGCATGCAATGCACTATAAATACCTGCCTTGCCTTCATTCAATAAGATAGCAAGTTATGATGATTTATTTCGAAGGATATAAGCGTTGTTTCATATAGCATCAACGGGAGATGTGGTGTTTTGGTGGCAGCGAAGGTGTGTTAATGTGTGTGCGGCATTCATAATATAATGATTTCAGCGAAGCGAGCAATATAGGAAAGGAATCTGTTTGGACAGCAAGCGAGCGAGGTGTATGCGATTTCGAATACGTAAAATCATTTTGAGACGGCAGCTGGTATTGGCGAGAGCATTCTGGGGATACGCTGATTTGAAAAAGGAGATCGCCCTAAAATTTGAAAGATCGCAATGATTTGAAGCAAGTTTGAGAGATCGCAGGGATTCGCAACATATCTGAGAAATGGCAGTGATTGCTGAGACACCGTGAGAACGAATATGCATTGCAGTATCTTGGAGAACGGGTTACTATCACCTGAGTTTGTTTCATCCGATGACAGCACAGTTGGTATTCAGTGAAGTGCTTGACGTAGGGAGATGTATGGTTCAAATCACCACGACGCAGTAAAAAGGTAACAATGATTTTTGTTGAAGAATAAGGTTTGTTGTTCGAATGTCATGGGCGCTGAGGAAAGGTAACAATGTTTGGAGATATAAGGGTTTACATTTTTGAATTAAAAGTATTTAAATCTTAGGAGGTATAAGGTACTGTATAAAGTCTCATTTAAATTATATTGTGGTGATTTCGAAAGTTATAAGGGGTATTGTTTCTTGAGAACGTGAATGTTAATTTAAGTGGTTGTATGGTTAAACCTTTGGGAGTTATAAGGTTATGCAATGATTGATTTATTTTATTTTATGGTATAAGTGGTTTTGGGAGTTATAAGGTTATGCAATGTTATGATTTATTTTGTTTTATGGTACAAGTGGTTTTAGGAGAGATAAGGGAGTTGTGCAATTAAAGGCTTTAGTGATAATTGTTGAAAGGTGGAATAATGTTGATTATTTTATGATCTACTAACCCTTGTGAAGATTGGCAAAAGAATTTTGTGATTGGGGCAGATTTCCAAAGAAGGTTCTTCACTTCAAAAAGGTATGGGCACATTCTTCTTATGAGTATGATTGGTGTATGTTTTCCTGAAATAAGATTGGAGTGAAAAGGTTTTCAACAAGGTTTCCTTTGGTTGGGTGTAAGTCCTAGTTTCTGGTTTGTTGAAGACTACTTATGCATTGTTATCATTGATGAGAGTTTTGGTGAATGCATAATTCTGGTTTGAGGTAGTGGAAGCATTGTGCACTAAGGTTTATGATTGTGAGTCTTGCTACTTGCTTTGAGTTGGTGAAACCCTTAGTTGGCTGTTTTGATATTGATGGATGAGTTGCTTCCATAGAGGTTGTGTTGACCAAGTTATTGCTTTTACTTGAGTCATGATATTGGGCTTACTCCATTGAGTTGATTTGAACAAGTTATTCTATGCATTTGGTGATATTGTGTTGGTGGCTGTTTTGTTCAAATATCTTTGGAGGGAAAAGGATTTCTACTTGTTTCCTTTTCTTGTGATGATTGGTAGAATGCTTCAAGGTTAATGTTGAGTTGAATGATGTTGGTTAAACCTTGTCTATGAGCATTGTTGTTGAAGCCCTAATTGGTTGAGAAAAGATATTGGTTGTTGGAAAGAACATGAGTATCATTGTTATATGAGATATTGCATGGTTGGCAATTGTTGGGTTGTATTTCATGTTCTTGAGAAAAGCATACTACATCTATCTTATTCTTTTGAGATTTGAGATTGAGTTGAGATTGAGATTGGGAGTTAAGTATAGAACATATTGAGTCTCTAACAATTCTCTTTATGCTTCTATGAGGTTGATGAATCATATTGAGTCTCTAACAATTCTCTTTATGCTTCTATGAGGTGGATGAATCACATTGGGTCTCTAACCATTCTCTTTGTGGGTTCATGCCAAGCAAGTGTTCTTGATAAACTTGTGAGCAGGTTTTGGACAGGTTCCATTGGGGACTTGTGAGCAGATTTGGACAGGTCTTAGCAGAGGACTTGTGAAGCTGAGGTTGATAGTTCTATCAGAGAACTTGAGGACAGAGGTGCATTGGTTCTATGAGAAGAACCCGAGGACAGATTTGTGCCAGACCGAAGGACTATGTTTGGTGCTGATCAAAGACAGAGGACGAGGACATTTGTGCTAGACCGAAGGACTGTGTTTAGTGCAAATTCGAGGACCAGATTTGAGGTGATAGAGTTGAGGACAGAGGTCTCCAACCAGAGCAGGGAAGACAGGTGTCTTCTGTGGATAGAGTTCCATTTGCTAAGGGCAGCGGAGGCAGAGGTCTTCTAGAGGATCACCAGCCAGAGCAGAGGTAGGGGAAGGTATCTCCTTTGAGCAGAGGCTCATAAATTCAGATTGGGGGAAGGTTTCTCCTTTGAGCCGAGGCTCATAAACATTGTAATTGGGAAGGTTTCCCAAAGAACTTTGAGATAACTTTTAGAGAAAAGTTTTGTGGATGTAAATTGTTGTGTCACTTTGTGGATGGTTTTGTGCATTGCTTTGATATTGCTTTGGGTATATTGCTTTACTGTTTTGAAGTATAAAGGAAAAAGTAAAAAGCGGTCTTATACTGTTCACCCCCCCTCTCAGTATAAGCTTGTGTTCTTCAGGGTTACGTCCACTGAGAAAATTTTTCTTCTAAAATTTTCAACAAATATCTTGGGAATCAATTCCATATTACAATGTTTATGAATCTCTGTCCAAAGAAGATCTCAATCCCCAATGATCTGATTTGTGGATCTCTCTCCATAGGAGAACTCTATCCACTTTAATCTGGTTTATGGATCTCTCTCCACAAGAGAAATCTATCCCCTCTAATCTAGTTTGTGGATCTCTCTCCACATGAGAACTCTATCCCCTTTGCTCTAATTTATGGATCTCTCTCCACAGGAGAACTCTATTCCCTCTACTCTAGTTTGTGGATATATCTCCACAAGGGAACTCTATTCCCTCTACTTTGGTTTGTGGGTCTCTCTTCATATGAGAACTATATCCCTTATTATATAGCTACTCCAAAGCTTGCTCTCAACTCTGTTTCAAATCTACATCAAACCTCATCACAAGGTTAGCACAAATATACTCTAACTCTGCTCACAAATATATCTCAATATTATTTCAAGTCTTCACAAGACTTGCTCAAATCTACCTCAAGTTTAATCCAAGTCTTCTCACAAGACTTGCTCAAGTCTACCTCAAAACATCAAAAGTAAAACATGAAGAACACAAGCTTATACTGATAGGGGGGTGAATAGCATAAGATCAACTTTTACTTTTCTTTCCCAAATAATATTATCCAATGTTATCAATTGCAATATCAATAGCAGTAATCAAAGTAATGCACAAATCATCACACACATGATAGACACAAATTTAACTTGGTTCACCCAATGTGGGTTACATCCAAGGAGAAAATATTTCTTCTAAATTTTCTCGACAAATCTCTTGGGAATCAATTCTCCATTACAATGTTTATGGATCTCTATACAAAGGAGATCTCAATCCCCAATGCTCTAACTTGTGGATCTCTCTCCACAAGAGAACTCTATCCCATCTGCTCTGGTTTGTGGATATCTCTCCACAGGATAAATCTATCCCCTCTGCTCTGATTTGTGGATCTCTCTTCATAGGAGAACTTTATCCCCTCTAATCTAGTTTTTAGATATCTCTCCATAGAACTATATCCCCTCTACTCTGGTTTGTGGATCTCTCTCCACAAGAGAACTCTATCCCATCTACTCTGGCTACTCCAAATCTTGATCTCAACTCTATCTCAAATATGCACCAAACCTTGTCATAAGGTTAGCACAAGTTTTCTCTAACTCTGCTCATAAATATGTCTCAATATTGTTTCAAGTTTTCACAAGACTTGCTTAAATTTACCTCAAATTTGTTCCAAGTCTTCTCACAAGAATTTCTCAAATCTACCCCAAAGCTGCTCTAAGTCCTCACAAGACTTTCTTAAATATGCCTCAAAGCTGTTCCAAGTCTTCTCACAAGACTTGCTCAAATCTGCTTTCAAACCTTCTCAAAAGACTTGCTAAAATCTATCTTCAAGCCTTCTCAAAAGACTTGCTCAAATATGCCTTCAGCCTTCTCTAAAGACTTGCTCAAATCTACCTCAACACTGCTCACAAAACCTGCTCAAATATTTCCAAATCTTACATACAAACAAAGCTTAAATATCTTTCAGAAATGATTTCTTCAAATAGATAATATTCTACTTATAATTTGTCTAGCCTTTGGAACATATAGAGAATGATATGCACTATAAAAAACCTAATATATTCTTCACATTCACAAATATTGCATTCAACTAATTCAATATCTATCTCTTGCAAAATCCCTTTTAAATCAAATCAAAATAGTGTATAAATTGCTTCACAAAACTGGTCTATCTTTCTTACAAATTTCCTCTCAAAGATCAATCACACTAATGCACAAGTTGCCCTCACAAGATTTATCTCAAACACTTTCACAATTGCTTTCAATGTCTTTCATACCCTTGAAAAAAATGTTTCAAAATGAAGTACAATTTATTTCACAAACCCTAGCTCAAATATTTTCAACAATACACACTAATTAACCCTTTTATATCCACCTTATAATTCTAAAATATTTCAATCAAACACCTTAAATAAAGAGTGATATAAACATACCTCTTTGATGAAGGAGCTCTCTCAAAGACCTGTCTCAAGATATTCCATCTTTCTTACACCACTTTTAAGAGTTAGTTAGCATAACCCTTTTAAAATCAACCATAACATCTTTCCCCAAAATTTACTCAGAAAAATATCTAATATCAAAACAAAGTTCTAACAATAATCAAGCCCTCTCAATATTTATTTTTATCAAAAATTACACCCAAAAATTTAAACCATAGTCATACCTTATCACTCCTACTTATAAGAGCCACTTGTAATTCAATATCATAATTCAATATCCCTAAGTGCATACCATACACTAATTTTACTTTCAAGCACCTTATTGCTCCTTTCTTTCAAAAATTATTCCAACTTTATAAAGTCACAACCAGAATCTAAAATATCATTATGTCCTCAAAAATATTAAATTTCAAATCATTACCCTTATATCTCCATAGACTATACAATATGCACCTTTTTAATAACAAAAAATTAAACCTTATGCCTCCCTTGTTCAAGCACTAACATACCTCAATATTAAGCAAAAAATTATGCCTCACCTACGTCTACCGTTGTCATTGAGATTCAAACATGAAACCTCATGGTGCCCAAGATCTAGTGCGAGCTAGAGTGCCAACTAGGCTGGCTCAAACTACTAGAACAAATTGTGCACAAAAAGCTTTTATGCCTTCCTCTTTGCCCAAAAGCATTTTACAAAAATTAAGCTGCCACAAGGATTCGAAACTGAGACCTATCCACTGCCATGTCTTACGTAGGACCCGCCTACCACTTGGGCTAGCAGTCTTGGTTGAAACCAAGTCATGAACTCTCTCTTATGGTTCGTTGTCACTTGCTAGATCCACGTGCATTGAATTTTATTATCCCTGTTATCTTGATGAATGACTCTTTAATTTCCTTGCTCTACGCTCCACGAAAATCAAATAATTGCATGTACTCCATGAAAACATTTGAAAAACGATTAGTGATCCTCATTAAATACACATTTTATTTTTTGCTATGATGTCAGCTCAACCTTTTATTTTCACCTTTTTAAATCAAAATTTTGCACCTTTGATAATTCAAATTTATTTTTATTTTTAATATAATATTTAACCTTGGTGTTAAATATTTTTTATTATATTATTTAACCTTGGTGTTAAATAATATTTTTTCTTGTAGTCCTTTGTCAACTTAATTTCTTTTTGAGACCTTTGTCCAATGCACTTCCAATCCTCCTTTTAATAAGTCCTTTTGGCCTAAATATTATAATATTATATCTTTTATCCTAAACCATGGGCTTAAACTTGGGCCTTCAACCTTTTAAAAAAACACTTAGAAATTTGTCCCAAAAATCTTTGGCTTATAATATAAAATATTATAACCATTTCCTTTTTATCAATTTCCTTGTATTGGGATGAACTTTGCCTTGCATAATTAACCAACTTATAAACCTTATATATTTTCCATGCCAATATATCTTTGACATCAATGAAAACCAATATCATAAGCCTATGACATTAATCCTTTGACATCAATGACAACAATATACTCAAAATTTCTAACAAAAAACATATAGGATAAAAACTTTATATTTTGCATCATTATTTTCATATTGCATTGCATTGCACTCTCATATTGCATATTAGACCCTAGGATAGACTACCATAATTTAGGTTCTTGTAAAAATTGAACACATCAAATAGATTAGAGAATCTATAAATTCCTTGGTGAACCCAAAACTCTCCCACCAAATATAATACTACATGAAAAAAATAGTTATCACAAAAATGATAGGTTAGCAGCAACGCTCTCCTACCTGAGTGTGAATGATGCCAAGAAATAGAAAATGCACCCCTAGGGGCCAACACTCCCAAGACAGGTGTGACCTTTTTGGCATCCCACATATTTGGTGAATTTTATGTGAAACATCACTTGGGTATTTTATCTAGAAACCTTGTTACTTAACATCTTACCCTTAAAACGTATTACACTTTAATGAAGGTAATTTAATATTTTTTATTTAGATAAATCATATTAAATCAAGATAATAAGAACATAACCAATTGTTAGTCCTACTAGGGGAAGGTTAATGACCCCTTGAGAAAACTGACATACAAACCTTGGGGAGAAATCCTTCTTGGCTAGTATATTATGGTGGACTAGTAGGAGTCACAAGGAGGGCTATTTTTCAAGGTGACATAAGGATATCAAACATCTTCTTATTATTTACTATAAGTACTCTCAAAATAAATTTTAATGAATTAAACTCCTTCTTTGTCATGTCCAAACTTCCCTATATCACTCAAAATATTGCATGATAAATGGCACAAAATTTGAGTCCTTCATCTAAAATTCTAAAGAAGCAACCTTTGATTGAAATACCTACCTATGAGAAATAAGAGGAAGAAGCTCCTCTTTCTGGGAATCTTTCTCTTATTCACAACAAATAAGGAGAGGTAGTATTCAAATCAATGGATTTCCTTGTTAATTTCCTATGATGAAATAAATAAACCATGCAACCCACATTTAAACCAAAGGCTTCATTCTACAATGGAAGAACCTCTTCTAGAACTTCTACACCAACCTAGATCAAATTTCTTGAGTTCTCAATAGTGACACTTGATTGTCACCACAATATTAAAAAGAAGATCACCTAGTATTAGGTAATTTAGGATATATACCCCCAAACATATAACCACTCAAGTTAAACCATCTAGTTTCTCCACACCTAAGTTATCCATAAGTCCAATAGGTGGATGTTCTCCCTAGCATACCTCATTCTTAAAATTTGATTACTTCTAACCCATTCTATAGCATACCTATGTAAGCTAACCTTCCTTTTATTAATATTTCTCCTACTAACATGCCTTTTAAAGGTAATCCAAAAGTTAGTATTGCAATTATCCCTTATGGATCATCCCATCCAAATAATCAGTATTACCCTTGAGTTAACCCTCAATCCCAATCTATAGTATTGTCAACATATTATCCTAGATTTTAGGATGTTAATAAGCTAGAAGAATTAGCAAAAGAAAACTTAGAATTGAAACAACAATTAGCCTGTATTCAAGGAGGTATGCCTATGAAGTATTCTTACAAGGAATATTGTAATGAACCCATTGATCCTAGTTTAACAAATAGACATTATCTTAGTATGAGGGGACTGAGAACTCTCATAAAAACCTTGTGTAAAATCATTGAAAAATTATAGGTCTGAGGTGTAGATTAATTGGTTTGACCAAACACCATAAGGGGGACAGAGGTCCAAGGTTCAAATATCAGGCCTCATTAAACTGAATGTTTGTCCCTTTCTTGGTGCTTTCAATGACATAAAAGGTTCAAAATGATTGTGACATGGTGGTTATAGGGGTGGACTACATGAAGAACTATGTGGTGACTTCTAGGGTAAACAATGTAGAATACTGTGGCAACTATAAAAGCTAGACAACCTTCACGGTTTCATGGAGACTATCGATTCCACCATGTAAACTAAAAAAAATCAAAAAAAGAAAATAAAAAATAAAACAAATAGATGTTATCCTTCAACCTTTGTCCTACCAAAATTTTAGTTATATAAGGGAGATGGTGATCCTATAGAACACCTTAAAATATTTGGAGTAGTAGGTCATGACATAAAGTATGACAAGATGTTTTTGTTGAAGCTTTTCCCATGAGTCTTGGTGGTGAAGCCTTGGAATGGTTCTATCAGCTACCCTACTACTCGATCAAGAACTTTTTAATCTAGCCAAAATGTTCATTCAACATGTCATCACTTACATCATAGAAAAGTATACAATTGATTATTTGTATCAACTTAAATAAGGAAAGAAAAATATGTTACTAAATTCTTACCTCTATGACCAAAGCTAGTTAGAAAAATACCTTTTTCTCTAACACTTAAGGAGTTATTACATATATTTATACATAATTTACAAGAGCATTTATCATATCCTTTAGATATGACTTGTGTTGTATATTTTGATGATGTGAATCTCACAAAACAAATGGAAGCTACTCTCCAATGAAGAGGTCAACTAAAAATCAAGAAAGAAGAAGAGAAACTACCTTCCCCCAAAACCAAAGGATAATATAAGAAAAAAATGCTATGAACGATGGTGTAACTGATTCTTGATCTAACACCAACCCTAAACTAGATAATGTTAGTATCACTACAATTTTAAGCAAGTTAATATTAGCCAAAAATCAAGAAAAACCTCATAGAAAGTTTACTAAGTTAAACCAGTATTTGTCTTCCATGTTGTCATAATTGTTAGATGATAGATCCCCCCATATAATATAACATAACCTAAAATTGAGAATCTTTTCTAGTTCAAGGTTGACCAATAATGTGCTTTTCATTGCATTAATGGTCACACCACGAACAAGTGTATCACTCTTAAGAATGTGGTACATGACCTTGTTGATAAAGGTCATCTAGTGGTCGATGGCCCTAAATAAGAAAAATATTCTGACCAATATTTGGGGATATTATAGGACCCCTAATGTAAACATAGATGAAATATTATTAATCAAGTGAACTACAAGAATATCCCTCCACCAAATCAAAATATGGTAGGGATAACTCATATTTGCACTATGACTAGGCAATAGGCAAGGGAGAAGGGTGAAGACTCTAAACCACCTCCTAAACCCCCCTTAGTTTTATGGTCAAGATGTGCAAATGCTCCAAAAGAACCGCATTTGGTTCTAAAACTACAAGAAAAAAAACCTTTTAACCTTCAAAAACAATTAGATGACACACTAGCTAAGATATCCATACTTGAGTTGTTGCAAACCTTCCCAAGTCATAGAGAGAATTTGTTCAAGCTTTTAAGGAAATAAATAGTACCTAAAAATACCACTCCTAATGATTTGGCTAATATGGTGGGGTCACTTAGCATGAACCATGCAACTATATCCTTCTTCAAGGATGATATTCCACTTGCCTCTATGCTTGGAGAGATACCCTTGTATATCACTTGCAATATTGGTGAGCAATCCATCAAAAGGGTTCTCATTGATAATGGGTCATCAATAAATATTTTTAGTCTTAGATTTATTCATAAAATAGGGCTCAAAAAGCAAGATTTGGAAAATAATATATCGTCATAAAATCTTATGACAATGAAGAATGGGAAGCTATAAGGACCATAGTTTTGCTAGTAAAAGTAAGACATCATGTTTTGAATACATTATTTTATGTGTTGCCATGTGAGCTAAAATATAACCTTATTTTAGGGTGATATTGGATCCATGCTATGTAGGTTGTTCCCTCAACTTATCATCAATATGTCAAATTCAAATATCAAGGAAAGTTATATAACATAGTAGCTAACGATGATCCTTTCACCTATTTCTAGAACATCTAGTTAGAAAACCTAAAAACTTAACTTTGTCATTCATTGAATGTTTTCATCCCTTCATAAATGATACTTAAGGTTCAATTCACCTAAGGAGACAAGCATCCACTAAGAAGAAGGAACCAATCATCAGGTTATAACAAAAGGTAAAGAAAATATAGAAGATATACACAACATAAACCTTAATGATCAACAATATGAACTATTAGCCTTAGAATTGGTTAGGTTACATTCATCACCTTGTATTTTTAGGTTACCTTATAGATGAAGGACAATTGTACAAATATAAATTTTAACTTTCATATCCGTAGGAATGACGAATGAGGAAAGGATACATGGGACTGATCCTCAACCAATAGAGTGGAGGTGTACCTCATGTTTTCTTTTCAACCTGTACCCTATCCCAAAAATAAATTCTCTATAACTTTAGTTACATAAGAAAAGGTCTAGGACTTTGAGGACAAGTAATCAAACAACCTTTAGAAACTAAAAGTTGGCTTGAACATTGTGGACTGGGATATTTCTATGACCACAATAAAATCATGTTTGCTCTTCCTCTAAAAGTGATGATGATGATGCATGGTTGTCTTTATGTGAATCACCAATAGAAGAAAATTTAGCAAAAGGGATATATTGGGACAAAGATGAGGAATTTTAACCTCTCTCTTTTACCTATTTTGATCTCTTTTCACAATATGCATGAATCAATACCATCAATATTGAGCCTATTGAAGAGATCAAACAATACCACTATGATAATATCGATATGAGGATAGACCATATTTAGTCTATGAAAATAAAGATACCCCATCTCACTCGATGGCTAATCTTGTATCAATATTACATATAAATTATTGTGAGATGAAAACTTTACCTCACTCTCCTCTTAGGGATAACAACAATGACATATATCCTCATGGTGATATCCCTATTTAAGGAATTATTTATCTAGATCAACATCCCTCACAGTTTTTTACCATGAAGTAATAGAATTTAGAGGTCTGATGAGCTATGAATTCTAAGGGTTATACCTACCCCACCACATTATCAAGATGAATCCAACATCCTAATCAAAGAAACCATAGATGTAAACATAGGATCAAGTGATAATCCATGAATGATAAAATTAGGAAAGATCATAACTTTGAAAGAAAAAGAAGAGTATACAAAGATCTTAATTGAGTGTTGTGATATATTTGCATGGTCTTATGTGGATATGGTTGGATTGGATCCATCCTTGGTAGTTCATCACTTAGTAGTCAAACCTTATGCTAAGCTAGTGAAGCAAAAATTATGAAATATGCACCTAAAAATTGCTTTGCTAGTCAAAGAGAAACTCCAAAAAATTTTGGAAGTCAATTTCATTAAAGGTATCAGCTATTTCGATTGGATCTTGAACATAGTACTAGTTTTCAAGAAATAAGGTAATGTGCAAGTATGCATAAAATTTCAAGACATTAACAAAGCTTGTTCTAAGGATGATTTTCCTTTGCCAAATATAGATATGATAGTATATTTCTCTATTGGATGTGGAACTTTATCCTTAATGGATGGAGTTTTTTGTTATAACTAGATTTACATAACATCAAAAGATCAAGCCAAAATAATGTTCACTACTCCTTGGGGGAACCTTCTGTTATGAAGTTATAACCTTTGGGTTGAAAAATATTGGTGTAACTTATTAACTTACCATGCCATATATTTTTCATTATATGATACATGATATCATTGAAGATTATGTCGATGATATACTCAAGTGATCAATGAAAAGAGAAGATCATGTCAAGGACATAAAACAAATTTTTAAATGAGTATGAGAGTACAAAGTTTATGTAAAACCCTATAAATGTATATTTGGGGTAAAATATGACAAGATATTAGGCTTCATGGTGTATTAACAAGATATCAAATTAGATCTTAATAAAATATTAGAAATAATAGATATGTTGCCCCCTCAACTCAAAAGAGCTTAGAAACTTGCAATACAACCTTCAAGAAATTATGATATTTATATCCCAATTGGTTGAAAAATTCCTACACATTTCATTATTGTTGTGGAAAGGGAACAAGTTCAATTTGGATGAGGAATGTCAAAAATATTTCAATGCTTTTAAAACATACATGTTGTCTTCCCTAGTCCTTATTTTACCTAATCCTCTCAAGCCATTGTTGTTGTATATTGCAAAAATAGTGTATTCTTTAAGTGCCATGCTAGCACAATATGATGAGAAACATAGGGAACAAGCCATTTACTATATTTATAGGACCCTCATCAATTACAAAACTAGATATACCCCTTCAAAAAAGATGTGCTTATCCATGGTCTTTGCTTCCCAAAAGTTGATGCATTACATGTTAATTCACAATATCTATGTTATAGCTAAAGTTGATTCACTACAATACCTTATGTCTAAATCCTACCTGTTAGGTAGGGCAAAAAATGGGTTATAGAAATTAATGAATTTGATCTTAAATTTGTTAGTCAAAAACTGGTTAAGGGACAAGTGTTAGCTGATAATCTAGCAACAACCCATTTGCCAACTAGTCATCCCTTAGAGATTGAATATCCTGATGAGATGGTGTTCACTCTTGAGACATCACAACAAAATTATCGAGACAACCAATAACATTTAAATCTAGTCAAGAACCATTGGCTATTATTGCCATTGAACAAGCAATGAACCTTGAATCTTTATATAAGGAAATATATGCTTTTATTAAGAGTGGTGTTTTTCTTGAGGTCCTAAACTACAAGGAGAAAAAGAATATTAGGTAAAAAACTTGTCAATTTGTCATAATTTGAGACATCCTCTATGGGAGAAACATCAATGGAATTCTCTTATAATGCTTCAATGTGGATGAAGCTAAAATAGTTGTTCAAGATACCCGTGAGGAGGCATGTGGTGAACACTTCAATGGAAGTGCCATCACTAATAATCTTGTTTGTATGGGATATTATTGGTCGACTATGGAAGGAGATGCTCATAATCATGCACACAAATATAACAAATATCAAAATCATGATAACCTAATCCATGTACCATCTCAAGAGCTTTAGTTTGTCACATCACCCTAGCCTTTCTATACTTGGGGGACTAGATATTATCAAGAAAATAAACCTAGTATCATCTAATGGACATAAGTTCATCATCATGGCAATCGAATACTTTACCAAGTGGGTAGAATCTATACCTCTAGCCTATTGTAATAGTGTTTAGGTATGTAAATTTATACTAAATAAGATCATGTCACATTACAACATCCTTAGTATGCTTATATCAAATAATAGTACTCCTTTTAAAAATAAAGATGTATTCAAGCTTTGTGCTAAATTCAAAATTCAACATAAGCGGTCAATACCATATTATCCACAAGGTAATGGTTAAGCCAAAGCTTGTAATAAGACACTAATTAAAATACTAAAGAAACTTGTAAGAAAATCTGGTAAGGATTAGCATTTATAGCTATATCCCACCTTATGGGTATATTACACTGGTGTTTGAAATTTGACTGGTGCTATGCCCTAAACCTTGGTTTGTAGGACTAAGGCCATATTTCCATTTGAAGTAGAAGTTCCATCCCTTAATAGTAAGTGATAAGTATTGCCATTCAAGACTTAGTCAACTTGAGTTTCTTGATGAAAGGTAAACTCATGCCTTGGAAAAATTATGTGTGTATCATCAAAGACTTAAGAAAGCCAATGGGAAGTAGGTTTGACCTCATTCCTTTGGAGTAGGGGATATTATCCTCAAATAAAACTAGAAAAACACTAATTCTAAAGAAGACCTTAAGGAAAAAATTGAACCCAACTAGTTAGGTCCATTTATTGTAACAACCAAATATGGCTCAATGCCTATAGCTTGGCCACTATAGATGGTGATAAGCATAAAGAAACTATAATTACAATGCATTTAAAATTTTATTATGCTTAAGTTTACATATTTTCCTGATCATGTGCCTAATTGCATGATGCATTGTATGCATGTTTGTATTTTAACACATCTTTTGCTTGCCTTCATATGCTTGAATTGCATGTTTTCTTATGTTTACATATTAATATTGTAGATTCATGAGGAGGCATCATGCAATTAAGCAATGATGATCCTAGCTAGCAAATAGGGTCACTTGCATTACACTTGTAGTAGGTCATTGAGCTAGTGGAATCCCTCGATGATTTTTCCAAAATAACATCATACATTTTTTATATTTTAGACTCTAGAAAATAAATTTAGGCCCTAAAAACATATATCAGTCACCAGATACAACTTTAACATAGCTAGATACCTTTGCTTATTTGAAAAATAATCCAAAATTAAAAAAAATCACATGCATTGACTTGTCTGATCACATGTTTGCTTGTTGCATAATTGGATTTCACCTGCCTACATTCATATGCTTCCTCTATAATTGTTAGCACTCTATGATGATGTTGGTACTACAATGCCAACTTAAAATTGACATATAAAAGGGTATGTTCAAGCTAACAAGTCACATCCTGAGCAAAAATATTCCCCTCTCTTATATGATATCTTTTTATCATCACATCTTTTTATTCATATTTTCACCCAAAAAAGTAGATCATATGATTATTTGATGATTGGAAAGTGCTTGAAAATATTAGAAAGCATCCAATAGCATGGGATAATTCTATGAAATATTTTTTCTCAATGAAAGGATTTATCAAAAATCTCAATCTCATCAATATTCCAATTTTTTCTCAAAACATCATTTTCATCAAATCATGGTTCATCCTTATATCCAAATAGAAAGTTTGGTAGAATCATTCACCACTTGGTAAGCGTTAGCAATTCCTATATGCCCAATGAGTGAGGAATGATTCTGTCAAACATTATTCTTCGATATAAGGGTCTATCATACATCATAATTGATAACACAAAAATTCAAACATATCAAAATTCTGATCAATTTGTGATTCATTCATGTATCTAGATAAAGGGATAGATAGGATTATTCTTCCCTTGGAAAGTATTAGCATTTCTATATGCCTAAAAAGTGATGGATTATTCTATCAAACCTTATTTCTCGATATAAATTTTAATCACAAACTCAATTTTATCAATTCACATATTTTATCACTATACCTAATGCAGATGAATGAAATACAAATACCCAATACAGGACAAATTTTTTTAAAACATTGAATGATGTTGGATAATTAAATAATAAATCCTATCTCGGTATCAACCTCTATTAAAAATATCATATACCCACCTAATCTTTCTAAATTTAGGCACTATGATGAAGCATAATTGCTAACAACCTCATATCATCAACCTTCTCGACATGAATATAATCATTTCAAAACCTTTTAAATCACCAATTAATTTCATACATATGATGCATGCTTTGTTTAAATTTTCTTAATTGTATGATTGTATGTGTACATAAACTACATTTCTTATATCACTTTTATTTTACTTTATCAAGATGCAATGGTTACCCTCCTAATACTATATTGGTGATCATATGCTAGCAAGTTCTAGTTATACTACATAACATAGTCTTTCTAAGGAGAGAATGGAAAAGGTAATTTCATGATCGATGATGGGGAGCCAATTTTAACCAATTTTAATCATAAAGAAAAAAAAGATGCAATTTTATTTCGAAGCATGGAAAGATTTACAATTCGGACCCATGAATAATTACACAGTATAGAAAGAATGCCAAAAATATCCACAGCTTCGTATCTCCAGCCTCCTCTAGCCCTTCGAAAAAATATCCTTTTATCATCACGACTTCTTGCTGCAACCGCCGTTCATAACCATCCCTGCAACCGCTGCAACCGTTGTTCGTAACCGTCCCTGTAACCACTGCAACGGTTCCCTGGAACTGCCTTAACGGCTTCTGGAACTGCCAACTGTCATTCTGCAATAGTCCACGAAAAAGTAACATGTCACGTTTTCATGACACCTCTACATCTCACTCTTCTCTCTCCTAGCCGAGTCATGAAAACGTGACACTTTTTCCTCCATGTCCATCCATCACAATATCACGACGTTTTTTTGGCTTTTGGCTTTGTTTACCAATGTGTCACGATATCGCGACACTTTTTCGGCTTTTGGCTTTGTTTGCCAATGTGTCGCGATATCACGACACTTTTTTGGCTTTTGGCTTTGTTTGCCAATGTGTCACGATATCGCGACACTTTTTTGGCTTTTGGCTTTGTTTGCCAATGTGTCGTGATATCACGACACTTTTTCGGCTTTTGGCTTCATTTGCCAATGTGTCGCGATATCGCGACACTAGAGGTTTTGCTTTCGCCTTTGCTCGGAGGTGTCGTGATATCGCGACAACCTTTGTGTCGCGATATCACGACACTTGGGTTTGCGCCCACCATTTGTGCTGATTGTGTCGCGATATCGCGACAACTGTTATGTCGTGATATCGCGACCATTTAGTTTGTGCTCGCCGTTGTGTTGATGGTGTCACGATATCGTGACAACTTTTATGTCGCGATATCGCGACACCTTTGAACCTTAGCATTTTTTTCAAACTTAGAGCTTTTTTTTTTGCTTGTTTCTTTTGTTTGTCTTTTTTGGTGATGCAAGATTGCTGTGCTACCCTGGATGCTCCTGCATCAGACACCCAGGGTAGATTTTTTTTTAGAAGTGATCCTCACTTCTGGGCGGTCAGAGGAAAACCCAGAAGATCAACCTCTGATTTGGACAACCATGTGGCATCTTCGACAGGTCGGTTCTTCCACTTGACCAAATACTCTGAATATTGCCTATTTCGGGTACTTCTGCCTTCGTGAGTGTCGAGTATGTCGTAAATTTCTTCTTTGTATAGAGTGGATGTAGGAATGTTCCACAGATCCGGACTGGGTTGTTCGCTACAACTTCCTGCATGATATTCAACCAAGTCTGAAATATTGAAGATAGGTGAAATATTCAGCTCACTTGGTAGATCAACTTCATAGGCATTGCCTGAATCTTGTTTACCTATGATCCGACATGGTCCAAACTTCTTCATCTTCAACTTATTGTAGGTTTTTCTAGGAAAACGTTCCTTACACAAGTGAACCATGAATTCATCCCCTACCTAGAATTCTTTGAAAAGCCACTTCTGATCTTCTTTGGTTTTGTATGTAGCATTCATTTTGCTGATATGCTGCTATACCTCTTCATGTAAATTCTTCATGTGTGCTGCAAAGTCTTCAACTTCAGCACTGCACTTGTCTCCTTTATCCATCGATCTCAACTCAGAAGCGTTTCTCGGGTTGTACCCATGCACAATATGGAATGGTGATTTACCAGTACTGTGATTGACAAAATTATTGTAAGAAAACTCTGCCTATGGTAAAATCAGATCCCATCCCTTGGGTTTATCTCCTACCAGACATCGTAGAAGATTACCCAAACTTCTGTTGACTACTTCGGTCTGTCCATCAGTCTACGGGTGGTACGTAGAACTGAATTTTAAGTCTATTTTTAGCTTCTTCCACAAGGTTCTCCAGAAATAACCCACAAATTTGGTATCTCTGTCTGAGACAATGCTTTGGGGTAGACAATGCTTTGGGGTAGACCATGAAGACGCACAACCTCCCTGAAAAACAAACCTACAATATGAACAGCATCACTTGTCTTCTGACATTGAATAAAATGAGCCATCTTTGAAAACTTGTCAAAAACAACAAAAATGGCATCATTTCCATGTTGTGTTCTTGGCAGACCAAGAACAAAATCCATGCTGATGTACTCCCACGGTCTCTCTGGTACAGGCAATGGCTGGTACATTCCTATATTCTGGCTGACCCCTTTTGCCATCTCGCACACTTTGTAACCCTACACAAATCTGGTCACATCCGACTGCAACTACGGCCAATGGTAATTCTCACTAACGAGAGCAATGGTCTTATCTCGACCAAAATGCCCTGCTAGTCCTTTGCTATGTTTCTCTTTGATCAAATTTTCCCTCATGGAACTTCGTGGAATGCACAACTGGTTCTTTCGGAACAACATCCCATCTTGGATCATGAAATCCAACCACTTAGTGCGATCCACAGTAGTAGGAGACACACATGCCGTCCATGTCTCTACAAAATTTGGATCTGCTGGGTATAAAATCTTGAGTTCATCAAACCCAACAACCTGCACTCTCATTTCTATCAACAAATTATGCCTTCTACTCAAGGCATCTGCAACTCTATTAGATTTACCACTTCTATGCTTCAGGACAAAGCTATAACTCTGCAAGAATTCAACCCACTTCAAATGTCGTTGATTAAGTTTAGCTTGACTATTTATATACTACAAAGCTTGATGATTAGTATATAAAACAAATTCCTTGGCTAGCAAATAATGTCTCCATTTCTTAAGAGCTTGAATTATAGCATAGAATTCTTGATCATAAACAAAGTATTTTTTTCTAGCATCATTTAAGTTTTCACTAAAGTATGCAATAGGTTTACCTTCTTGGCTCAACACAGCTCCAATGGCACTACCACTGGCATCACAGTCAACCTGAAACACTTTATTAAAATCTGAAAGTGCTAGAATGGGCTATTCTGTCACTTTCTTCTTCAATATGTTCATACTGGTATCACTTATATTCTCTCTTATCTCCTCTCATAGTTTCTGTTAGGGGTGCACAAATACTGCTAAAGTCTCTAATAAACTTTCTATAGAAACTTGCAAGACCGTGAAATGATCTTACCTTTGTTACATTCCTTGGGGCAGGCCATTCAATGATAGCCTTCACTTTTTTAGGATCCATTTTTAGACCCTCCTCTGAGATGACAAATCCTAGGTAAATCAAATCTTTCTGTACAAAACTGCACTTCTGTATATTAATCAATAACTGCTCCTCACGCAGTTTTTCAAAAACTGTTCGAACATGCATCAAATGCTCTTCCAAAGTTTTACTGAAAATTAAAATATCATCTAGATAAACTATCACGAACTTTTCCAGGAAGTCACGCAATACCTCATTCATCAGCCTCATAAATGTACTGGGTGCATTAGTCAATCCAAATGGCATAACTAACCACTCATACAAACCCTCTCTGGTTTTAAAGGCTGTCTTCCATTCGTCACCCTCTTTAACATGTATCTGGTGATATCCACTCTTGATGCAGGAGCATCCAGTGACAACAGGGCAATCTCGCATCAACCTAAATTTTTCTAAGTATTGTGTTTTAATTCTTATTTTTCTTTACAAGGCAGAAGTCCATCGCGATATCGCGACGTCATGATATCGCGACATCAAATGAATACTAAGACAAGGCGGTAGTTTTGTCGCGATATCGCGATAGCAGTTGGAGATTAAGACAAGGCAAAAATTTTGTCATGATATTGCGACATCGCGATATCGTGACAGCAGTTGGAGATTAAGACAAGGCGACAGTTCTGTCGCAATATCGCGATAGCAGTTGGAGATTAGGACAAGGCGACAGTTCTGTCGCGATATCGTGATAGCAGTTGGAGATTAAGACAAGGCGACAATTTTGTTGCGATATCACGACGTCACAATATTGCGACGTCACGATATCGTGACAACAGTTGGAGATTAAGACAAGACGATAGTTTTGTCACGATATCACGATAGTAGTTGGAGATTAAGACAAGGCAAAGTTTTTGTCGCGATATTGTGACATGTCACGATATCGCGGCCAGAAGGAAGAAAAGAAGAAATGAACACGTGGATGGCCATGCGGATGGCCATGCGCATGGGAAAAGAGGCAACAGTCATAGGTGGACAGTCTGACAAAATAGTGGTTGCAGGTCAAGGGCCTATTAAATGCGTGCTTTCATGGCGGATCAGGGAGTTGGCCAATTACGGAGGGAAAATTGAAGACTCGACGGGGGAAGCCAATTTTGTAGGTTTTGTTTAATGTTTTCATGCAGGTGGGTCATTAATGGCCTAGAGGGTCGAGACCTCGATAAAAAATCAAGAAATTGTAAGGGAAGGGATGGTGAGTTTGAGATTGAGAGGGGGAAGAATTATGCCGGTAGACGGTATTGTAAGACTATGTTAAGAAATTTATAGAGAAATAATTTCAAGTTTTGTTGTGTGAATCTTGGCTAGCCATCAAGTGGTATTAGAGCCATAAGTTCCTGAGTGTGTAATAGATCACCAAACGTGAGGCAGTTACACCAGGATATATGGAAAGGCTCATGAGAAAGTGAGTAGAATGCCTCCGAGAAGAAACCCCGTTGGTGGGAGAGGCATGGCAACAGTAGCAGATGTCCGGGCTTTGCAGCGGCAAGTTCAGGCCCTGCAAGAAGAACTGCGCAGAGGGCACGAACCAAGAAGAGATGACGGTAGTGAGGACGAAGTGGATGAAGAAGAAAACTAGTCTGAAGAAGAAGAAGAGGCTGTAGATCCGGCACAAGCCAGACTGTACAAAGCCATATCCCAGATTGGGAAGAGGCCGAAGATGGAAGTTTCCACGTATTTCGGGAACCTAGATCCGGAGGAATTGATCGACTGGATCAATGATCTAAAATAGTACTTTGAGTATGAAGAAGTTGAAGATCCTGAGAGGGTCAGATTTGCTAAGACCAAGCTGAAGGGTCATGCCAGCATATGGTGGAAGGGAGTATAGCTGGAACGGAATAGAAGAGGAAAAGAGAGAATAACAAAATGGGGATGGATGGTAGAAAAATTGAAAAGACAGTTTATCCCTGCAGATTATGAACTGGATCTGCTGAGGAAAATGCAGAGTTTGAGACAGATGAACAAAACTGTCCAAGAATACACGGAGGAGTTTTATAAGATCTCCATCAGAACTGGCCATTTAGAAGCAAGCAAGGAGAAAGTGGCCCGTTATATCAATGGGTTGAGACCCAGTATCTAGGAAGAGTTGAGCTTAGTTCGGGTGAGCACCATTGAAGATGCTTACCAGTTTGCTCTGAAGGTTGAAGAAAAACTGAACAGAAGGTTTGAGAGCAAGCAAAGAGGAAAAGGGCATGGAGGAAAGACTGGTGGAAGAAAAGATGAAGGAAAAGAGGAGAAGAAAGAAGAAGCTAGCAACAGTCGATATCAGAAGGAAGATGAGGAACCCAAACCCCAAGTTCAAAACAATGGCTACCCAAGAGGAAGAGGTAGATCTGGACGTGGATATGGAAGAGGAGTGTTTCGAGAAACCTATTTCCACTATGGAGAAGAGCTACATCAGGCATATGAGTGTCCCCAGCACCCCGAGAGGGTGAACAAGAAACATGTGGGTCCAGCCAGAGCTGCTGTAGCAGAGGAAGATGCTGAGTCTGAACATTCTGAAGAAGCTGAGAGAGGAGAAGCAATGATCATGAGGAGAGCCATGCTGATTGAGGAAGACAAGCCAGAGCAGAGGAGAAGCCTGTTTCGCACGTGATGCAAAAGTTCAAGCAAAGTTTGTAATGTTATTATAGACAATGGAAGTACTGATAACTTAGTCTCCAAGGAAATGGTCACTAAGTTGTAGTTGGAGAGGAGGAGACACCCGCATCCATACCGGATTGCGTGGTTGCGAAAGGACCACAGAGCATGGGTCCATGAACAGTGCTTAGTCACGTTCAATATTGGAAACTACTAGGATGAGGTCCTATGTGATGTTTTTCCCATGGATGCTTGCCATTTGCTGTTAGGAAGGCCATGGCAGTTTGATCGGAGTGCAGTGCATGATGGTTGTGCAAATACGTACTCCTTGACGAAAGATGGAGTGCGCCACAAGTTAAAGCCATTACAGGCAGTGGACGAGGTGTGTAGCAATGCCAAAATTTGTCTGGTAGAAGGCAGAATTTTTTTTTGCTAGAAGGGGTTTAAGCGGGTTGCAGAAGCGGGTGTACGTTTGGAGATGTTACAAAAGTCGCGGACCGAACATCACAGAAGTGAAGGTCACTTCTCCATTTACCCTGGGTGTCTGATGCAGGAGCATCCGATGACAGCAGGGCAATCTCGCATCAACCTAAATTTTTCTAAGTATTGTGTTTTAATTCTTCTTTTTCTTTACAAGGTAGAAGTCCGTCGCGATATCGCGACGTCGCGATATCGCGACATCAAATGGAGACTAAGACAAAGTGGCAGTTTTGTCACAATATTGCGACATCACGATATCATGACATCACGATATCGCGACAGCAGTTGGAGATTAAGACAAGGCGGTAGTTTTGTCACGATATTGTGACGTCATGATATCGTGACAACAGTTGGAGATTAAGACAAGGCAACAATTCTGTCGTGATATTGTGACATCGTGATATCGTGACGTATCGATATCGCGACAACAGTTGGAGATTAAGACAAGGCAACAGTTCTGTCGTGATATCGTGACAACAGTTGGAGATTAAGACAAGGTGGCAGTTTTGTCGTGATATCGCGACGTCGTGATATCGCGACAGCAGTTGGAGATTAAGACAAGGCGGCAGTTTTGTCGCGATATCGCGACGTCGCGATATCGCGACAGCAGTTGGAGATTAAGACAAGGCAAAGTTTTTGTCGCGATATCACGACATGTCGCGATATCGTGGCCAAAAGGAAGAAAAGAAGAAATGAACACGCGGATGGCCACGCGGACGGCCATGTGCACGGGAAAAGAGGCAATAGTCACAGGTGGACAGTCTGACAAAATAGCGGTTGCAGGTCAAGGGCCTATTAAATGCGTGCTTTCATGGCGGATCAGGGAGTTGGCCAATTACGGAGGGAAAATTGAAGACTCGACGGGGGAAGCCAATTTTGTAGGTTTTGTTTAATGTTTTCGTGCAGGTGGGTCATTAATGGCCTAGAGGGTCGAGACCTCGATAAAAACTCAAGAAATTGTAAGGGAAGGGATGGTGAGTTCGAGATTGAGAGGGGGAAGAATTATGCCGGTAGACGGTATTGTAAGACTGTGTTAAGCAATTTACAAAGAAATAATTTCAAGTTTTGTTGTGTGAATCTCGGCTTGCCATCAGCTCTTCAAATCAATCTTAGTGAAGTATTTAGCTCCACTCAATAAATCCATTATATCGTCCATTCTGGGTAATGGAAAGCGATATTTAATAGTAATTTTATTAATGGCTCGGGAATCAGTGCACATTCACCATTCGCCATTCTTCTTTGGTGCAAGTACTACTGGCACTGCACAAGGGCTCAAACTTGCTCAAATCAAACCCTTCCTCAACAATTCCTGAACCTGGCGGTTCAACTCTTCATTCTCTACAGGAGACATTCTATGGGCTGCCTTGTTGGGTAAGCTAGATCCTGGCATTAAGTCAATCTGATGACTAATCTTCCTCATTGGCGGCAAACCCTCAGGCACATTGTCTGATATAATATCAAGAAATTCTGCTAACAGATGTTCAAATTCTACTAGAATGTCAGTAGTATCTTCTCTCTTTACAGTAGGAATTAATGCATACACATTGAATCCCTTTTTATACCATCCAAATTTTTTTTACCATCTACTAAACAAATTCTAGCATTATTGCATGCATTTTCCTCAACCTCCTTCAATGGCTTCAGTTTGTGGCATACTCCGTCTTTTGTCAGGGAATATGTATTTGCATGCCCATCATGCGCTACACGTCTGTCAAATTGCCATGGTCTTCCAAGCAACAAATGGCAAGCATCCATCGACAAAATATCACACAAGACCTCATCCTGGTATTTTCCAATTTGAAACTTGACCAAGCATTGTTCACTGACCAATGCTCTATGATCCTTCTGCAACCACGCAATCCGGTATGGATGCGGGTGCTGTCTTCTTTCTAGCTTTAGCTTAGCTACCATTTCCTTAGAAACCAAATTATCTGTACTACCATTATCAATAATATTATTACAAATTTTACCTGAACATTTGCACCTCGTGCGAAACAGGCTTTTTTGCTGATCTGGTTCCTTCTCTTCGTTCAACAAGGTTCTCCTTGTGATCATCACTTCTCCATGCTCTGCTTCTTTAGAGTGCTTAGATTCAACACCATCCTCAACAATTGCAGCTCTAGCATTACCTTCAGGCCTTTTGTTCGGTATTTCTTGGTGTTTGGGACACTGATATGATCGATGCCCCTCTTCTCTGCAATTGAAACAGGTTCCACAAAATCTGCCTCTGCCATATCCACGTCCACCTCTACCTCATCCCCTTTGATAATCATTGTTCTGATTATGGGTTCGATAAGCATTCTCCTCATTCTGTTCCTGGTGATTGCTGGTTTCACCAGTCTACTTTTGGTCATCATATTTACCTCCACTGGTTCTTCCACCAGTTCTTCCACCATGACCTTTTCCTCTTTGTTTACTGTCAAATCTACGGTTCAGTTTCTCTTCCACTTTCAGAGCAAACTGGTAAGCATCTTCAATGGTGCTCATTCGAACTAGACTCAATTCTTCTTGTACGCTGGTTCTTAACCCATTAATGTAACGGGCTACTCTCTCTTTATTTGCTTTCGTATGATCAGTTCTGATAGAAATTTTAAAAAATTCCTCTGTATATTCTTTAACAGACTTGCTAGACTGGCGCAAAATCTGCATTTTTCTCAGCAGATCTAATTCGTATCCTGTCAGAATAAACTGCCGTTTCAGTTTTTCAACCATTCGATCCCACCTAGTGATATTTTCTTTTCCTCTACAGTTTCTTTCCAGATGCACTCCTTTCCACCATATGCCAGCATGGCCTTTCAACTTTGTTCTGGCAAATTTTATTTGATTTGGATCTTCAACTTCCTCATATTCAAAATATTCCTCCATGTCATTAATCCAGTCTATCAATTCTTCTGGATTTAAATTTCTAAAATATGTGGATATGTCAATCTTTGGCCTTTTACCAATTTGAGAAATAGATTTAATCATTCGAGATTCTGTAGCACTCATTGCTTCTTCTTCTTCTTCAGATGGATCATCAACTTCGTAAGCTTCATCATCACTTTGGTCTTCTCCTCTTGGCTCTACTCCTCTACACAATTCTTCCTGCAGGGCCTGCACTTGCCTCTGCAATGCTCGAAAGTCTCCTTCAGGAACCATGTTCCTTTCAGCACCACGATTTCTTTGTGGCAGAATTCTGCTTCACTGTTTCTTAGAACCTGTAACCCCAGATCCTGATGCAAGCTGCCTCACGTTCGACGCTTTGCTCACACACTCAGAATCTTACTGCTCTGATACCACTTGATGGGTAGCCAATTTTAACCAATTTTAATCATAAAGAAAAAAAAGACGTAATTTTATTTTGAAGCATGGAAAGCTTTACGATTCATACCCATGAATAATTACATAGTACAGAAAGAATGCCAAAAATAGCCGTAGCTTCGTCTCTTCAGCCTCCTCCAGCCCTTTGAAAAAATCTCCTTTTATCATCACGGCTTCTTGCTGCAACCACCGTTCGTAACCGTCCTTGTAACCGCTGCAACCGCCGTTCGTAACCATCCCTGTAACCGCTGCAACGGTTCCATGGAACTGCCTTAATGACTTCTAGAACTGCCAACTGTCGTTCTACAATAGTCCGCAAAAAAGTAACATGTCATGTTTTTGCGACACCTCTGCATCTCGCTCTTCTCTCTCCTAGTCGGGTCATGAAAATGCGACACTTTTTCCTCCATGTCCATCCGTCGCGATATCGCAACATTTTTTTGGATTTTGGCTTTGTTTGCCAATGTGTCGCGATATCGCGACACTTTTTCGGCTTTTGGCTTTGTTTGCCAATGTGTCGCGATATCGCGACACTTTTTCGGCTTTTGGCTTTGTTTGCCAATGTGTCACGATATCGCGACACTTTTTTGGCTTTTGGATTTGTTTGCCAATGTGTCGCGATATCGCGACACTTTTTTGGCTTTTGGCTTTGTTTGCCAATGTGTCGCGATATCGCGACACTAAAGGTTTTGCTTCCGCCTTTGCTCGGAGGTGTCGCGATATCGTGACAACCTTTGTGTCGCGATATCGCGACACTTGGGTTTGCGCCTGCCATTTGTGCTGATTGTGTTGCGATATCGCGACAACTATTATGTCGCGATATCACGACCATTTAGTTTGCGCCCGTCGTTGTGCTGATGGTGTCGCGATATCGTGACAACTTTTATGTCACGATATCGTGACACCTTTGAACCTTAGCATTTTTTTCAAACTTAGAACTTTTTTTTTTTGCTTGTTTCTTTTGTTTGTCTTTTTCGGTGATGCAAGATTGTTGTGCTGCCCTGGATGCTCCTGCATCAATCGAGATAGCTTTGACATAGAATTACCTTCTCATCATTTTTCTTCCCTAAAAAGGCATGGGCTCATAGCTTCTTACTAAGGAGAGAAACAAGAATTATTTCCTATTTAAATAATTTTTGTGGCTTTAGAAAAATTCCATGGGGATTAATTTTTAATTTCTCCTCCTTCACTAAGAAGCATTGAGGTATTTCATCCATTATTATCATCATTGTATGCATGCATTTATGCATTGACTATGTGCACCTATTGAAAATTAGAGGATTTACGATGAGATGATTATGACCACTAGTTAGGATAACATTCACACTAGGTCTCTGATGCTAAAAAATCCCTACTCTTAGGATCATGCATATGCTTATACATCCTTTTATTTCTTTAACTTAGCATAACTTGATTTTTTTGTATTTAGCACATTTTAGTATCACACAAATTTATTTCATTGGCTTTGTCCCCTGCAACAACTTTAACAAATATTTAGCACATAGAGGATGTTATTTGTTAGGTTGTTGTGGTTGAAAAAAATCATGAGTTAAATCATCCAATATTCTCCATGCATTTTTTTATGATGATGACATGCTTGCCCAAGATGACACAACCTTGTTATCATCACAAAAAAAAGTTCCCATGATTGAACATTGGACACATTACCATTGGGATGCAATATAGAGTCCAAGCTATACAAGACATTATAGAATTTGAATCCTAAATGCTAGTGGAAAATACAAAATGCTTCTCATATTTGCTTCCTTGCAATAGTTATTTGTTTCATGCTTCAATTCATGTATGCATAACACACCAAAAAAAGAACTAGAAACTAGTTCAATTCGAAAACATCCCCGTACTTGCCAAATTATGACATTTTGTCAATATCAAGGGGGAATAGATATAACATTTTATAAAATATTTACTTACTCTAATAAATTACCTCATTTTCATCCCTCTTATTAGCGCCTTCCAGTAGATGAATGATGCAAAATTTCAAATAACCAATCTTCTTATACAATAAATATTATCATCTATAAAGATTGTTCCATGGATGGTTTGATATCCTCAAATATTTTAAAAACTATGCTAAATGATAAAAGTCCTATGATATCAATATTACTAATGGCAAGACTCCTAATTATCAAAATAAAACCCCAAAGCTAGCAACATTAAAAAGTCTAACAATAAGGACATGCATTGTCTTGATTTGATGAAATGAAGATACCATATCATGTGGACACTAACTATCATTAACATTTTTAGCATATTAAGATATTAATTATATATTAGTATTTTTATCATATCAAGATATTAATTATCTGTTAGCATTGTACTGTATTAGGACATTAACTATTTGTTAGCATTATACCATATCGGGATATTAACTGTCTGCTAACATTTTTATCATATCAAGACATTAACTATCCGCTAACATTTTTATCATATCAAGAAATTAATTGTTAGTTAGAATTGTACCATATTATCCATGTACTTTTTTATGATGATGACATGCTTGCCCAATATGGCACAACCTTGTTATCATCATAAAAGGAGTTTCCACGATTGAACATTGGATACATTGCCATCGGGATGCAATATAGAGTCCAATATATACAAGCCATTATAGACTTTGAATCCTAAATGCTAGTGGAAAATTAATAAAATATAAAATTCTTCTCATATTTTATTCCTTACAATAGTTGTTTATTTCATGCTTCAATTCATGTAATTCATAACACACCAAAAAATAACTAGAAATTAGTTCTATTCGAAAACATACCCGTACTTGCCAAATGATGGCATTTTGTCAATAGCAAGGGTGAATAGCTATAACATTTTATAAAATATTTACTTACTCTAATAAATTCCCTCATTTTGAGCCCTCTTATTAGCACCTTCCAGTTGATGAATGATGCAATATTTCAAATGACCAATCTTCTTACACAATAAATCTTATCATCTATAACAAGACTGTTCCATGGATGGTTTGATATCCTCGAATATTTTAAAAACTATACTAAATGATAAAAGTCCTATGACATCAATATTATTGATGGCAAGATTCCTAATTATAAAAAAAAAAACCCAAAGCTAAAAACATTAAAAAGTCTAACAATAAGGACATAAATTGTTCTGATTTGATGAAATGAAGATACCATATCATGTGGACATTGACTATCATTAACATTTTTATCATATCAAGACATTAATTATATATTAACATTTTTATCATATCAATATATTAACTATCTATTAGCAATCTACTGTATTAGGATATTAACTAGTTGTTAGCATTATACCATATCATGACATTAACTATCTGCTAACATTTTTATCATATCAAGGCATTAACTATCTGCTAACATTTTTATCATATCAAGAAATTAATTGTTAGTTAGCATTGTACCATATTAGGATATTAATTGTCTATTAGAATTGTACCATAGGAGGACATTAACTGTTCGATAACCTTTTACTGTATCAAGACATGAATTGTTCGTAAGCATTATACTATATCAAGACATCAACTATCCATATCTCAAAGAAGGCATTAACTACCTACAAACATCAAATGATCTAATCACTTGTCTATTAATTAGGCTAAGAGATCCACTACTTAGTGGTAAAATATTTTATAGGACATAAAATGTCCTATGCCATGGACTGCCTAAAAATACTATCAGTCATAGTCATCTAAGCGCTTGTCATTTATCAAGTTAAGAGGCCATCATTTAGGGTATACTAACAACATAAATAAATAAATTTATAGATAGCTATTTGATTAGACCTCCAAATTGCTATATATATATCTATATATAATATACAATAATTTGTGATTGGATGTTAGGATTCGACCATTCTTTTTCACAAACAAAAAAAATTTATGAAAAATTATTTGTTCCCTACTAACTGACGACAAAACATACCAATAGCATTTGTTAACATCATTTAACATGAAAATGTATCAAACTTTGAAAATCATGACATTTTAGAATTTTGGATGAATTTATTTTAAACCTTGATCATAGTGTTAATGTGATCACTTCAATATTTTTTACATTTAATTTTACACATTCACTACCCTTTACATCAATTTTACACCTCTTCATCAAATAACATTCACCACGTCACACATTATTATGTGATATTCATTAATTTTTGAAATTAGGTCAAATATCCATCCAACCTTTCTAATATACCAAAATTTTCATTGACAAAATTTAGTCAGTAAAAATGTCAAAAAAATTAGAAACCACACTTCTACTTGTCAAGCCATACAACAACACTCATAAAACATCATCCAAATCTCATACTATTAATTCCTTTATCAGTAAAATTTAAAGCAAATTTTTACAACACATCCATTAAATCATATAAATAGACTCATGAAAAATGAATAATTGACATATCTATTCATCATAACTAGTGAGGTGTACCACAATCTACCAAAATTGGTACACTCAAATCATGTCAATGGATCAAGGCATATCATAAAAAATTGATTCTCTTGCACCAATCAAAAGGATAAAAAGCTCAAAATACCAAGAGCAACATATACCTAAGCCTTTGAACCATCCTTAGTTGACCAATAAGAAAACTAGACTGATTGTTATGATGGCTAACTAATCTTATCCTAGAGAATGAAAGATATCAGGTCATTGAGGGTGAAGGTCTCTACTTTGAAGGTATAGCTATATAATATATGGCTCTATAATGGATGCTTCTCACTACCTATACTATGTATTGAACTTATAACATAGTTATCTAGTCAAATAGACCCCTAACAACTAGATCATTACTCTTAGTCTTGACTATTGTCGCTTTGGCCAGAGTTTCATCTTGCTCGATCTACATATGATCTCTTCACATGAGCTTGGTCTCTCTCCAAAATGGCATGATACCTATCTGCTAATTCATGTGTTAGTTGCTCCTACAACAATTTAATCTACCTTATCATAGTATCCCTCTCCTATTGGAATGTCTTCTCAGTAGCCTTGCTAGTCCTTACATCAATGTCATGAGAAATGGTCGATGGAGGCATGATCAAAGTTTGATATGAAATTTATCCATACCTTTTTTTCCATAATAACCACTCTTGTACCATCTCAAAATGATAGTGGGCCATCTTTCTCAATCTAGGTTCCATCTACGGTTACCTAATAACTAGTGCAACCCGAGAGGGGTAAAATTGGTGACACCACTAAAGGTACCCTAGGGAAACTCCTGCACCATCCAAACAAATATCCACACTTGGAGGATCATCCATATCCTACTCAAAAAACCCCTTGGGATCAAGGTTACCAAAGCCTCTCCGTATCTCTTGGGTCACCTATTGGAACCATTGCTCACTTATCTCAAGAATCCCATGAACTAGAACAAACTATCTTTAGAATTTATCTAGATGATAGCTTTCAAACTCTCTCCATGGTTCCCTCAGCCATCTAATCCTCCAAACCTATGCTAGCTTAAATTCATCTGCTACCCACCCTATGTGATTCTTTAGGGGCATCATACTATCTATTTGGGCTAGAGGTCATTAATCACCCTCCGAGTTGACATCATCACCCCCTAAAGTCTCACCTACATATCTCATGGGATCTATCCCATCTAAAGCCTATAGGCACATCTAGATATATTGGTATGATAAGTAACCACATAAGTCATTTGATAGCTATATGCTCCTATGTATAGACCTATAATAGTAGAAAATAGACGAGGATCCTCCCCTTATTATAGGCCATAAGATGGAGATTTTGATAGAGCCTACATAGAATGAAATACTCTTAGGTAAATTGCACATGATAATCCCTCATTTGGAAAATTATCTAAAATAATACTCAGTGCTACAACCTCTTGTTGATGTCTCCAACCAGTAAGCCTAACATGATAGTGTATAGTAACATTGTTAGTCAATCTAATAAACCTACATAGAATATGGTATTGATGTCAATGCTATAGCACCTCAACTAAAAGAGGCACCCATGAGTCAAACTTGAGATGGTATCATCCTGGTTATTGCTCATTCATATATTAGTACCTCAGATAGGCACTTGTAGGATCATCTAGACATCCTCTAGAGTAATTGTCATCTCTTTCATCAATAGCAAAAATGTGCAACACTCTAAATGCCATCACTCTACTAAGGTAGTCAAAAGAGCTGTAGACACCAAATTTTAGTCATTTACAATGGGATTTCCATAAAACCACAAAAATAACTCTCAAGTCATTACAAATTCATAAAATCCCCAAATCACTACAAAACCACCACTCGGTGTTAAATTTTGTTTAATTTTTCCTAAATTCCTTTAAGCCTCCTTTTCTTTTTTCTCCAAATTTCCTCTCAAATTCTCCTTTTTCATAATTTCCCCCAATTTCCCCCTTGCAACTCTTAATTCTATCTAAATTCCTCCAATTCATTACTTCCCTTCTTATTTCCTCCTAATTTCCCTAAATTTCCACTAAATTTCCCTAGTCTATTTAATTCTATTCTATTTTCCTCTAATATTCTTTAACTTCCTCCTAAGATTCCTCTAAAATATTTATTTTCTTCTCATTTACCTTTTCCCCCCTAAATTTCTAAATTCCCCTATATTCTCTAATTTCCTCATAATATTCTCTTGCTTTGTTTAATTTCCTTAATCATTCTTACGTTCTCCCTAATTCCTCATTTCCATATAATATTCTTCATTTATTCTTCCCTGCCCCCTCAAATCTCTCATAATTCCTCTTATTTATCTAATTCCTCCATTGAGCCTTCATTAGCCTATCTTTAAATATTTAATCCCAGCTTAAGCCTTGGTCAAAATTCTAGGGAATGTGCATAATAATTTTAAAATATCCTCAAATCCCAAAGGGCTATCCAAATATTCACACACCAATATTCATTTATTCCATTGGTCCCCTCACTTATTATTCTCTCCAGAGTTGTGCAATTTAAAAATGCAAGAAAAACTTAAAGTCAAAGCGGGTTAATTGGCAATTTTAATGACCCTGTCCTCATCAACTATCATATCATATTTATGGAAAATTTAAAATTCATGTGAGCATATCCCAAGGCAAAAATTCTACCATGGCCCTCACTCCACCCAAGGATGCTTTATGGCATGTGGGTGGGTAAGAGTTCACCTCACCCAAGGCCATTCAATGTGGAGGTTGCACATTCCACCAAGTGGAATCCTCTAGATTTTCCTTAGCCCTTGCACCTATCACATCATTTCCACATCCTATCCACATCACCTCCATCCCACCTACCCCTTACCTTGCTCAAATACTATAAATTCCTCCCTTCTTCCATAATTTGTAGAGAGAGTTGAGATTTCCATGATGTTATGCTACCAAAATTTGGCCAGCCACCTTTGCTACCTTTGGAGAGCCCTTTGCTACCACTATGTTGTTAGAATTATTGAGTTGTCATTGATATCAAGGCAGATATCTTCAAGGGTGATTTAATTTTGTCATTGATGTCAAATCAGATATCTTCAAAGGTGAATTTATATGCTTTAATATTTAAATATTAAAGTGGAAGGTTTATATTTAAATCAAAATATTTAAATATATAAAGTTTAAATATTATAATTTGCATAGGCCGACCTCCTTGAGCACACCATACAAAAGTGAAATTAAATTTAAATATTTAGATGCATGGGTCGACCTCCTTGAGCATAAATGACAATAGGGAAGCATATTAATATGAGGCTATTAATTCACTTTGGGGATGACAAGCAATTCGAATATCCTTCAAGAGGATAACGAGCAATGAGTAGAAGACAAGAGAAGATGTCTTGGAGAGGAGTGTAAGTTTGGTGGTGTAGTAGTGATCCAAAGGAGGCTTTAGATATTTGATTGTATCACTTTGATCTCAACTGGGTGGTTAGCCTAGTTAGTTGCCTAGCTCGCGTTAGGGCACTGTGGTGTAGAAGGTATGAAGTTCGAATCCCCTCAATGGCTTTTTGCTGTGCGCCTGAAGTGCAAGGTATGTGAGGTTTAAATATTTTATTATTCCACTTTAATATCAACTGTTGGGTTAGCCCAGCCGATTTCCTAACCCGTGTTTGGGTGTTACGGTGCAAAATATTTGAAGGTTGAATCCCCTCGATGCTTGTTTTGTTGTGGTTTTGTTGTTCAAGATAGCACGATGAAGAATCCATATATTTTATTGTACCCCTTTCGTTTCATCCATTGGGTTAGCTCAGTTGGTCATGAGCCTATATTAGGGTGTTGCGCTACTAGAGGCCAGTAGGTCGAATCTCATCTATAGCTTGCTAAGGTTTTCTATGCAAGGTAAGGGTAAAGTTTTTAATTAAATTTGATAAAAAGGAGATATAAGGAGTCATGTTATTATAAATTTTTAGTTTGCAAATTTGATAAAAGGGAGATATAAGGAGTCATGTTGTTATCATAAAATTTTATTTTGCAAATTTTAAAAGGGAGATATAAGGAGTCATGTTGTTGTTACAAAGTTTTATTTTATAACTTTCAAAATGAGATCATCATTATTAAGGCAGATTTGGAAAGTACATGCAAAAGGAAGATCATCATTATTGAGGCATATTTGGAGGGCACAGATTTGAAACAAGTCAAGACATAAAACAAGATGGTAAGAGGATTAAGTGAACATATTCACCCAAGCATTCAATTAAAAGGAAGGAAAATTCAACCAAATCAATAAGAATAAAATGTGCACATGATAGTGGAAGAAAAGCAAGGTATTAGCATCTCTAATTCAATACACAAGTACATTATCTAATACTAGACTTGGGCTACCTTTAAAATGTAATAAATGTGGGATATGTGGAAGTGAAAGACTAAATGAATGTGAAGAAAATATTGGCCATTTGAAGCTTTCTACACTAGTGCATATCATCCTCTATATGTTCATGAAGTTAAAATAATTCTAGGTAGAATATGTCTAAATTACCTTTTAGTTGAAGAAAGCAAACTCAAGAAAAGGTGAAGAACTTGATGCCATTATTGAGCAGATTTTGGAGCATATTTGAGCAATGTTTGTGAGAAGATTTTGGAGCATATTTGAGTAGTGTTTGTGAGCTGATTTTGGAGCATATTTGAGCAATGTTTGTGAGAATATTTTGGAGTAGATTTGAGCAATGTTTGTGAGCATATTTGAGCAGTTTTTGTGAGCAAATTTTGGAGCAGATTTGAGTAGTGTTTGTGAGCATATTTTGGAGCAGATTTGAGTAGGGTTTGTGACAAGCTTTTAGAGTAATATTAGAGGACAAAATTGAGAAGAGTTTTGGATCAGATTTGTGAGCAAGGAAATTTGTGTCTCCTGTGGATTGGTGTCTACAAACTTAAGCAAGGGGATTGGTGTTTCTTATGGATTAGTGTCCACAAACTTGAGCAAGAGAATTGGTGTCTCCTGTGGATTGGTGTCCATGAACTAGAGAAAGGGGATTGGTGTCTCCTATGGATTAGTGTCCACAAAATTGAGCAAGGGGATTGGTATCTCCTGTGGATTGGTGTCCATGAACTTGTATAAGGAATTTGTGTGTCCTGTAGATTGGTGTCCATGAACTTGAGCAAGGGGATTGGTGTCTCTTGTGGATTGGTGTCAATAAAATTGTATAGGGGATTGGTGTCTCCTGTGGATTGGTGTCCACAAACTTGTATAGGGGATTGGTGTCTCTTGTGGGTTGGTACCCAAAAAATTTATTGAAAAAATATAAGCAATATTTTACCATGGTTTCTCCCGAGAGGGTGTTTCCATGTAAAAACATTATCTCTTATGTGTATGAAAATTATGCATTGATTTATTATTGCTTTCATATTATTGTTGTTATAATTTAAAAAGAAAAGTTTTATCTTATAATGTTCACCACCCATATTAGTATAAGCTTGTGTTCTTCAATTGGTATCATAGCATGTTCCTTGGTGAAAGCCTAAAAACTTGAAGGAAGATCTTAAAAGAACACACATGGCTTGCCAAGAAGGTTTTTCATAAAATATGGATCCATTGTTTGATGAGACTAACTATGATTTTTGGAGCATAAGGATGTGAACCTATTTTATGGGACATGGCTACGATGTATGGCAATCCATTGAGGATGGGTTCACACCACCTACAACTCCTCCCAAGGACCGAGATGGAAAGAAACCATTTGAAAATAATGCTATGGAAATGAATGCAATATTAAGTGGGTTATGTGAATAATATTTTGTTGAAGTCATTCAATGCACTTCAAAAAAATAAGTATGGTACAAGTTACAAATGAACATATGAAGGATATGACAAGGTTAAAATGGCAAAACTTCAAACCCATAGGAGGAAGTTTGAAGATTTGAAGATAAAATATGAGGAAGATATTTTTAAATATCTACTCTACATTCATGAAGTTGTCAACACCATTCATGGACTTGGAGAAAATATTGAAGACTCTAAGATTGTTCAGAAAATCTTATGGTCACTTCTTATGAGATTTGATGCAAACGTTTCAACGATTGAAGAAATGAAGGATCTTAAAATATTAAGCATGGATGAGCTACATAGAATTCTCACAACCTATGAGGTGAGGACTAAAAAATATCAAACATCCAAGTGAAAGGCTATGTTTAAAGCTTCAAAGAAGACAAATAATAAAGAATTAGAGTCAAGTGAAGAATCAAGCAGTGGAGACGAAGCTAACTTTGTGCGAAGAAATAAGAAGGGTCTAAGAAAACACAAAGATATGAATTCTATAAAATGTTTTAATTGTGGTAACATTGGTCACTATGTATCTAATTTCCCACAAGATAAACGTAGTATTAGTGAAGAAGAAAAGGAATACAAGAAAATATAAATAAAGAAAATTTTATCATGAAAATAAAAATAGGCACTATCAAAACAAGCATGAGAAGAAGATCTTTCAAAGGTACAAGAAAAGTCTTTATGTTGAGAAAGCAAGAATTTATTCTAGTAGTGATGAAATTCTATCTGATAGTGAAAGAGAAGAAATCCTATTTTTGGCCATAGAGGAGAAAGAAGAAGCTCCTGATGTCAAAAACCAAGAAAAAGAGAAAGATCCAAAAAATTAAGAGGAAGCCATAGTTGACATAGAAAAGGAACTTGTTGTTGATATTGAAGATTTGAAAAGGCTTAGAAATAAGAACTCAAGATTGAAGACTCAAGTACAAGATGATGAGAAAACAAAGGTAAAGTTGTCATAAGAACTCATTAACTTGAAAGTTAAAGTTGAAGAGGCAAAGAAAATTGAGGAAGGTATGGCTGAGCAGTTAAAGGCAAAAGAGTTGGAATGTGAAAATTGGAGCATGAGGTTGTCTCTCTAAGAAAGGAAGTGAATGAATTTAATGATAAGCTACATCAGTTTGAGAGAAGCACAAAATAGTGGATGATATTTTCAAAGCACAAAGATCTTCGATTATAAAAACTGGACTTGTTTTTGAAGAAAGTCAAGAAATAAAATGTGGAGTCAAACTCAAAAGGAATAGAGGCATCAAATAAAATGATTAAAGAAGAGCCTAAGAACTATGCTAATGTGTTGATAAGTGGAAGCATCAAGAATGATGAAAACAAAGCATCATCAAGGAAACAATTCTATCGTAGAAACATAAATGAGAGAACCATACGGTAATATCCTCCAAGGAAATCAAACATATTTCAATATTTCTTCCATGGTTATTGTTTCTCATATGACCAATTTGGTCATAAAGCTATAAATTGTAGGGTCTGTGCTAAGAATTATTTTGGTTTCACAAAGATAAATTTTAATTTATTTGCACCTCTCATAGACTACATCATATGTTACAAATGTAATAATTTTGGGCATACAACTAGATGGTGTAGAACAGTGTTCCCTGAAATTCCAAATTCAAGAAAGAAGGAGAATAGTCAATTTGTTCAAAAGAATATGACCTCCAAAGTGTGGAGAAAGAAAATAGAACAAGAAAAAGAGTATAGTAATCTGAGAGTTTTACTCCTATCTCATCATTGATTGTATCAGTAAGAGCAGGGAGTAAGGGGGCATTTTCAAGTGTCTTATATTATAGCCTCGAGGAGCCTTTGCCATTGATGTCAAAGGGGGAGAATTTTAGTAAGGGGGAGAAACTTGTTAGGGGGAGAAGCTTGTGATCCTATTTTGCAGGGTTGCCATAAATGAAAAAGGGGGAGATTGTTAGAATTATTGAGTTGTCATTGATGTTAAGGCAGATATCTTCAAGGGTGATTTAATGTTGTCATTGATGTCAAGGCAGATATCTTCAAAGGTGATTTTATATGCTTTAATATTTAAATGAAATATTTAAATATTAAAGTGGAAGGTTTATATTTAAATCAAAATATTTAAATATATAAAAGTTTAAATATTATAATCTACATAGGCCAACATCCTTGAGCGCACCATACAAAAGTGAAATTAAATTCAAATATTTAAATGCATGGGCCGACCTCCTTGGGTACAAATGACAAAAGGGAAGCATATTAATATGAGACCATTAATTCACTTTGGGGATGGCACGTAATTCGAATATTATTTGAGAGGAGAGCAAGCAACAGGTAGAAGACAAGGGAGGATGTCCCAGAGAGGAGCATGAGTTTGACGACGTAGTAGTTATCCAAAGGAGGCTTTAAATATTTGATTGTGCCACTTTGATCTCAAATAAGTGGGTAGCCTAGTAAGTTGCCTAGCCTACATTAGGGTGCTACGGTGCATAAGGTCCAAAGTTTGAATCACCTCGATGTATTTTTGCTATGGGACTAAAGTGCAAGGTATGAAAGGTTTAAATATTTGAATGTGCCACTTTAATATCAATCATTGTGTTAGCCTAGTTAGTTGCATAGCCCGTGTTAGGGTGCTACAGTGTAAAAGGTTCGAAGGTCAAATCCCCTCAATGCCTATTTTATTATGATTTTATTGTTTGAGATAGCATGATGAAGGATCCATATATTTTATTGTGCCCCTTTGGTTTCATCCGTTGGGTTAGCTCAGTTGGTCATGAGCCCGCATTAGGGTGCTACGCTACTAGAGGTCAGAAGGTCAAATCTCATCTACGACTTGCTAAGTTTTGCTATGCAAGGTAAGGGTAAAGTTTTTAATTAAATTTGATAAAAGGGAGATATAAGGAGTCATGTTGTTATTATAAAGTTTTAGTTTGCAAATTTGATAAAAGGGAGATATAAGGAGTCATGTTGTTATTATAAAGTTTTATTTTGCAAATTTTAAAAGGGAGATATAAGGAGTCATGTTGTTATTACAAAGTTTTATTTTATAACTTTCAAAAGAAGACCATCATTATTAAGGCAGATTTGGAAAGCACATGTAAAAGGAAGATAATCATTATTGAGGCATACTTGAAGGGCACAAATTTGAAACAAGTCAAGACATCAAAGAAGAGAGTAAGAGGATTAAGTGCACATATTCACCCAAGAATTCAATTAAAAGGAAGGACAATTCAGCCAGATCAAGAAGAATAAAAGGTGCACATGATAGTGGAAGAAAATCAAGGTATTAACATCTCCAATTCAACACACAAGTAAGTTATCTAATACTAGACTTGGGCTAACTTTAAAATGTAACAAATGTGAAATATGTGGAAGTGAAAGACTAAATGAATATGAAGAACATATTGGCCATTTGAAGCTTTCTACACTAGTGCATATCATCCTCTATATGTTCATGAAGTTAAAAGAATTCTAGGTAGAATATATCTAAATTGCCTTTTAGTTGAAGAAAGAAAACTCAAGAAAAGGTGAAGAACTTGATGCCATTATTGATCAGATTTTGGAGAAGATTTGAGCAAGAGCAGATTTGAGTAGTGTTTGTGAGCTGATTTTGGAGCAGATTTGAGCAATGCTTGTGAGCAAATTTTGGAGCAGATTTGAGCAATGTTTGTGAGTAAATTTGAGCAGTGTTTGTGAGCATATTTTGGACCAGATTTAAGCAGTGTTTGTGAGTAGATTTTAGAGTAGATTTGAACAGGGTTTGTGAGTAGATTTTGGATCAATATTAGAGGATAGACCTGAGAAATTTTTTGGACTAGATTTGTGAGCAAGGGAAATGGTATCTCCTGTGGATTGGTGTCCATGAAATTGAGCAAGGGGATTTGTGTCTCCTATGGATTGGTGTCTATGAACTTGAGCAAGGGGATTGGTGTATCCTATGGATTGGTATCCATAAAATAGAGCAAGGGGATTGGTGTCTCCTATGGATTTGTGTCCATGAACTTGAGCAAGGGGATTGGTGTCTCCTGTGGATTGGTGTCCATGAACTTGTATAGGGTATTGGTGTCTCATGTGGATTGGTGTCCATGAACTTGAGAAAGAGGATTGATGTCTCCTATGGATTGGTGTCCATGAAATTGTATAGGGGATTGGGGTCTCCTGTGGATTGGTGTCCATAAAATTATATAGGATATTGGTGTCCTTAAAATTGTATCGGGGATTGGTGTCTCCTATGGGTTGGTACCCACAAAATTTATTGAAGAAAAATATAAGCAATATTTTGTCGTGGTTTTCTCCAAGAGGGTATTTCCATGTAAAAGCATTGTATCTTATGTGTATGGAAATTGTGTATTGATTTATTATTGTTTTTATATTATTGTTGTTATCATTTGGAAAAAAAAGTTTTATCTTATACTGTTCACCCCCACTCTTAGTATAAGATTGTGTTCTTCACCTACCCATTAAAGAGTTCAATAATGGTTGCCATGGAGGATGTTCAAAGATTCCAAATAATTCTTTGACCACCCATAATCCTTGAACCAATTTAATTCCTGGAACATCATCGACACCAATCGAACCTTAGAGACCACCTGCATTCCCTAGCAGGGGTACCTTACCCCCTCTACAACTTGGGATCAACCATATTAGAAGGCCACACATAATTAACCATTCCAAATTGCTACCTAGAGCTGACCATCCCAAATGGTTATCTAGAGGTACATCATATGGAGCACACAAACACCATATAGATAAATGAGTGTATGAAACATCTTGTATCTTGATTTGTAAGCTTTTATTATAGTTCTACAAATATTTAAATGGTTTTTGTAAATGCTTTCATATATTTATATTGCTAGGGGTCTCATGTAAGGGAGGCCCTTCAAATTATTTTGACTCCATTTGGTTTGCATGTGTTTAGGTTTGCAGCAGTTGGCTAGGCATCCAAGTGGTCCACATACACACACAAAATCCACCCATCGCTCGCTTGTGAAACGAAAAATAAATTTGTATTGGATACATTGTTTGTAAAGAGGGGTCAAACCCCCTCTACTGAAAATAAATTATGGTTGTTTAAAACCACTTTTGTAGGGCTATTTATACTCCAAAAAACTTTTTATTTATTAATCAATGCTTTCTCATATCTCTTTCATTATAATTTACATGGTGCATTTTTGTGTTTAAAAAATGGATTACCTAGTAGGACCCTTACCTCTAGGAGGTTCTTCTTAATATTTTATGCCTAGTAGGTTATATTTTGGGATCTTTTATCATTGTTTTGTAACTTCATTTTCCTATATTACTAATGCTTTGTTATATGTTTTAAGTGCAAGTCTGTTGCAGTTACAAAAGGTAACTATTGAAAGGGTTTCACATTTAACCCTCAGCCCTACCTAACCATATTATATGATATTCAATAGTATTAGATGATCAAAAACCAGGTTAGATGGTCACATATGCCAACATTAGACTCAAAGAGCAGTCCAGAGAGCTAGTGGCTTACAGGTGAGTATTTTAAACTTAACTAGATATAGGTTATTTGCATTCATATATTTACTCTATATTATTTCTTAGTATAGGTAGAGTTTACTTTTCAAAATTCTTAGAGCCTTTCCCTTGATATATTAGTTATAGGCCTCCCTTCCTTGCAGAAATTTCTTCCCTATCATAAAAAAGAAACAAAATGAGGCATATTAGATTAACTTGCACTTGGTTGTCTTGTTTAAAAAAAAAGGAGCATGTTAGCCTAGGTCTCATTTTATTTGAATGTTAAAAAAAAGAAAAAAAAGGAAAAAATTCATGTAGATTATGTTTCTTATCTCACATAATCTCAAAAAAAATAAAAAGAGTCAAAATATTGTTTGTTAGTATAGTTGTTCCTTTTGTTATTTTTATCTTGTTTTTGCTTCCATTAGCTTAGATATCCTTATATAACATAGTTCATTTAATGCCTCATTTAGCATAAATGCATTTTATATCCTAGTCTAAGTCTATTGTCATTTAGATAGCTTAGCTGCATCATAGGAATACCCTTTTGAGGTCTTTAGCATAGGTTGCATTCTTGGCATCCCTAGTGAAGATTACTTTACATTTTGCCTTAGGGTAGATTTTTTGCTTGTCACTATTCTCAGGAGTAGGGCTCTCTACCCCTTGTAGAATAGCCACATTTGCAAGACCTTTTTGTATATTTTTTTAAAAATTTGCATCCTCTAGCACATAGGCCTAACCATATCTATTGGTTGGCATTGTGTAGTCGGCACGATAAATCAAACAATCATCCCAAACGATTGAAAACTATCAAAAATTATTCTACCTATGACTCGGGATCATTTTGAAGATATTTAGGCAAGAGCATTTGCCACACTTCATCATAGGATAAGTTGCCTTTGTCCTATCTACTAGCTGCATCTAATTATAGATCTACACTTTAGGTCATAGTTGTATTTTGCACCCTGGGATAGTTGCATATAATTTTGGGACCATACTAAGGATATCTTTGGTCATTTTAGTTGAATTTAGTCTCTTTACATCAAAAATACAAAAAAATATACAAAACACAAAACAAATCAGAACAAAAACACACAATAATAAAATTTTGCACACACTTTTGGCACTTTTGGATTTTGCACTTTTTGTATATATACAATGCAAGAAAAACCTCTTGATGAATTGGACTTCATCCCCAACCATTGGTCGAGCCATCAGTATATTTCCATAGCTAGTATGAATAGTTTATCAAACTTTATCACTCAAAAATTGGTTACCCTTGGGGCTAGCCCAGGGTAATTTTGAGGTTTGAACCATTTAACCACGAGCCTTAATAATTAGTGGGGCACAAATATCATTTTTATCCAAGCCTGCGCAAGGGTGAAGCAAAATTTTGGGTATACCATTAGCAAGACTTAGATAGCATGACCTATTTTGAGAGGTACTTTTTGTTCCCTTAGGATACCTATCATCTATCCTCCATCCTAGGAATCCACATTCACCATTTGTATATCACTTCCCAAAATGGGAGGTATAAGCACACCCTCATAGTTTTTATGCCATCCACCCTATTATAGTTCTTAGGATTAGGCTACATCAAAACACACCAAACAAAAAAAAACAAAAAATAGGAAGAACAACAAGCACAACACAAAAACAAAAGCAACCTTAACCATCCCAAAACATCTTCAAATAGCAACAATCCAACAATGACACACTCACAAAACATCACAACATCATTGTTTGCGTGGTTGTTTGTTTACATTTTTGTTTATATAAATAGCCCATTTTACCACCTTCACTACCTCCATGAACTATTCCATGCCATCCTTCCATTATTTGATCATTCCCTATTTTCTATGTACCTCTTCTTTTCCCCCTGTCCATATGCTACATCCTCATTCTCGACATGCCTATCAAATCCCACCAACATAACCATAAAACCCTCAACCATCATTGCATAAATACCATGCACCATTAAAACAACCTCAACACCAATACAACCAACATCCCCTTTACCCACTTACACACAAAATCCACCCACATATAATCAACCACCTCCCACTTACAATCAATCTCAACCCACATATCATCAACCATCACCCACTTGCAATCGACCACCAATATAGCAAGCTCATCAACCATAACCTACTCACAACCAACCATCAACCCTATAATATCACCAACCATCAACCCCACAATATCACCAACCATCAATCCCTACATATAATCAATTGTTGCCCACTTGTCATCAACCCCTAACCACCTATAATCAACCATTCCCATTATATTCCTAGCCACTAACTTCACAATCTCATCAACCACCATCCACTTATCATTATCCACCTCCTACATATAACACACCACCACCTTATCAATACCAACATACACGTACTGAACCTCAACCATCTCCACCATCCAATAACCCCTATACCAATCACTCCTACCCCCTACGTCTTATCACTAATCAACTTGCCAACAATCCTACACTCCTACCAACACCCCCACCACATATTATTACATGCCTCAAGATCCACCTCAAGCCTCCCAAGTTCCTTCCACCACTTCACACCAATATTACCCATATTTTCCACCTCATCCATGTCATCCATCCTCATTTCACACCGACCACAACAACTATAGAAACCTACACCATCTTCACAATAATATTCATATCACCTACAATAACCACAATAACCTCCACCACCTATACAATAACATTCATATTACCTACAACAATCACATCAACCTCTATAACCTCCACAACAACATTCATATCATCCATAGCAACCACAATTACCTCAACCACCTCCAAAACAACACAACCAACCCCCTTCCCCCTCCATACATATTCTTCCTTGTCCCACATGTTACTTCACACATGTGGCCCTTTTCATCCATATTTTGTAAACTTCTCAAGGTACAAGCGCTCTACTTACCTAACATAGGACCATATGATACACATAAACCCACACCTATAGGGTATAACATCAAGCAATTTTATGTCTTCCATCACCAGCATGGTCATGATATAAATAATTGTCAATCATTCTAGAACCTCGTACAATATATGATGACCAAGGGACCATTATCATCAAACATCCTTCAGTCCCTACTCACCCAAACCTTGGAAATCATCCAACTCTATTACCCCACATGGGACAACACAACCACATAATGTGGCCTCAACTTCTGCGACTCGGTCACCTCAAGTTAATAACACCAACAATGTACCATCTCACAAAGGTTTTATGGGAATGATAAGTTGTGACCAATTTACTTCAACCTTGTCCATCCATTTTGCTACACCACAAGAGATTCCATCCCTAGAACAATGCAGTATCCAACATATATTCCAACCAACCAATCCCCATCCACTCCCTCCTAAATCCACCATAACACAAGCCACCAAACTACCTTCCCATTCATATTCATCTTCTATGCCATCTCCTCCAACTACTCCTTATTTGACTGCTATCACGTCACCCTATCAAACTACTCCATCCAACACCCCTTCCAATTTGTCACACTTGCAATCTATACCATTATCATTTTCATCCACTCTATCAGAGCTCTCATCCTCTACTATTGTGCCCTCCATTCCTTAAGTCCTACCACCTCTAGTGTAGTCCACTATCCCACATAACTTGCAACCCATAAATCCCCCTTCATCTACCTTCACATCTACCGCCAAAAAGTTACTAAATATGGTTTCTCCTCAACTTCATATTCTGAGGTGGATAGTCTTGCCTTAGTTGACCTCCTCAAATATGATTTTTAGTGGATCACTCTGATCTCAAGGATGATAGTTATAAAGAATATATTGATCGTCCACTCCCTCAAACTTCACTAGATGACTCTTTTCAAGTTGCCACCACCCATCCCCTTTACTCTGACACCTTAGATGACAACCAACCTTCATACCCACTTGAAGCCCTTTCAAATTATTTGAAGGATACTCCCCATACCTCACCATGTAGCCCACCTATGGACCCCCACATCACCCCCATTGATACTGATGCCTTGCATGACCATTATACTGATCCTTATCCTCCACTTGACTCACCATGATTATCCTTACCTTTTCTTCACCTTTAAAATCCCATATTTAACTACCCCCTCATCAAGAGAAAACCTACCCTCATACACCCTTCCCTTATATAGGTTCCATTAATCCCCATTCCACCTCGATTGTAGTACTCTCTGAGCCACTTCTTGAACCCCTCTCATTAAAAAGAGTTAATCTCATTCCTCTTCAACAAACTAAAGGTACCATATCCCTATCAAATCCAAACCTAGACCCTTAGAGAGCCCCATCACCCTCCTTGACTCAATCAACAATGTGTATTCCATCTCTCCTTTCCACTCCCATTATTTTGGAAACTCCATGTCTTCCACCTCTTCTTCCTACACCATGCCTTCCACTTCTTCTTCCAAAACCACCTCTTCCTCCAATCATCTTGTACCCTCACCTCTTACACCATCCTCTTCATGCACTTCACCCCCCATAATAGCAGTCTCAACCATAGTCCCACCCATTCGTTACCTCTATATCCATTGCCTCAACCAACATCTCATGCCACTTCACCACCACCTTACCTCCACCACATATTGTATTGACTCACATATATTGAACTATAATTGACTCACCAATAAATCTCTTCCACTCCACCTTCACCTAATCTATAACACATATTGGATTAACTCACAAACATTGAGTTACACTTGAGTCACCAGGCCATCTCTCTAGTCCCTCCTCAATCCTCCTCCATGCCATCTTCCTACACTTCTATTTCATCTCAACCATCCCATCGACCTCATCCCTCTTGTTCATCTCACACCTGGACATCCCTATTAGAGCCAATGCCAACAATATTTTAAAATATATAGGATGCAAACCTACTCTCCCTACCCATAATTTGTCCTACTAATCCTCATCGACCCAAGCCTAAGTCATACAATGAAAATCATTATTGCATTTATCATCATCAAATGGATCATGATATTGAATATTATCGATAGTTCAAGCACTTAGTGCAAGACTTGCTTGATAAGGGGGAGTTAATCCTTCTATAAGCATAATATTCTCCCATTTTGGCTTACATGTATCAAAATCCACCCACATACATTCCAAAAAAAATCAACTTAAAAAATAACAAAATAAAACACAAAAACATCACAAAATAAAAAAAAAACAACAAAACATCAGATATTCAAAAAATAAATATATTGTTTGATTGTTTGATTAATTGAATGTAGTTTTTTTTTTTTTGCATAAGAGGTACCTATCTCTCACAAAACCTTCTAAACTAGCATCAAAATTCCCAAAACCATTTTCAAATTCATCCTTCCCAATTCTATCTCACCTTCATCTACTAGTGATCTACACCCCACTCTAGTCTGCACCTGCCTGCATGTCACACATAACCACTGCTCCAATTTACTTACACAACTCATGTCCATCCACCCCGTATCACTACTCACCATTGCATTTGCATATTCAATACCACCCATCACAAATAATCTTTTCTCTTGAGTTAGATGACAAAAGTGAAATTAGTGTTGCCTTGGATTTTGATCAATACCTAAAATCCTATTTTTGGAAGCTATGTATATCGTTGAACCTTGTTGGAGACTATTATTTGCTTTAATTAGCTCCTTTTAATATTATCATAGTTTTAGCATAGCAACTTACAACACCTTAGCACTACGAATTTGTTCATATTAGCAACGTGAATTTAATCACATTAGCACCAACATCCATAGCTCACTAGTCTAGTTGTTAGATTAGCATGGTTGTTTCAATGTGCTCAATAATCTATCAATGACAAGGTTCAAATATTTTCATTGCTTCCATCACTAGGGCATCCCACATTGGTCATAATTCGAGATAATGTTATATCACCTTCTCAAGTGTCCAATCAACCCACTTTGCACCCATCATCACCCACATTAGCATCACATTCATGACCACAACACATCACATCACCACTACATAGCCTGCTTTCTATTCATTTTGCATCTATTCCATATCTCCTTTCCTTGTATTATTTCCTCACACATCACTCCTAGTTATATGGTCACACTTTGAGCAACTACATTCCATGGACCATTGTACCTTTTCTACTTTTTTTCTTCTTCTTCTTCCTTCTCTTATTTCTTCATTTTGCCCAAATCACTCCTCGCCCTTCCATGGTCATTCTTCATTTTCGTCTCACCATTCCTCAATCTCCTTCATTCTGCCATAAATTCACTCTTGCTACCTTGTGCATAGCCATGCATTTTTTACTGGAGAAGTCACCTCTCCTTCCATCCAATGTTGTTCCTATGTGAGTTTTCTTCCTTCATGTGATTAATATCACAATTTTACATCCACTCATTGAATTCATTCACTTAAACCATCTATTCTCATTTTGTCTATGGCTTCTTGATTATTTTTTAGATCTCTTTTTATTTTCATGTATACATATTTCCTAATTTTTCTTGGTCAAATTGATCAATGATATATACCACTTATACATATCACATTGTCTTGGTCCTCTCTTTGTCCATAATGTCATGTTCACCATGGTGTCATATCATTTGATCCATTATATTGTGCACCCATTATCCCCTTTTGTTTTTTATCACACACCATGCTTGTTTTTACTGTCCAAATGTATTAGGTTGCTTAGACATAGAGGTAATTTTAGTTATTTAGCCATACCTAGTCCCTCACTCAACTTCCATCGAATATCATTAGGTATTTGAGAGCTATCACTCTTCTTTGGTTGCTTCAAATTTTCTCTTGGACTATGCTAATAAATTTTGAGTCCATGAAAGATGAAGCCATGCATAGTTTCAAGCCATAAAGTGAATAATTTCCCCTACTCATTCTCTCATGTATAATATGAGCCTACAGATCCATCATGCAAAAAAAACATAGCATAAAGCAATAGCACAAAGTCATTTCTCTCATTCATCATGGATCTTGGGCCATCTAAGATGTATCCATCGAGGCTATAGATGCTTGGCTAGCAGTGGAGCATCATCAAAGGATTATTGGGTTATCTCCACTGAGAGGCTTTAATGACAATGGAGTAAGCTCTTCACATGACAACATGTTTGTCACATTAGCAGCCTTATTTTGTATATACCTTTGACTACTCATAGATGAGCTAGCTTACAATGGCTTGAGTTGTAAATGTTCAATCCAACCTTGCTCAAAATTGAAAATAAACCTCACTACACACACTTTGGTCTTTGAGCAAATTGACTCACTAGACTAGTCTTAGCATCTTTGAGCCCCTAATTGATTACTATATAAGGTTGATTTATGTCACTAGGGTGTTTAAGTTTCTTTAAACAACTCTAACCTCTAAAAACCATAAGGTATCTAGAGCAACCCAACATGTTATTTCCATCTCATTCATCACACACATGTCTTACTATCTCCATTTATACTAGGTTTCATCTATCATCTATCATCTATCATTTTTTACCCAGTCTACATACCAATGTCAATGTCTTTTGTCTCATCCCCATTATCATGTCATATCCCATGTTTTCCTTTCATATCATCGTGACCACTATTTTTTCATTGATAAATTAACCTAATTAAGATGAGGAAGCATCTAAATGCCTTTCCAAAACACGATCCAATAAGCACCTATGATTCATATCTACTCTATCCTTGCTCATCCCATCCACCTTTTTGTCAATTGGCTCATTATTTTCATTCATTCCATCCTCCATCGATTTACCGCTTTGGGGTAAGCAAAAAAACCTAAAATTTGAAAATCATTCACAGTTTATTGGGGTAACAAACTAAAATATTTCCAATGGATCAAGCGTCTCTTGTTTTTGCATCACATTGTTCTTCATGCAACGTGGTACAAAAAGGGGCATCTGTAGACACCAAATTTTAGTCATTTGCAATGGGATTTCCACAAAACCACCAAAACACCTCTCAAGTCATTAAAAATTAATAAAAGCCCTCAAATCGGTACAAAACCACCACTCAGTGCCCAATTTTATTTAATTTTACCTAAATTATTCTAAACCTCCTTCTCTTTTCCCCCAAATTTTCCTCTAAAATTCTTCTTTTTCATAATTTCCCCCATTTTTCCCCTTGCCTCTCTTAATTCTATCTAAATTCCTTTAATTCTCCACTTTCCTTCTTATTTCCTCCTAATTTCCCTAAATTTCCCCTAAATTTGCCTAGTTTATTAAATTATATTCTATTTCCTGCTAATCCTCTATAACTTCATCCTAAGGTTCCTCTAAAATCTTTATTTTCTTCTGATTTACCTTTTTCCCCCTAAATTTATAAATTCCTCAATATTCCCTAATTTCCTCATAATATTCTCCTGCTTTGTTTAATTTCCTTAATAATTCTTACCTTCCCCCTAATTCCTCATTTCCACCTAATATTCTTCATTTATTCCTCCCTTCCCCCTCAAATCTCTCATAATCCCTCTTATTTACCTAATTCCTCCATTAAGCCTTCATTAGCCTATCTTTAATTATTTAATCCTAGCTTAAGCCTTGGTCAAATCCCTAGGGAATGTGCATAATAATTTAAAAATATCCTCAAATCCCAAAGGGCTATCCAAATATTCACCTACCAATCTTCATTTATTCCATTTTGTCCCCTCACTCATGCTTCCTTCTAAAGTTGTGCAATTTAAAAATGAAAGAAAAGCATAAATTCAAAGTGGGTTAATTGGTAAGTTTAATTACCTTGTCCTCATAAGCTGCCATGTTATATTTATGGGTAATTTAAAATTCATGTGAGCATCTCCCAAGGCACATATTATCCCATTGCCCTCACTCCACCCAAGGCCACTTTATGGCATGTGGATGGGTGAGAGGTCACCTCACCCAAGGCCATTCAATGTGGAGGTTCCACATTATACCAAGTGGAATACTTTAGATTTTCCTTGGTCCTTGTACCTACCACATCCCATCCACATCACCTCCATGCCACCTACCCTTAACCTTGCTCAAATCCTATAAATCCCCCCTTCTTCCATAATTTGTAGAGAGAGTTGAGATTTTCATGTTGTTATGCTGCCAAAATTTGGTTATACACCTTTGCTACCTTTGGAGAGCTCTCTACTACCATCCTACCCCTTTAAGAGTTCAATAATAGCTACCATAGAGGATTTTTGAAGGGTTAAACTAATACTTTGATCACCCATCATCCTTGAACCAGTCGACTTCTTACAACTTCACTAGCACTAGATGAACCTTAGGGACCACTTGCATCCTCCAGTAGGGGCACCTTGTCCCATTTGCAACTTGGGCTTAATAATCTCAAACAACCACATAGACTCAACCATTCTAGATGGTTACCTAGATCTAACCATCCTAGACAGTTATCCAGAGGTACATCAGACAAAGAACACACACACCATATATGTAAATGAGGGTATGAAACATCTTGTCTCTTGATTTGTAAGATTTTACTATAGTTCTACAAATGTTTAAATGATTTTTGTAAATGCTTTCATATCTTTATATTGCTAGGATCCTCATGCAAGGTATTCCATTCAAATGCTTTTGACTGCATTTGGTTTACATGTGTGTAGGTTTGCAGTAGCTGGCTAGGCATCTGGGTGGTCCACATACACACATAAAACCCACCCATCACTCGCTTGTGACATGCAAAAAATTGTATTGGATACATTGTTTGTAAAGAGGGGTCAAACCCCCTCTCCTCAAAAGATATTGTGGTTGTTTAAAGCCCCTTTGGTAGGGCTATTTGTACTCCAAAAGACTTTATATTCATTAAGACATGCTTGTTTATTTCTATTTCACTGTTATTTGCATGGTGTATTTTTGTGTTTACAAGAGCATGGTCAAGCTCAATTGGTAGCATAATTGCCAAGTGAACTAGATCTATGACATCTAGTAAATCATGATCTACATGTGTCATGGCCACAACTATATATCAAAGAGTCTAAGGGAATTGATCTCTACACTCAAGCACATCCAACACCTGTAGTCAAGAAATGATAACAACACACAAGTTAAAATTTAGCCAAACCTTTTAAATAAGCTAGTGTAATTATTTGGGAAATATGCTCATTAAGTGTAAATACATCAGTTGGAAAATAGATAAAAAAAATGCAAATTTGTCAATCCACAAAATTTATGAATACACCAAGTGGTGTACTTGAGTTGGCGTATTCATGCTTGTGGGATGAATACACTAACCATGACGTCCCAAACATAAAAAAGACAAAAATTGAAAACTTCAATGGGTAAAAAATTCTCATAACTCTTGTAGGGCCCCACCTGGATCTACTCCTCCTTGTACTCTATCCAATATGTGAATTGGTTGGCCCTGTTACACCATTTTATAAATTATGATTTTTTTTGCAAAGCACTTTATGTCTCCCACGTATGGTAAAAATAAAATTTACCATTGCCCTTTACTCTATTTTACTTTGAATCGAGTAAAACTTACCTTTTGGAAATCTCTAGTCTAGCCTATTTGAGTTCCTTTGTGACTGTAACTTGTCCCTCAAAAACTTGAGAGGGCACCCAAGATAGTGGTATCAACCTGTTTCAAAACCTTGTGTCAGCCATAGCAATAAATTTATCCAGTAAAAGTTCATATTTTATTTTGATTTTTCTAGAAGCAATCTTTCGATATGTTTGACCTTATATTGATCAATTGAAACCCAGTCACCATGATTTTCTTGACAATATAAGAATCTACAACTATTTTTGATGCATTTATTAAAATTTAAAATGCATCAAAATGGGGGTAAATGTAGACACCTAAAATCAGATCACCTATTTTCATTGATTTTTGAAGTAAAAATAACAAATTGGTCAAGTTAAACATAATAATTAATTAACCTGACCTCCAAAATTATAGACAAAACCTAGCAGAAGTGAATCCATTGACTCAAAGAAAATATGCCTTGAAGTGATTTTGATTTCAACCTAGAATATTCATGAACATTAAAAAAATTTCCCCTCGCTTGCTAGACTTAACCTCTAGCACTCAGGAGCATGAATATAGGAAGTTGCAAATACACCCAATGACATATTCATCTAGGAAACATATTCACATCTAAAAATAAAAAATATATATTATGCTTGTAGAAGCCTACTAAGGCACAAATCTCACTTGGTTGACATACTATAAGCTTAGATGATCATCAAGAAGGAAATAAAGGGAACAAATTCCATTCCACTTCCCAAGTTTCCTAAAACTTACCTCCAACCTACTTTAGTATATAAATCTATAGTCTATCTAGCCAATAAACCAGACAAGCCAACATGCTAACCACCTCATCTCTTCCATTTGATAAAATATAGTAGAGAAGGATCCTATAATTTGACCCCTTTGGAGGAATAAAATATGCAATACTCTTGCAAAAAATTTTCATTGAATTCATAAGCAAATCCAACAAGCAATAAAGTGCTACTGAAATTCTTCCATGAACTCACTAAAAATTTTACCATGAAGTCAGGGAAGGAGACATTTAGTGCTTGAGAGCTTGGTGATACCCTTTTATCATGCATTTGGTCTTACTTATTAATCATCATTAGCATTTTTGTTTTTCATAATTTATATTCATAGTGTGAACTCATATATCCTATGATTTTGAATCTAAATATCACTTTGATAAAATTTTCTCTTATCATAGCCTGTAGGTGCCATAGGAAGCCCTTGAAGAATGATAATGGCTATCAAAACCTTTGTTGTTCTAGAAAAGAATGTCTAAAGAAATTTCATAATGGAATTTATTGTTTCATTAGCAGATTGAGAAAATCTGTCAACCAAATATGTTTTAGGCAATATATTCACACATTGTCATTATGCTATCATCTCAACAAAAATAGTCATCCTTCACTTTCTAGTTCCCAAAGTGAATTTGTCAACTAAACTTGTTTTAAGAGATGTATTCATCACAACGCTGAGAAACCATTAGATTCTCTATCCCCTAGCATCCAGTCCAATAAAACCTCTATTGTTCTAGTCCAAAGTGACTAGATTATTATAGATAAAAGGGTTCATGTTTAGATCACTTTACTTATCTCTTTTGTGTCTTATTTTAGTTTAGAAGTGGTGATATCCATATTTTTAGAAAAGAATATGCCTATAAGTCTTAATTGTCACCACATTATCCTAGATAGCATATTATTGTGGATCAATGAAGATCACGAAATAAATCATTTTACCATAACAAATTAAAGGAAAATGGACTTTAGCCATTGTGGTAATCAATGTGGTGCCACTTTGCATCATTTAGTATTCTCCCCTATTAAATACTGATAAAGCGATCATAGGACAACAAGTGTCATTAATTTGGTGAAGTAGAGCAGCTAAAGTAGTAAAATAGTATTGAAGTGCAACAATTCAAAATTTTCAAAGTAGTAGGTCAAGATTGGCTCTCACATATCTAAGCTTTGGGTATTTATTTTTGACGTCCATTAGTGAAAAAATTTTAGAGGTCATATATTTTGCATACAAAAGCATTTTGCCTTCATTTTTTCTAATCACATAAATTTTCAAGCTTTATGCATTGGTGGCATCAATTTATAGACTTGCTATAGTGGTAGGAGTAAAATTGTGTAAGATGGATTATAAATACCTAATTACTCATCTCAATGGGTAAAATTATAGTATTTGGTCAACCCAAATATTTATCCTATTACACAGGGAGAATTTGTGGTGTATCTTTCAAGAAGATAAAGTAGTAGCCCTTGATGAAAAAGCTTACCATCAAAGGGAAGAAGAAGCTCTAATGGATCATGGTTAGTCTTGAAATGGTTAAACCCACCTTATAAACTTGTAATTAACCTTATAGCATTTCTTGTTATATAGACTTGAGGTTAACATTGTTTATATATCTGGGGTGTTTGGTATTGAAATAAATACCCCCACCACTTTTAATTCTAAATAATTGGAGTGTTGTAGATCTTATCTATGGATAATACAATCATTATTTATGGTTCTTAAATACACCTCTAATATCTATCTTTGTTTTTATTTCTTTTGTTCTTTTATGATTTCTATATAATATTTGAGTGGATGGATTGCTTCTATTCATTTCTAGAAAATATTGTGAATTTTGACAAGTAATTAATTATTCCAATTGGCTTGTGTAATGCATTTATTAATTTTTTGAGTTTAATAAACAATGGAATTTATCTATTAAATGAATCATTTATAACTATTCATACTAATTCCACTTGTTCTATAGCATCATAGGAATAACATAGGGTCCATGTATGTATATTTCAAAAAAATACATTAATGTATTATGCTATATAATAGGTGATGGGTAATTAAAAATAAATCCAATGAAAATAGATTCCATTTGTAATTTGAATAAACTAAATAACATATATGAAGTTTGGATATTTATAGGGGTAGTCCAATTTATGAAGAATATTTCTTACTACTTAAAATTACCTCTCCTCTCCTTGCCTTAATATTTTCCAACTTAGCATTTCATTGAGGAAAGAACAATAAATTTAGTTTGATATATTAGAGAATAAAATCATTCAAGCACTAGTTTTGGTATTGTCCAAAATAACTCTATGTTTTAAATTAAAGTATATGCAAAAATTTATACAATAGATGTTATTCTCAACAAAATAGATAAATCATTTTTACCACAATTCAAAATGTTTCCTTCCAATATTTTGAATTCTTGAACATAAAAAATGAATTATTTGTTCTATTCTAGAAATTAATAATGGAAGCACTATCTTATGGAAAAAGAGATAATAGCTATTTTGATAGTCAACTATTGCAATATTTGCAAGCTCAATCCAAACTCTAACAATATAATACTATAAAATGTGTAGGATTCTTGCCACAATGCAACTTATCATTAAATACAATAAAGGAAACTCAAATAAAATTATTGACATGATTTCTATGACATAAACTAAAATTTCAATACTAAAGTTTATTATAAATGTGGAAACCTTAATTGAAAAATTATTATGCAACCAAATATATTATTATTAATATCAAATTTGTAAGTGTGTTCTAGAGATCAAAGGAAGACCAAAATAGTGATGAAGAGCACAAGAGAGAATTCTAAATGAAGAATACATTGTATAAATAAGAGGCATTTTACATATCAAAAGAGGAAAAGGTTATTCAATTGTTAAAAAGAACACAACCTTCAATGGTGGATGTTCACTTTTGTGAAGAGAAGACATGATTGGATAGCTTAGAAAGGTACATCTATTTGATAAATATATACTAGGATATTCCTAAGTTCATTGATGGTTGTTTGTTGTGCTTTGTAATTAAACCAAGCACAAGTAAGAGGGATACATATTTCATCAACAATAACTACACATGGCATTACATTGTCCATGAATTTCATTAATGAGATTCAAAATGTAAGGAAAGGTATGCATGACTTGATGGTCATTATTGAGACATTTTCTAAAACATGCCTTTTGATTTTGTACAAGAATATATTTGATACCTATGGTGTGAAATAAGATATTTTCAATTATAAATAATTGTGATTTACCAAGTCTATTGTTTTACATAAAAACACAAGAATTTTGAGTTTGTTTATGAAATATTTATAGAAAATGCTTGACACCTCATCATGTAGGTATGTCTCTTTCTATTTATTCAAATGATAAACAAAATGAAATAGTGAATAGGGCATTTTTTATTCATTTAGCGTATAAAACCACCTATAGTCTTTTTTTACCTTTGTATACAAGTTAATTTGAATCTTGTTATGATCTTCTCTAATCCTTATCACTTGACTTGGTATATAAGAAGCTAAAACAAGTGGTAGTAAACATAAAAGAAAACAAAACCATCTAATTCTTGAAAAGGATAAGATTAATAAATTCTCCAATGGAATATAAATAATAAAAAACTTAGTTGATACATTATCAACATAGAAAACTTGTTAACTATAGATTAGTGACATAATTTAACTTCATATAGCCTAAAAAAGATAGCAAGGTGAAGGAAGAAAATTAAAGCTAATTCACTATGGTCCTTTTGAAGACATATAACAAGGAGAAGCATAAATGTCTAAATTAAATCTATTTTTAGTTTTGAACAATGGAAATTCTTGTGAGCATTGAGTACCTTATTCCAAATGCAATTAAAGAAGCATAAAAATTTATAATTTTGAATAAAAAAACCAAGGAACATGTAAAGATGAAAAATATTTAGATTGCAGCCAAAGAACCACATAATCCAAATAGAATGAAAGAGAAGTTGAAAGAGCACTTTCCATACCTTGAATTAGCAAGTTAATGCCTTTGGGGACAAGATCCTCTCACGAATCTAGTTATGATCTAAGAACATAATTACTAATAAAAAAATGGACCAAAGGATAGAGAGGGAGACAAAAGACTTAAAAGCAAGAATCTATCATAGGCATGGAAGGAAAAGAGATTATTGTTTGGTTTTAATGTCAAACCAACAAAAACAATTTATAAAAGCAAGGATCTGGCTAGAATGAAAGGTGGGAATTTTAAAATTTGAAGGTTTTTTTTTTTTTTAATTTTTTTAATTTATTATTATTATTATTATGGAAGGGATGTCACTTTTGGATAAGACCTTTGGGAAGCAAGGGTATCTCTTCCGCCAAAAATGCACAGGGTTCACACCTTGACATAGGCAAAGAGCATGTCTGAAACAACACAAAACAAGAACACAAACACAAACACAAAAAACTAAAACAAAAAAACATAAAAAAAGAAATATAAATAAATTCTCGTACTTGTAAATCATTGAAATAATCCTTTTTTTTTCTTAAGTTATTTTATGCCAATGCTATTCAACTTGACTTAACCATAATGGCAATGTTATTCAACTTGACTTAGCCATACGATACCTCAAACATATTGCGTATAATTCTCTTTCATATATATTCTTAAAAAAAATATATATATATTTTTCTTTTATAAAACAATAATATAAAATGGAGGTAAAAAAAAAATCCTCTTGCAATCTACAAAGGTGCTTTTTCTCAAGGAATAAACAACTTTTACTATAATATACTCAAATGAAATATACAATATATGCAGGGTCAACTTCATAACAGCTCAGACAGAATTGGAACTCGTTTACTATAACATACTCAAATGAAATATACAATATATACAGGGTCAACTTCATAACAGCTCAGACAGAATTGGAACTCCTCTTGGTTTATTTGTTATGAGCTTGGGTTATGAAACATTCAATAAACTATAATGAAGCATGAAACATTCATTAAAATTCTTAATGAAATCTTCAGTTTCTGCTCCCACTCCTTGCAAAGAAATCAGACTTAATACCATTCAAGAATTTAAAAGTCTTATCTTTTATCAAATAAAAACTGTTTGGTAAACGGTAATCTATTTTTGTAGCATACATTATTTATAACCCAAATCAACTCTGATATATGTTAGATCCAAAGGTATAAAAAATATACAGTTTTTGTATCTTTTGATACTCTAGCTGCATGCTAGCTGTGGATTTAGTAGAAAATTTTGGATGCAAATAATTCAAACAACAATTCCAAACTATTTGGCCATAAGATAATTACATAATCTCACAGTAAACTTCTCATTCATCACTCTAAAAATAAACCTTAGGAACAGATTTATTTGCTTTTCACCAGTCATTAACAGCCCAATTAAATGGCAAAACTGCCCACAAACATCATGAAATTTCACATACCTCTTCTCATCCAGATGCCAAGCTATGCCTAAACCCTACCACGTGACTCTGATCCACAAATCTAGTTAGCATGAGACGAACATAGCAACGCGCTAAGTTGGATAGAGGTGCCCTCAAGAAGGCACCAATCTTAGCAATTTTTGAGGAACCAGCTGACCTTCCAACCTTAGATTTAAGCTCTAATTTATTTGTAGAAATTTTCAAGGAACCAGCTGATCTTCCAACCTTAGATTTATTTGTAGAAATAATGGCCATGGTTGGTGGTTCCTCCAGAATTGTGTCCAGCTTGCTTTCCACAATCTCGCTTACTACGCGAAATGAATTCGTCTTCAAAGCCTTCTTTCCTAAGCACATATTGCACTCCATAAGAATTACTTTTTTGCTCTGCATAGTCATTTACTTCTATTACCAAAACCTGAACACAAGACTTTCTATTGTTAGAGAGCTATTACTTTGAGGAGGAACTCCATTAGAAGGGACATTATGATATGGAGCAGGTCATCTCCTTACGTTAGGATCAGAAAATATTAATTGAAGAAACCGTTGACATTTCATAAATTTAAGTTTTGTAAAAGTTAAATCTTTTGGCTTTGAATTATTACCAGTGGCATATTTTTGTGATGGAATTTCGTTGCACATAAATTCCTCCTCTGTCAGTTTGTCCAGAGAAACTGAACGAGTAGTTCCCAAATAATTTAGGACGTTGATTAAGATTGAAGATGACCGTAGCAGAAACTGAACGAGTAGTTCCCAAATAATTTAGGACGTTGATTAAGATTGAAGATGACCGTAGCGTGTGCAACTTGTCTTGTGTCTCGTATGGGATGACGTTGCACGACCGTTTATTATTATAATTTTTTTATAAAAGTATTGGTAATATCCTTTTATCTTTAACTGATTATTAAATTAGACATTTTCTTCAAGGTTTCTGCTTTCGAATATAGGTTAAATCATTGAAGCTGCCTTTATAACCAGGTTAAATCATGGAAGCTGCCTTTATAACCCCTCCCCTCCTTCTCCTGTAAACAAGACCAGGAGCCAGGAAGACCCCAAGGTTCAAGATTAGATTAATACGGCATCAATCTATCGACTTAACAAACTCAAGTCAAACTACACTACTACCTTTATTTAGAATTTTTTTTGGGTCCCCAATAAAGGAGGTGGTCCGTTTGATATATAAACTAAAGCTTTTTAGCCGGAGTTTCTTTCTTATAATATTTTGGCATCCATTGAACCCTTTGGGGAACGGCTTTAAGGATCTTGGGGTGACTAATTCCCTCTCCTCATTCGACGACATCAAAGACTTCTTTTAACAATGTGGTTGGTTGGATGTAGGATGTTTTGAATATCTTATGTTGTCTTGTTGGTTCACTGGCACTAGATTTAACTCTATGCTCTTACCTTCCAAATTTTAGTAGCAGTTGCATGGAATTTATTAAGAATTAACAATTTGTTTATTTTCTTTCAAGATTATATAAAATTTTACTTTTATATATGTGAAATTATTTTTTATATTTTTAATTTGATTTTTGATATATGTTCAAATAAAAGTAGTTTATTTGTAAGCTTTGTTGACCATTAGAACAATGTCTCTTGAGTGCTATTTCTACTATCATCTATAGAGATCATAATAGACCAAGGCATCATAGGAGAATTCATTCACAACCTTATCACAATTCATTACCTTCGCCTTTACACCAAAACTCATTAACTTCCTACCAGGATGATAGGCAAGGCCCATGCTGACAAGTACGGGAACATCAGGGTGGAGTAGGAAGTGTAGAAAAATGAATAAGAACCAATGACTAGTTGGACAACAAATGATGTTTTTTACAACAAATTGATTTAGATGAATAGTTTTTTCTAGAGAACTTCCTCTATCTTGAAAGCCTATGATCTATCACATTTCAACAAAATACCTACAACTTAATAATCTTTAACTAAAAATATGTGACTACAATATTTTTTTAGTTAGGATGATGTAATTTACCCACAATTAACTAAGATTATGCCTAAACCCTACCACGTGACTCTGATTCACACTATAGTTTTTATGAAATTTAACTAAAGATATCAAAATTAAATCAATAATCTCACTTATGCTTTAAATATGAAAGCAGGAATACTGGAATCAAATTAAACTAACATTGAGCAGAAGCAAAGTAAGTTTACTATAATAGAACTAAGTACTAATCTATTTCTCCCTGGGGTAAGATTTTAGAAAAAGAACACAATAAGATATAATGGACATCTCAGGAAAGCATAGTTTACAACATAATAAAGTATGGTAGAGTAACAAAAGGTAGTGAATATTTAGAATAACATATTCAATTTATAACATAATGGAAAATAAAACAATAGTGGATAACAGTGAATACATATGAAAATAACAATATGATATACCTGCCAAAAGCAACACAATAGTCATTTTCCTCCACGTTGGAGTGGGTCCAAGCTCCTTAGTGGAAGAAAAGGGTTCTAACTGAATAAGTGAATGAACTTCTTAAAATATCTATTATTCTAATAAATGTTCCATATAGATATTTCTTACACACGAATGGAATACAGAGAAATTCCTAATACATCAACTCAAAATGAAATTATAATTGACTGTTAACCTCCAAAATTCCAAATTGTCATGATTGTCATTATTTATATGTAGGGATTTATAACAGATTTCTAATTATCAAAGAACTAGGTTAATTGCCCAAATTGTTAGCTGAGGAGGATAGATGAACATTGTTCCAACAATAACCTAAATATTACCATGTTCGGCTATAGAGGATTATCTTGTTTAGTTGTGCATTTGACAATGGAAGATTTTCCATGTCAATCAGTTGATCCCTATTACATCTGTTTGAGGTATAATGAAATCACCATTGTTGTGATAACTAAATTTCTTAAACTTGGTGATGCCAATCAAATTGTCACCACATCAATGTATCCTAAATATTTATGGATATTACCATGTCAAGTAGTCCATATCCCTCAATTATTACATTATTGTGAGCTTTCCTTGATCAATAGTCCTTCATGCACATTTGTCCATGGTCATCCACTTTTGTCCTCTAGTTCTAACTCGATACGTCGTGTTTGCTTATGGGTCCACCTTAGTACCCAATGATCGTTGTTGTCCATGAGCTAGCTGTTAGGAAGGCATAGGTCATCCAATGCTTGCTAGTGGTTTACTTGTTCACTATACCTAGATTCCAGAATCTGACAAAAATTATCCTCTACTAACTTTTGCAAAATTCCAATGTACTTTCTAATGCTAAGAAATCAATAGTTAGATGCAAAAAATCATCTAATTACTATTAAAGGGACATAAACAAAAATTTATCTAAATTAGTACCGTGTTCTCCTTATTAACCATGCTTTTAAATCATTTATGTGGAATATGATGTTACCATAAGAGAATATAACAAAAAAAAGGTTCAAAACTACATTCAAATGAGGTATTTCAATGTCTCATCACTCCCCCACACCTAAACCAATGCATGTCTTCATGTGTTCATCTATTCAATCATAGTGGTAAGATCAAAATTATCAACATTGATGGCAATAAATCTATCATCATGTGAATGGTACCCATTAAATTGATCAACCCTATGCATTCATTCTAAAATCATTTCTTGCATGAAGGATATGAGAGGTACTATGAGGGAACTAGATCCATTAGTAGTGGAGGTATTGAGTGCATATCGATCCACTAAAAACTCTCTTTCTCCATAATGGAGGCCATTACCTAAGTTCTATTATAGAACCAATCCAAATTACAAGGGGAAATGGGATCTCTTTTTCTTAAAATAGACACCATCTTACTTCATCTATTATAGGCCCTTTTAGGCTGCTCAAACATTGTTGCACTAAAAATGTGAAATTTTTTAATACAATGGGTAAGTTGGTTTGCATATTATGCCTAGATATGTGCCTTGGCTATAAGGGTAAAGTTTTGTTCAGTTAGAGGACTATACCTAGGAAATTCAAATCACAATAGTAGCCCAACCACTTCATATTTATCCTCATACTCATTCATCATGTCCTCCCCCTGGCTCTAATTGTAGAGAGTAGACATAAATACCCTATGTTGAACATCCCCAATGTATATGTTGAGAAAAAATATGAAGTCCTAGGACAACGCATATTTATGGACATAAAAATCACACAACAAGCTTTAATACTCAAGACTGGACTATCTATAGGTCTATAAGATTTCCTTAACAATGTTCAACTAGGGGTTTTGATCACAATACAACTTTAATAGTTGCCATTGGTATAATTTTTCTCTTAAGAACAAACAATAAATCCTAGTAAGGCATATGCATTTTAAGATCCTATCAACAATTTGACAAGCAGAGTGAAATCTCATCGTTAATGTTGTATTCTTCTATTTTTATTCCTCTAGCTCCTATGTCATCTCCTAATTTTGCCCTTCAAGCACCTTGAGAGTTTGAATTCTCTATTCTAAGTGTAGACAACATCTTTCCCATTGTAAAAAAATTGTGTTATGGTCATCTAGAGTAACCATATTTGGTGGAACAAGTATAATTGGTCGTGTAGGCTCTATAGGATCAATGTGTATTTCTTATTATTTTGTTTTGACTAACCTTCGATGATTGCCCTATTGCTTCTATGCATTCTATTGCTATTTCCAATTGTATAGGCTTTGGCATATCTTCTACTGATGCCCATTCAATCTCTGCAATTATTGCAAGGTATTCTTGTTGATCGAAGGACTTTATAGCCTATTTCAAGAGTTAGAACAATTGTTTGAAGGATTTTGTTAACTTTTCCAAAAAGTGGATTGGATGGCCATGGGATCCCTTTGGTTCCTCCTCCATTAACCTTGGTGCATACCTTGTGCAACCAATTGAAGCTAATTCCTTCTAAATTTACATCATGACCAACTATTCTTTGAGTTGACTAATACACTTATTTTTATCTTTTAGTAATCTTTCAAAGACTACGACCCATACCTATAAATACCATATAGTTGATTGGGCTTCTTATAGATCCAAATTATTTAGATTTATCTTAGTCGCCTAATATGGTCTTGGAATGCTAGTGCCTTAACCACTTGGACCTATGATGACCTCAGGTAAGTCAAATTCCACTTGCATATCCTTTGATTGGGCTGGTGAGTTAGCATTATTGATGGGTATAGGTGAACACAATTTTTTCAAAAGTTCATCTTTTTCTAGGCCATCAAACACCTCTTATGGGACCCTACTTTGTATTGGTTCCATCAGTTGTGGGGAGCCTAGAGTTTCTATTATTTCATCATCAATTATTATTATCCCATGATCTACATCCTTTACCAAGGTTGGTGGTTCTTGTGTCATCGAATGAAACCCACTAGTCTACTTTATGATAGATTGTGTTCTTCTCCTAAAACTTACATCTTCATAGTTTAAGAGTATTTTGGGTCTCATTATTTTTAGACTCCTATTTTTAGGGTTTTTTGAAGTGCTTCATATGGTTAAGGTACCTATAAATGCTTTAGGGTTTCTAAAAGGGCTAGAGTTTCAAATGGGTCTAGTGCTAGCTTGGATGTGGGGATGTCTTCCTATGAACCCTCCAAATTCTAATTTTATCTACCCATTCCATGCTTCTGAATATTTTGGTAGACATGGAAAATTGACCCATCTAAGTGAGTCATTTTTCTTAAAATCCTTGAGAAGTCCCTCAAAATTTTCAAAATACAAGTTTATACTTCTCTTCACCTCCTTTTACCTTTTTCCCTAGTTTTGTCAAAATTTTGGTCACCTTGTATGAGGCATAATTTTGGCAAGTTAGAGTTTTCTCTTAGAAAATCCAAATTTTAAGTTGATCTCTACTCCCCTAGGTTTTACCCTTTGTTTTCCCATCCTTTTTTCCCTCTAAACCTCTTATAAATAGAGGGGTTGGATCCTCTTTTTCCTAACAGTTATTTAACAAACTTTTTTCTAGAAAGTCATTTGGCAAGCAAGTTTTCTAACAAATTGTTTAAAGCATTTTTAATGAATTATCCTAGCAAGATAAAGTGTCTTTTGGTGTTTTTTTGATACTTTGCTTCTGATTTGTTGTTCTTGGTGGACAAGTGTTGGAGCCTTGAGGTGGAGTCTACCATTTTGTGGAGATCTTCATCCTTTTGATTACTGTTTCACTACCACCAGGTTTCTTCTTGTAATATTTCTAGATCATTAATTTTGCATTTTGTGTCTCATTTTGCATTAATCAATCGTTCTTACACTTCTACTATGAATTCGTGCCTCATGTGTATAGGGTACGATTTTGAATGATCCAAATTTGTGGTCACCCCTTACGGGGCATAATTTTGAATTCATCAATTTTGAGGGTAAAGTTTTACTCCCAAAACCTAAATCTATGTTTGCATGCTTCATCTAGGTCATAACATCATTGTTTGAATTCTATTTTTCACACTGTTTCATTTAATTGCATCTTGTATTGTTCATTTCCAAAAAGTTCAACAATCACTTTTGTTTTTAAATAGTCAACTAAATGGACCAAGGGGGCTTGAAAGTTGTGCCTTCAAGCTCAGTCATATAGTAGCCTAAGAAAGCTCCCAAATGCTAATCAATTCTTCTACGGTTTTTTGAAACTATTTTACATATTGTGAAGCTATTGGATATATCTGGATGCAAGTTAAAAGCTAGGATCAACCATTGGATCAAGTAAGTGCCTTAATTAAAATTCTTAGGTTGTTTGTTGTTTACTTTCTGTCCATTTTTATTCAAAACCTAGATCACAAATAAAAAGAAAATATTTGGTTACATTTCTAGGCATTTGAAAGAGAAAAAGCATATAGTTTGCATTTTAGGGTTAATTTTGTTTGTGCATTCTCTCAAACCCTTGTTGAAAAGGAAAGATCTATTTTATTGCAAGTTAGGTTTTAGTCATCATTGAAAATCAATAATAATCCTAGGGTTAGCTTCTTACATCATTGTTTGTCTTGCATTGTTATTTTATTTTCCATAGCTTAGAATTTAAAAATTCCAAACATAGGTATTTTATCAATATATACATCACATATTCCATCCTCAGACTTGGAGTGAGTCCCTAAACCATTATTGGTGAACCCTTTAATCCCCAATCTGCCAAGTGTAAAGAATATAACACACCCCTATGGTCACCTTGGCTCCCAATGAATCCAATCGATAATCGTACATGACAAGGTAATTTTTACTCTCTACAAATTTTGTGAACCCAACGTGAAAACATGTCTTTAGTGGCCAAATTAGGAAGTATTTTCCTTTTATTTTTTCCTTTTGAAAAATTTAAGCAAGCCCATTAAGTTTGTTTGCTTAAAATTAGAAAAACATTAAAAACATCTTAAGAACCCTTCTTGTGTGCTTTTTGCTAGATACTTTCTTTCTCATGTATGCTTTCTCTTTCTCCTAATGGACCCCAACATTGGGAGTAAGAAAAGGCTATTAGAATCTAGTGATATTCTTCAATAAGATGACTAGATTGATAGGGAGAATCCTAATCTAGAAGAGGAAGAACATGTAGAAATTGGTAATGACCTTGATCCTCTTGAGGGGTCTAATGGAAACCTCATATTTAAATCATATGATCACATCTATAATTTCATGAAACATCATAAGGATGCTTTGGTTAAGGCTATGAATGAAGAAACCCAACTCACAAAGGGTGGGATATATCATCCTCCAACCATTTCTCCTTAGAATGTTCACACCAACCTGTTGTTTGAATCTTCACAACATATTAATAATTTTCATAGAACAACATATGCTACTACTACAACCACAAACATTGGAAGAATTCCAAAATTTCCTCCAACTAGTAGTACATCTCAATATTATGCTCAATTTCCTCCTCATTATGCTCACCTCAACATTCATGCTTCTGCTCCACCAGTTTATAGTTATCCTCTATAGCAAGATACCACATATCATAACCCATACCATAATAGTGTCAATACCTCCAACATTGGCCAAGTTCCCTTTCAATAACCTACCCATAATTTATCTCGAGGGAACCTAGGGGAATTGCACAACAACAATCCTAATATGCAAATCTTGAAAAATATGGTGAAACAATTGGTCTCAAGAGTGGATATGATTCAACCTCTAAGTTTCACCTACAACTATAATAAAATGTGCAATAAGCCCTTAGACCTTGTTATCACCTCTAGGCCCTACCCTAAGCATTTTCCAATGCCAATTTTATCTATTTATAAGGGAACATAGGACCCAATTGAACACTTAAGGATGTTTAGGACAACATGCCATGATATTATATATGATGGCATGTTGTTACTAAAGATATTCCCTAAGAGCCTTGGTGGTATGGCATTGGAATGATATTATCAATTGCCTCATCATTCTTTGAGGAATTTTGAAGAGACAACAAATTTTTTTGTCCAAAAATTTGGAGCTTATGTTGAGAAAAATGTGACTATAAAGGATGTTTATATGTTGAAGCAAGGTAAAGATGATTTTTTTTTTATAGTTTTTTTGTATTTTTGAAGAAGTTTAATTGGACGGTTAAGATATATTTTATATCCTTGAGACATGCTATAGATCTTTATCAGAAATATACAAGAGAAAATATCATATGAATTAGAAATAATTACTATCACCTCTTTTGACCAAGCAATAGATCTGAAAAGAAGGGTAGAGAAAGCCCTTATTATAAGAGGTTAATTAAATCCAAGGAAATAAGAAAATAGGACCATGAAAGCTTAATATAAGAACAAGTATGTAGTTGGTGATGGGGTGATAGATAGTAGACTTGTCAACAATATTGTTAACACCTTGCAAAATATGGTACTCAACAAACCTCAAAAAAACCCACCAAGGAACTTCATGAGACTCAACCAACATATTTTGACTGTCATAAAATAGCTCTTGAAAGCTCACATGATTAAGTTACCTCATATAAGGTAACTCAATACCATGGCTGATTGGTATAAGCCTAGTCAACATTGTGAATATCATAGTGGAGGGGTATATGACCAATTCAATAAGAGGTTGAAACATATGGTTCAAGATTCAATTGATGCAAGTCATATTATTATAGAGGACTCACAACCTACTCCTAACCAAAATATTCCAATAAATAATCAATCCCCTACACAACAAGCACCCACAACTAATCAAGATATAGGGATCTTCCAAGATACCCTACCTAAGCATGAGAAAAAAGAAACTAATCAAGTGTCATATTGTAATGTTTTGCCTCCATACAAAAATATGGTTGGTATGATAGAAACATATACAAGGCAACAAGCTCAAGCTCCACCAACTCAATGATATCAATAGGAGATGAGTTCTACATCCAATAAACCTGTAAAACCAACCTCAATTTTGAAGAGTATCCAAAAAATGAGCACAATAGTAAAATCCCCATCCTTCGTGTTGAAACTACAACCTAAAGTCTCCTTCAACATTCAATAATAATTAGCTAGTACCCCAACCAATATTTCTCTCTTGGATTTTTTTCAAACTTTTGTTCATAGGGAAGCATTATTGAAGCTTTTAATCCAACAATCTCTTCCTCAAGATATTTTCCCTAGTGTTATAGCTAATGTTTTAGGTTCCCTTAGGATACATCATATAAAATTTTTGGATGATGATATTTCCCCCTCAAAATTTTGAGAGTATTCTTCCCTCTACATCACCACATATATTGGGGAAATATTTATCAAGTGAATTTTGATAGATAATGATTCCTTCCTCAATCTATGAACCTATTAAATTTTCCAAAATTTTGGATTAAAAGAGAAGGATTTAATTAAATCTGATGTCATAATCAAATATTTCAACAATGAGTCCTAAGAAGTCTATGAAATTATATCCCTCCTCCTTAGGGTCGGACCTAAGATCTTAGATACCTTGTTTTATGTGGTACCTTGCTTTGTATCTTTAAATCTCCTTCTTGGATGCCCTTGGATTCATGCAATGAGGGTTATCCCTTCTAATATTCATCATCATGTGAATTTTGAATTCAAAGATCAACTTGCCACCATTCTGAGTGACCCTTATCCATTCCAATATTTTTCAATGATTGAGCAAGCTCAATCCAGTCTCAATTTATGTGCATCCGTTTCTTCATATCACATCACCAAGCAACTCAAAAATTTCAAAGTGAGGAACCACTAATAAATATTTCATTACAAGATTAGGTCAATCCTATTCTTCAAGATCCTCTTCTGGATTTAGCCAAGATACCACCTTCACTGAGGACTATGGATTTAACTCATAATAAAGGTGAAGCAGTATACATTGGTATGTGTACCTTTGTCTATACATGTATATCCCTCAAAGAAAAGATTTTTGGTAGCAACCCTCTTCCTGTGGAGCATTATTTTACCCATTGTTACATATCCAATGATTATCCACTTCCCAATTAGATCCTATCTAGTATGAGATATGTTGATAAAGGTTTAGGGCCACAACAAAAAGGTATTCAAAAGCCTTTAGAATTTGAGCTTTGGCTTGGGAGATGTGGCATAGGCTACATACCTAATAAAACTAAACCTTTACCATTTGAGGATGATGATCACCTCATTACTTATAAAAAATATTTGTATCAAGGCTTGGAGTGGTGTAATGAAGATGAGAGACTACCTTATCCCACTAAAATTCTATTTTGCAATGAGATAACTTTGGTTCCCCCTTGGATTCATTTGGTAATTGTTTTTTATAATGTCATTTCTTTCAAGAACAAGGATATCCATAAGCTTTGCGCTAAGTACAAGATTTAGCACAAGTGGTCAACATTGTATTACCCTCAATATTTTGATCAATCTGAAGTATCCAACAAGTCTTTAGTTAATATCCTTAAGAAGTTGATTTGTAAGACCGATCACGATTGACATATCTAGATTTATCCTACCTTGTGTGCCTATTGTTCTAGTGTGTGAACTCCTACAGGTGCTTCCTTATATATCTTAGTCTATAGGACTGAGATAGTTTTTTATTCATGTTGGAAGCCCCTTCATTGCGCATCTTGTTGTAATATGCCTCGATCAATGATGAGTATCACTTAGATCATTTAAAACAATTGTATCTACTGGAATAAAAGTGCATTCATGCCTTAGAGAATATTTGAGCCTATCAAAATAGGTGTAGCAATCCAAAAATCTAATCAACTAGAGAGATATTTATATATATACACTCTATAGAGATCTACCAACTCTCTAGAATTTTAGCAATTGGAAGTTCTAGGTCTTCCCAACTTTAGCTTAAAAATTAAGCAAGGGCTTGAATAGGAAGATACATAAATACTTATCACATTCAATGGAAGCCTTTAGTCCATTGTACCTAGAGCTTTGATACCAATTGTAACAACATAAAAATTTAACCAACTAGAGAGAGAAGTTTTTATATATACACTCGATAGGTATCTACATATCCCCATCCAATGTAAGTTATTATATGAAGTTGTCTAAGACCTAAAGAATTACAATTTAAGTTGTCTATCTCATATCTACAATAAACCAATTTATCCCCTTTCTTAATCGGTCAAAATGATACACCCATCCCTACACCATTCATAAATTTGCCTATGTAGGTGCACTAAGCGTAATGTAAATAAGCTATCAGTATCATCCCCATGATGAGCTAACTTATCCTTTTATACCTATCAAAAGGGTACGCCCATCACTACACCATACATAAATTCATCTATGTAGATGCACTAAGCATAATGTAAATAAGTAAGCTATTAGTATCCTCCCTATGATGAGCTAACTTATTCCATCCATCATTCCTAGTGATAGCCAAATTCATTGACCTTAAATCTAATTGATGTTTTTGTGCATCAATAGAAGTTTAGGTTCCATAAGAGATCTTTGAAAACAAGATTACTCAAATTCCTTCATAAGGGATCTCATAATCCCTTAGGTTTCTCTCTCTACTTCCAACTCAAAAGTAAACATTTTTAGATACCATTTCTAATCATCTAAACTTCATTAAACCATACAGATCTCCTAATATTTCTTCCATTAAATAAATGTGTGGTTAATTCTACCTACTTAATTAAGCATTAGATAATATCTACAACTTCATCAAAGGAAGACACATAAATAAGATGTAATTTTCTATCTAAATCATTAACAAGGAAAGATAATTTATGAAACTATGAAATTATAGATCCTTTATTTATAAGAACGTAAAATGTACATATTTTGTTCATAAAAGTACATATTCATTAATTTAATCATTACATATTAAAAGTAGGATACAAGTATTACCACATTAAAATAATAGAGCACTACATCATCATCCAAAACTAGGAGATTACTCATGCTAGAATCTATTTTACAATGAGATTTTCATAAGAAGAGTTTGACTAATCTATGTTAAAGGTTCCATGTATTGAATATAAGTATCCTCCTTGGTCCTTATTTCTTCTCCATCACTTAGTTGATGGTAGTAAGGGATCACGATAGCTCATAGATCTTATCAAGCATGCAACTAAATGCATTTACTAAATGACTTATGAAACATGTGCATTTATAAATTGGATGTCAAATTGCAACTATACAATCTACACAATGTAATTATGCATAAGTCATTGAAAAAACCAAGAGGAAACCTCATAATTTTCCCACACCCATTCTTTCATCTAATATTCCCCTTTTCCATACTAGCTTACTTATTTTATTAATCACACAAAGTATATTCATTATCTAAGAATGAAATTCATTTATCATTCATTTCATCATATAAGGAGAGTCATTTTTATCCTTTAAGAATGAAAGTGACTTATCAATTATCAATGCATGGAATAATTCAATAAACATTATTTTAATTAATCAAAATCTCATACTTTTAATTAATCAAATACCCATAAAAAAATCATTCTCTTTAATCAATTAAAAGCCCATACTTTTAATTAATTAAATACCCATAAAAATCATTTATTTTAATTAATCAAAAGCCCATACTTTTAATTAATCAAATACCCATAAAAAAAACCATTCCTTTTAATCAATTAAAAGCCCATACTTTTAACTAATTAAAAACCCATAAAAACCATTCTATTTAATCAATTAAAAGCCCACTTTTTAACTAATTAAATACCCATAAAAACCATTCTCTTTAACCAATTAAAAGCCTATACTTTTAACTAATTAAATACCCATAAAAACCATTCCTTTTAATCAATTAAAAGTTCATACTTTTAACTAATTAAATATCCATAAAACCATTATTTTTAATCATTCAAAAGGTCTATCTTTCAAAGAAAAATATCTATCTTTTACATTAAACAAAGGTCTATCTTTTAATTTATTAAATTAAAAAGCCCTATTTCAAAAGGGGGTTTCGTCATTATAACCAACTTAACTGATCAACATTCACCTTAGCCAAAAAAAGATAAAAATTGGATTGGTCAAACAGTGCACAGGGCGATTAAATGACACACAAGGGTCAAACAAAAAGCATTCACAAGTTGTACCAACCATCAACATGAAAACTAGGGCAGCCTGAGCGGGATATTCATGACCACCTAGAGGTGGTCACATTAAAGGGAAATTTCTTCCCATTTTTTGGCACTAAGGTGGACCTTGCACCAGATTTGTGGACCTTAAAAAAAGAGAGTTTAACAACCCAAAAAACTAGGCATGAAACAACCTATAATCAACTACAATATTCTACATAGCAGAACACAAGCAAGTCAATCAAACAATGATCAATAGTATGGATTATACCACATGACATGGAGAAAGCAATGCCCCAACTAGTGCATGGATGGCCCACCAAGTGGATCGAACCCTAACCATAGGTTGTGGTCAATTACTTAAGGAAGGTTAGCTTCCTTCAAGGTGCTTAGAGTGCTAGGGCATATACCATGTGGGATATTACCTAGGGAAGGCTTGAATGGCTTTCCCTTGCCCACACCCAACTTATCATGAAGTTGTTGTGTAGTGGGGCACAACGGTGGTAGGGGTTTGATTTATCAAGTATTCCTAAGGTTAAACCTTAGGGGGAAGCCATCCTAAGTGGTGGTAGAGGGTATTATCGTCATCTATGACTTCAAGAATAGGGTGACTATGCCTGTTAAAACCAACAAACTAGGTAGAAAATATGCTAATTTTTGAACAAAGCTAGCACAAACCATTCAAACCCTGAGAAAACATTTAAAAAGGTAAAACTTGGGACTAAAACTTCTCCACAATAGTCGAATCACTAATTACACCTGATAGGGAAAACCAAATAAACACATCAAAATATATGTCTAAACACTAATAAACATAAGAACTCATCACTGGTTGACAAGGAGAACAAATACCATCACACAATAAAAAAGAACCAAGTTTCCAAAGTTGTGAAACTTAATCAAGTCACCAAATAGGAAAAATAGGAGAGTGTATCAATTTGCATTGATAAGAAAGTGGTTTGAAAAATGATAATCCATAAACTTATTCACAATTTAAAACATCCAAATCTTGCATTCAAAAAAGGCTTAAAATAAAGGAATTAAATCTACAAAGTTTCTAAGAGAATCTACCAGAATAAAGGGAGGTTCATTAAGATTTAAAGAATTTATATTCTACTCATTGAAGCGATAAAAAAAAGCAATGGTAAAACCTCCAACCTGAAACACCCAATAAATTAAAATCCTCCATCAAATGATCCCTTCAAGCTTTCTCTACATGGCCTCTTAGATTTTTTCTTCACAAGAATAGTCTCTTCACATGAATGACCCTCCAAAGAATCCCTCATTCTCCTTTATTTGGCCTTATTAACAAGGAAAACCCATCTTCCCAAAGCTAAAGTCCAACTTGGACATTATTGCCATCTATCAAAAGTAATTTCACATCTATCCAAGGTGGCAAAAAGAAGATATTTAAATTTAAAAATGATTCTTTCTTTTAAAATATCTCACTTTAAACAAATCCATTCATTTATTTATTTATTCATAAAAGATAAAAAGGAAATTTAAATAGAACCTAAAGCATCAATATTTATAACTTTAAATTCAATTTAATTCAAGCAATAAAAAATATTAATCATTTCCTTAATTGATTAATTCAAATAAAATACCTATACTAATATTAAACATTAGCATGGTATTAAGTGGGCCAAGAATTAATAGAACCTCTATATCTATTAATTCTTTTTGAAGGGGATTCTTTACCAAATCCATTTACACAATAATGCATATGTAAACAAAAGCAAGCAATCAAATGCATCAAACAAGGTGGATGATTCATCACAAATCCAATCACCTATCCTAGCCAAAGACTTACAGTAACTTCTAGGTTACCAACTTCTAGCTATGGATGGCTGGATTTTTGATGATCATTGTAAAAGCAAGAATGCATGCATCTATATGAGGATAATTGTTCATGTTACCTTGAGCTGCAAAAATCATCAATTCCCTTTTCCTTGGTACCTCAATATCGGTGGTTGAATTCTTTGCCACCTTCGAGGGTACCTAGTCCTATAGTCAAGCAAAAAAATAGCAATACCATATCCTTAAAGCAATAAATCAACATCAATATTGCAAAATACAAAGCATTGAAACATAATTCAATATATAGTCTATTTTATAATTGATTCTTTCTAAGGTGGATCATGATATACTAATCCCTTGGACTAAACATAGTCCTTTGTGTTTTTTTAAATTACAATATTTTCATTCAAATAAAAATAGAAAATATCTTTTCATATCATCCAATTTTTCCCAAGTGGAACTTCTTTCAAAATATCAGTTCCATTGGACCTTACATTGTTCTAGAGTTTATTTTCTCATTGATTTGGAACAAAACCCTATAATCTTCATCAATATTACTTCAATTGCCTTGGGATATACCATTTGTAATTTAGAAATATCCCACACATGATTAGGGTTAGCAATGTACCTCCTAAGTAGGGATATGTGGAAGGTATCATGGATATTTGACAGGTTGGGTGGCAAGGTAAGTCTATACACTACTGGACTAATCATCTTAGTGATCTCAAAAGGCACAACAAATCAAGGATCCAATTTTGTGGATTTGATGGCACTTTTCACGGGTCTAACCCTTAAGCACACTCTATCTCCCACAAATTATTCCCTTGGTGACCGTTTTAGATCAACATAGTTATTTTTATGATCAAAAAATTCCTTAAGACTCTACCTTTTCTTTGACCATGATTGGTATGATTAAAATATGATCCTCTAAATAATCCCAAGATAAAATTGTTCTACATCTCCTACCATACAAGGAATCAAATGGAGCCATACCCAAAGAATAATGATGACCATTATTATAAATAAATTCTACAAGATGCATAAAGTATTCCCATCAAGAATTTTGGTCCATACAATACAGGTGAAGCATATCTTCGAGGACTTAGTTTACCCTCTCAGTTTGACCATCTATATATAGGTGATATGTAGAGCTTATATTTAGTTTTGTTTCCACTGCATGATGTAGGGCTTTCCAAAATTCAAAAGTGAATATGAAATCCCTTTTTAAAATAATCATTTCAGGAAATCCATGTAGCCTAAATATTTCTTTGGAAAATCTATTAGGCATGACTTGAGCATCATCATTGATGTTTCTTGGTATAAAATGTGCAACCTTAGTCAACTATCGACTACCACAAAAATTGCATCATGTTGATACCTGGTCTTAGGTAAACCTACTATGAAATCCGTAGATATAACCTACCATTTTTTCATAGCTATATCACATGCATACAGTTGTCCTATAGGGTGTCTATGCTCAGCCTTCACCTTTTGGTATTCTAGGCATCAAGCAACAAAATAGATGATATCTTTCTTCATTCCCATCCAAAAGAAGATCTTCATATATCCCTAATCTTGGCCCCTCCAGGATTAGTAGAGTAAGTGTTAGAGTTAAAGTGCACTATGCCTTCACCTTGACACTTGTCAGTTTCTCTTGACAAGTGTCATGTGTTGAATATAGGCTTATGCCTATATATTGTAACCATTTGTATCAATAATAATCATCTTATTGTGCTCATTTTAATATAATTCCTAAAATTTGGTATCAGAGCAGGCTTTCCCTGCCCTGTGAAATCCCTTGAGGGGGGATTTCCCTCATGGAAATCCTCCCTCCCCTGTTTTTTTTTATTTTCCTTATTTTTTAAAATATTTTACCGAGGGAGTATGCTCTCCATCATTTGATGGATCAGAAACCAGATGGTAAGATTTTTTAAAGTTTGGGAAAATAGTAGGCCATTTTTTTTATTTTTCCAGCAATTATCCAAGAAAGCAATGAAATCTTCATCACATTCTCTGCCCTGCCCTGCTTTGTCTTGCCCTATTTTTTTTCTTGCTGTCCTCGGGCTCCGATCAATAGCTCCGTGCATCGATAATGGAGACGGACGGTAGCTGCAGTGCTGCAAAATTTTTTGTATACTGCAAAGTGGAGGAACTAGGAGCTGGTATTACATTTGGTGTCATCTGTCTGTGTATAATGACACCGTGATTCGCTGTATATGGAGCAAGAAATCAACGATGGGAATGGATGTCGGTACCGGGCGAGTAACGACCTTGAACATGCGCAGGCATCATTTTTTGATCCGCTCTTGCATTTTTTTTGGACGGCTCGGCTGTGCGTCTCTTCCAACGGGGGGTCGTAGATCCTTTTGGTTTTGTGGGCTATATCATTGCAATAGATTTGTTTTTTTTTTAACTTTCCAGGATTGGACTGCATTTGCTTATTGACCCTAGTTGAAGGCAATCCAATTTGTAGCAGGAAAAATCAATGGAGTCAATTTTTTTTCGGAGACGCATCTGAGAAAATCTCTCAAGCAAGATCATGATGTTCTGAGGGGTCGCAGGCTGCGTTTTCCATCTACGACAGTCTTTCGTGTATGCAACGGCAAAATAGGAGGCTATAAATAGTGTGATGCCATATTTTAGGATTGCCATGGACTTCGATCTGGGGTGGTATTCCGATGCGAATCTGACATCCTCCCGGTAATCTTGTTGTTCGCCAGGTTTATGCATTCCAGGCAGCCGTCGATGAAAAGTTCGGACTGGAATTATTATCGTCATTATTGTTGATACATTTTGCATTCGACTATGGGACAGAGCCGCTAGAGAAGAAGCCTCGGGTGCTACAATGACTGGAGCGATTGGCGATGCAGCCGTTGTTGATTTTGTTGCTGCTGGAGATGAAACCGATGATGCTATGGGTGTTACTGTTGGAGAATGTGTGGGAGTTATGATCCTTGTGCCTTCCAACAGAAGCATCATAGGGACCACACTAATGCAGGATGGTGATTTCGATCTGCGAGCACCGCCCATGATTTTGTATGAGGCCAAATCCGATCTGCAAGAGCCCTGCTTTCCGAGGGGACTTGAACGCGGACGAGCTGTGAGCCCCACAGGGCAGTTTCTAATTTTGGAAATATTTTTCCAGAACCTGAGAGTATAATAATATATATAAGATGCCCTCGCTGGACGACGTCTTTAGAAGGAGGCTGCTAGCATATGAAAAGGAGATGGCAAAAAGGTGAGAGGCGCTAAAATCTGACGGGTGGAAATTCTGGCTGTCTTCGGTGAGTCGGCGTTGCTGCAATGAAGAGAAGAACCACCTGGAGCTTGCGAAGAGGAATTACTGTGCTAGATATGAAATTGCACAACTTTCAGAGCCTCTCTCATCAAAAAGGGTTTCTACATATTCATCCAGGCGATGCAGAAGCTTGCACAAATGAATGAGGGAATAAACTTGGTGGGGATTGTCGGGCCCTCCGGAGCGGGGAAAACCATTTTCTGTGAGAAGATTTTAAATTTTAGGCTTCTTCCAGGTGGCTTCTTCAGGAAAACTATTGATGCCACAGTAATAGCCAATGTTCACTCTACAGAGGACAAATGGAGCCTAAACGTGAAACGACGACTGAGTTGTGGAAGACATCTTATCGCATGTATCAAAAATATTTTTCTACAATTAGGGCGATATGCTGACGAAGGCGAGCAAAATAGCAGAGTTATCTGCAATGATATTTCCCTTGTTCCACATGACATATGAAGCTGGTGTTATATTTTGGTGATGGCCAGTTTTTGATCTAAGCCTGTGGCAAAGAGGTGTTCTACCCACGCTAGAAATGGAGTTAAAACTCATCTGCTATCGTTGATTTTTTTTGTGGAATAAGCATTGGTGTTCGTCTGGTGATCATCGAAAAGATTATCATGAACATTTATGTCTTTTTTTATGACTATTTTTGGCATTGTTTCATGGCCACGAGGTCCACCAAGCTAAGAGAAGCATTAGATGTCAGCTTATCATAAGCCATGATGGATCCAGTGTCGACGAAGATAAAGAGTAGAGTGGAGATAAACTCTGCAATGCAATTGGTGTTTTAATGGTCATGCACGGCCCATAGCCCTATTTACATGCACGCTATCTGCTTGATGCTGCATGCTCCTCCCACGTGAAGGCATGGCCAACCAAGGACATGGCCTGACAACGCGAAGTTAAAGGATTTAGAGAAGTCAAAGGTGATGCCGCAGGATGGCTCGATTAGTTTGGTAGAGAGTTTTATTTGTCATCAGATTGATGCGATGATGAAATGTGTGGTGCAATTGGTGTTCAACATTGATGCTTGACAGACTTGCAGAGAGTGTCATGGATGCTATTTTTTTTGGGACTATTTCTTGCAATGGAAAATTTTTTCCATGCTATCACCATTCGGCACTGCGTCTGGCCGAAGATAGCACACACAAAATTTGGCGTTGTTGGGTGTATGCTGTTAATGAAGAACCTGCGAGTTCACATTGTGTCCATGGAGATTTCTACTCCCTCATTGTCAGCCCATTTTGATCTTGAATAGTAAGTGTTTTTTTGGCATGTTGGAGATCTACTACATTATTGCTAGTGTACTTTATCTCTCTACAGGCTGTTTGTGATGTTAAGTTCGTAGTGCATCTGTATATCATGCCACATTTACCGCACTAGATCCACAATATTTGGCCGAAGATTGAAGGTTTCCGTTTTAATACTATTTTTGGTCGCAGTAACTAAAGTTCAAAATGTAGTATTATTAACAGCTGCCCTTCGAAATGATTTGCTGGACTGCACGGCTCGGCGAAGATAATGAACAACAAGTATTTTGTTTTTTCATGTTAATGGCCAACACTTTGCCCTCCACTATTGCATTTTAAATATTTTTCTCCCACACGAGGAGAGGGAAGGCTTGAATAGCCTTTAAAAACATTATTGTATTCATTTTTAATGAAACAAGGGGAGGGGGGGCCATGCATTTATGTCCCATGCACATGGTGGGAAGGGTAAGACAAAAATTGCCTATGATATGATTTTTAAATCATAGTCAAGTTTATCCTATTTTTCTACATGGCTTGTTTACTATATTCTTAGCCATTTTCTTAATGTTTTTCTTCAAAACAAAGAGTGTAAGTGGGATTGTAAGGCCCACATGGCCCATGTAATTCCCCTGCGAGGGAAATTTTAAGACTTTTTTCATTTCTCCTGAGAGCGATGCCGCCATTGAGCGATGTTGTCTAGTTACTGCCTAGATAGGCATGCTATGGTTTTTTTTTCACATGATGAAGGCCCATTTGATGGTGGAATATAGGGGTATTTATAGTCATTGGAAACATTTTTCCACGACAGACACAATGGTGGTGTCATATTGTAACTTTGAGGATATTTAAATTGAGTTTTTTAACCTCAAAGTTTTTCTACCTTGGATTGCACTTTCGGTTGTACCCGACACTCCCAAGGTACTTGTAAGTGAACCTAGTATCTAGTATTCACCTCTTTCTACTTGGCGGATGCAGTAGCTGGTTACCCATGCATTTCGGTAAGATGAGGTGACTATAATAAGGACACTTATTCTAGGGACTACAGAAATAGACACCCTAGACTCTATCCGAGGTTTTTTCGGATCTACTTCTGAAGACTACAGACGAAGACACTTCAGAAGATTCTTTTATATTCTTCTTCTTCTCCCCCATATTTTGATCTATGGCTCATTTTATTGTATTAAGTGCATCTTCGACAGAGACCGACACTCTTATATGGCTCATTTTTCCTTTGTATTAAGGTACATTTTTGGCAAATACCGACACCTTCTAGATTGAGTTCACCATAAGGAAGTATTTGATATTTATGGTGGGACTAGTCAGTGACCTACGAGAGGCAACATCCTCTAAGGATGACTTGCAGAGGCAACAGACCCAGAAGTGGTTGACCCTGAGGCACCCATGATGACCCTGAGGCACTTAGACGGCTGACCCAGTGGCAAAAGACCCATGGAAGTGGCTGACCCTGAGGCAATAGATCCAGATGTATACATAGTGAATCTAGCATTATTCACAGTTGGAGAGCCTAGAAGAGAATCTTCTAAAGTGTCTTCGTCTGAAGTCTTCAGAAGTAGATCCAGAAAAACCTTGGATAGAGTCTAGGGTGTCTATGTCTGTAGTCCCTAGAATAAGTGTCCTTATTGTAGTCACCTCATCTTACCGGAATGCATGGGTAACCAGCCGCTGCATCCGCCAAGTAGAAAGAGGTGAATACTAGATACTAGGTTCACTTACAAGTACCTTGGGAGTGTCGGGTACAACCGAAAGTGCACTCCAAGGTAGAAAAACTTTGAGGCTAAAAACTCAATTGAAATAGCCTCAAAGTTACAATATGACACCACCATTGTGTCCGTCATGGAAAAACGTTTCCAACGACTATAAATACCCCTATATTCCACCATCAAAGGGGCCTTCATCATGTGAAAAAAACCATAGCATGCCTATCTAGGCAATAACTAGACAACATCGCTCAATGGCGGCATCGATCTCAGGCAGAATGAAAAAAATCTTAAAATTTCCCTCGCAGGGGAATTACATGGGCCATGTGGGCCTTACAATCCTACTTACACTCTCTGTTTTGAATAAAAACATTAAGAAAATAGCTAAGAATACAGTAAACAAGACATGTAGAAAAATAGGATAAACTTGACTATGATTTAAAAATCATATCATGGGCAATTTTTGTCTTACCCTTCCCACCATGTGCGTGGGTCATAAATGCATGACCCCCCTCCCTTTGTTTCATTAAAAATGAATACAATAATGGTTTTAAAGGCTATTCAAGCCTTCCCTCTCCTCGTGTGGGAGAAACGTATTTAAAATGCAATAGTGGAGGGCAAAGTGTTGGCAATTAACATGAAAAAACAAAATACTTGTTCATTATCTTCGTCGAGCCATGTAGTCCAGCAGATCATTTCGAAGGGCAGCTATCAATAATACTAGATTTTGAACTTTAGTTACTACGACCAAAAATAGTATTAAAACTGAAACCTTCAATCTTCGGCCGAATATTGTGGATCTAGTGCGGTAAATGTGGCATGATATACAGATGCACTACAAAATTAACATCACAAACAACCTATAGAGAGATAAAGTACACTAGCAATAATGCAGTAGATCTCCAACATACCAAAAAAACACTTACTATTCAAGATCAAAATGGGCTGACAATGAGGGAGTAGAAATATCCATGGACACAATGTGAAATCGCAGGTTATTTGTTAACATCATACACCCAACAACGCTAGATTTTGTGTGCGCTATCTTCAATTTTTTTGCTACTGGAGATGAAACCAGTGATGTTGTGGGTGTTACCATTGGTGAATGTGCGGGAGTTATGATCCTTGTGCGCTCCAACGAAAGCATCACATGGACCACACTAATGCAGGATGGTGATTTCGATCTGCGAGCACCGCCCGTGATTTTGTGTGAGGCCAGATCTGATCTGCAAGAGCCCTACTTTTTGAGGGGACTCGAATGTGGACGAGCTGTGAGCCCCACAGGGCAGTTTCTAATTTTGGAAATATTTTTCTAGAACCTAAGAGTATAATAATATATATGAGAGGCCCTCACTGGATGACATCTTTAGTAGGATGCTGTCGATGTACGAAAAGGAGATGGCAAGAAGGCGAGAGGCACTAAAATCTGGTGGGTGGAAAGTCTAGATGTCTTCGATGAGTCGACGTTGCTGCAACAAAGAGAAGAACCACCTGGAGCTTGCAAAGAGGAATGACTATGCTAGATATGAAATTGCACAAATTTCGGAGCCTCTCTCATCAAAAAGGGTTTCTACATATTCATCCAGGCGATGCAGAAGCTTGTGCAATTGAATGAGGGAATCAACTTGCTGGGGATCGTCGGGCCCTTCGGAGTGGGGAAAACCATTTTCTGTGAGAAGATTTTAAATTTTAGGCTTCTTCCAGGTGGCTTCTTCAGGAAAACTATTGATGCCACAGTAATAGCCAATGTTCACTTTACAGAGGACAAATGGAGCCTAAACGTGAAACAATGACTGAGTTGTGGAAGACATCTTACTGCATGTATCAAAAATATTTTTCTACAATTAGGGCGATATGCTGACGGAGGCGAGCAACATAACAGAGTTATCTGCAATGATATTTCCCTTGTTCCACGTGACATATGAAGCTGGTGTTAGATTGTGGTGATGGCCAGTTTTTGATCTGAGCCTGTGGCAAAGAGGTGTGCTTCCCATGCTAGAAATGGAGTTAAAATTCATCTGCTATCGTTGATTTTTTTTGTGGAATAAGCGTTGGTGTTCGTCTGGTGATCATCGAAAAGATTATCGTGAACATTTATGTCTTTTTTGATGACTATTTTTGGCATTGTTTCATGGCCACGAGGTCCACCAAGTTAAGAGAAGCATCAAATGTCAGCTTATCATAAGCCATGATGGATCCGATGTCGACGAAGATAAAGAGCAGAGTGGAGATAAAATCTGCAATGCAATTGGTGTTTTAATGGTCATGCACGGCCCATAGCCCTATTTACATGCATGCTACCTGCTTGATGTCGCATGCTCCTCCCACATGAAGGCATGGCCAACCAAGGACATGGCCCGACAACACAAAGTTGAAGGAGTCAGAGAAGTCAGAGGTGATGCCGCAGGATGGCTTGATTAGTTTGGTAGAGAGTTTCATTTGTCATCAGATTGCTGTGATGATGAAATGTGTGGTGCAATTGGTGTTCAACATTGATGCCTATTAGACTTGCGGAGAGTGCCATGGATGCTATTTTGTTTGGGCCTATTTCCTGCAATGGAAAAATCTTTCCATGCTATCACCATTCGGCACTGCGTCTGGCCAAAGATAGCGCACACAAAATCTGGCGCTGTTGGGTGTATGCCGTTAACAAAGAACCTGCGAGTTCACATTGTGTCCATGGAGATTTCTACTCCCTCATTGTCAGCCCATTTTGATGTTGAACAGTAAGTGTTTTTTTGGCATGTTGGAGATCTACTGCATTATTGCTAGTGTACTTTATCTCTCTACAGGCTGTTTGTGATGTTAAGTTCGTAGTGCATCTGTATATCATGCCACATTTACTGCACTAGATCCACAATATTCGGCCGAAGATTGAAGGTTTCAGTTTTAATACTAATTTTGGTCGCAGTAACTAAAGTTCAAAATATAGTATTATTGACAGCTACCCTTCGAAATGATCTACTGGACTGCATGGCTTGACGAAGATAATGAACAACAAGTATTTTGTTTTTTCATGTTAATGGCCAACACTTTGCCCTCCACTATTGCATTTTAAATATGTTTCTCCCACACGAGGAGAGGGAAGGCTTGAATAGCCTTTAAAAACATTATTGTATTCATTTTTAATGAAACAAAGGGAGGGGGGCCATGCATTTATGACCCACGCACATGGTGGGAAGGGTAAGACAAAAATTGCCCATGATATGATTTTTAAATCATAGTCAAGTTTATCCTATTTTTCTACATGGCTTGTTTACTGTATTCTTAGCCATTTTCTTAATGTTTTTCTTCAAAACGAAGAGTGTTAGTGGGATTGTAAGGCCCACATGGCCCATGTAATTCCCTTGCGAGGGAAATTTTAAGACTTTTTTCATTTCTCCTGAGAGCGATGCCGCCATTGAGCGATGTTGTAAGTTACTGCCTAGATAGGCATGCTATGGTTTTTTTTTTCACATGATGAAGGCCCCTTTGATGGTGGAATATAGGGGTATTTATAGTCGTTGGAAACGTTTTTCCGTGACGGACACAATGGTGGTGTCATATTGTAATTTTGAGGCTATTTCAATTGAGTTTTTTAGCCTCAAAGTTTTTCTACCTTGGAGTGCACTTTCGGTTGTACCCGACACTCCCAAGGTACTTGTAAGTGAACCTAGTATCTAGTATTCACCTCTTTCTACTTGGCGGATGCAGCGGCTGGTTACCCATGCATTTCGGTAAGATGAGGTGACTACAATAAGGACACTTATTCTAGGGACTATAGACATAGACACCCTAGACTCTATCTAAGGTTTTTTTGGATCTACTTCTGAAGACTACAGATGAAGACACTTCAGAAGATTCTCTTCTCTTCTTCTTCTTCTCCCCCATATTTTGATCTATGGCTCATTTTATTGTATTGAGTGCATCTTCAGCAGAGACTGACACTCTTATATGGCTCGTTTTTCCTTTGTATTAAGGTGCATTGTATTGAGTGCATCTTCGACAGAGACCGACACATTCTAGATTGAGTTCACCATAAGGAAGGATTTGATATTTATGGTGGGACTAGTCAGTGACCTATGAGAGGCAACATCCTCTGAGGATGACCTGCAGAGGCAACAGACCCAGAAGTGGCTGACCCTGAGGCACCCATGATGACCCTGAGGCACTTAGACGGCTGACCCAGTGGCAACAGACCCATGGAAGTGGCTGACCCTAAGGCAACAGACCGAGATGTATACACAGTGAATCTAGCATTATTCACAGTTGGAGAGCCAAGCGCAAAGAGCACGAGCCTAGACAAAATCAGTAATAAAGGAGGAAGTAGAATTGTTTTTTAGAGAAGTCAACATTAAGGGGGAATGTTACCTAATGTTGACTTGTTTTGTTTCTTCTTTAGTTAGGATAGTGCACTTTAAGGGGGAATGTTAGAGTTAAAGTGCACTATGCCTTCACCTTGACACTTGTTAGTTTCTCTTGACAAGTGTCATGTGTTGAATATAGGCTTATGCCTATATATTGTAACCTTGTTTCATTTGTAAAATCATCTCATTTGTGTTCATTTAAATATAAGACCCAACAGTAAGGATATCTATGCACATATTACATGATCAACCTCCTTAAATCACCTAATTTTAGTATGACTACTCTATCCTTAAAACATAAAAGAACATGTTTATACTGAAATCCTTGTTCTCTTTAGGATTTCTTCCCATTTTGACCTGAATTTCCTTGCAATGCTCATCCCAAGATTGCATTTTCCTAAATTCATCTATAAAGTCTACATGGCTTCATGTCAAAGCTACTATATTATTTCTTTTTCTTAAGGCATTAGCCACCTTATTTTACTTCCATTTGATATTCAATATCAAATTCATATTCAGCTAAAAACTCAATCCATCTTATCCATGTTGCATTGAGCATAGGTTGAGTAAATATATATCTCAAGCTCTGATGGTTAGTCCTTAAATTTAAAGGTATTTCTACCAAGTAATATTGCTAGATATTAAGAGCGTGCACCATCACTGCTAGCTCTAGATCATGCATAGCATAGTTAACCTCATGTTTCTTGAGTTTCCTTGACCCATATGCTATGATTGACTCATATTGTGAAAGCACTCCTCCTAACCCTTCTAGTGATGCATCAGTGCATATTGAGAAGTTTCCTTGAGGATCTAGAATCTTCAGTATTGATGTTGTGGTGAGTTTCTACTTAAGCAATGCAAAAGCAACTTCACACTTATCCGACCAATTAAATTCCTTCCCTTTATTTTGAAGGTTGGTTATTTTAGCGGCTATTTTGGAGTAATACTTCACATAACACCTATAATAACCCATCATGCCCATGAAGCTTTGAAATTCGGACACATTAGTAGGCAATGACCAATTCAGAATAGCCTCAATCTTCTTTGGATCCCCTGCAATTCCTTTAGCATATATATATATATATATATATATATATATATATATATATATATATATATATATATCCCAGATATTGTACTTCTAAGACATAGATATCACTTTTAGATAAGTTTCCAAAGAGTTGATTTTTCCTTAACAACTCTACCATGATTCTAAGATGTTTATCATGCTCTTTTCTATCCCAAGAATATATTAGAATATCATCTAAGAATATGAGGATGAACTAATCCAAATATCTTTTGAACACACTATTCATTAAGTTCATAAATGCAGCTAGGGCATTAGTCAGCCCAAAGGGAAAGACTATAAAATCATAATGCCCATATCTGGTTTTAAATGTTGTCTTATGAGTATCCTCCTCATGTATCCTTAATTGATGATATCCAGATTTTAAATCAATATTTGTAAATATCATGGCATCCTTAAATTGATCAAACATGTCTTCAATCCTGGGTAAAGGATACCTATTCTTGATGGTTGCTTTGTTGAGCATTCTATAGTCTATGCATAATCGTAAAGAACCATCTTTCTTTTTAACAAAAAGAATTGGTGCACCCCATGGTGACACACTAGGTTTGATCAGTCCATTTTCTAGCAACCCTTGTAGTTGTACTTTTAAATCCTGCATCTCTATAGGATTCATCCTATAAGGAGCTCTATGGATAGGTTTTATTCTTAGCATTAGCTCGATAGTGAAATTGAATTCATGCATAGGAGGAAGTCTGGGTAGGTCTTCAAGAAATACATCCTTAAATTCCTGCAAGATTGGGTGTTTCCCAAACACTTCTTCCTTCTTATCCTCCTCGACTTTGTTAAGTTTTACAACATAAACCATTCCTCCTTTTTTGATGGTTTTCTTTAGTTGCATTGTGGATAGTAACTGGGGTTTAAAAGATCCTTGTTCACTATGGATCCTTAATCTTCCCTTGTCATTTTTCGAATATTCTATCCATCTATCTTAGAAATTGATTATGGCTCTATGAGCCTGTAACCAATCCATTCCCAAGATAATATCAAAGGCATGTAGCGGTGCTACATAAAGATATCCTATGGTAGAACCATTGGTTAGGGTAATTTCAGCTATAGGAAAACACTGATCCATCGAGTAGGTTTATCCAGAACCATACTCAACCTTCCACCCTTGTGCCAAATATCTTAGTATTTCTAGCATATCCCTGACTATACTAGAAGAAATAAAGCTATCAGTAGCTCCACTATCTATTAAAATATTTACTTCTTTATTAAAAATATTACCCTTTAAGAGCAATGGGGTGGCTTGCCCTTCCAAATTCTAGCTTTCGATCATTGCATAAATCTTATGGGTAGGTTCCTTTCCTTTTACATTGGTTGTACTTGGTCCTGGTTGATGTGGACAATGATTGGCATAGTGTGGACCTCCATAATTGTAGCACCCACTCTTGGGTCTTGGGTGCACTCCCTGTTTTTGTTCCCCTATTTTTCCCACTAGTACCGAATTTGGTTGCTTTTGGGATTGGGGTTTGTTATTGCTATTATTGTTGTTGTTCCTCTTTTGGAAATTCTTCTTAAACTTTCCCTACTTCCCATCATTCCTCCTTTCAATATTTGGGAAGATTTTACTCTTTTGGTTCTGTTCTCCTTCCCATTTCATGAAACCAACACTATTTCTCTTCTTGAGCGATTGTCGATCTTGCTCAGATAAAACTGCATAGTTAAACTAGAGATGAGATTCTACTTTTCTAGCCAAGTCATAAGCTTTTTATAATGTTTTTGGCTTGTGCATATTCACTTCATACCTAATATTAGGTTCTGCTCCTAAGATAAATTTTTGAATCTTCATCTTCTCATCATAGGCTAGTACATATTTTAACAAATTAACCAATTTATGATAGTACACCTCAATGGATTTGGTTCCTTGCTATAGGTTGGTAAACTCCTCAAAATTTTCTACATAGGAATGTTCTATAAGGAACCTTTTCTTGAAGGTTGTAATAAAATATTCCCACTTTAAATAAACTTCTTCAATTCTTTGTTCTTCTTGTAATGTTTCCCACCATCCCAGTCCAATTTATTGCAAATGCAGTGTAGCCCATATTATTTGAGTTCCAGTAGTGAAGTAAATATCCAGTTCTTTCAACCAAGCCTTAGCTGCATCACCTTATCCTTTCCCATTAAATTTAGAGGTGCGAACATGCTTTATATCTCTAGGAAATTCTATTTCTAGAAAAGATCTAGCTTCTCATTATCTAGTGGTTAGATTATTTTCCTACCTAACCTCTAAATTCCTAACCTATGAATCTTGATTCACTATGGTCTCCAATAGTTGTCTCTACTACTCCATTTGTTCTTGTATCAAGGTGACTACCATAGTGAGGTTCTCTACCTCTCTACTAGAATTACCCAAACCTTCATCTCAAGCTCTACCCTCAACATTGTCCTATCGGGTTTGTCTATTTGGTGGAATAGACTTCCCTCTTCTTGTCTTTGGTGCCATTATCCTGGTCACACAAAATAAAGAAAATTATGTTAGGTTATAGTTCCTTCCTTGAACTGTACTACTAACTACTAGCTAAATACATCATCCGTATAAGCTAACTATAGAGTTTTTATACCAAGACCACCCTCACTCTACGTAGGGTGTTACTCTAAAATTTATCATCTAATTCCATTACCAATGGCCACACTTACTATATGTAAGGTGCCATATCAAAGTAAGCTACCCTTCCTAGGGTCAACTCTCTAGAATTCTAGCAATTGGAAATTCTAGGTCTTCCTAACTTTAGCTTAAGAACTAAGCAAGGGCCTAAATAGGAAGATACCTAAATCCTTAGCATATTCCATGGAAGCCTCTAGTCCATTGTACCTAGAGCTCTAATACCAAATGTAACAACCCAAAAATCTAACCAACTAGAGAGAATTTTTTTTTATATATATATACACTCGATAGGGATCTACATATCCCCACCCAACGTAAGTCATTCTATGAAGTTGTCTAAGACCTAAAGTCTTATGATTTAAGTTACCTTTCTCATATTCACGATGAGTCAACTTATACCCTTTCTTAATCGATCAAAAGGATACGCCCATCCCTACACCATACATAAGTTTATCTATGTAGGTGCACTAAGCATAATGCAAATAAGCTATTAGTCTCATCCCCATGATGAGCTAACTTATCCCTTTTTTCCTATCAAAAGGGTACACCCATCACTACACCATACATAAGTCCATCTATGTAGGTGCACTAAGCGTAATGCAAATAAGCTATCAGTCTCATCCCCACGATGAGCTAACTTATTCCATCCATCACTCCTAGTGATAACCAAATTCATTGACCTTAAATCTAATTGATGTTTTTGTGCATCTATCTAAGTTTAGGTTCTAGAAGAAATATTTGAAAACAAGATTACTTGAAGTTCCTCCATAAGGGATCCCATAATCCCTTAGGTTTCTCTCTCTACTTCTAACTCATAAGCATAATCATTTTTAGATACCATTTCTAATCATCTAAACTTCATTAAACCATAAAGATCTCCTAATATTTCTTTCCTTAAAGAAGGATGTGATTAAGTCTACCTACTTAATTAAACATTAGATAACATCTACAACTTCATCAAAAGAAGATACATAAATAAGATGTAATTTTCTATCTAAATCATTAACAAGGCATGATAATTTATGAAACTATGACATCATAGATCCTTTATTTATAACAAAGTAAAAGGTACATCTTCCATTCATAAAAGGACATATTCATAAATTAAATCATTACATATTCAAAGTAGGGTAAAAGTATTACCACATTAAAAGAATAGAGCATTACATCATCATCCAAAACTAGGAGATTACTCATGCTAGAATCTATTTTACAATGAGATTTTCATAAGAAGAGCTTTACTAATCTATGTTAAAGGGTCCATGTCTTGAATATAAGTGTCCTCCTTGGTCCTTCTTGCTTCTCCATCACTCAGTTGATGGTAGTAAGGGATCAAGACAACTCATAGATCTTATGAAGCATGCAACTAAATGCATTTGCTAAATGACTTATGAAACATGTGCATTTATAAATTGGTGCCAAATTGCAACTATACAATCTACACAATGTAATTATGCATAAGTCATTCAATCAATCATCAAGAGGAAACCCCATAATTTCCCCACACCCATTATTTCATCTAATATTCCATTTTTCCATACTAGCATACTTATTTCATTAATCACACAAAGTGTATTCATTATCTAAGAATGAAAGTCATTTATCATTCATTTCATCATAGAAGGAGAGTCATTTTTATCCTTTAAGAATGAAATTCAATTATCAATTATCAATGCATGGAATAATTCAATAAACAATATCCTTTAATTAATCAAATACCCATAAAAAAACCATTCTCTTTAATAAATTAAAAGCCCATACTTTTAACTAATTAAATACCCATAAAAATCATTCATCTTAATCAATTAAAAGCCCATACTTTTAACTAATTAAATACCCATAAAAAACATTCTCTTTAATCAATTAAAATCCCATACTTTTAACTAATTAAATACTCATAAAAACCATTCCTTTTAATCAATTAAAAGCCCATACTTTTAACTAATTAAATACCCATAAAAACTATTCCTTTTAATCAATTAAAAGCCCATACTTTTAACTAATTAAATACCCATAAAAACCATTCTTAATTAAAAGCCCATACTTTCAACTAATTAAATACCTATAAAAACCATTAATTTTAATCAATTAAAAGCCCATAATTTTAACTAATTAAATACCCATAAAATCATTCCTGTTAATCAATTAAAAGCCCATATTTTAACTAATTAAATATTCATAAAAACCATTCTTTTTAACCATTCAAAAGATCTATATTTTAAAGAAAAAGTCTATATTTCAAATTAAAGAAAGGGTTTATCTTACAATTTATTAAAGCAAAAAACCCTTATTCAAAAGGGGGTTTCATAATTATGACCACTAACTTAACCGGTTAACATTCACCTCAACCAAATAAATATAGCAACCAACTCAGTCAAACAATGCATAGGATGGTTAAACAATGCACAAGGGTCAAACAACAAGCATTCACAAGCCATGCCAACCACCAGTGCCACAACTAGGGTAGCTTGAGTGGGCTCCTCATGACCACTAGATGTGGTCACCCTAAAGGGGAAGTTCTTTCCCTTTTTTAGCACTAAGGTGGCCCTCAAACCAGGTATGTGGTATTAAACCCATGCCTTAAACACAAAAAGCGTTTAACAACCCTAACAACTAGGCATGAAACAACTGACAACCAACCACAACATTCCATGTGGTAGAAAAAAATAAGTCAATAAAATGACAGTCAACAAATAGGATTAAACCATGTGGCACAAAGAAAAAATGCCCTAACTGGTGCATGGGCAACCCACCAAGTGTTGCAGCCCCTGACCACAACTTGTGGTCAATTAATTAAGTGAGGCCAACTTCCTTTAAGGTGCTTAGAGTTCCATGACATATTATATGTGGGATATTTTCTAGGGAAGACATGAATGGTATTTCATTGCTTGTACGTAGAAACTAGTGAAGTTATCACTCAGTGGCATCACGGTAGTGGTAGGGTTTGATTTACCAAAATATCCTAAGATTAAAACTTAGGGAGAAGCCATCCTAGGTAGTAGTAGAGGATATTAATACCAACTCTAACTTTATGAATAGGGTGACTAAACCTGTTAAAACCAAGAAACCAGGCAGTGAACATGCTAGGTTTTGAACGAAGCTAGCACAAACCGTTCAAACCTTGAGAAAAAATTTATAAAGGTAAAACTTAGGATTAAACCTTCTCTACAATAGTTGAATCGGTTATTGCACCTAATAGAAAAAAATAGAGGTCACAAGAATGGTATTAAATTAAAGAAATACACCACAATGGATGTCTAAAAACTAATAAATAGAACCCATCGTTGACTAACAAGGAGAACAAACACCATCATGAAGCTAAAAAGAGCACTAATTTAAAGAAATTTAAAATAGGTTTTCAAAGTGATGAAACTTAGTCAAGTTGCCAGATGAAAACAACAACAAAGTGGATCAATTTACATTGACAAGAAGATGGTTTACAAAATGATAATCCATAATATTATTCATGATTTAAAACATCCAAATATTACATTCAACAAAGGCTTAAAATAAAGAAATTAAATCTATAGAGTTTCAAACATAATCTACTAGAACAAATGGAGGTTCATGAAGGTTTAAGGAATTTATATTCCACCCATTGAAGTGATAAAAATAAAGCAATGGTAAAAACTCCAACATAAAGCACCTGATAAATTAGAATCCTTTGTCAAATGATCCATTCAAGCTTTCTCTTCATGGCCTCCTAGCTTTCTTCTTCACAAGAATCATCTCTTCACACAAATGGCCCTCCAAAAAATCCTCGATTCTGCTTTCTTTGGCCTTCTTAACAAGGAAAATCCATCTAACCAAAGCTAAAGTTCAACTTGGACATAAATGCCATCTACCAAAAGTAATTTCACATCTACCCAAGGTGGCAAAAAGAAGTTATTTAAATTTAAAAATTAATTTTCTTTTCAGAATATCTCACTTTGAACAAATCCATTCATTTCTTTATTTATTCATAAAATATAAAAAGGAAGATTTAAATAGAACCTAAAGCATCAATATTTATAACTTTAAATTCAATTTAATTCAAGCAATAAAAGATATTAATCATTTCCTTAATTGATTAATTCAAATAAAATACCTATACTAATATTAAACATTAGCATGGTATTAAGTGGACCAAGAATTAATAGAACCTCTATATATATTAATTCTTTTCGAAGGGGATTCTTTACCAAATACATTTACACAATAATGCTCATGTAAACAAAAGTGAGTAATCAAATGCATTAAACAAGGTGGGTGATTCATCGTAAATCTAATCGCCTATCCTAGTCGAAGACTTACGGTAACTTCTAGGTTACCAAATTTTGGCTATGGATGGTTGGATTGTTGATGATCACTATAAAAGCAAGAATGCATGTATCTATATGAGGATAATTGTTCATGTTAACCTGAGCTGCCAAATTCATCATTTCCCTTTTCCTTGGTATCTTGATCTCAATGGTTGACTTCCTTGCCACCTTCAAGGGTACCTAGTCTTGTAGTCAAGCCAAAAAATTAGTAGTACCATATCCTTAAAGCAATAAATCAACATCAATATTATAAAATACAAAGCATTGAAACATAATTCAATATATAGTCTATTTCATAATTGAGTCCTACCAAGGTGGGTCATGACAATAGGCTCTAGCAATCTTATTTCAAGAGATTTTACAATTATTATTTTAATATTGGGGACCTTGTCCTCAAGAAGAACCAAAAGAACACCAATGTGTTGCGGGCCAAACAAGGTGAATGGTTTCCTATTTTTGTCACATGCCCGTGCATTTAATTATCAACCCAGGGAGCTTCGTAAACTTGCGAAGAGTCGGAATTAGGTTACTACAATACCACTGGAGGTGAATCTGCTAATCCTACATTTTGGGGGGTGTTCTTGAAATGGTTTGTCAATCATTCCCGCACTCCTCAATGATTTACGTAAGAAGAACATAATTAAACCTACAAAAAATAAATCATGTACGCGTTCCTAAAAATAAATCTACCGCAAATGCTGGAACTAATAAACTAACAAACGTTCTTATGAAAGCAATAAACTAATTAAAATTAATAAACAAAAAGGAAATGGGGAAGAAATACCGGCTTGGAGTGGGCCCGTGCTCCAGCAGCCTTCTTCCCGATCGAACACGCGCTTAGAACTTCCGGAACTTTAATATATTCGTCAACACACTACAATTTATCTCTCGTACGTCTAAATGGATCTTTATTTTATTTCTATATATTTCTCGTAACGATCTGCGTGTGTTTATATAACACACCCGTAGAACTTCGTTACATAAGTAGTTACAACAGTCGATCTGTCCCAGACTAAATCAAGACAGTCTGGTAAATGCAATCGACATCTGGCATTCTGTTCTAATGGCGGCGTGTTCGTTGTTCGGTTCGTGCTTTGCCTGGCATCAGTAAGACGTTTCGATACGTTGGTGCAATCTCCAATTTAGCTCTGCATGACGTAGAGCTGGAACTGCACCAGCCGCTGCCATCCACGTCGTTCAAATCTGGTCAACGGGCAAAGAATCAGTGGCACCTTCTGGTTGTGGGGAGGCGCTTGCCTTTTGCTAGCGCCTTTCGACTGTGGGGAGGCGCTTGTCTTTGGTTGGCGCCTTCCGGTTGTAGGGAGGCGCTCGTCTTCGGTTGGCGCCTTTTGACTGTAGGGAGGCGCTCGTATTCAGTTGGCGCCTTTCGACTGCAGGGAGGCGCTCGTATTCGCCTGGCGCCTTCCGACTGCAGGGAGGCGCTCGTATTCGCTGGCGCCTTCCGACTGCAGGGAGGCGCTCGTATTCTCTTCATTAACCCCCGATGAAATAAAGTGCCAGGTCCATCAAAAGGACCTCGACCATTCCAAATCTAACTAAATCAACCGCAATTCCACAAAACATACTAAAAACACACAAATTAGATAACACGCATAATTATATCAAATATCTATATAATCATTCATAAAAGTACGCAATCCTTATTATACAGCATATTGATCAAAGAAATATGTACAAAATATGAGCATTTCTGGTGCTCATCATCCCCCCACGCCTAACATATGCCACGCCCTCGTGGCATCCAAGCTGCAAGTAGCCCTCTGACTTTTCATCGTCGCCATCTCTTGGAGGATTTTGCTGCCCCTGCGGCCCGAGTCTGTCTTTTCGTGCCGGCATTTGAAGGTGTGGTTCGCCTTTGCCTATGGGAAACTACGGCTGTCAATTGTCCTCTTCTTGTTCTGGCCGCTACTGGTGGTGGTCTAGCCAGCGTTGTTCCTGCCGATTGAAATGCAGCTTCGACAACTTGCCAGAGGTCGACGTCTGGAGGTCTGACCACTGCCAGAGGGATATCCGAGTTATCCCCTCCGGAAGGCACTACTTGGGCCTTGTATAATCCGGCCGCTTTAGGGGTAAGCCCTGCATTCTCCTTTGCAATCGTAACGGCCTCCAATTGTGGGCCATATACTCCCCACCATTCCAAGTACTTCCTCATCATGGAAGGCCACCCTCGGGATGAACCATAGATGTCCCAAAACTGGTTGTCTTCTACCGGATTGACGCAGATGCCAGAATCTCCTTTTACCCTCGAGGATGCCTTCTTGGCCTCCTTGGCTGCTTTCATTTCATTGCACCGCTGCTCAAAATATTTTTGCCTTTCGACGAATGGCTGCATGTCCCATTCGTCCTCTTCAGAGTCGACGAAGGTCACTTTTGCCTTCTGTCGAGCCGTCCTGGGCCTCTTTGCCTTGGCTTCTGTAGAAAATGCGGCGGCTTGGACAGGGGTCTCTCCTTTCTCCTTCGGGGACTTCTCCTTGCTCTGAAGGATCGGCTGTGCTGCTATCTCCGGGGGTGATCCTTCGTTCGCCTGTCTACCTGGTGTCGACCCCTCAGGCTCTTCTCCTTCTTCAGGCCTGGGGAGGTCCTCCTTATCCTCCTGGTCTTATCTATTGCCGGAGACCTTCGTCCCGCTCCGTGTCACTCAAGACAATGACAGGGGGCATGGTAGGACTTCTTTTCTTTTCACCCCTAAAAATAGAGGAATCCTCCCCCGCCTCCGGCGCTGCTCTGTCGGGCGTCCGATCGAATCTCCCCGGAAGAGAATACTCGTTCGACGGATGTGGGAGAGTTCGTCGGCACTTCTTCCGCCCAATCGCCCGAGTGGACGCCTCCCGTCTTGTTGTTCCTCCGTCCCGGAGCATTTGATTTTCCTCCCCGCAACCGTCGGACCAGCCCGCTCGAGCCGAGCAATTCGCCTATCTCTTTCCTCCAATCCCTTTTATGCTGGTTCTAGCAATCTTCCAAAATCTGCTGTGCCATCCAGCAATCGGTTTGCCATTCGAGCGCCTCCTCCAAGGCCGCATCGATCTGGTCGTTACTCCCAAAAGTTCCTTCATTCCGTGGGCTCCGGTTCGTTAATTCTCGGAGGGTTTGGGCGGCAACGTCTATCTCCGGGTCACTCTGTCCTTCCTCTATCGAGAGGAATCACCGCAGACGTTTCCTCCTGGGGATTGGTTCGTCCTCACCACCAGCGAGTGGCGCTCCTTCCTCCTCATACTCGGGCACCGGGGAATGCCCTCTGTCCTCTATGTCTTCGGGCACCGGTGATTGCTCTGCTCCTCCTAGAAAATAGGGCAACGCCAATTGCCCGATGTTTGTTATCTCCTCTATAGGGGATGCTTCGTCTTGCCCTAATTCGGCAACCGCATTGTGTTGCTCTATTTGGCCGCCATCTCCCTCTGCATCGCGGTTCTGTCCTTGTGCTTCTCCGTGGCGGACCAATGCCGATATCAGCCCATGGTGGGCTAAGGCGGACGGTGCCCCCTTCTGGTACCGAGCCGCTTCATCTTTCAGAGCATTCGCCAGGTAGAAAGGTATGTTTAATTTCCTCCCATGCACTAGGTGATTGATGAAGTGCACATGATTAATGTGCAGATGGGTATACTTTCCTGTGCATGTGAAAAATCGAGCAATCTGCTCGAACATCTTCCGCATATTCATGGGGAGACTATTTTTGAGTAACCCCTCCCTGTCTATCTGCACATTTCCTCCCGGCAGTAGTATTTCGGCGTATAGTTTTAACACTCCGCCCTTGTATGTACATTCCCCCGTGAGAGGCAATCCAATCGCCTGTGAGATGAACTCAGGGGTGACTGGAATTTCCACCCCTCGTACTTGGGCCGCATCGCCCCTCAAAGAGGCGGCGAATTCTCTAGCCGCCTCCACGTCCCGGCCCTGACCGACCAGGGTGTAGTATTCGAGCCACCCCTCGGCTTCGAATTGGGTCTTCACCGCCCCTCTGATCCCATCAGTATCACTGGGTTCATTCTTCTTGATCGCGTGGTTCTTGGACCTTCCTCCCATGGCGCCTTCTGCTGCTATATATTTTTTCTGTCCTTCCTTCTTCAGGAAGGCGCCTTCTTATAGAAAAGATGCCTAACCCTAGCAGTTATGGAAGACGCCCTATCATTGGCACGCGATTCCGGCTATGGGGGGATACGATCTCTATGATGGCGATATCTTTTTGGTATTGTGTATTTATAAATAATTATATAAATGATTTGATTTAGTATGCGCGTACCTGATTCGTCATTCCAATCATCGTGGTAGCCGCTGATTTGCTGACTTGTGACACGAGGGAGGGGTATGGTCCTTTGATGCCGCTCATTCGTGCGATGCTTCGTTCCGCTCGAGGCATCCGATAGATGTAAATGTTGCACGCGGGAGGCATTCTTTGGTACCTTTCCCATGTGGATGGTGTCCTTGTAGCGCCTTTTCGACGTTGTCGGTGCTCTTCTTCGAACGAATGCGCCTTTCGATGCTACGAGGTGCCTCTGATTGGTGGGAGGCACTTTTGCCTGCATGCGTCTTCCCAATGTGGGAGGCGCCTCCTTCTGGTTCGTGCCTTCCCGATGTTGGAAGGCGTTCGTCTTGATGAATGTGCCTTCCTGATGTTGGAAGGCGTATTCGACTGGATGAATGCGCCTTCTTGATGTTGGAAGGCGTATTCGGCTGGATTTTTTTTTTTTTAAGACTTGGTGCCTTCCTGCCATAAAAGGCGCCTACATATGTATATATATATTTTTAATAGAACTTCTGAATGGATGGAAGGTCTTTCGATTTGGCGCCTTTCGGATGCAATAAGGTGCCTTCTTCTGGATGGGCGCCTTTCGGGTGTAGTAAGGCACCTTCTTGTGGACTTGGTCACCTTCTTCTGATGCAGAAGGCACCTTCTTCTAGATGGGCACCTTTCGGGTGTAGTAAGGCGCCTTCTTCTGGACTTGGCACCTTCTTCTGGATGCAGAAGGCGCCTTCTTCGACTGGGCACCTTTGTAGTAAGGCGCCTTCTTCTAGACTTGGCACCTTCTCGATGCCGCTCTTGACTTGGGCCTTGATGCAGCACCTTCTTCCGGATGGCGATTTGACCGGAAAAGGGTGATCAAGCCTTCCTCAGTTTTTCATGCTCGCCCGTATTCTACCTACGAGCCGGTGTCGGAATGCCGAGCCGAATCAGGCCCGGTTTCCCAGATACCTATCCCTCGTGCTGTCATGTCCTCCACCTGCAAAAAGCAACCAAAAAAGAAAGGAAAATAAAGGCAGTTAGATGCGTTCCGTGCCCGTTAGGCCCCGGATTAGGATGCCTATAGCTTGCATGCGGGCGTCGTCCCTGCAAAAACACACATTACAAAAAAAAACTATATTAACTAAAAATTTTGGGTGAGCACTTTCGTGCCCACCATTTCACCTGTGAGAGTTCGGTCCAGATCTAGCAAGATGGGGTCTCCCCCATGCCTACTCTGGATTCCACCTGTAACATTTCGGACGTATTATAGGGGCGTAGTCGGTGGCCATTGACTCGTGAACATGGTGTTGCTGCCGTCAATTGTCTTAACGCGCACCGCCCCATTCCTAATGAGCTCGCCACCTCATACGGCCCCATCCACCTCTCCATAAGTTTGCCCTTCCTTTCCTGGAATCGAGAATCGTACAACAATACCCATTCCCCTACCTGGAACTTCTTCACCTTGATGTGGTTATCATGCCACTTCTTTCTCTCGCTTCTGTATAATCTCTCGTCCTCTCGTAAAGCATCCAATCGGATTTCGTCCAGCTGATCTAGTCGGCGAATCCTCTATTTTTGAGCTTCGTCCAAGCTCAAATTTAATTCTGAAGCCGTCCTCGTAGTTTTGATTTCGAACTCGATGGGCATCATCGCATTTTTTCCATAGACCAGCTTGGAAAGGTGTGCATCCCGTGGTGGATTTCCACATGGTGTTGTATGCCCAAACCGCCTCCGGCAACCGTGTGGCCCAATATTTCTTGTGTTGCTGCACGGTTTTGGTCAGGATGTTTTCTATCTCCTTGTTTGTCACTTCTACTTGCCCGTTCGCCTGCGGATGGTAGGGCATGGTTTTATTGTGCCAAACTCTATACTACTCCATCAGCTCCTCAATCAATTTGGAGGTGAATTGGGGCCCTTGGTCTGTTGTTATCTCCCGAGGAACCCCAAATCATGTGAAAATATGGGCAAATAAGAAATCGGCGACCGTTCTTTCCTTTGAGTCCCTTAATGCCTCCACTTCCACCCATTTGGTGACGTAATCCGTGCAGACCAGAATAAACCTCCTTCCCATCGAAGGTGGATTAAATGGTCCCACGAAGTCCATGCCCCATTTATCGAAAGGTTCCAGGTGTACCTGGGGCTGCAGGGGCATTTCATCTCGGTGGGTTGGTCTACCCATCCTCTAGGCACTCGTCACACTTGTCCGGTATACGCCGCCGCGTCCTTGAACAGAGTGGGCCAAAAATACCCAACCTCACAGGATTTTGTAGGCGCTCGTTTCCCCGCAAAGTGTCCTCTCGCATGGCTCATCGTGACATGCCTTGAGCACTTCTGAAAACTCCTGTTCTCGCTATGCATCTTCTTATAATTTGGTCCCATCCTATTTTAAATAGGAGACCATCCATCCAAAGGAATGATGCGCTCTTCTCTATGACCGCCTGCTTTTCTCGATAGGAGAGAGCAGGTGAGGTCCTTCCGGTGGCCAAGTAATTGGCTATGTCTGCATACCACGGAGTTTGTTCACTAATAGCGAACAGATGTTCATCCAAAAACTGATCTTCCACCGCTTGATGATCTCGCTGGTATCAATCTAGACAAAAAATCCGCCACGACGTTGTCCTTGCCTGGTTTATCGACTATAGTGATGTCGAATTCCTGCAATAGCAACAGCCATCTAATAATTCTGCCACCAATGGCCGGCTTGCTCATCAGATACCTGATAGCCGCATGGTCCGTATGGATGAAGACCTTGTATCCCGTTATATAGTGGCAGAATTTGTTTATTGCATGGACAACTACGAGGAATTATTTTTCTGTCACTGTATAGTTGAGCTCCGCTCCCGCCAAGTTTTTACTGACATAATAGATGGCGTAAAATTCTTCGTCATCTTTCTGCCCGAGGACTGCTCCGATCGCACCGTTAGATGCATCGCAGTAAATATGGAATGGTATGGCCCAATTCGGTCCTCTCAAGACCGGTGCAGATATCAATTTTTCTTTCAAAAATTGGAACGCTTCTTCGCAATCTCCCATCCAATTGAACTCTACGTCCTTAGAAAGTAGGGTGTGCAGTGGTTTGGCAATCTTACTAAATTCGGTGATAAATCGTCGGTAGTACCCGACTGATCCAAGGAAACTTCTTACCTCCTTCTACGTTCTGGGGCTAGGTAGGTCTCTGATGACCTCGATCTTCCTCTTGTCTACTTTTATTCCTTTCGCAGAGAGGTGGTGTCCCAACACGATGCCTTCCTGCATCATCATAAAACATTTTTCATTACTTAGGGACAAATGATTTTCCTTGCTCCTGTCGAGCACTCTTTCCAGATTTGTCATTGCCTCCTCGAAGGTTTCTCCATAGGCGGTGAAGTCGTCCATGTATACTTCCACCCCGTCTCCTATCATATCATAGAATATGCTAAGCACCGCCCTTTGAAAGGTGGCCGGTGCGTTGCACAGTCCAAAAGGCAATACCTTATAGGCAAACGTTCCCCATGGACAGGTGAACGTTGTTTTATCTTGATCTTCTTCCCCTATCTGGATCTGGTTGTAACCACTGAAACCATCCAGAAAGGAGAAGTATTTTCTTCCTGAGAGTGTGTCCAAGACCTGATCGATGAACGAGAGCGGGAAGTGGTCTTTCTTAGTCGCCTTGTTCAACGCCCGGTAGTCCACGCAGATCCGCCATTTCCCATTCTTTTTGGGGACCACCACTAATGGTGATACCCATTCACTGTCAAAAATCGGATATATGAATTCGGCAGCCATAAGTTTGTGCAGCTTCTTCTCTGACAATGTCTTTCATTGCTGGGTTCATCCTTCTCTCTGGCTGCCGACTAGGAGTTGCCTCGTCATCTAAATAAATCCGATGGGTACATATTTTTGGGCTGATGCCGTGCATATCTACGTAGTCCCATGCAAATGCTTGCCGGTGTTTTACCGTAAGCTCTTCCAATTTTTCTAGCTGTGTGGGCGTCAACCTCGCTGTTGACGTTTAATATCCTCCCCGGCCCAACGTGTATTTGCTCGGATGTGCCGATCTTGGGCGCCGACCAACGGCGATCCAGGTGTGGGGGTGGACGATTCTCCATGGAGAAACTCCATGATAGCACCATCCTCGTCCTCTTATCGCCACCTCCTCCAAGGTCATCACCGGCTGGATTATGGACAACTCCGTAGTTCCATGCTCGGTGATCCCGGGTTCTTCTACCGAGTCCATAGACTGAGCCGACGGTGAAATGGTCAGCCTTTTGACATTTTGCCCATTGGAGATGGTCATTAGCCCATCCCGATAGCTGATGTAAGCGTCAGCTGTTGCCAGCCATGGCCTCCCCAAAATGAGCGGGTAACCACCCAGCTTGGTCTTGGTTTGCAAAACTAAAAAATCGGCTGGATATTCCCATGCACCGACCATTACGATCACATCTTCCAAAGATCCCTTTCGACGACACGGTTGATCGATCGGCTAACTGCAACACTGTCGTGGTTGGCTTCATGTTCGTGAGCTATAGCCTCTGCATGGTCTCTTGAGGCATCACGTTGATGGCTGCCCCGAGGTCAACCAATGTGTTGGACAGGGAATGTCCTCCAATTTTTATGGTCAGCACTCGGGCTGCCCGGATCTCGCATACTTCGGATGACGTGTTCCACCCATCATTAGATCTCGCTAGCTTACCCACGACATTGTTAGTCCGGGTAGCTTTTCATCCCGGTCTCCTTAGACACATTTCTCTAATTGCCTTGGTGTAAATGGGGACATCTCGAATTGCTTGAAATAATGGGATTGTCACCGTGAGATTCTTCAAGCTCGACAAGATGTCAAATTTTGGCTGTGTTGTTTTTCTTTGTTCCTGCAACCGGCTAGGAAATGGAGCCTCCGCTCTCTCAAGTGCTTTTCCCTCTTCTACCAGAGGTGTCTCCTCTATTTCTTCCTCCTCTTCTACCAATGGAGGTGTCTCTACTATTTCTTCCTCCTCTTCTACCGCAGGCGGTGTCTCTACTCCTAGCTGCCTACCCGATCTAAGCTGAATATTGTACATATGATACATCTCACCTTCTACGTTGTATGCCGACTGATTTACTCTGTTGTTCGGGTTTGCTGTCGGTTGTGCTGGTAGCTGCGTAGGTCTCACTGCCGGCAATGCCGGTAAGTTCTGTTGGATGTGAGCAGGCGCCGCACTCTGTGGAGTCCGATTCCATGCATTGTGGCCTCTCCACTGCCGCCCAGGATATGGATATGGCATCCATGGTCGCTGATTCGAAAATGCTGCTGGGGGTGCGTTAGTCCAGGGTGATGGTCCCCACCACCCCATATTAGGTGGTTGAGGGGGTCCTTGGTGCATGTATGGCCCTCCCCCATATGATGGCATTCCGGTTGGTATATTCCCCATGGGGGGCTGTGGCCAACTCTTCCTATTGCCTATGAAGTAGGCCTCCGTGCTCTCACCGCTTCCCGGTTACCGGGCCGCTGTGGGCACAATCGAGTTTTATGATTCAGCCTCGCAAACCGCGCATACTCTGACCTTGTTTTTTGGACATGCATTCTTTGCGTGCCTTCCTCTCCATTTTGGGCAAAAATAGGCTAATGCTGCGTCATTTTCTTGTTTCTTCTTTTCTAACAATAGCGTATCCATCTATAGTGCTAGAGATGAGAGCATTTCGCTCTTCAAATCCTCCAACGATGTTGCCTATTTCTATTTTGGTGACTCAAGCAGTCGCCTTCATGGTCCCGGCGATGATTTTGCCTCGCCTTCTCGAGTAGTTTCGGCATAATTGCCGGATGTCATCCATAGCATGCTGATAGACATCACCTCCAGAGATCATGTTGAGAGCCTCCAAGTACTCATTGGTAAGTCCCCTCAAGAAGATGCTTTTGAGGGACTTATCAGATAGCTTCGAGTGAGGGGACCATTGAAGATTAAAGCCGAATCTCTCCCAATACTCCTCGAGAGACTCATCTTCTCTTTGTGTCATGCTCAGGACCTCCTCCCTGGAGTCTCTTGCTCTCCCAAAATCTTGATATTGCTCTAGAAAGAGCTTCTTCATCTGGTCCTAGGTGGTGATGTGTTTGTCTCCCAGACCGATGAACCATCGTAGAGCCGCATCGTCTAATGTAGAAGGAAATAATTTCAACTTCTGCGTGTTTGATTTGTAATCCACAGACCCGCACAAAACATCAAACTTGAATAAAAATAGGTCGTGGTCCTCGCCGGGTGTCCTCTCGAAGGACGAAAGGTGAGCAGGGGATATGTTTTTCATTTTGGTATCTCCTACTCCCTCCTCTATTGGGAAACTAAAGCCAGATGAGACTTCATCGTTATCTACCATTTTTTTGGGAAATGTGGTTTCTAATGCAACGTTTATGGCCTTCCGATCGTTTAAAACTTTTTGAGTCAATGCTCTAAGGTTGTCTGGCGAGATCGTCTGATCCTCCACAGCCTTCCACAACAGGGCTTCCTCTAGAGGAGTCCTATTAAACAGGGGATTTATGATGATTCGTTCATCCCCTTGTTGATGGGATGAGGCGGCACTTTGCACAAAGTGCGGTTCCTCACTCCAATGGACCGCTGGTAGGTCGAGCGAGTCTAACTCAAATCCAAAATGCTCGGCTGACTCAGGTCCTGATGGATTAGTTCTTATAAAGCGACCGTCAGGTCCTCTTCTTCTCGAAGAACTCATACAAGGTCAGATGGAAGGTTTCAGGGTATTGTAAGTAATCTAATTAAGACGCTTCCCCGACAACGATGCCAAAATGTTGCGGGCCAAACAAGGTGAATGGTTTCCTATTTTTGTCACATGCCCGTGCATTTAATTATCAACCCAGGGAGCTTCATAAACTTGCGAAGAGTCGAAATTAGGTTACTACAATACCACTGGAGGTGAATCTGCTAATCCTACATTTTGGGGGGTGTTCTTGAAATGGTTTGTCAATCATTCCCGCACTCCTCAATGATTTACGTAAGAAGAACATAATTAAACCTACAAAAAATAAATCATGTACGCGTTCCTGAAAATAAATCTACTGCAAATGCTGGAACTAATAAACTAACAAACGTTCTTATGAAAGCAATAAACTAATTAAAATTAATAAACAAAAAGGAAATGGGGAAGAAATACTGGCTTGGAGTGGGCCCAGTGCTCCAAGCAGCCTTCTTCCCGATCGAACACGCGCTTAGAACTTCTCGGAACTTTAATATATTCGTCAACACACTACAATTTATCTCTGTACGTCTAAATGGATCTTTATTTTATTTCTATATATTTCTCAGAACGATCTGCGCGTGTGTTTATATAACACACCCGCAGAACTTCTGTTACATAAGTAGTTACAATAGTCGATCTGTCCCAAACTAAATCAAGACAGTCTGGTAAATGCAATCGACATCTGGCATTCTGTTCTAATGGTGGCGTGTTCGTTGTTCGGTTCATGCTTTGCCTGGCATTCAGTAAGACGTTTCGATACGTTGGTGCAATCTCCAATTTAGCTCTGCATGACGCAGAGCTGGAACTGCACCAGCCGCTATCGTCCACGTCGTTCAAATCTGGTCAACGGGCAAAGAATCAGTGGCAGCCTTCTAGTTGTGGGGAGGCGCTTGCCTTTTGCTAGCGCCTTTCGACTGTGGGGAGGCGCTTGTCTTTGGTTGGCGCCTTTCGATTGTAGGGAGGCGCTCGTCTTCGATTGGCGCCTTTCGACTGTAGGGAGGCGCTCGTATTCAGTTGGCGCCTTTCGACTGCAGGGAGGCGCTCGTATTCAGTTGGCGCCTTTCGACTGCAGGGAGGCGCTGGTATTCAGTTGGCGCCTTCCGACTGTAGGGAGGCGCTCGTATTCTCTTCATTAACCCCCGATGAAATAAAGTGCCAGGTCCATCAAAAGGACCTCGACCATTCCAAATCTAACTAAATCAACCGCAATTCCACAAAACATACTAAAAACACACAAATTAGATAACACGCATAATTATATCAAATATCTATATAATCATTCATAAAAGTACGCAATCCTTATTATACAACCGCATATTGATCAAAGAAATATGTACAAAATATGAGCATTTCTGGTGCTCATCACAATGCTCGATCAAATATGAAAGGTAAGTTTTAGCCCAATTGGCTAGGCCCCTTTGTCATAACAACCATGTTTGACTCAAGAGCCTATTGTTTGGCAATATTATCTAGTAAATATTTAAAAGAACCAATGAACATAATGCATCTAAAAATATATTATGCATTATTCTGCATTTTCATCCTTCATCTTGCATTTTGGTTTGCTTCCTCATATTACATGATTGCCTATCATATTTTGCATGTTTTGCATGACATTATGTTCCACTTGCATTTTTTCTTGTTATATTGTTGCATTTTTGCTTGATCATATTTGCATGACTGCTTGATCATATAGATATTTTGGGATTTCATGAAGATGAAAAGTGATAAAACCTAGTTAGGTTCTAGCTCACATGCATTGCACTCATACTAGACCTCTAATTCCTAGTGAATCCCCAACCTAGGGTATATCTCCATGCATTTGCTCATGTATTATTCTTTTCTCTTCTCTTATATTCCATGCCCTTGAAAGTTTTCATAATTTCTAATTTCTCCAATTCAAGGGATATGTTTCTTCATCTCTTGTATGTCCTTTGTCCTTTGAAAGTTTTAATTATTTCTTCTTTTCCCCAAGAAAAAGGATATATGTTCCTTCTAATCTGTGCATGTTGTTTTTTCTCACACTTCTTTTCCTTCTTGACCTTTCGATTGTTAAGGGATTCTCATAGGATAGGGTAGATACTGCATGAATATCATTTATAGTTTTCGCATGACCACTAAATATCTTATGCACATATCTTAGCTAAAAATTTTAATAAGGACACACACACACATTATTGTTTGCTCCTTGCTTCTCGTATTTTTATATATTTTCCTTATCTAATATGTCCACACACATACACATTTTGTTCTACTATGTTTTGATCTTGAGTATTCATCTTTTGCACACACCACGCCCATATCAGGTAGTACTCGCTTTGGAAAATCAATCAATATTTTATCCCATACATGATAGCTTCATGGTCATGAGCGAGGGGCAGCCTCCATTCAACCATTTATGAGCATACATCCTAGCGGGTATCTCTTCACCTCTGACCATTATCAAGCACTACATCCATATTCGGTATCGCTCTACACTTGACCATTTTTTTGTGAGCATAACACCCTTACATTATAGCTTCATGTCCATAAGTGAGGGGTAGCCTCCATTTCAATGGATTTTTATTGAAGGGTTATCTAAGTCAGGCAACAATTAGTTATTCTAGTGGTAGTGGATTATCTCACCAAGTATGCTCATTTTTGTTCCCTCTCCCATCCCTACACAACCTTAGTAGTAGCCCAAATATTTCTAGACTTCATATTTCCCCTTCATGGTATGCCCACATCTATTATGTTTGATAGAGACCCTACCTTTAATCTTTATTTTTTGTAGTACCTATTTAAGTTGTTGGGATCTTAGATCAAAATGAGTTCATCCTATCATCCATTGATGGATGACTAGAAAGAAATCTTTAATAAATTATTATAAACCTACCTTCGTTGCTTTACATCTGAATATCTTGCATAGTGGACGAAGTGGATTCCCTTGGATGAATGATGGTATAATACTTTATATCACACCATGACCAGAGTTACCAAATTTGAAGTAGTCTATGATAATATTCCATCAACACCCTCCTCCTACATTCTAGGAATCTCCAAGGTTCACATTGTCAACACTACACTCAACCAGCATGCCATAATCCTCCATCAACTAAAGATGAATATGGAATTGGCCTAGAACCGTATGCATCAAAAAGTTGATCAATACCATACTAAGTATAGCTTTGAAGTTGAAGATATGGTTTTTCTCTACCTACAACCTTATAAATAGTTATCACTCTAGCTCTATAGATACCAAAAACTACCTGCCAAATACTATGGTCCCTACTAGGTATTACAGTAGATTGGTGCAATGGCCTACAAATTGGCCCTTTTCGCTACATAAAAGCTCCATCAATTTTTTATGTATCCTCTCTCAATAAGGTTATGGGTAACTAGGAACAAGTTTAATCTAATTTACCAAAACTCTATGAAGAGGGTTCCATATTGCTTGAGCCTAAATAAATTTTAGACTGACGATCATATGTCCTTTGGAACCATGTCATCACTAAGGTTCTTGTTTAATGGTATGGATTACAACCTAAAGATGTCACTTGGGAGTATCTCCAACAACTACAATAATAGTTTCCTCATCTCCAACTTTGAGGACAAATCTATTTGAAGGTAAATGACATGTTAGGGTCCCATCGTAACATTATTATATAATTATCATATTAATATGTAATGACTCCTTTCTAATGTAGGCACCCTATTATAATTGTATTTTGTAATATTTTGTAATGGTATGTGGTAATTGAGGTGCCTAGACAAGTGGGGCCATTTCATGTAACCATTATCAAGAATGTAACTATTTTTTGATAGAATATTGTAGTGTCCCACCCCTTTCGAAGACAAAAACAATTTGCCACCAAAAGAACCAGGTTTCGATCTTGGGTTCCAAACTGAAAACTCGAGTGTCTTGTTTGCTGATTTGGGTTATTCAGTGTTGTGTATGTTTGGAGATCATATGAACATTCAATGTACTAACTCCAATTTTCAAATATCATATTAACTCATAAATTTTCAACAAGACATTTTGATAAACATTTGCCATGCATACTCAGAAATAACAGGGCAGCTCTCAAGAATGGATCACACGTTGAAAACTATCAATCCAAAGGCTACCAAATTCAAACACTAGCTTCTTCCAATATAGATAAACAAACCCAATAAAGGAAATTGTATTAAAAGGAGTATACCCGTAATATGGTGATCTGATTAATTCTAGAAAATATGTCAGCATACAAAAATCTTCATTATTTGCTCATAAATCTTCAAAGACATGCTTCTCCAGGGTGCTATTATACTTTCAAGATACCCTTTTTTCCAATGATGAAGACCCAGCCAAAAACAACCCTTATATGAGGTGTTTGGCACTAGGATGAAGGGCACAATTTCCAATATGTACGGCCTGAGTGCTGATGGTGGTACGACTGCCTTGAAAACCCTCTAAATTTGCAATGTTTTTCCTCTATCATGCTCCAAAATGGATCGGTTGGGCTAGAATTTGAAGTTCTTGGCCTTCTATTACAAAACCCTTACACAAATAATTCACTTAATAAAGCCAAGCTTTGCGCTTTAAAAACCCTACCTTATGAAACTCCGATTGACCAACTGAAACTTGTTCTGGATACCCATTTTGTTATAGAACAACATCCCCCTGTCCGCTCAGCAAGAAACCCTAAAACCCGACACTACTAAAAATAGCAATTCCAGCATCCTAGCTCCGTTTGATCCCGACGACCACCAAAACTGAGCTCTAAGAATCCAAAAGTTGTCTCAAATTTCTCCAAAGGCTCTCATCCATATGACATAGCCTATAGGAACCCGTGTATAGGCTAGTCTCAATGTGCTCCCACTAGCTGATTAGAAGGGGACATTACAGTCCGCCCTTCCCAAATATTGCTTGTCCTCAAGCAATATGATTTGTATGCCAGGATCCCAAATAAATCTGAAGAATGTCTCATGATGAAGACATTGCCCTGAACTGTCATCCCAAAAACTGAAAACACTGTCAAGCTCTGTCACCAAACCGATACAACCGGCCCCGGTAACTTTGTCGAGCTCTGCCACTCTATAAAACAATCCATCCCTCAGAGGAATTCCTGGATCCCATAGCCAAATAGGGATTTTGTCATTCCCAAAATTTAATAATTTCTGTTGTGCCACTATGACTACAACTGAATTATTCTGCAGCTCAACGGAGTACCCATTCTGGACTGACAAACGAGGAACCCAACAAGAAATTGATTCTACCACTATAGGGAAGAGCACCTCATGCCAAGGTGATACATATAACTCCTTATACCAACCCTTCTTCCCATTCATATATGACATGGTCAAATCATCAACATGTGGATTGAAAGAAAAACTATGAGCATACCTCACTATACAGTCCATCTGAACTTCACCAACTAGTTCCATGGAAGGGTCTATACAATCACCTGTGCTACAACTCTCAACATTCTGCACACAGAAGTCAAGAGATGTTTCGCCAATCATAACACAAGGAAATGAACCTGCATCAACATCATACTCGAGCTGTTCCTTCTGAGTGGTTGTAACAGTTGACCAATTTTCTTCTTTATGAACAAAACTTAACTCAAGGTTAAGTTTGTTAATTATCTTCTCCTTTTTGGTGAGTTCTTGGTACATCTTTTCTGCAGTTTGGATAGCCAAATCCCTATCAGATAACAATTGCAAGTAATCAGATTTTATTTTCTCCAAAGCATGCTTGATAGTTTCTACCTTAATAGTTTGCACGCTTTCAATAGAGGAGATATCAATCAACCCTATCTGCCTATCTTTGAGCTGAGCTGTCCACAGAAGATATTCAACAAAGTTGTGTGTGCTATCCAAATGGGTTAATGTTTGGACAATCTTCTCTTCTGTAACCTGCAACTTATCCTTCCAACTTTGCATTGTATCAAGTTCTGGATTGTGATCAGCAGCACACAATAAAGTTTCTGATTTACCATCTTTGGCATAATGATCAAAATCAGCATTCCTTTTGACACTACACTCTCCAACTTCGTGCACTGAAGTTAGGACTGACTCATGCTCAACCCAAGAATTATCAACTGCATGCACATCCTCACCAGCTGCTGATTTAACAATGTCAAAATCAGCATGCTCTATGATCTCACCACTATCACGAAATTCATTATGCCCCTCACCAAAATGAGATCCACAAGATGAATTAACTTCATCTTCATCAATTTTGCCCTCCTGTACTTCCACACAAGTTTCTTGAAGAGGTGGCATGTTTATATTTTGAATTTCAGCAGTCTGAATGTTCAGGTCAGCACCCTGATCAAAAGGAAATTTGTCTCTATTAATCTTCTCATTTACTTCATCAGCATAACTCTCCAACTCATCAGGAAAGCCACCATCCAACCACTTGCTGGTATGTTCTGTTTCTAACTTTAACCAGGAGACATCTTCATCGACATCGATATCCTCATCAAATTTGGAGTCTTCACCATGAAAAAAAACACCATGCAACAATGAACTGTTGCCAAGAAAAATGCAAGGCTCATCATACCTTATGTCCAAGGTCTCACAAAGCTCACTGGATTGCTCTGGAAGCAATTCCACAATTGTTGTCCTGTCATTACCCTCGGTACTATAGTTGTCCTGGGACTTGTGGGTTATGGGCCCACATATATGTCCAAGTGACCACTCTTCTTGGCAAGTGAAGCAACGCTGTTCTCTTCTCAATTGATTCTTGCTTTTGAGAGGTAGTCCTTGCATCTGTAAGTCACTCGGTCTCTTTTCCTTCTCCTGTTCCTCCTGTACCAAGAGAGGTTTCAGCTTCTTCTCACATTGCTTGGAAACATTGTCAACTAATTTACGTGCAGCTGAAGAGGTAATCTTTCCTTGCCTCAAAACAGCCATCAACTTGGGCAAGATGGGCTGGGTAAAGTCATCACTTTCCTCAATGATGCGTACCATGATAGTTTGCATGTAAGAGGATATAATGTCTTCATGATCTTCACTGATAGAAGCCATAAAATGTCGAAACATCTGGAAACTAAGATCAGCACAATCTAAATCAAGCAAAACGACATATATTCTAATTTTTGCCATCACTTCCAAAATTCTAACCTTCTTACCATAGGATCGGTCCCTGATGTTATTCAAACCATGAAAACTGTCAACCATCAGCTGTAATCCCTCCTTCATGATGTCGTCATTGTAGGGTGCTTCCGGAGCTGTAATCCTTATGATCTCACCGAGACAAGAGGTGACTGCAAGTCTCACGTCCCTGTCTGCATGTCTCATAATCCAATGCTGGCCTAATGCAACTATAGGTACTTTCGCTGCCCAATTCAAAACCTCACGATCAGATTGATCTAGTTCAACTAGACATGTATCCATTTCCTTTAGACTGTCAAGAAGAACATCTTTTGACAATTTTTGGGACTCAAGTTGTTTCCCCAAAGCATAGAGCTTACAACTTACATCCATTCTTTTACTGATATGTTCTGCAGATTGAATCTGTTTTCTGTTATTGGATGTGTGATGCTCAACCTTAGCCTTAGAGGGAACCATAGGTGCTGACTTAGGTGACATAGCTACTGTCAACTGCTTTTCCAACTTTTCTGGGACAGCGAGCTCAACTTTATTAGCCGCAATATTAGCTGCAATTTTAGGATCTTGTAAAGTATTTTGTTCAACTCCAATTTTCTTCGGCAACTTTATGAATGAAAAATCAACCTTATCCTGAGGAAAAACTGAAGGTAGAGAAATTTGCATCATTGTAGTTAATTGATTGATGGATTTTTGTATCTCACTCTGAGTCCTATCCCAATCACGCTGTCTCCTAGACCAATCATTATAAGACTCCATGAATCTGAAATTTAATTAGGCTTCCACAAGTTGGCAGAATAGCTCGAGCTCTGAATTAACAATACCCAGAACTCTTAAAGCCCAAATCAACCAAATGGGTATTCAAATCACCAATACCCAAAAATTGGAAACCCTAGATTTGAAAACGACAACCAAACCCTAACTTCCAAGTCTGACAAATACTTACGGCAGCTGAATTTTTTTTTTTTTTCACACATTACTTAAATCATTTCTGAAATGTTCAGCAAACCCTAAACAGGCTGGCAGGAAAAACCAGCTCTGATACCACTATAGTGTCCCACCCCTTTCGAAGACAAAAACAATTTGCCACCAAAAGAACCAGGTTTTGATCTTGGGTTCCAAACTGAAAACTCGAGTGTCTTGTTTGCTGATTTGGGTTATTCAGTGTTGTGTATGTTTGGAGATCATATGAACATTCAATGTACTAACTCCAATTTTCAAATATCATATTAACTCATAAATTTTCAACAAGACATTTTGATAAACATTTGCCATGCATACTCAGAAATAACAGGGCAGCTCTCAAGAATGGATCACACGTTGAAAACTATCAATCCAAATGCTACCAAATTCGAACACTAGCTTCTTCCAATATAGATAAACAAACCCAATAAAGGAAATTGTATTAAAAGGAGTATACCCGGAATATGGTGATCTGATTAATTCTGGAAAATATGTCAGCATACAGAAATCTTCATTATTTGCTCATAAATCTTCAAAGACATGCTTCTCCAGGGTGCTATTATACTTTCAAGATACCCTTTTTTCCAATGATGAAGACCCAGCCAAAAACAACCCTTATATGAGGTGTTTGGCACTAGGATGAAGGGCACAATTTCCAATATGTACGGCCTGAGTGCTGATGGTGGTATGGCTGCCTTGAAAACCCTCTAAATTTGCAATGTTTTTCCTCTATCATGCTCCAAAATGGATCGGTTGGGCTAGAATTTGAAGTTCTTGGCCTTCTATTACAAAACCCTTACACAAATAATTCACTTAATAAAGCCAAGCTTTGCGCTTTAAAAACCTTGCCTTATGAAACTCCGGTTGACCAACTGAAACTTGTTTTGGATACCCATTTTGTTATAGAACAACATCCCCCTGTTTGCTCAGCAAGAAACCCTAAAACCTGACACTACTAAAAATAGCAATTCTAGCATCCTAGCTCCGTTTGATCCCGACGACCACCAAAACTGAGCTCTAAGAATCCAAAAGCTGTCTCAAATATCTCCAAAGGCTCTCATCCATATGACATAGCCTACGGGAACCCGTGTATAGGCTAGTCTCAATGTGCTCCCACTAGCTAATTAGAAGGGGACATTACAAATATTCTAGCTTGAGTGACACTTTCCATGTAAGCCAACTCTTGAGTATTAGGTTAGGATTGCATGAGGTGTATCTTTAAAAGACAAGGGTCCATAAATGAATGCATATTTCTGCATATTGAATGAAAGTATTGAAGGAGGTTGCCCCCTAAAAGAGGCTTGTGACTTTTTTTCTTGTTTGTGAGATTATTATATTTTTGCATTTACATTTTGTATTACAATATTATGTTTTTCATAAATATATGATTTTATTGCAATATTCATGCGAATGTGCTTAATTTAATTAGAAGGTTCCTAGCACCCTCCTATGGAGCTATAATAGATATATTCAACATTATTGTAATTGGTACATGCACTATTATTGAATGACTCATATACATATATAAAGGAATGGAAATAATATTTTTATTTATTATGCTTATTGATAAATGTACATAAGTCATATGATTTACTTTAGTGATGAAAATTACACTTTGAGAAAAATGTACTTTGTACCTTGATGATGTAATTTTAAAGAACTTAAATTAATGAATATTTATGTGGGAAATACTCAGACTAAAATTTATGTATAGTTTATTGTTTCAATATGTTATACTTATGGATGAAATAAAATGAATAGTCATTCCTTGTACTTGATATTTATACTTGCATTGATTGGTGAACCTTGTGGAGAAATGTGTAATATTATAATTTACCAAAATTATACTTGTCAATATTATAAAGTATAATATATGAGACCATTTATTTAAACAACTTGTACTACTTGGCATGTTTTTAGCATTAATTTAAACTTATGCAAATTTAATGGTTCTCATAGTCATAAATGAATGCAAGTATGGTTGTTTGTTTTCTATTTTTTTTTTTTAATGATTATATGGGATTGAAATGGGCATCATCCATGTTATATCTTGACCATGTAGTGCTAGTACAATAACTTGGTAATTATGCATGTATTGGTTGGTAAAATTCAAAAATGGGTCTCCTTGAATGTTGATGAATTTAATCTGTTGAACTAATTCTATTTGATAAAAATGTCAAGGTTTACCCTGGGGATTTGAACCTTGGTGTATGGTATAAAATTATCACTCCTAACCAGTTATTCTAAACCTCATTGTAAATTAAAAAATTATTGTTATTTGGGTAAACATAAATTATTTTTGTTAATTTTTCTTACTCCTCATTGATTGGGATTTATTGATCAAGTAGAAATGAGTATAATTGATGACTCTTAAGACCTAGCATGGATGATTAATTTAAGTATGGTTGGTTTTTTTATAGATTAATAATTTTAGACTTATGTAGTAGACTATATCTAGGCTAGGTTGCTTACATAGTTAGTAATAGAGTGACATTACTAATAGTCATAATAAGAATTAGAAAATATCCTCCTTTATTTAGAAATCTTGGGAAGGTGTATGCTACAAGTATTAAGATGCTCAACTAAAAATGTAGAGTTATGAATTGTATTTGAGTTTGTAATTACATTTGATTATGTTGATACATATGTTGTGGTTCCTCTTTATGTATTATTAAATGTTGCCTTACAACATTAATTATTCGAGACACGTTCTCTACATAAGGATACATAATTATTTGTGAAAGATAGTAAGCATAAGATACTAATACATACATGATCAAGAACAAAATTGCATTCATGCCTTCTAATTAGAAAAATAAACTATTAAATAAAGTTAAAGTTTATGCTTATTTTATTGAGATAAAGAAGAATATCAAGTATTGATGGATGTGGACACTAAGCAAGCTTATTATTCTCAAAATAATGGAATAAAAATTATAATGGAATATTTAAGGTTTTAAATAAATATGTCAAACTCTAAAGTGTCTTCTAACCTAGCATGAAGTAAATCATGAGATAAAATTTCAATCCAAAGCTTCATTTCCTAACATTACATATAGTTTATACTTGACGTAGATGAGGTAAAATTATTCTTTTTGAAATGAGATAGAGATAAGTTAGGCTTAGTACTTCACATGGATGTTTCAATTGTTTTATTTTTAAAAATTATATATGCATAGATTTTATATCACTCAACAAAATTACAATAGGTAATTTTCCTAAGAATAAATAATTTAGTTTATCAATTACAACAAGATTGATAGACTTGTTAAGTTGGGTTTAAGATAAAGCTATTAGAAATATGAAGGAGAACAATACTTAAAATACAACATTCAAGAACAATAAATATTATAGGAATGGTCTTGAAATTATAATCTGATTCATGGCCAAGGCCAACATTGTATGATGTAATAGTACGAGTTTAAATAGTAGAAACCATCAATTTGATTTTCAAAGACTCTTAGTAAAAGTAAAACATATTTTTTGCTTATCTAGAGATAAAAGTGTTGGATCTTATGTGTAAAACAATAAATAAACTTTGGAGGGGTGTTGGTCATATGGAAGTGGTTGTCCAAAGGGTCTAAGGGAGATAGTTACATTTTGAAACTCTATTTAATGGATGCCAATATAACATATAGCTTGGAGGCGTGTAATCACATCACATTTTAGGAATAATGTGATAGCTAAGCAAATTTTAATCATTAATTTTTATTGGGATCAAAATCTAGATGGTCAAATTTATCAATCTAAAGCAGTGCATAATATGATAGTCTCAAGGAGGAGTTAGACTGGATTATTTTTGGGTATTTTAATGCTAAAATATCATCCATAGATTAGGAAGGGGGAACCCCAATTTTGGACCTAGGGGATTATCTTATGATTGCCCAAGGCCATGCATTACACTTGGTGGATATTAAATGTACTAGAACCAACTATACTTGGACTAATAAGAGGAGGGATCCACATAGCAAGAATGTGAAGTTGGAACATGATAGGAATTAATATATTAATATTTGATTTTTGTAATATTTTATTTTAGACTATTTTTGCTAATATATTATAAATTAATCCCTATCATACCATTTTTTGGTTTCAGAGGAGGTATTTGTGAAATAGAATGTAAAATTTTAGATTTTGGAGGGTCTATATCCAAAACACTTCTCCATTCTATTGGAAAGTGTTATAAAGATAGGAAAACATCACAAACCATTCGGATTTGAAAAATTTTAGTTACAAAAAGAGGAAATTCAAAATAAAATCCTTCAGTGGTGGGAAGAGGGACACTCGACATATGGGACAATAATGTTTAGATTCCACAAGTAACTTTATTATGTCAAGTATCAAATAAAATAATTGAGGTAAGCTAACAAGATGAACTTCCAATTCTAAAGAGATCCATTGATGGCCAGATGAGATGAGGTGCAAAAACACTTTAGGGAAGCAACAATTATAGAGCAACTCAAAGAAGAGGGTAATGCATTGTGTAAAGTGGTTGAGGACATTGACAATGAAGAGGATATCTATTGGAAATAGAGAGCAAGAACCATTTGGTTATTGGAAGGTGATAAGAACACCAAATTTTTCCATTGGGTTGCTTGTACAAGGAGATAGATGAACAATATGGAAGCTCTTCAATATGAGAATGGGCACTCCTTTGATACAATCCTAGGTATGAATTTCCATTCAATGGATAATTTTTCTAAATTGTTTAAGTATGGTGCAAGATGAAGAGGCTCAAAAGTAAGTTCTTACTATCATACCCTCTATTATCTCTAAAGAAGAAAATTAGGCCCTACTTAAACCTATTAATATAGAGGAGTTAAATAGAGTAGTCTTTGAAATGAGTACTGGAAAAATGTTAGGTCCAAATGGTTTTCCAATTGAGTTTTTCTAGAGATGTAATGGTTGTTATAGAAGAGTCCAAAGGTAGTAAAATAATTCTTAAAGCATTAAATCATACATTCATTTCCTTAATTTCAAAAGGGTAGGAAGGGGTACATATTTCAGATTATAGACCTATTGCCTTATGTAATGTCATATATAAAATAATAATGAACGTAATGTATGAGAAAATAAAATCTCTCCAACATAGAATTATATCCTTAGAACAAAGGAGTTTTATAGAGGGTAGGTATATCTTGGATGGTGTGGTTCTATATTATGAAGCAACCCACTCGATGAAAAAATCTAGAAATAGAGGAATGTTAATAAAATTGGATATGTCAAAGGCTTATGATAGGGTGGAGTAGAGCTTCTTATCAAGGATGATGGAAACCTTTGGTTTCTCTGAGGATTGGATAGAATGGCTCATGATTTGTGTTTCTACTCAGACATATTATATTTTAATCAAAGGCCTTCCCTTGCAATGCCTCGAGGTCTTCATCAAGGATATCCTTGTTCCCATTGTATTTTTATCATATTGGCTAAAGGCTTGGGTAGAATCATAGTGAGGATAATACTATAAGGTTTTCTAACAGGTATCAATGTGGATGAGGATGTTTTGACTCACCATAGTTTTTAGATGATACATGATTGGTGGGAGTGGCCAACTTCAAGGAAGAGATACTCTTAATGTTTACCCTAGAGCCACAAACAAAGTCATCATTGATAAAAATCCAAATTGGTCTTCTTAAATCTTGATCAAAGGCTTCAGGATAGAATTTTAAAGATATTGGGATTCATAAGGAATTCTCTCCCAGTGGTATATTTGGGGTCCCTTTGCATTTTAAAAATTAAAGATAGATATATGGAGGAATCTTTTGGATTGTATCAAAAAAATAATTAATCATTGGTCTAAAAAATGGTTAACCTTTGGGGATAGATTAGCATTTTTGCAGTTAGTCATTTAGGCCAGGCTAATTTATAAATTTTCTATCCTTGTTGCCCTACATACCATATGGAAAGATTTGGACAAGATGGATATAATTTTTTTATGGGGAGAATTAAAATGAGAGAGGAAATGGGCCTTAGTAGGTTGAGAGAAAATAAGCCAACCTAAGGTAAAGGGATGTTTTGGATTGAGGAGATCATATTTAAATAATAAATATTTGGCTTGAAAGCTTTACTATAGGTGGATCTCCCAACTAAATTCTTTGTTCAATAGAGTTTTAACTAGTAAATATTTAAGACAGGTGAACCGAAATGAGGTGAGTCATTTCCCTTTGGATGGCAATGGGTACTAGTGTGGCATACTCTAAATTTAGGATCTCAGGTAGTGAAATATGGATTATTTTGGAAAGTGGAGAGAGGGGAGAAGGCATGATTTGGATAGATTCATGGGATCAATACCCACCTATCATTGCTATATTTGTAGAACTATAACTAGTAAAAAAAACCATGGAAAAAAGGTTTGGATACATATTAAAAGTTATTTCAACACTAGTTAATTGGGGTATTATAGGTTTAAGAAGTTTAAGAAGTTGGATGAGTGGCCAATTCTAATACATTTAGAATTGACATCCATCATGACTAAAATATTGGTATAAAAATTTCTTATATGTAGAGATGAGAAGGATGAATTAGCTTGGGGCTATGGGAGCCTTGGAGACTACATAGTGAAGGATGGATATGATAAGATACTTATAAAACCACCTCCTTATGCATATTAGGTTGAGAATTATAGGAATATTTTGTAGTCCAAGGGTTGGTAGAAAGTAAACTTATTTGACTGGCAGTTCATGCACAATGGAATTCTTACTTTTGATAATATGAGATGTAGGGGAAATTTTGGTCCATATCAATGTATTTTATATTATAAGAGAAAGGAAAATTTTGACCACTTTATGTTTGAGTACCTATTCATGTGATAAATTTGGAAGCAATGGTTTTTAGCTTATAAAATATGAGTCAATAGTGATTTAAATCAGATTAATATTTGGGAAATATGGAAGAGAGGTAGATTTAAATTTGAAGCTCTTTGTATTGGGTGGAATCTTGGATTAAACTTTATTTGGTGGTAAGTGTGGTTGGAGAGAAATGGAACCAAAGTTATTTGGATCAAGTCAAAGAAACTATGGTAGTGTATGTTAAAGAGGAAACTTAGGCTGATATAGGGACGATGGATAAGGAAGTCAAAGTAGAAGAGGGGTAGGAAAAATCTAGTTAGAAACCAACACCAAAAGGTTGGATTAAAATTTAATACTGATGGAGCTACAAAAGTTAATCCAAGTGGAGCTAGAATTGGAGTGGTCTATAGGAATCATATTGGAACAATGCTCTATTGAAAGCTACAGGGCTTGAGCAAAGCCACAAACAATGAAGAAAAAATATTAGCTATTAAATATGCTTATAAATAGGCACTAAGATATGGTTATAGAAGGATAATCATAGAATCATATTCTCAAATCTTCATAGGAGCTTTGGATTGCATTTACTTTGGAGACATGGAAGTTGAAGATTCTTGTCACCCAAATTAAGGAGTTGTAGAGGAAATTAGATGACGTGATTCCAATTTATGTGGTTATAGCTCTGAATAAAGTGGAAGACTTTCTAGCTAATATGGGTACTAAGAAGAAGCATGACTATTGAGGATGAGAGGATTAGATAGGTTAGTGAGCAAATCTAGTGTTTATCTAATCTGGATAACCATTACAGACATATGGTTTAGGAAATTTGGCACCAATGCAAATATCCTTTTATTATTGTAAATAGGTGTTCTCGTTGTCTAAGACTAGGTGGAGTCTCATCCCAACTTTAAAATGATCTTGTTTTTATATAATTTTTTCAAATTATTTAAAAAACATTGTATGATGTAATATTGGATAGGCCTAAGGGCACTCACTGTAGAATGTATTAAATTTGTGGAAATATTTTATTATGTAAGCCCTATGGGTTGTAGTTAACCTTGTTATGGTTAAACCCACCTTATAAAATTATAACTAATCTTAAAACTTTTCTTGTTATGTAGGATTAAGATTAAGATCATTTATATTTAGGATTTTTAGTATTGATATAAATATCCCCCCACCACACTTCTCATTTTAAATAATCAATGTGTTGTGAATCTATGGATAATATAGTGATTATTTATGGTGCCTATGGGTACCCCCTATATTTGTGTCTCTTTTCCTTTCTTTCATTATTTTACACCTTCTATATAAGATTTGAGTGGATGCATTGCTTTTGTTCATTTTTTTAAAATATTTTAAATTTTAACATGGTATCAAAGTGGGTATGGAGCAACATTGCTTGGTCATGTAGAAGGTTCATTATAAGACTAATTGTTCTTCCAAAACAAGGAAAATTTTCTCTTCAAAACTTCATAAGCCTTTTTTGCATAAGAAGTAGAGGAGATGGTTTTCTCCATCGATCACCATTTTTCTTTAGATCTACTAGAAAATTTGTGCCTTTTACTCTTTTCACTTCATTATCATCGAGGAATGCTCAAAAATTTAAATTGAGTTATTCCATGCTATGCTTCTAGAGGTATTATGACATCAACATTGAGAGAAAATATAGTAGGATTAATTTAAATTTAAATCGACTCCTTCATACATGTGCTATCTATAGCACTACATTGTTGGGGTGGGATGTTCCCCTTCAAGGAGAGGATTTCCCCGAAACACATTTTATGAGGAAAATAAGGAATATAAAAGGAGGTAATGTTGGTATTTTTTATTTTACTCATTGTAGGTTTGAATCCATTGATCCTGGATGTTTATATTGAGGTTGTAAAGAACAAAATGCACTTTTGCTACTTTTTTTATCATAGTCTTAGAAGTTGGTAAACTTGCTATATGGGTGGGCAATAGGGAGTTGGATGAAAATGAGATGATTATTGAATCATATCACTACTCTTTTATCTTCTTCTATAATGACCTAAAGTATTTTGATTGATGGACATGTCTTCAGATTCATGATAAGTGACTAGGATTATCATAGATAAAAGGATTCATGGTTATATCCCTTTATTGGTCTCTTTTGTGCCTTATTTTATATTAGAAACATTGACATCCATATTTTTGGGAAAAAATATTCCTATAAGTCTTACGTGACACCATGCCATCCTAGATAGTGCATGGTTTTGGGTCAATTAAGATCGAGGATCAAATATCTTTACCATAATAAATTAAAGAAAAATGGACTTGTGCCAATGTGGCAACCAATATGGTGTCACTTTACACCACTTAATTAAAAAATCTCTATTTAATCCTGATCAACCAATCATAGGATAATAAGTGTCATCAATTTGGTGAAGTAGAGGAGTTGAAGTAGCAAAATAGGATTGAAGTGCAATAAATAATTTTTTTTCAAGTAGTAGGCCAATATGGGCTCTCACATAATTGGTAATGGAAGACAAGTGGACTTTTGGAAAGACCCGTGGTTGGAAGAGGCCCCTCTGAAAGATAACTTAGACCTTCAGGTCCTCCAACATAAACTTTCAAAGGAAATGGGAGGAAAAGTAGGGGATTTTATTGCTGTAGCACACTTCTTGGAAGAAAATCACAGTTCATAATCCGTCAGAGCAAGAGAAGGTGGCCCTAACCAAACTCAATGATGCTTTAAGGGTGTTCCCGATCATTCCGGGGGGAGGAAGAGACAAGGCGATTTGGGGCAAAACTACAAGTGGGATCTATTCAGTAAAAACTGCCTATAAGTTAATCCACTCAGGATTCAATGGCTGGAATCCGACTTCTGTTATTTGGTTAAATAATTTAACCCCAAAAATAGCTTTCTTATTTTGGTTGGCAGTTCAAAATAAGATCCTGACAACAGATAATCTACAAAGGAGAGGTTTCCAATTCATCAATCGATGTATCTTGTGTGAGAAAGCAATAGAATCTATAAGTCATATATTTCTAACTTGTGATTTTTCTTGTACAGTCTTCCAAATGATCCTGTCCAAATTTCATATAGATTGGGTCTGTCCAAATAGCATGTCTGACTTCTGCATACAATGGGCTTCCCCCTTCCGGGAAAACCTTTTGACTTGGCTCTGGAAGCTCAGCTTACCCCATTTTTTATGGGGGATATGGAATGAGAGAAATAAGAGAGTATTTAAAGGACGTAAGAAAGATCCCGAGGTTATGTGGTAACAAAATAATCGAGCTTTGAAAGAAAACTGGAAAACTTTCTTCTTCAAAAATGAGACCATGTCTCTAAGGGAAAGGAGGATTTTGCGGAGCTGGGGAGAGGAACTTCCGGACCTAGACATTACAACCAACCCACGGGATGGTGTCAAGTGGATACCCCCACACAAAAGTGGGTTAAGTTTAATTTTGACGAGGCGACTAAAAGGAAATCCGGGGCTGCGGGAGCGAGGAGGAGTTTTGAGAAATGAGGAAGGAAAAGTGGTCCTTGCCTTTGCAGAGCCTTTGGGAACTCAAACAAATCATTTTGCGGAAGCCCAGGCCTGCATGCAGGCAATGAGAATTGCCAGACTTGAGGGTTATAAGGAAGTTATATTTGAAGGGGATTCACTTAATATAATCAAGGCAATTAAGGAGGATAAAGACCCCAGCTGGACCATATTGGAGCTTATCCTAGAAGCAAAGATTCATAAATCTCATTTTGTTAATGCCCGAATCCAAAACACCTTCAGATAAGGGAACCAGGCGGCGGATCTAATGGCAAATATTGTAGTTTCTGTTGGGGAGATGCAAATTTGGAAGGATAACTTCCCTCAAGAACTATTGGTGTTGGCTGCTAGAGAAGAGCTAAGATCAAACCTGTTAGAGCATCAGGAGATCGAGAGGGCTGATGATGAGTAATCCGACGAGATGGAATTAGGCGAGAAAAGGCATCCCATTTGTTTGGGGCACGGGAGGTGACAAGTGTACGATACGGCAACCTAGTGTTAGTAAGTGCTAGGTGTTGTTTGGTTTTTGTTTTATCCTGAATAGTCAAGCGACAAGTATAGGACCGTGGACTCTAAGTATGGCTTAATGTGAGTCTTAGAAAGATCCATTTTGTATTTTGATTATACGGGCTTGATGCTAGAACCAGCCCATTTTGACTTTGTAAAAGGTTTGTGGACCTTATAACCACCTCTACCTTATACCAAAAAACAATATGGGCTCTCACATATCTAAGTTTTGGGCATTTAATTTTTTTTGAGGTCCATTAGGGAAAAAATTTTAGAGACCATATATTTTTAATACGAAAATATTTTAAGTTCATTTTTTAAAATCACATAACTTTTTAAGCTCTATGCATTGGTGGCATTAGTTCATAGACCTGTTATTGTGGTAGGGATCAAATTGTGTAAGATGAATTATAAATCCCTAATTACTCATCTCAATGGGTGAAATTATAATTGGTCAACCCAACTGATTGGTCTATTATATAGTAAGAATCTATGGTGTATCTTTCAATAAGATAAAGCAACAACCCTTGATGAAGAAATTTTCCATCAAAGGGAAGAAGAATCTCTTGGTATATTTTCCTTATCAATTGAACTAAAATTACTTTTTAGTATTAAATAGGAAAGTGAACCTATTAAGGTATGGTTAATATTACATGTGTTATTTAGAAAATTTAGTACTACTAAAGTAAGTCACTTGGAATTAGATCTTTCTTCTATTAAAATGGCTTAGTTTGATAGTGTTGAGGAATATATTGTGAGATTTAAGGTATTGAGAGCAAAACTTGCATATTCTAAGTAAAAAAGAAAGATGATGTAAAATGTGTGAATATTGTCCTTGCTAATATCTCTCTTTCTTTCTAGATATTAAATATCATGGTTCATATGATTTATATATTTTTGGAATCTCAAAAGACTCATACTCTTGATCAAATTTTCTCTCTCCTACTTTATTTTTGGGGGGTAATGATGAATTGTGGTGGAAATTCACAAATACAAGCTCATCTAAAGGAATTCAAGTATACGAAGACTACTAAGAACTAGGGCCCTAAGGGCTAGGCTAAGTCCTCAAATAAGTTAAATATAATTTGTAAATATTATAAGAGCGGAGAACATCCAACAAATAATTGCTTACTAAAATTGTAAAGGAATGTTGTTGAGTTCTTGAAGATAGGTGGACACATTCTAGATGATGAGGGAGATTCTAAAGGATCTGAATCAACTATAGAGGTCCATTAGAGCATCCATTATGGAGGAAAGATATTGTTATCACTAATGTCTTCTCTCCTTCACCCCTTAGTTAAAATTGGAAGGGCATTGAAATTATAATTTGATTAATAGCCAAGGTTGATATTATATGATGTAATATTGGATAGTCCTAAGGGCATTCATTGAATAACATTTTGAATTTATTATAATATTTTACTATGTAAGCATTATGGGTCATGGTTAGCCTTGTTATGGTCAAACCCACCTTATAAACTTGTAATTAACCTTAAGATCTTTCTTGTTATATAGACTTGGGGTTAACATCATTTATGTCTTTGGGTTGTTTGGTATTGAAATATATACCCCCTACCACTCTTAATTTTAAATAATTAGAGTGTTGTAAATCTTATCTACAATGATTATTTATGGTTCCTACATACACCTATAATCTCTATCTCTCTTTTCATTTCTCTTGTTCTTTTATGCTTTCTATATAAGATTTTGCTTCTGGTCATTTTTAGAAAATATTATGAATTTTAACAAATGATTGATTATTCCATTTGTTTTGTGTAATGCATTTATTATTTTTTTGAGGTTAATAAATGATAAAATTTATCTATTAAATAATTTATTTATAACTATTCATACTAATTCCACTTGTTTTATAACATCATAGGAAGAACTTAGGGTCCTTGTATGTATATTTAAAAAACACATGGATGCATTTAAGTTATATCATAGGTGATGGATAATTGAAAATAAATCTAATAAAAATATATTCTATTTGTAATTTGAATAAACTAAATAACATATATGAAGTATGGAGCTTTATAGTGGTAGTCAATAAAATTACGAAGCCCATTCCCTACCACTCAAAAATTGCCTTTCCTCCCCTTGCCTTAATGTCTTCCAACTTAGAATTTCATTGAGGAAAGAATAACAAATTTATTTTGATAAATTAAAAAATAAAATCATTTAAGCACTAGTTTTGGTATAGTCTAAAATAACTCTATGTTTTGAAAGTAAAGTATATGTGTCAATTTATACAATGGATGTTATTCTCAACAAATCAAATAAACTAATTTTCCACAGTAAAAATATTCCCTTCTTATATTTTGAATTCTTGAACATAAAAAATGATTTATTTTTCCTATTCAAGCAGTTAATAACGGAGGCACTATCTAATGGAAAAAAGATAATAGAAATTTGATATTCAGCTATTACAACATTTTTTAAGCTCAATCCAAAATATAACAATATAATTCTATAAAATATTTAGGATTATTGCTACAATTCAACTTATATTAAATACAAAAAGGGAATCTCAAATAAAATTATTGACATTATTTCTATGACACAAACTAAAATTTCAATACTAAAGTTTATTATAAAGGTGGAAACCTTGATTGCAAATGATTATGCAACCATATATGTTAAAAACTTATTATTAATGTCAAATTTGCAAGTGTATTCTAGACATCAAAGGAAGACCAAAATAGCGATGAAGACCTGTTGTGGCTGATCCACAACACACCCCAAAATTGGGGACCCACCTTTTTTGCATGCTTTCAAAGAAGATCTCAGTGACCCAGATGCTAAAAAATCAAGAAAAAGGCAAAATTGCACAAGGATGAAAGGGTGTCGCGAAATCGCGACATGTCGCGAAATCGCGACGTGTCACGAAATCGCGGCCGAAAATGAAAAGGTGTCGCGAAATCGCGACATGTCGCAAAATCACGGTCAACGCAGTCAACGACAGCAGGTGGGAGAAAAGCGTAGCGAAATCGCGACGTGTTTGATTTTTGCGGCCCAAAGAGGAGAGAGAAAGATGAAGCAGAAAAGCATCACGAAATCGCGACATGTCGCAAAATCGCGGGTCAAACCAGTCAAACAGGGCAAAGCAAAAAAGCGTCACGAAATCGCGACAAGAAACGGCAAAGGAGCATGAAGCGGAAATATGTCGCGAAATCGCGACATGTCACATTTTCGCGGCTCCAAAAAACGAGGTTGTACGAAATGCAAAATATGTCGCGAAATCGCGACATGTCGCGTTTTCGCGGCCAGGAAGACGGACAAAGCTGCATGCTATTTTTGGTCGCGATTTACAGGGAGCCGTTACGAAAGATGCTGAAAGTGCAAAACACGTGGCATACATGTATAAGGGTTACAGAAACGTTACATGCATAGAATATTATCGAACGTTTCAGCCTTAAACATAAATTCAAGAACAATTCAAAAGGCGAGAATATGAAACGAATCGATCGGGAAGATGAAACGAAGCATCACAAGTCGAAACAGAAAGCATTGCCATGCTTTAAAAGCAGAAGCATAGGACAGATAGAGGAAAAAACCGTTGGAGCAGAGTTGCGATGCTAGAGGCCGAGAGGGTCATTCTGGGCCTGCTTCAAGGTTGTTTTCCTTCCTTTTGCTGGTTTTGAGAAAACCAGAGAGTCTGCTATTGTAACATGATTTATTTTTAATGCAGAGCATTCAAAAATTTGCATCTTGTTGGCAAGAAAGAAGGAGTTATTTTCTGCATGCATGTTTTAATGTTTATCTTTCCCTTTTTCAGATTTCTAGGCTTATAGATGAAGTTTAATGCAAGTTCTCTTGGTTGCTTCATGCGAATGTCTAAATCTGAAAAATAACAGTAAACCCCAGAGACCAGCACTTAACTTATCTGGATTGTGCGTATTTTGCAGGTTCAATAGGTTAGGTTGCATGCATGGAAACCTCACATCTTCGGTTTTGCCAGGACGGGATGGCATCAAACTGAATGCAATTTTAAATTTCTTTTCTTTTGCATTTTATTTTTCTTCTTGCTGCATTTTATTTTCAGAAGTTCCAATTTTATTTACAGGCTTTAAAATAAAATTAAAAAATTAAAAAACTTCAAAATCCATAAATAATTCCTTCATTTATGGCCTTTCATTAAATTTCATTTTGAAGTTACAGCATGGTCATATGAGGATCAAATCACATTTACTGTATCAGGGTTCAATGAACAATCATTAAATTTCACAGTAAAATAAACCACAGTGCCCCTTGTTTTCAGTTACTTGCAATCACTAAGGTGTTCCAAGCATTTAAAATGAATATCTTCATTTAAGGTTATTAATACATAAATGCAGAATGCTAACATAACAGGAACCTTGGAGAAATTGTTTCTTTGCAAGCAGAGGATTTAGAACCCAAATCCTATCGGAGAGTGTGTTTTCACAATCGGGTGAAAATACCACTCAACATATTGGCGCTAGAAGGAGGGCAGAAAAGGGTTTATTTTATCATGATTTTAGATGCTACGGGTTTTTAATTGTTTGAGAGCTTTACATTGCTAAATATTTCAAGTCCATTTTATTAGCATCTTCGGCCTCTAACACCACTCAACGGTTTGGTGCTAGGAGGGCCGTACGGGTTTATTTTTAGTGTAATATAAATTTAAATTTTTGTATGCATTAGTCCTCTAACACTCAGCCGATTGTAAAAAGGACGGCCTGAATTTATTTACTTGTTCTATTTTAATTCAGGTATGTTGTATATTATTATAACACTTTTCTGATTGTTCATTCAAAAATATGTGATTTGATTTTTCAGAATTTTGGTCTCATGCAATTACTTTTCATTTGATTTTTAATGAATACATCTCTTAGTTAATGCTAATTTGATTTTTGTTTATAAATTGCAGGTTGAATATTCAACAGATTTGGTTCTAAAATTACAGTTTCACTAATGGCAACACTTGAGGAGCAAATGGTATCCCTGAGAGCTGAAATAGTGTCTCTAAGAGAGAGAATGGTATCAATGATAGAGGATCATTATGAGGGTTTATCTATACATGTGGTACCCTATCAAATTCCTACAATGTTATTGGATTTTTTACGGTGTTTTAATCAAGAGGTGCCACTAGGATACTTGCAAAAACTGCATGTCTACAAGAATACATTATGTCAATTCCAGATTTTCTATGAGGAGGTAGCTTGTAAGTTATTTGCATACATTTTGGATGATAGACCATTCTTTTGGTATAGCCAACTACCCATGGAGGTTAGGACTTCTTGGATACAACTAGAAGCAGCCTATCTTCATCATTTTGGTAATCAGGCTGACTTAGAAATATTGAAAAATCAGTTTACCTCCATATGTAAAGGGCCTAATGAATCCTTGAGTCAGTTTAATGGAAGATTTCATGAATTGCACTCCCAAATGTGGGAAAATTTTAACACATTGGAAGAAGAAGCCATGGAAGTATACCTAGGAGCCATACACCCCACACTTGCTTCACTCATTGAGGAAAAACTGAGTGGTTTGTCCCTAGAGAAAATCCATGAGGTCTTAGAAGAGTTAGAACGACAAGGTCTTGAAGAAGAAAAGGCACAACATATTCACATGAGAGATTGTTCTTTTGATGCCAACCTACACCAACCATCAAACATAGTACCCTCCACTCCAATGATACCTAAGGTAAGTGATCAAGGGGATGAATTTGAATACCCAAATTTTATGACCACCTTAGATGTAGTCCAAGAGGAGGTGCAAATTGCTAAAACAACATCCACTAGTGAGGATCATGTAGAGATACACGATTATCCGGAGGAAGGGGTTCTAAATTCAACAATGTTTGATATATGTGAACGGATGGAACCCACCATGGAATTAAATAAAGTGGTTGAAAGTGAAATGGAAAGAAAATTAATAAATGAATTTGAAGACATGATAGAGTTTCACCACTTGTTCTTGGAAGATACTATTGATGAGATGTGTAAAATTAAGGATCAAGAAATTCTTCACCCTCCAAATTATGATAATGAATCATGGGTTACTAATTTGGACAATGATAGCCTTATAAATTTGAATTCAAGAAATAACCCACTTTTGGAAATAATTGAACCATCTAAGGAAGGTGAAGATGAATTTGATGAGAAGCACATTGATGAATTGGAAGATGTTGAAGAAATAGTTGAACGTCACCACTTGATTTTGAAAGATGATTATTATGATGCTTGGAAGAAGTGGGAAGACTTCACTCTTTCCAAAGCTACTAATGAAACTTGTGTGCCAATTGATATGCAGGATGACATAATTGCCTACTCAAAGGAAGATATTACAACTCCTGTACAATTTGAGGATGTTTTGGAAGAGGGTTTCAAATCTCATCAAATTTTGGAAGATTATAATGATCCTATCGCCAAGGACAAAGAAGAAAAAGAATTTATGAATGAATCAAGAGATCATGTCACAAACATCATGGATTTTCATTCTATGGATTTGGATGACGATTTTTACAATGGTTGGGGGAGATATGATGATGCATTCTTTTCTCACATCCCTATAGATAAAACTCATATTTTACTTGATATGCAGGATGTTGAACCTTCTACATCATACGAAGATCTCATATTCACAAGATTTGAAAAGGGGACAAAATATAAATTCATTGAAAGTGTGGATGCAAGTTTGCATGATGATTTGGAGGATTCAAATGAAGAGATACCATGGATAGTGAACAAAGAATTAGAACCAAATGATAAAGAGATGGATCAATTGGAAGCAACTCAAATAAGTGATCATCAAAGCAGATTACTTGACATACACTTTGACCAAGAATGTTTGAGGACTGAAAAGGATGACCATATTTTAAATTTAAATAATGTTTATGGTGAAATGTCATTAAAGGTAAATGAAAAACAAGGTATAATTTTTAATCACACCTTTAATAACATGGTTGTAATGAATGGAAAAGAAGTTGATGCACTTAAATTGTTAAACCAAATTCATCAACAATTATTAATTGAATCTAGGATAAAAATTTTTAATGATCCTAATTTAATAAATATCCTAGATGCTTGTAAATTGTTGCATAAATTGGATTGGCCTACAAATTTGGAAAATGATTTGGCTAAGAAATTTGTAGAAATAGGCTACTACTTACAAAATTGCATATTTGAAAAGGATAGCCTAATTCTAAATCAAGGAGGGAATTATGAAGATTATATTTTAAAGAATAGACATGATAAAATTGAAAATCATTTATTGTCTAATCATTCTAGTAATTTGATGCTCACCTATGGGAGTATTATTGGAACTAAATCAAATTGGTATGGTGAGCATGGCAAGTGGAAATTTGTTGCATTGTTTGGTCTGGTCTTGTTTGTGTTAGATTCCCACAACATTTGGCATGCATATCATGTCATATTTTTGTTGAAATGTTCTAATCATGTGTGGGATCCAGGAAAGTGATAATCCAAGCTTTGCATCATTTTGTATTATAGTGTACATTTGTATATAGATTTTGGTTTCTGGTTTTGGGTTTGTGTTTTCAAGTTTCATTTTGGGATTGCTATTTGGATTTGGATTTAAAGTTGTGTGTTTATTTGACATGTTTTGTTTGTCTATAAAAAAAAAAAAAAATGATGATGAAAAAGTTGCCTTGAGATGCTAACTTATGTTCTAGATCGGGAGAATATGAAACATTGGAATTGTCTTGTAAAAGCTCCACAAGTAACACAAACAATTTAATAATATCGTTTGAAACTTGTGATGCATGAAGTAGTCTGTTTTATATGGCAATATTTCATCTCGCATTTCAAAGGACAATGCATTCATATTACATCTCACTTTGCAATACATGCCATCTTAGTTGCAAATGCATTTCAAATACAAATCATTAAAGTATGTCAAATCCTCTTAGGGTTGTGTTATAACATAAATATAAGAAAAATCCTAAGGTTGGAAACTGAGTCTTGAGATATCTAGAACCAAGCACGTCTTATACATTAAAAAGGATCTTGAGCAAAATGATCAAAACCTAACTTGGAAGGAAAGGTTGGGCGAAAGAAGTATTTCAGGTCTATCCTATTTATGCAACATGATCCTTAAAACAGTGGTTTTGACCACTTCCATAGAGCTTAAAGCCTAAAATCAGAGTAGTAAGGATAGGGCTAAATCCTCATCGAACTTAGGTTGAGGATCCAACTCCCCAAAGCTTTGATTTGACCTACATGGAGTAGTAAGGATAGGGCATAAATTCTCATCTCGCTTAGGTTGAGAATCTGATTCCCCAAAGCTCCTATGTCTCATTTCATAATAAATCTTGGATTGGAAGGATCGTACTATTTGTCCTCTGCAAAGGATGGGTAGTCATCCCCAAGGTCTAAGCAACAAAATTAATATTTTCCATTTACATCTAAAGTTTGGATTGGAAGGATCGTACTACATGTCCCTAACAAGGATGGGTAGTCATCCCTAAGGTCCAAGAAGTAAAAAATAAAATTTTCCCATCTCATATTTATATTGGATTGGAAGGATCGTACTACTTGTCCTCTGCAAAGGATGGGTAGTCATCCCTAAGGTCCAAAGAAATGAAGATAAGTTTTGGATTGTGGGGTTAAGTATGCCCATGCATGGCAACATGTCTTGTCTAAAAAACAAGACCACTGATTGTTCAAAGGGTTAGACTAGCATGACCATTTCTTCCATAATTGGTTAAATTATTTTGCTCAAAGTGAGGTAATGAACTCTAAATCAGAATAGTAAGGATAGGGTTAAACTCCTATCTTGGTTAGGTTGGGAGTCTGATTCCCCAAAGTTCTGATTTCACATTCACTTGCACATGGGTTCAAGATAGTAGGGACTCATAACCAACTTTGGGATATAATAAAGTAATTAATTAGTGGATCCTAAGAGGGTTTGGCAATCTTGAATGTTTGTGTATGATACTAGAAGAAAGACTATGCCTTTTATAAAAGCAAGATCTCCTAGCATATTCATTAGGTTACACAAATCATTCACAATCTCACATATGCATTCATGTAAAACTGACGATGGAATGTTGATCAATTTCAAACGATAGGGAATGAAAACACATTGCACACACCGAGCTGATACTTCATAATTCTGATGATTCATGTATTTTTGATCTATGGGCATTTGTTTATATTTCTTATGTGCTAATGCTGGTTTCCAAGTTTTTATATTTCCAGGTTGGGTTCTCACCAAATGCTCAGGAGCATTTGATAGCAGAGTCACCATTTGTTGTGGCTGATCCACAACACACCCCAAAATTGGGGACCCACCTTTTTTGCATGCTTTCAAAGAAGATCTCAGTGACCCAGATGCTAAAAATCAAGAAAAAGGGGCAAAATTGCACAAGGATGAAAGGGTGTCGCGAAATCGTGACGTGTCGCGAAATCATGACCAAAAATGAAAAGGTGTCACGAAATCGTGACATGTCGCAAAATCACGGTCAACGCAGTCAACGACAGCAGGTGGGAGAAAAGCGTAGCGAAATCGTGACGTGTTTGATTTTCGCGGCCCAGAGAGGAGAGAGAAAGACGAAGCAGAAAAGCGTCGCGAAATCGTGACATGTCGCAAAATCACGGGTCAAACCAGTCAAACAGGGCAAAGCAGAAAAGCGTCGTGAAATCGTGACAAGAAACGACAAAGGAGCATGAAGAGGAAATATGTCGTGAAATCGTGACATGTCACGTTTTCACGGATCCAAACAGCGAGGTTGTACGAAATGAAAATATGTCACGAAATCGTGACATGTCGCGTTTTCGCGGCCAGGAAGACGGACAAAGCTGCATGCTATTTTTGGTCACGATTTACAGGGAGCCATTACGAAAGATGTTGAAAGTGCAGAACACGTGGCATACATGTATAAGGGTTACAAAAACGTTACATGCATAGAATATTATCGAACGTTTCAACATTAAACATAAATTCAAGAACAATTCGAAAGGCGGGAATATGAAACGAATCGATCGGGAAGATGAAACGAAGCATCACAGGCCAAAACAGAAAGCATTGACATGCTTTAAAAGCAAAAGCACAGGACAGATAGAGGGGAAAACCGCTGGAGCAGAGTTGCAGTGCTAGAGGCCAGAGGGTCATTCTAGGCCTGCTTCAAGGCTATTTTCCTTCCTTTTTGCTGGTTTTCAGAAAACCAGAGAGTCTGCTATTGTAACATGATTTATTTTTAATGTAGAGCATTCAAAAATTTGCATCTTGTTGGCAAGAAAGAAGGAGTTATTTTTTGCATGCATGTTTTAATGTTTATCTTTCCCTTTTTCAGATTTCTAGGCTTATAGATGAAGTTTAATGCAAGTTCTCTTGGTTGCTTCATGCGAATGTCTAAATCTGAAAAATAATAGTAAACCCCAGAGACCAGCACTTAACTTATCTGGATTGTGCGTATTTTGCAGGTTCAATAGGTTAGGTTGCATGCATGGAAACCTCACATCTTCGGTTTTGCCAGGACGGGATGGCATCAAACTGAATGCAATTTTAAATTTCTTTTCTTTTGCATTTTATTTTTCTTCTTGCTGCATTTTATTTTCGAAGTTCCAATTTTATTTACGAGGCTTTAAAATAAAATTAAAAAATTAAAAAACTTCAAAATCCATAAATAATTCCTTCATTTATGGCCTTTCATTAAATTTCATTTTGAAGTTACGACATGGTCATATGAGGATCAAATCACATTTACTTGTATCAGGGTTCAATGAACAATCATTAAATTTCACTGTAAAATAAACCACAGTGCCCCTTGTTTTCGGTTACTTGCAATCGCTAAGGTGTTCCAAGCATTTAAAATGAATATCTTCATTTAAGATTATTAATACACAAATGCGAGAATGCTAACATAACAAGAACCTTGGAGAAATTGTTTCTTTGCAAGCAGAGGATTTAGAACCCAAATCCTATCGGAGAGTGTGTTTTCACAATCGGGTGAAAATACCACTCAACAAGACCACAAGAGAGGATTCTAAATCAAGAATGTGTTGTATAAATAAGATATATTTACATATCAAAAGAGAAAAATACAATTCAATTGTTAAAAAGAATATAACCTTCAATGGTGGATGTTCACTTTTGTGAAAATAAGGCATGATTGAATAGCTTAAAAAGGCATATGTATTTGCTAAATATGTACTAGGATATGCCCAAGTTCATTTATGGTTGTTTGTTATGGTTTTTAATCAAACCAAGCACAAGGGAGAATACATATTTCATCAACAATAACTACATATGGCAATACATTGTCCATGAATTTATCTAATGAGATTCAAAATGCAAGGAAAGGTATATATGATTTGTTGGTCATTATTGAGATATTTTCTAAAATGCTTCCTTTGATTTTTTACAAGAATATAATTAATGCCTATGATGTAGAATTGAATATTTTTAAGTATACATGAAACCATTATGATTTACCAAGTTTATTGTTTTAGATAAAGATACATAAAATTTGAGTTTTGTTTATGATATATTTATGGGAAATGCTTGACATCTCATCATGTAGGTATGCTTCTTTCCCACTCTTCAAGTGATAGACAAAATGAAATAGTGAATATGTTGTTTTTTTATTCATTCAGAGTATAAAACCACCAATAGTCTTTTTTTAATCTTTGTATACAACTTAATTTAAATCTTGTTATGATTTTATCTAATCCTCATCACTTAAATCGGTATATAAGAAGCTAAAATAAGTAGTAGTACACATAAAAAAATAAAACCATCTAATTCTTTAAAAAGATAAGACAAATAAATTCTCCAATCGAAGATAAATTAGAAAGAACTTAGTTGATACATTATCAACATAAAAAACTTAAACTATAGATTAGTGACATAATTTAACTCCACATAGCCTAGAAAAGATATCAAGGTAAAGGAATAAAGCTAATTCACTATGATCCTTTTGAAGAACACAAGGAGGAAAAACATAAACATTTAAATTGAATTTATTTATATTTTAAAACAATGAGCATTCTTCTAAACATTGCATACCTTATTCCAAATATAATTAAAAAAATACAATAATATATGATTTTGAACCAAAATGAAAAAAATATTTAGATTGCATTCTATGACCAAATAACCAAGTAAAATGAAAGAGAAGCTAAAAGAGCACTTTCTATACCTCGAACTAGCAAGTTAATGCTTTTGGAAACAAGATCCTCTCCCGAAGCTAATAATAATTATAATCCAAGAACGTAATTACTAAAGAAAAAATGGAGTAAAAGATAGGAAAGGAGACAAAAGACTTAAAAGCAAGAATCTATTCATAGACATGGAAGGAAAAGAGGTTATTGTTTGGTTTCAATGTCAAAGCAACAAAACAAAGCATAAAAGAAAGGATTTGGCTGGAACGAAGAGTGGGAATTTTAAAATCTGAAGGTTTTCAGTAATAAAATTAATTAAAAATAAAATTTCCACACAAAGAAGTGCAAAATTCTCTTACTGTAGGTCAATGAAATAATCATTTTTTTTGTTAACTTACTTTATGCCAATGTTTTTCAGCTTGACTTAGCCATATAATACCTCAAACATATTGTGTGAGATTCTCTTTCATTTATATTCGACATTTTTATTTTTCTTTTATACAAATAAACTATATAAAATTGAGGTCAACCAGGGAAAACAATAATATCTTTAGATTTATTTGGAATCTATGATGATGCTTTTTGTCAGGGAATAAACAATTTTTACTATAATCTACTCAAATGAAATATACATCATATTCAGGGTCAACTTCATAACAGCTCATACAGAATTGGAACTGGTCTTGGTTTATTTATCATGATCTTGGGTTACGAAACATTTAATAAACTATGATGAAGGATGACTTCTTGATGAAATCTTCAGTTTCTGCTCCCACTATTTGCAAAGAAATCAGACTTAATACCATTCAAGAATTTAAAAGTCTTATCGTTTATCAAATACAAATTGTTTGGTAAACGGAAATCTAGTTTTGCAGCATACATTATTTATAACCCGAATCAACTCTGATATATGTTAGATCCAAAGGCATAAAAAATATAGAGTTTTTGTATCTTTTGATACTCTACCTACATTCTAGCTGTGGTAGAAAATTTTGGATGCAAATAATTCAAACAACAATTCCAAACTATTTGGCCATAAGATAATTACATAATCTAACAGTAAACGTCTCATTCATCACTCTAAAAATAAACCTTAGGAACAGATTTATTTGCTTTTCATCAGTCATTAACAGCCCAATTAAATTGGCAAAACTGTCCACAAACATCATGAAATTTCACATACCTCCCTCTTGTCATCCAGATGCCAAGCTATGCCTAAACCCTACCACGTGACTCTGATCCACAAATCTAGTTAGCATGAGACGAACATAGCAACGCGCTAAGGTGGATAGAGGTGCCCTCAAGAAGGCACGAATCTTAGCAATTTTGGAGGAACCAGCTGATCTTCCAACCTTAGATTTATTTGTAGAAATAACGGCCATTGTTGGTGGTTCCTCCAGAATTGTCTCCAGCTTCCTTTTCAAAATCTCGCTTACTACCCGAAATGAATTCGTCTTCACAGCCTTCTTTCCTAAGCACAGATTGCACTCCATTAGACTTACTTTTTTGCTCTGCATAACCATCACTTCTATTACCAAAACCTGAACACAGGACTTTCTATGCTTAGAGAGCTATTACTTTGAGGAGGAACTCCATGGGAAGGGAGATTATGATATGGACAGGTCATCTTCTTACGTTAGGATCAGAAATTATTAATTAGAGAAACTGTTGACATTTAATACATTTAAGTTTTGTACAAGTTCATCTTTTGGCTTTGAATTATTATAGTTTTGTCAGTTTCTCCAATTGAACGGGTAGTTGCCAAATAAATTAGATTTGTTCAAGGGAAGTTGATATGATTGAAGGTGGCCGTAGCGTGTGCATCTTGTCGTGTATCTCGTATGGGATGAGGTTACACGACTCTCTTTACTATTATAATTTATTTAGAAACATTATGTTGCCCTCTTGGACTAGGTGGTCCTTTTGACCTATGAACTAAAGTTTTTTTAGGATGTGTTACTTTCTTCCCTATAATATTTTGCCCTCCATTGAGCCCTTTTGGAGAACGGTTTTAAATGGAGGTAGGCTATTTGCAGGCTTTGTTGACCATTGGAACAATGTTTTTTTGTGTTACTTTCTTCCTTGTAAATGGAGGTAGGCTATTTGTAGGCCAATGTCTTTGTATTATCATCATAGAGCTATCTCAACCATCACGCATAGAGATTACAATATACCAAGGCACATCATAGTGCTATATCAACCATTACGTATAGAGACTACAATAGACCAAGGCATCATCATTGATCAATCTCTAAGGAGAATTCATTCGTCCCTTTGTCACCATTAGTTGCCTCTACCTTTGCACCATAACTTAGTAACTCCCAACCGCCTTAAAGGATGGTAGGCAAGGCCCATGCTAGTTGGACAATGGCAGGGCCATTATGGTGGAGTGGGAAGTGTAGACAAATGAATAAGAACCAATGGCTAGCTGGACAACTAATGATGTTTTTTTACAACAAACTTATTTAGATGTATGTTTTTTTTTTTTAAAGAACTTCGAAAGCTTATGATTTACCACCTTTTAGCTAAATACTTACAATTTAATAATCTTTAATTAAAATTATGTGATTACAATATTTTTTTAATTAGGATGATGTAACTTACTCTTAAACCTTTATTTTCTAGCTTTTGTTTTATGGTTATTTTCTAACATTTATTTTATGGTAATATCTCAATTTTGGTATGCCAAATTAGACCTAATTGACAACCTTGACCCTAAGTCTAAGTATTTCTCTCTCAATAGAAATATCACTAGTACAGATGCAAAATTGCTGCTTGTAAAATCATTAGTATCAACAATGATTTTGCAAATATAAGTTTTCTTGCTCAAATTTGATCTCTCCAACCTAGTTTGATCTACAATGACCAAAATCACAAAATTGTTATTCAAAATCATATCTCTCAATAGCAATATCACCAGTACGGATGTGAAATTGTTGGTATCATAAATGATTTTACAAATGTTGGCAATTTTGGGTACCTTGAGTACATTGCCTTTGCTCAAGTGTAGTTGTTGTCATTGATGTCAAAGGAGTTCTTGGTAGTTGTTGTCATTGATATCAAGGAGTTCTTGAAGCAATTTGTTTTTATGTCAAAGAATGTGTTTTGTTGAAGGTTTCAGTTGGTCAGTAAGTCTCCAAGAAAATCAGAGTAGCCTAGTTGCAAAAGATCAAGAAAAAGATAAGTTAGAATAAGTTTGCAGGCGGCTGGAAAAACTGTCGCGATTTCGCGACATGTTTTAGGAGAGAGAAAGTTCGGGAAAAATTGTCACGATTTCGTGACATGTTTGAGGAGAGAGAAAGTTCGAGCAAAACTGTCACGATTTCGTGACATGTTTGAGGAGAGAGAAAGTGCTAGCAAAACTGTCATGATTTCGTGACATGTTTGAGGAGAGAGAAAGTTTAGGCAAAACTGTCACGATTTCGTGACATGTTAAGTTGGCAGTGTTGAGTTGCAGGAAGTGTCGCGATTTCATGACAGGTTTCAAAGAAGTTGTACGGATGTAGAAAGTGTCACGATTTCATGACAGGTTGAGTTGGCAGCTTACAGTTGGCGAAAGCGTCACGATTTCATGATAGGTTTAAGTGAAGTTAGGATGTGAAAGTGTCATGATTTCATGACATGTTCCAATTTCATGAGCATTTGGAAAAGAGCTTAAGGCAGCGAAAGCGTCACGATTTCGTGACATGTTCCAGTTTCATGGGCCTTTGACAGAAAAGAGCTTAAGGCAGCGAAAGCGTCATGATTTCGTGACATGTTCCATTTTTGCTAGTGCAAACCGAGAAAAGGTTGAAGAAGCAAGAAGTGTCATGATTTCATGACAAAGTTGCAGATGACATCAGCAAGAGGCAAAGGTGTCACGATTTCATGACAGAAGCGAAGAAGAAGGCTTTGGAGTCTAAAGCATCACGATTTCATGACAGAGTTGTAGATGACGTCAACAAGAGGCAAAGGTGTCACGATTTCATGATAGAAGCGGAGAAGAAGGCTTTGAAGTCTAAAGCGTCATGATTTCATGATAGAAGTGAGATGACATCAGCAAGAGGCAAAAGTGTCACGATTTCATGACAGAAGAGCAAAGGAAGTCGACAAAGGCCAAAGTGTCACGATATCGCTACAGCAAGCTATAGAAGGTGTACGACAGGCAAAGGTGTCGCGATATCGTGACATGTTGAAGTTTCATGCTAGAAGCTTCAAGGAGACAGTGAAGCCGACAGAGTTAAATCTGGGCCGACGCAGCGCAGGGTTTTGCAACCGACGTGATTAAAGGGTAAAACAGACTGACTAAGATCAAAGTTCCTAATCTTGAGATTATGTGTATAAAAGGAGGGTTGTTTGAAGAGTTTGATCATTGATCGAAGTGTGCGTTCGAAGAGTGGCGTTCGTAGATGTAGTGCGACAGTGAGGTTCGATCATCAAAAAAGCAGAGTGCAAAGATCGATTGTAGTATAAGAGTGCATTTCATCGAATCGTCTAAGTGTAGGAGACTGTAAGGACACAGAGTGCACGAAGTCGATACTACTGTGTTTGCACGGTTCATGTGAATACTGTGCTACTGTATGTGTGAAGATTGTGCTGCTGTGTTTTCACAGAAGAGTTTAAGTTGATCGGATGCTATTGTGTTTGCGTAGACTATGAAAAGTTGGTTTCGACCAAGTGCAACTGTAACAGAAAAGAAAAGAGGAAGAGGACAGATTTGTGCCAGACCGAAGGACTATGTTTTGGTGCAGATAAGAGGACCAGCTTTGCGGTGACAGAGTTGAGGACAGAGATCTCCAGCCAGAGCAGGGAAGACAGGTGTCTTCTATGGATAGAGTTCCACTTGCTAAGGGCAGAGGAGGTAGAGGTCTTCTAGAGGATCACCGACCAAAGCAGAATTAGGGGAAGGTGTCTCCTTTGAGTTGTGGCTCATAAACATTGTAATCGGGAAGGATTCCCAGAGGACTTTGATATAAATTTTAGAAGAAAAGTTTTATCCGTGGAGTAGCCCACCTTGGGTGAACCACGTAAATTGTTGTGTCTCTTTGTGGATTGTATTTTGTGCATTGTTTTGATTTTGTTGCTATTATTGCTATCTTTATTCTGCATGTTATTGAATTGAAAGTTGCTTTGAAAGAAAAAGTTAAAAGTGGTCTTATATTGTTCACCCCCCCTCTTAGTATAAGCTTGTGTTCTTCAATTGGTATCAGAGCAGGTCTCTCCAGAAAAAGCATAACAGCTTGGAGAAGGATCTTTCAGAAGAACACACAGTTTCAAAAAAGGATGAAGAGGTTAAGTTCGATCTCTAAAGTAAATTCTTCTGGGCTTTAAGAATTTCAGGGAAGAGAGTTTTGTTCTCAAGAATCATGACAGGAAGAAGAGACAGCAAGATCAATCTTCAGCCTGAAGAACGATGGATTCCAGTTGGTCACAAAAAGAACAATCATCCAAGGCATCAAAGTAGGTTACAGAATACTTTCCATGGCTACTATTTTTCTTGCAAGAAATTTGGTCACAAAGCTATACATTGCATTAAATCCGTGAATAGCCATAGTAAGGAAAATGTTAACTCTTTTGCACCTCTTTTGGATAAAAATGTCATATGTTACAATTGCAAGAATGTTGGGCATATAGCAAGGATGTGCAGTTTGGATAGACCTAGCCTAAAGTCTGCTAAAAAGAGAAATGAGATCAAGTCTAAGTCTATGATAGTTCAAACTGCTTTTCATGCTCAAGACAAAGCAGAGAAATGGTATCTTGATAGTGGTTGTTCAAAACATATGACTGGTGAAAAAGATAAGTTTCTGGTCTTAAAAAACACAAACAGAGGAACGGTTAGTTTTGGAGATAACAGGTCTGCTAAAATCTATGGTAAAGGGACTCTTAGCTTGGATGGAAAATCTAAAACTAAAAATGTGCTTTATGTAGAAGGTTTAAGACATAATCTTCTAAGTGTGAGTCAACTTTGTGATCAAGGACACATAGTATCTTTCTTTTCAGATAGATGTGAGATTCGTAAAGAAAAAAATGGAAAACTCATTGCTAGTGCTACAAGGACTCCAAACAATCTTTACATGCTAAGTGAGATAAAAAAGGAAAAGTGTTTTCTAACTCAAGAGGATGAGAGTTGGTTATGGCATAAAATATTGGGGCATCTGAGCTTTGATAATCTTGTCAACATTAGTAACAAGGAAGCAGTTAGAGACTTGCCCAAAATAAAAAGGCCCCGTAACACCATTTGCGGTCCCTGTCAACATGGAAAACAGACCAGAACCAGTTTTAAATCAAAAGGGTATACTTCTTCAAAACCTTTAGATCTCATTCATACTGATTTATGTGGCCCCACAAAAACTCAGAGCATTCAGGGAGAAAGCTACTTCATGTTGTTTATAGATGATTATTCTAGAATGACTTGGGTGACCTTTCTCAAAGAAAAATCTGAAGCTTTTGAAAAATTCAAAGCTTTCAAAGAAATGATTGAGAATGAGACTGAAAAGAGAATCAAATGCTTGAGATCGGACAGAGGAGGAGAATTCACCTCTAATGAATTTGTGGAATACTGTGAGCAACGAGGGAATTAAAAGAGAATATTCAGCAACAAGAACTCCTCAACAAAATGGAGTAGTTGAAAGAAAAAATAGAACTATTGAAAATATGGCTAGAGCTATGTTAAATGAGTCAAAACTTTCAGATGGTTTCTGGAAAGAGGCAGTCAGTACAGCAGTTTACATCATCACCAGGGCCCAACTTAGAGTAAATCATCACAAAACTCCTTATGAATTGTGGAAAGGAAGACCAGCTACAGTGAAACATTTCAAAGTGTTTGGGAGTAAGTGCTTCATCGAGAGGGAGGATCAGAATCCGGGTAAGTTTGATCCTAGGTGTGATGAGGGAATTTTTCTTGGTTATTCCAACAGAAGTAAGGCTTACAGATGCTTCAACAAAAGAATGCATACAATCGTAGAGAGCATAAATGTAACAGTTGATGAAAATATAGGGATAAGAGAACCTGTCAAGGAAATCAGTGATGAAATCTGTCAAGAAGAATTCAGAGAGGTTTCAGATGAAGAAGAAGAAAAACAACAGCTGCTTCCCAAAACTCCGTCACGATATGTTCAGAAACATCATCCCAAAGATTTGATCATTGGTGATCCAAACAGCAGACAAACTAGAAGAAGAGTCTTTCCGGCACACGATTCTACAAATATTTCTTTATTATCTCAGATTGAGCCAAGAGATCTCAGTGAAGCTTGTGCAGATAAATTTTGGGTAAAAGCAATGGATGAAGAGCTGAATCAAATAGAGAAAAGTGAAACTTGGGATTTAGTTCCAAGACCTAAGAACAAGAATGTCATTGGCACAAAATGGATTTTCAGAAATAAACTCAATGAGGATGGGAAGATTGTCAGAAACAAAGCCAGGTTGGTTTGCAAAGGTTATGCTCAAATAGAAGGTATTGATTTCGAAGAGACGTTCGCTCCTGTTGCTCGTCTCGAAGCCATCAGAATGTTTTTGGCTCTTTCAAGTTTCAAAGCATTCAAGGTGTATCAAATGGATGTGAAATCAGCCTTTTTAAATGGAGTTTTGGATGAAGAAGTCTACGTAGAACAGCCAGAAGGCGTGTCTCTATCAGATCAATCGGACTATGTGTGTAAACTAAAAAAGGCCTTGTATGGGTTAAAGCAAGCACCTAGGGCTTGGTATTCAAGACTTGACAGGTACCTTCATGAGCAAGGTTTCAGGAAAGGTGTGGCAGATAGCAATTTGTATATAAAGGATAAAGGAAATGATATGCTGATTGTAGTTGTCTATGTTGATGATATCATTTTTGGGGGAAATAATACCCAGATGTGCAAAGAGTTTGCTAACACCATGCAGAAGGAATTTGAGATGTCTATGATTGGAGAGTTGTCATTCTTTTTGGGTCTTCAGATTGCTCAATCAAAAGACGGTATATTTCTCTCTCAAGGAAAGTATATCAGAGAAATGTTAAAAAAATTCGGGATGATGGACAACAAACCCGTATGTACTCCAATGACTACGGGGTGCAAGATGAGTAAAGATGATGAATCTCCAGTGGCAGATCAAAAATTGTACAGATCGATGATTGGCAGTTTATTATATGTTACAGCTACCAGACCAGACATCATGCAGGCTGTTGGGTTAGTAGCCAGATTTCAGGCTGCTCCGAAAGATTCTCATGTCATAGCAGTTAAAAGGATATTCAGATATCTGAAGGGCACTATGGACTTTGGGCTTTGGTATCCCAAAGGTGATGATTTCACTCTCACAGCCTATACAGATGCAGATTGGGCAGGCAGTAATGATGACAGGAAAAGCACCAGTGGTGGAGCATTCTTTCTGGGAAAGAGTTTGGTTTCTTGGCTAAGTAAGAAACAACCTTCAGTCTCTTTATCTACGATAGAAGCTGAATACATAGCAGCAGTGGCTGGGTGTACTCAAGTTCTATGGATGAAAACCACCTTGGAGGATTTCAAAGTCAAGCATGAACAACCCATCTCCATATTTTGTGATAATACTAGTGCCATAAGTATTTCCAAAAATCCGGTAATGCACTCAAGGACAAAGCATATATCCATCAAGTATCACTTTCTAAGGGAGAAAGTGCAAGATAAGCAGGTCAAGGTAGAATATGTGTCTACTAAAGAGCAGATTGCAGATATCTTCACTAAACCTCTTCCAAAAGATACGTTTGAGTATCTAAGGGAGAAATTGGGAGTTGTACTCCCACCCCAGAATTAATCACCTCATCAGGAGGTGGGGGAGGGACTAAGCTAAGAGGCTCATTCTTAGTCCCAAGCCCCAAAGGTGACCCTTTGCCATTGATGACAAAGGGGGAGAGATTTGAGTAAGGGGGAGAGATATGAGTAAGGGGGAGAGCTTCAAGTGAAGAGGAAAGCTTCAAGTCAGGGGGAGCAAAACTACTTCAAAGAGAGTGATTTCAGTTTTGGCTCTTGAAGATGTGTTTTTAGTAAAGGTTTGCCATCAATGACAAAGGGGGAGATTGTTGGCAATTTTGGGTACCTTGAGTACATTGCCTTTGCTCAAGAGTAGTTGTTGTCATTGATGTCAAGGAGTTCTTGGTAGTTGTTGTCATTGATATCAAGGAGTTCTTGAAGCAATTTGTTTTTATGTCAAAGAATGTGTTTTGATGAAGGTTTCAGCTGGTCAGTAAGTCTCCAAGAAAATCAGAGTAGCCCAGTTGCAAAAGATCAAGAAAAAGATAAGTTAGAATAAGTTTGCGAGTAGTTGGAAAAACTGTCACGATTTCGTGACATGTTTTAGGAGAGAGAAAGTTCGGCAAAGCTGTCACGATTTCGCGACATGTTTGGAAGGAGAGAGAGCAGGCAAAACTGTCATGATTTCGCGACATGTTTGAGGAGAGAGAAAGTTTAGGCAAAACTGTCATGATTTCGTGACATGTTTGAGGAGAGAGAAAGTTCAGGCAAAACTATCACGATTTCGTGACATGTTAAGTTGGCAGTGTTGAGTTGCAGGAAGTGTCACGATTTCATGACAAGTTTCAAAGAAGTTGTACGGATGCAAAAGTGTCATGATTTCATGACAAGTTGAGTTGGCAGTTGCGGTTGCAAAGCGTCATGATTTCAAGTTTTAGATATTAAAGCGTCACAATTTTGACATGTTCCGATTTCACGAGCATTTGGTAGAAAAGAGCTTAAGGCAGCGAAAGCGTCATGATTTCGTGACATGTTCCAGTTTCATGGGCCTTTGACAGAAAAGAGCTTAAGGCAGCGAAAGCGTCGTGATTTCGTGACATGTTCCATTTTTGTTGGTGCAAACCGAGAAAAGGTTGAAGAAGCAAGAAGTGTCGTGATTTCATGACAAAGTTGTAGATGACGTCAGCAAGAGGCAAAGGTGTCACGATTTCATGAGAAGGAGAAGAAGGCTTTGAAGTCTAAAGCATCATGATTTCATGACGAATTACAGATGACGTCAAAGAGGCAAAGGTGTCACGATTTCATGATAGAAGCGGAGAAGAAGGCTTTGAAGTCTAAAGCATCATGATTTCACGATAGAAGTGAGATGACGTCAGCAAGAGGCAAAAGTGTCATGATTTCATGACAGAAGAGCAAAGGAAGTCGACAAAGGCAAAAGTGTCATGATATCGCTATAGCAAGCTATAGAAGGTGTACGACAGGCAAAGGTGTCACGATATCGTGACATGTTGAAGTTTCATGCCAGAAGCTATAGGGAGGCAGTGAAGCCGACAGAGTTAAATCTAGGTCGACGTAGCACAGGGTTTTACAGCCGACATGATTGAAGGGTAAAATAGCCGACTAAGAACAAAGTTTCTAATCTTGAGATTATGAGTATTAAAGGAGGGTTTTTTGAGTAGTTTGATCATTGATTGAAGTGCATGTTCGAAGAGTGGCGTTCGTAGATGTAGTGCGACAGTGAGGTTCGATTTTTGAAAAAGCAGAGTGCGAAGATCGATTGCAGTATAAGAGTGCATTTCATCGAATCGTCTAAGTGTAGGATACTGTAAGGACACAGAGTGTGCAAAGTCGATACTATTGTGTTTGCGCGGTTCATGTAAAGACTATGTTGTTGTATGTGCGAAGACTGTGCTACTATGTTTTTGCAGAAGAGTTTAAGTTGATCGGATGCTGCTATGTTTGCACAGACTATGAAAAGTTGGTTTCGACCAAGTACAACTATAACAGAAAATAAAGAGGAAGAGGACAGATTTGTGCTAGACCGAAGGACTGTGTTTTGGTGCAGATAAGAGGACCAGCTTGCGGTGACAGAGTTGAGGACAGAGATCTCCAACCAGAGCAGGGAAGACAGGTGTCTTCTGTGGATAGAGTTCCACTTGCTAAGGGCAGAGGAGGTAGAGGTCTTCTAGAGGATCACCAGCCAAAGCAGAATTAGGGGAAGGTGTCTCCTTTGAGTTGTGGCTCATAAACATTGTAATCGGGAAGGATTCCCAGAGGACTTTGATATAACTTTTAGAAGAAAAGTTTTATCCGTGGAGTAGCCCACCTTGGGTGAACCACGTAAATTGTTGTGTCTCTTTGTGGATTATATTTTGTGCATTGTTTTGATTTCTGTTGTTATTACTGCTATCTTTATTCTGCATGTTATTGATTTGAAAGTTGTTTTGAAAGAAAAAGTTAAAAGTGGTCTTATACTGTTCACCCCCCCCTCTCAGTATAAGCTTGTGTTCTTCAAAAAATATAAGTTTTCCCAATCAAATTTGATCTCTCCTACCTAATTTGACCTATAATGATCAAAATCACAAAATCATACGGATGCAAAATCATTGTAGTAATTTTGAATGACAATAATTTTACATTAACAAGTATAGAATCTCAAAATCTTGAATTCTTTATCTCTTTGAGTCTCCCACCATTTATGAGTCAATCTTACCTCGAATTTGAGTCATCTCCTACTTGATCTCAAAATCCAATAATTACCCTTTTTGAATCTATCCATCTAGTCCTCTAAGATATAAATTTGAAATCTTACCTTTCCATATTTTTCCACCATAAATTGTCTTCTCTGTTAGCTTTTGATACAACATGTAATGGGAGATAGCAATCACAAGATGCAGAATAATAAGAAAGAAAGTAAATCTGCGAGATGACTAAAATATGCTATAAATAGAAATGATGAAAATGAATACAAAAGTAGCTATGGAGGAAATGAACACTCCATGATCTAAGCTACTACTCAAGGAATGAGCTCTGAGCTTATAGCTCACACACTCTACACTACTACACACTCTCCTACACTACTATATTTTATTATATCACACTACTATCTATGGCCCTTTATATAGGAAGATAGGTTCCTTGGCCAACACTCTACCTAGTTGTACAAGGGACACCTTGCACATATACAACTTGCACATTGACACTTGTGCATTTATTACATTGCATGAAGTAACTAGATAACTTCCCCTAAAGTAATCTAATGTCCTAAGTATGTACCAAGGAAGGTACATTTACATGACCCAAATGATGTAATATAATCTATTTCTAACACCCCCTGTATTACAATATTTGGGTATTGAAGACTTTAGTCTTCAATGTGGATCTTCCTCTTGAGAATGATCTTTGGCTTGTTTAGGTTCATCATCTCTGTCTTCTATCCAACCACCTTTATTGTTCTCTTTGCAAGTATCTTCATTTGGTTATGATTGTTGATGGCTGAGTAGAGCATGGTGCACTTGTCCTCTCATCTTCTTGATTTTTATTCTTCTATGCTTGCCTTTGTGTTGTACTGGTTCTTCATTTTCTTCAACCTGTTCCTTTGAAAATATGTTAGCATCATTTTGAAACATCACAATATCTTGTGAGATTTCCATTGAATCCAGGATATATGTATTTTCATGGATTGATCCTGTTGCCTTTATTTCACCTTGATTCATGATGAGACATGTATTGATTCCATCCATATATCTAAAGTTGATCATATAGTTATCTTCTACCAACTTTCTTACTAAAATGAGATTGAATGTTAATCCAAGAACATACAATACTTTTTGTAGTAGAAGATTTGGAAATGATCTACTAGGTGTCACACATCCATATCCATGTATGGGATAAGTTTGGCTATCCACAATTCTTAGTATATAGCCTTTGGTATCTTCAAGACAATCAAACCATTGTATATTTCTTATCATATGATGACTGGCTCCTGAGTCAATGTACCACATATTTTCATGTTTTGTAGACTGGTTTCTGTTGGAGCAAATTCCACATTCATTATATGACATTATTTTTCAATTTGAATAAGTAGAAGAAATGAGATAGGATCTTCTTTGTAGTCTACCTTATGACTCCTTATTAGGATATATGATTCATAGAAGTATATAAGCTTGATTTGATAAAACCTTTATTAATCCTTGGTTTTTGTAGGCTTCCTTATGTCTCCCTAGTAATGAGAGTATATACTCTTAAGGATTTTTAGGTTTTGTAGAAAGCTTATATTTTGCTAATGGATTTGCAACTTGATAATTTTGATAAATGTTGATATTACCAAGTTTTGTAGAATGCCTTATGACTCCCTAGTATGTTTTGGATAAGATATAAAGTGCTTTTGTAAATTATAGTTCAATTTTGGTTGATTTTGTAAAGTTTTTGTAAATATCAAAATCAACTTTTACTATCCCTTATTGCTCCTATTGAACTAAGCACTTTTCCCAAATTTAAAGAGGTTTTAATGTTGGATTTCTTTTGTCTCTCTTGAGAAGTTTTGAGACAATAATATTATAAATTTCCAACCTTTGAAATGCTTTGATAAAACTCTCTTTAATATCCCTTTAGGATTTAATTCAAGTGTATCTAATTTCTAAATTAATTAATTTGATGTAGTAACCCTTATAACTCCCTAATTTTGGAAAAATTAGACCACAATAATATTTGCAAATATTTAATATTAATTTCCAGTAGAAAACCTTATTACTCCTAAGTTTAATATTGCAAATATTATATTAGCTTGATAAATGATTCCCTTTGAGGTATGGATTTCAATATAATTATATTCCTCTAAATTTAACCTTATAACTCCCAAGAGATGAAAGCACATAAATATGGGAATAAACCTTACCTTATATCAAGCAATATCTAGTGTTGATTTTGTATGTGCAATGGCTACAATGTTGAATGTATCTGTTTTGATTGTATCCTCCAATAGAGTTGATTGGAACCTGGCTTGTATTTAATGTTCCAAATGTTGCCTTTGAAAATCTACCTTTGACCTATTTGGACCAGAGCATTGAAGGCTCTACTCCTTGCTTCCACGCTATGGTGACTCCCACGTCTTGGATGTAAATGCAGCTGAAGGCTTCACTGAATTGTTGCATCCTTCCTGGTCCAAGGTGCCTTTAATAGGTGGTCAACCTAGTGACAAGTGTCACTTTAGTTACATTCAATGCTTTCTTGGACGTCCATTACAAGTGTAACATTTGAAGCATTTTCTTCCTTCTTGTGTTGTCCATAAGGTAACGCCTATGGATGAATGTAACTCCTCTTCCATGTGGTCTATGGGTGCCAAAGACTTATTGTAATGCTTCCTCACATGTGTGAAATTCCAACATACCTTTGAGAGCATTTAGGGTTTCCTTTGGAGGATGACAAATATCACTTGCATGCCCTATTCTTATTAATGCCTTCTTGTAAGCTTTTCTACATACTTTTCCACCTTCTTCTTTGTTGTATTTCGATGGCGTTGAGATGGTTCCAGCCAAGCAATGCTAGTGGTGGTGCTTTGGTGGAGATATGGAGGAGCTTTGGTGGAGCTTGAATGATAGTGCTATGGTGGAGACTTCTTGATGCTCCAATGGTAATATTGAATGCTCCTTCCTATGGACATACATTTTTAGTTTTGCTTGCTTTGATTTCCTTTGCTTCTGTGTTGCTGGATATGTCTCCTTTAGTGAGCAACGTGCCTCCTTTCTTGTGCTTTGTAGGTCACCTATTATGGCTGTCCAACCCATGCATGATGTAGGCCCTTTTGAGAGGCTTCTTGATGCTCGTATTCGGTTGTGCTCTTCTAGAGAATGTTGTGCCTTTATGGCACCTTCAAATCTGCCCTCTTTCCTATGTAGAACGTATTAGAGAAGTGCAATATAATGTACCAATATTTGTGAATAGAATACCTTTATTGCACCCTTCCTTGCACTCCTTTTGCAGGTCTAAAATTCTAGTTTTGTGGCAGAATTTTGAATGCAGTGTAGGGATTTTGAGGTTGTCTCTTTGTTTAGATACCTTCCCATTTTTTCTTGGATACTTTTATGATAAATCCAAGCTTAGATAGAAGCTCTTTATTTGATGCAATTTTTTGCACTTTTTTCTCTTGCACCAAACCCTGTAATGCTTTGGATTTGAGACTCACCAAGTCTCAATATTTGAAGCTTCTATTTCTGATTTCGGTTAGTTGTTTTCTTCTCCAAGTTTCAGAGGATTCTAACATTTTTGTGGCTTCTCTTGGCCACTATGAGTTGTATATTTTTGTGCACCAATAGTATCTTTAGACACTTTGACAAATTCTGATTTTGTGCCTTTCTCAAGAACACAAACACTAAGATTTTTGAGAGTAATACAATAGTGCAAATGAACCCACTAATATTTTATTTTTAATGCACTAACAATTACACCTTATCACTCCAAATAACTCTCAAAATAACTTATAAGTGCACTTAATCAATTTACTGCAACTTAATCAAGAATAATCTAAAATGAATCTTCAAGAATTATTCTACAAATTTCTTATAAGCAAGATATTAGGAGATAGTCTTATTTTGCTTTCCAAAGTAGATGATAGGCAGTTGATAGATAGTTGAAATTATGAAATCTAATCAACTCCTAATGTGCAAATGAACCTTAAAAAGAACCTTTCTTTTTGCACTTTTGAAGACTGTAATACAAATCTCCTTTTTGCAACTTTAATCCGAATTAAGGTGCTTTAACAAATCTGATAAGTAATCCAATTAATGAATCTACTTGCACCAATAGTTGCTTACCTTTTTCTAAAATATTTTGTAGCTCCTTTGCTACTTCTGTAGAGGATGTAGATCTTGGTGTCTAAGATCACCAAGTTGCTGCCTTGAGTGAGATCTTGCAGCTCTTTGTAGACTATTCTGAATAACTCCTTCTTCACCAAAAAATGGTCTCAAAATTTCTTTCACGAGCCTAAGATTTGGTGACTTTGTTCTCCTCTTGTGATCTCCTCCTTCTGCTATAGATTTGGAGAAGTTTGTATCTCTAAAGTGGTGTCCTCTTGCTGTGAGAGGTAATCTTCAAATCTCCTGGATTTGGTGAGCTTCTTCTATCTTCAAGTCTTCTTGTCGAATTTTGACTTCAAGCAAGATCTTCTTCTCAATATTCTGAATATCTTGAGGTCTTCACTGGATTCTTCTTCTGCTCGAATTTGGCACTCCTTGCCAAATTCTCCTCCTCTTGGGCTTGTTGTCGTATGGTGACAATTGTCCCAAGTCCTTCACTATCAAGGGCTTCTCCTTGGTAGTGGATTTCTCCAGTGAGTTCTCCTTTGATGATTTCTTCAGTAAGGCTCTCCTAGCCTTTTACTGGATGCTCATCGAGACCTCACCAAGGTCTTTGATCTTGTAGCTTCTTCTGGTCTTTCTTGAGACCTTATCTTCAACCTTCTACTTCTAGAAGTGTTGGCGGTGAGACCTTCTCCTGGATCTTTGATTCTACTGCTTTTGGATTCGAGTAGGACTCTCCTAGTCCTTATTCTTCTTCCTAGTCTAGAAGTTCTTCAATGAGATCTCCTCCTGATCTCTTTTTCTTCAGGTGTTGGATTGATTCTAAAGAAGATACTCTTCCTAAATTTCTTGTAGGAAGCTTTCCCAACTCACTGAATCTCCTTTTCCTACAACAAAGTATTAGTACTAAAATCTGCTTCTAAATTAGGTACTCTCTTCTAGAGTCTTCTTCAGGATCAAGGCTTCTGTGGCCTATTTCAGTATCAAGGCTTATGTGGCCTTTTCAAGGCTTCTATGGCCTTTTCTTCAATATCAAGGCTTCTGTGGCCTTTTCTTCAATAGGCTTTTGTGGCCTTTTATTTAATATCAAGGCTTCTATGGCATTTTCTTATGAATCAAGGCTTCTATGGCCTTTTTATTTTTGTGAAGTTATTCAATCTAGCAATGGAGATCTCTTGTCTCCTGACTTCACCATGATTCTTTTCCAGAAGTTTCTTCTGAAGTATTCTCCTCTTTGCAACAACTAATCTCTGCACTATGAAGGCACTTTGACCTTCGGGTAATGAAGTTGAAATATCCTAGATTTCTATTGTAGGAGGTGTCCCAATCATCTGAGAATTAATTCCCTACAATAAAAGAAACTTCAGGTAAATTTTTCTAGATCTCTTAGATGAGCTTCACTAGTTGATTCATCAAACTAGTGGATCAAATGTTGAGTCCTAGTCTTCATGAGTTTTCTTGCAACTTTGTGGAAAGACTCTAGCCATATGCAATCTCAGTATTTTTGAAACTGATATTTTAGTCCTCACTTGTGGCTCTCCCTAATTCTACCACCTAGACTCTTCTAAGATTTTTTGATAGTGACTGGTCCAACGGCGCATCAGGTTGACAAAAAACTCAGGGTCAATGATAATGGTGGTTTTCCTATTGATCTATTGTAGCTTGATCTACCGTAGTTCGATACCACTGTTAGATTTTGATACAACATGTAATGGGAGATAGCAATCACAAGATGCAAAATAATAAGAAAGAAAGTAAATCTATGAGATGACTAAAATATGCTATAAATAGAAATGATAAAAATGAATACAAAAGTAGCTATGGAGGAAGTGAACACTCCATGATCTAAGCTACTGCTCAAGGAATGAGCTCTGAGCTTATAGCTCACACACTCTACACTACTACACACTCTCCTACACTACTATATTGTTATATATCTACACTACTATCTATGGCCCTTTATATAGGAAGATAGGTTCCTTGGCCAACACTCTACCTAGTTGTACAAGGGACACCTTGCACATATACAGCTTGCACATTGACACTTGTGCATTTATTACATTGCATGAAGTAACTAGATAACTTCCCCCTAAAGTAATCTAATGTCCTAAGTATGTACCAAGGAAGGTACATTTACATGACCCAAATGATGTAATATAATCTATTTCTAACATTCTCCTCCTTCAAGACCATACATTTTTTTTTTAATTTAACCCTTGGGATGGCCTCCATATGAACAATTCTCATGCACTAAAACTATATCAAATTGACTTCTAATTTGCTTTCTTTATTTCATAGATCTCATTTAAGTTGTTAGAAGGATTCACTCTACAAAAAAAATAAGGGAGCAAGGAGGAGAGACTGACACACTTGGTGATATCCCCTCCTTTTTGTTTGTTGTTATTAGCAATATTTGTATATTACTAATCATTTTCTATTTTATATTTTGATTATACCATTATCTAATATTTTATTCTTCTCTTACATAAATAGTTCTAACCTTTGGTACTATTAAGTTATTGGCTTAATCTTGTAAAATCTTCAGTCATTCTCAAAGACCTTCAGCTTTCTAGGGACACCTCACAACCTCCTCAAGCCATGACAACCTAGATTTGACCTTCTAACCCACTATTTTTTGCATAAGCAAAATTTGTATCTCTAATTTTCTAGTGGTGATTTCATTATTGATATTTTATTACAACCTTTTATTACAATAGTCTTTATATTATAGCTCTCTACTTCAATTTACATACGTGAAATTATTTCTTAAGGCAATGCTTTGGTCATTTATAGTTTTCTATCATGTTTATACCATAACTTTGTAATTAGATTTTTTGTTTGATATATAGGAGCGAGATCGCTACAAGCCTACAAATCTAATAGTGATTTTGTCACCTCTAGTATTCTACATTAAATTACTATAGAAATGTTACTCTAATTTCTTGTTTAAATTCATAGTAATGAAATTATTGCTACCCAATTTACAAGCAATTATTTCATAAATTTGCTCTTTCTTCTCTTGCCCCTTAAGGGTCCAGTCGGCTGATAGTTGTTACGTTTATGGGTTGGTATCAACCCTTAGTTTCTATTGATCTATTCTTGGCCATGCAGGTTCCTCTATTGTAAAAGGTTCAGGGATCCTTTCAAAACCATTTATTGTATCTAATCAAAACAAGTATTTTGATCCTACCCTTTTTGGCACCAAACTTTATTTTAATTTATTTTCTCTCTGCACACACTACTAAAGTACCTTAGTATTAATATTCACTTGTATTTCAATTAATTTTATGGTATATTTACTTAGTTAAATAACATAACAAAAATTGCTACCACTTTAGTTCCAAGAAATGATTTTGCTATTTATGCTTTTATATCCCATTTGCCTACAATTATTTTTCTTTTTTCAATGAACCAAAGGGGTTTGACTAAGGAAAAAATGAGGTTCTTTATATTTTTATAATTATATAAACCCCTAAACTAATCTCCATCATCAAGTGTTTCTATTTTGTATAGAGTTCATGAAATCATTAGGGCTCAAATTCTAGGCAACGATTTTGTGTCCAAGGAGTGATTTCACACCATCCCTTGAACAAGTGTTTCTACTCTTGTTCTTACAATTTCATCTTCTATAACTCTTGGAATTCAACATACCTAGTGTGGAAAATGCATCCTAAATTGTATCAATATTGGATGACTATAATTTCTTCTAAGTCAACCTCCAAAGAAGGCCAGTTCCTTGAAATGGTAAAGAAAATTAAGAAAGGGTTTAAGAGTAAAGTCAAGAATGTAAGGTTTGAAAGGAGATAGGATTAGAGACTAATTGAAATATGATCATAATATAGCTTAATAACAATGAAATACATTAGAAATATACTCATATGCTCAAAAAAAGACAAATTCTAATAGACTAACCATGAAACAAAGTATCACATAATTCATTAATATCAGATTATGCATCTTTAACGTTCCAACAACTTTATAAAAGGTAATCCAAAAAAAAATCCAAATTTAGTATAATTTACTTAACATAATTCACCATTCATAAAGAATTAAGTATAAACGTATCAAAATACAAAATTCACATTTAGATAAAAACTTGAGATACTATATTTAATGGAGGCCATACAAATTCTTGCTTATATTTATTGTCAAGTAAATTATATAGCATATAATAGTCAAATTGCTAAAGAGACAATCCTCATACTAAGGTGAATTGGGCTATTTATAAGTTTACAATGAATCATGTGGTATAATAATTACAATGTAAATTTATTATAGGCCTAACAAGCACAACCTGGCTTTGATACTTTAGGAGCATAGAGGTCATTCTCTTGCCCTGTTTAAATTAGCTCAACTTAATCATTTTGGATTTTGTTACAATGACATGGTTGGTCCAAATAGTTTCCATAAGCTTGACATCCATGTATCTCCAATAGGTCCATGGATATCATTATCTACGACCATACCTAATCATTGCATTGACCTATCAAAGATGTCAACTCTAGCTTAAAAATTTTGATTTAAGTGGTTGAGTGACAAAGAGGCTGAAGCTTTTAACAAGCATAATTTTTTATCAAAATGACATTTTTGAGAGCTCTTTATTCATTGTCTAGGATCTTTTGACTATTAAAAAGGTGTTCAAGCTATACCAAGATCTTATAATATTTTATTAATGTCATACTTTGAAAACCTTGGGATTGCTTCATTTCAGGCTTTTGATAGGTTGAGTTGGGATTTTTAGGTGCTTTACATGACATTATCATTTAAAAATCCTAGGATTGCTTGATTATAGCTTGTTGGCTTCTCAAAATTTTGTAGAACTTAGGTTGACATCATATCTTAAAAATCCTATGTTCATATTTCCTTGGGCTAGGATTTTTGAAACCTTTGGTTGATGTAAGCGCTAGAAAATCCTAGGATTGCTAAGTTTCAACTTTGTATTTTTCAAAAACATTTAAGGTTTAGGTGATGCCAACATTTTAAATTTATAGGATTGCTTGATTTCAAGATTTTGCTTTATCTAACCTTTTTTAACTTAGCCAATTTTTATTTGGCCATATACATTTTGCTTTTCCAACTTCTTGTGCAGTTCCATCCATTCTAAAAAGACAAAACCACTTTAAAATTTATCCCTAGATTGATGTAGTTGGATCTCCAATAAATTTTGCTTGTTAAATGATACTTCCAGTCATGGTTCTGAGCTCTTGCCTTAGCATAATTTTAGTAAAATAGTTTGGTATGGCTTGCAAGGACTTGTGCATGTGAAAATTTGCATTAACCCACATTATTGGTACCTCCCAGGTATTTTTTCTTGTAGAAGTAGAGAACCTATATGGCCTTATCTATTAGGCATAGATTCATTTTATAAGGCACCAAAGTTGTAAAAGATTTGGAGAAATGGGGGAGAAAGTACAAATATGTGAAGGAGGTAAAGACTTGGGGCTTGACTGGGTATGAATTCTATAGCTATAATAGGGGATTTAAAAAATCTGTTGGAAGATTCCCCTACTTACATTACATCCCATTTGGCTATAAAACATGGGATTTTATGTAGAATTTGGAGTAAAAGTACTTGATGTGATGGAGGATGACAAGAAGCTATTATGAAAGAAGTATGACAAAAAGTGGGAATTGTGATGGGTGGAGAAGACAATGATTTACTAAAAAATTAATGATAAGGAGGTGAATGGGGGAATAAGAGTGCATGGAAAAAATGAAGTCGAGGCAAAAAGAGAAGGGAAACATAAAAAGAAGAAATGAAAGAAAAGAGAGTAGAGATACTTGAATGGTGGTACCTCCAACAAAACTAGATCCCTTCTAAGTATAATTTTCCATAGCTAAGTATTGCTTCAAGAAAATGCAATTTACCTTAGGTAAATATTCTAGGCACTTGGTAATTGGAGCCCTTCATTACTCCCTATTATCTTCTTAGAAAAATTATGCAGGCACTCCTCCTCAAAATTATAGACAACTACATAGCGTCCTGGTTATTGGTAATTAGCTTGATCTGGGCCTAGAAGTGCTCAATGGTATGGAGCTGATTTTGCTTATATAAAAAACCTAGAAACCCAAGATCTTCAATTTTATTTACTAGAGCCATCATATTTTTTTTCTTTCTTCTTAGTTCACCAATCATCTCCCATCCTTGTTGTAGTAACTTGTTGCCTTCTATTAGCTCTTGGGCTAGGTACATCACCCCTTCCTAATTCCTTTTTATAAATTCTACTAGTTGTTGTTTGGGTATTTTCTTTGCAAGTTTGACAATGGATCTTGTCTTCTCTATTTGTTAGCTATATTGAATTTATTTATTTTTAATCAACATGTGTGGCTTTAACAACTTGTAGGCTGAAAATCAAATAGTTTATGACCAGGTATGCTTATATGTAATTTTCAAGGATTTGTTTCTACTTATCCCTTTAATCAACATAAATGCTTCTTAGGAGAAGTTGGGAGCTTGTGCTTTCTTTTTCTCTTCATCCTGTTTTAGTTGCATATTATTCAATTACTCTTCTAAATCCTAGATTCTTTTCTTTATTTATTGCAACTACTTTAGAGTTTGAGCTACCATGAGGCCTTACCATAACCGCTTGACCTAGGACTATAATGCATTCTTCTCATTTTTCTCATTTTGTAGTGTTTTCTCTAGGCGATTTTTCATTTCCTTTTTCTTGTTGTATTTTCCTTCTAACCTAGCTTCTTGAAGATACATCATGCTAACTTGCATTTGATCACTTTGGAAGGTGTCTTCTAGAAGGACCCTGGTAATATCCACTTCTTGCAGCACCATTTTGCAGTCCACTAGTGTCATATGAGATTTAGGCTTATTTACAGTTGGAATAAAAGATTCTCATAATTATTTATTCACAATTGGGTCCATTGTGCTCATCACTCTTAGTGGTGCCTTATTTTACTTCTTTTACAACCTCTCCTCTAAACATTTTTGAGCATTTTTATTAGCTTGTTTGAATTGATTTAGGATGTCTAAGACTTGATGACTAGAATGTGGTATTGCAATGAGGACTAATTGTGATAGTTTTTATGTCTAACACTTAATGTAAATCTAACAAGAAAGTAATTAGAGATCGAAATAAAGTTGCAATATAAATAAATCAATGAAGATAATTATAATAACAAGAATAACTCTAAAATACTCATAGAATAATCACATGGAAATGCTCACAAAATACTGGAAATGTTATAGAATAAAGGTCTACTAATGCATGCTATGTGTTATGCATTTTTTATACAAATTACAAAGCTTTATCACAATATAATAGTGTGTGACTCTTCATATGAAGCACTCTTGACATTCACTCTTTGAAAATCTTCACTTTCCTATTCTAAGGATACATGTGCATTTTTAAAAAATGGACACTTGTGCACATCCACACTCACAATACTTGCACACTTAATTACATGATACTTGTGCATTTCCTGCACATTATTACATTACACGAAATATAAACTCACACTCTAATATAAGAAACACACCTAATTTAATATTGTAACAAAGTGGTACATTCCATGTACCAAATAATGTAATATTCTAAAACACCCCCCTTTGTTACATTATTTGGCTATTGAAGAATTTTGTCTTCAATATGGATCTTCATGTTGATCCAGAAGCTTGTGCTATTCTATTTTGCTTTCTTAAATTGGCTACCTTTGTCTATTTTTATCAAATGAGTGATTAGTATCTTTCAAAAAATATTCTTCATGTATTACTAATTTTGTTGAAAGTGCCTTGACTTTATTTTCTTATGTAGTCTCTTATAGTTCTTGATTTTCTTGAATATCTTGAGTTTCTTGAGCTAAATGACTTTTGATTCCCTTATCTATATTGTAGTTGTGGTTGATTATATTTATACTAAGAAAGATGTTGCTATTGAAATTGTTGTTTATGTGAATGATATTGAATTTGGTATTGTCTAGATTGTATTGGTCTATTTGCTTGAATATTTTGATTTATTTGATTCCTTAGATTATATCTATAAAAAATTATATTATGATTTCTTCTTTTATAGATATGAAAAAATCTATTAATTTTAATTAAATTCGTCTCTTGAAGTTGAAGCAACATGACCTTGTGTATTCTCTTTAGTTACTAATGCATTTCTAGTCATTTCATATTTGATAGAATTCTAAACTTCATATTCTTAGAGACTATTAACTAACTCAACAAATGAAATGTCCTTGCTAAGAATTTGAAGAGAAGTAGCTAGATGTTTTTTATTTTTTGGAAGAGCCCTTAGGATCACTTGAAAAAGAAATTTGTATTCTACCTTTTCACCTAAAGTTAATAGCTTTTCTTTTAAGTTTACCACTTTTCTTAAAAATAATTCAATACTTTCACCACTAGTAACCTTTAAAGAATGCAATTGAGTTTGAAGATTCAAAACTATAGCTTTGTTCTTTCCTTCAAATATTTTGGCTAAAGTATTCCATGCTTCAGTAGAGGTTACTATTGAGCTTATGTATGGTTGTATCTCATCTGTAATAGCAAATGTAATTATCATAAGAGCTTTAGCTTCTTCTTCTTCATAATTTTGAATTTCTCTATCACCTTTAGTAGGTTTTGTTTTGGTTCCTCTAACAATGTCCTACAACTTTTCTACTATCAAGATTGATTTTACTTTGTTTTTCCATGAAGCATAATTAGGACCTTTGAGAATTTGGGATTCTGAGAGAAAAAACTTGTTGGATGTCATGATGATACTTATGTCTCCCTAGATTATGAATGATGGATTTCTCAAATTTCTAAATTCTTTAAAAAAAAAAATGAAGTTGAATACCTTATGTCTCCCTAATTATTTAGAAACTAGGAGAATAATAATATTTGCAAATATTCTATGGCTTTTGAATTTCAAAAGAATAATAAAGCTTTCAAGTAAGAATTAACCTTTTGGAAAAACAAAACTTCAAATTAAATAAAGCCTACTTATTACTCCAAACTAAGGCATTGTTTCCCTATTAAACTACTTATCTCTCCATTAGCCTTATTTAACCTTAGCAAAGAAATAATATCTAAAACTATACACTCCTTATTTCTCCATTTAACTTTAGGAAAATTTAATAATCTTTAGAAACCCTAATTTACCTTCTTAAAGGTGCATAGCTTGGAGATTGAAATTTGGTTCTAAATTATGTCCTCCCCTTGTATTTGAAAGAATGACTGCTCGGCTAAAATCATGCAAGGCTTCTTGTTGTGTCATGATTCTTTTCATGAAACACTATTAAAGACTTCTCCAAAAAAATTCAAACTCTATCCATTTGCTTCCTTCTTATCACATGGTAGAATGGATGTAAAGAGAATTTGCGCTTAAGTTTACTTCAAACCTTTCAATGCTTAGGTGAAAGTAACACTTCACTGCCCTTCTACCACCTAGTGCATGTGCACATAAAATTCTTTCACTGCCATTTATTTGGTGCTCAATGTTAGACTTACATGACTCTTTTCCTTCACTACAAATAAAGTAAAAGATTCACCTTCTCTTGGTCTATCTCTTGTTCTTCATGCATCATTCGTAATGCTCTACAATGATGATGCTTCTCTATAGAAATATGCTACTTAGATAGTGCTTTATCACCTTTGATCCCATGTTGTTCCTATCAATACTATGTTGATCACCTATATGGAACTATAGCCTATGAAAAGCATTGTCCAGTTGACACTATGTTCAGCTATGATGTTGGTTGTCTAGTGTGCACTATAGTTGGCACTATGTTTGACTATGATGTTGATCGTCTAGTGAGCACTAGATGCCTAAATGAAGCTTAATACTTTTAAGGACCTTATCTCCTTGTACTTCAAGTGCTATTGCACTCCCTTAATGGATTTCTATCTTCTATATTGCTATAGCATTTTTTGTAGGTTTAGGTAATGCAGGAGATATAAAAATACACACCCTTAACCTATCCTAACTTGCACTATCATGAATACACCTCTCTAATGGTTTTGCTTAGCTATGTTTGGGGGTAGTATTGATGATGTTTCATCTTCTCTTCTTGTTGAAGTGCATTCAAATATTCCTCTAGTGTTGAGTTGCACTTGACTCTTCTTTGTCATTGAGTTGCACTTGGCTCTTCTCTATCACTAAGTTGCACTCAATTCTTTCCTTTGGTGTTGACCTATTTTTAATGTTGCTTACGCTAATCTTGTTGTTGCTAAAATTCTTTGCTGACCCTTATGGATTCAAAACTTTGTTGTGGAGCTTGTATCTTGACTCTTACTCTTATATTTCCTTTAACACCACTTTAAACTTTGTATATTTTTCTAAAACTTGTCTTCTTCGTGCAGGTGTAGGTTTGGATACTCTGGCTTGCTTTAATTTTTAAATTTTCCTTGTTTTCAATGTTTTCTAGATTACTATATTCTTGTTTTTTTATTTGTATAGTGCTTATAATGTCTTTCCCCTTAGAATGGTGTAATTATAATGTGATACTTCTATGATTTTCCTTTTCTTTTGGTGTTACTATGATTCTCCTCTTTAAACTATAGTGCTCCTCCTAAATGGTTCTAGACACTTCTTTGTTGTTCCTTTTAATTGTTGTGTTCTATTCTCTTCCTTCTATGATGTTACCTTGAAAATTAATGCTTGTTGTCTTGTCTTCTTTTCTATCCATTCTAATTCTTCTCTTGAGATGTCTTTTTTGACTATTTGAGCACTTCTCTAAGTACTACCTTTGCTACCTATTCTAGTGCTTCTCTAAGTGCATCTATGCATCCTATATAAGTGCTTCCCTAAGCACATATTTAAGGCTAGACATGGGCTTCTATGATGGACATTATTACCTTATTTTTATTGTATTTACTTTTAAATTTAACTGTGAGACTTCAACCCTCATTTGCTTGTATTAGGAGTCGTGTATTAATGCCAATGACTTACTGAATACTCAACTATTCATGGTCAAATAGACAGTTCTCTTCATGCTCAAATAGAGATGATTTTGTCCTGATAGGGATATGACAATAGCAAAATTTATTGGGCTCTCTTAACGGAGACCCAAGTTCAATTCATAGGAAGTATGATCCTTGATATGCCTTCGCTTTTCAACCTCTTAAAAAAATAGAGATGATTTTCAATCACTTTTACTTTATAGCAACTTTGACTAGTTTTTATTTCATATGCAGGCTTCTTACTACTTATCATTGGAGATTTTAAATTTGTTGTACCACTTATAGTTGGAGCTTTCAAATCTACTATACCTAGTTCACTGAAACTTAAAAATAACTTTTATAAAAAACTCCTTTTATATTTTTTAATAAGGATCTTAAATATTGGCTCCTTCTCTTTACTAATAAGCCACTATGATAGACCTTTTCTCCAGGGTCTCCTTAAACTTATCTTAAAAAATATTTTCCTTTATTTATGAAACCTCTTCTATATCTTATGAACTTTTCATTGAATAATGATGATTGTCCCAAATCCAATGAGATCATTCTCTTTGAAACATTTCTTATTCTAGATTTTAGTATTTTTCTTCACTGAATATGTTGTCTTTTATAGCTTCAATTCTTCTTGTTGTGATGCTATTGTTATGCTTCACTTGTTTGTGGCAATACTATAAAATTTTCCTTGCATTCTATAAACTTGTTGTTCTTGTTTCTTTACTTCTACCCTTGTGGCATTTACTCACTTTCAATATTGCTATTGTGGTCTTCAATATTTTCTTTCCAAATACTACCTTGCTCTTTTGTTATATTTAATTCTCTAGTTTCTTTTCTATCCAATGTGGAATACCAATATGCTTCCTTTGATGTGCTATGTATTTTCCTTTAGCTAGGACTATACTTAAGACTCTTTATTAGGCCCTTCTTCTTAGGTCTATATATTGACCTTCAATGGTACTTCTCTTTTGGAATCTCCAAACTCTTATAAATATCAAGGTCTATCTTTAAGACCTAAAACTATGTTATATATTTACTTCTATTCCGAATTTATTCTTGGAATAGGTAAACTCAATATATCTGAAACTTTTTAATATTGTATCTTTAATCTTCATTGGTTGTCCTTAAACCTAGTATTAATTCTTGCCTTCACTATTTTTTCTTATCCAATGGTAATATCCCCAACTTCATTGGTCTTTCCTTAGCCAGTGGAAATGTCCTTCGATTGCAACTTTTTCTAAAATTAAATGCAAGTAAACTTGTTGTGGCTCTGATACCACTGATAGTTTTTGATACCTAACACTTAATGTAAATATAACAAGAAAGTAATTACAAGATCAAAATAAAGTTACAATATAAATAACTAAATGAAGATAATGATAATAACAAGAATAACTCTAAAATACTCACAAAATAATCACATGGAAATGCTCACAAAAATATTGGAAATGTTATAGAATAAAGGTCTACTAATACATGCTATGTTCTATATATTTTTGATACAAATTACAATGGTTTGTCACACATATATAATAGTATGTGACTCTTCATATGAAAACACTCTTGACATTCACTCTTATTTGAAACTCTTCACTTTCCTATTCTAAGGACACTTGTGCACATCCACACTCACAAAATTTGCACACTTAATTACATGACACATGCATTTCCTGCACATTATTACATTACATGAAATATAAACTCACACTCTAATATAAGACACACACCTAATATAATATTGTACCAAGGTGGTACATTTGCATGTACCAAATAATGTAACATTCTCCAACAAATTAGAGAATGGAAAATAAAGATAAAGAAAATTTTTGGATTAAGAGAGAAACACCCATAGGAGTTTGAAACTGTGAGGTGGATTTGGTGGGAGATGGATTTGGTGTTACTTTTTCTTGGTAAATTTGTTGTGTAGGGAAATAAATATGGTAGAGAGGGACTAAAGAAAATAATATCAGGGATTTGAAATGACATATCTATTTCTTGCACTTGGGATTGCTCCTGAGTTAGCATAGCTATGTCACGAGCTGTCACAATGGTACTCTAGCTCTTGCTTCTTTTTTTTCCCTTATATAGCTAACACAATGGGGGTCCCTTATTTTGTTACCTTTTGCACCTTTAATTGAGTTGAGGTATGAGAAGGTTCTAGCTTAAGACCGAGAACTTCTTTGTTTGACTGGTTGGTACTAGCTTTAATTGCTACTTAGCATTGTCCTTTTTTTATTTGTAGATACTTGCTTAAGCTTATCTCTATATCACCACTACCTTCTACTATGTGACCCATAGTTTGCATGATTTTAGCCTCCACTAAATGTTTTAGCTAAAATAAGAACTTGCAAGATTCAAACATAAATTGGGTTTGATCCTTCTTCTTTGGTTGATTAGTACTGACATTGAGACCTATATCATGTTCTCTTAACTTCATCTATGGGGGCTCAAGTATTCTTAATTATGCCTTTACGAGGCCTCCTCTAGCATAGCCTATTGTCTTAATTATTTCAACTCCTACTGATTATATTTCTTGTGATAATCCAACTAGGAGAGTGAAGGATATTCTTGATGCAAGGTTGGAATTACTTCTAGTGGTCGCTATTCTTCTAGACTCACAATTGAATCTTTAGTTTTATTTACTCTTATGAGTGGATCATCTTATTTAGTAAGTTCCTCTTTGAATTTTGTTTGTTCTAAAATATTTTTACCAGTTTTCTCATCCTCTTTAGAATGACTATATTGTTGATCATCATCCCCTTTTATTAGAGGGTATTTTTTTCATCTTTGGGAACCAAAGTATTAACATTTTTATCATATTTATCTAGAAATTATTTATCCATGGCAAGAGGATACTTCAAATTTTGCATGTCACATTCACATCTAAACATCCACCATTCTAAGTTTTTTGTTGTAGACCAACCTGTATTTTCTTCCATTGCATATATTAGCTTTGCATGTAAGACTTGATATTCTTTTCTAGATGGCTTAAATAGATTCTTCATATCATAGTAACTTCTCCAATAGGGCCTTTCTTGCAATTTATATATAATTTTACCTCTTTCTTATTTGGATTATTTAAAACAAAAAATCTATTTTTGACTGTGGGACATATTTGAATGTCAATGGTTTGGATCTATTTAAGATCATTAGCTTAGCCTTGAAATTATAATTTGGATCATACTTCCATTTATGGGGTACTACTTGTAGCTTGAAGCATTTGAGCATGATTTATAGAATCTCATATTCTCCTTGACCAATCAGTTTAGTTGGATCAAAGTTAAATGGTATCTCATATGTTCTAACCTTATTCATACCTATTCCAAAATTTGTATTTTTTCCATCCACCTATCAAAAAAATTTCATCCCAAAAATCTGGTCTAACACATAACTAGGAATAAAAAAGGGCCTCCCTTGAAAACATACATCCTTATTATGGTTCCCTCCTTCAAATAGTACCAATATCCAAACTCTTATTGAGGGGTATGGGGTGAGTCTTCTACCTCCTGAGATAATCTATGTATTATCCCATATATGCATGTCAAGGCCAAGCCTAAGAATTTCATTTTAAACTCCATGTAAGAGTTCAAATCCTAAAGCATGTGTATTCAATCTACTACTAAAAGGTTCACTCATTCTAGGATCTACTTGGTTATTTCTAACCATGGAATTTTTTCTACTTTAAAGTATAAGAACAACCAAGATAAATGTATGAGATATCTAAATACCCATACTTTAATTTTTGCAACTCTATCATTTGCTTATGCATTCTTGCACATAAAAATTGGGCCCAATCAGATAAAATAATATTTTGAGTGGGGTTAAGGTCAGTTATGTCACAGTTGAAGAGATTTGTAATGGTATGGGTCATGGCTATCTAATAGTCATATACATGCTTGTCAGTATCTAAGCCAAATACTATAGCCAACATGGAGAATATTTTTAGGTATTTAAATTCAGCAATAGGAAGTAGGCACTTTAGAAGGTTATAGCCAAGTGGAGGCAGGGGATTGTATAAATGTTAGTTGAGCCAATTTTTTAGATTTTGAATATCATATTATTTTCTTTGGTTTTGAGTGCTAAATTACTTGGGGGTTACCTAAGGGTAGGAACCTACTCCAAATGCATCTATAAGAGATTTATGTATAAGATAAAATATACTTGGTATGCTAAACCTTGAAACACTTTGGTTCTAGGATTGCACTATTTTACCACTACTTAGACAAATTTTGGGTAGGGGTAGACAAACCTAGGTATATATGATGATAAGAATGAGAGTCACATAGTTACTCCCAATATTCTAGGTGAAATATTAAGAGACCTTTACTTTGCTATATCCCTAAGACTTTTGTGCTTGGATTTGAGGGTGAGCACTGTGTCATAAATTTTATTCATGCAATATTGAAGATCCTTTAGATATTTCTAATATTTCTTCCTTTTATTATTATTCTTTTGGGTATTTTCGTTCTTCTTGGAGGGGTTCTTGGAATCTCCAACCATGGATGTTAAGCTTCAATTATGGAAAATTCTACAATTTGTCTTGTTAAATGCAACAACTAATGCTTATGCTTGAAACTATATACACTTCTTCCTTAGAATACTTTAGTGTAGTGAAGTCTCACTATAGTGGGCAAATCCTATTCCTAGAGGTAATTTTGACCAAAGAACCTACCTAAATATGATATGAAAGGGTCCAACACCCTTACTACCTACGATATAGTCAAAGCCAAAAGAACATGTAAGATGTACCTAAGGAGGAGTCACCACCATTAATTGATCCTATGCCTAAAGCTCCATTTACCATGAACCTCAGCCCAAACCATGAGACTAAAATCAAGCAACAATTCAATAGCCTTTTTTATGGTGGCTAAATTAAGCCTTGATAATACTTAGAACACTCAAGCCATTTTGATAATGGCCAATAGGAAACCACTTTTATTGGGGGTATACTTTGATTGAAGTTCATGGTATTTTCTCACCTTTAGTGAGAAAAGTCCTAGAAAGCAGTCCCTCCTCTTGACCAATGGGGGACCTTAGTCCCATGTATCTTTCCAAATTGATACCATCAATGAATCTTGAGGACTAAGACCCTTTGGTTAGTTACAAGGGAGGAGTACCCAATGAAACCAAGTGAAGATATGACAAGGAAATCCTCCCTACTTTTTAAGGAAGGGCTTGATATTCGAAGGTCGAGGAAGAATAGAGTAACCTGAATAAGTTCTAACTACAATATTACCCCTTTACTTCTAGTTTGTTGACCCTGCAATAGTCTCCTTGTGGTATGTGGTAGGAGTCCTTGACATTATAGTAGCTTAGAAGATGATAAATATCATCCCTATTGGGTGCATTGAAGGACATATTCACCAAGGGAAACTATTAAGAGTGTGGATGAACCAAGATTTAAACAATAGAACCCTAGACCAACCTGAAGTGAGTATATGCAAGGGAAGGGATGATGATCCAATTTTGGTCTTGACACTCCATAACCAAACATAGTCCCCTAAGAAATAGCTAAAGTATTAAAGCAATAGTAGGGAGGATAGCCCAAGGGGCAATGTATACTCAAAGAATTAGTGATGTATGATCATGAGGGTCTAATAATGGAGATTTATTATAAACCTCTAGAGCCTCTAGATCATTCATTGTTGATGTTGACTAGCCTAGGTAAAATTTTGAATTCAAATTTTGAAATCTTGCATGTATTTTGGAGGGAATATTCTCCCATTTCTTCTTATAAATATCTCTTTTCTTATTATTGTAAGCATCAAAATCCCATCATCCTTCTAAGGGGTTCTTTCCTTCATGTCCCAACTTATCTTGAGCCTTGCATGACCTGTTGGGTAGTTTTCAAACCTCTTCTCTCTCTCTCTCTCTCGCTATATATATATAACTCTAAGTTCATGCTAGTAAAGAATCTATAACTATTTTCTTATCTCTATCTTAGTTTTGGAATGGGTGTTCTATTTTACTACATGCTCTCAAAAGGGTCTTATGTTCCTCGTGCACTATAAGTTGTCACCCATGTGTTTATCCAAGCCTATCAGGGTGCTAGGGGAGTATTATTATTTTTATTTGGTGCATAACCACCCATATATATAGGCTATATAGGTTTGTATTTCCTAGAATTTACTACTTTCCTTTATTTTTCTTGCACTTTACTGCTTTCTACAATTTTCTTTACGTCTCCTCTCTCCCTTTTCCCATTCTAGTTAGCCTAGGCTAGGAGTGGATTAGCATAATAGGAGCAAAAAATGAGTTCCAAAAAATAAATCTATAAGCATAGAACTATCCTTGGGTAAAAACCCTTGAATGTTTTTTGATAGAAGCCATGGCTCATGCTTCCTTGTACTTCTTAGGACTGGAACCCCCACATAAGGCACAAGGCAACAGACACACCTGCTCAATCGAGGTAATGGTAGACACCAAGGTTACAACCATGAGGCTCATGACACCTAAGAAGTATAAGGGGGTCACTCCTAATCCTCCAATAGTTTATATTGGCACACTCAGTGGGACACAAAATTGATAACATCCACCCATGATCCACAAGTCAATCCATGGTTCTATTGAAGGCTATAATCATCTACGTTTTTTTGTAGATTCACCTAGTGATTCCACTTTTAAATGTTAGATTTTTGAGCTTTAAACATAAAGGAAATGCATTTACAAGTATTGAAATAATCATGCAATAAAATTACTATGATGATGGCAACTTAACATGAATGAAAATATGATAGAAAACTTGAAACAATGTTCTAGAAATAATCATATAATAAAGCTCATGAAAATTACAATGCTCTTCTCATGGAGTTTGTAACTCCTCCATGATACAAAAATGGAGCTACATTGTGACTACTACTACTCTCACTTCTTGCATTAATCAACACACTATACAATTGCTCACAATGTTACCTTTATATATAAAGACAGATTTCTTGCCTCTCACTCAACCCTAAGACTCATGTATATGTGGACTACATGCACATTTACATCATTGCACATTATAACACTTGTGCATTTATTATATTATATTAATAAAGCAATAACTCCTAAACTAATCCTAAACTAAATATGCGCCCATGAGGGTACATTAGAAAATAATCAAATGATGTAATAGCCATATTTTCCAATACATTTTTTGTATTACATTATTTGGTTTTTGAAGACTTTAGTCTTCAATATGGATCTGCAATCTGGTACTGAAGTTTGTATTCTCCTTCCTATTCAAGTAAATAGTTAGTGTCTTCATAAGAGTCTATCCTTGTTGATAGAGCTTTAATTCCACATTCATTTGTAGGTTCTTCCATTTCTTCAACTTCTTGAATCTTTTGAGCAATGTGTCCTTTATGATTTCCTCCATGATATTCAATTTGAGGGTACTATTTTTGAGAAGGATATGTCCTTTGGAACTGCTACTTTTGAGGTTGATACTGCTTTGGTTGAAATATCATATTTTGTTGATTTTCATAGGATGTTTGATTTCCTTGACCTTGATTCTTTGGATTGAATCTGTAGTAGTTTGTATTGTGCCCTTTATTTTTGCATATCTAGCAATATATGTTATTCCAAGGTCTTCGTCCTTTTGAGGATGATGCTATATTTCCTTGTGGATTATATTTTGTCACCAAAGCATTGTTAGTCATCTCATATTTAATTGTATTTTCTACCTCATACTCTTGGAGAACATTGACTAACTCATCAAAGGAAATATATTTACTTAAAATCTGCAAGGTAACTAGATGCTTGTAATTATATGGAATTCCTATTATGGTCACTTGAATAAAAAATTTATCCTTGAATTCTACTCCTAATGTTAATAAATTTCCTTTGATATCTGCTACCTTTTGGTGCAAAATTTGCCTATGGTTACGTTTGTGCCCAAGACTTTGCCAACATTTAATGATTGGGTTCAAAATAGAGGGTAGCTGATTCAATCTCTAGAGAAGTTTGGTTTCTTTCTTGGTTGTGGGAAAAGAGAAAGAGTTAAGTGCTTAAAGATATGGAAATATAGTTATTGTTAGAATGTTGAATGGGTACAAATTATATAATAGCAAGGAAATGCATATAGATTTAATATATAAGCATTCTTTTAAATCCCTAAGTAGAAAAAAACTAGTCCTTTGGTGCATATTAAATCAATCACAAAAATAATTATCTCCATAACTATCGAACATAAAATGCAAAAATCCAAAGATATAATTAATGCAACCTATATTCCATATAGATTGAATAGAAGTATAAATTTATTCATACATACATGATAGTACACTTTGAACCAGAAGCCAAATATGGAGTTATATTTATTGCTTTCAGAAGTCTGCATACATATGATTTTGTAAACGACTAAGAGTTGACCCCTTTTTAGGGTGCACTCATCCTATATATACACTCCCTACACACGTAAATATAAAAATTTGTTACAAAAATATGCCAGATGGCTAATTCTGGTGAGATTCTAAATAGCACCTATTGGCCCAAGGAGAAATGGTCCAGAAGAATTTCCAATGGTAAGGGGTTAGGATATTATTCTTTAGTTACCACATAATCATGCCAATCTTCTAAATACGTGGCTACCCAATTGTATTCTAATATATTTTTTGAGCTAATAATCTATGAGAATAGGGCCGATCACGAGATCACAATACTTTTCACCTTCCAAGTCCTTCTGCCTATCAGCCTGTGAAAACAAGGTCGATTGCAAAATCATAACTCTTTTCCACCATCCCGATCCTTCTAGCTATTGACCCATGAAAACAAGGTCAATCATGATATTGTGATAATTTTTTGCTATACAACTCCTTTTGGCTATCGATCCGTAAAAATAAGGTTAATCATGAGATCACATCAACTATCCAGATCCTTCTAGCTATCGGCTCATGAAAATAAGGTCGATCATGAGATCGTGAATCTTTTCTATTGTCCAACTCCTTTTGGCTATCAACCTATGAAAATAAGACCGATCATGATATTGTAACTCTTTTTCACCTTCCATCTCCTTCTAGCTATCAGCCTATGAAGATAAGACCGATTGCAATATCGTGACTCTTTTTTGCCTTCCAACTCCTTCTAGCTATCAGCCCATGAAAATAAGATCGATCACGAGATCATGACTCTTTTCCACTTTCCAACTCCTTCTGGCTATTGGCCCACAAAAATAAGGTCAATCACAATATTGTGACTCTTTTTCATTGTCCATATCCTTCTGGTTATCGACCCATAAAAATAATATCGATCAGGAGATCGCGACTCTTTTTTGCATTCCAGCTCCTTCTAGCTATCGGCCCATGAAAATAAGACTGGTCACGAGATCATGAATATTTTCGATTGTCCAGCTCCTTCTAGCTATCGACCCGTAAAAACAAGGTTGATCATGAAATCACAACACTTTTATATTGTCTAGCTTCTTTTGGCTCTTGGCCTACAAAAACAAAGTCGATTATGAGATCACGACTCTCTTCTGTCCTTCAAAATTTTGAAAAGTCTCCTCATTCCCTTTAGTGTAGTAATTTTGACCTATACTACCTTACTTAAAAATAGCTCTATACTTTCACCATTGTTCATTTTTAAGGAATGTAATTGAGTTTGAAGGTTTAAAATGGTAGCTTTGTTCTTTCCTTCAAATATTTTCTCTAAGGATTTTCAAGCCTCTGTAGATGTTTTTAATGAACTTATATATGGTTGTATTTCATCTGTGATAGCAAATATTATTATTATTAATACCTCAGCATCACTTTCTTCAAATTTTTGAATTTTTATATCATCTGAAACTGGTTTGGGTTTTTTCCCATAGTAATTTCCTAGAGTTTCTCAAATGTCAAGATGGCCTTTACTTTGTTTTTCCATGATAAATAGTTTGGACCTTTAAGTAGTTGGGATTCTAAAATAATGAACTTATTTTATGTCATGATGGTCCTAGTAGGCTACCTTATATCTCCCTAGTATTGATATATGCTATAAATATGATTCACCTCTATCACTTGCAATCAATCAATCTTAGTCCTTCTATATTAATATTCCAACTATAGTTTTGATGCAATGATAGGTTCTAAACTTCTAGAAATTAAATTGAAGTAGGATTCCTTATATCTCCCTAATAGAAGTTTTAGAAATATTAAATGTTTACAAAATAGATTTTGTTTACTACTCCTTATACCTCCCTATGTTTAAATTTTGTAACTATTATTTTGAAGCAATGGAAATGAAATAAATACTTTTAGTTTTAACCAATGCTTTCTATATAACCAATATTATTTTCTAAATATTCTTTCAACAACTTATTACTCCTACTAATATCTCTAGAATATGCAATAAACTTTGATATCAAACTTGCAATATAATAATGAATATATCTCACCTTCTTAATTCTTATTTGCAAGTTGTTTGTGTGCAGTTTGCAAGGGCTTATTTCACTTGTTTATCTTCACCTTGCTTGTCCATGTTCTCCTCCTTGAAGACGAACTTATTTTCCTTCCTCTCTTCAGCCAAATTTTGGCTAGATATGTGCTCTACTCTTGTTGTTATGTGAAATGTATGAGGCTTGAACTCTCTCTTTAAATCTGATCTTTCACTGGTACGTAGCCTCTATTGTTGGTTTCTACATACTCTTAAAAAATAGCAGCCTTTCACTTCTTAAGCTCTCCTCCTTTTCATTTATGTATGTTGTATGCCTTCTTAACTAGATGTAATATGATATGGGGGTGCCAAGTGGCACTTGCATTTTCCTACTTTCTTGAAAAAGTTCCTCTACGTAGCACCCATGACATGTGGCACTTGTCTTCTACTCCCTTCTTGGAAACATATATTTTATTCCCTTATTTTAATTCTTATGATAAATATTGCTTTATTTATTACGTCTTTGTGGTTGAAAACTGTTGTAACTCCTTTTACCATATTCCTCCATGCTAGGCTCTCGTATATGAAGGGTTTTCAATGTTATTTTGTCTTTTCCACCTATGTTGGATGCTCTTCTCCGTATCTTCATTAGATTTAGAGTATGATACATTACACTATACTACTGGGTGCTTAATATTCCTCTTCAATGTAGCACTCTTCACTTTGGATGCATGGAACAACTCTCACCATGTGGTAGTAGGTTTCTAACTCTTCCTTGAATCTCTTTAGCACTTTTCAACACTCACCTCTTGCTATCTACATCTTTTACTTTATAGAATAAATCGACTATCTTCTATGGAATTGTTGGATGTGTAAAATCATTGTTTTCTAGCTTGCTTCAATGATAATATCACCTCCTTTATGATGATAGAAGACTTACACTATGATTTTAACTTTTACTCTTATATTTTTTATTTTGCAGGTTTGGTTTTGTCATTTACATATGAAACAACTTTTATGATTATGGTGCTCCATTGGGTGTATTCTAATAGCTCAAACACCTAATTTTTAGACCTCTTTGAATGGCCCTTGATTTTGATTTTCGGAGGCTCTCTGAAACCTATATTTTTCTAGCTCTTACAAAGTCCTCTCAAGCATAGATTACAATTTTCACTCAATCTTATGCAAGTATAGTATTCTTTTCTTTAGTATAAGCAATAGAATGTTGATATGTTTCTTTCTATCAAATTATACCTAACTTCTAATTTATTCTATGTGCAGGTTGGATTCTTGTAAACTATAACTTCTACACTATTTTTAAGACTTGAAATAAAAATATTTTATGCAACTCTTTGAACATAAAACCATTGCTTGATAAACCTTAATAAGAAACCAAATATGATAGCTTAATTAATGAGCTTTTGCACCTTATTTTTGCATACATATTCCTCTTGTAGATGATGAACATAGTGGTGATTCAAGTCACCTCAATGGCTGCCTTTTTTGGATGATTTTGCAGCTCTTCTATGATATCCAAAAATAGCTCTTTGCTCACCTTTTTGTAGCTTCAATACCTTATAATGTTTTTGCTCTTAACTTTGATTTTGTGGCTTCAAAAATTCTTTAGAATGTGCTTCTGGAATCTGATTTTTAGCAATCACTAACGCTTCCCATATTTTCTAAAATTTCTATCACTAAGCAATCTTAACTGTTTCTTCTAATTCCTTTGATTTGCTACCCTTTTGTTGTCCACAAACTATATATTTTTCATATTCAAGTGTTGTTAATGTGTTGCCTTTTCTTTGTATTCAAATATAAAAAAATTCAGATTGTAAGGCAGTCACTATTGTCACTAAAATTTTGTCCTTAAATCCCAAAATTTTGGTAGTTTTCTCCTCAAATTGCAGCTGAGATGTTTTTTCATGAACTATTCAATGATGGCCCCAAAATATCATGGATTTGGTGTTTCTTCTATCTCTTTTATCTTGCCAAATTCTAACTTCAAAGTATATCTCCTCCTAAAAAAATCTATAAATCTTGATATCTATTCAATACTACCTTTTTGATTTGACAATCTTCTTGCCAAACTTTCTCCTTTGGACTTCTTATCAGATGGCAACATTTATTCCAATTCCTTAGATTATTCTTTGGTAGTAATATCTCCAATGAGTCCTTCTAAGGACTCCTTCAATGAGGCTCACCAATTCTTCTTTTTGCTTCTCCTTGAGACCTCTCCAAGGTTTTCAATATTGAAACTTCAAAATATTCAATGAGACCTTCCTTGGCCTCTTCAATCTTTAACTATGAAAATGAGATCTCCTTCTAGGATCTCCTAAATCTACTGCTACTAAAATCTACAATATTATATTTTGTTAGTTCTTCTCAATGATCAATCTTCCACTATGGCAGTTCTTCAATAGGGCCTTCAATGGACCTCTTATTCAATAGGGCCTTCAATGGACCTCTTCTTCAATTGAGCCTTCATTGGTCCTCTTCTTCAATACGAAGTTTTCAGTCTTTAATGGAGATCACTAATCTCCAATATTTTTTAGGACTCTTCTCCTTGAGTCTCTTTGATATTCAACAAGGTCTTCTTTCTAGGACCTCCTTACTAGATTTGCAATCTTCAATATGGATTTCTTGGCCACTAGATCTCTCCTCGATATTTCAACTAAGAGTCTTCAATCTACAAATATTTCAATGTGACCTTTCTCCTTAGGCCCCCAAATCATCAATCCATATTTTTTTACAACAAAGAATCAATCCCTGCATGAGGAAAGTAACTTCAAATTTTAGGTAACGAAGATGAAGTTGTTCTCTATATGTTACAAGAAGCTTCCAACCTTCTGAGAGTTAATTTTCTACAACAAGAAAAACTTAGATGATAGTAACCCAATTGTTCTCCTAAAAACTTATTTTTCTCTCTTGCAATGGAATATTAGAGATAATATAAATTCCTATGACTCTGAAAAATAATCTTCACTAGTTGGATTGCCAATATAGTGGATAAAATTTTGAGTTATAATATTCACAAGAATTAAAACTCTTGTGGAAAAAATCTAGACAAATCTATCATGTGTATTTCTCTATTTTATATTCTTCTACCTAGAGCGACTTCTATTAAAAAATAAATCTATTGTAATGGTATTTGCATGCAGCGACACACTATGGATGGTTTGGTTTGTAAATACTTAATAACAGTAATGGTGATTACTTGTGGCTTTCCTTTGATCCACCATGGATTTGATACCATTGTTAGATTTTGGAGCCTTAAACATAAAGGAAATGCATTCATAAGTATTGAAATAAACCTGCAATGAAATTACTATGATAATGGCAACATAACATGCATGAAAATATGATAGAAAAATTGGTACAATGCTCTAGAAATAATCATATAAGAAATATCATAAAAATTATAGTGCTTCTCTCATGGATTTTGCAGCTCCTCCATGATAGCAAAATAGAGCTACACTGTGACTACTACTACTCTCACTTCTTGCACTACTCAACATACTATACAACCACTCACAATTAGGTCTCTATATAGAAAGATATATTCCTTGCCTCTCACTCAACCCTAAGACTCATGTACATGTGGACTACATGCACATTTACATCATTTCACATTATAACACTTGTGCATTTATTCTATTACATTAATAAAGCAATGTTTCCTAAACTAATCCTAAACTAAATATGCACCCATGAGGGTACATTAGAAAATAAAAAATGATGTAATAGACATATTTTACAACATTAAAAAGAACCTAGAAGAAGAGAATTCATCATCCCAAGAAAGGTTACAATGGAAATCTTCATCTGGCAAACACTCTCTCCTATCTAGTGACTTTGTTGCAAGAAATAAGAACTTGAAGCAGCTACCAAAAGGAGTCCAAATATGAGGTCCCAATAGAATACATCACTTCTATCCAACCAATTGAAACAAATAAATCAAAGTGAATGTATGGCTAGAAATATTTTGACTTGGAAGTATCAAGACCCCTTGATCATATTGGTCCCCTTATTATTAGGATCTAGTTCCTAAATAAGCTTTGGATTCCCTACTAGAGTTTACTAGATAAAGCATGGTCATTGTGTTGGAGCACTTATAGCATATGGCTACACATTGCAACTTGCACAATGTCATAGAGCAAGATATATCCCTCAAGCTATTGGTGACATATTTCAAAGGGAAATCCTAGAGGTGGTATGTCTCCTTTCCCACGTAGTTGATAAGGAATTGGGAATAGTTATCCATCCAACTGATGGATTATTTTAAGGAAAAGGGAACCTTATTGCTAGACTACCTTATTGGCATGAGGTAAGACTTTGGTGAGATAATGGAGGACTTCAATGCCTAGTTTCATGAAGCCTAGAAAAAATCTTGGATGGTATCAAACCTAGGTATGGCACTCATATTTTATCTTAGAGATATACATCTAGAGATTGCCATAATGATTAGATCTCGAGGGGATTTTTTTCCCTACTACTTATCATATCACTCTTAAACTAGAATAAAATCTCATTCTAATAGGTATATTTCCCTCAAGACTCCAAAAATTCTTCCTCAACCTAAATTTGATCTAGTCCCATTCTCCTTTGCATCCAAAATTACCTTACTTTCCATCCAAAATTTCCCTAGATAAGGGTTCAATGGTGTGTGATTATCCAACGATAAAGGTCTAATTTGGACAATAATTTTTGGAGGACTCACTAGAGTAAATGTAACTAAGATCCCCATTAGGAACTAGATTTAGGACCAACATAGACCTTTGGGGAAGTAGAACCACTAACAAGGCAAAGGCACCGATTCATGCGAGAGTATAAATAAGGCAACCATTAGATACTAGACAATACTAGTAATCATTCTCAAAATTTCTTACAGAACTATAGGCCTCCACTAAAATCTATGAAGGAGGAAGATAAATGCTAGGAGGAAAGGGAGATATGATAAATTTCATAGGTAGAGATGCAACCACCCTACCTAATCTTAAAGTATGGAGGAAATCTGTTCCAAGCATGCTAAATGGGAATAATTCAAACATCCTCCTTGCCTAAGGTAGTGGCCCATATGCTAAATATGATCCAACATTTTGCCAAAGAGGAGAAAAACTAGATAGATAACATGCCTAACCTAGTGATAGATCTTACATTGCAGTACCACTACATCTTCCTCCAAGACCCTCACTAGATATTGAAAAGAGATCGAAGGGCTACACAAGCTCTAAAAGATCCATGGACTAGATTCAAGGTGGGATACTATCCTTTAAAATCAACCAATGACAAAATAAAAATGACACCCACAAAATTTTGGTATAGAAATAAAAGGGGACTCCACCTCACTAGAGAAAGCACCTAAGCTACAAAAGAAGACGATACAATGTGAAAACTTGGGAGCCAAATATGATGATATTTCTTGACCAAACTAGTATAGGATGAATCCTAGGTGTCAAGGAAGATCCACTAGCCTTGAGGGACTTTTTGTTAATTTTTTTTGTCTCTTCATAGACCTACCAAGAAAATGCAAAAAATGAGATAATTTAGACAAGTTGTAGAGAATCTAAAGTCACATGAAGCCAAAGGACAAAGTAGTTAAGAACAAGGTATGTTCAACATCCTATCAATATCAATAGAGCCTCTTTTTGATTAGTTGAAGGAAAATTGCCACACCAAAGTAGAAGGAAGCCTAGAAGATGATTATGTCATCTAAATACTAGGTATAAGGGAATTATTATTTATATGACCATCTGGTATTAGCTGATCTAAAGAGTGGAGGTGAACCTTAAGATCCATCCAAGTGATGTGGCCTATAAATTAAGGAGCATCTCATCTTGACCTCCATAGAATATTGAGTGATGTGATCCCTAATGACTCCCTTTTTAGATAAATATCACTAATATAGAAATATTAGAATTTTCCTAGATAGAACTCTATACCCAATGGATAAGGTAGCCCTCTTTGTGTTTCTTAAATCTTGCAAGTAGGATTTCCTCTATGAATCACCAAAACTATAGTGAAATCTCACTACAATGGGAAAATCCTATTCCTAGAGGTAATTTTGACCAAATCACCTTCTTTAAGTCAAGATGAAAGAGTGCAACACCCATACTACCTATGATGTAGTTAAATCCAGAACTTCAATCCAAACCACCAAACTAGAATTAAGTAATAATTCAATAAAAAAATTGTGGTGGCTAAAGTAGACCTTGATAATACTTGGAACTCCTAAGCCATTTTGGTAATGTTTATGGGGAACCACTCTTATTATGGATCCAATTTTACCAAATTTCATGGCCTTTTCTCACCTTCAATGAGCAAAGCCTTGAAAATTAGTCCCTTCCCTTAACCAAGGGGGCACATTAATCTCAAGTGTCTTTCCAAATTGATACCACTAGTGAATACTGAGGATCAATATCCTTTGATTGGTTACAAGGGAAGAGCATCACAGAACACAAGATTTAATGAGGTTCACCAATGTGGCTACTCCTCAAAAATTGACTGCTTGGACTACCATCCAAATCTAGCCTTTACAAAGCACCAACTTTACAATCAATTTACCAGCACCCATTGGAAGGAGCACCAACCCCTGATTTATCTACACTAACAGAAAGGAGCACCAACCCCTAATTTACCAGCACCAACTGGAAGGAGCACCAACCCATGATTTATCTGCACCAATAGAAAGGAGCACCAACCCTTGATTTACCAGAACCAAATGGAAGGAGCACCAACCCCTGATTTATCTGCACCAATAGAAATGAGCACCAACCCCTGATTTATATGCACCAATAGAAAGGAGCACCAACCCCTGATTTACCAGCACCAACTGGAAGGAGCACCAACCCCTGATGCCAAGCACCAACTTGGACTTCAATTCTAAAACTAGAAGTTTGTCAGTAAGATACCTTTGCTTTTGCAAGACCCTGACTGGTCTTCTTCACCTTTGCATTCTCTACACACTTTGCTTTCTCTACGCAATCACAACAGCACCTGGTCGAACTTCAACCTTTTCACTCTCTATGCACTTTGCTCTCTCTGTGTAATCACTTCGCCCACTCTTCTTTGTTACAGTCAAACTTCACGATCGTCTTCTCCCTTTTGCGCACTCTGCTCTCTTTGCAAATTTTGCACTTAGCACGATCCGACACGACTTGCTCTCTGCACACAACGACCGTATTTCACACACATTCGACTCTTCAATTCTCCAAAAAAACCTCATTTTATAACAATATTTTTTATGATGAAAACCCTAATCTTAGTCGACTATAAATCCTAATCTTAGTCGGCTTTCATAACAACTGTAAACCCTAATTTTAGTCGATTGTCATCGGTCTTCATCGGCTTCAACTCAAGAAGATGTTCGATTTATCCATCGCTTGATGATTTCATTCTGGACAGACCCTATAACCACCATACTGACTTTTGATCACTCTTTGTATTTTAGTAGTATGAAATCACTCTGTAACTACCCCTATAAATGCCATAGTGATGTCGGTCCACTATCATACTTCTCATTTCAGTTGGGTTCTCCTTCTTGACTTGTGCATTTACGACCTGTCGTGAAATCATGACATTTTTGCCTCTGTAGCTTCTTTTGTTGTTGTTGCCACGAAAATACATGTCATGATATCACGACACTTTCACCTCTATATGCTTTCTCTATTCTTTTGTTGTGATATCATGACATTTTTGCCTCCGTAGACTTCGTCTTTTCTTTTTTCGTGATATCATGACATTTTTGCCTTCGTATACTTCGTCTTTGCTTTTGTCACGATATCGCAACACTTCTGCTTCCATAGACTTCAACTTTGCTTTTGTCACGATATCGTGACACTTCTGCCTTCGTAGTCTTCAACTTAGATTTTGTCGTGAAATCATGAAACTTCTACTTCCATACTTAGCTTCTTTGCTTTTGTCACGAAATCGTGACACTTCTGCCTTCGAAGTCTTCTTCTCTGCTTTTTCATGAAATCATGACACTTCTGCTTTCGTACTTTACTTCTTTGCTTTTGTCGTGAAATCATGACACTTCTGCTTTCGAAGTCTTGCTTTCTACTTTTGTCGCAAAATCATGATAGTTCTGCTTTCGTACGCTTCCTCTCTTTCTTTTGTCATGAAAATGCGACATGTCGCGATATTGCGACACTTTTCAAACTTACTTTCTCTCTCCTATTTTAGTTGCGAAAATGCGACATGTCACGAAATCGTGACACTTTTCCAACTTACTTTCTCTCTCCTATTTTAGTCACGAAAATGCGACATGTCGTGAAATCGTGACACTTTTCTTACTTGTTCTCTTTCTTCGAACTTGTCATGAAATCATGACACTTTTTCCTGCTTTCTCTTTCTCTTCCAACATGTCGCGAAATCGCGACAATTTTTCCCCTTGTTTCTCTATTCCAACATGTCGTGAAATCGTGACAGTTTTTCCTGCTTTTTCTCTCTTCCAACATGTCGTGAAATCACGACAGTTTTTATTGATTTTTCTCTCTCTTCCAACATGTCATGAAATCGTGACAGTTTTTCTTGCCTGTTGTATATGTCACGATATCGTGACACTTTTCTTACTTGTATTTTTTCTTTGATCTTTTGCATATGGGCCACTTTGGTCTTCTTGGAAAATCACTGTACATACTTTGAATAACCTTTGAACTCCTGTCTTCTGCATCTGAATAGATTTTGAACTTCCTGTCCACTGCATCAATAGATATATCGATTGTGTTGACAACAATGACAATCATTGTTGATGCACCTTGCTCAACAATCTCCCCCTTTGGAATTTTTGGCAACACATGTGCAATTTCCTGTAACTCTTCTCCCCATTTGACAATAATACCAAAGGGCTACTGCAAACTCCCCCTGAGTCCATGCACAACATTCTCAGGAAAAATTTATTACACTTAGCAAAAATCATGAACATGAGAAAAAAGATAATCAAATACTTAAATGCTCCCCCTGAGAATGTGATCCCTGTAGCTAGTCAATTCTTGGGAAGTGTGACCACTCCCAATTTATTACGAAGGTACTCAAAAAATTCCTTGGGCAATGGTTTTGTGAAGATATCTGCTACTTGCTCTATAGTTGGAACAAAATCCAACTTAACCTCACCTTCCACAAATTTCTCCTTCAAAAAGTGATACCTGATAGCAATGTGTTTTGTGCATGAATGCATAACCGGATTCTTGGAGATGTTAATGGCACTAGTGTTATCACACTTAACTGATATTGGCTCACTGAAGCTAATACCAAGATATTTTAGGGTTTGTTTCATCCACAATACCTGCGTACAACATGTTGTCACTGAAATATATTTTGCCTATGTTGTCGATAAAGAAACTGACTCTTGTTTCTTACTGTGTCATGCGACCAATCTATCTCCAAGATAGAATGCACCTCCATTGGTACTCTTTCTGTCATCGACACCTCCTACCCAATCTGCATATGAATATGAAATAAGGGTGAAGTCTTTACCTTTCGGATACCATAACCCATACTCCATAGTACCCTTGAGGTACCTAAGAATCCTCTTCACTGCTGTCACATGAGTCTCCTTGGGATTAGCCTAAAATCGTGCTACCATGCATATTGCCTACAAAATATCTAGTCTGGTAGTTGTCAGGTACAGTAAGCTCCCAATCATAGATTTGTACATGGTTTGATCAACATGTGGAGATTTGTCATCCTTGCTCAACTTGCAACCTATCGTCATGGGAGTGCTAACTGGCTTACAATCCTCCATTGTGAACTTTTTTAACATCTCTTTCACATATTTAACTTGAGAAATAAATATGCCCTTCTTATTTTTATTAACTTGCAACCCGAGGAAATACGAAAGTTCACCAATCATTGACATTTCAAATTCTTTCTACATCTTATTTGCTAAATCTTTACATGACTCATCTTTGTTGTTTCCAAATATGATATCATCTACGTATACAACAAGAACAATAATATGCCAGTTTTCTATTTTGACATACAAATTACTATCCACCATACCTTTCTTAAACCCTTGTTGAGTGAGATAGTTGTCTAGCCTTGCATACCATGCTTGGGGTGCCTGTTTTAAGCCATATAATGCTTTCTTCAACTTGCAAACCAAGTTGGGATCATCACCAAGTTGGAAACCATCTGGTTGCTCAATATAAACCTCTTCTTCAAGTTTCCCATTAAAAAATGCTGATTTCACATCCATTTGATAAAATTTGAAATTCTTGTAGACTGCTAAAGCCAAAAACATTCTAATTGCCTCTAGTCTAGCTACTGGTGCAAAATTTTCCTCAAAGTCAATGCCTTCAACTTGTGCATAACCCTTACATACCAATCTTGCTTTATTTTTGACTACCTGTCTGTCTTCATTCAATTTGTTTCAAAAAATTCATTTAGTCTCGATTATATTTTTATTTGCAGGTCTAGGTACTAACTCCCAAGTTTCATTTTTCTCGATCTGATCTAATTCTTCATTTATTGCCTTCATCCAACTTTCATCTTTGCTTGCGTCAAGCAACATTTTTGGGCTCAATGTTGGATAATAGAGAGTAATTACTTACTACTCTTCTTCTTGTCTGAACACCAACTTTTGGGTCTCCAATTATTTGCTCTCTAGGATGATTTTTCTGCTAGCTGCCTATTTTGAATTTCTTATTTTCTTCCACTCCTGAATCACAACTTAAATCATCTGAGTCAATTTTTTGTATCTTTTCCGTTTCGTTTTCCTCATCTCCTTCAATAACCTCTTCATAAATTGGGTAGTTCTTTTCATAGCTAATTACTCGTTCTCTACCTTCATCAAATTTAACATCGGTACTGTCCACAATTTTCTTTAGCCTCTTGTTGTAGCATTTGTAAGCTTTGCTTTTTGATGAATAACCAACAAAAATACCTTCATTCGCTCTATCTTCAAACTTACCAAGATTATCTTCAGTTCTTTTGATGTAGCACTTGCTGCCAAAAACTTTGAGGTATTTTGTTGTTGCCCTTTTACCGAACCACAACTCATAAGGAGTTTTGCTTTCATGTGTTCTCAGCATGTACCTATTTTGGATATACACCGCAATATGGATTTCTTTCCAAAATATGTCTGCTACTCTGCTTTTAGCCAACATAGTTTGTACCATTTCCTGCACTATCATGTTCTTTATTTCTACCACTCCATTCTGCTGAGGTGTCCTGGCTGCTGAAAACTATCTCCTAATATCGTATTTTTCACAGTACTCTGTAAACTCCTCTGAAATGAATTCTCCTCCTCTATCTAATCTTAAACATTTGATCCTCTTTCCTGTTTCATTCTCAACTTGGTTTTTGAAAGTCATGAACATTTCAAAAAATTCTGATTTATGCTTCAAGAAAAATATCCATGTCATTCTGGAGTAGTCATCAATGCACAACATAAAATATTTTTCACCATTTATGCTATGTGTTCTCATGGGTCCACATAAATTAGTGTGTATTAGTTCCAAAGGTTTGCTTGTGTAGTACTATTTTGTTTTGAATGTGACTCTAGTTTGCTTCCCATTTTGGCATGAAGCACAAATGTTGTTTGCAGGTTTGCTAATGGTGGGAATATCTCTCACTACCATTTTTGAGTTGATTTTTACTAGATTATCAAAACTGATATGACCGAGTCTCTTGTGCCACAACCAATTTTCTTCTTCCTGTCCAATAAAACAAGCTCCTTCTAAAGTCTCTGAGAGCGTGTACAGACTTTAGAGAGCGTGTACAGGTTGCCAGATGTCCTTGATCCAGTTGCTATCAATTTTCCACTATTTTTTTTTTGACTTCACAACCAAGCTTCTTAAAAACTACTTCATAACCTTTATCACAAATATGAATTACGCTCAACAAGTTATGTTTCAAACCATCCACAAACAAGACTTCTTCTGACTTAATTTTTCTATCACTAATTTTAACTGAACCTTTGCCAACTATCTTAGCTCCATCATTATTTCCAAACTTTACTGAACCACCTTCATATTTTTGTAACTTCTCAAATTTCTGTTTGTCACCTATCAATGACTGGAGCATTCACTATCAAATATCCATGGTACATATTTATTTTGTGTTTTAAATGTTGTTTGTACGATTAAGGATTCCTTTTCTTCCTTAAGTCACTCTTTTTCTTTCCACTTCGTTTTGATAGTAGTTTTGGGCTCTTGTTTTGCCTTTCCCTTATCAATAGCTTGTGCATGTTTTTCGCGAAGTTTTCTATTTTGTCTCATCCTGTTTGGATGAAATTTTCTTCCCTAAAACTGATTTGATGCAAATGTACTTCTACAGTTTCTTGCAATGTGCCCAAAATTATGACAGTTATAACATTCTACTGTATAATTCATCAAAGGAGAAAAAACATTTCTACTAGTGAAATTCCTTGGTCTTACATTATATTTGCAATCTGAGATTTTATGTCCATAGCCATTGCATTTAAAATAAAAACCAGAAAAGGGATAATTGAACCTGGGTGATGGTATTTGCCATGTTGCTATAGGAGCCATAGGTCTTCTTCTTCTTTGATGTGTGACATTGGTGAATCCATCATTGTCAATTCTCCTTTTGTGCCTAGTATTATTGCTCTCTTTTGCATGAGATATTTTTCCTTGATCAACCTATTTCTTATTTTCATTCTCTATGGATTCTACATTTTTGACCTTTGATCCATTTGATGATTCTCCTTCAAAAAAACCCAAACCAAATTTGATGCCTGTAGGCCTTTGGTCACTTATAATATTATCTAGCTTCATAGAACTTTCTTCGCGTTTGTGATAGCAACTAATTTTGTGATTCATCTCTTCTATCTGCGTCTATAAACCAACATTCTCTTCTTCTAGTTTGTAGCAATAATCTATTTTCATGGTAATTTGTACTTCGAGATCTTCAAATATTTTCTTGTATTCTTCTGTCTGTACTTTTAGACTGGTTATGATTTCGTTTGCATCCTCAAGCTTTTTTGAAATTTTTTTATTATTTTTCCTCTCTATTTTCCACTCTTCAAGTGCAAAGATCAACTCACCTTCTAGATCTACTTCAGCCTCAAGGTTTTCACCACATACTTTAGAGTTCACTCCTTCCTTTTCTGATTTTACTTCTTCAAATGCCATGAAAAGAGCTTCACCTATTTCCTCTTCAGAATCCTCATCGGAGTTGTCTTTTGATGAACTGGCATTCCTGGAGATGAAAATTTTCTTCTTGAAGTTGCATTTTTTGAAATTCGTTTTCTTCTTCCAGTCACTTCTTTCTTGGTGCGATCCTTCATCATTTTTGTTCTTCTCATTAAGTGGACATTTAGTCGCAAAATGCCCAATGCCTCCACAGTTGAAACATTTAAATGGTAGCTTTCCTCTGTATTTTCCTATTCCCCTTTTTAGTTTTCTATCAAATTTTGCTTCCATTTCATGTGATGTCTCTTCTTCCTCGGACTCTTGTTTTTTGTTTTTATTTTTAAGGTCTTTAAAATTTTCTTCTCTGTCTGTGGGTTTAGATTTTCCTATCCTCATCTCATATGCAGTCAAAGAACCATACATCTCATCTATACTAAAATAATTTAGATTTTTAGCTTCTTCTATCGCTGAGACTTTAGAATCAAACCTTTGAGAAAGAGATCTTAATACCTTTTTCACGATGGCAGAGTCTTCGATATCCTCGCCGAGTCCTCTGATCGCATTAATGATTCCATTAACTCTCAGCATATATGCCTCAATGTTTTCATCGTCATTCATCTTTAATGCTTCGAACTGAGCTCGATGTGTCTATAACTTGGCCTCCTTGATCTTATCGTCTCCTTCATGAATACTCCTCAGTTTTTCCCATATTTCTTGTCATTTTACATCTCATGATCTTTACTAGTTCACTGTCTGCTAATCCGCACATGATAGCATTCTTTGCTTTTGAGTTATTTTCAAACAGTTTCTTTTCGTCAGCCTCTTTTGGAGGAGTGATGGGTATTGTGTATCCACTAACTACTAAATCCCAGATGTTGTATCCCAAAGCACAAAGATATGTCTACATCCTAATTCTCCAGAACACGTAATTATATCCATCAAACAATGGTGCTTTGTTTTATGAGAAGCCTTCACCACCTGCCATTGTGTTACTTCCAAGATCACCCTAGCCGGTTAAGCTTGTACAAGAACTTAGCTTTGATACCAATTGTTAGTCTTATAATGACACTGAGAGGGGGGGTGAATCAGTGTAGTTATTTAAACTTGAATTTATAGCTCTTAATATCGTAGCAATTAAAAATTATTACTAGATACAACAAGTATAACAAAAGAGCATCACACAACACAAGATTTAACGAGGTTCACCAATGTGGCTACTCCTAAAAAATTGACTGCTTGGACTACCATCCAAATCTAGCCTTTGCAAAGCACCAAATTTACAATCAATTTACTAGCACCCACTGGAAGGAGCACCAACCCTTGATTTATCTACACTAATAGAAAGGAGCACCAACCCATGATTTACCAACACCAACTGGAAGGAGCACCAACCCTTGATTTATCTGCACCAACAGAAAGGAGCACCAACCCCTGATTTACCAACACCAACTGGAAGGAGCACCAACCCCTGATTTATATGCACCAATAGAAAGGAGCACCAACCCCCGATTTATCTGCACCAATAGAAAGGAGCACCAACCCCTGATTTACCAGCACAAACTAGAAGGAGCACCAACCCCTGATGCCAAGCACCAACTTGGACTTCAATTTTGAAACTAGAAGTTTGTCAGTAAGATACCTTTGCTTTTGCAAGACCCTGACTGGTCTTCTTCACCTTTGTGTTCTCTGCGCACTCTGCTTTCTCTGCACAATCACAGTAGCACCTGGTCGAACTTCAACCTTTTCACTCTCTATGCACTCTACTCTCTCTATGCAATCACTTCACCCACTCTGCTTCGTTACAGTCAAACTTCATGATCGTCTTCTCCCTTTTGCGCACTCTGCTCTCTTTATGAATTTTGCACTTAGCATGATCTAACATGACTTGCTCTCTATGCACAACGACCGTATTTCACACACATTCGACTCCTCTTCAATTCTCCAAACATCCCTCCTTTTATAATAATATTTTTTATGATGAAAACCCTAATCTTAGTCGACTGTAAATCCTAATCTTAGTCGGATTTCATAACAACTGTAAACCCTAATTTTAGTCGGTTGTCATCGGTCTTCGTCGGCTTCAACTCAAGAAGATGTTCGGTTTATCCATCGCTTGATGATTTCATTCTGGATAGACCCTATAACCGCCATACTAAATTTTGATCACTCTTCATATTTTAGCAGTATGAAATCACTCTGTAACTACCCCTGTAAATGTCGTAGTGATGTCGGTCCACTGTCATACTTCTCATTTCAGTCGAGTTCTCCTTCTTGACTTGTGCATTTACGACCTATCACGAAATCGTGACATTTCTGCCTCTGTAGCTTCTTTTGTTGCTATTACCATGAAAATACATGTCAAGATATCACAACACTTTCACCTCCATACGCTTTCTCTATTCTTTTGTCATGATATCACGACATTTCTACCTCCACAGACTTCATATTTTCTTTTGTCATGATATCGTGACATTTCTACCTCCGTATACTTCATATTTGCTTTTGTCATGATATCGCGACACTTTTGCTTCCATAGACTTCGACTTTGATTTTGTCGTGATATCATGACACTTATGCCTCCATAGTCTTCAACTTAGCTTTTGTCATGAAATCGTGACACTTTTGCTTTTGTACTTAGCTTCTTTGCTTTTGTCACGAAATCGTGACACTTCTGCCTTCGAAGTCTTCTTCTCTGCTTTTGTCGCGAAATCGTGACACTTCTGCTTTCGTACTTTACTTCTTTGCTTTTGTTGCAAAATCATGACACTTTTGCTTTCGAAGTCTTGCTTTCTGCTTTTGTCATGAAATCACGACAGTTCTGCTTCCGTACGCTTCCTCTCTTTCTTTTGTCGTGAAAATGCGACATGTCACAATATCATGACACTTTTCAAACTTACTTTCTCTCTCCTATTTTAGTCGCAAAAATGCGACATGTCACGAAATTGCGACACTTTTCCAACTTACTTTCTCTCTCCTATTTTAGTCGCGAAAATGCGACATGTCACGAAATCGTGACACTTTTCTTACTTGTTCTCTTTCTTCGAACTTGTCACGAAATCGTGACACTTTTTCTTGCTTTCTCTTTCTCTTCCAACATGTCGTGAAATCATGATAGTTTTTCCTATTTTTCTCTCTCTTCCAACATGTCACAAAATCACGATAGTTTTTCCTGCTTTTTCTCTCTCTTCCAACATGTCACGAAATCGTGACAATTTTTCTTGCTTTTTCTCTCTTCCAACATGTCGCGAAATCACGATAGTTTTTCTTGCCTGTTGTATATGTCACGATATCGTGACACTTTTCTTACTTATCTTTTTTCTTTTATCTTTTGCATATGGGCCACTTCGGTCATCTTGGAAAATCACTGTACATACTCTGAATAACCTTTGAACTCCTGTCTTCTGCATCTGAATAGCTTTTGAACTTCCTGTCCACTTCATCAATAGATCTATCTGACTGTATTGACAACAATGACAATATTGTTGCTGCACCTTGCTCAACAACCTCTTCCATCTGTATGTATGTAACTTAGAGTTTACATCAATAAACAATCTATGACTATTTGCTTATCTTTATCCTAGTTCTAGTGCAGGTGTTATATTTTATTGCATGCTCTTGAAAGGGTCCTATGTTCCTCATGCATTATTTATTGTTTCCCATGTGTTCATACAAACCCATAAGGGCATCAGTAGGGGGTCTTATTCTTTTTCTTTGGTACATTACCACCCCTTAGTCTAGGCTAGATAGGTTTTCATTTCCCATATGTTACTATTTAATTTAATTTTTTCACTTTATCACTTTTTGTTGTTTTATTTACCTTACCTATTTCCCTTATTTCCCCTCTAATTTAGTCTAGGCTAGGTGTAGAGTAGTGTATTGGGAGCAGAACACCAAGCACTAGAGAAGAAATCTAGAAGCAAGGAACCAACCTTGGGTAAAAAACCTTAAAGGTTGTTTTGTGGGAGCCACATCCCATGCTTCCTCAAACTTACTAGGACAAGTGCCAATGCATGAGGCATAGGTCACTAGATCCACCCTCTCAAATAATATGATAATAGACTCTAAGGTCACAACCATGGGGGCCTGTGATGCTCAAGGAGCACATGGGGGTCACTCCTAGCCCCCCAGTATTTAGTTATTTTATGAATACTCTAGCTCATAAAACACTCGATCACTTATCAATTCACTACATAAAATGAACCCACGTGGATTTTCTTTTATCATGCAAAGCTGACCATTAGCACAATTAATGTTGAGGTATGCACATGCTTTGCTTTAGTGATAAAATTAAATTTTGTAATCCATTGATATGTGCAAGCACCTAGGTAATCTTATTGGAATTAATGTTGGTACATGTTTTGGCCAATAAGCCTACTTTATTTCAAAATTTACTATCAACCAACTTTTACTTTAGCCAATTAGTTTTTTGTAACTCAAAATTACCATGACTTATTAAGTTTCACGTGTCTATGTACATATAATACAATTTGGTGACACTTTCTTTTACACAAGGTGATTTAAATAAAGGTCATTTATTAGAATTGATAGAATTTTTTTGTGTCTACTAGCTCAAATGCATTAGAGTCTCATTTTGTGTTAATTTGATAAGGTTCAACCAAAATAATTCAAACTTTTGATGCTTTCCTAGCTTTTTTCTATCTACATCCTACGTCAATACTAAATCATCAATTTAAAAATCTTGGGAAGATGTCTTCTTATCAAACCATTTATTTATAGTGGCTTGTTGTTTCTGAAAAGCTATTGTAGGCCTTATCTCTATACCCCTATAGAAACAACAATTATACCATTCTAGCTTCTAATAGTTCTACATATTGGAATTTCCCTTTATCTATCAACTTCATTGTTGGTAATTCTATATGCAGAGGCAAGATAGATTTCTTGTTGTAAATCAAAGAATATGGTGAGGTTTTCAATGCTTTCTCAATTGTAATATTTAATTCCCATAAAGCCTAATATGACATTAGATACCAACTCCTATAATTCTCTCCAACTATCCTTTTAATAATTCTTAGTAGGCTATTCTTTATAAATTCTGCTAACCCATTTCCTAATGGATAGTAATTACAGGATTTTAGGTAGAACCCATAGTTGATTTTAAATTCTATGATTTTATAACCTAAATATGTGGGCCCATTATCTATCACTATGGTCATTAGAATACGAAATCTAGTTATCAACCTTTCCAAAAGTTTGACTACAATGTCTTGATCAACTATTTTGATCACTACTACCTTACACCACTTAGTGAAATAGTCTATTGCAGTCAAGATAAAATTATTTCCAACATAGGATTTGGAATTGATGATGCCAATTAAGTCAAACCCCCATTTCTTAAAAGGATTCTCTACTATGACCAACTATAAGGGGAGTGCTAGATTCCTTCTTCTACCAATATATTTTTAACACTTTTCACAAGCTTTGGCCACTTTCAAGGCATTTACAAATATAGTGGTCCAATAATGTATATCCTAGAGGATTTATCTTCTTTGGTCTATCCTAAATAATAGACTCTAGAAAAACTAAAATGAAATTCATTTAGTAATTCTTTCACCTACTATGGCTAGATGCATTGGAGGATTATATCAAAGTTATTCTTGAATAATCCTTTCAATAGAAAAACATAATTTAGGGCCTACAATTTGTATCTCTTTCTTTGATAGGAATTAAACCCATACATACACCTACCTATTTGAAAATATGCAATAAAATATTCCATCGAATCTTCCTTTTCTATCTACTTATCCTTACTAAATCCATCTCTTAGACTTTCCTCTATGCACAAGTTATGTTCTACTTCAGCTACACAAGATAACTATTCACACAAAGTTCTCCATTTTATCAACTTACTTGGATAGATTTCAATGTAATATTCTTTTATATTTGTAATTCGTGTATCTCTTTTTCTCCTAATTATCCTTATAGGATGAAGTTTGTAACATCAAGGTGCACCACATAGAAATTTTTTTTAGTCTGAGATACATAATACCTTAGATTTTTGAGATATTTCATGAGAGCAAACACTTGTATCTCCATAAAATTAGAGTTTTTTTGCTATACATGAAGTGATTTTCTTAAGAAATATATGATATGCTCCTCTTGATTATCATCCTTCTATGTCAAGACAACAATAAAACTATTCTAAGACTTATAGACATATAGAATCAAATATTTCTTGTAGTTCATGTTTTCCAAGATGGGTGCTTGTACTACTACATGTTTGATTTGTAAAAAAGCTTTCTTTCTTTCTAGGGTCCACAAAAATATTTCATCCTTCTTTATAAACTCAATCATTGGTTTGACTATTTAAGAAAAATTAGAAATGAGCTTCTAGATAAATTTGATTTGCTCGAAGAAGGATTGTAGAGCCTTATTATTCTATAGAATCAATAGTGCCAAGATTGCTTTTAACCAGTTTATATTGATGGATAATCCTTGTTTGGATACATGTACTACTAGTTTTCATTCATGCAAAATGAACACTAACTTTTTGGGATTGAGTGAGACTCTGAATTCTTGGTATTTCTAAAAAACCATTATGTGTTGATCTAAATGCTACTACTTGTCATGTGAGAAGATTGTCATATCATCAAGGTAAATCAAGATCACTTTATTCACCAATTCACCAAAGGCAAGGTCCATAGCCATTTGAAAAGTTTCTCTGATGTTGGAAGTCCAAAGGGTATCCTTTGATATGTAAATTTTGTGATGAATGTTATCTTATATTCTTTATCCAAATTTTATTGAAACTAGAGAATCCATTCGGTATAGAGAATATCTTAGCGCCAATAACAATCTATATGATTTGATGTATTGTGGCATGGGGTAATGGTCCTTTATGGATGCCTTATTAAGATTATGGAAATCAACATAAAGGTACATGTCTCCCTTATTTTTTATTATTGAGACTAGGTTTACCACCCATGTTGAATGCTTAATACGATAGATGATTTTATCATTGAACAAATTTAGGAGCTCTTGCTTTAATAAGGACACAATATTTAGATTTACTAATCTTTTATTATACCTAAATGAATTAATATTAGGTAGTAAATCTATATTATGTTGAGTAACATCCCTGCTATACACCTTGAGGTCATCATAGCTCCACTCTATTATGTCACCATATTCTTTGCACAATGTCATAAGATCATATATATCCTACTTAGAACATTATATTCTAACCTTTAGGTTATTCCTATATTCCATATATATTTCCTTGCATTCATGCTCATCGATACTAATTTTTTTGGTAGTTTTTTTGTCACTATTGCTAAAGAGGATTTCCAAGGTAAATATCCTTTTGGAATTGTGATTGTTTTTCAATTGTATCACCTCTTTCTGATCAATATGGTGTAGAATTTCCTCTTAATGTAAAGAAAAAACAAATTTTTAACCAAAAAACTAACAATTAACTGATCATTATCAAATACATACCATAAGGTATCTTTGTAAGGGATGGATGGTCTAAAGACCATTTTGACCATATTTGATTTTCTACAATAATTAGAAGTTGGATCAAAATTTACCCCTTGTGAATCCATTGCATCACCAAACACATTATAACTTTTGGGCACTACTTTTATGTTCAATGCCTCAAATATTTCCATAAGGTCCCAAACCCTATTCTAGTAGGCTTTTAAGTAGTGATGTTTATTGTTGCATTTTTCTATGACTTGATTGACTAGCAGGTCTGAGTCACCAGAGATTTATTGGAAATATTCCATTATTTTGTACACTCTAATGTACCCCCATGTTACCTTTATGGTACAATTATAAATAATATATTAGGATTGAGTCATAGTTTAGAGTGTAAGTAATATTTTCACTTTTATATAAGTGTGCATGTACAAGAAATGCACAAGTGTCATGTGAGTTGGTGTGCAAGTGTGATTTGAGTCTATGTGCACAAGTTTCTTATATGTAAGAGTGTAAATATATAATGTAAATATGTACACAAGTATCTTAGGTTAGATTTTGTAAGTTATGGAAGTGCAAGAGTCATGTTTAGGTGTGCATACAATATAGAGTCATATGTTCATCAAGTATGCAAGTGTCAAGTAGAGAAGCCAAGAGTCATGAGACTTGGCATATGGAAAGGAATAGTCAAGTATCCAAAGATTCATTCTACTATGGATATATTAATCCATAGATTGTATTACAGAGACATCACATTATAGAGAAAAGTGAGCATCACTATCATATTTTAAGGAAAATAGGAGTAATAAAGATTTCATACATTTTGAGCAATTAAAATTGTAAGTTGTTCTACATGCTTAATAGATGCATAATTTAGGCGATTTACATTCATATTGTTGTTTATTATTGAATTTTATTTGATATATTATTAGCCTTGATATATATATATATTAATTTGTTCATATTATTATACTCATAAAATTATCTTGACCTTATTTTATTATGGCTATAATATATTTGATCCTATGATATTTAACCTATGATATTTGTGGTAGTTTTAAGGCTTAAAAATCCATCAATATTAATAGATCTTGATTACATATTCTCTACTTTCATTAGGCCAAGACACAAAGCTTCATATTCAATTGTATTATTTGTGTAGCTCCATATCCATATATATGATAACTCTTTCATCCCCTTAGAAGGGGAAATCAATACCACTCTAGATCCAACTCCATTATAATATCTAGCTCCATCAAAGTAGAGCTTCCAAATTTTTGTTTTTCAAATTTTCTTGGTTTGACAAGGCTAATTTTTTTTGTCTTTTTGGTTCTATTATGCAATAAGTGCCCAGTCCAATTTAAATAAAATCCCTTAGGGAGAATTCATCCTCGGGAGAATTCATCCTCTATCTAAAATTCTTTAGAGATTTTCTCTAGGGAGTATGACTCATCATTTATCAAGTTAATAGAGTCTTCCTAAATATTTTCAACGTGAAAGGTAGATGGATTTTACGCATAATTATGAAGGACACCATATGTGATTAATCCAAGGAAAAATATCCATCCAAATTAGTAGTAAATTCCACTAAAATATAGATGCCAAAGTAGGGTTGGATGTCAACTATTGGCACTTCCTATATTACTATCACCCTTGGCACTTTATGCAACACCATTGGTATAACTTTGATTATCTTAACTATCTTAACTAGAGTTCCATCCAACTGTAGTACTCTAGGACTTAACCATGTATACTCCATTCCCATAGCTTCACATACTACCTTTGGCATGATAGTAATCATTGCTTCAAAGTCAACCATACAATTATGCACAATCCATCATTCCATACAAAAATCCATATAGAAGAGTGGTGGCTTATTCTTACCCATTTTGGGAATAGGTTGAATTTGAGCCAAATTGAGATCCAAGCATGATATACCTTTAGTATAAATAGTATTCGATAAAGCCCTAAGAAGATCAATTTGTATTATTATATATGCAGCAATAGGTAATTCTCCTCTTACCAAAAAAGCTACACATTTTATTTTGAAAGGAAGAATATATGATAGCGATATTTGTATTTTAATTGATAGTGGGGCTACCAATAGCTTTATTTCTATTATTATGATAAAATATATACCAAAAAAACCTTGATTTATGGCAAACGAGTGGAATGTTGAGTATGGGTTAGGATAGACCTATACGGTCAATCAATGTCTATTTGATCTCCAAATCACATTACCTTAGATAAAAACCAAGTGGCACTTATATGTAGCTCCATTACATGCATTTGATATTGTTTTAGGTGTAGATTGTCTTAGAACACATAAAGCTCTGTTAAATTTTGAGGAGATATGAGTAGATTTTATTGATGATACTAAGCAATGTATCAGAGTCTAATGTGGCTGAGACTCACTTAAATCACACTTTTTATCTACTATGCAAGTAAAGAGAGTTTTGATAAAATGGAGTAAGCTCTATATAGTAAAATTAAATAAAAATGAAGAGACTGAATCTAGGTCAGGCTTATTTCAGAAATACCTAGTGTTGAATGAATTTAAGGATGTATTCTCAGAAGATTTTCTAGTTTTGCCTCCCCAAAGAGAATTTGATTTCTCCATAAAATTATTACCTGGTGCAGTGTCTATTGCTTGGGCTCCATACAAAATGATCCCTATAGAATTGCAAGAACCTAAAACTCAACTTCAATATTTGTTAGAAAAAGGGCATATCAATCTGAGTGTATATTTGTGGGGTGCACCAGTTCTTTTTGTAAAGAAGAAGTATGTATCATTAAGGTTATGTATTGGCTATAGAATGATTAACAAAATGGAAATCAAGAATAAGTATTCATTACCTAGAATTGTTGATATTTTTGATCAGCTAAAAGGGGCCACATTATTCTTTAAAATTGACCTTAGGTCTGGGTATCATCAATTGAGAAAAAAAGAAGAAGATACTCACAAGAATGCTTTCAAAACTAGACATGGTCACTATGAATTTACAATGTTACCTTTTGGTCTAACAATTGCCCCTGTTGCCTTCATGAATTTGATGAATAGTATTTTTTGGAAGCAACTTGATCAGTTTGTTCTTATGTTTCTTGATGATATACTAATTTATTCTCAAAGCAAAGTGGAGCATGACCAATATATGAGAATTGTCCTAGAAATTCTTAGAAAAAATCAATTGTATGGAAAATTATCCAAATATGAGTTCTATACTCTGCAAGTGCAATATATAGGGCATATAATTTCTACTGAAGGGGTTTTTGTAGATCCTAAAAAGATAGAAGCCATTATAGGATGGCCATACCCCACAAATTCCATAGAAGCACGAAGCTTTATGGGGATGGTAGGATACTACAAACGTTTTATAAAAGGTTTCTAAAAAATAACCTATCCCATAACTAATCTTCAAATAAAAGAAAGGGTTTTCAAGTGGATAGATCAATGTGAGGAGGCATTTAGAATACTCATGTATAAATTAACAACACATATTATCCAAATATCAGATACAACCAAGGCATTCATAGTATGCACTGATTCTTCCATTGAAGTATTAGGAGGTATTCTTATGCAAGAAGAAGCAATTATTGCCTATGAATCCAAAAACTCAAAGAAGCATGAAGTAAATTATGTCATCCATGATCTAGAATTGGCTGCAATAGTGCATGCTCTTAAAATTTGGTAGCATTATTTACTTGGAAAGCCCTTTGAACTTAGGATAAATCATCAAAGTCTTAGATATATATTCACTAAACCATTGTTGAATGCAAGGCAATGATGATGGATGAATTTTTTAGCAGAATATGACTTTGGAATTGAATATATTAATGAAAAAGAGAATAAATTGGTAGATTCTTTGAGTAAAAGAAGGCATATATTTGCTATGTCACATTGTTAGTATGGTTTGGTTGAGCAGATTAGTGAATTGCAAAAGATGGACTAATTTTGTGTACAATATCGAACTCAGGTCGAGCAAGGACTTGACAAAAATAAGAATTGTAAGGTCAAGGAGGACTTGTATTTCAAAGATAGAATAGTTGTCCCAAATAATGAGAAGTTGAGAAAAACTATCCTATAAGAAGCACATTATGCTCCATACTTTGCACATCCAGGAGAAGTAAATATGTGTGAGAACTTAAGGGCTACAATTTACCTAGAATGAAAAAGGATATAATAGATTTTATGGCTAGATGTTTAGAGTGTCAAAAGTTCAAGGCTGAGCACTTACATCCAGCAGGTCGATTATACCCTTATGAAATCCCTACATAGAAGTGGTAAGTTATTTCCATGGATTTCATTGTTGATCTTCCAAAAACTCAATTCACGCATGATACTATTTTGGTTGTAGTAGATAAGTTAACCAAGGTCACATATTTTATACCTAGAAATGTGCAAGATGATGCACCTGCTATAACTAAAAAATGATGAGGCCAAATATTGCCTCATTTTTTATTATTTTTGACATCCTTAGTAGACCTTTTTGATATGTTTTAATGTTAATTTTGCTGATGAAATGCAATATTTACTACTATTTACATATTTGACTGTTTAGAAGCATAATATTCTCGTTTTTACTAATTTTCTCGTATTTTCTCGCATAAGTTTTGTTGATAAATAATGATTTATTGTGAAATGTGTTAAGTGCAATCACGTGTGGAATATATATCATTCATATCATGCTCTCTGAAGTTGTCAAATGCAGAAAATAGCACTAAAAATAGGTCAAAACTGCAAGCTGTGCAAAACTGTTTTTGACTGTTTTGACTTGGACAAATTCCACCCATATTTGCAAGGCTTGGGATTTGGTCAAATTCAACTTAGGAAAGCGTGTGACCAGGTTATTGAAAGACTTATAAGTCTGGTCCACCCAATGCTCGGCCAAAGAACCGCAAACAAGTGTTGAAAACAGTCATTCTGGCGCTGCTCTGGAAAATAACAGGGATTCTGCTCCGAATAACAGGATCAAGCTCGGAATAACCGAAATGCACAGTTTTGACCAGAACAGCTCAGGAAAGACAACAAATTGCAGGAGAATGATAGGGATAGCTATGTAAATCTGTTATGCATCTTTTTCAACGCAGAAGACCTCCAGCAAGTGTGCAATGAATAGATTTCATATGTAACCATATTCTGCATTTTAGGAATGCAGTTTTAACAAACATTCCTAAAATGCCTGAATTTGAATCATTCCACATCTGATTTAGCTATTTTTAATATAAATAACTAGCTCCCATCTGGGTTGAGCTAAGTAGGAAGAATTAGGATTGCAATTAGTGTAATTCTGAATATTGTGAAATCAGATTTCTGTAGCAATAATATGCAGAATTTTCTTGCATGTTTTTAAATCAATAAAAAGTGCAGTTTTTATCAATTTTATTTTATGATTGAAGGAGTGATTAGGTAGAACACTGTAGTTACTTCTTCACCTTCTTCCGAACCAGGGAGCAAGGGCCACTCCCAGGAGCATAAGAAGGTTCATATCAGGTTTTCTTGTTTAATTCTGTCTACAGCAGAATAGCAGGAAACCTGTCATTTTTTCTGCATTTTCTTATTTTGCTGAATTTATTTCCAGTTTTAGAATTTGTAGTTACATTTTCATTCCTGAGTTTATTTCTAGATCTGTTCTTTTATTTTGCAAGATAGTTAAGTTTATTTTCTCGCAATTCTAATTTCAGCAACTTTCATTTCAAGCAATTTTACTTCAGCTTTTTGAGTGCATTTTCGGATTCAAACAAGAGTAAATAGGTTTCTTTCACTGTCATTTCATTTCTGCAGTTTTATTTCAGCAAGCATAATTTAGTTTCCTTTCAAGTTATAGGGTTTAGAGTGACAGAAGAACCCCCAAGAAACACTAACTGTTCTACCAATAAAGCCATTTTCTGAATGGAGTGTCTTACACCCGCTCGAATTGACTATCGTAAACAGCCTTAGGACACCTGCCCGGATTGATAAATAATGATCAAATGATGAATTAAACGACACTCATCATTTTTGGCGCCGTTGCCGGGGATCATGGTGTTGTTAGTCAAATCTAAGTAGGTCAAGAACTGTAGGCTGGATACGTAAAATAGTTCTTGTAAATTCTACAGTCTGTTTAGTAAATGTGTATGAATGCATAGGCCGAGAGACGAAAGAGGGAGGTTTATCCGAAGTGGCTCGAGCCACCAAAGAGACCTACTCGGTCCGATGAAGAATTGCCTTCATTTGACATCACCGAGGAAAAGCCGTACATACCTTCTTCATCAGAAGAATTGTTGGCAAAATTAGAAAAGGAGCTTTTTGAAGCACTAGCTGCTAAACACTCCCCTCTGACTAAACTATTTCCAACATCCTTTAGAAAGAAGACAACTATGGCTGCAGCAGCAGCAGCAGGAGGATATGTTGATCCTGATGATGCTCCTAAAACTTTTGAATATCCTATTCGGTTGGATCCACTTCTAGATGCCCCCATGAAAACAATCTCCCCATCTATATTGCCAATCTTTAGGGGAACTGTTGCGTAAGATCCTGATCAATTTCTGTTTGAATTCAAAGTGTTATGTCAGACTTATGACTACATAAATGATAATCAGAAATTGAAGTTGTTTCCTTCTACACTTAAGGACGCTGCTCTCCGATGGTTCATGAGCAATCTTGAACCTAACTCAATTACTACCTGGGATGAGATGGAGACTGCATTCTTAAATAAATATCAGGATTATTGTAGAGTAAGAAACAGGAAAGATGAGTTGTTTAGGATCAAGCAAGAAGAGGATGAGAGTTTAGAAGATTATCTTGATCGCTTTGCCTTTGTCCAAAAGAGGTGTGGTGTCGTAGAGCCCGATTTCTTAAAGCCTATTCTCTTAAGAGGATTACAGGATGAATCTAGGGAAGTGTTAGATTTAATGGGAAAAGGAGACATAGATCAACTTGACCTTGATGAGATTGTGGAGTTATGCAAAAATTATTCCCGTACACACCACCGAAGAAAGAAAAAGAATCTTGGCAATAATGGTATGAAAGAGTTGATGGAGGAAATGGCCAATTTAAAAACTGATATCCTTGTTCAACTTAATACTGCATTAGGTGAGAAAAACACAAGAAATAATTCTACACCACCTTTAGCAATTTATTGCCCAAGGTGTAGGAGTAAGCATGCCTTGCAGGATTGCCCCCTAAACAAAACTTCTATTTGTGGAATTTGTTCCAAGGAACATTCAACAGATAAATGCCCTTTGTTGCCTCATCTAAAATCTGTTTTGGGCACCCAAGCATAAGAACTCAATGCTATTGGGCAAAGACCTGGTGGTGGTTATGCACAATATCCCAATGCTCCTAGATTTCCAAACCGGGGACAATCTCCTTGGAATATGAATATGCCATGGGGACAAAGTAAGCTTCTGCACAACCTTGGAACCAACCTTGGACAGCTCCTCCAGATTGGTCACAATCTGGATGGATGAACCCACCTTGGCATACCATGCCTCCACAATGGACACAACAAGGACAAATATGGGGACAACAATATCAAGGACAACCATTTCCACCACAACAATATCAACCTTATCAAGGCCAGCAATATCAATCCCATCAAGGACAACAAAGGTATCAAGGCCAAACTCAAAATTTGCTGCCAGCTCCTAATCCAAATTTTCAGGGAAGAACACAACATCAACAAGCACAACCAAGAAGACAACCTCCACTCCCAGCTCAGCCTGTGACTAACCCCAATAATGTCAGACAAGCAGCCCCCGTTTATGAGGCTGAGTTTGAAGATACTGCTGCAGTTCATGTACTTGACTGTGGTAACATCCAATTACGCTCAGGGAAGGTCTTACCTGACCCTGCTCCACCTACAGTTGAAGAAATTCCAGAAATTTCAAGTCCAGAAAAAATACAATCAGAGCAAAGGAATGCAGAAAACTTACAAAGAAAATCTAACGTGTCACATCGTATTTACCATTTCCCGAAAGGTTTGATCATCCCATCACTACCCCCGAATCGTAGTTAATCACGTAATTAAAGAAAATGTCAATCTCACTTCCTCTCTTGCAGTGCAATCAAGGATGTACCATTGATTAAGAAAACCATTCAGATTTATGCATAAGGAAACCTCGGCAAGAAGAAGAAAGCCTTTCCACAAACCGTACAAGTGGATGGAAAGTTGGCCGATCTTCTCTTTGGGAAATTAGTACCTCCCAAATATGGTGATCCAGAAGTCCAAGAATCACCATTACCGTAGGATTGGTTCAAATTCCCAATGTACTTATTGATTTAGGAGCCGCAATTAATGTCATGACCAAAGATATTATGCAAAAATTGCAGCTCACCGATTTGAGTCCTACAGCCTACAGCTTTGGAAATGGCAGATAGGTCAGCTTGCCAAACCGTAAGGACTTTTGGAGGATGTTCCCATTGAAGTATCTTCTTGGGAATACCCCGTAGATTTCCTAGTATTACAACCTAGGAGTACAACTAATGGCTATCCTATCATCCTGGGACGACCTTGGCTTGCTACTGCAACCGCTTTCATAGACTGTAGATCAGGAGAAATGACTATTTCAAATGGAGTAGATCTTAAGAAAATTTCTTTGTATCCACCCGCTAAACCATCATCTAAATTTTCTGGACAGCTTATGGTATCCCGAGTCCGATGAAGAACAGGAGCCTCTTGTTACCCTTGCCACCATTGTAGTACAGAACACATTGAAGAATTGAATTCACCAGAGAGAGAAATTTTTGAACATGAAACAGCCTTGGTGAATACATTGCATGAAGAAGGCCTCAAGGATGATCAAGTTCTGGTCAATCGCCTATTATGGAAAGATGATGAACAAGTTGCTGAACATTTACCATCTATTCCACTTCATGAAAGTTCCTTTACATTGCCACATGGGTGGCATCATCATCTTTTGACTTCTTTCACCTGCCCTATGCCAATGCTTCCATCGTGTATTGCATTTAACTCAGAATCAAGAGTATTTCATGATCTCGCAACCACATCATTGTCCTTTAAATGCTTTGATCAGCAAATATGAACATGTTAACTCCGTTTATCCCGGAGTCAAGCAAATTGAAATTCAACCAGGAAAACCTATAAATGTTAACAGCTGGTTGACTGACGATCAAGAAGCCAAACTATTTGCCATTTTGCAGAAACATGTTCAAGCTTTTGCTTGGAATTATACGGATATGGTTGGAATCCACCCCGATGTATGCACACATAGGATATACACCGAGGATGTCAAACCAGCTTAGACAACCGCAGAGACGTCTCGAATCCTCGCTTTAAAAGACATTGTTAAAGAAGAAATTGAAAAATTGTTGGAAGTAGGATTCATTTATCCAATTTCGCATATCAATGGGTTTCTCCATTAGTTATTGTGCCTAAGAAGAATGGAAAGATGCGAGTGTGTGTGGATTACAGGGAATTAAACAAAGTCACACACAAGGACCACTTTCCATTACCCTTTATAGACCAAGTGCTGGACACTCTTGCTGGTAAGAAATATTTCTGTTTTCTCGGATGGTTTTAGTGGGTATAACCAGATCCAAGTGGCACCGAAAGACCAGGAAAAACAACTTTCACATGTCCTTGGGGGACATTTTCTTATAGAGTATTACCCTTTGGATTATGTAATGCACCAGCAACATTTCAACGAGCTGTCTTGGCCATTTTTTCTGATTTAACCAATGAGTGTAGAGATTTACATGGATGATTTCCACAGTTGTTTGGTGACACATTTGAGTATACATTAGAGCAACTTGAAAAGGTTCTAATACGCCGTGAAGCATATCATTTATCTCTTAATCCCGAAAAATGTTTCTTGATGATGGAGGAAGGAATTGTTTTAGGACATCATATCTCTCGCTCACGGTATTAAGGTTGATCCTAAGAAAGTAGAGGTCATCAAGAGTCTTCCTCCTCCGAAATCTCAAACTGATGTCCGTAGTTTCTTAGGACATATTGGCTTTTATCGCAGATTCATTATTGATTTCAGTACCATTGCTAATCCAATGTTTGCATTATTAATGAAAGATTCTGAATTTGTATGGTCTGATGATTGCCACAAGTCCTTTGAAGCTTTGAAAGAAAAGCTAACCATCCGCCAAGACTAAGAGGACCTAACTCGGGGGCTGCCCTTTCATATTCAGCCGATGCCTCCAATACCGCTATTGGAGCCGCACTAGGGCAGATTGAAAATGGACAACACTATGCCATTTATTATATTAGCAAAAACTTGACAGAGCCGAAAAGAATTACACTACAACTGAAAAGGAATTCTTAGCTATAGTATATGCCATTAACAAGTTTCGACACTATATCACAGGATACCCTGTATTCATCCATACAGATCATGCTGCTATCAAATATTTGATGAATAAGCCTTTGGTTAGTGCACGAATTATTCGCTGGTTGATTTTACTGCAGGAATTTGATATTACTATAGTAAATAGACCAGGAAGGCTAATGTAGTGGCAGATTTCTTGTCAAGATTGCCAAATGCGTAAACCGAAGAACTAGTTGAAGACGCATTCCCCGATGAAAAATTGTTTGTCGTCTCTGCTCAAACTCCATGGTTTGCGGATATAGCTAATTATTTAGCTACAGTGAAGATTCCACTTCATTTTACCTCAAAACAAAAAAATAGTTAATCAAGCAAAGCTCTTCTTTTGAATGGATAAAAGGAATATTGTTTAAATGCAGTCCCGATCATGTTTTACGCAGTGTGTTCGTAAGGATGAGATATATGACATTTTGAGAGCCTGTCATGATGAACCTTCAGGAGGGCATTATTCAGTAAAACATACCATTCGAAAGATTTTGGGTACTGGTTACTACTGGCCATCATTGCATAAAGATGTAAAAAGGTATATTAGAAATTGTGATGCATGTCAAAGAATGGGTAAGCCTACTTTCAAAAATGAAATGCCTTTACAACCTCAATTAGGTGTAGAACCGTTTGAGAGGTGGGGGTTAGATTTTGTAGGACCTATTGATCCACCCTCCCAAGGGAAGGTGCACATCCTAGTATGTGTTGATTATGTAACCAAATGGGCGGAAGCCCGTGCCTTTAAGCATGCCCGAGAAGACAAAGTGGCTGATTTTCTCGTATTCACGGATTTTTCTGCGATTTGGAGCCCCACAGCCTATTACTTCGATCAAGGACCTCGCTTATTTCAAAGGTTGTTGAAGCCTTTGTAAAATTATATGAAATCAAGCACATGAAGTCCTCTCCTTATCATCCACAGTGCCAATGGTCAAGTTGAAGTGACAAATAGGGAATTAGAGAAAATATTGACCAAAACTCGTAGCAGTTCATAGAAGGAATTGGGTAGAAAGGTTACCTGAAGCAATTTGGGCTTATAACACTACTTGGAAATCCACTACGGGATTTACCCCTTTTGAATTGGTTTATGGTAAAAAACCCCTTTTGCCCATTGAATTTGAATTACTAACTCTTCGAACTGCTTTGGAAGTTGGTATTGATTTGTCACAGGCACAAAAGGACCGGATCCTGCAACTCAATGCATTGGATGAAATACGAAGAGACGCTTTGCATCATAACGAGATGATTCAAGCACAACGTAAAATCTGGCATGATAAGCATATCCAAGAACGAAAATTCCAGACAAGGGGATTGGGCATTACTGTTTGACTCCCGCTATGAAGATTTTCCCGGGAAGTTGCAAACAAGGTGGCTTGGACCATACCAGATTGAAGAGGTTTTCTCGAATGGAGCAGCTTCGCCTCTCACCAATTGATGATTCACGAAGGAAGTTAGTGGTTAATGGACATCGTCTCCGGATTTACCATAAGCCACTAACTAAAAATGAATTTTTAAAACAAATAGAGCACTTGGATGTGCATTTAATGGAAGAATTCCCTTCTTCCACTAAAGCAGCAGTAGTATAGTTTTTGTCAAAAAAAAAAAAAAAACATTTAGTTTACATGAAAACCAGTTATCTGGCATGTTTACTAAGTCCCATTCCATCACCATCCATTTCATCACTATCCATTCCATCGCCATTCATTCCATCACCATACATTTTCCGCCATTGTCATTCACCACTGTTGTCATTGCCATCACCCATTTTGTTTGTGTTTTTCAAGATTACATTACTGCACTTGTCAGCAGACAAACAGCAAAGCTAATCAATTGTATGAAATGTAGAAAGGTAGTCAAGACAGTTATGTGTTTCTTTACATTTTAAATATTGTAAATAGTTAAAGTATATAGTGTATAGATTCACTTGATTAGCATTCAAAGCATTCATAAGGTTTAAATTGGGGATGTCTAAATTAGTCAATGAAAAGGGGGAATGACATATGCTCCGGAATGACATATGCTTCAGAATGAAGTTTGCTTCCGAATAACCACTGCTTCGAAACAGCAAAAGCTCCGTAATAGTTGTGCTCTGGAATGGGTAATGACAGTTGTGCTCCGGAATGAGAATTGACAGATATGCTCCGAAACGACAAAATAACGACATGTGCGCAGTGCATCGGAATAAGTTGACGTTTCTTAAAAAATTCATGCAGGGACACGTGGCAAACGATTGTGGAACACGTGATTTTCGAAATTTATGATATTTAGATATCATAATTTCGCGATACGCGTAATCATGGCACACGCCTCAAAGCACACCGAAAACAGATTTTGTTTGCCTTGAAAAATTCACATCAAATTCATGGATGCCAACTCAGCAAACCGTAATCGTGAAATCTGCATTGGCATTAATTTTTTCTCCGTTGTCAGGATATTCCACCGGTTTTAAAAATAATGAATCAACAAGTCGGTTTTACATGCTCTGTTCCGGCGCACGAACTATTATTCCAATGCATGTACGATAGAACTGTCATTCCAGTGCATGCATGCTAAGACTGTCATTCCAGCGCTTTCGAAACATAGTTGCGAACAGAACAAGGAAAAATGGGCGGCAGGAAGAACAGGAGTGAACCAGAAAATGCCACCTTCATACTGGAAAATCCTACGCTGCTGCAAATTTTCACCGATGCTGGTTTGATGCCGTTTCTGCAGAAATTTGATGGGAACTCCGAAGGGTTGGCTGCAGAATTTGCACGAACCTTCAGAAACAACAGATCAACATCAATGGCATGACAATCCTGTAACTCCGTACATTTTGAGCCAAATTACTGAATTTCCTTTGCAAGGAATTAATCTTGGGAAAATAGCTAGAAATACCTTAAGTGAATTGGCCAACCAGTTTAGGGCAGAAAACGATAAACCGATTGAATATGTCATGAGAAAAAATGTTTGTAAAGGAGTTAAAAGGGAAATTCTGGAATCTCCTTGGGATGAAGTAGCTGAATGGATGATTAGATTTATCACTTGTGAAGGTCAGTACGCTGTTTTATCATGGCATCATATGAAGATTTTAATTTATTTGAGATATGGCCACACAAACCCTGAATTCCAAGTTAATTTTCCCCTGTATTTTTAATGAAGATTTAAAAACTATGGCCAAGAAATATCAGGAAGGAAAAGGAACCCCTAGGCATCATGGTTTGATCAAAATAATTTGTAAACATCACTTTAGGGGTAATTTACAGAGCTTTGACAGATTCTTTGCTCCATGGGACGAAACTAGAAGCCCTGCATTTGCAGATGAAGCAGAAGAAGTTGAAAGCCCTAAGTCTCAGTAACAATGTTGAAAGCCCTAGGTCTGAGCCAGTGGTTGAAACAGAGTCTGTCCAAGAAGCAGGTTCATCCTCTCCACAGGGACCTCCCTCTTCTAGAACTAGAAGGCAAAGAGAAAAGCATGCTAAAATAGACTCTGCTAAAAAACGCAGAAAAGTGTCATTTTCAGCAGACGTAACTGTGTTGCAGTCCAATAGCTCGATGAGGCAGAACCAGGAGAAGCTGTTCAGAAAATGCCCAAAACAAGGAAAAGAAAATCTCCCTCGTTCAAACATTACGAAGGTCTCGCAAGACTTCAAAAGGATACAACATCATTTGACCAAGGAGGTCAAGAGGCAATAGCAGCAGAGGTAGACCGAATACATACCCTGCAGAATCACCTAACTCTCAACGTAAACATATAAACCTAAATCCAGCCCTGCAGTGATCTTGGTGGATTATTCAGATTCCGATTCTCAGGAAGAGGCAGAGGCAGAAGAAGAGTCAGAGACAGGAGAAAAATCAGAGACAGAAGAAGAAGCAGAGGAAGAAGAAGATATCCAACTACAGCTATTTGCAACAAGAAGTGTGGTAAAAACACAAACAAGATGGATAGAGGAGTGTCAAGCTTCTATTTCATAAAAAGATCAAATGATTGCAATGTTGCAAAAGGAAGTGGCAGGTTTAAAAGCAAAAATTGCATCTTTAGAGCCACAACCTGATGAAAGTATACATGACACTCAAATGGCTGACATCTTGTTGGAATTAGCGACAACTGCACATATAGTAGAATCACCCATCAGGGAAGAACCTATAATGGATATTGAAGGAGAACAGGGACAAGAACAACTTCTGATCTCCTCAATTCCTGCTGCAGATATAGAACTATATGAACCTCTCATAGTCACACAGGACATGGGAATTCAAACTGAATTACCTATGGCAGAAATAGAAGAAAAGGAAACACAAACAGATTCTGTCAGGATTGACATGACTGATAAAGAAGTACAGGTTCATATTGTTCCTCAAATGCAACAGCCTGTTCGCAATCCCCTTATGGTTCCACTTGAGGAATATAATGCAGATTTATCAAAGTGGATGATGAAATGCCAAAGGTTGGAAGAAAAGGTTTTAGCTTTGAAACCTTTGGAGGAAAAATGTGAGGCTAAAGAGGCATAAATAACCAAATTGAAAAACAAGTGCAGGATCTCTCGTCGAATGCGAGTGTTTAGTCCAAAGGCGTAAGACCCGCAAGGTTTTACACCTTAATCCTTAGGGAAAGATTTATCCGTTGGCAAATTATGAGAATCCACTCTAATTTGCCATACAAAATGGAAAATCCCGAAGAATTTGTGGATACCTACCTGCACAGCCCAACATAACAGAAAAATCTGTTGTGTGAGTTATTCCTACATAATTTCTTTATGCCTGAGGATGACACATTCCTACCTCACATTTTTACAGGGGATATTCAGTTAAGAGCTTTCCTATCCACTCTGCAAAATCAGGAATATTGGGAACAGCAGAAGCAGATGATTAAGGATAATGAGGCAAATGCAGCACTGTATCTGAGGCCAATGCATGGTGATTACAGGGGTGCAGCCAATCAACATTTCACTATGATGAGAGAAGAAAAGGTGAGAAAACTTTATGAAACAAATCTTCAGAGATGTTTAGTTGATGTTCAGAATTTTATTCACCAGCATTTTAATAGTGCCTTAGCAGCCTGTAGAAATCGTTGGGGTGAGTTACCTCTTTCCTTGCAGAAGAAAGAACCTATCTCCCCCAATAACTTGCAATGGTCAAAAAGAAGAGCTGAAGGTATCATGCAAGTTATTCAACAGTTGCAACATCAGTGGATAGGATTAAGATACAGATTGCCTATTGTAATCACCCTTGTTCCATGGTTTTTTGATGAAGACCCCCACCTGCACGATCGCTTCAGTGCATGGCTCAAGCAGTATAAAAGAAATCGGAGGGTTTTACAAGATTCCTGGTCCAAAGTTCAGCTACCAAGAAAGAGTTATGGACAAGGATCTCTCGTTCTATTGTAGCCTCACAGAATGCATGAGGACATGCATCAGAATAAGTTGGGGGATGATGAGGCCAAATATTGCCTCATTTTTTATTATTTTGGACATCCTTAATAGACCTTTTTGATATGTTTTAATGTTAATTTTGCTGATGAAATGCAATATTTACTACTATTTACATATTTGACTGGCTTAGAAGCATAATATTCTCGTTTTTACTAATTTTCTCGTATTTTCTCGCATAAGTTTTGTTGATAAATAATGATTTATTGTGAAATGTGTTAAGTGCAATCACGTGTGGAATATATATCATTCATATCATGCTCTCTCGAAGTTGTCAAATGCAGAAAATAGCGCTAAAAATAGGTCAAAACTGCAAGCTGTGCAAAACTGTTTTTGACTTGGACAAATTCCAGCCAGATTTGCAAGACTTGGGATTTGGTCAAATTCAACTTAGGAAAGCGTGTGACCAGGTTATTGAAAGACTTATAAGTCTGGTCCACCCAATGCTCGGCCAAAGAACCGCAAACAAGTGTTGGAAATAGTCATTCGGCGCCGTCTCGGAAAAAAATAGGGATTCTCGCTCCGAATAACAGGATCGCTCCGTAATAACCGAAATGCACAGCTTTGACCAAAACAAATTTCAGAAAGACAGCAAATTGCAGGAGAATGATAGGGATAGCTATGTAAATCTGTTATGCATCTTTTTCAACGCAGAAGACCTCTAGCAAGTGTGCAATGAATAGATTTCATATGTAACCATATTCTGCATTTTAGGAATGCAGCTTTAACAAAGATTCCTAAAATGCCTGAATTTGAATCATTCCACATCTGATTTAGCTATTTTTAATATAAATAACTAGCTCCCATCTGGGTTGAGCTATGTAGGAAGAATTAGGATTGCAATTAGTGTAATTCTGAATATTGTGAAATCAGATTTCTGTAGCAATAATATGCAGAATTTTTCTGCATGTTTTTAAATCAATAAAAAGTGCAGTTTTTATCAATTTTATTTTATGATTGAAGGAGTGATTAGGTAGAACACCGTAGTTACTTCTTCACCTTCTTCCGAACCAGGGAGCAAGGGCCACTCCCGTGGAGCGTAAGAAGGTTCATACCAGGTTTTCTTGTTTAATTCTGTCTCAGTAGCAGAATAGCAGAAACCCGTCATTTTTTCTCGCATTTTCTTATTTTGCTGAATTTATTTCCAGCTTTAGAATTTGTAGTTACATTTTCATTTCTCGAGTTTATTTCTAGATCTGTTCTTTTATTTTGCAAGATAGTTAAGTTTATTTTCTCGCAATTCTAATTTCAAGCAACTTTCATTTCAGCAATTTTACTTCAGCTTTTGAGTGCATTTTCGTATTCAAAGAAGAGTAAATAGGTTTCTTTCACTCGTCATTTCATTTCCGCAGCTTTATTTCAGCAAGCATAATTTAGTTTCCTTTCAAGTTATAGGGTTTAGAGTGACAGAAGAACCCCCAAGAAACACTAACTGTTCTACCAATAAAGCCATTTTCTCGAATGGAGTGTCTTACACTCGCTCGAATTGACTATCGTAAATGACCCTTAGGACACCTGCCCGGATTGATAAATAATGATCAAATGATGAATTAAACGACACTCATCAAAAAAATTCTAGAGAAGTGGTCCATCTACATGGTTTTACTAAAGTAATTATATATGATAGATATCCTAGAGTTACTTCAGATTTTTCATAAGATTTGCACCAGACCTTGGGTACGAATCTCAATATTAGTACAACATATCATCCAAAGACTAATGGGTAGACTGAAAGAGTTAATTAGGTATTATAGGACATGCTAAAAATGTATTATATGGATCATTAAAGCAAATGAGAATATTATCTCTATTTGGTTGAGTTTACATATAATAATAGCTATCATACCATGTTGGGCATAGCTTTGTTTAAGGCCCTGTATGGGCACAGGTGTAGGACACCTTTATCTTGGGACAATTTGGAAGATCAAGTAGTGACTGATCAGGATATTGTAAAAAAATGGAAGAGAAATTGAGGGAAATACGTCAAAGACTTAAGGAAGCCTCAAATCGATAAAAGAGCTATGTTGATCTCAAGAGAATGCTATGAAAATTATGTGTAGGTTATAGAGTATTCTTGAGAGTAAAACCATCAAAAATTTCAATCAAATCTTCTAAACTCAATCCTAGGTTTGTGGGACCATTTGAGATCATTGATAAAATTAGTCTAGTTACCTATAGATTGGACCTGCCACCCAATTTTTCTAAAATCCATGACACTTTCCATGTATTTATCCTTAGAAAATATGTGGCAGATCCTTCACATGTATGGAATATTTCCCATTTGCAGATGTCGGACCCACAACACATTGAAGTCCACCCTATTAGGATTCTTGGTTACAGAATAAAACAACTTAGAAAAAGAAATATTGATCAGGGCAAGGTCCAATGGGACTATTATTTTGATAGGAATACCACATGGGAAAATGTGGTTATTATGAGAAAATAATTTTCATATTTTTTTGAATGAACACTGATATATGTGTATATATGTTTTTTTACTTATAGATGATATTAAAGCATGTTGAGGAATGAATGTTTAATGATAGTTTGGAAATGTACAATATTTATTGCCAACATAGGGACTGTGTTTATTCTTAGTGGGGGAGAATGTAATATCCCCTTCATTTTTTTATTTGTCTGCTTGCTATTATTTTTAGAATGAGATACTTCTAATAATATTTGTGAGTGCAAGAACAAGTGTTTATCTTTAGGAAAGCAAATTTGTGGAACCTTTTTCCCACCTTCAAGAAAAAATATAAGGGATGTCTACGTAAGGTAAGATGTGATATGTTATTTAGTGCTAAGTCACCACAATCGTAAGTACATGGAAGCTCACTGAAACAAATTCATTTTGGGACATTATGTCTATGAAAAGCATTTTGTATAATTTTGTTTGATATATCTATCAGTGTCATGCATATGACTACTTGAAGAATCTAATTGCAATAAGTAGATATATATATATATATATATATATATATATATATATATATATATATATATATATATTGACTATGTTTTATGTTTGAATATAGATTATATATGTATATATACATAAAATAAAAAAATTGATAATAGAAATAAAAATAATAATAATAAAATATAATATTAGTTATTTAAAATAATATATAAAAAATAATAATAATGTTAGAATAAGCTAATTAATGGAATAAGTATATAATTATTATTTCCTTCTTATTGGGCCAACATCGACTGAGCCACCCGACAATTATCTAGGACAAACCTTTGTGCATGATCGTCCCTATGTGTCGTTCTACCTAAGCATATTATTCCTAGATATGAGTGGAAAAAATAGTCTTAAATTAATAAGAAATCTGCTATGCATTCGAGGTGATAGTGAAATTCCATTTGTGTAGGATTGGACTAGTAGTACTTGATTGTTGTTATTCTATACCAGGTTAGATTCTTACTATTATCCACTGAGATAATCATGTGTGCTTGTTGTATGTTAATTTTTGTTACGGTTTAATGTTTTATTTATCTGTGTGAATGTAATTATGCTTTCTTTATTGAAATAATTACCCTGGTCGATTAGATAAATAATCCAGAGTCTTGAGAATGTCATATTTGTCATTACCTACCAAATTTAGGAATTTTACTGCATCTAGGTAGCCAAGTATGTTGTTAGAATTATTGGTATTTGAGGGACCAAGTTATATAATAGGTGCTATGATGTGATAGCTTGGTTATTTATAAGAGATAACTTAATTAAAAACTTGAAGCTAGTAAAATATTTACTTTTTGGTTTTGGTTACTGTGTTGGTCTATGTATTTATCTGTATTCATCTAGAATGCATTCATTGACCATGTTGATCCAATATGCTCACTCCCTATCTTTCTACCGATAAAAACTAAAGCTAGTTGGCTAATGATGAGCACTACAAGTGAATTTTGGAGCTACTTAGTTTTGGCTTGAACAATAGAATCTCATTGAGAAACCTATTGTGAAACTCTATAAAAGAGGATAACTTGATAATCTAACGACCTGTGGTATTATGAAGCTTTTGAAAAAATTGTATACATTTGTTGTTTTGTCAGTAATAGTCTTTCAATGATTATTCTTTTTGTAATAACGAAATCATTTTAGAGCAAATGTTTCTCTACTATGCCTAAGTTAATTAGCAAAGTTTTATTGATGTTAGAACTTTTTTTTAAAATATTTAAACTGAAGAGTCATTTATTTAGCCGTAGTTAATATTTTTTTGGCAAGCAACCCTATAGAAAGAAATTAATTTCTTTTAATTTAACCTGAGAATGTATGACATTGATGAGAACATAGTATTAACCTTGAGGTGTTTATGTTTGATGTTATAGAATATATATATATATATATATATAATGACCTATAGAAAATTAGTGGTGGTAGATTAACTGATATAGAATTTTATAATGTAATTTTGATTAAATAGAACATATTGCTTTCCTTATTATCTATTAGGCTAATAGTTAGTAGAGAGCATTAAAGGATACAAAAACTATTGAATGATTATATTTTTAAAAGGAAACATCCATAGACCAAAGTACCAATGGTAGAGACATTCCAGGTTACTTAGTTTACCTAGGAGTTCATTTTATACAAACAACATTTGATTTAAATTTTACCATATTGCTTTGTGATGTATTGGGTTACGTATTCATTTGGACTTCAAAATATTTGTTCAAGGAAGATAAATGCATGTATAATCATATTATATTAATAATAAATAACTTCTAAGATAGCAGTTAGTAGGCTAGAGATGCTTAAATCTTGGTTGTCATATGATGTTTAGAGTACGCTTTTGTATTTATATTCTCTTTGGACAACGTTAAGATTTTATATTCTAATATATTTAAATTTAGTAAACTGAGTAAGAGAATATCAACAAAGCATATATTTGGTACAAATAAAAGTAAAGTGGTGATATTATTTTAAAAGTATTGTGTTTAGTTTATTACACTTATTGAATATATACAATTTAATTAGCTGGTAGTATTTGATTTAGCGGTAATGCATTAATATTTATGTATATTAATTAGGTAATATCTTTTCTTCTTTATGTACATATACTTATTATAATATCATAGATTAAATATCTATTTTATTTTTATTCATGCTTAACATTACTAAAGTCAAATCGAATATGTTTTATAACATTGATTTATTCTGAATTTCTATAGCAATAGAATATTTTATTATTATTTAAGTAAAAATGAGGATTCATGCTATTTAAATAGAACCTGTAATAATTAATTATAAGATCCATATATATTATAAGTTTAGTTAAATTTTTAGAAATAATCCTTAAAGCATTGACTAGTTATAGTTTAGTAGATCTAGAGATATTTTATCTTAACCAAGAGTATGGTGATATATGTTATTTTGGAAGTTAAGATGTTTTTAGGATGGCTTTTGAATATAAAACGATACGTTGAACATTATGAATTGTTCATTTAATGGTTAAATAATTTTCTTTAAATGTAGATAATATAGAATTATTTAATAACATTGTGAAGTTAATACTTTTATATTAAAACATGGTGTATACTATTTTGGAATAAAAGTTGAATGATTTTATAGCTATGAGTCATATGATGAAACCCTTAAACATACCTTATTAAACTACATCCATCTTAAAACATGATCTATCAAGTCAGATAAATGAGGTGTCATCAAGTTAAATGATCAAATATATTTAAAAAGCATTTTGATGTATCATCGAGATGGATGATCGTCCACTCAACATCGATAATTGTGGGAAGGATAATTATTGTGATTCAATAGTTGTTGCTTTCTGGTAAACCTACCTAGGACAAGTGGTACTTTTTCTAAGAACATGTAACAAGAGGTGGTATGGGACGTCATCTCCAGGATGCTATACGAGTAGTGTGGTGAGAGATCTCATGTTCGTCGTTCGATTAGGGAATTTCTAGCAGAATATCAAAACTGGGAGTATCTAGTTACCGATGCTAGAAGGTTTAGTGATGATTTGGTATGGGATAACTCCTTATCAAGCATAACGTAATATAAGATACCTAGTCTCGATCCAGAGTAATGGTGGGCCTTAATTAACTTCTTAGAATGTTGGACTCTCAATTAGGCACTAGGTATATTAACACTTGAAGAACACAAGCTTATACTGAGAGGGGGGTGAAAAGTATAAGATCACTTTTTACTTCTCTTTCCAATAAATATTATTCAATGTATAGATAGCAATATCAACAACAGTAATCAAAGTAATGCATAAATCACCATACATAATAGAGACACCAATTTAATGTGGTTCACCCAATGTGTGCTACTCCATGGAGAAAATATTTCATTAAAATTTTCTCAATCAATATCTTGGGAATCCTTTCCCTATTACAATTTTTATGGACCTTTTTCCAAAGGAGACACCAATACCCTAATCAAGTTCATGGATCTCTATCCATAAGAGAACTCCTTTCTCCTTAGCTTTGGTTGGTGATCTTCTAGAAGAATTGTTGCCTCCACTATACTGGCTAATGGATCTCTATCCACTGAAGACTCCTATCCTCACTTAGAAGAACTATCCTCACTACCCTACCTATGGATATCTATCCACTAGAGACTATCATCCTCTATACTCTATCATATCCAAAGCTTGCTCTTTGCTCTGTCTCAAATATGTACTAAACACAATCCTTTAGTCTAGCACAAATATGCTCAATATTTGTCTCAGGTCTAGCACAAACCTGTCCTCAAATATGCACCAAACTCTATCCTAAAATTTGCACTAAACACAGTCCTTTGGTCTAACATAAATCTATCCTCAATCTCTATCCTCAAGCCTTAATAGAAATATTGACTCAATCAACTCTACTAGATCTACCGCAAACCTTAACTCAAGGTTTGAACAAATCAATCAATCAACGCTGCTCCTCAAAGACTTGTCTCAAATCTACCTTGTAAGCTTCCACAAAAATCTCACATCAATTTACCCACAAGTCCTCTTTAGAACTTGTCCAATATTCTCAACAATCTTTATCTTCAAATTTGTATTGTAAGCTTCCACAAAAGCTCACACCAATCTGTCCACAAGTCCTCTCTAGAACTTATCCAATCTACTCAATAATATCCATCCTCAAATCTGTATTGTAAGCTTCCACAAAAGCTCACATCAATTTTTCCACAAGTCTTCTCAAATACTTACCTCAAATATGCTCAACAAGTCCTCACTAGAACTTGTCCAATCTCACAAAAACATATAGAGAATTGTTAGAGACTCAATATGCTTCACACTCACCATAATGGTCAATTACTTTCAATCTATCTTTCTACCACATAAACATATAGAGAATTTTTAGAGACTAAATATGTTTCACACTCACCACAATGCTTGTTGAGCAAGGTGCAGCAAAAGTATTGTCATTGTTGTCAACACAGACAGATAGATCGGTTGATGCGGTGGACAGGAGTTCAGAGGTCAGTCAGAACATGTACAGTGAATTTCCAAGAAGATAGAAGTGGCCCAGATTCAGAAAATCAAAGAAAAAGACAAGTAAGAAAACTGTCGCGATATCGCGACATGTTTTCTGTCGTGATTTCGTGACATCTCGGAGGAGAGAGAAAATGCTGTCAAAATTGTCACGATTTCGCGACATCTCGGAGGAGAGAGAAAATGCGGTCAAAATTGTCATGATTTCGTGACATATCGGAGGAGAGAGAAAATGCTGGCAAAACTGTCACGATTTCGTGACATGTTGGAGGCAAAGAAGCCAAGTGGAAAAACTATCATGATTTCACGACATGTTGTCAGAGAAGAAGGCAAGTAGAAAAACTATCATGATTTCGTGACATGTTGGAAGCAAAGAAGGCAAGTAAGAAAACTATCATGATTTCATGACATGTTTGGAAAGAAGGCGCAAGCAAAGAAAACTATCATGATTTCATGACATGTTTGGAGAGAAGGCACAAGCAAAGAAAACTGTCATGATTTCATGACAGGTTCGAAGAGAAAGCGCCAAGGAGAGAAAGTGTCACGATTTCTGACAAAAAAAACCAAGAGAGAAAGTGTCACGATTTCAAAGTAAAGAAACAAGGAGAAAAGTTCACGATTTCACGAATAAAAAGCGCCAAGGAGAGAAAGTGTCACGATTTCTACGAGGTTCGAAGAGAAAGCGCCAAGGAGAAAAAGTGTCACGATTTCATGACAGGTTCAGAGAAAGCGCCAAGGAGGAAAAGTGTCATGATTTCATGACATGTTCATGAGAAAGAAGAAAAGAGAAAAATGTGTCACGATTTCTGACATGTGTTTAAAGAAAAAAAAAAAATAATTTAAAAGAAAAAAGCAAAGCGAATGTGTCACGATTTCGTGACATGTTGTGTTTTCATGGGCCAAAGACAGAAAAGGCACAAGGCAACGAATGTGTCACGATTTCGTGACATGTGTTTTCGTGGGCCAAAGACAGAAAAGGCACAAGGCAGCGAAAGTGTCACGATTTCGTGACATGTTCCATTTTCACGGGCGAAAGGCAGAGAAGTGCAAGGAAGCGAAAAGTGTCATGATTTCATGACATGTCTGGTTTTCATGGGTGCAAGACAAGAGGTGAACAAGGAGGCAGAAAATGTCATGATTTCATGACATGTTGAGTTTTCATGGATAAAGGGCGAGAAGAGCATAAAGAGACAGAAGTGTCATGATTTCATGATAGGTCGCAACAGCACGATCACTGACAGTTAACTGAAGCAGAACAACAGTTAAAGGGGTAGTTGTAGAGGAAAAGCATGCAACCAAAATAAGAAGAGTTAACTGGAGTCAATGCGATAGTTACAGGAGCAATTACAAAAGAAAAGCATGCAGCTATTTTAAGAACAATCGAAGAAGAAGAAATCGAACAGTCGCATAAATAGAATCAAAAAATGCATGCATGCACAGAAAAGAAGACGAACAGTCATGGTAGAGGTATATGTTGCATGTAACATGTTTAACGAAATGCCCACTCTATAAATACAAAAGGAGTTACATAAAGAAGAAGTTACAGTTGACAAGTGGCAGAAGAGAATATTAAAGGAACAGTTACGGGTTGCATGCGTAAATATGGAAGTTAAAAATAGAGACTAATATGATATAAAAGTAGGTCTGCGTGAAGAATAAGGTTGCTACTGTATGTGAGAAATTGTTGTGTAAAGAGGGTTAGAAGAGGGCCGAGAGAGAGATAAGCAGAGCCGTGAGAGAGTGTAGAGTTTGATTAATTGTAGACCAGTCAGGGTCATGTAAACAACGAAGGCATTTTTATGTCATTAAGATAATTCAGAATTGTAGTCCAAGTTGGTGCTTGGCATTAGGGGTTGGTGCTCCTATCTGTTGAAGCAGAAAAATAAGGGGTTGGTGCTCCTTCCAGTGGGTGCTGGTAAAGTGTTTGTAAAATTGGTGTTTTGCAAAGGCTGGATTTGGATTGGAGTCCAAGCAGTCATTTTTGAGGAGTAGCCAAATTGGTGAACCTCGTTACATTGTGTGTTGTGGTGTGCTCTCTTGTGAAAATTGCTTTACCTATTTTTAAGTTCTCTTTGCTTCAGCATTAAGTGTTGTAGATTTGAATTTTAATAGCTACATTGATTCACCCCCCCTCTCAGTGTCATTGTGAGAATATCAATTGGTATCAGAGCAAGGTTCCTGAACAAAGCTTAATCAGCTAAGGTGATCTTGGAAGGAACACAATGGCAGGTAATGAAGGATTCTCATCAAACAAAGCTCCTTTGTTCAATGGAACTAATTACTCATTCTGGAGACTCAGGATGTAGACATATCTGAGTGCGTTAGGATACGACATTTGGGAGTCAGTAGAAAGTGGATACACAGTACCCGCTACTCCTCCAACAGATACTGCTGAGAAGAAGAAGTTTGAGAATAACTCCAAAGCACAGAATGCCATAATGTGTGGGCTAGTAGACAGTGAACTGATAAGGATCATGAGCTGTAAATCAGCAAAAGACATGTGGGACAAACTGAAGAGCATCCATGAAGGAGACAACAAGATCAAGGAAGCCAAGCTACAAACTCATCGAGCTCAGTTCGAAGCATTACAAATGAATGATGATGAGAACATAGAGGCCTATATCTTTGAGAGTCAATGGAATCATTAATGCAATCAGAGGACTCGGCAAAAAAATTGAAGATGCGGTTGTCATGAAAAAGGTACTTAGAACTCTTCACAAAAGATTTAATTCTAAAGTTTCTGCAATAGAAGAGGCTAAAGATCTAAATAATTTTAGCATGGATGAGATGCATGGTTCTTTGATTGCATACGAAATGAGAATAGGACAAACTAAGCCCATAGACAGAGAAGCTACTTTTAAAGCACACAAGAATACAAAAGCTGAACAAGAATCTGAGGATGAAGAGACATCGGATGAAACGGAAGCCAACTTTGTTCGAAAACTTACAAAGGGAAAAGGAAAATATAGAGGAAAGTTACCGTTTAAGTGTTTCAATTATGGAGGGGTCGGTCACTTTGCAGCTAAGTGTCCAATGAATGAGAAAACCAAAAGTGATGAAGGGTCACACCAAGAAAGAAGTGACTGGAAGAAGAAACCAAATTTTAGGAAAAGCAATTTCAAAAAGAAAAGTTTCATATCCAAGAATGTCAGCTCTTCGAAGATAGCTCAGGTGAAGATTCTGAAGAAGAAATAGGTGAAGCTCTGTTCATGGCATTTGAAGAAGCAAAAACAGAAGAAAAATAGGAAGGTGATACAAAAAGTAAGGATGAGGCTGAAGTTTATCCGGAAGGAGAGTTGGTTGTTGCACTTAAAGAGTTGAATACAGAAAGGAAAAAGAATAAAAGGTCTCAAGAAAGCTAGAGGATGCGAATGACATAATAAGCAGTTTGAAAGTACGAGACAGAAGAATTTAAGAAAATGTCAGAAGAACTCGAAGTTCAATTAACCATGAAAATAGATGAGTGCTACAAAATTGGAAGAAGAGATTGTTGTCTTAAGAATGCAGCTAGAAGAAAAGAATCAAAAATTAAGTTGCTATCACAAACTTGAAGGAAGTTCTGCAAAGCTTGAAAAGATTATAAATAGTCAGAGGACTACGGGCATCAAATTTGGCTTGGGCTTTGTCGAAGGAGAATCGTCAAGTGGATCAAAGGCCATAACAGTAGAACAAGTAAAGAAAGAAGATAAGATCAAGGTTGATCAAGGAAAAATGAATCAGGCAAAAGAAAGCAACAGTGCCAGGCACGAGAAGAGTGTTGACAATGAGGGATTCATAAAAGTCACACATCAAAGGAGAAGAAAATTTGTGGCTCCTACTACAAAATGGCAAAGACCAATTCCCAGGTTCAATCATTCCTTTTCTGGTTATTGTTTTAAATGCAATGCTTACGGTCATAAGATTTTAGACTGCATTCATAATATAGGACAAAGAAATTTCACCAGTAGAAATGTCTTTTCACCCTTGATGGATTATGCAGTAGAATGCTATAACTGTCATAACTTTGGACACATTGCAAGAAACTGTAGAAGCACATATGCAGCAAACAGATATCAGGGAAGAAGAACTCAACCAAATAGTTTAAGGCAAAACAAAAAATTCCCAGAAAAACATGCACAGGCTACTGACAAAGAAAAGTCTAAACAAGTAACCAAAACTATAGCCAAACCAGAGTGGAAAGAAAAGGAGCTACCCAAGGAAGAAAAGGAATCCTTGATTGTTCAGATAGCTTTCAAAGCACAGAACAAATCTGCACCATGGATATTGGATAGTGGGTGCTCCAGTCACATGACAGGAGATAAACAAAAATTTGAAAAATTACAGAAATATGAAGGGGGCTCTGTAAAGTTTGGAAATAATGATGGAGCCAAGATAGTTGGCAAAGGATCGGTCAAGATAAGTGATGGACCAGATCAATTCCAAAGAAGTTATGTTTGTGATTGGTTTGAAGCACAACTTATCGAGCGTAAGTCAAATCTGTGACAGAGGTCATGAAGTCATCTTTAAGAAGCAGGGCTATGAAGTCAAAAAAGCACACAGTGGGAAGCTGATAGCTACTGGATTAAGGACTTCTAGAAATCTATATACTCTCTCAGAAACTTCAGAAGGAGCATGCTTGATTGGATAGGAAGATGAAAATTGGTTGTGGCACAAGAGGCTCGGTCATATTAGCTTTGACAATCTGGTAAAAATAAGTTCAAAAAGGGCAGTAAGAGATATACCCACCATTGGCAAACCAGTAAATAGCATCTGTGCTTCATGCCAAAAAGGGAAGCAAACTAGAGCCACATTCAAATCAAAGGAATACTTCACCAGTAAGCCTTTAGATCTAATACATACTGATTTGTGTGGACCCATGAGAACACAAAGCATAAATGGTGACAAATACTTTATGTTGTTCATAGATGACTACTCCAGGATGACATGGGTACTATTTTTAAAGCTTAAATCAGATGCCTTTGAGATGTTCAAGATTTTTAAAAAATAGGTTGAGAATCAAAGCTGGAAAAAGAATTAAATGCCTAAGATCAGACAGAGGAGGAGAATTTATCTCAGAAGAATTTGTAGAATACTATCAAAAATATGGGATCAGAAGACAGTTTTCAGCAGCAAGAACACCTCAGCAGAATGGTGTTGTAGAAAGGAAGAACAGGACAGTGCAGGAAATGGCACGGACAATGTTGGTTGAGAACAAAATAGGTGACAGATTTTGGAAAGAGGCAGTCCATACTACGGTTTACATCCAAAATAGGTGCATGCTAAGGACGCATGAAAGCAAAACACCGTATGAGTTGTGGTTCGACAGAAAGGCAACAACAAGATATTTCAAAGTGTTCGGCAGCAAGTGCTACATCAAACGAACTGAAGATAATCTCGATAAATTTGAAGATAGAGTTGACGAAGGTATTTTTCTTGGTTACTCAACAAAAAGCAAAGCCTACACATGTTACAACAAGAGGCTAAAGAAAATTGTGGAGAGTGCAGATGTTAAAGTTGATGAAGGTAGAGATCGAGAAACAACTTATCAAGAAAACTACCCTATTTATGAAGAAGTCATTGAAGGAGATGAAGAAATGGAAACAGAAGAGAATCAAAAAATTGACCCGACTGATTTAAGAATTGACTCAGAAGAAGAAGAAAACAAGAAATTCAAAACAGATAGCTGGCAAAAAAATCATCCCAGAGAGCAGATTATTGGGGACCCAACAATTGGTATTCAGACTAGAAGAAGCGATAGTACGGAACTACTCTCTATTATCCGACATTGAGCCCAAAAATGTTGTTGAAGCAAGCACAGATGAAAGTTGGATGAAAGCAATTAATGAAGAACTAGATCAGATTGAGAAAAACAAAACCTGGGAGTTAGTACCAAGGCCGGCAAATAAAAATGTAATCGGTACTAAATGGATTTTTTGAAATAAATTGAACGAAGATGGACAGGTTGTAAGAAATAAAGCAAGACTGGTCTGTAAAGGCTATGCACAGGTTGAAGGTATTGATTTTGAGGAAACCTTTGCACCAGTAGCCAGACTAGAGGCAATCAGAATGTTTCTAGCTTTAGCAGTTCATAAAAATTTCAAGGTATATCAAATGGACGTAAAATCAGCATTTCTGAATGGAAAACTGGAAGAAGAGGTTTACATTGAGCAGCCAGATGGTTTCCAACTCGGTGATAATCCCAACTTTGTTTGCAAGTTGAGGAAAGCTTTGTATGGTTTAAAACAGGCACCCAGAGCATGGTATGCAAGGCTGGATAACTATCTGATTCAACGGGGGTTCAAGAAAGGTTTGGTGGACAACAATCTGTATGTCAAAATAGAGAATGGCCATCTTATTGTCCTTGTTGTTTATGTAGATGATATCATTTTTGGTAGCAACAATGATAAGTCTTGTAGTGACATAGCAAATAAAATGAAGAAAGAATTTGAGATGTCTATGATTGGTGAACTTTCTTATTTTCTCGGACTGCAAGTCAATCAAAGTGAAAAGGGCATTTTTATTTCTCAAGTTAAATATGTGAAAGAAATGTTGAAAAAGTTCACAATGGAGGATAGTAAACCTGTTAGCACTCCCATGACAACAGGTTGCAAGTTGAGCAAGGATGACAAATCTCCAGATGTAGATCAAACCATGTACAGATCTATGATTGGAAGCTTGTTGTATTTGATGACTACCAGACCAGATATCTTACAGGCAGTATGCATGGTGGCAAGATTTCAGGCTAGTCCCAAAGAGACTCATATGACAGACCGTGAAGAGGATTTTTAGGTACCTCAAGGGTACTATGGAGTATGGGTTATGGTACCCAAAAGGTAAGGACTTCACTCTTATTGCATATTCCGATGCAGATTGGGCGGGATGTATTGATGACAGAAAGAGTACCGGTGGAGGAGCATTTTATCTTGGAGACAGGCTGGTAGCATGGCACAACAAGAAACAAGAATCAGTCTCTCTATCCACAGCAGAGGCAGAATACATTGCAGACAACAACATGTTGTACACAGATATTATGGATGAGACAAACCCTGAAAGATCTTGGTATTCACTTCAAAGAGCCAATTTTAGTTAAATGTGACAACACCAGTGCTATAAACATATCAAAGAATCCGGTTATGCATTCTCGAACCAAACATATTGCAATCCGAGTATCACTTCTTGAAGGATAAAGTTGCAGAAGGTGAGGTCAAATTGGATTTTGTTCCGACTACAGAGCAAGTAGCAGATATATTCACAAAACCATTGCCAAAGGAAGTTTTTGAGTACCTTCGGAGTAAGTTGGGAGTAGTCACATTTCCCAAGAACTGACTATCAATTGGGATCACATTCTCAGGGGGAGCATTTATGCCTATGTTTATAGTTTTGCTCATATTCATGATTTTTGCTAACTATAACAATGTGTATCTGAGAATGTTGTGCATAGACTCGGGGGAGTCTGCAGTAGCCCTTTGGTATTATTGTCAAAGGGGGAGAAGAATTCCGAGGAGAGTGCATGAGTGTTGCCAACAATTCCAAAGGGGGAGATTGTTGAGCAAGGTGCAGCAAAAGTATTGTCATTGTTGTCAACACAAACAGATAGATCGGTTGATGCGGTTGATGCAGTGGAAAGGAGTTCAGAGGTCAGTCAGAACATGTACAGTGAATTTCCAAGAAGACAGAAGTGGCCCAGATTCAAAAAATCAAAGAAAAAGACAAGTAAGAAAAACTGTCACGATATCGCGACATGTTTTCTGTCGCGATTTCATGACATCTCGGAGGAGAGAGAAAATGCTGTCAAAATTGTCGTGATTTCGTGACATCTCGGAGGAGAGAGAAAATGCGGTCAAAATTGTCACGATTTCGTGACATATCGGAGGAGAGAGAAAATGCTGGCAAAACTATCACGATTTCGTGACATGTTGGAGGCAAAGAAGCCAAGTGGAAAAACTATCATGATTTCGTGACATGTTGTCAGAGAAGAAGGCAAGTAGAAAAACTGTCATGATTTTGTGACATGTTGGAAGCAAAGAAGGCAAGTAAGAAAACTATCATGATTTCGTGACATGTTTGGAAAGAAGGCGCAAGCAAAGAAAACTATCACGATTTCATGACATGTTTGGAGAGAAGGCACAAGCAAAGAAAACTGTCATGATTTCGTGACAGGTTCGAAGAGAAAGTGCCAAGGAGAGAAAGTGTCACGATTTCATGACAGGATCGAAGAGAAAGCGCCAAGGAGAGAAAGTGTCATGATTTCATGACAGGTTCGAAGAGAAAGCGCCAAGGAGAGAAAGTGTCACGATTTCACGACAGTTCGAAAGAAAGCGCAAGGAGAGAAAGTGTCACGATTTCTACAAGTTCAAGAGAAAGCGCCAAGGAGGAAAAGTGTCACGATTTCATGACATGTTCTTTAAAGAAAGAAAAGGCACAAGGAGGAATGTGTCACGATTTCATGACATGTGTTTTTTTAAAGACAAAAAGAAATTGTCACGATTTCGTGACATGTTCTGTTTTTGCGGGCCAAAGACAGAAAAGGCACAAGGTAGCGAAAGTGTCATGATTTTGTGACATGTTCCATTTTCATGGGCCAAAGACAGAAAAGGCACAAGGCAACGAAAGTGTCACGATTTCGCGACATGTTCCATTTTCGCGGGCGAAAGGCAGAGAAGTGCAAGGAAGCGAAAAGTGTCACGATTTCGTGACATGTCTGGTTTTCACGGGTGCAAGACAAGAGGTGAACAAGGAGGCAGAAAACGTCATGATTTCGTGACATGTTGAGTTTTCATGGATAAAGGGCGAGAAGAGCATAAAGAGACAGAAGTGTCACGATTTCATGACAGGTCGCAACAACACGATCACGACGATTAACGAAGCAGAACAACAATTAAAGGGGCGAGTTGTAGAGGAAAAGCATGCAGCCAAAATAAGAAGAGTTAACTGGAGTCAATGCGATAGTTACAGGAGCAATTACAAAAGAAAAGCATGCAGCTATTTTAAGAACAATCGAAGAAGAAGAAATCGAACAGTCGCATAAATAGAATCAAAAAATGCATGCATGCACAGAAAAGAAGACGAACAGTCATGGTAGAGGTATATGTTGCATGTAACGTGTTTAACGAAATGCCCACTCTATAAATACAAAAGGAGTTACATAAAGAAGAAGTTACAGTTGACAAGTGGCAGAAGAGAATATTAAAGGAACAGTTACGGGTTGCATGCGTAAATATGGAAGTTAAAAATAGAGACTAATATGATATAAAAGCAGGTCTGCGTGAAGAATAAGGCTGCTACTGTATGTGAGAAATTGTTGTGTAAAGAGGGTTAGAAGAGGGCCGAGAGAGAGATAAGCAGAGCCATGAGAGAGTGTAGAGTTTGATTAATTGCAGACCAGTCAGGGTCGTGTAAACAACGAAGGCATTTTTATGTCATTAAGATAATTCAGAATTGCAGTCCAAGTTGGTGCTTGGCATTAGGGGTTGGTGCTCCTATCTGATTGAAGCAGAAAAATAAGGGGTTGGTGCTCCTTCCAGGTGGGTCTTTGGTAAAGTGTTTGTAAAATTGGTGTTTTGCAAAGGCTGGATTTGGATTGGAGTCCAAGCGGTCATTTTTGAGGAGTAGCCAAATTGGTGAACCTCGTTACATTGTGTGTTGTGGTGTGCTCTCTTGTGAAAATTGCTTTACCTATTTTTAAGTTCTCTTTGCTTCAGCATTAAGTGTTGTAGATTTGAATTTTAATAGCTACACTGATTCACCCCCCCTCTCAGTGTCATTGTGAGAATATCAATTCTCAATTACTTTCAATCTCTCTTTTTACCACATAAACATATAGAGAATTGTTAGAGACTCAATATGTTTCACACTCACCACAATGCTCAATTACTTTCAATCTCTCTTTTTACCACATAAACATATAGAGAATTGTTAGAGACTCAATATGTTTCACACTCAATCACTCTCAATCTCTTTCTTAATTAAATTTAGAATATAAAACAATTCGTTTGACATTTTAAATTATTAGTTTAATACATCCACTTGACCAGGTTCAATCAACTCCACTCAACCAATCACTCAATGAAATAATCCTTGATCACAAACCCTAGTCCAAACTTATGACCACTCACTCAAAGTTTTTCAAAAATGCTTATCAACCAATCTCACATAACAACGATACTCATGATCTTTTCAAATCCTAGTTCAAATTCTTCACTCAACCAATCACTTCAACAACAATGCTTATCAAATGATCCTCACATAAAAATGATACTCATGATCTTCCACAACTTCACATAACAATGATACTCATGTTCTTTGCACAAATCCTAGTTCAAGTTTTTGCTTAACTACTTTAACAACAATGCTTATCAAAACAATGATTTTCACTCCAAATTAGCATTCACAACATTCAACAATCACTCACTAGGAATATGCACCCATACCTTTTTTTGATGTAGAAGTGACCTCAAAACTATTTTAAATACAATTTTCTTCTTTGCCAATTTTAATGGTTAGATGATAAAAATATATCACTAACTCTTTTCAGAAATATTTCTTAAACACAAAAATAATCAAACTCGATTACACCTTATTACTCCAACTTTATAACTCAAACCTTCCAAAATTAAAATAAAATATTTAATTTTAAAAACCCTTATATCTCCCTCAAAGACCTTAGCCAATATTTATTTATCACAACCAAACACCTCCGAAATCTCAAACCTTCCACAAACACCACGATGCATACCACATACAACCTTAGAAAAAATTATGGATCATACCTTGCACTCAAAACCTCACATTGGGTTTCAAATGCGTGACTACTCCTTCGCCAAGCGCCTTACCAAGATGCTAGCCCACCACGTGGGCTAATAGCTCCCACGTGAAGGGGAAGGCAAAAGCCTTCCTCTTATTTCTTTTATTCACCGTGGCATCCAAAAACCTTTACACTTTACCTTATAAAAATGAAGCCAATGGGCTTCGAACCTTGCACCTCGAGCCTATCAACCTTAGCACCTCCCACGAATTCCAGTTGTGCTATGCAGTTTTGTGCAATGAAAATTACTTTAAAACATGAAATATTCCTTCCTCCTTGCACAATAATCAAAGTCTTTTGCACTTTAGACGAATTGCATTCGGATAATTTTTAATCAATGTTTTATCCCATTTTTAAATGCTTTAGGTCATGCTTTTATTGACGTCGGTGGATGAATTTGATTTTTGAATTCGAATTTGAATAGAATTTATAACCCATCCTTAGGGTTAATAAATTATTTTTATTATATCCCAACCTTAGGATTAATAAATTAATTTTATTATAACCCAACCTTAGGGTTATAGATTAATTTAATAATTAAATTATAATTTATCTTTAATTAACTTAAGAACTTTTACAGTTAATTAAATTAATTAATAAATTTAATTTACAATGAAATTATTTAAATTAATTTAAATCTTCCCTTTTAATATTATAATAAAATAACCCAGGTGTTGTAGGTGAGTTGGATAGGATAGGGCAATCCTCTAAGGGAGGTCCCAGGTTCGAATCTCCACCCTACCAAAAAGTTGAATTGGGTACCCAAAATCCAATTGATAATGTTGGTGCGGGCAAGGCCGGACGCGACTCCTAGGTGACTTTGATGGTGTAGAACCCCCTGTTCGTGGTCTCTCAGACCAAGGCGGTCCCGCAAGGGGTTTTTCGATTAAAAAAAAATATATATATATTATAATATTATTTGCTTGGGTTTCTTATTTGCTCTCGAAACTCATTTTGACCTCCTATAAGCTGACTTTCCTTTTGCACCGATTTACGAAACTGCTTATTCTTGCACTCTTCACTGAAACTGACTCTTGACATCAATGACCACTCAATATACTTGCGGAATCACTTCCTCTTGCACTGCTTCATTGAATCTGCCTCTTGACATCAATGATAACTCAACTACTCAAAATGTCCAACAATACTATACCCCAGCATGGATTTAAAAAATATATATACGTATAATGTTTATGATCTAAGGATAAAATTTAGGCCAAGGGAACCTAAGTCCTCCATGCTATGGGGCCGGGGAATTATGCATCCACCCTTCTAGGTGATATGGGCCCTAGAAGGACAACCCCATACCATGAACTTAGACCTCTAGCAAAGGAGATGAATGAGTTCACAAAATAGCACCTATTATAGGATTTGGCCAATCTTGACCATTTGAGGGACCATCTACAGTGGTTAGTAACCTCAAAACGAGTAATTCTATGCCTATGTACTAATTAAATGTTGGGTGTTGAATAAAATTTCTATGATATAAAATATATATTTGGTCAATTTTTTTACTTTGTGATTCCAGGAAGCAAGATTGGAATGGACAACTAGGTATGTAGACCTAGGTTGTTACATGTTTTCTTATAAGCTATGTCCTCAACTATCCAGTCCTCTATTATTTCTAATACTAGTATTTATTTTTCTTGTGATAAACATCTGTTACCCCTTATATGTAAAGAATTCTCCTTTTATCGCTTTCCCATGGTGTTTATGATTATCCTTGTCTATGTTTGATAGTCATTGAAGCTATCTTCGGTTCCACATAGCTTATCCCTATGATATTTCTTATTTTGGAGGATCTAGTACTGAAGTACCTATGATCCCCATTCTTGGTCATTATCCTTACTTCTAAAAGATACTCCAACAAGATTGATCCTCTTTGATGTTGTTTTTTGCAAGAAAATGTTCTCCAAACCTCTACCCTAGCCTCTAAAACCCTAGTTCAATTCCTCATGGAAAAGTTTAATAAATAAACATATATATATATATATATATATATATATATATATATATATATATATATATATATATATATATATATATATATATATAATTTAATTAAAAATATTTTATCAAATATTTTTAATTCAAATAAATTATAATTTATAATATTATAATCTATAAATAATATCTATATATTAAAATTAAATTATTTCACCACCAATAAAAATAAAAAGTATATAAAGGATACTTAAGATCTCTCGCGCACTCAAATTAAAAATAAATAAATAAATAAATAAAACTACCAAAATATAACTATTAGATTTTAAAATTTGAATATAAACTACAACTAAAATTTTTAGAATTGTATTTTACCAAGTTACAACCAATATTGTAACACCAAGGTTGCATGTATTACATTATATTTATTCTACTATTTAAAAAATTACTTCACTAGATATCAAATTTAAGAACATAATTAATTTAAATTAAAAAAATTAATTTTATGATATTATTGAAATGTAAAACAAATAAATTACGGTTATATGTTTATAACATTATAACAAAACCAGGTCCGAAGTGTAGATCAATTGGTTCATCCAAACCCCATAAAGGGGGTGGAGGTCCAAGGTTCAAATCTCGAGCCTCGTCGTACTAAACGCTTGTCCCTTTCCTGGTGCTTTCAGTGACGTAAAAGGTTTAAAATGATTGCGGCATGGCGGTTATAGGGGTGGACTGCGCAAAGGTCTATGTGGTGGCTTCTAGGGCGGACATCGTAGAATACTGTGGCGGCCATAAAATATGAACAGCCTGCCTGGATTCATGGCGGCTACCGATTCCACCATGTTAAAAAAAAACATTATAACAAAACTATCTATAACATGATATTTTATACACCAATATTAAAAAAAATCTTAATGATGTAATAGTATATAATAATGTTTCCAAACTACATGCTAATCATGTAAAAGAACGAGAATAAGTAGCTACTTAAATACCTTTGAGACATTTTATCAATGGTTCTTCCTGCTTTATATTAGCTTGAGGTTTGGCACTTAGAGTATATTATGTCACTTATTGTTAAATATATAGTATATTGTGTACTTTATCTTGATGTAATTTTAGATTTGGATCTAATATTTCCTTCAATTTCATCATTTTTAAAATAACACTGAGAGTGTGATTAAGACTTTTAACTTTATACTTTTATCAAATATCTTATTGTTCTTTTTATAAAGAATAAAATAAAATATAAGGTTTTTGACATCTATGAGGCCAAAAGCAACATATAGTACAAGAAATTTACAGATAATAGTTATTGTTAATACCAAAACTAGACCCAACCATTTTTCTATATATAACATTTGCTACTAATTTTGATGATAAACTTTCATATTTTCATTTATGTCTCCTCTTCAAATAATTCTTGTAATGATTCCACTACTAGAGTACCACCATAGCTTAGCTTAAATATCATTGTCTCACATTCCAAAATAGATTGCTTCTTTGTCTCAATTACCCATGATGTACAAAATATAATATCAACTCCTCTCATTCCTCGATTGGACTCTTCAATCTACCTATTTCACATCTAAGTTGGTGAGAGCTGGTCCTCAATTCAAACATGGGCATACTTTCTTTCTAATTGATGTTTTACCCCTATATAGGCCATTCGGTGGTGATCATATTTATAGTTAAATTCGACAAGATACTATTGTTTTTCTAATTTCTTTTCCCACATAGTTGATCTAATATTTTTCATAATAGATGAATTCATGTCTTTTTTATTATTTGAGAATACATCCAAGTTGATATTCCATTTTCATCTACTTATTATTTTACTTCATCTATATTTTCTTTCTTTTGTTCAAATATTATTCTATTACAGGTTTTACTTTTTCCATATATCCTAAGATGAACCATTAAAACTACCTCTATGAGAAATATGGTTGTTTCATTTTGACTATGTTTGTAATTATAAATTTGTAAATCCTCTTATTTACCTCCATTTTGAGCTTGATGTGCTTTTATCCTATACTTCACACCCATACAACATCACTAGTATGATCTGTAGTTTAAATAAAACTTGTATATTCTTCTAGTTCCATAATAAAGCCTAACTATATTGTAATAATAAAATTTCTCTTACTCCTTTGAATGTTATTTTAACTCTACATGTTACTAAAATCAACGAAAAATGGGTGTAATGTATATCAAATATATTTATTCTCAAAAGGGGTTACAAGGGGTCATTTTTACAAGTTTGCCTTAGAAAGCTACAAAGCAGTATTTCGTAAGGTGAAAGTCCTCTTTTAGTGAATTAGTTAACTACGCCCTGAATTGGTGTTTCAAGGATCTTTAAATTTATGTGGGCTTAATACAAGGGAGCCACAAATGATAAAACCTATCCTCAAGACCTGTACGACCTACAACAAGGGGTTAGTGCATTTGGGGGCCCGTCATGGATCAAGCCCCATATTTATGAAAACAAAAGACACAAAATAAATTAGTAAATTGCATAATAAAGGTTTTTGTAAATGTCTGTAAATGCTAAAAAATAGTAAAGGTTACCTGCCAAGAAGTTTTTGTAGCTTGTTGTTGCTTAAAACTAGACTCTAGATAGAGTCACACCCTAGGGTGTGACTAGTTTGGGTCTTTGGGTACCTAGAAATTTTGACTATAACTATATTTTATTGGATTTGATAGAAGATGATGTTGTTTTGTGGTTGTACCAGTTATTGGTCAACGTTGGATATGCTCTTGTACCTATCAAAACCTGTCAAAAAAATATACAAGAGGATACAAAAGGGTTGATTGTCATGGTGATTTGATGGATGACTGATGGGTGATTTATGGGTGGAGGTCTAGTGTAATTTTAGTAGAGTTTTTTTATGTGAAATGAGGTGGATGGATTTTTGAGTAAAAGTACTACTATTTATAGCATTTTGAAGAGGTTGGGGGGTGAGGTATCCCTTGTGAGGTGGAGTGGACCCTGGGTTAAATATCAACTATGATGAGGTTAAAGGTGAGGTGTAAGGTGACTCACCCTTTCACATGCTTTGAAAATGGATCTTTTAAATATCTACAAATATCATAGGTGCACACATGTGTGAGCAAAGGTTAATGTTAACCTTGATTAAGTTGACCCTAGGTTAAACTAAGGTCAAGGGGGTGAGATGGAGGGTGACTCACCCCTTCCCATGTCTTAAGATTAAGCATCTTTAAATATCTATGAATATTATGGGTGTACACATGTGTGAGTAAAAGGTTAGTGTTAAACTTGATTAAGCTTAATTAAACATGTGTTTAACCTCTTAAGTGCACTTTAGTGATAAAGTGACTTTAGACCAAGGTTAGGGTTACTAGGGTTAGGCTTTTGATGGTGGTCACATGGGGACCATGGTTAAGCATAGGAAAGGGCTTGAGTGGTCGAAGGAGCTTAGGAATACCTATTTTAATAAATAGAAGGTGTTTTGAGATTAATTAATACAATTTTGTAGATTTCACTTTAATCAACCATGGAGATAGGGCAAGCGACTATGTGAAACTTTTTGGTGTCTACATTTATCCCTATTTTTATTGCATGTGTGAAGACACGAGGTAGTGTAAAAATTTATGACACCATGTAATAATTTAACTTTAGAAAATAAGAATTGATGATGGAAGAATTAAAAAAGGAATATTGTGGGTGATGATGACTTTCCTCATACCACAATAATTATTGAGGGAGTAGAAGTTAAATTACCTTACTATCATGATCAAATTAAGATGTACCAATTGTGAAAGGAGTGAATATCTTCAAAATTTTACCTTTGATACTTTGTTAAGCTTGATTTGATTTTAATGAGTCATTCAACTCATGATACGTCATGATCAGGTGCTTCGTTCATGAGTGGTCTTACGACTGCCATTTTGAAGGAAGAAAATACATGATTAACCTATAGGCATAGGTATTAGATCTATCAAATATTCATTTCAATTGGAGTTTTTATGAGAAAAGAATGCATTTAGATAGGATTTTTGATGAGAAGATAAATTCTACTTTTGAGTTTCCCTAGCAAAGGAGGGCGTAAAATGATCTCTAGTAAAGGTTCTTGGACAAACACAATTTCCAATATTGAGTGTTTGGTTATTGATCACGCATAAAGTGGATTTAGTGAGATGTCTACCCCCTCAAGCAATGAGATGATGAGACCCAAAATGAAATCAGTGACAAAACGCTTGATAAAATGTTTGATGAAGTGAATTACATGGTAAATATATAAAAATTATGTAATAAATAGAGAATTTGGCATGAGGTGAAGGTGCAAACACCATGGGAGATCTAGGTGTAGGTTATGGAGAAATTTGATCTCATTTTTAGGGTACCATACGATTAGTATGGGTCATAGGGTACCCTACGATCGATAAATACGACTATAAAAGCCACGATAATAAGGCACGTGCATCATTTGTGCACCTACAAATTGGAATAGAGGAGTGAAAGGGGAGGAAATTGCAATGAAGTGCTACTAGGATTGAGACAGGAAGGATAAGATGGCCAAACATGTAGGGAAATCTGGAGAGTGAGTGGCATAGGTAAGTGGACCTCGAAACCTGTAAAATTAGAATTTGGGAAATTAAAAGAACCCAAGGATATTTTTAGATATGCATGAAATGAAAGGCAAAAAGTATATATGTAGAAATATATACATGGAAAAGTGAAAGTGCATAAATGTGTGTGCATTTGTGTAGTATTTTTTGTATGTTTTTGTTTGTGTTTGGAAGGAGCTTTTTTTCGAGATGCGTGTGTGCAAAACATTTTGTGCTATTTTCATGTGTTTGTGAGTTATTTTGTGCAAAAGTGTTGTGTTGGATGGTCAAATTAGCCAAATGGGTATCAAAAAATACCATTGTTTTGTGTGTGTTGTGGCACAATTTTCAATGTTCTTAAATGAGTGTGATTTGAAAAATATGAGGAGGGAGTTTTTAAAAAAAATTGTCATAGGGATGCAAAATAAGGAAATGGGTATCCAAAAATACCCATATTTGGATGGTCACTGGGTACCCTACGATCGTGTACGATTGCATGGTACCTCACGAGCATAGTATCTTACATAATTGTTTTTTGTATGCCACTAAGGGGGCATAGAATAGCATGTATGGATGCATGAATTAAGTGTATGTGTGATTTGGTTTTGTGTACAAACAAGAAGTGTTTCATGAAATAGGTACTGAAGATTGATTTGAGACATCGATTTTGTCCTTTGTTGGAGGATCTAAAGGACACATTGGGTGTTGGTGACCTATAGTGGTTGTGAGATGTGGGGTTGCATGGGGTAGTTAAGATGAGGGAAATAAATTGTGACCATACCTATGTGGAGGTGTTGTGTGAGCGATAGGATCCAGATCACAACACCTTTTATCTCCCAACAAGGGAGATGATGATTACCATGGAGGACATATTTTGGATCTACATATTACCCGTGGAGGGGTTGATCATGGAGACATATGATACAGTGGTTGGTAGGTGAGATATGGGTGGATATGAGGATTATCAATGGAGGTATATATTATGAGGAGTGTTGGCATGAGAGGATGATCTTCTTGAGAAAATTTGTGGCTATGATAGTGATAGCCAACCATGTGATGCCATATGTGTGAGAATGTCAATTCTCATGGATATTGATAGGAGTGTTGTGTGATATGGTGGATCATGGGAATCAGTATGCATGGGTAGCTACTTGTTTGTGTAGACCTATAGGGAGTTACATAGAGTGTGATAGATGGAACAACAGATGATGGGAGTGGGTTTGTTCCTTCAGATATGGAGATGAAAGCATATTATTATGGAGCGACCAAAGGGTCTATCATATAGGGTGCATGAGTTGATGATTATATATGTAACCTATGCATTACGATGGTGGATAGATATAGAGATGCGATGGAGATGACCATATGAGGGGTAGGGTCTATATTAAATAAGGGTATTCAACCGACTGGGCCCATAGGAAATCATCTGGTAATCATAGAGGGGATCTCTAGATTGAGATAATATGGGAGAGAGTTATTTTGAGTGAGGTGAGGACGATGGGTGATTGGGTAGGAGGCCATCTAGGTATAGTGGTTTCCATTCAGCCGTGTGTTATGATAGTTTGGATTACGATAGAGGTACTTGAGGTACCCATCATTATTTGCTAGGTTAAGGGAGATATTGGGTGGTGACCAGTGGTGGAGCTACTAGATGTAGTAGTGGATGCAATTATAGATATTCCATATGTGGAGTATTTAGGGACCATGCCAAGATATGATACATGGCGGAACACTCAAAGATAGGAACCTAGATTGGGTGTAATTGATAGGTATGTAGAGGATATAGTGGCTAGAGCAGGTGGTAGGTTGGTATGGATTAGTAAAGAGGTTGAAGGTGGAGGTAGCCCAAGGATATATCTTGGTAGAGGAGTGGGTAGTATGCATCTAATTATTATAGTGCTTGATGATGTGGTAAATGGGTATAGTGAGGAGGATATCGATGTCGAGCTGCTATAATAGGTGTAGCAACGTGTGGAGAGAGGTGAGGTCCCTACAAGAGGATGGAAGGATTCTATGGTAGTCCTTAAGGGGAGTGATGATCCAACTATAGGTAGGATGGATTTGTGTATCTATCTAGACAACATGATGCATGTGTATGAGGATAATTATATGTTACGAGATAGAGTGTGATAAGTAGAGGTGTAGATAACTCAGTGAGATATGGTATGGATGCAGGAGTGAGTGACCTTGATAGTGGAAATATATAGAATAGTAATGGAGTGACTAGAGGATGAGAGGGAGGTGGTACATGTGAGAGGACATATGGAGACGATTGAGGAAAGTGTAGTGCAAGTACAGGAGGAGGTCACACAAGAGTGAGCATAGAGGGAGGCCCTAATGGTTGAGGTGGCTCACCTGTGAGAGGAGGCTACCCATGAGAGGGCCTAGAGGGTAGGTGAGGCATCTCAGCTACGAGAGGAGGCTACCCAAGATAGGACCCAAAGGAAGGCTATGGTGGTTGAGATGGATGGAATGCACCAGGTGAAGGATCATCTGGAGGGTTTGTTCTATAAGGAGAGGAAGAAGGTACATTGATTATAGGTATAGTTGAAAATTCATAAGATTATATTTCTAGCATCACCCAAGTATGAATCATGATCCCACCAAAGTAGGAGTGTGCAGTTAGATATACGACCATAGGAGAGCAATATTGGCCCAAGACAGAGCAACCAAAGAGGAGTAAGGCCAATGGAGGAGCCTCCTTCCACACAAGAGGGGGGCATAGAGACTCATGATGAGGCACAGAGATGAGATGGACTACATTGTATAGTTTTGTATTTGTATATTTTTGGAGTGGCAAAAGTACCACTAGTTTTGTATAGTGTAGCCTGATGAGGCATAGTGTAACATATTGTATATGTCATGTAGAATATGGGCGATGTGATTATGTACAATGTATTACTTTTTGATATGATATATATACATGATGATTTTTATGTGAGTATATACAATGTATTTAATCTATATGATGTGATTGATATGAATAATGTGAACGATGTATGTGTGTAATTTGAAACACAAGTGATTGTGTATGTATGATGTGATTTGATATATGGTGAATGTTAGGTAAGATGAACCTAAGTATTTATGAATATGCACAGATGAATATGTATAAATGTAAGATATGGAATCATGTGTACATGTGGAATACAAAATATGACAAGATGGTTAGCCATTTGCATTGCGTTTAAACCATATTACTTGGTTGGTGAACCAAAAATAAAGGAATATTAATACTAATAGAGGATCCAAAACATGTGACAAGGAAACGTGGAGTGTATGGATTGAAATAAGTGTACAAGATATGCATGGATGAGATGTAGCTAAGAAAAAAGTACAATTATTATGAAGAGAAACTTGTTCTAGGTAGAGGTAGTGGTGATGTTGTTCGCCCCTGATTTAGAAGCATGACGAATGTTTAAAAGAATTCCTAGATACTCAAATAACAAAGTGTGAACAATCAAACTCATCTAGTAGTCACGTAATATCCTATAGATATCTAGACTATCCTAACTGAATCTAATTCTATCATGGACCTGTGTGTACACATTATCATTTATCTATTTTGAGGGAGCTTGGAATAACCCATTGTAAACCTAGCCAAAGTAGCTATACAATCCACAAGTACATAGTTATATATACAAGAGAAGGTCACTAATGTGACAGATGTGTCGCCACTTGTAAGACTATTCCACTACCAGGAAGGCTCTTGGAGCCCATTGTTGGCGTTGGAAATTGCATCATGATGTTATTTTGGACCTAAGGACCTCCGAGATTCAAGTTGTTTGATAGTACTCTTGGAGGATTTTTCTTTTATTTTCTACCCCTCTTCTTTTTTATTCTCATTTTATGGTACTCTTTTCTTTTTTGTATGGTCATTTACTTTTGTTTTTGCCCATTTTTTTGTTTGTGTGATTTTTCTTGTCCCTTTGTTTATCCCTAGGTTTATTTTTATTACTTAAATTATAGGATGAGGAAGGGAAACCATTCACTAAATGGCAATTCCTACGCAAGGTGTTGTCTTCTCTACACTCAAAATTTTCTTAAGATGTGAAATGTGTGAGTGTGAATGTCCTCAATCAAACTAGGGGTAGTCTTGAAATCATGTAGAATTTGATGATGTTTGATATAGGTTTATTAGAATGAATACAGATGGTTGAGCAATAGAAAATATTTCCATTGGCATGCAACTAAGAATAGGATCAAACACCACAAAAGTCATGCTAACAAATATGGGTTTAAATTCTCAAAGTAGTACTATATATAAGCGATGGATGGTCTATGTACAAGAAATGTGTGGATATGACTATGAACAAAGCAGATACTGTGATACGTGTAAAGGGACATGACACAAAAAAGTACCTAAAAGTGCATGGTGGTATGCAACCAATGTATTTATGAGAGAAACCAAGCAAGTGAGATGAAAAAATGCAAGACAGTGTATCCAAAATGATGTCCTATGTATTGGACTAAATCAAATAAATGTGGATGAATGTACAAGAAAAATGGAGGGAATGCCAATGTGTGGCAGTAGCAATCATGAATGATGTGTGTGAATATACGTGAAAGATTGATATGAGTATGAGTGGGAAAATAAAAAAATATGAATATGAAGCTTGGATGATGGGGTGGGTAAAAAATAGGAAAAGAAGAGGAGGTGGAAGAAATGGAGGAAGAAGAAAAGAGGGGAGAAGGAGAAATAAAGAAGGAATGAGATGAGAAGAATATTGAACTAGGACAAAGATATGTAGTTGCTTGTAGCATGACCATACAAAATTGATAAGGTTCTAGAGGGAAAGAGAGGGAATTAGGAAGGAAGAAATAAAGAAAGAAAAATAAGAAAGGGAAAAGAAAAAAATTTGAACCGCATCAAAGGTATGTAGCTGCTCGTAGTGTGACCATACAACATTGACAAGGTTCTAGAAGAAGAGCTAGGAATAGAGGAAATGGGGAGAGGGAATGAAAGGAAGAATACTGGAAATGACATGCGAAATGTAGGAGGATGAAGGAGATGAAACTCCCCCTAATTTTGGAGGATGTAAGTAAAGGGAGATAAAATTTCCCTTAGTGTGAAAGGTGGGTTGAAACAAGATGAAATTTCCCTCCCTCAATTGTACAATAGGTGTGAATATGTAGAAATGATGATGAGAAGCAAGTGGATGGAAATAGGAAGAAGGAAGAGAAGAAGGGAATATGAGTCAAAACAAACATGATAAAAGGATAAGTTTGTGGAGGATGTTGTCGTAGAGGTCATGAAAGATGAGTCACAATATCAATGCAACTACTATCTCGATAAGATGTACGATCATGGACCTGGTGAACCTGGTGAGGCCTAGATGAAGATGATGAAGTGCCAATGTGAGTTGGTGGTGGCATGGTATGGGAAAATGGATTAGGATATGTTCCTCGATGTCTAGTGGAAGAGGGATAATGATTAGTGCATTATGGCTCCTCATCCATCATAGTGAGGACTAGGCATTTAAAGAAATGAGAGGTTATGATATCATACCCTTGCTGGTGATGATAAGCATAAAAGTGGTGTTTATTGTACCCTTTTGGTCTTAAGTGGTGTGGATCAATTGGTTTGACCTTAGGTAAAAATAGGAGCCTTGCATGATGCAATCATTAAAAAGTGTGGGCTAGAGGCTTAGGAAGAATTAGTAGAGTGAGAGGTGGACTAGGTAGGGATGGAGTAAGTGCCTACCTAGGTTGTGTGGGACCTTGCTCTTGAGTATGAGAGTTTTGTGGGTGTGAATACATTGGATAATATGTCATGAATGAGTGATGAGTGGATGTTTGAAATTTACAGTGGCTTAGGTGCAACTCAAGATTGTCAAGACTTGCCAAGATGGGTTGCAAATCAATGGAAGGAGGTAAAGGTAGAGATGGTGGTGTAAAGGTGGGAAGAGCAAGAATGCCCATCATGGTGGATGGTGATTGATATGAGAGTGAATATGAAGATGAATGTGAGGAAGAAAGTGATAAAGGAGTATGATGATATCGTGATGGCATGTACATAGGCGAAGCGATGTAAAATGGAAATTGAGATGGAGGAAGAAGAGGAGAGTTTGGTGAGAGTTACGATGATGTGAGGGAGATGGGCTTGGAGGTGAAAGGATGGTGATTCCATGAGATCTTGGAGGAGGAGAAATGCGACTAGCTTGGAATATAAGGTCTCGATCATAGGATGAAATCAGATTACCTAACCTATGAGGGGGATCCAAGGGATGATGAGAAATGGATGGGCTTCTGTTGCTAATGTGAGAAGAGATAAATATATGTTTGTTACCAATATAAGAAGAAGATGGATTTGTCTTGCTTGAATGAGAAGAAACAAATAGAAGATCATCAGAATAAGAGAAAATTGGTGGAACTTGGTTGTGGGGATGAGAGGATACAAGTGAAAAATTATTATCAGAATGAGAAGAGAGAGATGAATGTCACGAATGGGTAGATGTGGTGTCCTCTAGATGTCCTAGAAAACTAGTTTAGGGAGGAAATAGCATGAGAAAAGCTTTCATAGCTAGGAATGTATGTGTGGAAGATTTAGTTTTAGGTAAGGGCACTGATTTAAAGGTAACAGATTGAAAAAAGCTATGTTTTTACCAAATATAAGGTGAAAAACCAATCAAAAATAATGTTCTAGAAGAAATCAAACCTTTATTTTAAATAGAAGTGTGGATCGTAGGGTAGGGTGTGACTATTCTGGGTTATAGGGTACCCTGAAAATGCTACTAAAATTGATGACAAAGATAGAAAATTTTTGGAACTAAATCCAGAGAAGGGTCAAACCTATTTTCGTGGGTTCAAAAACCTACTTTTGAGTGTTTTTGTAACAGAAATAAAATCATGCAATAAGAAACAAACACAAAGAATTGAAGTTTTTGCACAAGTATATTTTGATATTAGAATGACCCTAAAAATAAAAATGAAATAGGGTGTGGTGGATGTATTGTAAAAGCAGGTGTGTGTGTGGATAATCTCCTCTTATTCCCAAAGGCATGCAAGGGGTAACTGTATACAAATGGGTGAATGACATCTATTGGAGGTAATGGCTTGAAAACCCTAAGGAAAATAATATGCACCAAAATACAAAATCCTCTATAGAAATATGTGATATTGTCTAAGACCTGCTACCAACATACCCATGATTTTGCTTCACCCTCAAGTGGGATTAGTCAAGAACGGCAATTGCATACTCACTTATTATAATGAAGCCTTGTGAACAGACGCATCTAATCCTAACCTACCTCAAGGATCTCTCAAGAGTAGAGGATTTTCTAGTGATACATTCTAGAAAACCACTTGTGGGAGCTACTACAGTGTGTAGGAGGCAAGTTTGTGGAAGGAGATGAAATCCAACATCACCAGTATCGAGTGGATATTGGTGATGAAATCCAATATTACCATTATTTAAGCTTAACGTTAAGTGTGTGTCCTAATCTAAGAAAACAAGAAATACCATTTCAAAAGCAAAATGCCCTTTGAGAAAGAAATTAAATGAAAAAATAAGAATAATGCAACATTAATTCATTTTTTTAAGTGAAATACCTTTTGAAAACCAAGGAAAATGCAAAGAACTATGCACAATGTGTTTTGTAAAACCAGATATATTCACAAAATATGACCAAGATGATTTACAATTCTTTCAAACTTTGTTATTTTTGAACCAAACAAGCAGGTTTTATATAGTTTACCTATATTCTCCAACTCCTATAGGTCCCTTTGTATGAATTTTAGAAGTTTAAATATACTTCTATTCAATCGCAAGGTACCTTGTGATTGAGTTGGTGAAAATGTGAATTCAGACCATATTTGAATTTTTGGATAGTAAATTTTGATGTAGACAAGTACCTGCAACCATAGATAAAAACATATCACATTTTGTGAACAAAATAAGTTCCTAAGAAGGTCAAATATAAAATAAATATAAGTTCTACAAGGTGGGGTGGTGTTGAGTTTTTCAAACACAAAAATAACTACAATTTTGCAAGGTGATACGATTCCAAGTTTTACAAATAATCTTGCAAGGTGGTGTGGTGCTAAATTTTGCAAGATTTCCAAAGATAAAAAAATGTTAGTAAGGTAATGCAATATTATTTTTTTCTAAACACAAAAATGACAACAATATTGCAAGGTGGCATGGTGCCAAATTTTACAATCACTCTTGCAAGGTGGCACAGTGTCGAGTTTTGCTAAAGCAATCTTGCAAGGTGGTGCAATGCTGATTTTTACAAGAGTTTAATATTCATAAAGAAGGGTTGATTATACCTTTGGGGATGCTAGTTTCTTTAGGTGGTTTGTATCTTGCAGAGGTTGTCTTTTGGAAATGGGGATAACAATCCCATATGGGAAAAAATTAGTCCCCTAGACTTACCTACAACTTTATGGTTGTTGTGGGCTATATAAGAACTGGTTCCTACACCATTTGTTGGAGCATTTGGTTGGGTTGCAGGGTACCCTAAAATTGAATTGGGTCGCACCCTACCTAGTGAATCTAGCTTGTAGACCAGAAAGATAGTTGTATTGGACCTAAGTTGTATTTTTGGGTTCTTAGAGGGATTTTAGATAGTTTATGAGCACCTATAACACAAAAAATAATGAAAATTAGTCAGTTATTTGAATGAGTTAACTAACAAAACTAAACAAAGTGGGGATCCCACTGGGCGTGCTAGAATGAACATAATAGAAAATGGATGTAATTTCTATCAAATATATTTATTCTCAATAGGGGTTACAAGGGTCCTCCTTTTTACAAAAAATTCTTAGAAGGCTATAGAATGGGATTTTATGAGGTGAAAATCCTTGTTATTTCAATGAATTAGTCGACTATGCCCTAGATTGGTCTTTTGAGGATCCTCAAATTTAGTTGGGCCTAATGCAAGGGAGCCACAAATGATCAAACATGTCCTCAAGACCTCTGTGACCTGTAAAAGGGGGTTAGTGCTTTTGGGGGCATATCATGGATCAAGCCTCAAATTGAAGATAAAAATACACTAAATAAAGAAGTAAAATTAATGATAAAGGTTTTTGTAAATAATTGTAAATTCTGAAAAATAGTAAAGGTTACTTACCATGTGGATTTTATAGCTTATTGTTGCTTGAAATTGGACTCTGGACAGAGTCGCACCCTAGGGTACGATCGGTTTGAATTTCTAGGTACCTAGAAACTACGACTGTAACTATATTTTTTTGGATTTGATAGAAGATGTTATCCTTTGGCTATAGCAGATCTTGGTTGACATCGCATATGATCCTATACCTATTAAAACCTATAAAAACAACATACAAGAGGGTACACAAGGGTTGATTGTCATGGTGATTTGATGGATGATTGATGAGTGATTTATGGGTGGAGATCTAATGTAATTTTAGAAGATTTTTCTTATGTAAAATGATGTGGATGGATTTGTGAGAAAAATTACTACTATTTATAGTATTTTGGAGAGGTTAGGGGGGTGAGCTATCCTTTGTGAGGTGGAGTGGACCCTAGGTTAAATATCAGCTATGATGAGGTTAAAGGTGAGGCGTAAAGTGACTCATCATTCCATGTGCTTTGAAAAGGGATATTTTAAATATCTATAAATATCATAGGTGCACACATGTGTGAGAAAAGGTTAGTGTTAACCTTGATTAAGTTAACCCTAGGTTAAACTAAGGTTAAGGGGGTGAGATGGAGGGTGACTCACCCCTTCCCATGTCTTAAAGATCAATCATCTTTAAATATCTATGAATATCATGGGTGCACACATGTGTGAGTAAAAGGTTAGTGTTAACCTTGATTAATATTAATTAAACATGTGTTTAACCTCTTAAGTGCACTTTAGTGATAAAGTGACTTTAGACCAAGGTTAGGGTTACTAGGGTTAAGCTTTTGATGGTGGTCACATGGGGACCATAGTTAAGCATAGGAAAGGGCTTGAGTGGCCCAAGGAGATATGGAATACCCCTTTTAATAAATGCAATGTGTTTTAAGGCCAATTAATGCAATCTTGTAGCTTTTACAATTTTATCAACCATGGAGATAGGGCAAGCGACTGTGTGACTTTTAGGTGTCTATAGTTACTTTTTCAATAAGATCCCCTTAAAAATAAGAGAAATTAATTGATTTTTTTCTTTTGATCAAAGAAGATAACTGTTGAATGATACATCTACCCAATTTAAAAATATATACCAATAGCTATGACTCATTCGAGATGTCCTCTCTTGAAAGGAAATAATCAATCTCCCCAAGGTTTTGGTAAGATTGGTCTAACCTGGTTATGTTCTTATCAAATATTCTAAATCAAAGCATGAGAGAAGAGAATTAGAATGATAACTCAAAGGAACATATAACTGTTAACAAGGACGAGTTCTAATTCATTGTTTAAACTTGAGGAACTAAAAATATAGCTTAATTGCTCAATTAATCATCATATATGAATGTTCAATAGTACAAATTACTTCAAAAGATCAAATAAAAGCAAGATTCTAGGCTTGCTACCTTGAAATTATCAATATATCACATTCATTGCATTCTTAACATGGAAATTATAGCCCGTAGCAATGTCTATTTCTGAAACTTATAGAAATGTAGCACATAAACCACATAAGGTAAGCTCCAAAAATTGAAATTGATCTAATCTACTCCTATTCTAAATGGATTTCAAATAAAGTTCAAAAGAAAGGATTAATGGAAGAAATAAAAACAAGCTATTGAATCTTGAAGCCTTCAACTAAATTTGTTGAAGCAACAATTTTGAAATCAACCAGCTCTATCTCGATTGGTCTTTGCACAATAAGAGATCAAAGTGGTGCCATATTCAAAGGAAAGAAAGAACAATGTACTAGAATTAACCTAATGAGATCACCATCAACATTCATAGATCACACCAATAATTCTAACACATTACATTAATAATATATTCAATGATTACACTCAAACTTGCTTGCATTAGGTGATTGCAAGGATAATTATCTAAGTTACAAAGACGGGGGTGTAGATGCTCATGAAACTAACCAATAAAATAAGAAATTCATAAAATATCTATCGCTATGGCTATTTATAGCCTTATAATAGTGCTCTACAACATCGTTTCAGTGCTTTACAGTTGTAATTTTAGTGTATTACAACAGTGTGGATGAGCTATCTATTTGAGTTATCTTCAATTGATATAATGAAGTGTCCAGTTTGGGTATTTTCTTGATTCGGATCTTCAATTTCAGCCATGGATATTTGTAACTATTTTGGTATATTCTCCTTGAAGTTAAGTGAGTTGAGAGCTGTCAATCTTCAATAATTGAGGCTTCTCTGGATGTCAAACACTAGAGATCTAAAATATGGTCCATGTTCATTGAATGTCATTTTCCTTGTATGACTTTTTTGCTTCCTTGAGTGTTCAGTTTTCTTGACTATAAGACTTCCCCTAGTCTATCGCCTTCTCTGGTTCATTCACCCGTAAAACATAAGAAGTCAGAATTAGAATTTTGGTAGCAAAAGAAAATTAAAATTTACTATTATCATTATTAATATTGATGATTTTAAATTTATTAAATGATTTCCTAAGGTTTAACATTAGTTTAAATTTTTTATTCTTTTCTAATGTTTTGGCTTTTAATTTTAGGATTTGAATTATTAAACTTAACATTAGAATTAAATTTTAATTTTAATGCCAATGTATTCAATCAACTCTAATGTCAAAATTTTATTAAAATTGGTTATTTATTTATTACCTTTATTATTATATACATTTATTTATTTATTATTATCACCTTGTTTATGTTAATTTTAATGCCAAAGTATTAAATTTAATACTAAGGTTTTCATGGCCAATGTATTAAACCCTAATATTAAAATTCTCATGCCTTTAAATTTATTGTTCGCCACATTAATACTGAGGCTTATTTTTTTTAAGATTAGGCTCAAAATTATCTCAATTAATTCATTTTGCTAAAATTTGATCATTTATATCAATTAAATTACCTACTAAGGCTTTTCAAAAAATTGTGTGGCTTTATTGTATTAAATTTGGCCTTAATCAAGAATTATTATCCACTAATTTTATTTAATGGTTAATGAATGATTTTTAATTATTTAATCGGGTTTAAGGAATTAAGTAGTGAGTATCTCTGAGAATGAATCGCCCTAGATTAATAACATATGCATATGTATCGTTGAATTTTGTGAAGTTGCTCAAGTTTTTAGCATAAGGGTGGTAGCATAAAATTAAATAATTGACATTTTAAATGAATGTGTGCTCTTGGATCTAAATTTGATTAATGCGCTCCATTCATTTTTATCGATATGATCAATATTTATCTCTTTGACCACAAAGAGTCAGACCTGTTAAAGGGTAACAACTAAGCATTAATACACACCACACGATTTTAAATCAATCAACGTGCATCGTTAATATGATGAAATTTGCACAATGTTTAACATAAAGGAGATTTGGCATAAATGTTGGACATATTTACTCTATTGGATATGTGCCCATTACTAGATTTAGGGTTGATTGATGCGTACCCTTGGATTTTAGAAAAATACATAGGATTTACCATGCTTGACTTTGAAAACCTATGCACTTAATGCTAGACAAAGGAATGTTAATTTGTAACCTTGGATATATTGCCCCATATGTTCGCTTGTGCGTATCATCGTATCTTAGCAAATTGCATGAATTTTATCATGCTTGACCTTGTTGACCTAGCTATTAAAATTTGATAAAAATGGATTAACTCGTGCCACACGATGAATTTTTCTCCAACATGTATTTGTGTGCACCACTCATTTTTGGAGATGTGCACTACATTGAAGGTGTGATATTTGACTTGTGAGGACCTCTTAGTTAATGTGTGGCATCAAAGGTTTGGTGCATACCATTTGATCAAGGATCGATTAGTGATATGGAATGAACACTCGAGAGCAAGCACAAGAATTGCACGATGAAAAACTGAGTTTGCATTCACACCAAAAATATTTTTATAGGCATGTCTACCTTTACAAAAGTGGCATTTAATGCACCCAATCCGTGTGAGCATTAAATGTTGTACAATGTGATCCATGTGAATAGGGATAATATTAAGAATTAAATATTAATCCCTATCATTCCTCCCCACCATAGAAGCATTGGGCTCCAATGCATCCAAAAGAGAGGGAAAATCATGAGCCAACTGTGCTGAAGTGATCCACTTAGCCTGGTGAGGAAGCTCTCCATGGTGTGCAACCAGATACAAAGTGGATGAACCTTGGTGAGTGTGTCGAGTCCTGGTGTTGAACAAATGATCCTCCTCCAATGGAAACTAGAAATCTGGAACAACATCGATAGGATGACTGATGGTTGGTGGGCTCTCTAATGTGGACTCATGATATGGATGGAGTAGATCAACATTGACAACATCATGAATACCCAAGTGTGTTGGAAGGTCCAATCGAAATGCATTCTTGGATAGCTATTGAATGATGGTGTAAGGCCCATAGCGGAGAGGTTTGATCTTGCTATGTGCCTTCTCTGGAAATCTCTTATGATCAAGGTACAACCAGACTCGATCACCAATCTAAAAGGAATGTGGAACACGATGATGGTCCATTGCCTATTTTTGCTACTGTTGTGTCTTCTACAGGATGTGAACAACCTTGGACTGGAGCTGTTGTAGGTGTTGTATGAATGACTGTGCTTTATCCTGTTCCTTCTGCATGTGGACTATGAGTGGAGATGGAAGTGCCAAGGGTAACTCATATGGAGCGATAGGTTGAAACCCTAGATAGACCTCAAAAGGACTATGACCTATGGAAGAATGGACAACCCTATTGTACGCATGCTCAATATGAGTTAGACTGAGATCCCACTTGGTAGGTGATGCATGGTGGTAGACTCGAAGACTCTGGACAAGTGTGTGATTGATGACTTTTGTTTGACCATCAGACTATGGATGAAAAGCTATGGAAAAATTAAGGGACACACCTAATAATTTCCACAAAGACCTCCAAAAATGACCGACAAAATGGGAATCATGATCGAACACAATGCTTGTGGGAAGACCAAAGGAATGCCAGACAACATCAAAGAACAGTTGGGCTAAGTCGATAGCAGAACTTATTTTTTGACATGGAATGAACTTAGCCATCTTGCTGAAACGATCGACTATGACAAAGACACAATCATGTTGATGGATAGTCATGGGAAAACCACTAACAAGATCCATAGATATACTCTCCCAAGGATGTGATGCAATGGGTAAGGGCATACTAAGACCAAGCTTACGGTTGGATGACTTAGACCGACTACATGGGACACACTATTTTAAGTACTTGAGAACATCTCGTTGCATGTGTGGCCAATAGAAGAATCTTTGTAGATGGTGAAGGGTCTTATGTTTACCAAAATGACCACCATAGAGGGTGGAATGAGCCTCTCTCAGAAGGGATGGTCTACTTTCAGTGGGAACACAAAGTTTATCTAGATGGTAAAGCAACCCCTCCTTGAGATGGAAATCCTAAAAGGGACTTAAATTAGAGGAGGATGGATGTTGTAATTTTTGATAAACTATGGCAAATTCAAGATCATTAGGATACTTAGAAGGCCAATATTGGAAGGCTAAATGAGAGGTAGTGACTATGGTTAAATCTTGAGCAGACAGAGGGTAGGAGAGATAATCGACAATAGAATTTTGACTTCCCTTCTTGTATTTGATGACTAAGTGAAACTGTTGAAGATAGGAGGCCCATTTCATGTGGCATGCTTCTTGGATATTTGTTTGGGATTGAAGAAACTGCAAGGGCAAATGATCTATGTGGACAATAGTTTCTTTACCCAGAAGGTAGTGATGCCAATATTTTATAGCTTGGACTAAGGCATAGAGTTCCTTATCATAAGTGGAGTAATTCTATTTTGTTGTGGAAAAGGACTCAGAATGATAAGCTATGGGGTGGCCATTTTGTTTGAGAACAACACCAAGGGCAAATTGAGAGGCATCAGTTTCTATTTCAAAAGGTTGTCGAAGGTCAGGAATGGCTAAGATAGGAGCTGAGCAAAGCTTATCTTTGAGAGTAGTAAAAGCTTGTGTATGGGCATCTGTCCAATGAAAAATAGATTTGGCCTTAGTCAAGGAATGCAATGGAGCAGCAATTGTGGAGTAGCCTGGAATGAATTTGTGGTAGAAGTTAGCAAGGCCAAGAAAACTCTATAGTTCAGTGATGGTGGTTGGAGTAGGCCATTTGAGAAGAACTTCAACTTTGGTAGGATCAACTTTAATACCTTCAGCATTAATGATGAAACCAAGGTATGAGATGGATGTTTGGCCAAAGGAGCACTTTTGTATACTGGCATATAACTGATTCTTTTGAAGGATGGCAAGGACATGCTCAAGATGTTGTAAATGTGTTGGCCAGGTCTTTGAAAAGATCAAGATATCATCCAGATAAATGATTACATATTCATCTAGGCACTCATGGAACACCTCATTCATGAGCCTCATAAAAGTAGTTGGAGCATTGGTGAGGCCAAAGGGCATAACCAACCATTCAAACAATCCCATATTTGTCTTGAAAGTTGTTTTCCATGTATCCTCTGCTTGTATTCTAACTTGATGATAGCCACTCTTAAGATCAAGTTTGCTGAAGAATTTAGCCCCTTGGAGTTGATCTAACAAGTCATCAATGCGAGGAAGTGGATACCTATTTTTTATTGTTATTTTATTTAGTGCCCTGAAATCAATACAGAATCTCCAAGTACCATATTTTTTTAGAACAAGCAAAATTGGTGAAGCACAAGGAGAAGTGTTGGGTTTGATGAAACCCTTATCCAATAATTCCTGTAATTGTTTCTTGATTTCATCATACTGTAGAATGGATTGCCTGTACATTGGAACATTTGGAAGAGGTGCTGCTGGAATTATCTCAATTGTATGATTAATTGCTCTTTCAGGTGGTAAAGTAGTGGGCTCCTGAAATACATTTTCATACTTATGCAATATTTTGTTCACTTGTTCATTCTGAGATTTCATGTTGTTTCTATGCCCCTTTTCTTTTACGTGCTCTTGTTGTCGAATGAAAATTAGTGCTAGTGCTTGAGCATTATTAGTGGCTTTTCGAGCTTGTCTGCAAGTGAGCAGAAGATTAGATGTTTGCTTTGTTGCTTCAATGAGATAATGCTTGTGATCCTTTTGTAATGTATATGTGTTGTTAAATGCATCATAAGTAGCACGTCTATCATATTGGTATGGTTTACCTAGTAGCAATCCACAACAATCCATTTGGGTGACATCACAAGTCACCTTATCCTTAAACTTTGGCCCAAATGCAAATCCAACTGTGCAAGTGTGTGTGATATATGAGGTGTTGTTGCTATCCTTCCACCCAAGAGAGTATGGGTGAGGATGTTTGACTATAGGAAGCTTTAGCCTATCGACAATGGACTTCACGATGAGATTCTTTTGCGAGCCATTGTCGATTATACAATCTACTACAAAGTTGTGAAGGAGGTGAGCTCTAGTGACAAACAAATGGTCACGATCACCACCTTGAGAATTTTGATTCATGAGTGTGACATTGTTCAATTGCCCTCTCAACTCCTCATACACTTCTTCACTACCAGTAGCCTTGATGGGGTTATCACTTGAGCCCTCATCAGACTGTACAAACAAATTCTTCTTCCTTTGTAAGTTAGGACATTGATTTTTGTCATGCCCTTTATTTTTACAATAGTTACAGAACTTCTCAGTTTGAGAAAAAGAAGAAGAATAAGAAGGAGAAGAAGAAGAGAAGGAAGTTTTAGAAGAAAGGGATTGATGAGAAGTGGGATTAATGGAAGAAGTATTAGAATATCTTCTTCGGCCCTATTGCTCCGTGGACACTTCGACGACCGAGCTACTTGAAGAAAAATGAGGCTCCTTATGTTGTGCAATGAACTTCTCCTCCGCAAGCTATGCAAAGTTGAATGCATCATCCAACGTAGTGCAAGAAGAATATTTTAGCTCCCTGTAAAGATGTGCAAGTAGACCACTCTTGAATTTTGCAATCAACACCGCATCAGGATCAACAATGGCAAGTAACACTCGAAGGCGGTTAAAGTGGTGAATAAAATCTTGCACAGATTGTCTTTTTCCTTGGTGAAGTCTTAGCCATTGATTGAGTAAATCATCCTTATAGTTGGATGGATAAAATGAAGCCTTTAAGGCTTTGACTAGCTCCTCCCATGTTGTAATTGGGTTTTGGCCTTGTTGGCGATTGGAGATGAGCACCTTGGCAAGATTGGAAAGTTTGAGTTTGGCAAAGGGGACTTTTTGGGCATCAAGAGTATTACTAAACTCAAACCAAGTCTCCATGTCAAGTATCCAACTATTTAAGACATCGGGATCTCGAGAACCTTCATAGATTTGGACTTCACATCGAACATTAGGGCGTGGTGAGGACGAGGAAGAAGTTTGGAGTGATTGCATCATGGTTGTTAATTCATGTTGGGCTGCAGTGATTTCAACCATATTTTCATTCTGTGCTGTAGTGATTTCAGCCAATTTCTCCGCTAGGGCCATGCTAGCTGCCATTGGTCTACTAGGAGTGGGCAAATGTTTACTAGGTGCCAGTGCACTCAAGCAAAAATTGAATGGAAGCAACAAAAATTTGGTTGTCAACTATGAATGGGCCCTCCCTCTCCTATTGGCATTAATTACTTAGGTCAATTTATGAGGAGAATTAATGAGCACCACCAATGAGGGTAATTTCATGAATGGCTAGTGTATGTACTGCCCCCAATGGCTACTTGAAACAAGGTGTCAACGACTAGTCCATGATTACCCTCAATGGCTACTTGAACAATGTGTCAATGACTAGTTTGCACAAATCATGATAACTTCCAACGGTTAGTGTAATCACATATTTTATCACTTGATAACTTCCAACGACTAGTTCACGTAGACCTTGACCACCACAAGTGATTGTAAAAGGAAGGCACTAATGGATAAGCGACTTTGACCCCAAAAAACCACCACAAACTATTAATCTCAGTGATGCATAAGGGAGGCACTAATGGATAAGAGACCTTGACCATCACAAACCACCACTAACGAACAAGAGGCAACTGATGCGAAGACCGATGACTGACAAGTTAGTGAAGAGCAAGGGAAACAGGGTGGAAATAGACTACGTCACGACTAGGAGGGTACACAAAGTGACATGTCAATGGCTAGAAATATGACACAAAATGTAGGTGTAGGACTGGATGTAGCCAATGGGAGAGTTTGGGTAGCCAGCTTACGTTGGCTACTAACATATGGTGATTTCTTTGTTATAAAATAGAGTAAAACGAATGCCTCCTTCATGTGGGATAAAACCCATCGGTGCTTTTAAACAACCAAACATGTCACCCCCATCAAAAAATTAATGCATCACCCAAAAATTATAAGCACATACCAAACCTTCAAAAATGAAATAATTTTGGTTTTCTGTCATTGAAAAAGAGACGATTGTCGAAACCTCACAAATATCTTTAGAATGTGTAGGCAATATTTGGAATACAGGCATTAGGGTTTTGTCAATGGATCGCGTTGCCAGTTCTGCTGTAGATTTTTTGTTTTTTATCAAAGGCCACAAGATGCAACAAACAAAAATACCTCCCACAATCAATCTTTAGACCCTTATCGACATCGTCAGAGCTCTTTAAGATGCTTTTAAAATTCTATCTTGTTGTACCAACAAGGTCAATAGGAGATATCATCGATGACATGCAGATGACTATAATGTTCTATGGCCATAGATGAGAGAAAGTTTATCGTCATTGCAAAACATAGAATGGTGACGAGTCGATCACGAGGAACGACGAATGATACCCACAAGAGACTGCATGTCAAAAACTTCATTAGATTTGGATGTGAGAAACTAGAATAGCTTTTTAATGATATTGGTGTTTCTGTGAAGAGGTTGCCTAGATCCTACCGAAAGATGTAAAATCCAAAAACTCCACCACGACACTAGATCTAGAGCTATAAATGGTTACAAACAAGTTAAACAATACCAATCAACAAATGTAATAGGAAAATATTATGTTATAAGAATGGAAAATGCAAGGACAAATATAGTTGTAGGTCGGGATTCAGAAGGACCCATTTAGTTGTGAGTCGATGATGAGTAGGACCCCAAAAAAATATTTTGATAACAAAGTGCTTGAAGGCTTTGCAAAGGGAAAGAGTGCTCCTTCCAAGCCAAGATCTAGTGGTGGTTTCTCGTTCCTCTTTTGAACCAGACTGACCTAGAGGAAGAGGATAATCACCTAACCAATGCTCAAATCTGATACCACTAATATGGAATGAACACTCGAGAGCAAGCGCAAGATTTGCATGATAAAAATTTGAGTTTGCATTCACACCAAAAACATATTTATAGGTATGTATACCTTTATAAAAGTGGTATTTAATGCACCCAATATGTGTGAGCATTAAATATTGTACAATGTGATCCATGTGAATAGGGATAATATTAATAATTAAATATTAATCCTTATCAATTAATGTGCTCCATATATTTATCTAGATATGTATGATGTTTAAGAATTTGACCATCATGGACTTGGGCCATTAAATGATGATGGCTGAGAATTAATGCACATCATTGGATTATTTCCATTTGATGAGGAATCATGCGTAATGTTCATCATGATGAAACCTACAAGAATAATATCTTGAAGGGGTGGGGACCCAACTTTGGATTATCAAATTTTTTCCAAGGTTTCTCATTTTAAGAATTTTAAGAGTAAAGAAATGTGTCTTAGTCAATTTAAGGATGATGTCATGGCTTAAATTTGAAGCTTTGGCACCTAGGTGATTTTTTGGTTTATATTATTTTAATTTAAATATCTTTTAGTGCTAATTCCCATTTTTTTTTGGTAAGTTTATACTTGAATAAAAGTTGGTTTCAAACCTGATTTGATGTAGGAAATGAATGCACTAGTTTGATGTTTACTAGTGTTGTAGAGAATCCTCTCTCTTTTCATCTAAGTTCATCAAGTTAGTCAATTTAGCTTCTATTTTATCATCAACTTCTAAATAATATTTCATGAACTATAATGTCAATAGTTTAAAATTGGTGGGAAAGACAAGGTCATGTCCATATACCAAATGATACCTATTGAAGCTTTGATTCTTGTCCTAGTTTACCATAAAGCATATTTGAGTTTATTGTGCTAATCCTTAGGAATTCTTTCTAGGAGTTTCTTGATTATAGTTAGCAAACTTTTATTGGTAGACTCAACCAAACCATTTCCTTATGGAAAGTAAATAGAAGAAAATTTAAAATCACTTTATTATCATAGGCCCATTCTACAAACTGAAGTGAGGTGAAGGGTGAACCATTATCATAAACTATGGAGTAAGGCATTCCAAATCTAGTTACAATATGTTCCTCAAGGAACTAAATGACGACATATATGGTTCAGTTTTTAGTAGGTAGAGCTTGTGTCCAAGGAGTGTAGTAATCTGTTGTAGTCAAAATGTATTTATGGTTTCGTTAAAAATTGAGATTTATGACTACTACAAATTCTAATCCCCATTGGAAAAAATGATGAGCCTCAAATACTGGTTGTAAGGGCATAGAAACATTTCTTTCCCTATTGGCAACAATCTGCAAGGTATGACAAGATCTAACATGAGCATGGGCATCCTTAAAAATATGAGGCCAGTATTATCCAACTCTCAAAATTTGATCTGTAGTGGCATTGGTTGAACCATGTCCAATCCCATATTTGCCATGAAAATCATTAAGGACTTGAGTAGCTTCATCTTTATTTAAGCATATGAGATAAATCCCTTCATGGTTTCTTCTATATAGAACATATGCTTTTATCATGAATTTGGAACTCTTTAGACATAATGCTCTTATTTGGGTAGCATTAAAATTATCCGAGCATTTATTACTCAAGTTGTACACAATATCTTGGTACCACTCATCAGTTGTGATGTTATAGATATAATATTATTGGCAGAGGATTTTAGGATCAATCTCAGCTAAATTTTTATTTAACCCTTTACCTCTAACCAATTTCATAGGCTATATCTCTAAATCAAATTCTTGTAATATTGTCATCCATTTACCTCTTCTTTCTCCTAGCTCATTTTGCATTATCATAGTTTTAACAACTAGATTTGGCATAATTGCAAATACCCTACTGTGTAGAATATAATGCCTAAATTGTTTTACTGCCTTCACTAAAGCATATACCTGTTTATCAATAATTGTATATTTTAGTTGGGCATCTTTTAATGGGGAGATCATAAAAGCTATTGAATTTTCTTCATTATTTTCATTTTTCTATATTAGGACACTAGAAATTGAATGTTGAGAAGCAAAATAATAGATGAAGAATGGTTGTGTGTAATTAGGGCTTACTAATACTGGAGTATTGGATATCGTATCTTTAATTCCTTGAAAGGTTACTTGGGCTTCAAAAGTCCAAGTAATGTCAGTATTTTTCTTGAGCATGTCATTCAGTGGCCTGACTATCTCTGCAAATATTGAGTTAAATTTTCTTATTTCCAAAGAATGACCTTAGTTCTTTCTTACTACCTGGGAGAGGAATTTTTTGTATTGCCTCTACTATTTCAGGGTCAATTGAAATATCATCTTTAGAAATAACATGACCTAATATTTTTCCTTCAATTACTAAAAAAATGCACTTCTTAGGGTTTAATGAAATATTGTTTTCTCTACATTTCTGAAATACTTTTCTCAAATCATTAACATAATTAGCATGTTTCTTTAAAAATATAGGAATATCATCAACATATATGACTATGCATTTGCAAATTAGGTCTTTAAAAGCATAATCCATTGCTCTTTGAAAAGTAGCACCTACGTTAATCAATCCAAAGGGCATTCTCCTATAAGTGAAGGTTCCCCATTTAGTGGTAAATGCGGTCTTCATTCTATCCTTAGGATCTATCATAATATGGTTATATCCAAAATATCCATCTAAGAAATACATCATTTCAAATCCATTTACCATTTGTAAAATATGATCTATGGAAGGCAATGGATAATTATCTTTATAGGAAAGCCTTATTAAGATTTCTAAAATCAATGCATAGCTGAATTTCTCCAGTTTTATTTTGAACAAGTACTATATTAGCTACCCAGGTGGAATACCTAATGGGAAATATAATGCATGCATCTAGGAGCTTTTGAACTTTCTTTTGAATAAGGGGTTCTAACAATGGATTAACAGGCCTTTATTTATGCCTAAATGGCTTTGTGTCTAGTTTTAAAGGGATAGTATGAGTTATAATATTTTGATTATATGTTTTAGATCTTCATAGCTCCAAGCTATGACATCTCCATAATATTTAAGAGCTTGTATAATTCTTTATTTTTCTTGACTAGTGCAAGCTTTTCCTATTAACACATTTTGTGAATTTTCACTAGTCCCTATATTAACATCACATGCATCATTTTGAAATAAAAATTTACTGTATTTCTTACTTTTATAATCAATATCAAATAGTTTTTCAAGAGAGACCATACCTTTAGGAATTGTATTTGTTTTTAAGGTTACCTCATGGTCTTCTTCTTCTTGTATCCTTTCATCTTCATCAATAACCTTATTTTCAAATATACCAAAGTTAGTAACAAAATTAAAGATATGTCTATCATCTTCAAACACTTGGAAATTTTGCACATTATTAAGTATGGATGGAAAGACTAATAATTCAATAGAAATTTTCTTAAGTCTTCTATTATCCATAGGTTTTAGTGTACTTGTTGCCACTTCCAAAGAATCTACAATTCTATTGTTTCTTCTAGAAACTAGTTTAATGTTAAAAGCATGAAATTCATCAATCAAATATCTTACTCTATTTCTATAATGGATTAACCTTTTATCATGGCAAGCATATTGAATTTTAATCTATTTGACTACTAACTCATAATATCCTAACACTTTAAAACATTTGATATTTTTCTTCAATGCTAACTGTAAACCAAAAATTAGAGCTTCATACTCTGCAGTGTTACAAGTACAAGGGAATTGTAGTCGGTAAGCAACCAAATGAGACTCATATTTTGTATTAATCAAATATATTCCTGCTCCAATACCTTGTTTGGATTTTGATTCATAAAATTTTAATATCCAAATTGAACTTTCATCTTTTACATGTTTTTCTAGTGAAATTTTAGTTCTAGACTTATCAGTGATTTGTTTAGCTTCCATAGTATATAGTCCTAATTCTAACTCATTATAGAGAACTTCATTGGTATTGTTATCTCAATTATAAACTTTTTTAGTTTAGCCTCTCTTTCTATCCTTATTTGATTGGATACACCTTTCCATGGTAACCACATGTGAGATAAATATGTTGCCATGTATCCATTTAAATTCCTATACCAGTCTCTGCTAAGCAACATTCCATATCCATCAGGGATATCTAAAACTTGAATGTCTATACTACGTAATTTTTGGTTCTGATGCTAACTGTGTATGAATATGTTTTAGCAATCCAACCACATTCACTTTAGTCTTATCTAATTGAACTACCATTGTTGGCAATTTTGGGTACCTTGGGTACATTGCCTTTGCTCAAGTGTTGATGTTGTCATTGATGTCAAGAAGTTCTTGAAGCAATTTGATTTGATGTCAAGGAATTTGTTTTGTTGAAGGTTATTCAGAGCATGATCAGTGAGTTTCCAGGAAGTTCTTAGTAGCCCATTTGCAAAAGATCAAGAAAAAGACAAGTAAGAAAAAGTATGCAGCCGACTGGAAAAACTGTCGCGATTTCGCGACATGTTTGAGGAGAGAGAAAGTGCTGGCAAAACTGTCGCGATTTCGCGACATGTTTGAGGAGAGAGAAAGTGCTGGCAAAACTGTCACGATTTCGTGACATGTTTGAGGAGAGAGAAAGTTCTGGCAAAACTGTCGCGATTTCGCGACATGTTGGCAGAGAAGGAGAGCAAGATGGAAAGTGTCACGATTTCGCGACATGTCGCAGTTTCGCGACTCGAAAAGTGCAGGAAGGCAGAGAAGGAAAAGTGTCGCGATTTCGCGACACATTGCCAGGAAAGTTGTACGGACGAAAAGGTGTCACGATTTCGTGACATAATGCAGAAAAGAGAGTCCGCAGTGTGAACTGTCACGATTTCGCGACAAGTTAGAAGAGAGAGAAAGTTACATGAAAAATGTCACGATTTTGCGACATGCTACAGAGGTCGAGGTGAGGATTGTCACGATTTCGCGACATGCTGAAAATGCTCGAAGAGAGAACTGTCGCGATTTCGCGACATGCGCAAAGACTAGGGGGAAGAGTCACGATTAGAAAAATAATGAGAAGCGTCGCGATTTTGCGACAGGCTACAAAGAAGTTGTACGGATGAGAAGTGTCACGATTTCGTGACAGGTTGAAGAGAAAGCTTGCGAATGCAGAAAGTGTCACGATTTCGCGACAGGTTGAGATGGCAGCATTCAGTTGGAGAAAGTGTCATGATTTCGTGACAAAAATAGTTAGCAAGTCTTCAACAGAAGAAGCGTCACGATTTCGCGACGAATTCAAGAAGGAAGAGCTCGAAGGCGAAAGCGTCGCGATTTCGCGACATGTTCCAATTTCGCGGGTGTAAGGCAGAGAGAAGCTCAAGGCAGCGAAAGTGTCACGATTTCGTGACATGTTTCGTTTTCGCTAGTGCAAGCAGAGAAGAAGGCCATGAAGTCATAAGGGTCACGATTTCGTGACAGAGTTGAAGATGACGTCAGCAGAAGCAGATGTGTCGCGATTTCATGACAAAAGCAGAGAAGAAGGCAATGAAGACTAAAGTGTCACGATTTCACGACAGGAGTGAAGATGACGTCAGCAAAAGATAGAAGTGTCACGATTTCGCGACAAGGACGTTGTCAAGGCAGACAAAAGCAAAAGTGTCGCGATATCGCGACAATAGCCAAACGAAAGTGTACGGCTGCAAAAATGTCACGATATCGCGACATGTTGTAGTTTCGTGACAGAAGCTACAGGAGAGTTGTAGAGGCGGTTGAAGCCGACAGAGTTAACTTTGAGCTGACGATGTTTAGGGTTGTGCAGCCGACGGAGTATAGGGTTACAACCGACCAAGATTGAGTGTTTTGATCTTGAAATTTATACTATAAAAGGAGGGCTATTTCGAGTTTGAAAGCATTGAATGTGTATCAAAATTGCGCAAGTTAAGTCCGCTGTGCACAAAGAGCAGTCGTGTCGAATCGATCGAAGTGTGCATTCGAAGTGTGATATTCGTAGATAGAGTGCGGGGGAGAAGTTCGATCATCGAGAAGCAGAGTGTGCGAAGACTGTGCTGTTGTGATTGCGTAGAGGTGCATAAGTTGATGTTCGATCGAGTGCTACTGTGTTTGCGCGTTCAGTGCAAAAGTTGGCTTCGACCAAGTGCGACTGTAACAGAACAGAAAGAGGAAGAGGACAGACTTGTGCCAGATCGAAGGACTGTGTTTGGTGCAGACCAGAGAAAGAGGAAGAGGACAGACTTGTGCCAGACCGAAGGACTATGTTTGGTGCATATTCGAGGACCAGTTTTGCGATGATAGAGTTGAGGACAGAGATCTCCAGCCAGAGCAGGGAAGACAGGTGTCTTCTGTGGATAGAGTTCCACTTGCTAAGGGCAAGAGGAGGTAGAGGTCTTCTAGAGGATCACCACTAAAGAGCAGAGCTAGGGGAAGGTATCTCCTTTGGGTTGATGCCCATAAATATTGTAATCGGGAAAGGTATTCCCAGATTGTGAATTGATAAAATTTAGAGAGAAATTTTATCCGTGGAGTAGCTCGCATTGGGTGAACCACGTAAATTGTTGTGTCTCTTTTGTGGATGGTGTTTTGTGCATTGCTTTGATTACTGCTTTTAATACTGCTATCTATACACTGCATAATACTGATTTGAAAGTTGTTTTGAAGTAAAAGTAAAAAGTGGTCTTATACTGTTCACCCCCCTCTCAGTATAAGCTTGTGTTCTTCAATTGGTATCAGAGCGGGTTCCTTCGGAAAGGTTTAACAACTTGAAGGAAGAACTGGTTAAGAACACAATGGATTATTCAAGTGGCAATGCAGCACCTATTCTTGATGGATCAGATTTCGGTCTGTGGAGTGCAAGAATGAAGGTCTATCTAATGGCACTTGGTAATGAGGTTTGGGAAGTAATTGAAGACGGGTACACTATTCCTGAAAATGGTCCTTATACTAAAGAAGACAAGCTCCTACATCACAACAATTCAAAAGCAATGAATGCAATCTTGAAGGGTTTATAGAAGGCAGATCTTACCAAGGTGATTCACTGCAAGACAACTAGTGAAATGTGGAAACAATTGCAGGTGGTTCACACAGGTGATGTAAATGTCCGAAAGGCCAAGTTGAGACACTTCAAAGGTATGTTTGAACAACTCAAGATGAATGATGATGAAAAAATTAGTGACTACATGCTTCGTATGGATGAGGTTGTTAACTCCATGAAAGACTTAGGTCTTGAGCTTGCTGAAAATGATGTCTGTGATAAGATTTTAAGATCTCTTCCTAATAGATTTAGTGAAAATATTTCTGCTATTGAGGAAGCTAAAGATTTAGATAAATTGAAAAAGGATGAGCTCCATAGTATACTTGCAACATTTGAGCTGAGAACTCAAGTGAAAGTTGATGTCAAGAAAGAGGCAGCTTTCAAAGCTACCAAGAAATCAAAGGGCAAACAGATTCAAGAGAGTGATGAGTCTTCTAGTGATGAAGAGGCATATTACAGCAAAAAAGGCAAGTTCTCTAGAAAGCACAAAAGCAAGAAAAATATAAGATGTTTTAACTGTGGAAAGTTTGGTCATTATGCTACTGATCGTATCTATTTCCAAGAATGAAAGTGATGAAGATATACAAGATGTTAAGAGCAAGGATTCCGAAAAGCATAGGTATTACGGAAAGAACAAAGATGAGCACAACAATCAAGGAAAGAGGTATTCACACAAGAACAAGAAGAGTTTCTACCTAGACAAAGCAAGTAAGTGTTCTAGAAGTGATAGTGAAAGCTCTTCAAGTGATGAGGAAAATGAGATGTTGTTCATATCAGAAAAAGAGGAAGAACCGAAACATAGATTCATTATTATGAAATGTCTTAGATGTGGAAATTTTGGTCACCTTGAGGATGATTGTACAAATAATGATTTGGTTTCCAAGTATGTATAAGGATGCTTCAGAAAACTATCAAGAAGATGCTTGTATGGTTTTTGAAAAAGGTAGCACCTCTAGTGATAAGAAATCTGGAAAAGGCCTTGAGGATTCTGAAAGCAAACAAATAGAGGATCTTGAAAGTGAACTTACTAATGCTCTTAGTGTTTTGAAAAAGGAAAGAAAGAAGAATGCTAGACTCAAGGATAAGTTAGATGAATGTTGTATGGAGAGAGATGATCTTATAGAAAGTCTTGACGTCTCTATGGCTAAGACACAAGAACTCAAGAATGAGTTAGATTCCAAGGTGCTTGAGTTTAGTGAGTTAGAACAGAAAATGGCTTCTTTGAAAGAGGAAACTAAAGAGTACAAGGATAAGCTGTACAGGTTTCAAGATAGCTCCAAAAAGGTTAAGTCTCTCATCAAAGGACAAAGAAAGACAACAGATAAAATAGGCCTTGGTTTTGTTAAACCACACAAGGAACAGGTTGGGGAATCTAGTAAGAGATTTCAAAAAGAAGAGAGTTCTGATGAAGAGAGTATTTCAGAGAAAGAGTCCATGAGTGATAGATGCGTAGAAATAGAAAATAGAATTCTGAATGCGAAGAAGAAGTTTTCGGGACCCAAGAGGTCAAATAGAAGAATATTTCACGACAGATGTTTTGCGTGTCACAGGTTTGGCCACATGGCTTCGCATTGCATGACTCAAGTAAGGAAGGTAAATGACAGTTTCAGGGGCCGTAATTTCTTTCAAGGGTATTGCTACTCTTGTAAACAGTTCGGGCATAAGGCAATTTTCTGCATGACTAATTACAGGAACACGGTTAGTCATAACAGGCGGATTCAAAGAACAGGTATGCCGAACAGAAATAACAGTGTTACTTGTTATAAGTGCAACAATGCAGGCCACTCAGCTAGACAGTGTAGAGCTGATCTTCCAAAGTACAGGAACAGGAACAAGAACAGTGGTATAAACAGGTCCAAGGATCAAGGCGTGGACAAGAACAGGGATGAGAACAAGAACAAGAATAGTGACAAGAACAGAAATATTGACAAAGAATTCAAGAGAAGGCCCGACAAGGAAGTTATAGACACTGATGATGATCAGTGCCTAATGGGAGTTTCACTCCCACCTCAGAATTAATCACCTCATCAGGAGGTGGGGGAGGGACTAAGCTAAGAAGCTCATTCTTAGTCCCGAGCCCCAAAGGTGACCCTTTGCCATTGATGACAAAGGGGGAGAGATTTGAGTAAGGGGGAGAGATATGAGTAAGGGGGAGAGCTTCAATGTGAAGAGGAAAGCTTCAAGTCAGGGGGAGCAAAACTTCAAAAGGAGATTCTCAGTTGTTGGCACAGTTGGTTTCAGTTTTGGCTCCTAAGATGTGTTTCGGTAAAGGTTTGCCATCAATGACAAAGGGGGAGATTGTTGGCAATTTTGGGTACCTTGGGTACATTGCCTTTGCTCAAGTGTAGATGTTGTCATTGATGTCAAGAAGTTCTTGAAGCAATTTGATTTGATGTCAAGGAATTTGTTTTGTTGAAGGTTATTCAGAGCATGATCAGTGAGTTTCCAGGAAGTTCTTAGTAGCCCATTTGCAAAAGATCAAGAAAAAGACAAGTAAGAAAAAGTATGCAGCCAGCTGGAAAAACTATCATGATTTCGTGACATGTTTGAGGAGAGAGAAAGTGCTGGAAAAACTGTCACGATTTCGTGACATGTTTGAGGAGAGAGAAAGTGCTGGCAAAACTGTCACGATTTCGCGACATGTTTGAGGAGAGAGAAATTTCTGGCAAAACTGTCGCGATTTCGCGACATGTTGGCAGAGAAGGAGAGCAAGATGGAAAGTGTCACGATTTCGCGACATGTCGCATTTTCGCGACTCGGAAAGTGCAGGAAGGCAGAGAAGGAAAAGTGTCGCGATTTCGCGACACATTGCCAAGAAAGTTGTACGGACGAAAAGGTGTCACGATTTCGTGACATAATGCAAAAAAGAGAGTCCGCAGTGTGAACTGTCATGATTTCGCGACAAGTTAGAAGAGAGAGAAAGTTACATGAAAAATGTCACGATTTCGCGACATGCTGCAAAGGTCTAAGTGAGGACTGTCGTGATTTCGTGACATGCTGCAAAATACTAAGTAAGGACTGTCGTGATTTCGCGACATGCAAAGACTAAGGGAGGAGTCAGACGACATGCAAAATGGAGAAGCGTCGCGATTTCGCGACAGGCTACAAAGAAGTTGTACGGATGTAGAAAGTGTCGCGATTTCATGACAAGTTGAAGAGAAAGCTTGCGAATGCAGAAAGTGTCACGATTTCGCGACAGGTTGAGATGGCAGCATTCAGTTGGAGAAAGTGTCACGATTTCACGATAGAAACAGTTAGCAAGTCTTCAACAGAAGAAGCGTCGTGATTTCACGATGAATTCAAGAAGGAAGAGCTCGAAGGCGAAAGCGTCGCGATTTCGTGACATGTTCCAGTTTCGCGGGTGTAAGGCAGAGAGAAGCTCAAGGCAGCGAAAGTGTCACGATTTCGTGACATGTTCCATTTTCGCTAGTGCAAGCAGAGAAGAAGGCCATGAAGTCATAAGGGTCGCGATTTCACGACAGAGTTGAAGATGACGTCAGCAGAAGCAGATGTGTCATGATTTCACGACAAAAGCAGAGAAGAAGGCAATGAAGACTAAAGTGTCACGATTTCGCGATAGGAGTGAAGATGACGTCAGCAAAAGATAGAAGTGTCACGATTTCGCGACAAGGACGTTGTCAAGGCAGACAAAAGCAAAAGTGTCGCGATATCGCGACAATAGCCAAACGAAAGTGTACGGCTACAAAAATGTCGCGATATCGTGACATGTTGTAGTTTCGCGACAGAAGCTACAGGAGAGTTGTAGAGGCGGTTGAAGCCGACAGAGTTAACTTTGAGCCGACGATGTTTAGGGTTGTGCAGCCGACGGAGTATAGGGTTACAGCCGACCAAGATTGAGTGTTTTGATCTTGAAATTTATACTATAAAAGGAGGGTTGTTTCAAGTTTGAAAGCATCGAATGTGTATCAAAATTGCGTAAGTTAAGTCCACGGTGCGCAAAGAGCAGTCGTGTCGAATCGATCGAAGTGTGCGTTCGTAGTGTGATATTCGCAGATAGAGTGTGGGGGAGAAGTTCGATCATCGAGAAGCAGAGTGTGCGAAGATTGTGCTACTGTGATTGCGTAGAGGTGCATAAGTTGATGTTCGATCGAGTGTTGCTGTGTTTGCGCGTTCAGTGCAAAAGTTGGCTTCGACCAAGTGCGGCTGTAACAGAACAGAAAGAGGAAGAGGACAGACTTGTGCCAGACCGAAGGACTGTGTTTGGTGTAGACCAGAGAAAGAGGAAGAGGACAGACTTGTGCCAGACCGAAGGACTGTGTTTGGTGCATATTCGAGGACCAGTTTTGCGATGATAGAGTTGAGGACAGAGATCTCCAACTAGAGCAGGGAAGACAGGTGTCTTTTGTGGATAGAGTTCCACTTGCTAAGGGCAGAGGAGGTAGAGGTCTTCTAGAGGATCACCACTAAAGAGCAGAGCTAGGGGAAGGTATCTCCTTTGGGTTGATGCCCATAAATATTGTAATCGGGAAAGGTATTCCCAGATTGTGAATTGATAAAATTTAGAGAGAAATTTTATCCGTGGAGTAGCCCGCATTGGGTGAACCACGTAAATTGTTGTGTCTCTTTTGTGGATGGTGTTTTGTGCATTGCTTTGATTACTGCTTTTAATACTGCTATCTATACACTGCATAATACTGATTTGAAAACTGTTTTGAAGTAAAAGTAAAAAGTGGTCTTATACTGTTCACCCCCCCCTCTCAGTATAAGCTTGTGTTCTTCAACCACTCTATTTGAAAGAGCAAGTTTTACACCTAACCTTTCACAAACGACATGTGGTATTACATTTCCTGAAGCATCTAAGTCAACAATATAATTATGCATATTTTTACCTGCAATTCTAATTGTCAATAGAAAAGGAGGGGTATATCATTTGTATTTCCTAGAAATAATTTGAGCCTCTACAAATTTATTACATTGATCATTAATTTTATTACCAAATATCTTCATAAAAATATATTGTTAATCAATGAGTTAAACAACCTCAATAAAAAAAATATGTTTGCTTTTGTTTTTTTTAAATCTTCTATGATATTGTAGGTAAGTTTATCATGTTCTATTGTTTTGTGTGGTGGTGGAGGAAAATCATCTTTAGGTGGAGGTGTGGGATTATTATTGGCCTATGTATCAGGAGGGATAATAGTACTATTTGAAGGAGTAAAAGAAGTGAGAGAGGTTTTACATTTAATTCTAAGCATGTAGTTATTTCTTTTCTTAAACTGCCTAAAAGATTGAATTTATTCTTCTCAAGATCCATCATATCCTTCATCTTCTTCTTCTAATGGGATAAATGTTTCAACAACTAAGTTTGTTTCATTAATTAGCATTATCATCATTAGGCACTAAATCCATGTTTTCCATTTCCTTTTGTACTATATCTAAAGTTGTTTTGAATTCAAGATAATATATTTTATTATGTTGGGTTGTGGAATGTACTCTAAACCAGTTGTTTAAACCTAAATCTAACATATTCACAATGGGGTTGTTAAGGTTTTGATTAGGAATAGATTGGGCTGATTAGCAATAGGATTGGGCACTCCATTATTTGGATAAGTGTTCCATTGACGTCTTTGAAAATTGAAGTTCTTATTTGTATTAGGATTGTTAAGAGGTGGATTTTGTGGTACCTATTTTTATAGTTGAACTATATCACTACTAAGATTTTGAACCAATATTTGTAGGTTGTCAAGCTGTAAATTAGAATTGTTAGTAGTTTGGCCTGTATTAGCCTAGTTTGCAATATTATTGTTGGCTATAGTGGGATTCAAAAATGTAGGTATGTTTTGATTTGAATTTGGATTAGCATTGAGAAATGTAGGAATATTATGAGTGGGATTCATATTTGGAAATGTTGTTGTTTGAGTATTGGTCTCCATGGAAATATTGGGAGTGCAGGTGTGGGGATGGCATAAAATGACTGATTAATATTTTGGTATGGTAAATTATTTAACAATGGCAGTTGTGATAAATCCTGATTAATCATGGGGATTTGATTATAGGCACCTGGATTTCCTATGGAAGGTAAATGTCCTATTCCAAAACCTTAAGGTATCAGTTGTAATTCTACTATCAAGGCCTCACTATATGCCATAGGTAGGGTAGTGATATTTTGTGCTCTTCTTACAAATATGGATGTGATAGGATATAATGCTATATAATACATTTAAATAAATACTTTAGCATTCAGAGTATAAGGTGGAGTTAGACTATTATAAAGCTTATGAAACCTTGTATTGAAAAATCTTAGAGGCTCACTAGGCTCTCTCTTGCATGAAGCAAATTGATGGTAGATGATGGCAGGATCTATGGGTAACTTGAACTGACTAACAAATGCTTCTTCTAACTCAGTCCAAGAAATTATAAAATTAGCAGGTAGATTGACATACCATTCATATGTTAGTTCATCCAATGTAAGCAGGAATATCTTACAAACATCTTCATATTCAACTTGTAATCTGATCAAAGCATCTTTATATGCTTGAATGTGTTCTTTAGCTATTCTAGCTCCATCATATCTGTAACTAGGAAAATATATTTTTGTATTCTTAGGCATATCATGGGCTACTCTAGAAATACTCAGTGGACTACTTCCAACTAACGAGGGTCCAAATGTGGCCATTAGAGTACTTAGGGGGTGACAAAAGTTTTGGTGAATGGTATAATAGAAAAAGATGAGGTATTTATGGGAGGAGTTCTTGGATAAAATTTAATATTCTTTGGTCTTCTAGGAGAAAAGGTGTGGAGTTTAGTATTAACTTTAAAATACTTAGACCTAGTGTTAATAACCCTAGGTTCCAGTTTTAATAGTTAGGTGGTATATTATATGAAAACGTATAATAATGTGAATTAAGCAATCCAATTTCAAGAAAATAAAAATTAAGCTCAAACTTAAGCAATTTGTAACAATAAAACCATAAGTGTTGGACTATTATGTTGTTTACACTTACTGTAACAATGAAATAGAGATGAAGCCAAAGTAGGTAAGCAATCTATAGTAACAAAGAATGAAAACACTTCATGCCTTCCTTCTAACACCATTTCCTGTTGAGTGATACATCTGCCCAATTTACAAATATATACCAACAACCATGACTCATTTGGGATGTCCTCTCTTGAAAGAAAATAATCAATCTCCCCAAGGTTTTGGTAAGGTTGGTCTAATATGGTTATGTTCTTATCAAATATTCTAAATCAAAGCATGAGATAAGAGAATCAAATGGATGACTCAGAGGAACATATAATTTTTAACAAGGGTGAGTGTTAATTCATTTTTTAAATGTGACGAACTAAAAATCTAGCTTAACTGCTCAATTAATCATCAGATATGAACGTTTAATAGTACAAATATAGGGCTGAGCAGTCTCCTCCCAACCATGACCCCTCGTAAATCCGAGAGCTATACTTATCAATAGGGAATTTAACACAAAGCCACCACACACCCACCCCCTCACACACTTGCCCACGCCATGGTTTGAACCTTGGACCTCTCGAAGAAGAGCCAAAGCCCGAATTGTTGCGCTGCACCCCAGGTGCTCATGTCTTTAAAGTTATTGTTCACCACATTAATACTAAGGCTCATTATTTTTAAGATTAGTCTCAAAATTATCTCAATTAATTTATTTCACTAAAATTTGATCATTTATATCAATTAAATTACCTATTAAGGCTTAACGAAAAGTTTTGTGGCCTTATTGTATTAAATTTAGACTTAATCAATAATTATTATCCGCCAATTTCATTTGATGGTTAATGAATGATTTTTAATTATTAAATCAAGTTTAAGGAATTAATCAGTGAGCATCTCCAAAAATGTGCACCCCTAGATTAAAAATTGATCATTGAATTTTGCAAAGTTGCTCAAAGTTTTTAGCATAATGGCGGTAGCATCAAATTAAATAACCGATATTTTAAATGAATGTGTGCTCTTGGATCTAAATTTAATTAATGTGCTCCGTTAATTTTTATAGATATACTCAAATGTTTATCTCTTTGACTACAAATAATTGGACACCACACGATATTAAATCAATCAAAGTGCATTGTTAAGATGAAGAAAGTGTGCATTACTAGATTTAGGGTTGATTGATGCATACCCTTGGATTTTAGAAAAATGTGTCCCATATGTTCTCTTGTGCATATCATCGGATCTTAGCAAATTGCACGAATTTTATCATGCTTGACCTTGTTGACCTAGGTATTAAAAGTCGGTAAAAATGGATTAACACATACCACACAATGGATTTTCCTCCAATGTGTATTTGTGCACACTACTCATTTTTGAAGATGTGCACTACATTTAACTAGTGATATTTGATTTGTGAGGATTCAAAAATGTAGGGATGTTTTAATTTGAATTTGGATTAGCATTTAGAAATGGAGGAATATTATGAGTAGGATTTAGATTTGGAAATGTTGTTGTTTGAGTATTGGTCTCCATAGAAATATTGGGAGTGCAGTTGTGGGGATGGCATTAAATGGTTGATTAATATTTTGGTATGGTAAATTATTTAACAATGGCAGTTGTGATAAAGCCTGATTAATCATGGGGATTTTATTATAGGCACATGGTTGTCCTCTGGAAGGTAACTGTCCTATTCCAAAACCTTAAGGTATCAGTTGTAATTCTACTATCAAGGCCTCACTATATGCCATAGGTAGGGTAGTGATATTTGGTGCTCTTCTTACAAATATGGATGTGAGAGGATCTAATGCTCTATAATACATTTGAATAACTACTTTAGCATTCAGAGTATAAGGTGGAGTTAGCCTATTATAAAGCTTATGAAACCTTGTATTAAATAATATTAGAGGCTCACTAGGCTCTCTCCTGCATGAAGAAAATTGATGGTAGATGATGGTAGGATCTATGGGTAACTTGAACTGACTAACAAATGCTTCTTCTAACTCAGTCCAAGAAATTATAAAATTAGCAGGTAGATTGACAAACCATTCATATGTTAGTTCATCCAATGTAAGCAGGAATATCTTACAAACAACATCTTCATATTCAACTTGTAATCTGATCAAAGCATCTTTATATGCTTGAATGTGTTCTTTAGCTATTCTAGCTCCATCATATCTGTAACTAGGCAAATATATTTTTGTATTCTTAGGCATATCATGGGCTACTCTAGAAATACTCGGTGGACTACTTCCAACTAACGAGGGTCCAAATGTTGCCATTAAAGTACTTAGGGGGTGACAAAAGTTTTGGTGAATGGTATAATAGAAAAAGATGAGGTATTTATGGGAGGAGTTCTTGGATAAAATTTAATATTATTTGGTCTTCTAGGAGAAAAGGTATGGAGTTTAGTATTACCTTTAAAAGACTTAGACCTAATGTTAATAAACCTAGGTTCCGATTTTAATAGTTAGGTGGTATATTATATGAAAACGTGTAATAATGTGAATTAAGAAATCCAATTTCAAGAAAACAAAAATTAAGCTTAGACTTAAGCAATTTGTAACAATCAAACCACAAGTGTTGGACTATTATGTTTTTTAGACTTACTCTAACAATGAAATAGAGATATCAAGCCAAAGTAGGTAAGAAATCTATAGTAACAATGAATGAAAACACTTCATGCCTTCCTTCTAACACCATTTCCTGTTGAGTAATACATCTACCCAATTTACAAATATATACCAACAACCATGACTCATTCGGGATGTGCTCTCTTGAAATAAAATAATCAATCTCCCCAATTTTTTGGTAAGGTTGGTCTAATAGGGTTATGTTCTTATCAAATATTCTAAATCAAAGCATGAGATACGAGAATCAAATGGATGACTTAGAGGAACATATAATTGTTAACAAGGGTGAGTGTTAATTCATTTTTTAAACGTGAGGAACTAAAAATATAGCTTAACTGCTCAATTAATCATCAGATATGAACGTTCAATAGTACAAATTACTTCAAAAGATCAAAGAAAAGCAAGATTCTAGCTTAATTGCTTAATTGATAATCATATATGAACATTCAATAGTACATATTACTTCAAAAAATCAAAGAAAAGCAAGATTCTAGGATTGCTACTTTGAAATCATCAATATATTATATTCATTATATTCTTAACATGGAAATTATAGCCCGTAGCAATGTCTATTTTTGAAACTTATAGAAATATAGCACATAAACCATTAAGGTAAGCTCCAAAAATTGAAATTAATCTAATCTACTATTCTAAATGGATTTCAAATAAAGTTCAAAAGATAGGGTTAAGAGAAGAAATAAAAACAAGTCATTGAATCTTGAAGCCTTAAACTAAATCTGTTGAAGCAGTAATTCTGAAACAAACCAGCTCTATCTCGATCAGTCTTTGCACAATAAAAGATCAAAGTGGTGCCATATTCAAAGGAAAGAAAGAACAATATACTAGAATTGACTTTAATGAGACCACCATCAACATGCGCAGATCACACCAAGAATTCTAATACATTGCATTAATAAAATATTCAATGATTGCACTCAAAATTACTTGTATCGGGTGAATGCAAGGATAATTCTCCAAGTTACAACGATAGGTATGCAAATGCTCATGAAACTAACCAAGAAAAGAAGAAATTCCTAATTCTATCACTAAAATGACATCCGACCCTTTGAAATGGGGTCTCATTGGCTATTTATAGCCTTAAAATTTGAATTTTTAGTTCTCTACAGTAGTGTTTCAAATACTTCATAGTTGTACTTTTGGTGGATTACAGTTGTTATGAGTTATCTGTCTGATTTGTCTTCAACTAATAGGATGAGGTATCCAATTTAGGTATTTTCTTGGCTCAAATATTCAATTTTAGCCATGGATCTCTATATCTATTTTGGTATCTTCTCCTTGAAGCTAAGTGAGCTGAGTTGTCAATCTTTAATAATTGAGGTTTCTATGGATGTCAAGCACTAAAGGTCTAAAATCTGGCACAAGTTCATTGAATACCATTTTCCTCCTCCAACTTTTTTGCTTCCTTCCTTGATTGTTCGACTTCCCCTGGTCTATCACCTTCTCTGGTTCATTCGCCTATAAAACATAAGAAGTCAAAATTAGAATTTTGGTGGCAAAAGAAAATTAAAATTTACTATTATCGTTATTAATATTGATGATTTTAAATTTATTAAATGATTTCCTAAGGTTTAACATTAGCTAATAATTTTTTTTTAATTTATAATTCTTTTTCCATGTTTTGGCTTTTAATTTTAAGATTTGAATTGTTAAACTTAACATTAGAATTAAATTTAAATTTTAATGCCAATGTATTCAATCAACTCTAATGTCAAAAATTTATTAAAATTGATTCATCTTTATTTATTTACCTTTTATTATTATTATTATTATTATATACATATATTTATTTATTATTATCACCTTGTTTATGTTATTTTAATGCCAAAGTATTAATTTAATACTAAGGTTTTTATGGCCAACGTATTAAACCCTAATATTAAAATTCTCATGTCTTTAAAGTTTTTTTTTTTTGTTTGATTATTGTGAGAAACCCCTATGACCGATGTACAGGGCTGAGCAGTCTCCTCCCAACCATGACCCCTCGTAAAGCCGAGAACTATACTTATCAATAGAGAATTTAACACAAATCCACCACACACCCACCCCCTCACACACTTGCCCACGCCACGGTTTGAACCTTAGACCTCTTGAAGAAGAGCCAAAGCCCGAACCATTGCGCTGCACCCCAGTGCTCATATATTTAAAGTTATTGTTCACCACATTAATACTAAGGCTCGTTGTTTTTAATATTAGTCTCAAAATTATCTCAATTAATTCATTTCGCTAAAATTTGATCATTTATATCAATTAAATTACCTATTAAGGCTTAACAAAAAGTTTTGTGGCCTTATTGTATTAAATTTAGCCTTAATCAAGAATTATTATCTGCTAATTTCATTTGATGGTTAATGAATGATTTTTAATTATTAAATCAAGTTTAAGGAATTAATCAGTGAGCATCTCCGAAAATGTGCACCCCTAGATTAAAAACTAATCATTGAATTTTGCAAAGTTGCTCAAGTTTTTAGCATAAGGGTGGTAGCATCAAATTAAATAATCGATATTTTAAATGAATGTGTGATCTCGAAAAATGCGTTTGATATGTTCGCTTGTGCATATCATCGGATCTTAGCAAATCACACAAATTTTATCATGCTTGACCTTGTTGACCTAGGTATCAAAAGTCGACAAAAATGGATTAACACATACTACACAATGGATTTTCCTCCAATGTGGATTTGTGCACACCACTCATTTTCGAAGATGTGCACTACATTTAACTAGTGATAGATTTGTAAGGACCTCTTAGTTAAAGTGTGGCATGGAAGGTTTGGTGCGTGCCATTTGATCAAGGCTTGATTAGTGTGCTCTAAACATTTATCTAGATATGTACAATGTTTAAGCATTTGACCATCATGGAATTGGGACATTAAAGGATGATGGATGAGAATTAATTCACATTGTTGGATTATTTCTATTTGATGAGGACTCATGTGTACTGTTCATCGTGATGAAACCTACAAGAACAATATCTTGAAGGGGCGGGGACCCAGATTAGAATTATTTAAAATTTTCCAAAGAATTGTGTCTTAATCATATGGGTGGATGAGGTCATGACTTAACTTTGAAGCTTTGGTGCCTAGGTGATTTTGTAGTTTATATTATTAAATTCAAATATATTTTAGTGTCATTTCAAGGCAACAAAATTGGCAAAGTTTATACTTGAATAAAAGCTTATTTAAAACCTAATTTGATGTAGGATAATAAAATATAATGGATGATTGAAGGCTTGAATAGCCCTGTAGTAGAAAATAGGGCAAAAATCAAAGTGACCAGAATTTTATGAAAATTTCCAACTTTAAAAATTTATGGGCTTTTTCAGGAAACTGCTATTTCTAGATAAAGTTACCATTCAATTTTCTATAAAATTTGATATCATTGTGAAGACAATATCAGGCTAGTTCCACCAATTTTTGAATCAGCTCAAATGGAGTTTTGTGGTAAAAGTTATGGACATTTTAATTTTACAGGAAAAAGTAATAAAATTTGAATAACCCTAAAATAAATTTTTGTTTTGAACCTTAGAAAAACTATTGAAATTTAATTTGTCTAAAACATTTAATTTGAAATAATGTAATTAAGATGCAAATATTCAAGAAATATGAATTTTGGGGGAAAAAAAAAGTTTTTTGCTCTGCTAGAGTTTGATGAGGAAAGCTGCTTTGCTGGAATTTTTTTGAGACCTATCTGGTGGGCTCTGCGGGGATGGCAGCAGTTTCTGGAGGAGGTATGAACAAATGGAGGAATGTAGTGATGGCATCAGGTCCATCACAAAGAGTGCATGGTAGGGCTGGTATTTCTTTTAAAAATGATTGGAAGGAACAGGATTTCCCATTGCATGCCAGGAATCGCTTGTTAAAGAACAATGGATGTTTGGAACGATGTGAAGTTAGGTTGGTTCTAGTGGTTCAACCAGACTCGATGGCAGAATATGTGGAGTATTTAACCAAACATGCGCTTATTGATAAATTTATGGGCATCCGAATTTCTCTTCCCTTTGTGGAGGCTTGGGTTAGGAAGACTTGGAACCCTGAAGGTGATGTGGAGGTGATGCTGAGTGCAAACAACTATTTTATGGTGGTTTTTTCTTGTCTTTCGGGTCGTAACAAAGCATTTGAAGGAGGTCCCTATTTCTGTAACCAAGCGGGACTCTTTCTTAAACCCTGGCATGTGGGTTTCAACCCATCAGAGGAGTGGCCGTCATGGATTTCGGTGTGGGTTCGGCTTCCGTGGCTTCCCTTGGAATTTTGGAGAAATGACATCTTGCATATGATTGTCCTTCTACTTGGGAAGCCGGTTGGGCCGTCAGGACAGATGCTGGATAAAAAGGTAATCTCTGTTGCCCGTATCTATGTTGAAATTGATTTAAACAATCCTATTCTAGATTCTATTGAAATACAGTTCGGATCAACCACATGGGTTCTAAAACTTGACTATGAAGCTCTTCCATTTCGTTGTCGGATTTACCATGAAGATGGCCACTTACAAAGAAAATGCCCTAAGTTTGTCCTACCTGTGGCTTCAAATCCTGGGCCCTCTCAAGCTGTACAAAATATGGATAAAGGAAAAGCCCCGATAAAGGAGGGCGATCAGGATAAGGAAGGCTTTGTTATGGTAAAACCTCAGAACAAAGGAAGAAAGGCAAAAAGAGACATTAAGGATAACCAGCTAGATGCTCAGCTTAATCATTTTAAAATTCTAGAGAATCTTGATCAGTGCGTGGAGATACCTGAAACATCACTACCTGTTATAGATATAACAGGACCAAATCGGTTGTCTCTTCATGAGGTGGAACCAAGGGAACCGGATACGGGGGGGTTTAAATGAAGAACAAAGGGCTTTGGTTTCGAGTATAGGTGATATGGTTGGCCCTAGCCCTGGAAGTGAAGTTATCTTAGAAAATGGCATAGATTTAGATGTGCCCTCTCCTACCCAGGAACTGATGCAGTCATCCATGGACTGTAAAACTCCTACGGTGCTAGGATTGCAACATAAAATAATTAAAAAAAATGCTTCAGATAAGAATATGAAGGTGGGTTAGAAGAAATACCAGGATAAAATTAAGTTAATGGGGGAGACTTTGGTAGAGTCAGGTTTGGTGAGAAAATTGGACTCCCATTTTTATAACCCCCAAAAATAATTATACTTTCATGGAATGTAAGGGGGTTGAACAACATCCCCAAACAAAAAGTTGTTCGTGATTTGATTCATGTTCATTCTCCGGATGTGGTTTTTATTCAAGACAAAATATTGATAACTGGGAGAGTCTCCTGTCTGGGGATTCTCAACACCTACGAGAGTTGATCCATAAGGATGTTCAGACTTAATGTGGTTTGTTTTTTTTTTTTTTTTTGTTTTCTTTGGGAGTTGACCTTGTCTAGTGATTTAGCTTGTCTTGTTGCTTATTTGAGTCCTGGGTGGGGGCTCAATTGTACTTTGTAATCTAGACTTTTTATCAATAAATTTTTACCCCTTTATTTAAAAAAAAAAAGATGCAAATATTCAAAAATATTCAATTTTAATCACTAAAATTAAATCGAAGTCTTCAAAATACCCAAAAATAAGCATTCTTAAAACCTTTAATGTGGGCAATGCAAACAAATTTCAAATTCTTGATGTAAAAATAAAAAATTAAAAAATTAAAACCAAAGTTTTGTGGATCCTCAAAATGGGATGAGTTGAGCAATGGCAACAACAATAATAATCTTGGATGTTTTTGTATTTACCTACATGTGTACCTCCTTGACAAGGTGCACTAGAATTTAAGCACTCTCTCAAACCCTATGCTAAGCTTGCAAATTAGAATCAAATCGTCTACATACAAAAGAAGTCTTACCATGTATTTTTCCAAATTATGGTATCCTCTCCACTCATTTAGCCACTCTTCTAATATTTCAGTATATAAACCAAATAAGGTAGGGGATAATTGGTATCCTTGTTTAAATCTTATGTAACTTCTAAAGCATTTTGAAAGGATTGCTTGTGTTGGATTGGACTATCTTGTAAAGTCTATGAATTGCTACTTTATACTATTCTAGTATTATCAAGCATTCAATTCTAATATATAGTTTACTTGTATGCGCTATGTCAAAATATTTCTTAAAGTACACAAAATAGCAATAGGGTTCTCCTTTTTCATTTCATATTTTTTCAATAATATGTGTCAATGTGATGATGTGATCAAATTGTCATTTTTCACTTTTTTCTTTTTCTTCTACCCACATTTTGCTTCTACTCTCAACCATTCTTCCAAATAACTTTACAAATAGGAGATCACTATAATGGTTTGGTAATTTGAGGGATTTTCTATATCTCCACTTGAGAGGTATTGTTAAATGTGTTGCCCAAACCCTTGGAAATCCATGTCTCATAACATTGTTGAATATCCTCTTGATGTGTGGTGTTAAGTTCCCTACTCCCCATTTTGAGTATTTTACTTGTAGTCCATCCATGTCATAAGCATTAAGGTAAATGCATTTTCTATTTGATATGCCTCTTCTACTTACTTTTGTTTATGTTGTTTTTCATATTCTTGTCATTGACATTTCGTAAAATTATTTGTTTTTATTTATTTATTGAAGTTCCTTCTAGAATAATTTTGGATTATTGTTTCCTAAATAAGTTAGTTCTTATCATATTGCAGCTACATACTCCTCTTTAATTAATTTCACTAGCCATTTATACACAATTCTATTTCCCTCTTCTTTACCAAGTTCTTTTAAATATTTCCATGTTGTTTTATATTATTCATCATATCATGCATTTGTTAGAAAAATATTTTTTTCTTCTTTAAAACTTTAGATCTTTCACACTGTTTTAATACCTCTAGAATTGTATTTGTTAAATTATGGCTCTTAATTACTTACTCTTGTTTATTTTGATTCCTTTTACAAACTCTATTTTATTATTTCTTGGAAAATTAATCCATTCTCTTAGGCTATTAGGATCTTTCCCTCTATCGAGGATTTTTTATTGGAATGATCTTTTTCTATTTTTTGATTTCTTTCCTACCATGACAATTTTATATATTGGGTTGTGATGGGATTTTAATTCTATTGGGAAGTCTTCAATCTCTACTTCCATTATCTATTTTATTATGCTTTGCAAGAAAATTACATGGTCAACAATGCTCACTCCATTATAAGTTTTATATGTATATATTTTATATTTCTTCCACTTATACCATTATATATTATCAATACATGTATGATAAACAAGTCCAATAATTCTTCATCAAAGTGAGTAATGATCCCTTTTTTTTATGTAAACATCTTGTTCAGTTTTTTTTCCTTTTACTACAAATAATTGAGTGCTACCTAGATTCTCATTGTCTAGCATACTATTTTGCTTGCTTGTTATCCTTGTATTGAAATATCCTATTAAAATGATCTATCTAAGTTTAGAGTATGATGAGATGTTTTTATTAAAATTTACATATTGATCCTCATAGTCAATTCCATATTTTTTATAGTCTTTAGATGTCTATGGAGCAAAATAGCAACTTGCAATTCTAATATTTATTCTGCATTCACTTATTTTAATCCAAATGTATTGTTTTAGTGTTTCTTCTTTCTCCAGTTACATATTATTGCCCCAAGTTTCCTATATTACAATTATTATTCCATCACTTCCCTTTCCAATTCTTGTTGAAACTTGTAATTCTAATAGTTCTTCCATATTCCCTTTTTTAATCCAAATATATTGTTTATTTAGGTCTTCTTTCTCCAACTAAATATCATTTCCCAAAGTTTCCATTTTAAAAAATTCCTCTACCTCCCTTGCCAATTCTTGTTGTTTAATTCCATATTATAATCTTCAAGTTAGTCCATGATATCATTTATTTATACCTTGTCCTTCTTCCTCTAATTATTGTGATCTTAAATTATCTAAACTCAAGAAGACCACTAGAAAATGTCATCTAGATTATCTTTATTAATTTCATCCCCTATTTTTTATAGTTATATTTTGTAAAAAATTGGATTTAAAATGATCAATAACATTGTTATCTTATTAATTCTAAATTTTAAAAATTTCATCATAAAAATTTATTTATCTAAACTAGTTTTAGAAAGCTTGTGAGGTAATTTTTACTTATTAGATGAGTACACTTGTAAAATATTCAATATGTTTAAATTAGTAAAGATTGGCTAAGTGTTGAATACTCATTTATTCTGTTAATTTTTGTAAATATTTTTATTTAAGCTTATTGCACTTATTTCTTTGTGTTACTACATGTGGTGTTTAAACAAATAGTATAATATTTAATATTCTTTCACTTATTTTATTTTTCATGAGTACTTTTGTTATATATTATTATGTATGTTTCTTTGTATTGCTATGATATCACAACCACAAATGTTATTCCCTGTTGGGTGGGATGCATAAGCTTTATGACTAAAATTTTTAAACCTGGTCGATGAAAATTATTCATCCAATTACTTAGTATAATAATAGCACAATATTTTTCTTTTAAAAGGTCATTTTTATCTTTCAAAAGTCTAAAGTCCGTAGAATACTTTACTTCCTATAATAGTGAATCCTAAATATAACTTATTTTATAACCTTCAAGAATCTTCAAGATTGAATGCATATTTTGATAGGCTAAAAAATTTTACATGAAAAACCTTGACAACTTTAATAGAGGATAAAATTACTTTATAGATACACAATAGATAGTATTTTTAAGACTTGCCATTGCAAAATGTTAAACAATATAAATCCTTCTACTAAATTTTAGTGTTTTCTACCAGCAAGGACGCCGTTTGCATTATTGGTGATGTGATCCGTTTTCAATCCCAATAAAAATATTCCTTAAAAAATAAAAAAATTAATGTTTTCAACTATAGCTCAAACTTAAATTACCCAATAACAAATATCTCTAATGACAATATCACGTTAGAACATTCTAAATAATAGATAAAGTAAAATTATGAAACAAAAAAAATCTTAAGAATTAAAAAAAATTATGTTTTTTATTAATAAATTTTGAACCCTCCCAAAAATAATATTAATAATAAACTAAAAAATAAAAAATAATTAATAACAAATCATTACATTGACCATATAATGTTTGAAACATTCTGAACTATGTGTAATTAAGAAGAAGACAAAAAAATTCCTAACATGAAAAATTATGTATTTTATTAATGATTTATAAATCTTAAAAAAAAAAATATTAATAATAATTTTTAAAAATAAAATAATTATTAAAAAATATATTATAAAATAGCATTTGTTCAACCTATTAAATCTCTCCACTTTATGAGATCATGTTGGAATATTACCAAAGAATGCATGCGGTCCATGTTGGAGTCTTACCAAATGATGCATGCACAATAACCAAGTTGTTGTAATACCATAAAATCTCTCAATTAAAAAATATAAAATCTTGGAATCTTACCAAAAGATGCATGCACAATAATTAAGTTGTTGTACTACCATTACAAGTATTTTATCATGGACTTAACAATCTCATATAATCAATTTTAAAAATAAGATATATTTAGTGGGAAGACTGAAGAAGGCATGATTTTGGAGATTCATGGGATCAATATCCTCCTATCATTTTGTAGAATTGCAACCAGTAAAAACAATCATAGAAATCAAGGGATGGATCCAGATTGAAAGTTAAACAATCATGGAAAACAAGAGTTGGGTCCAGATTGAAAGTTATTTCAACACTAATCATAAGTTTAAACAGTTTAAGAAGTTGGATGAGTGGTCAATTCCAATCCCTCCAAAATTGACACCTATCATGACTATAATCTTGGTAAAAAGATTTCTTATAGGCAAAAAGATCTCTACTATATCTTTTCCCGCGCAAATCTTCTTTTACCCCTTGCAAATGATCTTACTTTAATATAAATTTTTCATATTTTTAAAGTATATATATTCATTTTAAAAGACTATGTTAAAATCTTACCAAAAATACATGCACAACACCCAAACTATTATAATAAATTATCACTATATTATTAAAAAATTTATGTCTCTAACCTAACCTAACCTAACCTGTATATGATATTTTAGAAGATTTAAATATACAAGAACTTTCAAAAACGGCAACCTTAAATTTGGGTTTTCCACTCACAAACCAAGGCAACCTTATTTTACGGAGGGCATTACCATTACTGGTTTATTGTAGAATAATTATATTAAATAAATAATATTTTTTATTAAAATTTGTTCATATAACATTTAATATTTTTTCATATAATTTATAAACATATAGAATTGTAATCTTAATTTTGATTTTTTTACTCAGAATGTCAATCAACCTTAACATATGCATAACTACCATTCTTAACTGTAGGATTAGGTAATTCAATAATTATATATTAAATAAATAATATTTTTAATTAAATTTTTTTACATAAATTTAAAATTTTTTAAACGTTAAAAATTGTTTTTTTTCTTTTACCTATATCTTATATTATATATTCATTCTGTTATAAAATAAAATTATATTTTTGATAATTAAATATATTAAATAAAAAACATTATTTAAAAAAATCTTTCCATATAACCTAAAACCTATCTAATTTTAAAAACTACTTTCCTTTTTTATTCCAGGTAGACTTCGACTTTTTTCCCTTAATAAGGGTAAACACTGTGCGCCATTAGTTAAGAGAACCCTTTATCAATCCTCACTGATAAATATATATTCTTCGTAATGGTTGACTGACGATGCACATACTATGACCAAATGGATAAAACAGCTTGGGTGTCAAATGTTCTGCAACGGGCATATGGGCATATGGTATAACTGCAATAAGCCATTTGTGTATGATGAAAGAAAATTGTAAACAAACCCAAATATATCTTTTGAACGTATCATCATGAATTAAAATTGTAAACAAACCCTAAATTCTTTTAAGCATATCATGAATTAAAACTAGAAACAAACCCTTTCAACAGCATTGGCCCGATAAAGCAGGCTACTATCTCTAACATTTCCCTTTACTGCATCAATCAATTTGCTGCGATGATTCACCCAACATTTAAAACATAAAACTGGAATGAAAGTTTACACACAAAATGGAGTCATTGAGTGCTATCTAGATCCTCATTGTCTAACATACAATTCCCTTGCCAATTCTTGTTGAAACTTGTAATTTTAATAGTTCTTCCATATTTTTTTTTAATCCATATATATTGTTATATTTAGGTTTAATTTCTCCAATTAAATATCATTTCTTCAAGTTTTCATTATGAAAGAAATTATTCTTCTACATCCCTACCAATTCTTCTTGTTTAATTCCATATTGTAATCTTCGAGGTACTCCATAATATCATTTATTTTTAGCATGTTCTTCTTCCTCTAATGATAGTGATATTAAATTATCTAAACTCAAGAAAGACCACTACAAAATGTCATCTAGATTATTTTGATTGATTTCATCCCTATTTTTGATAGTTATGTTTTTGTAAGGAATTGGAGTTAAAATGATCAATAACATTGTTATCTTATTAGTTCCAAATTTTAAAGAATTCATCATGAAATTTTATTTTTCTAAACTAGTTTTAAAAATCTTGTAAGGTAATTTTTACTTAGATGAGCACACTTGTAAAATATTCAATATGTTTAAATTAATAAGGATTGGCTAAGTGTTGAATACTGATTTATTTTGTTAATTTTTGTGAATATTTTTATTTAAGATTATTGCACTTATTTCTTTATTTCTTTGTGTTACTATATGTAGTGTTTAAACAAATTGTATAATACATAATATTATTTCGCTTATTTTCTTTTTTCATGAATACTTTTATTATATATTATTATATTTATTTCTTTGTATTGTTATGGTATCACAACCACATATGTTATTCCCTATTGGGTGGGGTGTATAAGCTTTGTTACTAAAATATTTAAACCTAATCGATAGAAATTATTCATCCAATTACTAAGTATAATAATAGCACAACCTCTTTATTTTAAAAGATCATTTTTATCTTTCAAAATTCTTGTAAATATTTTACTTCTTATAATAGTGAATCCTAAATCCAACTTCTTTTATAGCCTTAAGTATCTTCAAGATTGAATGCATATTTTGATAGGCTAAAAACATTTTACATGAAAAAAACCTTGACAACTTTAATAGAGGATAAAATGACTTTATAGATACACAATAGATAGTGTTTTTAAGACTTGCCATTGCAAAATGCTAAATAATTAAATTATTCTACTAAATTTTAGTGTCTTCAACTATAACTCAAACCTAAATTACCCAATAACAAATATCTCCATTGTGATGAAGCGTGTTAGAAAAAATTTAAATAATAGATAAAATAAAATTATGAAACAAAAATATCTTTAGTTAAAAAATTTATGTTTTTTATTAATTAATTTTAAACCCTCCTTAAAAAAACATAATATAAATATTAAACTAAAAAATAAAATAATAATTAATAACAAATCATTACAATGACCATATAATGTTAGAAACATTCTAAACTGTGTACAATTAAGAAGACAAAAAAAAATTCCTAACATTAAATTATTTATTTTATTAATGATTTATAAATCCTAAAAAAATAATATTACTAATAAATTTAAAAAATAAAATAGTGATTAAAAATACATGCATAAAAGTGGAATATACCTATCAAATAGCATTGGCTTAACCCATTAAATCTCTCACTTTAGGAGACCATGTTGGAATCTTACTAAAGGATGCACGCACAATAACCAAGCTGTTCTAATACAATTAAGAGACCATGCTGGAATTTTACTAAGGAATGCATGCACAATAACCTAGTTGTTGTAATACCATTAAAACTATCTGGTAATTTTACAATCCTATATAATCAATTTTAAAAATAAGATATATTTAGAACGGAAAGGGGAGAAGGCATGATTTTGGACAGATTTATGGGATCAATATTCACCTGTCATTTTTGAATTTCCAAAACTGCAATCAGTAAAAACAGCCATGGAATGCAAGGGTTGGATCTAGATTGAAAATTATTTTAACACTAGTTAACTTGGGGATTATAAGTTTAAACATTTTAATAAGTTGAATGAATGTTCAATTCCAATCCCTTCTAAATTCACACCCATTCTAACTAAAATCTTAGTAAAAATATTTTTCATAGACAGAAAGATCTCTACTATACCCTTCCAGTGCAAATCTTCTTTTAACCCTTCCAATACAAATCTTCTTTTACAGGTGTGATATTCTTATTTTAATATAATTTTTTCAAATTCTTATATATATTTTCACCACTACTACTATATTATTAAAATATTTTTATATCTCTCACCTAACCTAACATATCTGACCTGTATATGACATTTTAGAAGATTTAAATGCTACAAAAATTTTCAAAAAACGGCAACCTTAAATTTGGTTTTCCACTCACAAACTAGGCAGCCTTATTTTACGCAGGGCATTACCATTCCTGGTTTATAGAAGAATAATTATATTAAACAAATAATATTTTTTATTAAAATTTGTTTATATAATATTTAATATTTTTTAATATAATTTAAAAACATATAAAATTTAAATTTAAATTTTGGTTTTTTACACACGAATGCCAATCAACCTTAACATATGCATAGCAACCATCCTTAACCTATCTTATGGAAAGGAAAATCTAAATAATTGAATAATTATATATTGAATAAATAATATTTACAATAATTTTTTCACATAAATTTATTAATTTAAATAATTATATAATTATATATTAAATAAAATTTTGTTACAAAAACTTATAACTTCTTAAACGGTCAAAATCAATTTTTTTATATCTTGCATGTCTTTTATTTATATAAAACTCTTAAACTTTCAAAACCAATTTTTTTATATCTTTATATCACATGTCTTATATAAATATAGATATTCATTCTCGTATGGAATAAAATTATATTTTGATAATTAAATATATTTAATAAACAAGCGATGTTTGCATATAACCTAAAACCTTTCTAACTTTTTAAACTACTTTTCCTTTTTGCTTACATGTTTTATATATATTACAAAAGAGACTTCGACTCTTTTCCCTTAACAAGGTTAACAAGAATAAACACTGTCTGTGCCATTAGTTAAGAGAACCCTTTATCAATCCTCACTGAGAAATATATATTCTTCGTAATGGTTGACTGACAATGCACATACTGTGACCAAATGGATAAAGCTGCTTGGGTGTCAAATGTTCTGCAACCGGCATATGGTTTAACTGCAATAACCTATTTGTGTATGAAGAAAGAAAATTGTAAACAAACCCAAATATATCTTTTGAACGTATTATCATGAATTAAAATTGTAAACAAACCCTAAATTCTTTTGAGCATATCATGAATTAAAACTAGAAACAAACCCTAAAAGCTTTTCAACAACATTGGCCCAAGAAAGCAGGCTACTATCTCTAACATTTCCCTCTAGTGCATCAATTTATTTGCTGAGATGATTCACCCAACATTGAAAACATAATAAAACTGGAATGAAAGTTTACACACAAAATGGAGTCATTTTCATTTTACAAACAATTCATTTGTAAAATAGTGTCTAGGAGTTTACCTTAACCACCGCCTCCTTAGTAGGGTTTGCATTCAAGCCCATCACCATTCCATGACACCTGAGACTACCTCTATAACTTTCAATTAACGACTCGTTCCATGTTTTCCAACAGCTTTCTTGAACTTCATTGAATCTTAGAGTAATCTGAGAGTAACAAGAAGTTCATGAAAGCTGTTGGTAAACATGAAAGGATTCATCCAATATTTGATATGCAAGCTTTTGTCCAAGTGTAGGAGATAGCTTCCATATTTTATAAGCAAAATAATTGGTGTGAGATTATTGTTATTCTTGTTGAATGGCTCAACGATGATATGAAAAGCCAAAACCTGCATGTGTGGGGGTCATGAGCAAAAGCCCTTGGCATGTCGTTTCGTCCTTTTCACGGTTTTCAAGGACTGAAGGCACGTATTCCGTTGTGTACCAACTTAGATTCTAAACCTTTGATATGATAATAATGGTGGTAAAGAAGATACAGTAGATAACGGCCTCAATCCAGAGAAGAGATGGCATGATTAGTAACGGTATAATAACCTTTGAGTAGTCCCATATAAGAGGAGGAATGGCGTACCAGCCCTGAATTTTAATATGTGACACGTGAAATGAACGTCCTTGGAGATCTTTTTTGGTCAGTCCAAGGCATCATTAGATGCAATGCCAATTGCAATTAGACGGCTTTCACGCATGCCTTGTCCAAAGCGATCTCAATTCATATCAAAATCATATCATGAACACCGGTTTTGTTTTTCCACTGCCACCCATGGAATTTGACATCTATTCCACCTGCCACAGATTTTTTTTTAGTAAGGCTACGTGGGGTAATGACCATTGTATATGTGTATTCACATGTGATACAATTTATACAATGAATCATTGTCAAAAAGAATTTTTTTTACTGACAATCATTATAATATATTGAAAATCTTCATCTTCATAATATATTGTAGAACCTTCAAGGGTTAGGTGGAGTGGTAAATATAGGTGTGACAGTACTTACCAAGAAGAGACTTAGGTTCAAACCTTCAGAGAAGCCAACCCTTTGCAAAGGTAGTAGTTTGCTATGAATCCTGTGAGTGCGCATCAGACCGACTACGACGGTACGAACCCCAAGTGTGACTGATGGTCCCCATTTCACTACGACGGTATGAACCCCAAGTGTGACCGATAGTCCCCATTTCACATCGGGTCAACAAATACAAGATGGATAGGTTTGTTGGGAGCAGTCCCTGTGGTTTGAACCCTATGCTATGCTGGTTGTAACTAACTCTCCTATGTAATAAAAAAAAATTGATTGATAGATTGAGAAATATTTTGATTTCCTCAAATAGGAGGAAGTGGGGAAAATGTTTTTTTCTTTTTCTTTTAGGTACTTTACTTCCACAAAAGGATCTAGTCTAAACAAGAAGAATCTCTTATAAAAAAAATGATATTCATTAATCTAATTTTTTATTTTATAGATTAGACTTGAGAGGTCTTGTAGTAAAGATGGTCAAGTGGTTGAAGGTGTTGTTGGAACGGTTATGCAGGATTATGTTTACCAAGGGTTTGAATCCATCTCTTTTTGAATCCCTACAACTCCTTTGCAATAAAGAGATCAAGGGGGAGGGGATGGCAGACGAGAGAAGAATAAAATTGCTCAAGTCTCCAATGTTCAAATTCATCCATGTAATATCTATTATTCAGCCATAGACCAGGATGTCTATGATAAACTAATTTTTTGGGGTTGCAATGATAATTTGGTGTATCTACTATACGGCCATTGACTATGATATGTCTATGGCAGACTAACTGTTTGGCTCTATGAATGGTAAGAGCCATACCCAATCAAAAAAAATATTATCCAGATTCATTTCAAGTAATTGCAATAGGACCTGAACAAATATTTTGAGAAACAAATTCATAGACATGTAAGTTTAGAGCTAGATCAACCACTCCAATGGCCCTCATCCATAAACCGCATAAATAACATGAACAAATGTAACCAACATGTATTGGAAAAATTAACTCCAAATATTTGGACCATAAATGGTTAGCAATAACCATGGAATAAGTCTCTTCGGCATGAGTAGGGCTAAAAGCACAAAATATATTTGCATTATCACCACATTCAAATAAAGCATTTTTGAGGATAGCACCATCAATAACACGTAGAATATTAGGACCCAATACTCAGTAACTCCCATTATATGAAAAGGATTCAAGGTCCAATTATGAAACCTTGAAAAAAGAGGATAAATTGAAAAATAGCTACTACACCAAAACTAGGTGCAAAAAACCAACCAAACTGGCCGAATGGATAGATCAAGAATACAAAAACAAAAATAGTAATTAAAGTAGAGAAAGCAATTGCATTATAAGGTTGCAATTGTACAGATCCAACAAGTTCAAATTGGCGTAGCATGAAACCCATTTGATCAAAAGCACCCTGAAGAGCAACAAAAGTCCATAGACCACTTAATTTGCACCAACGAGTAAAATATCCTTGATCCCATAATAGTAACAAAGAATGTGCTAAACTATAAGCTCGAGTATAAACTATAACAGTTAAAAAATTACAACCTTCCAAATAAGAATGGGCCAATCCTTGGGTATACCATGAAGTCACAAAGGTTGTACCCGTAAACCATCCACCTAGGGCAAAATATGCACAAGGAAAAAGCAATAGACCGGACCAACCCACAAAAACAAAACGGTCTCTGCGTAGCCAGTCATCCATAGTATTCCCTTCAGTTAGGCACCTTCTAGGTAGGCAAGGGATGGGACCTTGCACGAAGAAAAAATCATGGGTTTCATCGTTTCTATGGTTCTTTCTCTAACGGTAAGGTCCTCTCTATACGCCGGAGCCCTTTATTTCTAGGATATGAAATAACTATGTTATTGGTAACTTGTACAATTTACCACCTCCAGCTCTACTCCCAAATTATCAAGTAAAAAATATTCTCAGATTTATCCATACAGTGACATGTAATTATGAGAGTTGGCCAGGTAGCTAACCTTTGGTCCATTCTCGTAGCAATAGAAGCATAATTATAATTTGTGCTTCTTTCGATTTGCATAATTTCCTTGCTCAATGGGTTATTAACCATTCACTACCAATGAGGAATTGCTTTTCATCCCACATCAAGGTGATTGGATTTGCACCAATGGAAACCATAAATTTCATCCCCGGTAAGGTTAGATGATAGATCTGTACTTTGCCACAACAGAAAAGAACAGCTCTTCTGTTAGAAGAATCTCCTAGTCCATTTCAGCTTCTGATCCAAACGAGTCGCACATACACCCTAGCACATACTCCTCTACGCTGAGGACACCCTCGAAGAGCAGGGGATTTTGTTCTATTTTTTATTGGCTGTCTCGCATTTCTAGTAAGTTGTTGAATAGTCGGCATTCTCGATTCTATGTGAAATTGACTGGTTTGGATTGATCCTAACCAACCATATAAGGTCAACTAAAACTTGTTCATTTGAACAACCTGTGAAAAGGAAGAGGGGATTAAAAACTAGATGTCCCTAATCCTTCCGTTCGTCCATCAACGTGTTTTGATCTTCACACACACCTTAGAACATACTCCTATACATTGAGGATATCTTTGAAGAGCAGGGGATTTTGTTCTATTTTTTATTGGCTGTCTCGCATTTCTAGTAAGTTGTTGAATAGTCGGCATTCTCGATTCTATGTGAAATTGACTGGTTTGGATTGATCCTAACCAACCATATAAGGTCAACTAAAACTTGTTCATTTGAACAACCTGTGAAAAGGAAGAGGGGATTAAAAACTAGATGTCCCTAATCCTTCCGTTCGTCCATCAACGTGTTTTGATCTGAACGAAATTGGATCTAATTGTAATGGCATAAACACATCCTCAAAGCCCTTCTTTTCTTCTATATATATATTATGATATTCTATATCATATTCGATTGTAATTCATCAATCAAAAGGAAAATTTCAAGGATGAAAGAATATTTCATTAAACGTAGTAGTTGCTATAATACATAATGTTGCCACCCAGGCAGGAGGGCAGTTGATTTTATTAACAAAATAAAATTGGCTATAGTTCATATTAGAGTCTATTTAACTCTCTTGAATACGTTTTCAGGAAAGAAAATTGGATATAGATTTTTATTATTCATATATGTCTCCATATCATATTGTCTCTATGTCATATTTGATCGTGTGATTCACTTCTTATTTGCATTAAAAACAATATCACTTAGTGTTCCAAAAGTGCCTCATCAACACTTTGAAGATGAAGATGCAGTTTAGTTTGACTTATACAACAAACTTTATAAAGAGAGATTACTTTTTTTTGGCTAAGCCACTTGAGGACAAGATTGGAAATCAACTCATTAGTATGATGGTATATTTGACTCTAGATGATATAACTAGAGAGAAATTTCTATTTGTTCCTTGTACTGGTGGACCAATAATACCAAGAATAACTCTTTATGATACTGTGCAATATATACCACAAAAAAATATACAATAGTCATCAAGATAGCTACTTCAATAGGATCTCTCATCATAACTAGAGGGTGTCCTAGTAAACATATAGTATTTTCTAGCATTGCGGTTATGCTCCACCAACCTTCTAGTACTTACACAGATGGAATATCAAGAATATGTATACAAAATGATGAAGATATAATAATTATTAAAGAACAAATTATAGGTATTTATATAGAAAGAACATCCCTTCAAGATAAGTTCATTGTTTGGGATGAGTTAGACAGAGATCATTTTATATCTGTAGAAGAGACCCTAGAATATGGTGTTATTGATCTTATAATAGATAAAGAGATGGTACCCTCTGGATAGAAATAAAATGAGGTCCTAAAAAATAGAACAATTGGAATAGGATTACTGACAAGAAATTTCTAAATGGAGATGGAGCTCCTTCTGTAAATGGAAATACTTTTCATAGTAAAAGTTCTTATTTTTTTTATTTATTGTTTTTTATTATAATATAATTTTCAACTTAATATTGAAAATTTGGTATGTGTTCTTTTTTTAATGATTTTTTTGATAAAAAAGATCAATATTTGAGATCTTGGGAGATTCAAATGAATAGGAAATTCATAAAACTACTTATCAAATTAGGAGTATCCTCTAAGGAACTTAAATTAGTTTCACATTTGGATTGGATTACTTTATTATTTTATTGGAAGAAAAATAATTCACCTAGAAGAGCAGAGGAGGGTTCTCTACCTGCAAGGGACACAAAGAGAAGATGTGTCCTTTGCAAGATTGAAGCCTCACAATTACTAGTAAATCTGCTTTTTCTTTTATACCCTTTCTCATTGATGCTTTGATATTTTGGTGTCCCAAGCATAGAGGAACTACACCAATCCATCCTAAACTTGGTAGTTAAGCTCTATTGCAGTGAAAATACTATAGGGGAAGCCCTACAAAAAATAGATCGATCCCAAGATGAGAAAAAACTTTATCTCTTATTTCTATTAAGAGGTCATCTTCTTTTCAAAACCCCAACATTATTTCTTTCCCGCTCCACACATCAAAATATAATTTTGATTGGAAGTAGACATGGGACAAATTCCCACATTATCTATTGGTATATAGAAATGATAAAATATTATGTTTATCCTTGTTGATATTATTTCTCTGTCATTCAATAATTAATAACTTTATTATTTTTAGATAATAATATATAGAAATAACACTGATAAGAGCTCCTATTGAAACCAATAAATAAGATCCTACCTGCCAGCTGCACCAGAATAGATAAATTTTTCCAAAAAAGCCTGCCAATGGGGGAATACCCCCTAGAGATAACAGACATAAAGTTAAAGACAAAGCTAAAAAAGGGTCTTTCGTATATAATCCTGCATAATCTCGAATGTTATCTGTTCCTGTACGTAAACCAAATAATATAATACAGGCAAAAGTTCCTATATTCATGAAAATATAGAATAGCATATAAGTTATCATGCTTGCATATCCATTATTTGAGTCCCCATCGATGATTCCAATAAGGATATATCCAATTTGGCCTATGGACGAATAGGCAAGCATACGTTTCATGCTTGTTTGAGTAAGAGCGATGAAATTACCTAATACCATGCTAAGAATAGCTAAAATTTCCAAAACGAAATGCCATTCGTTCAATGAAAAATAGAAAATAACCCCTATGACTAGTGTATGAAGCATTGAGAAAATTAATGCAATGGTTTCTTCAAGAGTCTTAGAATTTTACATACACCCACCTTAACTATATTTTATAGCTATATTATAGGGATAAAATTTTATTTTAGCAATTACATTCTCCTCCCAAGGAAGCCTCCATACAAGGATTGAAAGGCCACCGGGAGGGGTGATACACCACCACCATGATATTCTTCACTGCACCCCTTAGATACATATTGATTAAGTGATATGATGTTGCAAATCTATTAGTTTGCTAAGTATTCCCATTATTGTCGAAGTATAACAAGGAGCTCTCTACCCCTGCTTGCCTACTGCTTGTGCTAAAAGCTAGCAGGTAATGGTTAGATAGTCTCAATTAAACTCCTTTACCTGTCTTTCCGAACTCTTCATTGAGTGAAACAAAGCGGGCATCGTAGCACTTCGAACTGCTATTCGATAATCAAATTCATTTCTTCTCAAACAGGAGAAGGTTCTTGGTCCTTTCATCTCTCTACCTGCTCCATGCCGTACAGCCTCCGGATCATGGGCTGGTTGATAGGATACGTGGGATCTTATCCGATCTGCCCGGTAATTTTGGTAGATGAAGTAGTATAAAATGGCAAAGTGAGGGGAATTAATCTCATATCAGCGGTCGTATCTTCAACCGAAAGACAACCCCTATTTTTTTTCTTTCCTTTTTCAAAGATTTAAATTAATAGTAATCCTTTTTGTAATATTTCTCTCTCTATATCAGTTCCATGTAAATGAATTGATGAAATCAATGAATCATCTTAATTCACAAATATATATTTCTATACAATATAAATTCTCTTAAAGAATTTATCATCCCAGGGAATGATACACAAAGGATGGGACTTTGTTATGAACACAGAATGACAAATCTGATAATGGATCAGTCAAAATCTTTATATCCTTTCTTTTATTAGTTAATATGGATGGAATGGAATTTTGCACTATTAGAATGAAAAATAATGGATTAATGTCGATATATATATATTTTTAAGCGAAAAACCCCTTACGGGGCCGCCTTGGTCTGAGAGACCATGAATAGGGGGTTCTACACCGTCAAAGTCACCCGAGAGTCACACCCAACCCTGCTCGCACCAACATTATCAATTGGATTTTGAATACCCAATTCAACTTTTTGGTAGGGTGGAGATTTGAACCTAGGACCTCCCTTGGAGGATTGCCCTCTCCTCTCCAACTCACCTACAACACCTGGGTGGATTAATGTAGATATTAATACACAGAATAAAGACCTGAATATATAGGAAGATATATGTCCCCCCTAAATATCTCATTCCTTTGCCTACAAAGAGACCTAAAATACCTACTCCATTTGGTATTCCATCAATTTCCCATTGATCAAATGATTTAGAATGGAACAATCAAGATACAATTAAATTATGGTGGGTATAGTTAGGATCACTCTAACTAGAACAATAGGATAAATAGCTAGTCACAACCACTACCTATGGATAAATAGTTAGGCACAACCACTAGATTCTGCAAATAAACTTATCTATACTTTCAAGGAAGGTATACGATGATTTGTCTATCTATTGATATTTTTTCATCCATCATCCCGTTAAACTAAGAATAAGAAGAGTTAAATTTCCTTCTAAAGAGGAAGAAGAGACATAAATTCCTTCTAAAGAAGAATAAGAATAGACAAAAATTCCTAATATGAGAAGGATACTTATTACAAAAATAGAATTTTCTCTTGAGGAATTCACTTAGTTGCTTAAAAAACTTACTAATATGAAACTAAAAAAAAATCTATTGGGGAACTCACCACTATACTAGGATATCTAAATAAATAAAAGGAACTTAAAGAAGAATGACAAAATGTATTGCATCAATATAAGTGTCTTCTATTTTAAAAAATTTACGAAGAAAATAAAATTGTGTTTCTTTTATTTAGTTGGCTTAACCCCCTTAGATTGGTTGTTTCATGAGCTATCTAATATGGAGATGGTATCAAATTCAATAATTGATGAGTTCATATTATTTTTAAAAAGGAAACACAGAACAAGGAAGTCATTGGTAAGCTCAGTGCTCATGGAATGAGGTTTTTCATAGGTTGATGAATAGTTTTTTTTTCTTCATTGATAAGAGGTTATGGCCCCTATTCGAATAAGAGAAGAATGAAAAACTATATGATCAAAAAGAGGACGAGGATTTTGAAAAAGAGAGCTCTGCTCATATTTTATTCTTTCCAGAAAATAAAAAAGTGAAATCTATTTTAAAAAGGTGGCTCCCTCTATTCGATCTATTTCAAAGAAGAAAAGCTGGAAAATTTGGTTATTTCTAAAGGAAAAACTGAAAAGGCCTTAGATCTTAATATTTATGCTCTTTTCAAGAAAATTTTTTTGAACGAATTGAAACTTTCAGAGATTAAGAGAGATGCGCCTTTTTGGGGTACCAACCTTAGTCATGGCTTATATGATGATTATGGCGAGGAAGGTGACTTCGACATTGCTATATCAAAATTTCAAAGAAAAAGCAAAAAGAAAAGGAAAAGCGACTATAGCTAATTTTACAATCACCGACCCATCATGATCGGTGTTAGGTTCAACATTTGTTCCAACGGAATAGAGCACCTAATATCAATGAGAGCCGCTATAATGCTATCTATAGCATTAGTAATACTCTTTCTTCTTACTATAGGATGAGCAATAATATAGAATTTGTTGAGCAAGGTGCAACGACAGTATTGTCATTGTTGTCAACACACTCATATGGATAGGTTGATGCAGTGGACAGTTGTTTGGAGTATGTACAGTGGTGTTAAATGCTTATGAGGATGTTTTTGATGTTCGGGTGAAGTTGTTATAGGTTGTTTGTGCAAATTTATAAAAGTTGCAAAAATCGTCAAGAAGTTGTCAAAGTAGTAAAATTGTCAAAGTTGCAAAAATCGTCAAAGTTGCAAAAATTGTCAAAGTTGCAACAACGTCAATGGAATGTGTTGGACAACCCAAGATACTATTTGGAGGTTTTTTGATCATTAGCAAGTGTGGTTGCAATTTTGGAATGGCCGATTGCTTCATCGGTGCATTGTTGGTCAGTTTCATGCTTTATGTGATAGGTGTAAAATCTACGTCGGAGGTCACTTTGTGAGAGGAATATTAAGCAATCCATGAGGAATTGGACCTCAAATTTTTTACTAGAGGTATCTAGATATACTGAGATATTAATTTTTAAATTTCAGCTAAAACAGAGTTCAGAAGAAGAAACAGTGAGGGTTACAAAATGGCTCTGGAGCACTTTTTCTAGTTTATGTGATAGGTGTAAAATTAGCGTCAAAGGCCACTTTGTCGGAGGTACTATGAATAATCCATGAAGAGTTAAAATTTGAAATTTAAATAGAAGGTAGTTGGTTTATCCAAAAATATTTTTTTCAATTTTTAGCCTGTTTGGAAATTTGAAGAGGAAGTTATGACTGTTACAAAAAGCCTTGTCAGCTCTTTTTGGCAATTTTGGTAGTTTCTAAGAATACAACAGTTGAGTGGTACTTTTGTATAACTATAAAAAAGAGCTATGTTTTTTAATGTGAAGCATATATATATTTTAAAATAAAATGGAGATGAGGATTTTTTTGGAGAAAGGATTGTCGGTGCATGTTGTGAAGAATTTTTTTTTTCTTTGGCATTTTGATTGAAAAATGTGCAAGGTGTGAGATAATCAATGTGTAGAGTTGAGAAGATTGAAAATGTTAGATATAATATTTTAGAGGAGAATATTTGTGAGCTAGACCACTCAGGGTCTTTTTATGAGATTTAAAACTTTTGTCAGAGCTTTTTAAATTTATCGGGTCGATGCTTGACAACAGGGGTTGGTGCTCCTTGTAGTTGGTGCTGCTGAAGTTCAGCTTGGTTGGTGTCATTCCCTGCAGTTGGTGCTGCAAAAATATTGTAAATACCAAATATTTTTTAGGCTGAATTTGGATGGGAGTCCAAATAGTCCATTGACACAATGGTTTTCCCACATCGAGTTTCTATTATAAATTTGGTGTTATGTGATGCATGTTTGTGTGATTGCTTGTTTTGATTTGATTTCATTCGTATTTGGATTAAATTTTTAATATGCACTAATTCACCCTCATCTCAGTGTCATGCTTAGTTCAATAATTAGTATCAGAGTCAAGTTCCTGAATAGGCTTAACTGACTATAGTGATCTTGGAAGTGACACAATGGCAAGTGGTGAAGGCTTCTCATCAAAAAAAGCACCATTATTTGATGGAACTAATTACGTATTTTGGAGACTCAAGATGTAGACATATCTTTGTGATTTGGGATATGACATTTCGGATTCAATAAATAGTGGATACACAATACCCACCACTTCTCCAATCGATGTTGTCGGTAAGAAACTGTTTGAGAATGACTCAAAAGCAAAGAATGCTATCATGTGTGGATTAGTGGACAATGAAATGGTAAATATTATGGGTTGTAAAACAACAAAGGAAATATGGGAAAAATTGAAGAGCATTCATGAAGGATATGTTAAGATCAAGGAGTTCAAGTTACAAACACATCGATCTCAGTTCGAAGGATTAAATATGAATGAGGATGAGAATATAGAGGCATATATACTAAGATTTAATGAAGTCATTAATGCGATTAGAGGAATCAAAGAGGAAGTCAAATATTTTGTCATCGTGAAAAAGGTATTAAGGTCCCTTCCCCAAAGATTTGATTCTAAAGTTTCAGCTATAGAAGAAGCTAAAGATTTAAATTCTTTTAGTATGGATGAGATGCATGGTTTTTTGATTGCATATGAGATGAGAATAGGAAAATCTAAACCCACAGACAGAGAAGTTGCTTTTAAAGCCCAGAAAAATATGAAAGCAAAACAAGAATCCAAGGAAGAAGAGACATAATATGAAATGGAAACAAACTTTGTTCAAAAACTAAAAAAGGGAAAAGGAAAATACAGAGGAAAGTTACCATTTAGATGTTTCAACCGTGGAGGTGTTGGGCATTTCGCAGCTAAATGTCCACTTAATGAGAAGAACAGAAGTGATGAAGGATCACATAGAGAAAGAAGTGATTGGAAGAAAAAATCAAATTTCAAAAAAGGTAACTTCAAGAAGAAAATTTTCATATCCAATAAGGTCAGTTCATCAGAAGACAACTCCATTGAGGATTCTTAAAAAGAAACAAATGAAGCTCTTTTCATGGCATTCAAAGAAGAAAAACCAAAAAAAGAATAGGAATGTGATGAAGAAGAAATTAATGCAGAAGTGAATTTGGAAGAGAAACTAATTGCATCTCTGGATGAATTGAAGATAGAAAGAAAAAGGAATAAGTGACCTATCCCAAAAAGCGTGCACCTATCTATTGTATTAATGGAAATCAACATAAAAGCATGACAAGCTAACAAGATTGCATGAATCAAAGAAAATGTGTGTTTATTTATTGGTATAGCCAACGAATATCGGTTACAATATTTGCCCCTCTTAGGGTCACCCAAAATGTTGATACAATCAATACAATTGCCAAAGCCCCCCAATGGGGTAGGTGCACTATCAATGCTTTTCCAAATAGTCACAAACTGTTCTAAGGTGGAGTTAACCCTCTTATTCGTGTTGAGGAAGGAAATTGGTGATTGAAGGTCATTTGAACCTATTTCCTGTGATCAAAAAACAACACAAGAAATTTATACAAATAGGTATCCTCTCATGATGATGCCCTTTGAAGGATTGATACATGAAAAAGCCATGAAAAGCATATAATCAAGAAAGCATATAAAATGTATCTAAACTATGCCAAATTGATAAAGATTCATGTAAATGCATAAAGGAATATTGCAGCTAAGTATTGAATGGCCTAATTAGATGAAATAGAGCATGAAAGCATAGAAAGAAACCATTCTTGCATATTCTACACTAATGTAACAAAATTGCTTTAAACCCTAAATCTACCGGTCAAAAATCTCTAAAATCCTAATTGAACCATGCAAATGTCTATTTAAACCTAATTAAACGATCTACAAAATAAATGGTAAGGAGATCTTACACCTATTGCAAACCGCAGCTCTGATGAGCGGTCTACACTGTAAACCATGGTTGAAAGCCGTAGTGAGCAACCAAGTAGTTTGCCCTCCAATTTCAAGGGAAGTGGGCTTGATCCTCCTTGTCAAATTGATGATCAAGGGTCACCTCAGTGTCCTCTGACATATTTAGAGGTTGAATTGTTTGGTAGGGCCTCCATTTGCCCAAATTGGCATTTCTTGGCATTCTAGCTCCTTAGGGCATCCATGGCCTAATTCGTCATGATGCTTGACAAATTGACAATGGTGATGGCAACAAGGCTCTCTCTATGCACTCAAGTGAGTCCATAATTCAATAGGGATTTGTTGCTTTGATCTCCAAATGCACTCTTCATGTTTTTTCCCTATTTCTTAGGGGTACTTATAGGACTACCCAAGGGCTAGAGGTGGCTTCATGGAGAAGCCAAGATCAAGAAGGGGTGGTTAGGATAGTTAGATTGGAATATTTCGTCATTTAAACACCTTATTTTAGAACAAATGGTCATTCAAAATTATTTGGCTTGGATGAAGGCCAATTGAACTTTGGTTAAGACCACAGGTGACAACTACGGTCTAGACTGTAAACCACAGGTCTCATCCATGGTTCAATATATAGATCGTAGGTCTCAGCTGCGGTTCAGAATAAATAGGCCAAGGAGCCCAAATTGAGTGGTTAGAACCACTACTCTATCTTGAAGTTTGTCCAAGATCTTCCATATGGTCTTGTAGCATGTCCATATGAGTAGTCACCATCGATATGATGCATTTTAGGTGTCTACAGATACCCATTTTGAGATATGTTGTGATATCGAAAAACATTGAGCAAAAAATAGACCTCCTAAAATGATGTCGAAGGTTCTATTATGATCATTAGTCAAATCAAAATTAGATGCCCCAGGTCCAGCAAAAGGACGTGCATCCTAGAATCATTACTTCCAATTGGGTGAAAGGCTTACATTTGAAAATATTGTGCCCATCTCATATATTTCGACATGGCTATGCATTCCATAGGTATCTTCTGACCCATAGATCCGAAAAGTAGAGAACAAAAAGTAAACTTCATATTTGCTATTTTCCCCAAGCAAATGGGTAAGCTTATGATAGCTGTTGACAATGATTCGCAAGGACGAATGCAATTTTGACAAAATCAAGGGATCTATGATTTCAGGGATCTTTTGTTGATTTTGATTATGACTTGATATTATGATTACCCCCTCAAGCGACGAGTCAATGAGGGTAATGACAATATATGAAGCGATGAGGTCGCTTGACCACAATGAATGATCTGAACAAATTTAGAATTGAAAATTTAATTACTTGGCGAAGCCTAGTTCAGCTTATGATTTTGTAGACACCTAAAACATGTCATGCTTAGGGGAGGTACTCACATAGACACATTCATAAGATCATATGACATAATCTTGGGTATTCCAAGCATCAAAAGTGGTTCTCACCACTCATTTGAGGAATTTTCAAGCCATCCAAGCCTAGCCACTCAAGCCTAGAGCAACTAGATCTTAGCCGCTCAAGCCTAGAGCGACCAGACCTTAGCCATTGCAGACGACAGTGACCAGATCTTAGTCGCTATAGATGACATCGACTAAACCATAAAAGTAGTTTTACCAACAAACAGGCCTAATCATAGGTGAAAGTGGTAGTCTGCATGCAATAAAGGTAAGAGGGAGTAACTTTGCATTCCCTTTCATGACCAGTTCACACGGGAGACTTGAACTTCCATTTAGACTTTAGTTAACTGGTATTTAAACATAGAAAAGACAAAAATATTCTCATGCTAACTCTCACTACGCATGAGGAATTCATTCCTAAGGCTTGGACATAGACCTAGGGTTTCACACTTTAAAAGGTGCAAGCCTAAGAGCACCAAATGGGGTCCATATTTTATCGATCAGACAGTGTTTTTATCATTGGATACCCTATATCAAATTTTCTTTGAGCTATAATAAGAGATACAATTATTCTAGAGCATTATGAGATATTTTCAAGACTTTAAGAGTTCCTCTTTGGGGAGTCCATTTGAGGGTATTACCGCATACATGATATTCAACATATCAAGCAAAGCAACCATTATTTCAACATTGGATACAAGCTTTGATCTATTGCTTTGGAGTAAAGAGGACAAGAGTCGCTTTAACGGTCGTTGTCTTGGACAGTTGCCCATAGGCCTAACATAGGGTTTTAAACATTAAATTCATTATTTTGTTTAGCATATCATTAGCATAGCATTATTTCATTCATTCACATTCATAGCATTAGTTTAATTTGCACTTGCTTTAATTTTTTATATTCATTGCTAACAACCTCATCCGGGGAGGTATTCTCGGACATCTAAGTGTGTGTTTTTGTTTCATTGCTTACAGAGCCATAGGTTCATCAGACGAAATCTGCAATATATGAGAGCAAAAGGGATCCCTCTAGGAAATAGTCCTAGAGAAGGAGGAATCTATAAGCCCTCATACATTTTCGTGTGCGAAACCATGAAGTTTTTGAAAGTGCACTACCTCTTTGCGAAAGGGGCACTCTTTACCTATTTGTAACCTTATTGTATCAAAATGGGTATCCTTAAGAGGGACCGAAATGTAACCGGGTTTCAATCCAAATAAAGATATCTATCTTTGTTATTTTTGTGTTATATGTTTTTCATTGTCTTCCATTTCATTTTGGGTTTTAATACATTGCAAGTAGAGTAAAAAGAGTGGTGTGTGCGTCTCGAGGTCGCTAAAAATGGTGATCACGATGGGACATCCACTGATTTTTTATTTTCTACCTGAATACTAACTTAGTTGTGTGTGCAGGTCTAGCCTCTCTGAGCTACAACAACCAAAAATCAGCCACTCTAAGCTACAGCGGCCAATAGAGCCTTAGCCACTCCCACTAATGGTAACCAAGAACCAGCCGCTCTGGTCAACAATAGCCAAGAGAGAAATAAAGGATATAAACAAGGTTATATGAGCTGGATTAGAGGTTGGTATAGACTCTTTGATATTTTACAGCTTTCTATTTACTTCTGTGTGTCTAAAACAGAGAACTTAAAGCACATTTATGTTTGGAAATTGAAATAATAAAAGGAGAAATAATTAAGAATTTTGCATATCTTAGATCTTCTTTTATATTTCCACTAGGCATTGCTAGGAATAGCGTCTTATGCCTAAAAATTTTACCCTAGAATCCAACGTGCTAGACATTGTATGTTGTTTGCTTTCTTTGAGGCCTTGCAAGAGGCCATATTTGCATGAAATAAAGTGTGCTCATACAAATCATAGTAGTTCATGCATATTTCTGAATATTGAAACGTATTTTGCACTTAGGCATATAGGAAATACTCATTGCTACTATATGATCCACTTTATGTTACACAAGCTTAAAATGAACACCACACACGCATGTATAATTTAAACATTGGGGAGTTGGATTTCATCACCAACCCTCAATTCAGTTCGATGACATTGGAATTCATCTCCTTCCACAGGTTTTCCCCCTAAAGTCTCCTAGAAATGGATTGAATAACTTCTTCATAGTGGCACTAAGATACTCATGTTCAAACTGTCTCCCACTGATGGAACTATCATTGGTTTAGAGTGGAAGATCTAGGCGAATCCCCCACTGGGACTTCAACGGTGTACCCTAGCTTCTTTTGATAAAATCATGTTTGGCATGGGTGTTCTTGATTCCCACTACGAATGAGTCTCCTCATTCTAAATCAAAACAAGAGCAAGAAAGCAAAGAACAACACATAAAAACATACCAAATAGTTTAGGGCACACTTAAATCAATAATCAAGATAAACATTTGTTTGGTATTGTGTGGCTATTCCTAAATTGCAACTCAAAATATCAATTTATAGACAAAATGGTCAAAATAAGAAGCAAACACCCTCGATCTAATATCGAGGGAGAGATTGAAGCAACTCATACCCATAGGTGAAGTCGTAGTATCATTGAATGACCTACCCATAAGACCATGAGACGTAGCTCCATGAGCCTAAGGGGTGATAACTCAACCCTTGGGGGATCTCCTCGAGAAACCCCAAGTAGGGAACCACATCATGGAATAAAGTCACATAAACAAAAAGAGGCTTCACAACCATCATCATCAAGGAGACATGAGGAGACCTCAAGGGCCTCCTCTAACCACATAGAAACATCTCAAAGACGTGAGGAAGCTTCAAGAGCTTCCTCCTCACATGGACATAAATAAGGTTATAAAACTAATTATTCACATAGGGATGACGAGACTACATCTCCATCCACATGGAGAAAACATGTCACCACAAAGCCTTCTTCATCAAGAAGACAAGCAAGGGTTGCAACACCTCAAGATTCACAAGAAACATATGAAACAGGTCTGCCCATTGAAGGGCAAGAAACTAGAGCTAAATCTAGTCATGGGAATCAGATAGAAGAAACCCTTCACATAAAAGGAAATATTCCCATAGACTATGACCTCATAGGATTGAATGACACCCCATGGGACCAGCCATGGAAAACAAGATAGCTAGATGAGTTGGATTGGTTTCTTACATGATCAACTCAAAGAACTATATCTACTAAGAACTCTGCATCTAGAAGCTCACGAACTGTGACTCCTAAGCACACCTCTCAATCTAGGGGTACCTCAAAGTGACCCTACAATAAATGTATGAATTTTGATCATAGAGATACTCAACAGTATATTGAACAAGTCACATTAGCTAGCAAGAGTACAGGTATAGCAGAAACCTCCTTGATTAATCTATGAGTCAAGACAACAAAAATAGAGTTAGATAAACATGAGTCTTTTGTGACAGCGTAAACTAGCCATATGAGACAGTTATAAAATGCATTACATAAGGATATAGAGCTAGTGGAGGCTCTATAACAAGATAAACAAAGATAAATACTCTTACGCCAACATGAGCAGTGTTTAAGAGAGCAAGCTAAGTGGCTAGCTCTTAGAAATTTACAAACAAATGGTGGTGACCACCAAAGAACTAGACGCGTTGACTCACCTAAGGAGAGGCACACTAGACAAGATAGCCCACAATGAAACCACCCACAAAACCATGAATGAAATCCAACTAGTGGGGAAAGGGCAAACATAACAAACCAGGATCACAATCCCGAGTCCCCTCATAGGAGGGAGGAAAATAGAAAAAATCAAATGGAAAGAGAGTTACCTCCATTACCATTGCAAGTAGGCCTACAAGAGGAGGAAATTTGTGCATCAAAGGCATTTCAAGAGCTTGCTAAAAATATGAAAGCCTTTGAGAAAAAAGAGGTAGCTAGGAACTCACCAAAATTAAGCTAAATACACAACCAACCATTGTGCCCATCAATCCCTAGCCCTCCATATCCTAAGAACTTTGATATGCCTAGGTTGGAAAAATTTAAGGGTGAAGAGGATGCACAAGAGCACGTCACCAATTTTATCAACACATGTTTTCATCTTGAATAAAATGATGCTTTCATGCTAAGAACATTCATAATGATATTTTCAGGTGCTATCACTCAATGGTTCAACCAACTACCTAAGCATAGCATAACAAACTTTGAAAAACTAGTAAAAATATTCCTAAAGTGTTTCTCCTTTCGTTATAAGAAAAAGGTGAACCTTTCAGACATGGCCAACTTGAAATAGTATGATGATGAGCCAGTAATGGATTATGGAAATAGATGGAGAAAAGTCATGGTGAAGTTATCATTCTCCGTTCCCACAGAAGAGACCATTTGCATGTTCACCAAAAGTTGTTCTAAACACATCTCCCTCTTGCTACAACTTTAGTAGTATCCTTTGTTTGAGGAAGCTTTGGCACATGCTAAACTCATGGAAGACATAAAAGTAGATGAGGAAACCATTAAACTCCAAAACAAAAAAGGAGTGGAAAAAGAATGGTAAGAATGACAAGTACAAGCAGAAGAAGGGCAACCCTGCTCTAGTCAATCAAGTTGTATTGGCTACACCTAAGGATGGGGGTACACAACAACCCCAAAACTATCAAGCACATTCCCCGCCAACCAATTACAATAAAATGAGCAATCTGGGGTGAAATAAATAATGCAAGCCACCTCGCTATTTCACACCTCTGAAATAATCAATGCAATCAATTTTCAATCAGCTAAGTGAGGCCAAGAGGATCAAATTTCCTAATATACCTCTTATAGATAAGCCAAAAGGATATAGGGAAGATCAATTTTACCCTTATCACAAGATACTGTGGCATGACATTGAGGCTTGCATTGGTTTTAAGCATCAAGTGCAAAACATGATTTAGGTAGGAGAACTCAAAGTTGACAACCCACTAGCTCTCAATAATAGAGACATGGGCATATACAAAAACTCGTTGCCTAATCATGAGGCTCCTAAAGGGTAGGACGCCCAAGTCAATCAAGTCTGAGTGGATGCACCTACCCATGGATGCGTTGGGATGGTTGAGATTGTTAACATAGCAACCAGGACTAGACGGTATGTTCAACCACAACCTCCTACATATCCCATGAATGTCCTAGTTGCACCCAGACAGAGGCAAGGGCAAGACAACCTTCCAGGTCCACCAACATGACCTGTGGTAGCTATCCAGAGTAGATTGGAGCAAAACCTACATACAACTTCGACTAAGCTATCCATCTATGAGCTCATACAATAGTCCCCAAAGAATAGGGAGGCTTTAATGGAAATTTTAAGGATAATTGAGCTCCAACCATAAGATGTGAATACATTCACTCATTTTGTGGTACAAGTGCAACAATTCCAAGAATCTATAATCTGATTCTATGATCATGAGATTAAGGCAGTACCTACTACCTTACCAGACCATCCACTACACATAGTGACGTTAGTTAACAACTTACCTTTCAATTGGGTCTTGATCGATACAAGTTCATCAATAAACATCATTACAACAATAACAATGGAGCACCTTAAGATACCCAAGTCCAATATCGTTCAAAGAGCTTACACATTGAGAGATTTTAATGATGCTTTATGCAATACTTTTAGGAAGATAGTCCTAACCATCAAGGTGGGGCATAAGACCATCCCTATAATGTTTCATGTCTTGGAAGGGGCTATGCAATTCAACATCCTCCTATGGCATCCTTGGATAAGGGACATGAAGTGTGTTCCTTTGATATTGCACCAATGTGTCAAGTATGTGCATGAAAACAAATTTTATGTGGTTCTGGATGATGAAGAGTGTAGCACCCTAAAATTGACACAGATAAACCATCGGTAAAAAGTAGAAATTTGAATTTTAATCTCGAAACCTCTCGTTAACCGCTTACCTCATTTTTTGCACCATTTTTAGAGGTTGTTGTTATTGTTGGATGATATCATCGTTGATCTGACGATATCATCGTCGATCTGATGATATCATCCCAAATCGGATGAATTCGTCTAGAACAGAACGTCTAGACGATTTCGTCCTAAAATCAAATTTTCGCATTTAGCTTATGTTCCAATGACCTCTCCAACTTGGTTAGAAGCGTGTCTGCATGGTTGGAGATTCCCACATTGAGGATCTCCCAGATTGGGATGATCCCCAACCTCCTAACCTCCCCCTAATACTATATAAAATAGGATTTTTCTAGTTTATCCCCCTAACTCCCTCCCTGACTACCTACCTGGCTACCTGACTAATTATTTCCCTACAATTTTAGTTTTTGCTGTGATCTCTCATCATTCGCACTTGTGTTTTCAAGTTTTGTTGCAGGATTTCACTATGTTTCAGTTGAAGGTAGCTCGGATCGTCGCAAGAGATTCAACTACAATTCTAGATGATCCTATCAAGATCGGCAATGATCTTGTATGATTACAAATGATTTGGTCTGCAATTCAGCTTGGGGGAAATCAGAGCCTTGAGTTTGCATTCTCTATCTCATTTTCGTTATTTATTAGTGCATTAGATTAATTTACTTCTGTCTTGCAGCTTGGAGTTCACCTCATTTAGCATAATTGCATGATAAAATTCAAAATAAGTTTCCAAAATAGTGCATCTCATTTAATTTGATATTTGGATTTATCATTCAAACATCTATACTCTTATTTCTATCATTTTGCATCATTCTTGCAATTGTATTTTTGGTTTTTGGTGTCTGTTTTCTTGATTGCAGGTTTCTAACAAATTCTCCTGATGAATTCATCAGGTCGCTAATGATCTTGGGTGATCTCAAATGATCTCCTATGATTTGGGATGATTCTGTACAATTACAGATGATCATGTCATATCCGGGATGATCTGGACTCCTACAAGCTTCAGAATCTTCATCAGACATCAGAAATCAGGTGTACTCTTCTCCATTTTATATATTTTATGTATTCAATCACATTAGGATTCATTCATGTCTACTATTTTCATATAAATCAGAATCTTCATATAGAATAGCTTAGCTCCATTTTGGCCAACCTAGGAATCTGAATGATTGAACATAAAATGAACAAATAAAAACCCATTCTCAACCTAGGCGTGGAAACTGCCACTCAAATTTTCCTGGTGAACCCCACCATCCGTTGAAAATTCACCTTTATACCCCTCCCTCGAGAGGCGCGACCTTCAAATGGCCTCTCCTTCCGAGGTATTTTTCCATCCTTTTCTCACCCCCCTTTTGGGTACGGATCCTTTATCCTGAAGGTAAGGGTGCAAAAAATTTGGGTGATACATTTTGGTGAACCCGACGTGAAACTAAAAACACCTTCTGATAACAATCCAAAAAAAAAGACATTATTAAGAACATCTAGAATCATTAGAAAACTGTTAAATTTGCATATCATACTTAGATGATAGATTATAATAGAAGACGAGTTGTCTCCATAAATGTTGAAAATCAATTAACGGCCATAGAAATTACTTCTGTGCTTAGAGTACCTCAAAAATATAGAGCCCAACCTTTGTGGGATGAACTTGATAGGAGATTAGGTACTATTGAATCTAGATCTGCAGAACTTAGGCAAATTAAGAGGTTTGTCCTAGATAGAATCCTATATCTTAATCAAGTGACTTTGTATCATGAACTTCAAAGAGCTTGCCATAGGTGGTTAACTGGTAAAAGAGCACTTGTGTCTTCTGAATTATACACCTTTGAGGAATACCTTGAGAACATAGTTGTAGTACATAAATTTCTATCTCGTGTAGAGGATCAAGAAGTCATTCTTACGGATAGAAAGAGATGGAATAGAGTTCCTAGAGTTGTGTTGTATCGAGAGTATTGCCATGAACTTTATTTTTACATGTCAGAGTCTAAAATAGATCATATTACCATAGCACACTTTTTCAAGTTCTTGAAAAACAACTTCCAATTTGAAGAGGAGAATTTCATGACTCCTGATGAACTTGACCCTATCAATGATATTCATAAACTATTCATAGAAAGCTAAGTGATTCTTTCTACTATTATTTCTTTTTTCTTTTTCTTTTTTTAGCAAAAAACCCCTTGTGGGGCCGCCTTGGTCTGATAGACCATGAATAGGGGGTTCTATACCATCAAAGTCACCCGGGAGTCGCACCCAGCCCTGCCCGCACCAACATTATCAATTGAATTTTGGGTACCCAATTCAGCTTTTTGGTAGGGTGGAGATTCGAACTGGGACCTCCCTTGGAGGATTGCCCTCTCCTCTCCAACTCACCTACAACACCTGGGTTTCTACTATTGTTTCTTACAACTAACATGTTGTTTGTTATTTTTATTCTTGTAAAATAATAATATAATAAAATCACACAAAAAAAAAGAAACAACAAAACATTTCCTTTTAAAATATTATAGTAGGTATACAGTTAAAATATATACCTCTCAACCCTATCGCATATATATATATATATATATATATATATATATATATATATATATATATATATATATATATATATATATATATATATAAGTATATATATTTACTAAAACCTAAGTTTAGCACAATGCCTAGACTTAGGAATGGAAAACAAATCGAAGAAGATGAATATTGGTTAGGAAGACCATTAACTAACCAAAATGTCCCTCTTGAGGACCAAGTTCAGGAAGAAAAAACCCTAGACCAACAAGAAGAAGAGCTTGCTGTAGGAAATGAACAAGAATAAACTATTAGAGAGGAAGGATCCTCATCCCCTAAAATGTCTCCGAGAGGAGCTATCACTTTTGAAAACATGGAACAATTCTGGAATTTCATTAACACTAATATTGGTGTTTTTAATAGAGCATCCCATATGGACAAGGATCGAATTAGTGACACTCAAGCAACTCTAGAAGAAGTATTTCAAACACACACTAATACCTTATCCTTTATTGAACAAGAGAGTGATCAAGCTGGACCATCCAATTTGGATATAGTAGCTACGATCCAGAGCATGCAACAACAACAGGTTACCCAACGATCTAAAATACTTGTTAATAAGCCTAGAGTCATTCCCGCACAAAAGAAACCATCATTTACTGCTCTATTTTGCCAAGCTCTTGATCAACATCCCTCAAATCAACAAAAAACCAAAACAAAACAGAACACCAATTACCAATAATCTAAGGTACAACATAATACTATTACAAATCCCCTTCATAATACTCTTCCTACCAACACTTTGCATAATAGCAATATAACATCTAATCCTTGTGTCACACCATCATACGCTCATAGATCCTATACCTATGTGCCACCGAACCAATATGGTGGACAAACTAGCAATCTGGAAGTCGTGGTGAAACAGTTAGTTTCCTACATGGACCAGATAGATCCCTATCGTCCCTCGTACAATTATCGAGAGATATGTAGTCAACATTTAGATCCTATAGTCATAGCACAGCCATATCCTAAACATTTTCCTATGTCTTTTCTTCCCATATATAAAGGAACCGAAGATCCCATAGAGCATCTTTGTATGTTTAGGATAGCATGTCATGATATATCACATGATGACTTGTTATTACTAAAAATATTCCCAAAAATCTTGGGAGGAATGGCATTAGAGTGGTATTATCAATTACTCAATAATTCTTTGAGGAATTTTGAAGAAAATACCGAGTCTTTTGTTCATCAATTTAGTGCCTACATCGAAAGATATGTGACCATTAAAGATTTGTATAACTTAAAACAGGGCAAAGATGAATGCTTTGCTGATTTCCTAGCTAGGTGGAGACAGTTGATAGGAAAATTGCACTTTGTGTTACCTTATAGTGAGATGTTGGACATATTTATTAATAATTTTTACAAATTATCAACTACTACCTTGACCACCTTCGATCAGGCTATAGACTTAGCCCGAAGAGTGGAAGATGCTCTCATTAGGAGAGGCCAGCTTAAAAAGAGAGACGATGAGAAAACATCCAAAAATAAATATAAGAATAAAAAAGTTGTGGGTGATGGAGTCACCGATAGTAGAAATATTTCTAATGTTAATGTTGTGAAGGCAGCAGAGAATTTTGTATTGAAACCTCCTGATAGACCTCCTCAAGAATTTACTAGGTTAAATCAACCTTTATCAACTATTCTACCACAATTATTAGAATGAGGTTTGATTCAATTACCAAATATTTGGGAACCTAATCCAACTATACCGGATACAGAGCAGATTTATACTGTGACTTCCATAGAGGACCTGGACACACTACCAACTCTTGTAAAATATTAAAACATAAAATATAGGACTTGATTGATAACAATGATATGGAGGTGCAAGCCTTTCAACCTAAGAAAAATCCTCCTAATAATGTTCAAAATAACACCCCACAAAACTAGAATCAGAATGCCAATCAGTCATTGGACATCTTTCAACATCCCTTACCAAAACATGGTAAGGAGGTGGCTAATCAAGTTGAACATCATAATGTCCCTCCTCCTGCCCGATATGTAGGAACTATTAGTGGGCATTTACCTATTCATGATCTGGAAATCTTTGACACAACTTTATCTATGGTTACAACCAGGCATCTATATAATATTCAGATACCTGATCTTAGTGATACAAAATACGAGACTGGTAGTGATATGGAAATCACATCAAATCAATCGAATAGTTCTAGATATGAATTAGATCCTATTCACCCTATCACAAGTTATATGGTTCCAAAAGAGCCATTTCCAAGAAGAGTCACTACTAGACCATCGTCTCACCGATTACTTTCTAATGAGCTAGCTATAAACGCTAGACCAAGACCCATTCATCATTCATAGAATAATATTGTGGGTACCATCGGAGCTGTTACTAGACAACAGGCTCAAAATTCTCAACAAGATCAAATTCAGAATGGTGGATCAGCTCCATTTGTTTTGAAGGTTCCTAATAAAGGGAATCATTCACCTAATGTTCAACCTAAACCTCCTTATAATATTAATAAACAATTATCAAATATTATAGCTAGAATTTCTCTCTTGGACATTTTAAGATCTTCTCCTACACATAGAGATGAATTAATGCTCACATTAAGTCAAATGATGGTACCACAAGACATTCAACCTGAAGCCATGGTCAATACTATAATAACTCGTGAAGTTTATTGTATTGAATTTCGGGATAGAGACATACCACAACATAGTTTACATAAAGATAACCCCTTGTATATTACTACCTTAATTGAATATGTAGCAGTCAAATGAGTTTTGATTGATAATGGTTCATCTTTAAAAATTTGCACTTTTGACTTCTACCAAAGATTTGGGTTTAGAAGTGATGAAATGAAAAGAACTGATATGATCGTAAAAGCTTTCAATGACAAAACACAAGAAATGTGTGGAGTTATTACCATTCCATTGTAGGTTGGTCCAAGAACCTTGGATACGACTGTGTTTATTGTACATTGCCTTGCATCGTACAATATAATCTTGGGTCATCCTTGGATCAATGCGATGCGAGCTATTCCGTCAACTTTACATCAATGTGTTAAGTTCAAATTTAAGAATCAGTTGGTTACCATTCATGGTGATCCAAGACCCTTTGATATGTGTGCTTTGGCAGAACCTATTGGAGTTCAATTTTACCCCGCTATGTCATCCACACATCCTAATTCTCATTATCCATCTAAACATGTGAAACTCACACCCACAATGTCATCTACTTCTTCTCCATCAGTTGCACATCCACATATAGCTCAACCATATTCTGAAAAAATCGCATTAGGACCTAAGAAAGATCGTAATCCCACAACCAATGTCTCTTGTTCTACTCCTATAACTTCCATACCTTTTATAGACCCATATATTGACACCTCTACACAGTCTACATCTACCAAATTCATATTTTTCGCATCGAAAGATGTAGGGAATGTTCCTTCTACCTCTTATGCTCTTACTGACGAGCTCTTACCCGATCTATCTAAAATTCTTATATCAGAAGAAATGAATTCTTCTATGCAAGATTCCCTTATTTTAAATAATTTTCCACCATCTCCTCGTACCTTGGGCATCCCATAGACTATGGGAAGTATTTACCAAGTCGGGAGTTGTGCCTTTATTTATAAGGGATATGACTGGGGTAGAATACCCAGAAACATCAGAACTCATTATGATGGATATGCTCGATGTTATTTTACTAATGAGTATATTAACGATGTTATTTTACTAATGAGCATATTAAAACCAAACCTATAATGCTTAAATTAGGATATAAAGGGAAAGGTTTGGGACCTTTCCAGAATGGTATGAAAGAACCTTTTGAGGTAGAAGCATGGCCCGCCCGATGTGGTGTGGGCCTATTTTCTAGTAAGGGTCAACCATTCCCATTTGAGGATGATGACCATATTATATGTTACCAAGATTATTTAGATGAACGCGATGCTTTGCATTTAATGAATAAGACATTCACATGTAATATGCTATCTATAGCTTATCCTGAGATGATCGCTGAATCCGACGATGAGTTGGAGGGATATATCTTTCACGATGTCTCCGTTGAGGAATTATTACATAATGGATTTTATTTTGATGTCTCTATACCTAGTATCACCCGCCCCACCTAACTTTGAGAGAGATCTACACATGGAAGTAGAAAATATCATAAAAATTAACATTGGAACTAATGATAACCCTCACATAATCAAAATTGGATCAAAATTGAATCAAGAAAAATAGGATAAATACATTGCATTTCTTAAAGAATATGAAGATGTTTTTTCTTGGGCATATGAAGATATGCCAGTTTTAGACCCTTCTGTAGTTATGCATCACCTAGTAGTGCATCCGAATGCTAAACCTGTTAAGCAGAAGCTTAGAAAAATGCATCCTAAAGTGGCATTACTAGTCAAAGGGGAGTTAGAAAAACTCCTGAATGTTATTTTTATACAAGCCATTGATTATGCTGAATGGATCTCGAATGTAGTTCTAGTAACTAAGAAAGAAGCTACTAAGATTAGGGTTTGTACATACTTTAGAGATATTAATGTTGCATGCCCTAAAGACAATTTTCCCCTTCCCAATATGGATCAGATCATTGATTTTACTACTGGGAGTGGAATGATATCCTTAATGGATGGATTTTTTGGTTATAATCAGATCAGGATAGCTCCTGAAGATCAAGCTAAAATAGCCTTTATTACCCCTTGGGGAACTTTTTGTTGGAAAGTGATGCCATTCGGTTTGAAGAATGCAGGTGCAACCTATCAATGAGCCATGACTTATATCTTTCATGATATGATGCATGATATAATACATGATTATGTAGATGATATTATAACTCTTTCTACTGAAGAATATGACCATTAGATGACTTGAGAAAAGTATTTTATCAGTTAAGGGAATATCTTATCCGATTGATTCCAGCCAAATGTATATTTAGAGTTAAGTCAGGTAAATTATTGGGGGTTATAGTTTCTTTACGTGGCATCAAAATTGAACCTCTCAAGATTACGACTATCATTGATATGCCCACACCTACAAATATATCTAAATTACGGAGTCTACAAGGTAAGCTTCAAGCTATCCGTCGCTTCATCGATAAGTTGGCGGATAAAACTGGACCCTTTCTTAAGCTTCTTAAGAAGGATGTCTCTTTCCATTAAGATGAAAAATGTAAGGAAGCATTTGAACTCATCAAAAAATATCTTCTTAACCCACCTGTACTTTCGCCACCTAAACCTGATCGCCCATTTATCTTGTATATTTCTGCTTCAGATTTTGCTTTAGGAGCTATGCTAGCTCAACTGGATGATGAGAAAAGAGAGTGTGCTAATTATTACATTAGTAGAAAATTAATTAGTTATGAAACCCGCTACACAACATTAGAGAAGTTATGTATAGCAGTCGTATTTTCTACACAAAAACTATGCCATTATATGCTCAGTTAGAAAACATACGTTATTGCTAAATCTGATCCCTTGCGGTATCTCATGAGTCGACCTTATTTATCTAGTTGCACAACGAAGTGGGTTCTTGCTCTAAGCGAATTTGAACTCATGTTTATAGGGTAGAAGTCTGTTAAGGGTTAAATTATAGCATATCAATTAGTTGTTGCACCCTTAGAGTCCACCCATCCCCTCGTCATTGAGTTTCCTAACGAATGCCTTAACCTAGAGACGGATCATTCAGAGCAATGGTCCCTATACTTTGACAGAGCCTGATGCATGAGTGGGGCTGGTGCAGGTATTATTTTGATATATCCATAGAAACATCTCATACCGCTATCCTTTAAATTAACGTTTGCCTATACTAATAACACTATTGAATATGAGGCTCTAATCCTTGGATTACGAGCTGCCCTGGCACTAAAAATTAAAAATCTATTAGTTTTCGATGATTCTCAACTTGTTATAAATTAAATTAACGATGTTTATCAAACCAGAGATGATAAATTGTGCCCATATAAAGCATATGTATTACAATTAATATCTTTATTTGATCAAGTTACCTTGGAAGCTATTCCTAGAACTAGCAATCGTGCAATTGACGCTATGGCCGCAGTTGCATCTCTTTTACCCTTGGAGTTAGATGATGAATATGCTACCATAATTATTCGTCGACTCTAGGAACTCGCTTCAACTAAATAATTCTTGGAACCTTTGGACGTGTTTCTAATCAACGAAACTATTCTTGAACTTTGGTACACTGACATCCTCAATTTTCTTCAAAATGGGACCTTCCCTGAAGGTTTTAATAGAAACCAGTGTCGGTTATTACGTAGACAAGTAATTTGCTTCGTAATAATTGGCAATACATTATATAGAAGATCTTTTGAAGGTATCCTATTAATATGTTTGAATCTAGAAGAGTCTAGATCAGCTTTGAGTGAAGCCCATGATGGATCTTGTGGGGGACACTTTAGTGGTAGCGCCATTGCTAAGAATCTCCTTAGGATAGGATATTTTTGGCCTACCATGGAGAATGATGCACATGATTACATGCGCCATTGCGACAAGTGCTAGAAACACGCTAACCTTGTCCATGCGCCTGCACAAGAACTGCAGGCTATTTCATCTCCTTGGCCCTTTTCAAAATGGGGCTTAGACATCATCGAAAAAATCAATCCTGTGTCATCCGATGGACACAAATTCATCATAACCGCCATTGAGTATTTTAGGTAGTGGGTCGAAGCTATGCCCTTAGCTTCTTGCACTGGAATGCAAGTTTCCAAGTTTATTCTTAATCAAATTATTTGTAGGTTTGGAATTCCTACAAATCTCATCTCGGATAATGGAACTTGTTTCAAAAACAAATATGTAAAGAAACTATGTCAAAAATATAAAATTCAACATCGTTGGTCCACTCCCTATTATCCTCAGGGTAATGGCCAAGTAGAATCATCTAATAAAACATTAATTAAAATCCTCAAGAGACTAGTCAATAAATTTGGCCGTGATTGGCACATTCAATTATATCCTACTTTGTGGGCTTATCGAACTAGCATTCGTACTCCCACGGGCACTTCATCTTTTGTTTTGGTTTATGGCGCTGAAGCTATTTTTCCCTTTGAACTAGAAGTTCCTTCTTTGGATATGCTACTTCAAGATACTGAAGTAGGAGATGAATATCATGCTAGCAGATTTAGTCAGCTAGAACTCATAGATGAGAAGCGCATTAATGCTTTGGAGAATCTTCGTGCCTACCAGAACAAGCTCAAATGAGCATATCTCAAGAAAGTTCATAATTGATCCTTTGAGATCGGCGACCTTGTCTTAAAAGAAAATAAAAAAAATACTAATGCAACTAAAGATCTTAAAGGCAAATTCGAGCCTAACTGGCTTGGGCCATATATTATCACTACTAAATTTGGATTGGGAGCATACAGATTAGCTACCTTAGATGGTAAAGATCTTAAAGAACCTATGAACATTATGCATCTTAAGCGCTATTACGCATAAATCTGGTAATTTTTCCACTGTATATATTATACATATTGTCTCATATTAGTAATTCATATAAAATTTTCAAAAATAGTAATATTATGTATTCTCTCAATTCATAAATTAAAATCAAAATATAAAAAAATCAAAATCATCAAAATCCTCGAAAAACATCTTCTATTTTGCACCTGTCAATTCTTGAAGTATTGCAGTTATATTTTCCGTTATTTTGGATAAATTAGGATTTATTTGGAATCCCTCACTTTCACACTCACATGAATAAATATCTTGATCTTATTTGGTATGATTATTAATCTCTCTTATATCGAAGTCCACAGTTGAATTAAATAAATTTTTGAGCATAGAGAACTGATCTTATTATTTACTTGAACCAAGTACACCTTTTCACATTAAAATGATTTCATTGCAAATTCAAAATGATGCTACACAGTAGAAGTGGTCTCTTGAGCAAAAATTTTCCCCTGCTATCCTATCATGCACATGGTCTAGAATCTTTGAGAATTGACAAAAGGACAGGCTCACCCCTGCCTAGAATAAAAATCCCTTGCTCTACAGCCAATCTGATAAAGTATCCCTAGTATAGGAAGAAAAAGAAAAATAAAATCAAGAAAAATCATGGGGAAAAGAGAAATTATTCATAAGCATTATTGCAATATCATTTTGTACCATCTCAGCAATATTTCAACATTATATCAATGTCAAGCAAAATACAAAATACCAAAAAAAAAAAAAATAGAAAAATAAAAGAAAAGAAAAAGCAAAAAGCAATAAATCCCCCCCCCCTTTGAAAGAAGGAAGTGTGAAGCTTGAATCCCTAGAATTCTCAATTATTCAAAAACTGTGAGGTAAACCCCATAACAGGTGATTTGTGTCCAACTTGCTTGACATTGGGTAACTCCTAGCGTGGTGATATGTCTGTCACATTAGAGACATTCTTTTGTACAGACCTATGTCCACTTATGGATCAGCTAGCTCTTGATGACCCGACTTACATAGTAGTCTGGTACGGTTACATGCATATAAATCATGGTCAACGAACACTCATTTGGTTAATTCAAATTACTTTATCAAGTTATATTGCTCAAAAATCGGTAAATGAACATTACAATTGCACACATATTTGTGTTTGAGAGATTTTGTATCATTATGATAGATTAATATCGGCAATGAACTCACGTATGCACACGGGGTTCCTTATAAATCTAAATTTTGTCTTTGAGATAATTTAAAATATTTATTCAAATATTTTGGAATAATTTGACTTTCTTACTTGAGAATATCTGCTTAGCGTAAAATCAATTAAATACATTTTTTCAAAAATCCAAAATTTTCTTGCAAAACATGTTCAAAAATCTAGCAATAAAGTCACATTTACATTTTTTCGATGTTCGCGACGATGGTATAGTTCCTAAACCTAAATTGGAATTTTATGCCTAGTGCACGTCCTCATTTTTATATTTTTTGTTTATCTCAAAATCAAAAATCAAATATGCAATAAAACTATTATATCAATTTCTTCTTTGGATTTCACGATGATGGTATAAGTCTATACCTAAAATTCTATGCCTAGCGCAAACCATCGTTCTAATTTTATTTCCCATTTATTTAATCCATAAAAGCATATGGCTTAAATCATTATGTTACACAATTGTTCTTTAAAAAGAACGAAAACTTTCCTATTTCATTTCATTATGTCAACATTCATTTTTTTTACGATGATGGTATACTTCCTCAGGAATTGTTCGAATTTCTATCATACTTAAGAATTTTATGCCTAGCAAAAATCATATTTTTAATATTTCATGCATAATATTTTCATGGAAATTTGAAAACAAATCATCACTATCATCATTTTTCATCATCACAACACAAATTCTTAAGAAAGTCTCTTAAGCACCCTTTTAGCAATATTTCTCTCATACTTGGATTAGCTTGATGACCTAGCGAGCTGCGACTCCATGAAATGGTCATGTAACAACGACAATGTCCTTTGAAATTATTGTTAGAAGACACTTTATTTTCATCAAAATACACCACAAAAACCAGTTTGTTAACATCAGATTATTTCATTTAATTTTATAGCATGACATAAAATTATACTATTTTCAATGACATAATTACATGAATAGTCAATCAATAATTAAAATATTAAAGCATCATAAAACATGTGCACAAGTCATATCACAAAAAGAACATCATATATATATCAAGAAGTATATACATCATATCAAAACAGATTGGTATGCCACAATCTATACCCTGGCATACTCAATCATCTCAAAAATAGTCTATGTACAATGTGCATCTAGTCTTGAGAAGACCTCGAGCTCTCAGCCTCATCTCCTCTCTTGCCCTGAGGTGGAGGAGGTGGTCCCATCGAAGCCCATCCTGTATCATGGGTCCTCGACATTGATCGTGATGATGTCCTCAACGACCCCATCTTGATCGGCTCCACAATATCGGCTAGCAACTTTATCCTATGGCCCTCTGGAACTAGCTGGTAGTACACTCCATGATAGAATGTGGTCTGAGCAATCAATTGTGCCAGCTCCAAAATTCTCACCCCTTCACTCTGAGCCCTGAGTCGTGTAATCTCATCCTGTAGAGTTTGCACCTGAGCTCGTATGAGGGCATTCTCTACCCAGAGAGCTGCCATCTCGCTGCTCTCCCCCACCTCAACACCCTTGCCCCTATCGGGCGATGGTGGCCTATCCCTCTATTGAGGAGGGAGTCTTTCTCTCCTATCCTCTCTCCTCTCCTCCCTCCTCTCATCCCTCCTCTCTAGCTACTACTGTCTCTTTGGAGCCTGTGGTACTCTTTGACATCTCTCTTGAGGAGGTCATCACTGATCCCTCCCTTCATGACCCCTCGCTACATCGATGGTAGCCTGGCACCACCTCTCTATCCATTGCACTACAGTGTGCATCAAACCCTGTGCCCTCGTCATTCGAGGAGGGCAGATGTCTGCATACTAGGCATCATATCCCTGCATCATCTCCATCCACTGGCTGAATGCGAACATCATCAGCATCCTAACTCCAGAACCACTGCATGTCTAGAGCCCCGCTCAGTGTGGTACTATCCCACATAGTCTGGGAGTACTCATAATCCCTAAGAGTAGGGATCCCCTACTATAGACCGAACTATCTCAAAACTCGGTCATAGCGGTGGAGCTCTACCTCTCCCCACTCTGTCCTCAACCATATGAATCGCATGATGCGATCCAACTCTTGTTCATCCTCTACCCACCCTGGATGCTCTCTCCATGGTCTCCAAGTGATTCGATCTAGGGTGAGGTCATCCAGCAACCTCCGGGATCTCGACAGATCTATCCATCATTGTGACCCTCTCTGGAGCCACTAGTAGAAAACCTGGGGTCTCTCCTAGTCAAATCTTATCAGTGGAAGCCCTATCAGCCTCTGCACCATAATGTGCTCCCAACACCAAACCTGTAGAAGTGATTTCAACACCAGACATCGACCCCCCTTGTATACGACCCCATAAAGGATCATATACAAGTGGCACAGTACAAAGCTACCCCAAGCAAACCTGTATCCGTGGTCTCTCATGTCACAGACCACATCTAAAATTAGCCATGATAATTTGCATCTGCTCAGGTGGCATGGAATAAGGCCACCCACCACCCCTACCAAAACTCAAGTCAACCAAGACGCCCTAGGCATTCACCTCAACACCTCAATGTTCACTCTACCCTTCTATAGGATGAAGCTCGGGTCCTCACACAATCTCATCATGGCGTGGCCCTGATTGGCCAAAGGGGTCATGAATCGACCATGTATGGGGATCCTCAATATCCTCCATACATCCTCTAGAGTGGGAGTCATCTCCCCTGTCGGTAGTCGAAAGTAGGATGACTTCGGATACCATCTCTCTGCTAGGGCTGTCATTAGCCCCATGTCTATAGGAATTTGTGGCATCTCTGCCACATGTTGTAGTCCTACCTCTGCTAATCTATCTCACTTGGCCTGGTTGAGTGCATCCAAATAATATCTTAGACCTTCATATTCCCACTCTCGACTCTTTAGCAATCCACTCTACAAAATAAGCAATAAAACAACAAAAATCATTAGTACATAATCATTAAAAAATCAATTAAAATCAAAGTTGATATCGCCCATTATTAGACGATATCGTACCAAATTTAGATAAAATCATCCTTAATAGGATGAAATCATCTTCGTTCTTCAATTTGGGGATCACCCCTTATTGGACAGTATCGCCCCTACTTCTTCGATTTCTTCCCTAGACGAAATCGGCAATATAGAGACGATTTTGTCGGCGGCCTAAAAACGGCTGCGACGCCCAAAAAAAATAAAATTCAAGTCAAAAACATGGTAAAACTAGGTTTAGATCCTTACCCACAACCTGTGTCGGATCTCTGTCGATCTATGTGTCGTCTCCACCATTTCGCCTACAGAGCTCTAAAATAGTGAAAGTGAACAGTAAAAATGAATTAGGGTTTTACCCTATTTTTCTTATTTTTATTCAAAACGACATTTTTTTTAACTTTTTGCTTTTTGCGCTTTTACCTCAAATGTTCGATTTGGGTAAAAAATCGGAGGGGGCACCATAGCAAACAGTCATACAATTCGACCTAGAATCATTGTCTAAAAAATGGAATAAATTTTTGCTTTCTCGTAAAGCGTGAAGAACTCATCTTTAACACATTTTTTTTGGAAAATTTGCTAAAGAGGGGGCAAAATGTAGCACCCTAAAATTGGCATAGTTAAACCATCAGTAAAAAGTAGAAATTTGAATTTTAACCTCGAAACCGCCCATTAACTGCTTACCTCATTTTTTGCACCATTTTTAGAGGTTTTTGTGACCGTTGGACGATATCATCATCGATCTGATGATATCGTCCCAAATCAGAAGAATTCATATAGAACAGAACGTCCAGACGATTTCGTCCCAAAACTAAATTTTTGCAATTAGCTTATGTTCCAACGACCTCTCCAACTTGGGCAAAAGTGTGTCTGCACGGCTGGAGATTCCCACATTGAGGATCTCCTAGATTAGGATGATCCCCAACCTCCTAACCTCCCCCTAATCCTATATAAATTGGTATTTTTCTAGTTTATCCCCCTGACTCCCTCCTTGACTCCCTACCTGGCTTCCTGACTGATTATTTCCCTGTAATTTTAGTTTTTTTTGTGATCTCCCATCATTCACACTGGTGTTTTCAAGTTTTGTTGTAGGATTTCACTATGTTTCATATGGAGGTAGCTCGGATCATCGTAGGTGATTCAACTACAATTCTAGATGATCCTGTCAAGATCGGTGACGATCTTGTACGATTACAGATGATCCGATCTACAATTCAACTTGGGGGCAATCAGAGCCTTGAGTTTACATTATCTATCTCATTTTCCTTATTTATTGGTGCATTAGATTAATTTACTTTTGTCTTGCATCTTGGAGTTCACCTCATTTAGCATAATTGCATGATAAAATTCAAAATAAGTTTCCAAAATAGTGCATCTCATTTAATTTGATATCTGGATTTATTATTCAAACATCTATACTCTTGTTTCTATCATTTTGCATCATTCTTGCAATTGTATTTTTGGTTTTTGGTGTTTTTTTTCTTGATTACAGGTTTCTGACAAATTCGCCTGACGAATTCGTCAGGTCGTTGATGATCTTGGGTGATCTCAGACGATATCCTATGATTTGGGACAATTTTGTACAATTACAGATGATGCTATCATATCTGAGACTATCTGGACTCCTACAAGCTTCAGAATCTTCATCAGACATCAAAAATCAGGTGTACTCTTCTCCATTTTATATATTCTCTATATTCAATCACATTAGGATTAATTCCTGTCTGTTGTTTTTATATAAATCAGAATCTTCATATAGAATAGCTTAGCTTCATTTTGGGAAACCTAGGAATCTAAATGATTGAACATAAAACGAACAAATCAAAACCCATTCTCAACCTAGGCGTGGAAACTGCCACTCAAAGTTTCTTGGTGAACCCCACCATCCATTGAAAATTCACCTTTATACCCCTCCCTCGAGATGCATGACCTTCAAAGGGCCTCTCCATCCGAGGTATTGTTCCATCCTTTTCTCACCGCCCTTTCGGGTATGGATCCTTTAGCCTGAAGGTAAGGGTGCAACAAATTTGGGCGATACAAAGAGCCATTCAAATATGTCCATTAGGTGGACATTCTGGGATAATTTGTAATTCCTTATACCCACATGTACGTTGCACCTTCATATCCAACCACACAATTGGATAACAAAGGCAAAGGGATAAGAAAAGAGCCATGCACATCAACACCTCTTGGTGCACTTAAAATAGTCAATGCTTCTAAAGTACCATCAACGTCAAAACCAAAAGATAATCAGAAGCTAAAGGTGCCCTTAGTCGAGGAAGAAAGGCCCAAGGAAGTTCCAATTGTAGCCATTGTTGAAATGCCAAGTCCTATGGAAGAATAAGATCTTCAAGATCAAGACAAAGATAGTGATTACCATCCTGCTTCACCAGTGTCATCTGTAGGGTCATCCATGTCGCATGAATCAATACACTTGGCAAGCATAGGCATGGGGGAGTACCTTGTGTAGAAAATTACCTTTATGACTATCATTGAGTTTGCATAAGACATGGGAAGACCTAAGGACTTGAGATCGCCAGTGGGAACAATGGTTCCACTTGGAATCCCTCCCAATCAAACTAATTTTATCTATGTTGGCCTGGACTACACCCATAAGTATTTCGATGTAGAAGAGGATTATGATGAATTATTCATGGTCAATGTTCATTGCCTCTCTAATCTCGAGTTTTCTCTAAGATACTTTGAGTGTTGCCATTGGCATGGCTATGGCCTTGGTATATATGAGCAAGGGCACAGGCGGCCATACGAGCCACAATATCAGCTTCCCTCTAATAGGTTTGGGTTAGGATATTATATTGGAGGTCAAGATGACTCTCTCGTAGTAGAATTGGATAGATTAAGCTTAGGGTTAAGAGAAGACATCGATTTCATTCCTTATCACCCCCTAAGAACAAGAAATTTGAGCAACAGACAAGTGGCGATGGTGAACGTATCGTCACCATAAATTAATCATCCAAACATCTCAATTGATTCCACCCCAACAGGGTAAAACTCATGGGATGAAGAGAATGGATATGAAGCAAGTGATGAGGCAAAACTTGGCTTATCCTACCATAGACCTCGTTATTTACAAAGATTCACATGGTCCATCCACAATAAGAGTGGGTACATATTGGATGAAAGTGACTATGAATCAGATGACTCAATAGAAAGAGCCTACTTAGGCCTGAGCCATCAACCCCTAACTTTGGGTAAGAGATAAATGTAAATGGATTCTTCATAAGTGATGAAGAATATGAATATGAAATGAAGATGGCCTACTTGGGGCCAAGACATGAGCCTTATGTTCTAGGGCCACATACCAATGCTAACGGTTTCTAGATAAGTGATGATGACTTTGAGGATGAGATAAATATGGCTTATCTTGGGCTAAGTCAACAAGCTAGTAGAAATAGAGACAACACTGTATGCCATGGATCCTCTATTAAGGTTCCTCAGAAGACCTGTTGACTTAGGTACTATTCACCGCATGGTCAATCCCCCTATGCCCGTATTCTGAGATATCCTTGAGACAAATGACCCCATTTCGTAGTTTGTGCATAGAGAGAATCCAACCACTCGCATGTTGCATAGGGAGGACACATTCATTCCCAAACCGCTAGAATCTCATCGTGAGTATGGAAGGGAAACCCTTGAAAAAAGATTACACCCATGTGGTCTTGGAGATTTCATCTCATCCATAAAAATGATCTCCATTGATTTGGCCACTCCACTTCATAATCCAACAAATCCTACCAAATCATTGCATCTTGATGTAAATGCTATTGATTGGGATCATGGTGATTCACCCATAGAGCCTAAAGACCTCTTCCCCAATGAAGAGATGTTACAATCGTTCCATTTTGCATCAGGTTGTGCGTATGACGTCTTCCATGCTAGTTTGGATCCTGAGTCAGTAGGACTTGTAAATCCCACCAATGACATTCATTTGATACCCACACCTCATCAACTAGAGGATGGGTCACATATGGCTATAGAAGTGACTTTCGAGGTGGACATCAATGATGATCCTACCCAACCAAGGAAAGTCAAATTCGGAGAAAGTCTATCTCTAGAGGAATAAGCAATCCTAATTCCTCTCCTCAAAGAGAGGCCAAATATTTTTTCTTGGACTTACAAAGACATGTCAGGGATAGATCCAAATTTAGTCATTCACAACCTTTCATTGGATCCCATGAAGAAGCCAGTCAAGCAAAATCTAAGGAAAATGCATCCAACCATTGCTTTTATGATGAAGAACGAATTGTAAAAACTACTGAATACATTGTTCATAGTTCCTATTGACTACCCTGAGTGGGTGTCGAACATGGTACCCATGGAGAAACCTAATGGAAGAGTCTATATCTACACAGACTTCAGATATTTAAATAGGGCAACACCAAAGGATTCATTCTCATTGCCAAACATATATGCTCTTTTAGACGCAACCGCAGGTCATGAGATGCTCTCCCTAATGGATGGTTTTTTTAATACAACCAAATCCAGATTAAGCCCGAAGATCAGCATAAAACTACTTTCATTACTCTGTGGAGAACATTCTGCTACAAAGTGATGCCATTCGGTCTCAAAAATTTTGGTACCACATATCAGCGGGCCATGACATACATATTCTATGACTATATGTATAAGATATTATAGTATTACATGGATGACTTACTAGCCAAGTCCCTATTGCGGTAAAAGCACGTTGAAGTCCTTAGAAAAGTCTTTGATCACCTCATTGAGCACAATGTTCGATTGAATCCTAAGAAGTGTGTATTTGGCATAACTTTTGGCAAGGTTTTGGGATTCATCGTATCCAAGAGAGGCATTGAAGTCGATCCTGCAAAGGTAAAGGCTATATTGGAAATGGCCGCCCCTACCAACATTATGGAGATAAGGAGCCTACAAGGCAAGATAGCATCCATCAAAAGATTCATTACACAATTATTAGACAAATGTTGACCAAAGAATCGGTTGCTATGCAACGAGGTCCCATTTCATTGGGATGAAGAATGCCATCAAACCTTTGCAGAGATCAAAACTTATCTAGCAACACCACCAGTATTGGCTCCATCAAGGCCAAACATACCATTTTTACTATATATATCAACTACTGATTTTGCATTGGGCACCATGTTAGCCCAAAAGAATGCACAAGATAAAGAGCAAGCCATATATTACATTAGTGGCACCTTGGTGAGTTATGAGCTAGGATATGCATATGTCGAAAAGTTGTGTTTAGCAGTGGTCTTTGTAACTCGAAAGTTGCAACACTACATGTTGAGCCATACGACATACGTCATATCAAAACAAAATCCTTTGTAGTACATGATGAGCAAGACATATCACAATACACGTACCACAAAGTGGATTATGCTATTGATAGAATTTGATCTAGAGTTCATAAGCCAAAATTCCATCAAGGGACAAGTCATAGCAGATCAATTAGCAGAGGCACCTCTTCAGGATAACAAGCCTCTCACCATAGAATTGCTTGATGATGCGGTCATTGCATTATTAGATCCACTAGAACTCGAAGAACCTAAGAAATAAAGAGACATGTCATTATTCTTTGACGGTTCAAAGTGTAAACAAGGGGGCGGAGTAGGGATTGTCTTTATCAGAACGTAGGACGCTCCATTGCCCTTATCACTAAAACTAGATTTCTCTTGCACAAACAACAACACGAAATATGAGGCATTGATCTTGGGACTCCAAACAACTATAGAAATGGGTATTAAATATTGAATATCTTTCATGAGTCCTTGCTCATAGTAAACCAAGTCAAATGACTATTTCAATGTAGGTGCCCACTCCTAAAGACTTACAAGGAACTTGTGACACCTACCTAGCTCGGTTGGAATGGTATGACATCAAGGTAATCCCACGTACATCAAATAGATTTGCAGACACCATGGCCTCTTTAGGATCCTTAATCCCTCATAATTCATCTACTGATTTTATGATAATTCATGTGAAAGTACTTTTGCACTCAGCAATACGTCATGAAGCTTTTGATAATCAAGAATCAGTCAACATGATCAACATCAAACCAAATCAGGATTGGTCCTTCGCAGTTAAATATTTCTTGCAAATGACATCTTGGGGGTCTTTGATCTCCCAAGGACCTATGGAGTGTGGTGCAACCATACACCATAGAGTTGTTACTCAATCCATGTTCACCAGCTCAGGAATATAGGAAGAGCAAGCCGTATTTTCTATAGAAGTTGTGGTTGATCAGGATTCACTTTCCCAACTATGATATTTCTTGAAGTTGGGAATAGGACCTCAAGGTCTGTCGCATACTGAAAGGTGAACGTTCAAATAGAAAGCAACAAGATACATCTTGCTAGGAGAAATCCTCTATAGATGAGGATATGATGGAGTAATACTCCGTTGTCTCTAGCCGAGGAAGCATCCTGGGAAATTTTGCAATCTCACGATGGCACATGTGGAGGGAATTTCAGTGGCATGGCCATCGTTAAGCGCATCTTGAGAATGGGTTACTATTGGCCCACCATGAAAAAGGACTGCTACGAGTATGTCAAGAAATGCTTTAAGTTCCAGCATCATGCAAATCTAACACACTTACCATTGCAAGCCTTGCAACCCATCCAGGTAGCATGGCCATTCTCGTAGTGGGGACTAGACTTGATTGGGAATATCTGACCCTCGTCTTCAAGCCGACACACATTCATCATAACGAACATTGAATACTTCACTAAATGGGTTGAAGTGATACCCTTAACATCAACAACTAGACCGAGGATTGTGGAGTTTGTACTCCATAATATCATAAGTCATTTTGGTGTCCCTTCAAAGGTAATATCGGATAATGGAACATCTATTAAGAACATAAATTTTCATGCTTTAATGAAAAAATACCATATTCAACATAGTTTTTCAATGCCTTATTATCTGTAAGCAAATGGGCAAGAAGAAGCCTCGAACAAAACAATAGTCTCCATCTTGAGGAAGATGATTCAAGACAATCACAAGGATTGGCACATGCAGTTACCTCTTGCACTATGGATATACAACACTAGTATACAAACACCCATTGGGGCAACACCGTTTTCACTAGTATATGGCACTGAGGCCATCATGCCACTAGAGTTGGAAATTACAACTCTACGCATAACATTAAATGACTTCATAGATGATGATATCGCGCGACAAGGCCGCCTTGATTAGTCGATGCTTCTTGATGAACACTGAGTCAATGCTTTAGAGAATATTCATTTTTACCAAGATCGCCTTGCACAAGCTTACAATAGTAAAGTCCACTTAATAGAATTCAAGGTTTGAGATCTAGTGCTCAAAGAAAACCAACAGAATTCAAATATGTTGTCGCTCTTGCGAGACAAGTTTGTGATAAATTAGATAGGCCCGTACATGATTTCACAAAGAGTTGGACCTACAACATATCACCTTATATCATTAGATGGTGTTGAAGATATTGACCTTGAATAACACAAGCTTATACTGAGAGGGGGGTGAACAGTATAAGACTACTTTTTACTTTCTTTCCAAATCAATATCAATTAATGTCCTTAATTGTAATAACCAAATATAGCAATGTGCATTAATAACTCAGATAGCAATAGTAACCAAGAGCACAAGTCACCACACACAATTGAGACATAAGATTTAAAGTGGTTACCCCAATGTGGGGTACTCCACCAGATAATCTCCTTATAATACTTCACACAAAAATAAGGATCCTTATCCAATACAATTATTTCTTTGATCTGCTCAAATCTAGGCAATAACAAGTTCACACATAAATTGTCCAAATCTAAATAACAATCTCACACAAAACTTGTTCAAAATTGAATAACAAGTTCACACATAACTTGTCCAAATATGAATAACAAGCTCACACAGAACTTGTCAAAAACTGCTCCAACAAGCTCACCAAGAACTTATCCAAATTTGCTCTAGCAAGCTCACCAAGAACTTGCCCAAAATCTGCTCCAACAAGCTCATACAGAACTTATCCAAATCTACTCTAGCAATATCACCAAGAACTTGCTCAAATCTGCTCCAACAAGCTCACTAAGAACTTGTCCAAATATACTCTAGCAAGCTCACCAAGAACTTGCTCAACTCTGCTCAATAGGCTCACTTAGAACCTCATCAAAATTTGTCCCAAATATGTCCATAAATCTGTCTAAAAATATCCACAAAGTTATCCCAAAAACTTTCCACAAATCTACCTAAAACTGTCCACAAAGTTGTCCCAAAAACTATCCACAAAGCCTTCTCAAAGGCTCAATCAATCATACACAAACTGCCACAAATTTGTCCATAAATCTATCCCAAAGGCCTTCTCAAAGGCTCAATCAATCATACACAAATTGCCACAAATATGTCCAAAAATCTATCCCAAAGGCCTTCTCAAAGGCTCAATCAATCATGCTCAAGTAGTACTCAAATATCATCCACAAATCTATGAAGGCAAGGCTCAAAGATGAACTCAACAATGAATGGCAATGTACTCTTCAATGGATGACAACAATGATCCACAATGATCTCAACTCAAATCAATCTCAACTCAACTCAAGTCTTATAGAACCATAAAGAGAATTTTTAGAGACTCAATATGTTCCAAACTCAATATCAACTAAATTCAATCTCAACTCATCAATCTCATAGAAGCATAAAGAGAATTGTTAGAGACTCAATATGTTCTAATCTCAATATCAACTCAACTCAAATCACCACAAGGGACTACTCTTTCTCAAAAAAACCCTAGTCCAAGCATGTATCAACCAACTCAAATGTTTCCAAAAATGCTCAACCATAAATCTCACATAACAATGATACTCATGTTCTTTTCTAATTCTTTTACAACCAATGGGCTTCAACAACTATGCTTATAAAACAAGGTTTAAACACAACTCTCAAACCATAAAACCTTGAAGCATTTAACCAACCACTTTCAAAAAGGAAACCACAATCAATCCTTTTCACTCCAATGATATTTCAGAAATAAACCACCATAAACAATCAATAGGAGAATGTGCCCATACCTTTTTTATTCCAAGAAGTTGTCCACAAAATCTGCCACACTAAACACAACTTTCCTTTCCAATATCAATAAGGGTTAGTGGACTTCAAATAATAATCACAAGATAAACATAAATCAATTTACACCTTTTTACTCCAACTTAATAAACACATCCACCAAAATCTTTTAATAAAACCCTTATAAAAAATAATAATTAATAAGGCTATCAAAAATATTTTATAACAACTCCTTACTTCTCCTAAATCTTAATTTTCAATTTCATGAATATCAAAATAAATCAACAACTCATCCACCTCTGAAATAATAATCACAACCCTTATAAAAATAAAGTTTAATTAAAAACTTTAATTATTCCTTAACCACCTTATAACTCCTATCCTAGGGCATCAACCAAATTGAATTAGAGCAAAATGTAATTACCTCCTCAAGGGGATTCGAACCCCCAACTTGCACACACCGCGAACGCCTTAGCCGCAACTAAGGTTACCACATGAGCTAGCCGCTTGTTTGAAAGGAAAAGGCATGACGTGCCTTAAGTCCTTCCTCCCTTCCATGCAAACCAAAAGCGCTTTGAGCTCTTTCCTTCCAATGCCTTCGAATGCAGTCAAGGATATTTTAACCTTGACGTAAAGTGCTGCCACACACCTTAACAAAATCCAATTGCCAATGCGCCTCTCTGCCCACAATATCTTGGGCTTTTGACCAACCTTGGATTTATTCGTTGTCTCCCTTTTCAAAATGATTTTCGCACGAGCTCTCTTCGGATGCTTAACCAACGATTAACACGAGCAAGGATGAATTTCAAATGAACCTTAGGATCCCCCTTTATATAGTCTTCTCCTCATTTTCGATGATGTCGGTGCATTAATGATTTTCCCTCTTTCTTTATACGTCGACGCTAACTTTAATTTTAATTTTAAAATTAAAATTTTAATTTTAAATAATTAAAATTTAAACTAAATATTTAAAATTAAATATCTCCATCATTGGGGCACTTTTTTCGATGAAACGAAAGGCCAACCTAGGTTTTTAGAAAAACCCATTTCAAATCTGCCATCCATGGTTTTAAATAAAACCTTTTATTTTGCCTACCTTGGTTTTCACAAAAACCCTGAACTTATCCATTCTCTCCAAGATATCATTTGCCCATAAAAAATAAATGTGATCCATATGACATCAATGATTCATGTGACATCAATGACAACATAAAATAACTCAAATTTCCAACAATCTTCCCCTTTGTCATTGATGGCAACACCTCTAAAGCAAAAACCACAATCACTACAAAAACCATCTCTAAGAATCAAAGCTACTCCCCCTGACTCAATAATATCTATGTAGGCTGCTCCCCCTAACTCAATACTCTCTTTGGAGGCTGCTCCCCCTAACTCAATGCTCTCCTCCTTTCTCAAATCTCTCCCTCTTTGACATGAATGGAAAAAGGGACACCTATGGGGCTAAAATATATGACTCTTAAGCATAGCCCCCTCACCACCTTCTCTTTGGAGGTGATTAATTTCGGGGTGGGAGTACTTTTACTCCCATATCACATTGTTTCTTTCCTCTTTCAACTTTCTTCCATGTTTTTTTGATATCCTTATCTTGATGAATTAATTGATCTTCTTGTCTAGAACCTATTTGAACTTGTTGCCTTGAACCTGTTTGACCTTCTTACCTTTGGAATTGAGTCCTACACCATTTTACAGTATGCCCAAAGTTATTGTAATTAAAACACTTGATATTATAGCATTTGTATGGTGCCCATGTCCTAAATTCATTCTTAAAATAATTTCCATATCCATTCCTTTCCTAAACTCTGTATTGTGAAGCTTCGTTTTCATGACCATTATGACCATGACTTCTGAATTGTGAAGATCTAAAACCAAAACCATGTTTCTCATTTCCTTTGAACTAAAAATCTCTATGACCAATCATGTTACATGAGAAGCAATGCCTTGAAAACCATACCTTCTTCCTTTGAGGTTTCTTCTAGCAAAATCAAACTTTTTTTATCCATAGACCCTGGAGTGTATAGCCCTGTGTCCAAATCCATAACAAGAAAAACAATGTCCTTGAAAAGCCCTTTGTTCATGCCTTGGATCTTCATACCTTTCTTGACCATTATCCTTATGATCATTTTCAACTTGTGCATTTCATCCTTGAACCTTCTTTGTAGTATCTAAATCCTATTCCTTATTTTCTTCCTTGCTTTTCTCTTCAAGTATTTCTTTTCCTTTTGAACTTGATTCACCTATCTTAAAACAAGAACCAAACTGAATATTTGGAGCCATAGGGACTTTGGAACTTTCCTCACAAATCTTAGGTTCTTCCTTGCTTTCATATTTTAGAACTTCCTTTCCTTTTGAGTGTGATTCCCCAAACCTAAAATATGAGACCTTTGGTACTTTGGAATTTTCCTCTTCTTTCTCTTTATTTGTGTCAAGTAACAAATTGGCACACATCTTTATAGCCTCTGAAATGCAAGTATCCATTTTTGCTGCTTCTTTTTCTTTGGAAACCAGTTCTTCCTTATATATTTTTGAAACAAAACCTCCTGATACAAATATAGGTCCTTGTGTACTTATTTTTGATTTCCCTTCTTCATAACCAAGCCTTGTTTTTATAAATGGATCTCGTTGTGAATCCAAAAAATTATCCAGAGTTTTTGAATTTCTTTGAAATCATGCTAACTCATTTATGTAGGTCCCCAAAATTTTTTGATCTTCTTCTTCTAACTGATTACATCTTTCTTTTCTTGCCTTCAATTTATCAGAAATAGTGATGCCAAGCTCTTTTGTTTCTTGAAGCTCTTTTTCAAAATCTTGAATGTGTTGATTGAGCATCATATTGACCTTTTCATTTTCATGAACCTTATTTTCAAGCCTCTTGATTTTATTTTCCAATATTTTGATTTTCTTTTCCTGCTTTATGGAATCCTCTTCTTCATCATCATTGCTACTAGAATTGTCACTAGAACTACTGCTTTCTTTTTCAACAAATAAACTTTCCTTGTTGCAATTGTTGTAGTACATGCAATCATCATCTATATGCCCAAAATATCTGCATATAAAACATTTTAATATCCTTAGACCTTTCTTGTACCTATTTGCTTTCTCAATGGCTATGGCATGCTCTTCATGTCTTTATTAAATAGATATATCCTCTTTTTTAACTTTAATACCTAGGAATAGATGTTCTTGCATTTCTTCATTTATTCCAAAGAATGTACATTCTTCTTCATCTGACTAGTTTCTATCACTGTAATCTGAACTATCACTTGCATCTACAATGTAGTAAGATTTCTTTTCCTTATGAAAAATTTTCTTCTTCTCATACTTGTTTTGCTTGTATCCATCATCTTTGTCATGCTTATGCTTTCCATATTCTTTTCTTCTTTGACCCTGTTTTTCATCATCACTATTTTCTTCATGTGGACACTTGTATGCATAGTGACCAAGATCACCACACTTGTAGCATCTGACTTTTATTATATATCTAAAATTCCTTGAGTCCTTATTCCTTTTGCTAAATTTAGCTCCCTCATAATTATCTAAAACTCTATCTGTCTCTGGAACATTCCCTTTCTCTTTCTCTGAATCCTTGAATGCAATCTCTTTTATTGGAACTTGATGCTTACTTACCCTCATATCATAAGTTGTGAGAGTACCTTGCAATTCTTCCATTGTTAGCTTGTTGATATCCATTGTCTCTTCTATTGCTGAAACCTTAGAATAATATTTCATGGGAAGTGATCTCAAAACCTTTTGAGTAACTTTGATTCTTTCATCTCAAAACCTAGGCCTCTCATGGTGTTAGTAATCTCATCAACACGAAGTAAAAACTTTACAATATCTTTAGAATATTCCATTTTCAATTCCTCAAATATTTTTCTATGATTTTGTAGTTTTGCCAACTTTACCTTGGAATATCCTTCATAAGTATTCCGGAAATTGGTCCACATATCATTATCTGAATTACACACCATGACCTTTGCAAAATTTATCTCATGAAGACCACTCAAAATACAATTTATTGCTCTTGCATTAATCTCAACCAATTTCCTGATAGTCTTATCTGCCTCAGGATCACCTTCAACCCCATACTATTTTTCAACCATTTGCCATACCTCATATCCTTGTTATATCAAGTAGTTCTTCATCCTCATGCTCCAGAAAGCATAATTGTTACCATCAAACAATGGAGCCTTATTTATATATGATCCATTCTGTGAAGCCATCTGTGTTCTTGTAGAATCTGACTTCAAGCTGTTAGCTTTTTCGAAGGAACCCTCTCGGATACCAATTGAATAACACAAGCTTATACTAAGAGGGGGGTGAACAGTATAAGGCCACTTTTTACTTTCATTCCAAATCAATATCAATTAATGTCCTTAATTATAGTAACCAAATATAGCAGTGTGTATTAATAACTCAGATAGCAGTAGGAAGCAAGAGCACAAGTCACCACACATAATTGAGACACAATATTTAACATGGTTCCCCCAATGTGGGGTACTCCACCAGATAATCTCCTTATAATACTTCACACAAAAATAAGGATCCTTATCCAATACAATGATTTCTTTGATCTGCTCAAAGCTAGGCAATAACAAGTTCACACAGAACTTGTCCAAATCTAAATAACAAGCTCACACAGAACTTGTCCAAAACTAAATAACAATTTCACACAGAACTTGTCTAAATCTGAATAACAATCTCACACAGAACTTTCCAAAAACTACTCCAACAAGCTCACCAAGAACTTTTCCAAATCTGCTCTAGCAAGCTCACCAAGAACTTGCCCAAAATTTGCTCCAACAAGCTCACATAGAACTTATCCAAATCTGCTCTAGCAAGCTCACCAAGAACTTGCTAAAATCTTCTCCAAAAATCTCACTAAGAACTTGTCCAAATATACTCTAGCAAGCTCACCAAGAACTTACTCAATATTGCTCAATAGACTCACTCATAACCTCATCAAAATCTGTCCCAAATTTGTCCACAAATTTGTTTAAAAATGTCCACAAATTTGTCCCAAAAGCTATCCACAAATTTTTCTAAAACTTTCCATAAAGTTGTCCCAAAAATTCTCCACAAAGCCATCTCAAAGGCTCAATCAATCATAAACAAACTGTAAAAAATCTGTCCAAAAATCTATCCCAAAGGCCTTCTCAAAGGCTCAATCAATCATACACAAACTACCACAAATCTGTCCAGAAATCTATCCCAAAGGCCTTCTCAAAGGCTCAATCAATCATGCTCAATTAGTACTCAAATATCATCCACAAATCTATGAAGGCAAGGCTCAAAGATAAACTTGTCAATGTACTCTTCAATGGATGACAACAATGATCCACAATGATCTCAACTCAAATCAATCTCAACTCAACTCAAGTCTTATAGAACCATAAACAGAATTGTTAGAGACTCAATATGTTCCAAACCCAATCTCAACTCAATTCAATCTCAACTCATCAATCTCATAGAAGCATAAAGAGAATTGTTAGAGACTCAATATGTTCTAATCTCAATATCAACTCAACTCAAATCACCACAAGGGACTACTCTTTCTCACAAAAACCCTAGTCCAAGCATGTATCAACCAACTCAAATGTTTCCAACAATGCTCAACCATAAATCTCACATAACAATGATACTCATGTTCTTTTCTAATTCTTTCACAACCAATGGGCTTCAACAACTATGCTTATAAAACAAGGTTTAAACACAACTCTCAAACCAGAAAACCTTGAAGCATTTAACCAACCACTTTTGAAAAGAAAACCATAATCAATCCTTTTCACTCCAATGATATTTCAGAAATCAACCACCATAAACAATCAATAGGAGAATGTGCCCATACCTTTTTTATGCCAAGAAGTTATCCACAAAATCTGCCACACTAAACACAACTTTCCTTTCCAATCTCAATAAGGGTTAGTGGACTTCAAATAATAATCACAAGATAATCATAACTCAATTTACACCTTTTTACTCCAACTTAATAAACACATCCACCAAAGTCCTTTTTAATAAAACCCTTATCAAAAATAATAATTAATAAGGCTCTCAAAAATATTTTATAACAACTCCTTATTTCTCCTAAATCTTAATTTTCAATTTCATGAATATCAAAATAAATCAACAACTCATCCACCTCTGAAATAATAATCACATCCTTATAAAAATAAAGTTTAATTAAAAACTTTAATTATTCCTTAACCACCTTATAACTCCTATCCTAGGGCATCAACCAAATTGAATTAGAGCAAAATGTAATTACCTCCTCAAGGGGATTCAAACCCCCAACTTGCACACACCGTGAATGCCTTAGCCATGGCTAAGGTTGCCACATGAGCTAGCCACTTGTTCAAAAGGAAAAGGCATGAGGTGCCTTAAGTCCTTCCTCCCTTCCATGCAAACCAAAAGTGCTTCGAGCACTTTCCTTCCAATGCCTTCGAATGTAGTCAAGGAGATTTGAACCTTGACGTAAAGCGCTGCCACATACCTTAACAAAAATCCAATTGCCAATGCGCCACTCTGCCCACAATATCTTTGGCTTTCGACCAACCTTGGATTTATTCGTTGTCTCCCTTTTCAAAACGAGTTTCGCACGAGCTCTCTTCGGATGCTTAACCAATGATTAACATGAGCAAAGATGAATTTCAAATGAACCTTAGGATTCCCTTTATATAGTCTTCTCCTCATTTTTGATGACATCGACGCATTAATGATTTTCCCTCTTTCTTTAGACGTCGGAGCTAACTTTAATTTTATTTTTTAAATTTAAATTTTAAATAATTAAAATTTAAATTTAAATTTTAAATAATTAAAATTTAAACTAAATATTTAAAATTAAATATCTCCATCACCAGGGCACCTTTTTTGACAAAACAAAAGTCCAGCCTGGGTTTTAATAAAAACCCATTTCAAATCTGCCATCCATGGTTTTAAATAAAACCTTTTATTTTGTCTACCTTGGTTTTCACAAAAACCCTGAATTTATCCTTTGCTTTCTAAGATATCATTTTCTCATAAAAACTCAATGTGATCCATATGACACCAATGATTCATGTGACATCAATGACAACATAAAATAACTCAAATTACCAACAAACCTCTCAATATCATTCACTTGAAGGTATTATACACATAAAACACAAAAACATTCAAATATGTCAAAAATACAAAAACATTAAAATACGTCAAAAATACAAAAAAAAATTCAAATATGTCAAAAATACAAACAAATCATAAAAACATAAAAAATCAAATCCAATCAAAATGCTCCAAGGGCATCCAAGCAACTTGGTCAAAATTAAATTAAAATGCTCCAAGGATATTCAAATTGCATGGTCAAATCCAATCAAAAATGCTCCAAGGGTAATTCATGTCACATGGTCAAAATAAAAAATCTCCAAGGGTACTTCATGCTACTTGGTCAAAAATAAAAAATCCCCAAAGGCACAATAAGCCCTTTGGTCAAATTAAGCAAAAATACAAAAACAACATAAAAATAAAAAATACAAAAACAATTGCATCTCACATCTTGCATCCACATAATTGCATTACATTTTCATATTCATTACATTCACATATGTCATGAGAGCCTTAAAAGTGATTTCATAGTTTGTCTCAAAAACCATTCAAATCCTACCTCCATCAACACATGTGTGTAATTGTGTTTTTCAGAACAACCATTATTTATTGCTATACATAATATACTAAGGTTTTTTTGGTTATTCAACCACACCTAGTGATCTTATCAACTTTTGTGGAAAACCATCTTGGTTAGTAGAGAATAAGGTCTAGTGGTGACAAAGCCTAGCATATCTCAGGATCCCACCACTAATTACAACACTAAATTCTAGTTGGTACACGGGAAGATGAAATTCGTAAAGTGGTTAGGTTACATAAAGTGAAAAGAGACATCCTTGCTTATCCCCTTGTGCAACCAGTTCAAAAATGCTGAGAATTGACAAAAAGACAAGCTCCACCCTACCCAAAAATCCCTTACTTAAGTCAACAAGCAAAAGTCCCAGGTTCAAAGTTAAAAATCTTCAAAATTCGCACATCAACACCCATATTCATACCTCAAAATATCAAAATGACAAAAGCAAAATAAACAGTGATTATCATCACTACAAAAATCCCTTGCTCAAAAAAAAAAAATAGTCAAAAATAAACAGTGATTTTTATCACTAAATACGAGAAAGTATCCCAATTCAAAATGAAGAAAAGAAGGGATTAGAGCTTAAATCCTTGAAATTATTGGCACTATATAGGATTGAAAGGAGAAATCCTTATGCATGATGATATGTCTATCACAAAAGCTATGCATTTGTATAGACCAATGTTTGAATGTGGATTAGCTAGCTTTAGGTAATCCAGAACTGCATAGTGGTATAGTCCAATTGAGTCCAACATAAGAATAAGATGAACACTTGAGGATCCTCGATATTAGAAATGGGCTAAAATAATCCTGCCTAAAATCGAAGGAAATGCATGGATTCTATCTAAATATATTCATTTGCACACACTGGGAGAATGAGTATCTAGGACCATGATGAAAGCCTAATTTTCAAAAGCCTTAAATTATCAGTACACAGTCATTGATAGGGTAACTAGAGTGTTTGGATCTTCGAAAAGCCCCAAAATTCTTACATAGCAACAAATCATATCATCATTCACACCATCACTTTCTTTATAAGATTCTATAAATTAGGGGGTATCAACATAGTAGGACATATACCTCATATATATTAGAAATATTATATAGATGACCACTGACTACTTTATATCTTTTAATTTACATAAATTTATGAAGAAAATACATCTCACACCATTACATCTCATATATGAATACTTAATAAATTCTTATGATAAGAGTGATTATTTAAATTCATGATTAATTTTTTACTTTCTATGGTATCACCCATTAAGATTGTCAATGTCATATGCATTCCTTATGTTTTAAGTGATTAGAGCATACAGGTTCGTTTATACCATCCCATCACATAAGCTAGATGCATACAATTAAAGCAAAATTAAACATGCATTTAACAATAACATCGTATCCATAAACACAAAAACCAAATCACCCATCATTACATCATAAAGCACATAATAAAACATATAGGCAATATCCATTTGCATACAATCATAAATTCATCTTTTATCAACTCAAAATACATCACATCATATCATCAAATCATATAAGCATCTACACATCCATATAAGCATCTACAATATCATCTATCATCTAACATATACATCAAGTCATCATAATGGCATCATCACATCACATCATAAAAAAAAATAATAACAAAAACATGAGCAATAAACAATACACATAATGATTTATAAAGCAAATATATCATAAAATTATGTGTTTCAAGTCCATGGATATACAAAAATTCTCGTGGGATATAGTCATATAGGTCATTCGACCTCAAAAACAAAACCAATTGCACCATGAATCAAATACTGGGTTTGTGCCCCTTGTAGCACCACCCCCTATGGCCAGATCTCTGGGAGAATGGTGCGAGCTAGATCCTGCTGGTCTCTCAGTACAAGTCTAGGCCCCATGACTAGAACGGATGGAAGATTGCCCTACTATAGAGCTTCTACTGACCTGTGATCCACCTGTGGCTCCTCTTATCTTAGGTATGGTTCCTAGCCTCCTGATCTATCTCGAGAGAGCATCAATATGGGTTGTGCCATTAGTAATCTGTACATCACTCTCATATAACAAACCCTATAGATGTTTGATATCACCCTTGATAGCTACCCTCGGAGGACCCTCAGGAGTAGGAGGAGCAACAACAACCTGTATTCGGGTAGCTCCTCCCATAGCTTCCTGCAAAGCTTGTATCTGGTCTGAAAGCTACACTATAGTGGTATCCCACTGAGCTATGATGGCATCATGATATTGTACCTGTATCTTGGCCGACTGGAGCTCAACCTCCACATCATGCAGTTGTGCCCTAAGAGGAGAATATCTCTCCTTAGGCTCCATCTCCTCCTCTGCCTCCTCAGGAGCCTCATGCTCCTCCACTACCACATGCTCTTCCTGCTAACCCCATGCCATAGTCCTAGCATGAACCCTGCACCTTGATGGATCTACCCCATCTTTGCCATCATCCTCTAAGCCCATATTGCCCTCACTATGCCACATCAGTTTGCCCCACCATAACAAAAATGCATATGTGACTCCCCTAGCCACTTTAGGATCAATAGCTGGGGCATCCTCCTCATCAGCTAACTATGTGACCTGTCGAGGAGGGAGGTCTCTCTTTGCTCTGATGCACCTATACAAAAATGGTACTAGTGGCACATCCTACTGCAAACCATACTGACGAAGAACCCGAGAGTAGAAGAAGTACTCCCATATGCTAATCTTGTAGTTGATGAACCATCGCTCACGTCGCGTCCTAGAAGTAAAAATGGCTGGGTCATCCCAAGCGAGACACTCATGATACAGGTGCCATATGAAATCTCCAACTTGGAGTCTAGTGAAAGTAGCAGTATAATGAGATAACTCCCCTACAAAAGTGCAGCTCTTGCACTCCTCGCTCTCTCTAGCCCATCTGGCAGTATAGCATTGTATTCACTCATCCACAACTGTGATCTCAATGGGAAGCCCGTTGGGATGATCTACCTTAATGTGCTCTCATCCCTAAATCTACAAAAGCCAACTGTAGGCAATGCTAACACAACCTCTATGATGAATGTGGTACAACTCATCATAACACTGAGCTAATAGAGACCTATCCCACACATATTTGATAGGCTCCTTGCTATTCATCAGGTTCTAAACCATCACGAGGAGGTTCCAAGGGAACCTCAAGCCTGAGCAGTCTGGGATAAGGATGTTGCTGATGACCATCAGTAATACCGCATGCCTCGCTATGAAAACTTGCTCTTGGTACCAGCAAATAATGGACACTCCCTAGACTTGGTGTCCTTGAGGGCTATCATAGAGCATCCTCCAAACACCTGAGTGAAAAAAACCACCTGATCATTAGTAGCCAAAGAAATTATGGCCACTCCACCAAAAGGGATCTAAAAGATCCTGTACACATCCTCTGGTGTAATGGTCATCTCGCTGATCGGGAGGTGGAAGGTATTAGTTCAAGGATCCCAGTGATGGACCAAAGCCATAAGGTAAGCCTAATCCGACATGATGTGATGCAGTCTGGTAACATACTGGAGCAAGTGAGCCTTAAGCCACCTCCAATCCGTGTCATCCAAAAGACGTAGAAGGTCATTCATGAGCTTCGGGTCCCGATCCTGAATAGTAAGGATCTAAGAAAAATGAAAGAAAGATGAAACATAACTATAATGCATCTAAGGCATAAATCCCAATAAAACATGAAAAATCTAACACTCTCCTAAATATGAGCAAAGAGGGGGATAAATACACCTAGGCATGCAACACATGCTAAAGAGTAGTTCAAAATTGGCTAAGGTATTTAGTCGTTGTCGCCCACAGTGTCAAGAATTTGGTCATTGGAGATAGCAACGGCCAAAGCCCAATGGTCAAATTTTTGATCGTTGGGGTTCAAACCTAGCCGCTCTAAGCGATAACAGCCAAATTTTTTCTACTCTGAGCAATAGCGGCCGAAAGGCGACATGGAAAACCCATGAAACCTTGGCCATAAAATACAAAAAAAATGAAAACATAAAAAATGGGGACAAACCCACCATATAAAAACCTATACTAAGCCTAGATACGGATTCCATTCGTTACCAACAGGTTTAGTGAGGTTAATTTACCGATTACTTAGTGAGGTTTAATTTTACCCAAAAGAGGAAAAGAGGTTAGGGTTTGAAATAATACTCGAGAAGCTCTGGATCCTCTAGTAGCTAATACCTCACCCTGTGTAGCCATATCCTCGATGCAGGTATCTTTCAAAACCGCAACTGTCCCTATTTCACCAGAGTTCTAAAAAGTGAATTGTCAACAAATAAAATGACAGGTCAAAATCCCTAAAAGTGTATTTTATATTTTCAAATTATGCCTTGGACGCTGCTGACATCAGCGACCCAAACTTCATGGCCGCTCAAGGTGATAGAGGCCATAGGCAGAGGCTCAGAGGCCGCTAAACCTGACGACGACCTGCTCCACAAATAAAAACAAAAAATTCCTTCCATGGGGGATAAAAAAATACATTAAATAAATGCATTTTAATGAATTAAAATCATCTTGATGATCAAAATAACAAAAAAAATTACATAAAATCATAATCTCAAGTAGGCCTCGTATCCAGTTACTTACTATATCCACTCGGTGATTGCAGTGATTCACACTCCATGCACTTCGATGAGATGATTAGGTTACCATAAGGTAACTTGGGACAAAAACATTTCATTTTGGAATTACGATGTGCCACCCTTAAATCCCGAAGAAGACTTAGATGGTCGGATTACTCCGCGGGTGCGAAAGGATCATCCTAATTCCCCTATGATACCAAAAACATTAAGCCAAAGTGATACAATATGAACATAAATAGAATCACTCATCCTAACTCCCTAAGAAGGCTATTGATAGTTGGACCACTCCTCGGGATAGGGATGGATGATTATCATAAACAATTGGAATCACACTTGGATGTGGGATTACCCATTAAAAGCAACAAATGCTAGAAAGGAACCAGATTAGTCATATTGGTCAAGCGACTTGTCGCTTCATTCATTGTCATTTCTTCACCAATCCATTGTGTGAGGAGGTAGTTCAAAATTTCAACATAATCATAATTTAATTAACAAAATATCACTCAATCACATCAAAATCATGTTTGTCTTGCGAATAATTGCATACAACAATCACAAATTTCCCTTGTTTGCTGGGAATGTAAGCAAATATGACATTCAATGATAGCTCTCCTACTAGTCGAAACTATTATAGCAATTGAAGCTACCCGATTGAGTTGGAGAAATGAGTGCAATTTAACATGCCCAAGCCACTGAGCTAAGTCCTCCGAACGTTGAGGCAATGATTCGAAGGATGCACACCATATTGCATGATTATGCCATCCAATGTTGATTGGACCATTGATCACCATACACCCTAAAAATAGATTAGTCTACATTTTTGTTCAGCATTGTGTTTTCCACACAGTGCATCGCAAAAAGGGGCATATGTAGACACCTAAAACATATCATGCTTAGGGAGCTACTCACATAGACACATTCATAAGATCATATGATATGATCTTGGACTTTCCAAGCATCAACATTGGTTCTCACCAATCATTTGGGGTATTTTCAAGCCATCCAAGCCTAGCCACTGAAGCCTAGAGTGACCAGATTTTAGCCACTCAAACCTAGAGTAGCTAGACCTTAGCCACTATAGATGATAGCCGCCAGATCTTAGTCATTGCAGATGATAGTGGCTAAACCATAAAAGCAGTTTTGCTAACAAACAGGACTAATCACGAGTGGAAGTGGCAGTTTACATGCAATAAAGGTGAGTAGAAGTAACTTTACATTCTCTTTCATGACCAGTTCACATGGGAGACTTGAGCTTGCATTTAGACTTTAGTTAATTGGTCTTTAAACATAGAAAATACAAAAATTTTCTCATGCTAACTCTCACTACGCATGAGGAATTTATTCTTAGGGCTTGGACATAGACCTAGGCTTTCACACTTTAAAATTTGCAAGCCTAAGAGCACCAAAGGGGGTCCATATTTTATCGATCAGACAGTATTTTTATCATTGGAGACCCGATATCAAATTTTCTTTGAGCTATAACGAGAGAGACAATTATTCTAGAGCATTAGGAGAGATTTTCAAGACTTGAAGAGTTCCTCTTTGGGGAGTCCATTTGAGGGTCTTACCGCATATAGGATATTCAACATATTGAGAAACGCAACCATTATTTCAACATCGGATACAAGCTTTGATCTATTGCTTTGGAGCAAAGAGGACGAGAGTCACTTTAGCGACTGCTGTCTTGGACAATGGCCCGCAGGCCTAACTTATGGTTTTAGACATTAGATCCATTATTTTGTTTAGCATATCATTAGCAAAGCATCATTTCATTCATTCATATTCATAGAATTAGTTTAATTTGCACTTGCTTTCATTTGTTATATTCATTGCTAACAAACTCATTCGGGGAGGTATTCTCGGAAATCTAAGTGTGTGTTGTTGTTTCATTGCTTACAGGGCCACAGGTTCATCGAAAAGAATCTGCAACATACGAGAGCAAAATGGATCCCTCTAGGAAACAAGCCTGGATAAGGAGGCATCTGTAAGCCCTCATACATTTCTATGTGTGGAACTAGGAAGCTTTTGAAAGCGCACCACCTCTTTGTGAAAGGGGTACTCTTTGCCTATTTGTAACCTTATTATATCGAAATGGGTATCCCTAAGAGGGAATGAAATGTAATCAGGTTTCAATCCAAATAAAGATATCTATCTTTGTTATTTCCATGTTATATGTTTTTCATTGTCTTCCATTTTATTTTGGGTTTTAATACATTGCAAGTAGAGTAAAAAGAGCGGTGCATGCATCCCGAGGTCACTATAGATTATAACTGTTAATAGTAATTGTACATTCCTATCTCACTGAGCAGTCATGATACAATAGCCATCTTAGGGAATCAAAATCATGCAACTTCAATTAGTTTTGTGTTGAATCACTCTTATCGACGATTTGCTGAAAGATGTCATAGGAGACATGTCATGAAACGCCTCATTCCCGTGGATTAGTCTAGCCTCGAAGGCCTTCTTCGGGATTGAAAAGAAACATGTCAAGTCAACGATGACAATTTTGCACCAAATTTCCTTATGGTTATTTACTCATCTCGTCAGATTGCATGGAGCGCAAGTCGTTGCAACCGCCCAGTGTATAGAGTAAATGACTGACTACGAGGTGCATTTGGCTTTTGAATTTATTTTATTTTATTTTTATTTTTGAATGTTTTGAATGTGGAATTAAATTTATTTATTTGGTTGGGAGGTACGGTTCTCCATGAAAGGATTGTCATAGTGACGACCTTGATTGAATGTACTTTATAATGTCAACCAGATAATTTATTTTTAATTGAATCTCGATGCTTGATCATCACCAAATTTTCAAATTGGTTGCTTTTATTGAAATTTGATCCATTAGGAGACATTAATTTATCATTTAAGACCCTCCCATGGTGGGATTTTGCTATTTTTGATACCATTTGCAAACCATGGGTGCAGTATGTAGTTGGAATTTTCAAATTTTGGGAACCGCAGGTCAGACCCATAGGAAAAAACCCCTAATCCTAGGATCGTGGGTGTCAGCCGTGGTCCGACAGAAATAGGAAAAGGTTTAAAAAGCTATCATTTTCAAAATTCCTCATTATTCCTTTGACAATGACTGTAATTTGAAGAGCTCTGAGAGGTGTAAGAGTTTAACTTGACGCGACTAAAACCCTACTATCTTTCACACATCATAATGGTAGACCATGAACAACCTTCTTCTAGCCGAGGCCTCAATGCGAGCAAGGTAATTCGAAACCAAGACCTCACATTCATTACCAATAAAATGAACCAAATTAATTACTTGGTTAATTAATCACACTAAACTATTGGCAATGAACCACACCCTAGGTTAGGCTAGCTTAGATTAATTTATATATATATTTTTTATTTTTTGGCTAGGAAAAGACCCGAAATGGGTCGTATCCCTAGACCGCAACTGCCAGTTGTGGTTCCCTTTCGACTAATTGGGGACCGTAGGTATCAACTGCGGTTTGGTTTGAATTACAACGGTCAAAAATTTAACCGTTGGGTGAACCGCGGGTTTGACCTGTGGTTCCCTTTTTTATGAAAATTTTCCAATTTTTTTGTGACTTTTTAGCAGTTAATGCCATTTTATTGCACCTATGAGATGTATTTTTAAAATTTTTGATCATGCTTAGCATAATTTTGCATTTTTAGCTATTTTTTACTTGATATATCTCTTTTTAGGTTGTTTTTAGTTGTTTAATTAGCCTTTAGTTAGATTTTTCCTTATACTATATCTCTTTGTAGAGACTGACCTCTAGAGCTAGGGAGCCAGAGCTCCTTAAAACTCTTCGCCCATTGTTGACTGACAGAGAGTGAGAGTGGTTTGGATCCGTAGGCTTCAACTATGCTCTGGATCTACCCACCATAAGGGTAGATCAAGCTTACATGAATACGTTGGCCCAAAGCTGGAATACCCATATCAACATATTTCACCTACCAACAGGTGAAATGACTATCACACTTGAGGATGTCTATAGGATCTTTAGGATCCCTATTTATGGTGAGCCCATCACCTCCTCTACCTCTCAGAGTAGGGGACTTGTGTTCTATGAGATATTCGACGATCAGAGCTAGGAGGTCCAACGTAAGATCGATAATTGTGAAATTCACATCGAGGAGTGGTATGATGAGCAGGTCTTCTCCATCCACGAGGTAGTTTTCATGCACCTAGTCATGTAGGTTGTGCTTCTAGATTCCTTAGGCACAAAGATTCCTTGTAACCTTCTAGATTGCATTAGAAGAGCCATTCAGATCTCCACACGATGGCCATTACTTCTAGCTTTATGGAGTGTCTTATTGTGCTAGTTGTACCACAAGTTATACCAAATTACCTATCGAAGCCAGGTTGGGATCAACTATAGTCTATTACTACAGATCTGGGGTTGGCAACACATCCAGATCGAGCAACCAATAAAGCTGTCCCTAGATATTACTTCTATTCCTATCGTACACCAGTTCTATGCGGCATGTTGGCCTTGTAAGGAGGAGGGATTCTGGAGCAGGTCCCATGTTGGGGACATTGATCATTACATCAGCTAGTTTACAGAACTGAGCCCTGAGGACATTGAGTGGCGTCCATACATGGATTTCCCTAGATGGACAGAGGCTAGCAAGTGGCTGCACCAGGCTCAATGGGATAGATGGTTACTCATCCATAAGGTCGAGATCTATGAGTACCAATTCTACTCATGGGTCCTATGATAGTTTAGCCTAGTACAAGACATTCCAAAGCTACCTATTATCTATAGACAACTAGTTCTAGAGACTCATCTACAGTGGGTGCTACCTACTACTCTAGGTGATGCTATAGATTATTTCCAAGAGTCTAGAGCTACTATTGCTGGAACCACCCCAGCGTATGATACCTGGTGGTCTCTACTTTGATGACAGGGATTTGGACCTCTCAGTCGGGTTGAGGAGGTGGTAGATGCTGATCCATATGGGCGCAATGTGCACCCATGGACTAAGGGCATATGGGGTGCAAAGGATGCACCACTAGGGGAGGCCAAGGATGAGGGCCTATATGAGGGTGATGTACCTACATATAGCAAGGTAGGGTAGTTGCTAGCCCAGGTAGCATATTTGTAGAGCCAGGTTTGGAGGCTATAGTCTCAACAGCTACATCGGGACACATCTATCACCTTGTTAGAAGTGAAGTTGTCTTACAAGGAGAGGCAACTCTAGGAGGCCCAGGATGAGGCCATAGTTATGACATAGCATGTTATAGCAGTAGAGGCATGAGTTCAATATTTGACCAGATTACTTGAGCTACCAGAGGTACGATGAGCGAAAACTATAGCAAAGAGGGACTTGGATCAGTCCCAGGCTCAGAGAGGTGACCCATCATCTTCTTGTGTTGTCATGGCACCACCTTCAACACCAGCACTTGCATTGCCAAGGGGTCACAATCCTATGACTGAGATTATGTGGTTTACTTCCCTCATATAGGAGGGGAATGATTTATGTGATACGAGGGTAGCTCACATCTCTCAGCTAGAGGGATGGATCATATTGACAACTGGGGAGGTTCTAGAGGATCCACATATTGCAAGGTCCTAGTTGATTAGATCCAGGACGACAGGACAGTCATCCGTGAGCTTGAGTCACAAGACTCACAGGACTGAGAGGACACATAGGTCCTCTAGTACACATGGCGCTAGCTCGCACGGGAGGTGCAAGGATGACATATGTGATACTGGTGAATCTACAGCTGGGGGTGCAGACCCTCCATAGCATACACATGGGTTGCTATTTTTATGTACTATTTTGTGTGTAAGGTCGAGGACCTACATGGATGTAGCCTACGGGTATTTTTGATATACTTTATGTACTCATTTTGGACACACACACACACACACAAACACACACACACACACACACATATATATATGATATTTGATCATTTTGGTTCATTATGTGTACTTGTATATGTTTTTAATTTTTTGTTTATGTTATGCACATAGATGCAATGCTTATGTTAATTTTATGCTATATGATGTGATGTATGGATGACATGCACTAGATAGCTATTTAATTTATGATGATGATGATATGTAGTGATCTAGATGTTTAGATGTGCTATATGATGGATGCATATGGATGCGATGTTTATTTAAATGCATATTTGATTTTGCTTTATTGCATGCATTTAATTTTATGACAATGTCACGATATGTTGATGCAATGTATGTTATACATTATTTACATGATGGTAATCTAATGTAAATGAACCTGTATGCTTTAATCACTTAAAACTTAAGGAATGAGTGCAATATGTGTTTATCAATCTAATGGATGACACCACAGACTATATAAAAATCATGAATGTAATTGGAAATCCTCATAATAAGAATTTGATCAATTAATCACCCATATATGAAATGCAATTATGTGAAATGTTATGATGCAAATGATGCAGTATGTAATTCTATTTTATTTTTGTACTTTTGAATGATATGCACGATATAGTCAGTGGCTGTCTAAATATCATTTCTGATATCCATCCGGTATTTATCCTATACCTTGATTGTGCTTACTGTTAATGATGTATAGCTTATTGGATACTTTGCAATTTGATGTTTTGAAATAACTTTTACTTTTGATGGTTGTGATACTTGACCTTTGTTGCTATTCAAGATATTTTTGAGGTTTTCTATGAGACTCAAACACCCTAATTGACTTATCAAAAGTTGCATACTAACCATACTAGATTTCTGCAATGTAAGGCTTTCGCTAGGATAGGCCCTAATTGTTCATTATCTCTATGTGTGCACATGAATATTTTTAAGATAAAGCACAAGCATACCTCGATGTCAGGTAGGATTATTTTAGCCCATTGCTAAGATAGGGGATCCGCAAGTTTTTATCCAATCTTAGTTTTATATTTTAGTTGGACTAGACAACTAGGTGATACAGGATACCTGAAGCTAGCTCTTCAACATTCAAACATTGGTCTTGTTCATAAGTGAGGTGCTAATGCGTCAGACATATCATCATGCGTAAGGTACAGTAGTGCTGGCAATTATAGGGATTCAAGTTTGCTCCCTCTCTTTTTATTTTTCAATTTTCTAGGATACTTGCTCATATGTAGTGAAGCAAGGGAGTCGATTCCATTTTGACTTTGACTTTCTTTGGATCTTCATTTGATCTTCATTGGAACTTGCTTTTTGATATTCATTTGATCTTGATGTGAACTTTTATTTCTGATCTTCATTTGATCTTCACTTGAGCTTTGATTTCTGATATTCATTTGATCTTCACTTTCTGGAATTTACATTTGATAATTTTCTTCAAAAACTTTCCTTTGGGGGATTTTACTTTGGGGGAATTATTTTTGTAACATAGATTGAGTGTATCGATCTATGATATCAATATAGATTATCAATTCGGGATGTTGATCTATGATATCGATCTAGGGTATCAACCTTGAGGATTGATGTGGGATATCACTCTGGTATATTGCTCATTTTATCGTAAGCAAGGGATTCTGAGTAGGAAATATACTTGTCCTTTTTCCAATTGGAAATATTTCTCATACCATTTGCATAGAGGGATAATCAAGAATAAATATTTTTGCTTTAGGATACCCGATCCTGCTTTGTGGCTTTCATATTTCCCTAATCCTTATTAGGATTATTTCATTTGTTGATTAGTGATAGAATTATGATATGCTAAGGGCTATACTAACTAGACCTTAGCTACAAAAGCAAATCAAGATTTCTATCAACTCTTGATAAGACCTCTAGGTATGGTTGAGTGATTGAAAACCCTGAGTATATCTCTCATAGCAACATTATGGGTTGTGTTGAAAAACATATTTAATCACATGACTGATGGATTATGATAAATGCAGAGGCGCATGATTGAAATACAAACGTGGTGTCATTTGTAATACTGACAAACACAATGCCTTATATTACATAATGCAATGAATGATGAATGCCTATTTGCAATGCAATAAAATTAATGCATGTGTGATTGAAAATGCAAAATGCAAATGCAAATATTTTTGGATTTTATGCTTTACCAATTTTTTTGGATTTTGCTTATTTTATAATTTTTATGAGTTTTTGAACCTCATATCTGACCAAATGGTGAGTACGTGCATTTGGAGCCTTTAAATTGACCAAGCGATTCTTAGAAAACCTTGGAGTTTTTAGGACTGACTAAAGGGATTATGAGGACCTTTGGGATGTTTTTGGAAGACCAAACAATTTGTAAGAATCCTTGGAGCTTTTGGGTTGACCAAGCAATTTTTTAGGAACTCTTGGTGCCTTTTGATTGACCAAACTACTCATATATGAGCTTGGAGTCTTTTAGGATGACCGAGCAGTATTTAGCAACTCTCGAGGCCTTTGGGTTGACCAAGAAATTTCTTAGAAACCCTTGGTGCCTTTTGGGATGACTGAGCAGTTATACGCAAACACTTGGAACCTTTTACTATGCTCTTAAGCATAAAATGCCTTAAGATGGATGATTTTGAGAGGTTCATACTCTTCAACACCTCCTAGCGACGTTAGGCAATAGGTACCTAGACCAATATTTTTAGATATGATATGAGGTCCTAGCCAATTAGCCACAAATTTGTCTCACATATCTGGCGATAAATTAGAGTTATGTTGGTTCTCTTTCAAGACAAGATCCCCAACCTCAAAGTTTGTCTCATGGATTCAATCACTCCTGATAAATGTGGAGATGCTCCAAGGCATTCACGCAACGTTCATCAAGCAATGTTAGTTGATCCAGTTGAGCTTTTCACGCGGTGTCATCATCAATGAACTCTTTCAATGCGATGTGTAGCGTTGGAATTTACAATTCCAAGGGCATAATGGCCTCAACACCATATAATAGTGAGGACGACGTTGCCCCAGTGGGTGTCCAAATACTAGTCCTGTAAGCCCATAATGCAAGAGGTAACTGAATATGCTAGTCTTTGTGGTTTTATTGGACTATCTTTTTTAATATGGCCACCACTATCTTATTTGAAGCTTCAGCCTACCCATTTGCTTTCGGATAGTATGGATTCATAAAAATATGTTTTATTCTATATTTAGATGTCAAAGCTCTCATAGTTTTGTTCTTGAACGATGTTCCATTATCCGATATTATTTTGGATGGAATCCCAAAATGACTTATGATATGCTCCAATATAAACTCTATTATACGAGCTCTAGTTGTCATTTTTAAGGGTATTGCTTCCACCCACTTTGTGAAATACTTAGTAGCTATGATAATAAATGTATGTCGACCCTATTATGGAGGAGATATCTTCCCTATAAGATCCAATCCCCACTAATAATATGGCCAAGCCGCTTGGATGGCCTGTAAGGCCTATGATGGCAAGTGCATAAGATTAGCATGATGCTGATATTTAATGCATTTATTGACATACACATTGCAATCCTTCTTCATAGTGGACCAATAGTAGCCCATTTGAAGGATGCAATTGATGATGGCCATGCCACTGAAATGGCCACCACATGTACCATCATGAGCTTATGAAATTGCCCAATATGACTCTTGGGGCTCTAGACAACAAAGGAGAACTCCATCATAACCTTGGCGGTACAAGATGTCTCCTATTAAGACATATTTAGTCACTTTTTGTTTAAATGTGCATTTTACGACATGCGACAATCCCTCTAGGATTATACTAATTTTTAGGAAGTCTTGAATTTGTGACATCCAATTTTGATAAGACTTAGCTTCGACTGCTAAGACGACTTGCTCCCCTGCGTATTTACTTTTGCAAATGCAGAATGAGAAACAACCCTATGGTGAATGGTAGTACCACTCCCAATCAGACTCTGAGAGGTTAATGACCCCCAGGATGCCTTCTTCAGAAAGTCTTCAGCTCTGTAGAACCATTCAAATTTTGGTTTTGCGCTAATCATGTTGACTAAAATTTTATTATCAAAGGCTTCTTTTTCTACTTAAGGATGCAAGAGAATTTTAACATGAATGGTAGTGAAACTAGCATATGGATTTTGAAGGATTAAGGATCCCAAAGATGCCATGGTGTCTATGAACCTATTTGACGAACAAGGGATTTCCTCGATGTCATACAATTTCAATTTAGCCAAATATGCAATCACAAGATCTTTGTAGGCTTTCAGTACTAGACATCGACATTGAAAGAGGCCCTTAACTTGATTTACTATGAGTAAGGAGTCACCAAAGATGTTTAATATTTTAATATTCATGGCGATGGTTGTGTGGAGACCTAGTAGTATGGCTTCATACTCAGCATTGTTGTTGGTGCATGGAAAATATAATTTAAACAACAAGGGCATTGGAGCTCCTTACGACATGAAAATTACTATTCCTACACCACTCCTTTACTCGCATTTTGAACCGTCGAAGAACAGAGTCATATCAACATTGTTCTCTAGTTCTTCAAGTTCGAGAGCTTTAGATATGACAAAGACTGCATCATCCAGAAGCTCTATGGTCAGAGACCTGCTGTTTGATAGTGGCACCTTAGTTAATTTGTCAGCTATGACTTCTCCCTTAATTGACTTATGGATTATGAATTCCAAATAAAATTATGTCAGTAGCATGATCCACTTCATAGTATGCATATTATGATGCGTCTTACTCATCATGTACTGCAAAGGATTTTGTTTGGATATAACATATGTCGTATGACTTAACATATAGTGTCGCAATTTCTTGGTAGTGAATACTACTACTAAACATAGTTTTTCCACATATGCATACCCGAGCTCATAGCTCACTAAGGTTTGACTAATATAATATATGGCTTGTTGTTTGCCTTGCATGTTCTTTTGGGCTAACATGGTTCCCAGTGCAAAGTCATTTGTCGATATATATAGCAGAAAAGACACCTCTAGCCTTCGTGGAGCTAGCAGTGGTAGCGTCGCCAGGTATTGCTTTATTTTAGTGAAGGTTGATTGACAATCCTTGTCCCAATTGAATGGGACCTCCTTATGTAGCATTCAATTCATGGGTCGATATTTATCCGATAACTAAGTGATGAATCACTTTATCAATGCTACTTTGCCTTGAAGGATTCTTAACTCTTTAATATTAGAGGGGGGATGCATCTCTAGGATAGCCTTGACCTTAATTGGGTCAACTTTGATGCCTCGTTTAGAAACAATGAATCATAGGAGTTTACCAGAAGTTATGCCAAATACATGCTTGTTTGGATTCAACCTGACATTTTGCTCTATCAGGAGATTGAAGACCTTCCTTAAGACCTCTGCATGCTCTTCTCATAGCAATGACTTGGCCAACAAGTCATCGATGTAATATTCTAGAATTTCATGCATATAATCACGAAAAATGTATGTCATGGCCCGCTGATATGTGGCACCAGCATTTTTGAGACCAAATGGCATAACTTTATAGAAAAATGTTCCCCATGGTGTTATAAATATGGTTTTATGTTGGTCTTCGAGTTTAATCTGAATTTGATTGTAACCAGGAAAATCGTCCATTAAGGAGAGAATTTCATGACCTGTAGTTGCATCCACAAGAGCATCAATATTAGGCAACGAAAATTAATCTTTGGGTGTTGCATTATTGAGGTCTCTAAAATCCGTACAAATATGGATTCTTCAATCAGGTTTTCCCATAGGTACCATATTGGACACCCATTCTGGATAGTCGATGGAAATTACAAATTATACATCCAAAAGTTTTTGTAGCTCATATTTCACCATAAACACTACTATTGGATGCATCTTTCTAAGCTTTTTCTTGACCGGATTCTTTGTTAGATCTAGTGAAAGGCTATGAGTAACCAATTTCGGGTCTAGACCTAGAATATCCTTGTACATCCAAGAAAATAGATCTGGTCTCTCTTTCAGTAGAGAGATAAGGGTGGCCCACTCATCTGGAGTGAGATTATCTCCAAATTTAACCTTATTTGAATTGGTGGGATCATTACTGATAAACACCTCAAAGGTTTCCTCTATTGAAATATGTGATCCCTCCTCAAGCTGATGAGGCATAGGAATTAAATGGATATCATCCACTGGGTTCATATGTTCCATGTTGGAAGCATCCTCAGCATGATACACATCGCAAGCATAGCCTGATGCAAAATGGAATGGTTGCAGCATTTCTTTGTTAGGGTAGAAATATTCAGGCTCAACGGTTGATTCAGCGTGATCCCAGTCAATAGAATCTACATTAAGATGCAATGGTTTAGAAGAATCTATTGAATTGCAAAGTGGGGTGGTCAAATCAATGGATACCATGTTGATGGAATGGAATTGATCTCCAAAACCACATGTATAAACTTCTACATAATCAATGTAGTCCTCATACCCATGATATGGCTCTAACAACACAGACACAAAGGGGTCTTCTCTATGTGAATTACGAACAACTGGATCCTCCCTATGCACTGATTGTAAAATAGGATCATTTGGCTCAAGGAGCTCCATGTAAGTCAATGAAAGGGGATTAACCAACTGATGAATTTGATTTGGGTTTAGTCATCTCACTCTCATACAAGTAACAACATGTAATTGATGATAGACCTCATCTATATCGATGGGTTGATGACGGTAACGTAAATAAGGAGGACCAAGGTAGGCCCTCTATAACTCATATTCTTTGTCACTTTCAAACAACTAGAATCCATTATTCATTCCTACTCCTATGGGGCACTATGGCAAGTGCAGCCTCATAAATCTTACTTTCTAACTGCTATCATCACTATCCAAAAAAAATGGATAATTACATCGTAAATGTGACATTTCCAAGAAATCTGGATCTGCTTCTCCCTTGAAATGATCAATGTTGGAAAGATCCTCTTCGGTATCATGTATCGACTCTATAGGAAGTAGGTGATGCACATACAAAGGCCTTAAGTAGCCTCCCTCAGCTTCTTCCTCAGATTGATTATCGTTTGAGAATTTGTTGTTGGCATCATAACTTGGTCCACTTATCTTGGAGGTGGACTCCTCTCCATCACTGTATAAATCTCTAGACTCGAGATTTCCCAAAACTATGGGGTTATGCCCCTACACACATGTTTTGTTGGTAGCATTATGAATTTGATGACCTAAGTTATCTCTGGGGTTCCACTCTATATCAGTATGCTCTAAGAGCCCTTCATGATCTTCTTCAAGTGGCTCGACGATGATGACAAATACCATCAGGTGAGTCCTCCAGAAGCTGGAAAGATTAGTATGGTATGGGTTAAAGTCCACATCATCCCCTAGACTAAGGTACAAGTGATCTAAGGATACTACGATAAAATCATCTTATACTTGTATCTATAACCCCAGCCCAAACCTATCAGTTGCTAGCTGATAAAGTGGCTCGAACGAAGTTCTACGTCCTTGTTCAAAAAAACCAAGTTTGTACCCATGCTAGTGATACAAATCAAAAATATGCATGGAGTACTCTAGGTTGGATAAATAATGAAAATTTACTATGAAAGGTTTGTTTCCATCTTCATCCATAGGCATTCGTACTGGAAATTGATCCAACCCAGCATAAATGAAGTTAGTTTGGTTAGGTGGCTCTCCCAATGGTACCACCGATCCAAACATATAGTAATAGGCATGCGGTTGGCCCATCTCTTGTGCAATATCCAAAATAGGTTTGAAGGTTACATTTTGCACAATATACTCACCTAACCCTGTGTTGGCGAGATGTACAGTCACCTATGGTGCGAATGACCCTGCTGATGATGTAGGCAAGGTAGGCTGAGGTACCTCCTCGGCTATATCTTGGGCTTCCTCAACTTCCATGGGGATGGGAACTTACTCGATGATTGGTTCGGGCATATGTCTCTTCTATTTTTCATCCAATTTCATCTTTAACTTCCTGTTGTCTTGATGTATCGCTGATGCAGTCAGTTTCAAGAAAGTAATAGTAGTGTGCTCAGATCTGTGTGACACAAATATTGATGGTTGAGTACATACTCTTTGTTTATCTTTTGGACGCTTAACTAGCGATGCTGGCCAAACATCCAAGTGCATTTATGGGAGTATGAAACCCCCTGGCAGATCAGCCATGTTTATGAATTTAAATGGTTCTCCATCTGACAGTACCACATGAACCTATACCTCGTGAATATACTTCATGTATTGATGCAATATCAAGGGAATGCAATGCATCTCTCGAATCCAAGGCCTACCTAGTAGGATGTTATACTGCATGGTGCCTTCTATCACATGACACATCATAGGGATGGTCTTTAGGCCTACCTGAATGGGTAGGACAATCGTACCAACCATTGAACATAACACATCGTTAAATGCTCTCAACGTGAATGCAATTGGTACAATGTGTGATTTAGGTAGCTTCAAGGGACTCAATACCTTGGTTGTTATGATGTTGATTGGTGAACCAGTTTTGATCAAGACCCTTTTGAATGGTACATGGTTGATACATGCAATAATATGCAACGGTGGGTCAGTCGTATCGGTGGGAACCATCTTAATTTCATGATCATAAAATTGGATCATCGATTCCTAGCACTATTGTACATGTCTCACAAAATTTGTGAATGCTTGAGCATCTTGGGATTGTACTTCAAAAGACCTAAAAAATTCCATGAGATTCTCCCTGTGCCTAGGGGGCTATTCTATCAGTTCATAAATAGATAGCTGCATAGGAGCTATCTGCAGGTTTTGGACTAACCTGCTCCATATGGTCACCACTGGTCTTGTTTGTGGGCCTAGAATATTATACGTTGGCTATTGATTCGACGTGGCTTATATTCTTATGGGAGCACATGGTTGATTCCACTTATCATATCTCCCATGCCTTGTAACAACATTAACCATACCTACGAACCCCTGGGTAGGTGGTTTGACGCACACCTGGTTGACGTGACCAACATTGTTGCGCGTTGCCTCATGGTTTGAAAGTGAATTTTTGTAAATTCCCATGTTCTATTTGTCGAGCGCTAGTGGGTTACTTGGTACTAAAAGCTTACCTTTTTCTATCATGTTTTGTACAAAATGCTTGAAGGACCAACATACTTCAATGTCATGACCCTTCACTCGGTGAAAGATGCAACATAGATCATCCTAGTACCCCTTTGACTTGGGTTGATTTGGATCGACCATCTTAATTTTGGGTAATATGATTGCCTTGGCCTCGCACAATTGGTGGAATATCGATGTCAGCAATTCTATCAAAGGCGTGAATTGGTGAGGTGGGTGTTTCTCTTTGTTCTTGCCCTTATAGTTATTATTGTATTTTTTGTACTATGCAGGAGGAGGCTGGGCTTGATAATTTTATTTTTGCTACCCTTTATCCTCTCTCAGGAGGTTCAGCACCACTTGGTTGAAATGGGCTTGCTTGCCCTTATGCTTTGTGGAGCTCTTCTTAGGCCCTTCTTTCCTGTTCTTAAGATTCAATTTGCCTTCCTACAACTTGATGTCCTCAATTACTTTGGATTACACCAAAGCTTCCTCGAATGTTGGATACCTATGCAGTTGCAATAGTAGTGAGATGTGCTTGGTGCAAATCTTGGAAAACATTCAGGTCAATTCCATAGCAGGAATAGGGAATGGCAGCTTTGCCATCAACCTCCTCCATATATTTCTGTACTTTTCATTTGGCTCATCATCGTTCTGAGATAGAACAGCCAAATAGAAAAGGTTGGCATATTTCTTGATGCCAAAAGAAAAGTTTTCAAGGAAAGCATCAGCCAGTTTATCGAAACTGGTAATGTTGTACCTCTTTTTCTGTTTGAACCACTTTCGAGATGGGCCTGAGAGGATTATAACAAATATGTGTAAAATTAAGGCATTATTGCACACAATTTGGAAATAGGCATCCAAAAAGCCTGTGACATGCTCCTGTGCATCTTTGTTACCTTTAAATTTGTCTAGCTGGGGCATAACAAAATATTTAGGATAGGCAAAAGTAGGTATCAAGGGGTCCAAATGCTCATTGTGAATCTTTCTTAAAGTTGGATTTTGAGTAGTCGTGCCTTACCCCTCAATTGCTTTTAATTTAGCTGCTAAGGCTTTATAAGCCTCCGAGGATAGAAAGTCCTCCTCCCTAAGCTACTATGGGGGCGGTCTTGGAGGCACATTCTTCCTCTGTCAAGGTGGAGGATGTTGCTCTTCCTCCTCCTCAACTTGGGAGTCTTCAAGATACTCTTGATCATTTCCTTCTCCCTCTTCTTCCTCATATTATTTTTGCCTCTCATTTTCAAATGGTGGTGTCCATTCTCTTGGTAGAGCACTAATATGAGTATGAACATCCCTACACTCCTACTGCACATCGGCTTGTGAAAAAACCTTTCTCTGAATGCACTCTCTATTCTCCACAAAAGTATATATACCAGCGCTGGATAACCTATCTTCCTTCTCTATGTGATCATTTTAGGCTAGGATGTGTTCCTCATGCATGCACTGCTCGTATAGTCTTTGTCTAATGAGCCTCTATGATTGAATATTCTCTTCTTCAATGTGCTGCCTTTCTAGGCGAGCATCCTCCAATTGATCTTGGAGGAGCTGTCATCGCTTATCAGATACCATTCTATGTGATCTATCAAGGTCATTGGCCATGACAGGCCTCTGGTATGCATACTATGTGCAAGTAACCTTATGGGTTTTATACCCATCTAACTGATTTGTGATGCTTTTGCCCTTGTCTGTAAAGATGGTATTGGCATCCTGCTGAGATTTGTGCTCTATGCCACCATGCGTGGATGGTGGATGTGTTACATGAGGGTTCTTATAAGCCTCTCCATGTTCTCTAACAATTTTAATAGAACCCCAACTATGCTCACTCAGAGCATGAGTGGGTGGATCCCAAGGCTTATAGCCTAGCTGCTCAAGGACACTACCTAAGCCATCCAACTGTCTAGATCTCCATCGCTCATGTGGTGGTGTGACATTGGCTCCTACCTTAGCTATAACAATAGTGATATTTTGATGGTCACTACGTGTGGGAGTCTGCACAGGCCTATGATCAGAGGTAGACTTATTTGTGTGCCCCTGAATGGGTGGATCTTGATTATTTCTATACTCTGAAGGTGAAGCCATGGATCCTCCTGTAGACCTATGATGTAAAGTTACTAACTTAGACCCCTGAATAACATACTCTTTGGCTGATCCCATGGACATGCGTGCAACACGATCTCGATAATGTCTTCCAAGTGGAACACCCTCATGCTGAGAGGCTCCTTGCTCTATTATGTGCCTAGAAGAATGCATAAAAACTCCTTTATTGGGGGTATGCTCAGTAAGTTCCCCTCTTGTTGAGTTGTCTCCTCTAATGCTCACCGAACAATGTTCAAGAAGTGCATGTGGGCGAGGATTCGACATGTGTTGATGTGAATCTATTGGGGCTTGGTCATGGGCTTCAGGCTTGTGCCTTTGCCGACCATCCCGTGTCTCCACCATGGTGTACCTAGCATCTAGATTTATTCTTTATTAAGAAAACAAGGTATACAATGGTGTTTATCTCGTATTAATTTTTAAAAGTGAGCCCTAGACTATTTTATGTTGTTTCAAGTTTGTATCAGTATAGAACTCCTTATCATGTTTTGAAAAGCGTTGGATGATATTCTCAGTTAAATTAGCTTTCACCTGTATGCTCACAGCTTGATAACCTGGATGTGACTTCCAGGCCGCATAAATCCCCTGTGTGTGGTAATGAAGGTCCACACCCAGACAAGGAGCATAGGTCCTTCTATATCCTCACCTATTTTCCCCCAATCAACGTTATACCCTTCGAAGAGAATACATGCAAATTTTCTAAGGTACAAAAGGTTCTTGGAACCGGTATTGGTCTAGTATCCAAGGTACGTAGGATTTGGGCCAACAGATGGAAATTACGTCCATCGTCACTGAACCCTACTAGTGGTTGGATGTGACTCCCAACTCACTAGCGTTTAAGTGAAATGTGGTGTGTGTGGTTCATTTTAATTTGCATAAAATAAAAATTCACAATACATCACAATGATTGTTTCCTACATGTAATGTAAAAGAAACGTTTTATATTTAGATATGCATGCTATACTCTACATGATTTTTCAAAAATGCAAACTAATATGCAAATGGCCACTACTTGGGCTTCAAACATGCAAACCCACACATAATTATAATATAGTACACCAAATTCTAGGGCGGACTACAATCAGATGTTCGTTGTTCCTAGCAACGCCTATCGAAAACTAAGAAAGTGATAATCCTAAGGACTTAGTTCCTTTTAACCTTATTTTTTTGATTATCCTACTTAATTTCCATTTTTATAATTCTAGAAAAACACAAGCAGAGAGAAAAATGATAGAGGGTGAAAATGGGGCCTACCTTAGGTCCTCATCTAATTAATATTTGGCTCCCTATTGTCTGTTGTGCTTGCTGTAAACCACAGGTCTGGTTTGCGGTCTACATTGTAAACCATGTGTTGAACCTACGGTTCAATTGTTGGCCCATAGCTGATAGCTATGGTCTATACCTGCAATTCTAAAAATCCAAGAAATAACAATTAGATCACTTATTTTGAAGAGTTCCATCGTGATCGCCTTCTGACCTATCCCAAAAAGCGTGCACCTATCTATTGCATTAATGGAAATCAACATAAAAGCACGACAAGATAACAAGATTGCATGAATCAAAGAAAATGCATATTTCTTTATTGATATAGCCAATGAATCTCAATTACAATATTTTCCCCTCTTAGGGTCACCCAAAATATTTATACAATCAATACAATTTCCAAAGCCCCCCAACAGGGTAGGCGCACTATCAATGTTTTTCCAAATAGTCACAAACTGCTCTAGGGTGGAGTTAACCCTCTTCTTCGCGTTGAGGAAGGAAATTGGTGATTGAAGCTCCTTTGAACCTATTTCCTATGATCAAGAAACAACACAAGAAAGTTATGCAAATAGGCAGCCTCTTGTGATGAGGCCCTTTTAAGGATTAATACATGAAAAAGCTCTGAAAAGCATATAATCAATAAAGCATGTAAAATGTATCAAAACTATACCAAATTGATAAATATTCATGTAAATGTGTAAAGTAATATTGCAGCTAAGTATTGAATGGCCTAATTAGATGAAATAGAGAATGAAATCATAGAAAGAAACCATTCTTTCATATTCTACACTAATATAACAAAATTGCTTTAAACCCTAAATCTACCGGTAAAAAATCTCTAAAATCCTAATTGAACCATGCAAATATCTATTTAAACCTAATTAAACGATCTGCAAAAGAAATTGTAAGGAGATCTATGAAGCTATATAAGATCATAAAGAACTAGAATACTACAGGAATAAAATTTGGTTTGGATTTTGATGAAGGAGAATCATCAAATGGATCAAAGGCCACAAATGAAGAATCCACAAAGAATGAAGAAAAGAAACAGGTTAATCAAGAAAAAATGAATCATGCAAAGGAAAGCAATAATGCAAGGCACAAAAGGATAATTGACAATGATGGTTTCACCAATGTCACACATAAAATAAGAAGAAGATTTATGGATCCTACAACAACATGGCAAAGACCACCACCCAGGTTCAATCATCCCTTTTCTGGTTATTGTTTTAAATGCAATGGTTATGGACATAAGATTTTATATTGCAAGTATAGTGTAGGACCAAGGAATTTTTCCAGTAGAAATGCTTTTTCACCTTTGATGGATTATGCAGTAGAATGTTATAATTGTCATAACATTAGGCATATTGAAATAAATTATAGAAGTACATTTGCATCAAATCAATTTTAGGGAAGAAAATTTCAGCCAAAAAGAATAAGACAAAATAGAAAATTTCCCGAAAAACATGCACAAGCTATTGAAAAATAAAAGCCAAAACAAGAGCCCAAAACTGTAATCAAACCGGAGTGGAAATAAAAAGAGCAACCTAAGGAATAAAATGAATCCTTGATCATACAGAAGGCATTTAAAATGCAGAATAAATATGCACCATGGATACTTGATAGTGGATGCTCCAGTCGTATGACAGGTGACAAACAAAAATTTGATAAGTTGCAGTAATATGAAGGTGGTTTAGTGAAATTCAGAAACAATGATGGAGCTAAGATAGTTGGCAGAGGTTCAGTTAAGATCAGTTATGGAAAAATCAGGTCAGAAGAAGTCTTGTTTGTGGTTGGTCTTAAGCATAACTTGTTGAGCGTAAGTCAGATTTATGACAGAGATCATGATGTGATATTTAAGAAGCAGGGTTGTGAAATCAGAAAAGCAAACAATGGGAAGTTGATAGCAGCTAGATCAAGAACATTTGGCAACCTGTACACTCTCTCAAAGACTTCAAAAGGAGCTTTCTTGATTGGATAGGAAGAAGATATTTGGTTATGGCACAAGAGGCTCGATCATATCATTTTTGACAACCTAGTAAAAATCAGTTCAAATAAAGTAGTGAGAGATATTCTCACCATTGGCAAACCATCAAATAACATTTGTGCTTCATGTCAAAAATGGAAGCAAACTAGAGTCTCATTTAAAATAAAAGAGTACTACACGAGAAAACCTTTGGAACTAGTACATACTAATTTATGTGGACCCATGAGAATGCAAAGCATAAACGACGACAAATATTTCATGTTGTGTATATATGACTATTCCAAGATGACAACGGTATTGTTTTTGAAGCATAAATCATAATATTTTGAGATGTTCAAGGTTTTCAAAAACCAAGTTGTAGATCAAATAGAAAAAAGTATTAAATTTTTAAGGTCAGACAGAGGAGAGTTCATTTCAGAGGATTTCACAGAGTATTGTGAAAAATATGGCATCAAGAGACAATTTTTAGTAGCCAGGACACCTCAGTAGAATGATGTGGTAGAAAGAAAGAATAGGACAATGCAGGAAATGAAACGGAATATGTTTACTGAGAGAAAAGTAGAAAACATATTTAAGATGTATTTTAATCAAGAAACAGGGAAAAAAAACTGAAGATGGATTCTAATCAAAAAGTAGGTCACAAGACCAATCACTATCATATGGTAAAAGAAGGTGAAAATCTTATAGAGGAAGGTAATATTAATGTCCTTTCCAACTTTATTAGCCCTAGTATTAATGACGATCATCACTTGGAATATTAGAGGACTCAAAGGGAGTCTTTCAAAACAAAATGAAATTAGAATAATGATTCAGATAAATCATCCACATCTTGTTTTCCTTCAAGAAACAAAGATGTCAATGGAGGATATGGACTAAATTGCCATTAAAATTTGGCCAGTTGGAAAAGTGATTTCCCTTAGTTCCCAAGGGACTTCGGGTGGCATTGCTTGTATTTGGGACCCAAAAGAGGTAGTTATTCACCATATGGTTGGCAGTTTGGGTTTGTTGGCTATAGCTATTCAGAGTAGACATTCCAACCAGATTATGCTCTGCATTACTGTTTATGCTTTGACTTCTTTGGAGGAAAAAATAAGACAATAGAAGGATATTACTCATATTATCTCTCATTTTCCTAAAGCTTGGATATTGATCGAAGGAGATTTCAATACCATCCTCTCTCTAGATGAGAAAATGGGGGAAATAGAAATTTGGACAAAAGCACTGACCTCATGAGTGAATATATTGCAAACCTCCATCTTGTGGATATCCAACCAGATAATGGCCTTATGACTTGGTCTAATAGAAGGCAAGGTTTAGCTTGTATAATGGAGATATTAGATGGGTTTTTGCTCTCTAAAAATTTCTTAATCCATGGTCACATTCCTAAAGTGAAGACTCTTTATAATTTTGGTTCAGATCATTGGCCAGTCATGGTGGAAATGTGGAAAACCAATGTGATTTTCTCTCCTTTTCATTTTCAATTAATGTGGCTTAGAGACATTTCCTTCAGACCTCGTGTGCAACAATGGTGGAGGGAAGGTAAACCTAGGCATGGGACTAAGATATTCTGTTTTGCAAAAATACTGCAATACATTAAATCCAGAATCAAGACTTGGAACTGGAAAGAGTTTGGGGATGTTCATAAAAAAAAACATGAAGTTATTACTCATCTTGAAAATTTGAATAAGAAAATCCGTTTAGATGGCCTCATAGAGAAGAGAAGTGCAGATGAAATTAAACTCACAAATAAGTTAGAGGAATGGGAAAAAAGAGAAGAAATCTTATGGAAGCAAAAATCTAGAATTCAATGGCTCAAAGAAGGAGATCGAAACACAAATTTCTTCCACAAATATCTTCTAGCTCGAAGATCTCACAACTTTATTTCTTCCTTAAAATCAGATTTTGGAGATGTTGTTTATACTTGGGATAGCATGAACTCTATTGTTGTTGATTACTTTTCCAATATTTTTGCTACTACTCCTCTTGAATCAGCTTCACAACAAAATGTTCTTCAAGCAATTCTTTCTCTTATCACTTCTAAGGATAACTCTATTTTGATTGCTCATGTTACTATTAATGAGCTTCAACAAGTAGTTTTTAAAATGCAAAAATGGAAAACCCCAGGTCCTAATGGTTTTCCCATTGAGTTCTACCAAGAGTTCTATGATATCCTTCATGTTGATTTATTAGAGGTGGTGCAAGAAGCCAAGAAATTCAAAGAAATTTTGAAGGTTATCAATAAAAATTATATTACTCTTGTTCCAAAAGCTCAAGAGGTTGATCATATCTCATATTTTATACCTATTGCTTTATGTAATGTTCTTCTCAAAATCATTACTAAAATCATGGCAGAAAGGTTGAAGCCTCTTTTGCATAATATTATTTCCCCAAAGCAAGGGGGTGATGTGGAAGGACATCAAATAGTAGATGAGATAGGTCTTGCTCAGGAAGCCATCCATTCCATGGATATGTAAAATTCTCCTTCCATGTTCATTTAGTTAGACTTATCCAAAGCTTATGATAGAGTAGATTGGCACTTCCTTATCAAAGTTTTGAGGCAATTTGGTTTTTCTAAGGATTGGATGGAATGGATTATGGGATGTATCTCTTCAATTTTCTACTTAGTTCTTATCAATGGTAGGCCTTCTCAGTATTTCCCAACTTCCAGAGGTATTAGGCAAGGTGACATGCTATCCCATTATTTATTCATCATTCTTTTTGAATGCTTGGGTAGGACTATAACCAAAAAGAGGGAAAACAAAACCCTTGAGGGAGTTACCATTGCTCATGGAGTTAGACCTATCTCTCATATTCAATTTTTTGATGACTCTACTCTTTTAGGTAAAGCTACAGTTAAGGAAGCTTCTAATATTAAGCAAATCATTAGCTATTTTTCTAATGCTACTGGACAGTTGATCAATGAAGATAAATCTAAAGTTATTTTATTTCACTGCTTTGCTAGACATGAATCCATGGTCTTGGATAAATTAATATATAAGAAGACATCTCTTCCAATAACTTATTTAGGTATTCCCATAAATATTCAAAGGCAGAAAAATAAATATTAGAATTGGTTGTTGGACAAAGTCAAGAAGAAAATTGGAAAGTGGACCAACAAGTGGCTTTCTTCTAGGGGTAGAATCACCTTGGTAAAATCAGTCCTTCAAGCTATTCCTATTTATTTTTCTTCCATTTTGAATATCCCAAAGGTTGTTCTTCAAGAATTGGATCATATTAGTCATCATTTCCTTTGGAGTGGTACTAAGGAGAAAAGAAAATGGGCCTTGGTGAAATGGGATACTTTATGTCTTCCTAAGAGTGAAGGGGGCAATAACAACAAAGATTTAGCTGATAAATTATATTGGAGGATGTTGCATAACCCTAATGCTCTTTGGACCAATAATCTTCATGCTAAATATGCTGAGAACAAAAGTCCTGAAAACCTTGTTCGCTATCAACTTCCTACCAAAGGTTCTCCCATTTTAGTAGTTCTTAAGACTGGTGAGGATTTGATAAATAAAAAATTATTTTGGATCATTCATAATGGTCAACATGCAAATTTTTGGACAAATTCTTGGGATGGTCACAAGCCTTTGATAACTTAGTTTCTCAATTGGAGGCCTTGGATGGAGGAGCTTCACCGAGCTAATTGGATAAAGGTGGCTAATTACTGTCGGTACCATACTGGTAATTCAAAGGTTGGTAGATATTGGATCCCTATTGAGGACCGGCCTATTCAAATCCCAGAAAGGCAAAGACAAGATATCCAAGGCATCCTTCATATGAGATCCCTCTCTTGGTCCCATGAAAAAGATTGTTTTGGATGGAACAACACTACTAAGGGTGAGTATTCAGTTGCTCAAGGTTATTTGACCTTATGCCATAATAATCCCAACCATTATTCTGACATCTTTTCTCAATTGTGGGCTCAAAAGCTCTGGCCTAATGTGAGGTTATTTAATTGGCTTTTATTGCATCGTAGGGTGCTTACTAGTGAGCAACTTATGAAGCGTGGTTTTCATGGCCCTTTTAGATGTGAAATGTGTGAAGAGAATGTAGAAAACATCAACCATATTTTTATTCAGTGTACTTTAGCCTCTGAGCTATGGAGGAGAATGGTCACTTTACTTGGGTTATAGTGGTCCAATTTTTTTACTTTTGAACAGCTTTGGAGGGATTGGCCTAATCAGGATGGTGTTGATCATTTTATTAGGTAGTTAGTTTGGATGGGTTCTACCATTCTTCTTTGGAATATTTGGAATGAAAGGAACAACCAAATTTTTAATCAAGATAGAAAGGATATTCACTATATTTGTTAAAAGACCATAGCCAACATAGTTGAATCAGTCCATCAACTCGTTAATCACCCCCAAAACTCCCACCAAAGATGGGATCAGGTGATGCAAATATTGAAGATTAAATCTTCTAATGGCAACCAACTTAAAGAGAATGTGAGTATTAGTAAGATGGATAGGACTAGAAATTGGCAACCTCCTCCTAAGGATTTTGGAAAAGTCAATATTGATGGAGCCTCTAGAGGGAACCCTGGAAAAGCTAGTGTGGGAGGAATTGATATACTTCAGATGGATCCTTGGTTTTTACTTTTGCTAAGAATTTGGGTATTCTTTCGAATAACCTTGCTGAGGGGTATGGTATCCTCAGAGGCCTTCAGGAGGCTACTAAGGTTGGATGGGAAAAGGTTTTAGTTGAGTCTGACTCTCAAATTATGATTAATCTCTTGAAGACTCTTTCTAAGAATCATAAGGTCGATTTGAGAATAAAAAAAATTATTGAGAAGATTCGGTTAATCCAAGATGGGATTTTTAAAAGTTGATTACAATCATGTGGTCAGAGATCAAAACAAGAGTGCTGATGCTTTAGCTAATTGGGATTTGGACAAAGGTGATCTTACTTGTTATGGCCACCCTCCTATATGGTGGGCTTCTCAAATTAGGGAAGCTCTTCTTTCTATCATTTATTTGGATGGCTCCAGTTCTGAAGGTATCTAGTTTCTTCTTGTTTTTTTTTTTTTTGCTTCTCTTTGGTTCATTCAGTTTTTTTTAGTTCCCTAGCTCATTCTATTCTTTATTTTGTTTCCTCTATTGATTCTTTCCTTAATAGTCTTATGGTCTAGATAGGTCATTGTTTTGTTCAATTTTTTTTTTTTTTTTTGTTTTTTAAGGTGGGTGGGTTCTTTTGTTTTGTTTTTTTTTTGTGTTCTTTGTGTTGTTCTTGTGTTTTTGTTGTTTTTTTTTTTAATGTTTTTTGTTATTGTTCTTGTGTTTTTTTCATTCTTGTTCTTGGGTTTCTCTTTGTTTGTGTTATTTCATGTTTTTATGTGTGAGTGTTTTCTATGTTTTTTGTTTTTGTTTATTGTCTGTTGTTGGTTGTTTTTTTTTATTTGGTTTGTTATTTTTTTTTTTAAATTAGGTTTTGGTTGTGTTTATTTTTCATGTTTTTTTTGGGTTATGTCTTTGCAGTGTTCTGTTGTTTTTGTCTTGTTTGTGTTTTGTTATGTGGTTCTTGTGTTTTTCTATGTGGTTTGTGTTGTGGTTTATTTTATCTTGTTGTGCATGTTTGGTTGTGCTTTTGTTTTTGACACACTGAAGGAGCATGTTTTTTATTTTAGTTTATTAATTTTGTTGTTATTTACTTATTTTTAAATTGGTTTTGTGTGTTTGTTTGCTCCTTGAGTATGTCAAAGGTGGTAGGCTAGGTCCGAGTCCTAGGTGTTTTTGGTGGAATGGATACCCCTGCCTCCTTGGGTCGTACCCGAAAGTGGCATTTCTTTTGAGATGTTTTCCACAAATAAATAAAAAATTAGCAAACATATTTTAGAAAGAGGCAGTCCATACTGTAGTATACATCCAAAATTGGTGCATGTTGAGGATGCATGAAATAAAAACTCCTTATGAGTTGTGGTTCGGTAAAAAGGTAACAACAAGATATTTTAAAGTTTTTTGCAGCAATTGTTACATCAAAAGACCTGAAAAAAACCTTGGTAAGTTTTAAGATAGAGCGTATGAAGGTATTTTTCTTAGCTATTTGTCAAAAAGCAAAGCTTACAAATATTAAAATAAGAGGCTAAGAAAAATTGTGGAAAGTGTTGATGTTAAAGTTGATGAAGGAATGGAACGAGTAATTAACTATGAAGAGAACTACCCAATTTATGAAGAGGTAATTTAAGGAGATGAGGAAGAGGAAATGGAAAAGAAACCAAGAATTGACTCAGAGGATTCAAAAAGTGATTCAAAATTGGAAGAAAACAAGAAATTCAAAACAAGTAGTTGGTAGAAAGATCATCCTAGAGAGAAAATAATTGGAGACCCCACAGTTGGTGTTTAGAAAAGAAGAAGATTAGTAAGTAACTACTCTTTACTATCCAACATTGAGACCAAAAATTTTGTCGAAGCAAGTAAATATGAAAGTTTGGTAAAGGTAATAAATGAATAATTAGATCAGATCGAGAAAAACAAGACTTGGGAGTTAGTACCAAGACCCGCAAATAAAAATGTAATCGGTACTAAATGGGTCTTTCAAAATAAATTGAATGAATATGGACAGGTAGTCAGGAACAAAGCAAGATTAGTATGCAAAGGGTATGCGCAAGTTGAAGGTATTGACTTCAAGGAAACCTTTGCACCTGTGGCCAGACTAGAGGCAATTAGAATATTTCTTGCTTTAGCAGTTTACAAGAATTTCAAATTTTATCAAATGGATGTGAAATCAACATTTTTGAAAGGGAAACTTGAAGAAGAGGTTTATATTGAGTATCCAAACAGTTTTCAGCTTGGTGATGATCCCAACTTGGTTTACAAGTTGAATAAAGCGTTATATGGCTTAAAACAGGTACCCTGGGCATGGTATGCAAGGCTAGACAGTTATCTTACTCAGCAAGGGTTCAAGAAAGGTATGGTAGATAGTAATTTGTATGTCAAAATAGAAAATTGTCATCATATTGTTGTTGTTGTATACATAGATGATATCATATTTGGCAGCAACAAATATGAGTTGTGTAAAGATTTAGAAAATAAGATGCAGAAAGAGTTTGAAATGTCAATGATTGGTGAGCTTTCATATTTTCTCAGATTGTAAGTTAATAAAAAGGAGAAGGGTATATTTATTTCTCAAATTAAACATGTGAAAAAGATGCTAAAAATTTCACAATGGAGGATTGCAAGCCAATTAGCACTCCCATGACGACAGGTTGCAAGTTGAGCAAGGATGACAAATCTCCACCTATTGATCAAACTATGTACAAATCCATGATTGGGAGCTTACTCTACTTGAAATCTACTAAACCAGATATTTTATAGGCAGTATGCATGGTAGCATGATTTTAGGCTAGTCCCAAGGAGACTCATGTGATAGTAGTGAAGAGGATTTTTCGGTACCTCAAGGGTACTATGGAGTATGGGTTATGGTATGTGAAAGGTAAGGACTTCACCCTTATTGTGTATTCAGATGTAGATTTGGTAGGATATGTAGATGATAGGAAGAGTACCAGTGGAGGATAAGTCTATCTTGGTGATAATATTGTTGTGTGGCATAACAAAAATTAGGAGTCAATCTCATTATCCACAGCAGAGGCAGAGTATATTACAACGACATCATGTTGTACACAAGTACTTTGGATGAAATAAACTTTGAAGGATCTTGGAATAAATTTTAGTGAGCCCATATTGATCATGTGTGATAATACAAGTGCAATCAATATCTCAAAGAATCCGATTATGTATTCTTGCACAAAACATTTTGCTATCCGGTACCATTTTTTGAAGGAGAAAGTTGCGGAAGGTAAGGTTAAGTTGGATTTTGTTCCAAAAACAAAGCAAGTAGCGGATATCTTCACCAAACCATTGTCCAAGGAAGTATTTTAGTACCTTCACAAGAAATTGGGAGTGGTCATACTTCACAAGCATTGACTAGCTATCGGGGCCACATTCTCAAGGGGAGCATTTGTGTCTTTGTTTATCTTTTTTCTCATGTTTGCGATTCTTGCTAAGTGTAATAATTTTTTCCTGAGAATGTTGTGCATGGACTCAGGGGGAGTTTCCAGCAACCCTTTTGTCTTGTTGTCAAATGAGGAGAAGAGTTACAGGAAATTATGCGTGTGTTGCCAACAATTCCAAAGGGGGATATTATTGAGCAAGGTGCAACAACAATATTGTCATTGTTGTCAACACACTCATATGGACAGGTTGATGCAGTGGATAGTTGTTTAGAGGTTTTTCAGAGTATGTATAGCGGTGTTCAATGATTATGAGGATGTTTTTGATTTTTAGGTGAAGTTTTTATAGGTTGTTCATGCAAATTTGCAAAAGTTGCAAAAATCATCAAGAAGTTGTCAAAGTAGCAAAATTGTCAAAGTAGCAAAATTGTCAAAGTTGCAAAAATCATCAAAGTTGCAATGTCAATGGAATGTTCTAGACATCCCAAGATACTATTTTGAGTTTTTTTTATCATTATAAAGTGTGGTTGTAGTGTTGGAACGACCGGTTGCTTCGTCGGTGCATTGTTGGTCAGTTTCATGCTTTATGTGACAGGTGTAAAATCTACATTGGAGGTCACTTTGTGGAAGTAATATTAAGAAATACATGAGTAATTGGAACTCAAATTATTTACTGGAGGTATCTGGATATACTTAGAGCTTAATTTTTAAATTTCAGCCCAAACAGAGTCTGGAAGAAGAAATGGTGAGCATTGCAAAATGGCTTTGGAGCACTTTTCTAGTTTATGTGATAGGTGTAAAATCAGCGTCAGAGGTCACTTTGTTGGAGATACTGTGAATAATTCATGAAGAGTTAAAATACAAAATTTAAGCTAAAGGTAGTCGGTTTAGGCAAGAATATATTTTACAATTCTTAGCCTGTTTGGAAATTTTAGAAAGAAGTTATGACTGTTACAAAAAGCCTTGTCAGCTCTTTTTGGTAATTTTGGCAGTTTCTAAGAATATAACGGTTGAGTGGTACTTTTGTGTAACTAAAAAAAGAACTACATTTTTTAATGTGAATAATATATATGTTTTAAAAGAAAAGGAAGATGAGGGTTTTTGGGAGTAAACACTGTCAGTGCATGTTGTGAAGAAATATTTTTTCTTTGTCAGTTTGATTGAAAAATGTGCAAGGTGTGAGATAATCAATGTGCAGAGTTGAGAATATTGAAAAGGTTAGACAAAATATTTTAGAGAAGAATATTTGTGAGCTAGACCACTCAGGGTCTTTTGATGATATTTAAAACTTTTATCAAAGCTTTTTAAATTTATCGGGTCGGTGCTTGGCAACAGGGGTCAGTGCTCCTTGCAGTTATTGCTGATAAATTCCAGGTTGGTTAGTGCCATTACTTGTAGTTGGTTCTACAAAAATATTGTAAAACCAAATATTTTTTAGGCTGGATTTGGATGGGATTCCAAACAGTCCATTGGCACAATGTTTCCCACATCAGGTTTCCACTATAAATTTGGTGTTATGTGATGCATGTTTGTGTGATTGCTTGTTTTGATTTGATTTTATAGTTGGATTAAATTTTTTATACACACTGATTCACCCCTCCTCTTAGTTTCATGCTTAGTTCAACAGAATTAGGTATAGTTTTCTTGATCTTCTTAATTTTGGGACATAAGACAAAATATTATGGATACCTACTTAGAAATTGACAAAGTATTCTCACTTTTTATATCCGGATTCTTTTGGATAAAAAAAAGTAGAAAAGAATGAGAATTAAGTGAACCTAACCTATTTAGTTATGAATATATCAATTATTTTGATATTGAAATTTGAGGGAGGTTTTTTTTTTGGTAGGTAAAATTGATTAAGTGTGGGGTTTAAATGGGCCCCAAACCCAAGTACATAAACTGGTAGCTAAACCAATAGCATAAGATGACACAAGCCTGCATATTGGCCAGCAACAACCTGAAGAAAAAGGTCCAAACAATAGCAGAGAAGGTTGGATGGACGCCTGACGTTAGAAAAACAAAAATGTAGTCCGAGCAATACCCACGCAGGGGTTGCTTAAGAGAAGTAACTATCTGAAAAACCTGTAAAGGAGCTATGACAAAAACTTGTGCAGGGGAAGCTCGCAAAAGATCCATAAAAACTATAATAGACACCATGGGCCAGGGCGTAGGCAGTGACTCACGATCAACAACAGCACCCTTCCACTTGAAAATATTCGAATGATTTGGGAAACCCTGGAGCTCAAGTTCCCAATTATGATGATCTCTTCGCACCGCTCACCCTTTCATCGGTAGTTCTATCACCTCAACCATCAACTTAACAGTAACTCTGAAATGGAGGTTACGCACAACAACATAACCATTATTCCATGAAATGACAAAGGCTTCAGTGATATCTTGCTCAGCCCCTTTGAACTTGCTTAGAAACGGAATGAGACCATGAGCTTCCAGAAAGGTGTGAGATAGGGGATCAAGCTGAAGGGTAGATGGCTCAAGCAGGGCCATATTGGCAAGACTGAGGAGAAAGGAAGACCACAAAAGCTTCTTACTGCCTAGGACACACAACGATGAACAAAACCAGATGACAATGGACTGACACAGACCAAGGATGTAAATATAGAAATTTTTGGTACAATAGATGCCCTTTTCGAAAGTTGAGTTGGTGTGATTGGTAGACCACGTAATAATTCTCCATAGGGAACCGACACCAAAAAAAATAGACATGGCACAGGATAGACTTCGCACATGATAGGGCTGGGATAGGATTGGGAGTGCCAAATGACTGAAATAATGAATCTCAAAATTCACAAGACATAAAATTAAGCATCTCAAGACTTGACGCATATTGACATTGTTTGATAACATCCAATTGCACAGCCTAGACCTACTCAAGGACTTGACATGCTTGGAGAAGACAACCATGAGGTAAACCCATTGATAGGGCCTATCTTGGGACATTGCATACTTCACAGAAGGGAAATGGGAGAACCAAATGCCAACACTGATAGCAAGGTAGAGAGTCACGCTAATCAAAAAAATTTTACCATAAGAATTGGAACCAAAGAAACACATCATGCTGAAAAGGGTAGAGTCAGCATTGGAGAAGTTGACCCACAAAAACTTGTGACCACAACTTTCAAACCAAATCATTATTAGTAGCATTTAAAACTTCTTGGGGAAAGCTTTCTTTCCAAATGGATAGAGATTTATGGGTAACTCCCCAATTGGCAAGAATATATGTAGGTCTGTTAGCTTCATGGTACACATGGTTGATAGAGATATCATTGAAATTTTGGGATAACTTCTTAGCTTCCTGAACAATAGTTTTGACATTCCAAGAGGACACCCTATTGTTTTTAAGAGCATTTATAATGTTCAAAGAATCTCCCTCAATAAAAAGGTTGCCTTTATAATCCTTGAGAAGATCTAGCCCTCTCCATAGTGCACGACCTTCAGCAAAATGATTTTTTTGGCACCCTAGATACTCAACATAAGCCATAATAACTTGACCACTGCTATCTCTGACTAGGCCACCTACACCAGCATCCCCTGGGTTTCCTTTGGAGGCACCATCAAAATTAAGTTTCAGCCACTCACTTGGGGGAGGAATCCAATGGGCACCCACTCTAGGATGGGGGGCTGGTAAACTAGAACTGGAGTTGCAAGGAATATTTAAAGAAGAGAACAGAATAGACTCCAATCTAGAATCAGGTGGTTTGGGACAAGGGAAGAGCTAGGAATTCTCAATAACAAAGGCAATAGCTTTGTTGGCTACAGATATGGGATCCTTAGAGGAGGAAGAGAAAACCCTACTATTTCTTTCAAGCCATAATTGCCATAAGATATGATGAAGGCTCACTTTCCATAAAGAAGATAATCTGAGATTTTTGAATGGAGTAGGCCATTGGGTGAAAAGGTGACTCAACAAATTAGGAGGAACCCAAGAGATATGAAAAGTGGACATAAGGTGATCCAAAGCTATCTTGGAGAAAGGGCACTCTAGAAGGAGGTGATTGGTAGATTCCTAGGCATTCATGCACAAATAGCATATGTTGGGGATAGACATACCCCTTTTCATAATGTTATCAATCGTTAGAATCTTATTTTGAATGGCCAACCAGCTGAAATGAGCAAATTTCAGAATGAGGTATTTAATCCACACTCGATCATAAGGGATATGGACCACTTGATAATCAATAGTCAGATCATGAGCAGATTTAACAGTGAACAACCTAGAATCAATTTCTTTCCAAAAAGGAGAGTCAGGGGAATTACCAGTGGGGATGACTATTGCATTTAGGATGGTTTTGAGAACTTCTGAGGTAGCAGAGATTTGACCATTAGCACATGGAATATGAAAATATTTCCAACACTTGGAATCTGATGAAATGTCAATGAAATCTTCAACCTTGCTACCAATTAAAGTGTCCAAGAAAGGTTGTAAGACAACAATTTCATTGTTCTCTGAAAGTGGTTGATTAGAAATCCACCTGTCAATCCAAAAATTAATTTTTCTCCCTATGCCTAGTTGCCACCTTATCCCCTTATGAATAAGAGATCTGGTTTGGATAATTGATTTCCAGAAAGTGGACCCATCTCTGGGAATATCATCATCCAAGAAACAATGATTTTGAAGATATTTTTTATTGATAATTGAGACCCATTCAAGGTTGTTGTTGGTGAAAACCTTCCATGCTTGCTTGGCTAACAAGGTTGTGTTCATATTAAAAACTCTTTAAAGCCCCAATCCCCCTTAAATTTTTGGGGAGCACACCTTGTCCCAACTGACCAGATGAAATATTTTCCTATCCTTGACACCTGCCCACAAAAATATCTTTTGGATTTGCTCAATTTTCATGCAGATAGTAACAAGAACTTTGAATATGGACATGAAATAAATAGGAACACTTTGGAGATAAGCCATTGTTAGGGTGGCTTTGGCTACTTGAGAGAGGAGGGTCCCTTTCCAACCTACAAGTTTTTTGTTAATCCTCTCAATAACATTACTCCACATGGATTCCTTTGGAGCACTGGTGAAAAGAGGGAGGCCCAAATATTGAGTAGGTAACTAAGATATAACACATTGAAAAATGCATGCAATATTTGCTTGTCTCTCTTGGGGAGTGTTGATGAAATAGATTTTGCTTTTAATATAATTTATTTTTTGACCTACAGCCTCCTCATAAGTATCAAGAATACTCTTAATAGCTTTTGCTTCCCACACAGAAGCATGAGTAGCAATGATGGTATCATCAATGAACTGCTGGTGAGATAGGGCTCTTAAATTGGATGCAACCTTAATGCCTAAAATTATGTCATTGGAGTAGGAATTTTTGAGTGCTCTACCCAAGGATTCAATAAGAATGATAAAAAGGATGGGGGAGAGAGGATCTCCCTATCTGAGGCCCCTATTACTAGGGAAAAACCCTATTGCAGATCCATTTACCAAGACTGAAAACCAAGGATTAGAGATGCAATTATGAACAAGATCAACCCATTCCCTATGAAATCCAAATTTGAGAAGGACAACAATCAAGAAATATCTATTAACTCTATCAAATACCTTATTCATATCAATTTTGAAAAACATGGCAACTTTTTTGTTAAGGTTGGCAGAATGAAGGACTTCATGTAACGTGATAACACCATCAGTAATATTTCTTCCTTTGATAGAGCTACCTTGACAAGGGTCTATGATCTGAGGAAGGATCTCCTTGAGTCTTGTAGCCATGGCTTTAGTGAGAGTTTTGTAAAGAACATTGCAGAGACTAATGGGTCTAAAATATGACATAGATTTGCAAACAGGCCCTTTGGGAACCAAGGCAATGAAAGTGGAGTTGATACTTCTGGGTATAGATTTAGTTTGTTGAAGTTCAATGATGGCATTACAAATGTCAGGCCCAATGATGTCCCAAAAGGTCTGGTAGAACCGAGGGGAAAACCCATCAGGGCCTGGGGTTTTATCAAGGTGCATAGAAAAAATGGCCTCTTTAATTTCATCAAGGGTGAGGGGTTTGATAAGAGTCAAATTCATATCTGAAGTGACTAGGCTGGGAATATGGTGGAGCAATTGTCTACCAGCCTGGGCAGTATTTTGGGGGTTGGCTCCCAAAAGGCCTTCAAAGAAAGATGAAGCTTCATTTTGGATCTCAAAAATATCCTTGATGATGGTGCCATCACTTTTGGTTAATTCTTTAATTTTGTTCGAACTTCGGTGCCTAAGGGTAGTGGCATGAAAGAATTTTGTGTTAGAGTCCCCCTCTTTGAGCCAAAGGGCCCTTGATTTTTGCCTCCAGAAAGTCTCCTCTTTAGCTAGTACATTATGATAGTCTACAAGAACCTGTCTCTCTTCATTTTTGAGTTGTTCATTGAGCTACCCATTCTGAATTTGGAGTTCAATACTTTTTAGCTTTTGCAAAATATTCTCCTTATTTTCAAATATGTTACCAAAAAATTCTCTATTCTAGACTCGAATATTTTCTTTGACACACTTAAGTTTTTGAGAAACCCTAAAAATAAAGGACCCATGATAGTCAAATTACCACCAGTCAGCAATTTGCATCCACAAATCTGGGTGTTGAGTCCACATAGCTTCAAATATGAAGGGGATTTTGAAACAAGGACCTTTATCGACTTCAAACAGTAAAGGACAATGATCAGATCCAACTCTGGGAAGATAGATAAGAGTGCCATCACCCATCACCGGTATAGCTTCTTGAGACAAAAAAACCTATCAAGTTTAACTTGAATGTGTTGATCCCCAATTCTCCTATTGCTCTAGGTGTATTTTACCCCTTTAGTCTGAACATCCATCAACTCACAATCAGTGACAAAGTTATGAAAATCCTCAATGCTTTTGGAGGGCATCAGGTTCCCTCCTTGCTTGTCAGAAGGAAAAAGGGGAGAGTTGAAATCTCCAATGATAATCCATGGAAGGTTTAAGAAAGCACTTCTCATCTGACTCAAAGTATCCCATAGGCCCCTATGGCTGAGAGGATTGTTAGGGGCGTAGACATTGGATAGAACCCAAGAGAAATTACTACTTTTATAGAAGAACATCATATTGAGGACCCTATCGGAAGAGGAAATGATTCTACCTTCTAACTTGTTTGAGTCCCAAATATAGAGAAGTCCCCTAGATGTACCTTGAGTGGGGCAAAAAGCAAACTCACCATTTTTCCAGATAGAATTTGTGATTTTCTGGATTTTATTTTGGTCAATCTTCATTTCTTGTAGAACTATGATAGTGGGTCTATGTTCTTTCCTTAGAGTGCAAACAAGCCTTTGCTTGACAGCACTATTGAGGCCTCTCACATTCCATGAGAGGATCCTCATTTAGAATTTTTGGAAAGTTTTTGGCCTCCCTTAGATTGCTGCAAGGGAGGTTTGGGTCTTTTTGATTCATCCTTCTCCTATCCGAGAAGATCTTGGAATAGGGTTTTCTGGGTACCATTTGCAATATCATTTTCTGTTTCCTTTTTCTTCTGATCATTTATAGAGGGTCTTCCCTTTTTTTTCTTTTCACTATCGATGTCAACAGAAGCTTTCTTGAGACTTCTAGTGTTAATGGGGCTGAAATCATATTTATCTTCTTTCTCCACTTTGTCTGAGATGGGACTGCCAATTTCTATATGCCCCTCAGGGGTGGATGGAGGTTTTGAGATAGTATTGGAGGGCCCAGATCTGGTTGAGGATTGAGGCTCATCTTGGTCAGAAACTAGGGTTTCAGCTAGATGTGAGGTAATGTCATCCTCACTAGGTTCAGGCCCATGAAAAGTAGTTCCTTTTAAAACATCAAAATGATTTTGGAAGGCAAAAATGGAACTCACCTTTGGATGATCATTCTTTGAATCTTGGATTTCAATCTGCTTTCCTTTGGAATTTTTTGGAATTTGATCCTTCTTCTGGTAGTAGTTGCTTTGTTGCTTGCCCTATAGGGGTCTGCCTTGTTGCTACCCAATATGCAACCCACTTCGAGAGGTATTGGGGAATTTCATCTCCTTTGAGTTTCTTAGCAATGGGTATTGGGTTTTGAGATGGCCCTAAGCCTTGCATTCAATGTAGAATGTAGGCTTATTCTCATATTCTATGGCCTGACATCTACGATAGGAGCCGTAAACCAAATTTATCTGAGTGGGAAGCTAGGAATCTAGATTGGTATTAACACAAATTCTAGCATGTACCATGCGAGTGCATGCTCTGGTCATCGAGTCGATTGCAACCAGCTCACCTATATATTTGCCAATACCCTTTAAAATATCTTTATGCCAAAAATGGGTAGGCAGATCTGGAAACCGAACCCAAATTGGTGTAAAATTTATGCTCTGCATCTCGGGGTTGAAATATTCACCCCACCTCCGAAGAAAGAGACTCTTTCGATCGAAGAACCAAGGACCCCTGGTAAGAATCCAGGAGGCATCTTCTTCATTGTTGAGTTGAATGAGGAAAAAGCCCTTTGAAAGGGCAACCAACTCCATATTGCCTAGGGTTTTCCATTTGGTATAGGCCCACCATCGAATAGATTCCATATCTGGCCATCCTCCAATAAATTTCCCCACCATATTGTGGGATTCAATAGAAATGTAATCCGCCATTAGGGTTTCAAGAATTACTAGGTCTTCACCCGCTGGGAGTAAGAGGGTTCCACTGCCCGAAGGAGGTTTCATAGACCCTTTTAATTTCTTAGCATAAGACCGAGGAGAGGAATCATAGTCTTGAGAGAGGGACCCATTGAACATGTGTCCCTTATCGGGAGGATCCTTACCATCTGGTTCTGAATCGGGGCCTACTTTCTCGCTATCGCATGCATTACCTATCTCTGATGAGTTTTGAGGGGTAGATCCACCTGTAGAGATTTGAAAATTTGTATTCCTACCTTCCCCTCACTCCCCTGAAGCCATCTGATCACCTAAAACCACTCGTTCACTCGCCATCACCTTCGCTATTGCTCAACCCAGATGAAACCCTCGCACAGTCGCTTGCCAAAAATCTTGTTCACACATTGGGATACGCTAGGATCTATGTTGCTCCAAATGATCTAAAAATTGGTGGAGACATTCTAGGGTTTTTCAGGCATCTACCCTCAAAATTTTAGCTCAATCCGAGTCCGGATGAGTGAGATATGGCCGAAACAAGTTCGAAAGTTTGGGTAGTCCTTGTATCAAGAAATTACAATGGAAAATTTTGAGGGAGATTTTGAAAGTGAACAAGGATTTAATATTTGGTTGTTGATTGAATACTCCGTCGAATGAATCGTTATGGTCTCTTTTCCCCAGAAAGATATGGATATGGAAGTCTGAATTACGGACAGAATCAAATTCCCTTTATCAATCCTTTCTCAATCATAGGTTGATTTCTATGTAGGGAATAGAATTGATATACAAATATGTAATTCGATTACGATGTGACAAACATTCTCATATGAATGTACCAAACATTTGACATTGGTGATTCCACCGGTAGAAAATGGATTGGAGGTTTTTTTTTTTTTTTGTGGAAAACATCCCAAAAGGGATGCCACTTTCGGGTAAGACCCAAGGAGGCAAGGGTATCCATTCCACCAAAAACACCCAGGACTCGGACCTGACCTACCACCTTTGACATACTCAAGGAGAAAACAAACACATAAAACCAATTTAAAAATAAGTAAATAACAACAAAAATAATAAAATAAAATAAAAAACATGCTCCTTGAGTGTGTCAAAAACAAAAGCACAACCAAACACGCACAATAATATAAAATAAACCACAACACAAACCACATATAAAAACACAAGAACCACATAACAAAACACAAACAAGACAAAAACAACAGAACACTACAAAGACATAACCCAAAAAAAACATGAAAAATAAACACAACCAAAACCTAAAAAATAAAAATAAAAAACAACCAACAACAGACAATAAACAAAAACAAAAAACATAGAAAACACTCACACATAAAAACATGAAATAACACAAACAAAGAGAAACCTAAGAACAAGAATGAAAAAAACACAAGAACAATAACAAAAAACATAAAAAAAAAAACAAAAACAAAAACACATGAACAACAAAAAACAACACAAAGAACACAAAAACAAAACAAAACAAAAGAACCCACCCACCTTAAAAAACTAAACAAAAAAAAAATAAAAAAGAAAAAAGAAAAAAAAATGAACATAACAATGACCTATCTAGACCAGAAGACTATTAAGGAAAGAATCAACAGAGGAAACAAAATAAAGAATAGAATGAGCTAGGGAACTAAAAAAAATGGAATGAACCAAAGAGAAGCAAAAAAACAAAAACAAAAAAAAAAAAACAAAAAAAAAAACAAGAAGAAACTAGGTACCTTCAGAACTGGAGCCATCCAAAGAAATGATAGAAATAATAGCTTCCCTAATTTGAGAAGCCCACCATATAGGAGGGTGGCCATAACAAGTAAGATCACCTTTGCCCAAAGCCCAATTAGCTAAAGCATCAACACTCTTGTTTTTATCTCTGACCACATGATTGTAATCAACTTTCAAAAATCCCATCTGGATTAATTGAATCTTCTCAATAATTCTTTTTATTCTCCAATCCACCTTATGATTCTTAGGAGTCTTCAAGAGATTAATCATAAGTTGAGAGTCATACTCAACTAACACCTTTTCCCATCCAACCTTAGTATCCTCCTGAAGGCCTCTGAGGATACCATACCCCTCAACAAGGTTATTGGAAAGAATACCCAAATTCTTAGTAAAAGTAAAAACCAGGGAGCCATCTAAAATTCTACCAATTCCTCCCACACTAGATTTTCCAGGGTTCCCTCTAGAGGCTCCATTAGTATTGAATTTTCCAAAATCCTTAGGAGGAGGTTGCCAATTTCTAGTCCTATCCATCTTACTAATACTCACATTCCCTTTAAGTTGGTTTCCCTTAGAAGATTTAATCTTCAATATTTGCATCACTTGATCCCATCTTTAGTGGGAGTTTTGGGGGTGATTAAGGAGTTGATGGACTGATTCAACTAATTTGGCTATGGTATTTTGCCAAATATAGTGAATATCCTTCCTATCTTGATTAAAAATTCGGTTGTTCCTTTCATTCCAAATATTCCAAAGAATAATGGTAGAATCCATCCAAACTAACTGCCTAATAAAATGATCAACACCCTCTTGATTAGGCCAATCCCTCCAAAGCTGTTCAAAAGTAAAAAAATTGGACCACTGTAAGACAAGTAAAGTGGCCATTCTCCTCCATAGATCAGAGGCTAAAGTACACTCAATAAAAATATGGTTGATATTTTCTACATTCTCTTCACACATTTCACATCTAAAAGGGCCATGAAAACCACACTTCATAAGTTGCTCACTAGTAAGCACCCTACGATGCAATAAAAGCCAATTAAAGAACCTCACCTTAGGCCAGATATTTTGAGCCCACAATCAAGAAAATATGTGAGAAGAATGGTTGGGATAATTATGGCATAAGGTCAAATAACCTTGAGCAACTGAATACTCACCCTTAGTAGTGTTGTTCCATCCAAACAATATTTTTCATGGGACCAAGAGAGGGATATCATATGAAGGATGCCTTGGATATATTGTCTTTGCCTTTCTGGGATTTGAATAGGCCAATCCTCAATAGGGATCCAATATCTACCAACCTTTGAATTACTAGTATGGTACCAACAATAATTAGCCACCTTTATCCAATTAGCTCGGTGAAGCTCCTCCATCCAAGGCCTCCAATCGGGAAATTGAGTTATCAAAGGCTTGTGACCATCCCAAGAATCTATCCAAAAATTTGCATGTTGACCATTATGAATGATCCAAAACAATTTTTTATTTATCAAATCCTCACCAGTCTTAAGAACTGCTAAAATGGGAGAACCTTTGGTAGGAAGTTGATAGCAAACAAGGTCTTCAAGATTTTTGTTCTTAGCATATTTAGCACAAATATTATTGGCCCAAAGAGCATTGGGGTTATGCAACATCCTCCAATATAATTTAGCAGCTAAAGCTTGGTTGTTATTAATTGAAGACTGGAATCCTAACCCCCTTCACTATTAGGAAGACATAAAGTATCCCATTTCACCAAGGCCCGTTTTCTTTTCTCCTTAGTACCACTCCAAAGGAAACGATGACTGATTTGATCCAATTCTTGAAGAATAGCCTTTGGGATATTCAAAATGGAAGAAACATAAATAGGAATAGCTTGAAGGACTAATTTTACCAAGGTGATTCTACCCCAGAAGAAAGCCACTTGTTGGTCCACTTTCCAATTTTCTTCTTGACTTTGTCCAACAACCAATTCCAATATTTATTTTTTTGCCTTTGAATATTTATGGGAATACCTAAATAAGTGATTGGAAGAGAGGTCTTATTATATCTTAATTTATCCAAGACCATGGATTCCTATCTAGAAGAGCAGTGAAAGAAAATAACTTTAGATTTGTCTTCATTGATCAACTGCCCAGTAGCCTTAGAAAAATAGCTAATGATTTGCTTAATATTAGAAGCTTCCTTAACTATAGATTTACCTAAAATAGTAGATTCATCCACAAATTGAAGATGAGAGATAGGTCTAGCTCCATGAGCAATGGTAACTCCCTCAAGGGTTTTGTTTTCCCTCTTTTTGGTTATAGTCCTACCCAAGCATTCAACAAGAATGATGAATAAATAAGGGGATAGCGGGTCACCTTGCCTAATACCTCTAGAAGTTGGGAATTATTGAGAAGGTCTTCCATTGATAAGAACTAAGTAGGAAACTAAAGATATACATCCCATAATCCAATCCATCCAATCCTTAGAGAAACCAAATTGCCTCAAAACTTTGATAAGGAAGTGCCAATCCACTCTATCATAAGCTTTGGATAAGTCTAACCGAATGAACATGGAAGGAAAATTTTGCATATCCATGGAATGGATGGCTTCCTGAGCAAGAACTATCTCATCTACTATTTGATGTCCTTCCACATAAACCCCTTGCTCTATGGAAATAATCTTATGCAAAAGAGGCTTCAACCTTTCTGCCATGATTTTAGTAATTATTTTGAGAAGAACATTACATAAAGCAATAGGTCTAAAAGTTGAGATATGATCAACCTCTTGAGATTTTGGAACAAGAGTAATATAAGTTTTATTGATAACCTTCAAAATTTCTTTGGCTTTCCTGGATTCTTCCACCACCTCTAATAAATCAACATGAAGGATATCCTATAACTCTTGGTAGAAATCAATGGGAAAAGCATCAGGACCTGGGGTTTTCTATTTTTGCATTTTAAAAACTACTTGTTGAAGCTCATTGATAGTAACAGGAGCAGTCAAAATAGAGTTCTCCTCAGAAGTGATAAGAGAAGGGATTGCTTGAAGAAAATTTTGTTGTGAAGCTGAGTCAAGAGGAGTAGTAGCAAAAATATTGGAAAAGTAATTAACAACAATAGATTTCATGCCATCCCAAGTATAAACAACATCTCCAAAATCTGATTTTAAGGAAGAAATAAAGTTGTGAGATCTTCGAGCTAGAAGATATTTGTGGAAGAAATGTGCGTTTCAATCTCATTCTTTTAGCCATTGAATTCTAGATTTTTTCTTCCATAAGATTTCTCTTTTTTCCCATTCCTCTAACTGAGTTGTGAGTTTAATTTCATATGCACTTCTCTTCTCTGTGAGGCCATATAAACGGATTTTCTTATTCAAATTTTCAATATGAGCAATAACTTCATATTTTTTTTATGAACATCCCAAAACTCTTTCCAGTTCCAAGTCTTGATTTTGGATTTAATGTATTGCAGTATTTTGGAAAAACAGAACATCTTAGTCCCATGCCTAGGTTTACCTTCCTTCCACCATTGTTGCACACGAGGTCTGAAGGAAATGTCTATAAGCCACATTAATTGAAAACAAAAAGGAGAGAAACTCACATTGGTTTTCCAAATTTCCACCATGACTAGCCAATGATCCGAACCAGAATTATTAAGAGTCTTCACTTTAGGAATGTGACCATGGATTAAGAAATTTTCAGAGAGCAAAAACCTATCCAATCTCTCCATTATACAATCTAAGCCTTGCCTTCTGTTAGACCAAGTCATAAGGCCATTATCTAGTTGGATATCCACAAGATGGAGGTTTGCAATATATTCACTCATGAGGTCAGTGCTTTTGTCCAAATTTCTATTTCCCCCATTTTCTCATCCAGAGAGAGGATGGTATTGAAATCTCCTCCGATCAAGATCCAAGATTTAGGAAAATGAGAGATAATATGAGTAATATCCTTCCACTGTATTCTTTTTTCCTCCAAAGAAGTTGAAGCATAAACAATAATGCAGAGCATAATCTGGTTGGAATGTCTACTTTGAATAGCTATAGCAAATAAAACCCAACTGCCACCATATGGTGAATAACTACCTCTTTTGGGTCCCAAAGACAAGCAATGCCACCCGAAGTCCCTTGGGAATTGAGGGAAACCACTTTTCCAGTTGGCCAAATTTTACTGGCAATTAAGTCCATATCCTCCATTGACATCTTTGTTTCTTGAAGGAAAACAAGATGTGGATGATTTATCTGAATCATCCTTCTAATTTCATTTTTTTTTAAAGACTCCCTTTGAGTCCTCTAATATTCTAAGTGATGATATTCATTAATACCAGGGCTAAAAAATTTGGGAAGGGCATTAATCTTACCTTCCACTACAAGATTTTCACCTTCTTTTACCATATGATATTGATTGGTCTTGCGACCTGCTTTTTTATTAGAATCTATCTTCAATTTTTGTTTCCCTATTTCTTGACTTATTCCAATTGAATCTGAGATGGTTTCTAACCTTGAAGAATGCTTGTACATAGCCAAAATTTTACTAGATGGTTCAACGGAGTCTATATTGGGACCTACATTATTTGAAGTTTTGACATTTGAAAGATTGTTTTTCTTATGTAAATTTTCTCCTTTTTTTCTGTTGAAAACCTTTGATTTGTTGGTTTGTCTCTAAGTTCTTCCCTTCATATTTAAATTGTGTTTCTAAGATTTTAGTTTCCATTATTTCCTCTTCCTCACTTGGGACATCATTTGTGGAAAGGATTTCAAACATATTAGCAGATGACTTTGATTTATCCTTCATAACTAGTTTTTTTTTAGTGTTCTTCTTCTTAGGTATTTAGAAACTTGATGAGTTTATATATTCTTTATTTTGATCAAAAAATTTATTTGGGCAAGCACTGGCCAAATGACCATATTCATGGCAAATTCTACAATGAAAAGGAATGTTCTCATAGTCCACTACTTGCTCCCAAGTTTCTTCCCCAAATTGTAATGTGATCTTTTTAGGTAGGGGTTTGTCAAAATCTATTAAAACACAACATTAATATAGCACCCATTTGGGTCCGCTTACCAAACCTCCCAGCCCAGTTTGTTAATGAGTACTAGCTTAGTGGCATAGTAAATATGATAGGAGAGCTCGTGGCAATAGACCATTCAACCCGGGCAAGGACTAGACTGACGCATGCCAGGATCTGTGTAAATGAAAACTTGGATTCTGATCTACCTTCTCAGGTGGAACTAGCATATGGAGAGTTTCTAATAATTTATCCTGTGGATTATGAGAACAAGCCAATATTTTTTAGCGTGTGCAAAACCCAGGGCCACCTTCAAGCCCAATCTCTGATAATAACTACAAACAAGGAAGCCACGAGCAAAGGTTTTCTGGGGAAAGCTAATGGGAGAGGGATCCCAAAGTTTCAAGGACCGCGTCTTAACTTGGAAGGATATAGAAAAGTTAAGAATAACCAGGCTGACCAAGCCAACACAGAACTAGCAAAAATCTAGGAGAAAGGAAAGCAACATAATGAGGGAGGCAAAAATCATAAGGTATGTAATAAATATCCTAGCTTGAACATGTTTGATATCCTAGCAAATCTAGAAGTTGAAAAAGAAAACAGTAAGGATGATACCATCAGTGTCAAGTTTCCTAAAACCCTAGACTCCCCATCCAAATCGGGACCATCCACAACTATGACAAAAATCCCCAAAAGCTATGCTCAAAATGAAGAAAAATTGCCAGGTCATTTCAGTTTAAACATGGAAAAAATAGAGTCAAGAGTCGAAGTTGTGGAAACAAGAGCCAGGAATGTAGCATCTAATCTGGTAGTGGAGTAAATTATCCCTTATCAGAAGAGCCCAACGATAAAATGTTCCTTGAAGGAAAGCCCCTTGTTTAGGAACCAGATAGGAGAGGTGAACCAAAACAAGGCTGAGGATGAAGAGGGAATTGAAAACACCCAAAATGAGGAAGAAGGTTCAATCCCTAGACTAGCATAGTATATGCCCCATCATTTCAGTCCAAAATAGAATAGAAGCACTACCAAGCTTCTGATAGATTATGGAAGTGAAAGAAAGAAAGGGAGAATATCTATAGCAGAGCACTATAGAATGAGAATCAGTGAAGAAATTCCAAATAGAAAGTAAAGAACATTGTTACAGCAAGCTATTCCTGGCCAGGATAATAGCAAAATTGACAAACCCCCTTTGGATCGGGGAAGGGGGCGGGGAAAAAAATATCAAACGAGTCTAAATGAAGGTTCTCTCATGGAATGTGAGAGGCCTAAACGGCCCACCAAAACAAAGGATGGTGAAGTCTATAAGGAAGGATTGGAATCCTCCTATTATTTTTCTTCAAGAAACCAAAAAAGATGCGGCACAATCAGCACTTATAGCTAGAAGGATTTGGAAGCAAGGGGAAGTGGCCTTTCAACAGGCGCGAGGAGCATCTAGGGGCCTCATGATCTTATGGGATCCTATTAAAATAGAAGGAAGTATTATTCAGGCAAATGAAAGAGTCTTAAGCGTATTATTTCATGATTTTGATACTAATAAGAATTGGATTATGTTAAATGTTTATGCCCCCATCTCTGTCCAAGGGCGGTCTGAATTGTGGGAGTTTTTGGGGCATTTGAGCCAAGCTTTTAAAGACATTCCTTGGGTGATTTGGGGGGATTTCAATACCCCCATTTACCCATCTGATAAGAAGGGAGGATCTGGGTTACCCTCAAGGAGAATGGAGGACTTCAATGAATTCATTAACACAAATGAATTGATGGATGTAAGACTAAAAGGAGCCAAATTTACATGGAGTAACAAGAGGATAGGAAGTCAGCTAATTCAAGAAAGGTTGGACAGGTTTTTTTATCCAAGGAAGCTACAACAATGTTTGGTGATTCAGCATTACAAGCCCTTCCTAAATGTGCTTTAGACCATAATCTTATTCTATGGGAGGCATTTTAGGCTAACTCCTTTAAAAATCCATTCAGATTTATGTCAATGTGGGTTAAATATCCGGACTTCAAGAAACGAATAGAGGAATGGTGGCAGCAACCTATCCAGGGAAGTGCTTCCTTCAAACTATCTCAAAAACTTAAGATGGTGAAAAACAACCTTAGAATATGGAATAAAGAAGTCTTTGGAAATATTTTTGAGAATAAGAGAGCGATGGGGGAAAACGTGAGAATAATAGAAAGCAAAATCCAAAATAGAACCTATGATGATGCGACAAGGACTGAAGAGAAGGAAACCCTTTGTGATTTTTATAATATTTTAGCTTGTGAAGAGATGTATTGGAGGCAAAAATCAAGGGCATTATGGCTAAAGGAAGGGGACTCTAATTAAAAAAATTTCCATGTTACCACATTGAGCAATAGAAGCAACAATAATATTAGAAATTTAACTAAGGTGGATGGATCCTCAACTCAAAACATTCAGGAGATCAGGGACGAGGCTATTAATTTTTTTAGTTCTTTATTGGGTGAAGAACGGGCCTGTAATGCCCAAGAAAGGACTCTCTCCTTCAATTCATTCCACAACTCATTGATGAAATGATTAACGAGTCTCTTACAATAGCTTTTTCAGACAAAGATATCAAGGAGGCTTTGTTTAACATGGATCATGACAAAGCTCCTGGGCCGGATGGGTTTTCATCGCGGTTTTTCCAAGTTTGTTGGGATATTGTTGGAGCAGAAGTTATTGCTGTAATCAAGGAGTTCCAAATTTCAAATCATATTCCAAGGGGTTTCAATTCAACTTTCATTGCTTTGATCCCTAAAGGCCCCAACCCCAAGACTATGGCTGAATTTAGGCCGGTTAGCCTGTGTAATATATCCTATAAAATTTTGTCCAAAGTTTTAGCCAACCGTTTGAAGAAAGTTCTACCGGTTATCATTGATCCAAGTCAAGGAAGTTCTATACAAGGAAGATCAATCTTATATGGAGTTATTACTATTCATGAGGCTCTTCATACAACCACTTAGACAAAAAAAATAGTCATGGCTTTAAATTTAGACATGAACAAAGCTTATGACAGGATAAATTGGGAATTCCTAGAGGCAACTTTATTAAAATTTGGCTTCAACATGAAAAGGGTCAAGTTAATAAGAGAGTGTATTTCTAAGCCTTGTTTTTCAGTTTTGGTTAATGGGTCTATTGCAGGTTTTTTTCAAAGCAAATGTGATCTAAGAAAAGGATATCCCATAAGTCCTATGATGTTCATCATTGTAGCTGAGGCCTTGGGAAGAACCATTGAGGCAACAGCGGTATCTGGACTCATATCAGGTATCAAGGCCATGTCGTTAACTACCCCGATGACACATCAGCAATTTTTTGATGATACATTGCTACTGAATTTGGCTTCTGTGGTTGAGGCAAGAAGGATTAAAAATATTCTCATAATGTATGAAGAAGCGGCTAGACAGAAAGTGAATTTTGATAAGAGAAAACTTTATTTCATCAATACCCCCATTCCTAGGCAAAATAGCATAGCAAGGATCATGGAATGTTAGATTGCATCCCTTCCCACCTCCTATTTAGGTCTTCCCCTGTTTACGGAGAAACTTGAAGAATCAATGTGGAACATAGTTCTAGAGAGAATCCAAAAAAATCTAGCAGGTTGGAAAGGACATCTATTATCTCAAGCAGGCAAAGCAGTTTTAACTATGGTTTCACTTCAAAGTATACCCATTTACTTCCTATCAGTATTCAGAGCTCCCAGCAAGGTGTATCACAAAATTGAGCAGCTTCAAAAAAAATTTCTCTAGTTAGGGACTGAGGATAAGAAAAGGATCCATTTAGTAGGTTGGAACAAGGTTTGCAAACCTAAAGCTGATGGGGGGTTAGGATTGAGGAGAGTTGCTCATCTCAATACAGCTCTGTTAGCCAAACAAGCATGGCGGTTATTGACTAAGGTCGATAATGAATGGACTGCCATAGTTAGGAGGAAATACCTCCAAGGTGTGAACTTCCTTAATGACAACTTAGCAAGCATGGGGTCTGCTTTTTGGAAGGCAATCCTCATGAGTAGGGATCTTATCAAGAAAGGTCTTAGATGGATTTTAGGAAATGAAAAAACAATAGACTTTTGGAAGGATCGGTGGGTGAGAGCTGAGGAGTTATCCCATAATCCTCGTTTGGCTAGGATTCAAGAGCATATGGAGCAGCATATTGGGAAGAAGGTTGCAAATTATATGTGGCAGGATATAAATATCAACAGGTGGAAACACATCAGAGTACAGGGTTTTGAAGCGGAGTTTGAAGAGCTTTATAACATTTTAACTCAACAAATTATTCCCTCTGGAGAGGATGAAGATTACATTGTTTGGGCTGAGACTGAAAGTGGTGAATTTATAGTTAATTCTGCCTATAATTTTATTCTCAATGTGGAAGGTCAACAATTTCAACCGAGTTTGGTTTGGATCAAAGGCTTAATTCCTAAAATATCATTTTTTCATGGCTGGTGATTCAAGGCAAAATCCTCACTATGGACAATATGTTATCCAAAGGTATGGTTATTGCTAACCATTGCTACATGTGCAAGGCAGGATGGGAGACAACCCAACACTTGTTTCTGGAGTGTCCGGTAGCGGAGTCCATCCTGGATGAACTTTTCCAAGCCTTTAGGATCTCATGGGTTAATCCTGCTCTTATATCTGAAGTGTTCCATCAATGGCCTCAACCCTTTGTTAGCCTAAAACTTAAGTACCTATGGAAAATCTGTTGGCATCATTTTCTTTGGCAGATTTTGCTAGAAAGGAACCATAGAGCCTTTAAGGATACCATTCACAACCCAAAAACCATCCTCAAAGGGATTATTGTCTTTGTGAAAAAAAACCTTAGCACCTTAGTGGATGAGAACCACTCAATTCTTCCCCAAGAAAAACAATTAGCTTGGGCCTTAGGTATTGAGGACAAACCTTCCATTCCTTTGCCCAATCTCAGAAATGGGATTTCTTGGGAGCCACCCCCCTAGGGTTGGTTTAAACTAAATTTTTATGGTGCAGCCAAGGAGAACCCGAGAAGAGTTGGAGCTAGAGGAATAATCAGGGATCATCAAGGAAATCTGGTCAAGGCCTTCGCTAAACCATTGGGAATCAAAACTAATAATGAAGTAGAAGCTAGAGCCCTTTGGAGAGGGTTGCAAGTAGCCCAAGAAACTCAAGGTAACTTGATGATTGAAGGTGATTCTATGAATATCATCAACCTATTAACCAATGGCAAAAAACCTCCATGGAGAATAGAGGGAGTCATCCATGAAGTGAGGATCCTTTTTGCGGCAAGACAGAACAGGAGGGCTCGTCACGTGTATTGTGAGGCCAACAGGTCAATTGACAAATTATCCAACAAAGGTGTTGATGTTGGTAGTTTGGTGACATGGACAAAAGGTATGCCACGTAAAGTGGAAAACATTATTAGTCATGAAAATAAACCTACCCGTTAAGGAGAAATATGAATGGGTGTTCTTTCCCCATGGAGTTGGTAATAACTATGGGGTTTCCCTCTAAATCATACCAAATTGGAAATGAAGGTAACAGGGTGTAAGCCTTGGAAGATTTCGACAGAGAATAGGAAATGGGCAAGAAACAGGTTTCACAAGTGCAAAGTTCCAAACTTCAATTCCTATCAATGTAAGTAATGTTTACATTTATGTTTAGGTATGGGTGTGCTTTGTTTGTAAGGTGTTGTAGGGGATTCAACACAATTTTTGGTAAGAAAGTTTCAAGGATGACTAGGATCTACAATCTCAATAGAAGGCTGGATATTGTAATAGGTTTTGGGTTAACCTGCAAAACCCGGTAATTAATGAAGACTTTTATTTACCAAAAAAAATATATGTTCAAAATTTTAAGTACAATCAGTAGTCATCATAAAAGTTCCTAAAGAGTTTCCAATTGAAGAAAAAATAGTAGGATTCCAAAATTCAATAGGGAGGCCAAAGAGTCTAACCCACACAGGAGCTATCGAAGGTATCTCTTCTTCGGCTTTAAATTTAGTGTGTCAGGGCTTCATGAAAAGTCTTTCCCTTCCAAAAAACCAAGGACCCCCTTGAAAATTTTTCTCTCTATCTTCATTATTAGCAAATAAAACAAGAAAATAACCATTTGGATAAATAGAGATTTGTAACTCACCTTTAGTTTTCCAAATTTTTGCAGACCTAGACTTTGAAAGCAGATAGACTCGGACGAAAACCCACAAACCGACAAATTAGTCCTCTTTTTTCCAAATCTTCAATGCCATTATGAATGTTACCCATATCAAGCTTAACAATAGGAGTTCCATCAGCTGCTTTAAGACATCCTGACTTCATTTTCCTAGGATCAATCTTAGGCATTATTAGAGGTTTATGGGAAGCCCTAAGATTGATATTAGCATTGGGCTGAGGCTATCCACCATGAAGGGCATCCCTAAAATTTATTTTTGGGACTGAGTCTTTGAAATTCTTACCCTTGACAGGGGTTTTCATAGTAGAATTATTTTGTGGGTGCACCTTAGCACCAGATTCACTTGATATATGAGCCATTTTTTGATCAACTGCTTGAAACTTGTTTCGTGATCTCTTTAATCCATGCCCTAGATGTCGTGGAAAGGTATGGTTTTCACTTTTCTTTTGTGCAACAAATTGGAAGCCGTTGTCACTCAAGTTCACGGTATGATCTATTGAAAGACAAATTTCTAACCCATATTGGAGCCCCTGCAACATTTCCTGCTAAAATATTGAGTATAAACCACAAAAATATTGGCTTCTAGGGCCTGAAGGCCCTAAAAACCAACCTTTGGAGCTGCTTGCACTCAACCCAGATGAAACCCTCACATAGCCGCTTGCCAAATATCTCTTTCACACATAGGGATGCGCTAGGATCTGTGTTGCTCCAAATGATATGAAAATTGGTGGAGACATTCTAGGGTTTTTCAGGCATCTACCCTCAAAATTTCAGCTCAATACGAGTCCGAATGAGTGAGATATGGCTGAAACGAGTTCGGAAGTTTGGGCAGTCCTGCGAAAAACGTCTCATAAAATCATAAATATCTCCGGATTGGAGTTAGGATATGGAAAAAGAAAAGAAAAGGTGAATGGAAAAGAAAGGAACTTTTATTTTTTTTCGGTGAATATTCCTTTTTCTTTCCGAATAGAAGAAAAAGAACGAATAGAGCTATTTTATTTAGCTCTATGAGTTAGAAGAAGATCTACTCCTTCTTGTTCCTATTCATTTGTATAAAAAAAGGTAGTAATAAAAAATTTACATAGAGATTGATGAGATCGATAGAAAAACTCCTATTGATTTTATTGATCTTGGAGGAGATTCCAGAATGAATTAAAAATATTGAATGGAATAAATATTGTGAATAGAATCTGGTGAAGAACTAGGAGGAAGAAAAAAGCTCACCCGCCTTCCTAAAATTTGTTTTGTTAATAATATTCTATTCAAAAGGTAATTTGAGGATCATAGAGAAACTGAATATAAAAACTTCGGGTTATCATGCATTTACCCATATTGGATTGGTTGGTTCAGCAAAAATATTTATTTCAATAATAAATATTATTCAATTTGTTGAAAGGGAATATGGATGAAAAATTACCCATAAATGGACAAATCATCGTATACTTTCCTTAAAAGTATAGATAAGTTCATCTATATAATTTTGATCAAACATACCTTTTATATTGAGATCGTGATTCCTAAGAAATAGTTTGTCATGGGTAATGATACTATTGCCAACATAATGAATTTTATAAAAAATACTGGCATGGTAAAAAAAATAATATAGAGTAGCAGCTACTAACATTACGGAGAAGATTGGAAGGATCCTTCTACGACAAGGTTTTATAGAAGATATTATGAAACATTGGGAAGACCAAAAATATATTTTGGTTTCAACTTTAAGATATATAAAAAGGAAGAAAAATACATACATAACCACTTCAAAGTGTGCTAGAAAACCTGGTTTGAGAATCTATTCCAATTCTTGGAAGATCCCTAAAGTTCTAGGTGGAATGGGGATGGTAATCCTTTCTACTTCCTAAGGAATTATGACCGATCAAGAAAATATCCAAAACAAATTTGGTGGAAAAATATTATGTTATGTATGGTAATTTATTTTGAAACAACAATGCCTAATGACTATCGCTATTAAACAAACGTGTATTCTATCACTGGTACCTTTTGTTACTAGTGATAACTAAATTGATCCCTAAAAATTAATTTACTCCTTGATCGAATCAGAGCTGGAATATTTGACAAAGATAAAGCAGATCTAAAAAAGTTGACAGGATTTAATTCTTAAAAAATAATTAAATTATCCAGATCTCTTCATTTTTGAACATTTATCAATTTTTAAATGCCCCTAGCTTCCCGGAGGGGATTCCCCGGGAGATTTGGTTCCACTATTTCATTATACTATTTTTATATTCATTCCTAGATGTTATTAATTCACTAATTCGCACACACACCTCTAGATGGATTCAGTTTTGAAATATTTTTTTTTAAATTTAGTAATACAAGCAAAGCTTTGATATTACAAGAATTTTATCTCTTGGAAAAATAGGAATAGCTACCTATAATTCAACCGAATTGGAGAATATTCCATACTTACTGGGTTATATTTATCTAGGAAATAAGTACCATTTGGTCATCCACATCCAAATATATGTTTTTAAACTCATGAAGTTATGACATACCTTCACCCACTAAGCTATTAGATGGAAGTGCACCATACAGTAGCACTAGTAATCATCTTCTCTTGTAACTTGAATGACTAATATTATCTACATGAACATAATATCCAAATAAAATAGAGGTAAAAAGGTAGAAGAATATTCTATATTTGTATTGATAATGATACCCCTTATCCTTCCTCTTGAAGTGACATCCATATATTTAGTTATACAACCACATGTAGGGAAATGACCATTACAATGATTGTTGCTGAAATAAAAATGATTTACCCATAATCTGTGTCTAATTGTTACAATATTGAGATAGATTTACCCTAGAATATATAATAAAACATGTGAGATTCTTCCATTTTTGTCAGTGGAAAGAAATAAAAGAGATTGATTCAGTTAATCAAATTAAGCAGGAAGTAAAGCACTATTACATAATTTTTTCAATGACAAATAGATTATATACAAGTATGGCCAAAATATGATAGTAATGTTCATATCATACTCAAGACAACCCATTTTTTGATATTATCAAGAGGTATGCATATATCTATTGAAGTATCATTTTCATTTAATAAATATCAAGATCAAGTGGATGTTCAACTTCTTGCCAAACATCAATCACTTTCAAATTGTTTAGTGGATCAAGTGAAACACAAGTCAGTTGACTCAAATTGCTCCAAAAAAGAAGAAACAATTATTTAGTTATCCATAATATGATCACACTGTATCCAAAAAATATCGAGACTCTATTTATCTTCTTTCTAAAAATCAAATCTAGGACCCATATTAATAAAGGAAGTGATAGTTGATTTGTTGGCAGGTAAGAGTACAAATTGATTTTCTCTAGATAAAATACACTAATAAATATATATTTAATATCTCTCAAAAGATTAAATTCTATCAATATTGAGAATATCTATATATCTTATAGATAAGATAGATCTATATCTATTTTTATTTTTTCTAGATACATAGAGAATATGTAGATACTATTTGTATCTAGTATTTCATACTTCTCTAGAGAATATATATATATATATATATATATATATATATATATATATATATATATATATATATATATATATATATATATATATATATATAGTTAATATCATATCTATCTAAATAGAGATACTCTAAAGTTATGGAGTAATATATTTCTCCATGTCCCTATTTAGATGAAAGACAATTCTGAATCAACTTTATCCATGAAGAAGGGATCTATAAGTAATGCAACTAGGGATTTTATGGAGATTTTGATCCTGGTTCAAGATGGACTCTGGCGGTATGCCTAACTCATGCAAGTCATATGGGAACTGGTGTTTTTAGTGGTGGAGGGGTGAGTAATGCATAATAACTTACCCTTAGAAGGGGCAACAGTTGGAAACTATTGCTAATACCCCACATATTGGAAGAAAAATGAGGAATCCACCTAAGGGAGGACTCATATTTTATTAGCTAGTTTATGAGGCAATGAATTACCAACGCTACCATTAGTAGTTGGTCTAAGAGGATGATTAGCCACACTAGGATTGAAACACGATCCACGCTTCTACAAGAGGTAACAATGGGAAATTTGCTACAATGGGATAAGTATCAATGGAGCAATGTCACATGAAGGCAGAAGTCCCATAGGTTGTAAACTTAATTTCGTAGAGAAGAAGAAATGATGCTCTCTGAGGAATAAGCATTGACTAACTCTATGCCAGCTGTAGTGATAATACAAAGGATGCAAGTGTTATCTAGAATGAGTGCATAAAGCATATGTAGGTGGATTTTCAAATCCTTCATTAAATACCATGGGTCAACCCTAGAAAGGTAGTTTAAACTACTAATCTAGAGTATAGTAGGGGTAGAGGGAATGTTTGGTGGAGCTATGAAATGCATTGAGATTGAAAAGAACACCAATGGTGAAAGCACTATATTGGACCAAAATTGACACTAGGATATGAAAGCTAGGGGAAAAATGGGTTATAGACCCCAATAGTCCTAGTGGTAAATAATAGATATTAGATGTTGTGTGTATATACCGATATAGTGTTGTAGCTAAGAACACATACAGAATGACGAAGAACTCGTGGAAAAAGACCCACATCTTAGCATAGATACAACACAAAAAATGAAACGTTTTCTTTGGCCTCGTTATCGCGTAGAGGATCTTATTTGCATGAATAGATTCTGGTGGAATAGACATAATAGGATTAAATCATGTGCATGTATCCCAAAATAGATCATTGGGAAAATCTCCTAATTTCTATCACAAATTACATAAAAGAACTCTTATTTTTTATGAAAAACTCTTATTTTTTATATACTCTATAATGAAAAAACTCATCTTTTATCCTGATCCTCCTTGTAAAGCTGAAAAATGTTGTAAAGTAGAACATTCTTCTACTTTACAACAAGATCAAAAAAACCTAGGTTGGAAATTTAGGTTTTTTTGATGTATATATTTTGATATTACATATCATATCATTGTGACAATTTGAGTTAGCTACGGGGGGATCTCGTAAAAATCACTAATGACACTTTAGTGTAGCTAGCCCGATGGAGTTTAGGTGTTACATCGGTGTACCTAATCCGATGGGGTTTGAGGTCTACCCAACGGCAATGGTGTAACCTTATCCAGATGGATATCTTATTTGCCAGAAGATATGAGGTTATCTTTTCCCGTGGGTCTAAATTGGATCAACAGTTAGACCCAATACTGGGCACCCTTTGGGGAACTCTAGATTTATCATAGTATTTTCTTAGTTGCGTTCGCCTAATAAGATAAAAATAGGATCTATCAACTGTATAGAGAACTGGCTCAACTGTGTATAAAACTTAAGTTTTTAGGTGTAATCCATGCCCTCCTATGCAAATTATTCATGGAGATATTTGAATACTTCTTTGAGACATTTGTCTAATAAAAATTAGTAGTATATTTCTTTGTTGAGTTTTTTTCCTTTCGTAGATCATCCTCATCTATGAAGACTTCTTCATTTCTTTTTTTACTCTGAATTTTTTGATAATGATTTATGAGTAAATAAAATGTTGGAACCGATCTATTTCATTTTCTCCATATGAAATACAAATAGATTCCATCTATTTGTATTTCACTATCGATCCAATACAAAAGCCCTGTTTCTTTCTACGAGATAGATAGAAATAATCTATCTTTCATAGAAACCTTCGGAACGAATCAGAATATATAGACCATGAACAAAAATGAATGGATCTCATTATTTTTTCTGACTATAAATAAATCTCATTGGACTTGGAGGAAATTCGTTTTTATGATAAATAATTTATCCATTCGTTCATCTTTGGTTACTAAGGAACAGAGAGGATCTGTTGAATCTCAGGTATGTTATTTAACCAATCGAATTCTAAGACTTACCCGGCATTTGCAACTGCACAGAAAAGACTATTCATCACAAAGAGGTTTGTGGAAAATTGTGGGTAAACGTAAGCGACTTCTGGTTTATCTGTCCAAAAGAGATAGACTTCGTTACGATAATTTAATTGGTCAATTAGGTTGATCCTATTGAATTTTTTTCCACCTGGGAATGCAAATGATTATGAAATCAATACATGGAGAAAGCCGTGTGCAATGAAAATTGCAAGCACGGTTTGGGGAGAGATTTCTCTCTCTTATAGGAGGAGCAGATAATCCACTCCATCCGACGAGCTCCGGGTTCGAGTCCCGGGCAACCCATATAAATTGGATCCAATTCCCATAGGTACCTATGTCTATTTTTTCTTCTGGATCCAATCCGATACAATTTTTTTTTAATTGTATAAAAAGCTCTTATTCAAAACTATTCTTTTTCTTTCATTATGGAACCATAACCAAAGAAAAATAATAGGGTATATAATAACTATGTATGTGTATGTATACATAGATATTAGAAAGTGTGTGTGTGATATAGATGTATGAAGGAAATATACCCTTACAAAGTAGCAAATTATCTATTTAAGATACATCAATATCTATAGAATATAGATAATCTCAATGTTATTTTTATTCATAAAGATATAAAATATTGGTTGACGTAAACATATAAACCATGTTATATTGTTGAATAATAATATTTACTTATATGTATTCTTGGGAACTTCTAATGATAAAATAAACCAAATTCTAACCATGAATGCAATTCTAGAAAGACACAAAAGCGCAAGCCTATGGAGTCATTTTTATGACTGGATCACTAGCACCAAAAACCATATTTACACTAGATGGTTTGGTGTCTTGATGATTCCTATGATGGATTTTACACTATTCCACCTATTCATGAAACGTCAAGAAAGAAGAACTACAACACATATTATTATGTGAATAGAAAGAATGATACAATACGAATGGAACTATGAGTCCATTATATAGGCAGAGAGGTTTCTTGGTCCTTACTCTTCCTATGACACTTGGTACAAATTACATGACACTTGGCATGGCTACCAAATAATGGAATATATTCCAACACCCCCCTACATTACATTATTTTATGAAGTTCCATTGAGTTGCATATATGATCTCTGAATGTCTGAAACTTGGTTTTTCCAAATGCTTTTGTGAAAATATCTACCAACTAATTTTATGTAGGAACATGTTTGAGGATGATATGATGGTTATGAAAGTGATCTCTGATGAAGTGATATTGTGCTTCAATATGTTTATTTCTTTTATGTACAATCATATTTTTGATCAAGTTGAGTACTCCTTGATTATCGTAAAATATCAGGGTTGGAGTTCATCTAATGCCCATGTCTGATAATATGTATTGTAACCACAATGCTTCACAGGTTGCATCTCTTACTGATAGATATTATAATTTAGTTGATGATTGAGCCACTGCATGTTGTTTCTTACTATGCCAAGATAGCAGTCCTAATCTAAGATAAAAGATGTATCCTAAAGTAGACTTTCTGTCAACAACGGAGCTAGCATAAACTAAGTTTGTGTAAACCTATAGACAAAAATCCTTGACATTATTCATATAAGTTAGTCCATAATCAATAGTCTTCTTGATATATTACAATATTCTTTTTGTAGATTTCCAATGACTTTCTCTTGGTTCTTGCATGAAATGTGAAAGATAGTTTACTGCAAAAGCTAAGTCAGGTTGGCTATTTGTTAAGTACATAAGACTCCCAATTAGTTGATGATACATGGTTGCTAAGACCAGTGGTGTTTCATCATTTTTAGATAATTGAATTCCTTGTTCCATTGGTGTATATTTTGGCTTGCACTCCATTTTATATTTTTCAAGTAGAGTTTCTGCATATTTTGATTGAGTGATAGTAATTTTATCTTCACTCTGATGTATTTCTAAACCAAGATAATAGTTCATCAATCCTAAATTAGTCATCTCAAATGCTCTTTCTAGATCCCTTTTAATGTCACTTATTAGTTTTCTAGAAATTCCAGTAATTACTATGTCATCAACATATACTATGAGAATTAGTATATCATCAACAATTTTCTTTGTATACAGACTAGTATCGGATGTGTTTCTTTTGAAGCTATCTTGTAATAAGTGTTTTTTGATCTTTATATTCCATGCTTTAGGATCTTGCTTTAGACCATATAGAGTTTTTTTCAATTTACACACTTTATTTTATTGTCCTTTAATAATAAATCCTTATGGTTGTGACATATAGACTTCTTCTTCTAAATCACTATTAAGGAAGGCACTGTTTACATCCATTTGATGAAGCTTTGAATCCTGATGAACTACTAGAGCACAAACTATCCTGATAGTAGTAATTCTAGTTGTTGGAGCAAATGTTTCTTCATAGTCAATTCCTTCAGTTTGAGTATATCCTTTTGCTACTAATCAAGCTTTGTAGCTAGCAAATGTTCCATCTGCTTTATATTTGATCTTGTAAACCCATTTGCAATCCACTATTTTCTTTCCTAGAGGTAACCTCACTAAGTCTCATATTTTATTCTTTTTAAGTGATGTATATTAAGATTCCATAGCTCCCATCCAATGAGGATCATTCAGTTCTTGAAGTGTTGATGTTGGTTCTACAATGTTGCTTAGCAATCCTCTATTTATTCTAGTTTGACTACGTGTTTGAGGTCTAGTAGTGGTAAGATATGGCATTCTTTCTAGGTTTGATTATCTGAGAATATCTCTAAGCCAAATTGATTCTCTTCTAGATGTTTCTATGAATTTTGCCTTCTCATGATTCTAATTCTGATTCTTCACTTGTTGTGTCTTCTTCAAAGTAGTTTAGAATTATTTATGTATCATTCTAGATTTTTCTGTGTCAATTTTAACTTTTTTCATCAAATATTACATATCTACTAATGCAAACATTTTTCGTATGTGGATCTAGTATTTTGTATCATGTAGATTCATTGTCATAACCAAAAAATATTTTTGCCATAGTTTTGTCATCTAATTTTATCCTTTTTTATTTTGGAATATGCATGTAAGATTTGCATCAAAAAATCCTTAGTTTTTCTATATTTAATTTTTTTCTTGACCGTACTTCTTATAGTGTACCATGTTTGAGTACTCTTATTGGTAATCTATTTTGTATAAAAATTGTTGTTTGTATTGCCTCTTCCCAATATTGATGATCAAGTTGAGCCTCCTTTAACATACATCTCACCATTTCTATTATTGATCTATTCCTTATTTCAGAAATTCTGTTTTTTTGTGGTGAATAAGTTGTAGTGAGTTGTATTTTAATCCCATTTTCCTCTAAGAATGAATCAAATTATTTAGATACAAATTTACCTCCTCTATCTGAGTAAAGTACTTTTATAGTCTTTCCTGAATCTTTTCTACTTGAAGTTTAAATTGTTTAAACCAGCTAAATGCTTATGATTTATACTTCATGAAGTATACCCACATTTTTCTAGTGTGATCATTGATAAACAATTAAAAATACTTATGTCCTCCAATACTATTGATCTTCATTGGTCCGCATAAATTTGTATATATTATTTCTAATGGCTATAGAGTCTTGTTTTGATGAAGTTTAAAAGGAATTCTATGTTATTTTCCTACTAAGAATTTTGGACACGTGGTAGATTCTGGAGATAGGTTAGGTATTCCTTCTACCATTTTATATTTGAGTAACTCTTTCATATATGATTCACTAGTATGTCCTAAATATTTGTGCCATAGATCTGAAGCTTTAACTAAAAGAGTTGAGTGAGTGGTAATATCAAGAACAAATAGACCACTTCTATAAGATCCTGATGCTATCTTTTTTCCCTGTTTAAGAATATGACATTGTTTTCTTCTAGTGCAAACTTTGAATTCTATAGTCATGTTTTGATCCATGAGTTGGGAAATTGAAAGAATATTAGTAGTTAATCCTAGGACATATAATACATTCTTGAATATTCTTTTTCCATTAAAAAATCTACTGGAATTTTTCTTATCCCTTTAACTTCATATGTTTTACAATCTGCTACAACAACTAGCTTCTCATTTACCTTTTGAAGGGAATTGAACCAATGTATGTTTCCTATCATATGCTTACTTGCCCCTGAGTCTATATACCAATAATCCATGACTTAATATCTATCTTGATAAATCCTTTAAATGTTTGAGTCTTGTAGGATCCCTTGTGTCTCCCTAATGGTTCGAAAAAAGGCTTGGCCAATAATAGTCAACTTTCAATTTTACCTTATATATCCTAATGCTCTAATGGAGTTCTTATGGTTGGATTTTTTTTTGTCTCTGTAGTTTAAGTATGAGACAAGTATTATCAATTAATTCCAACTCTATATGTAAGCAATAGATTTTTTTATTCAATAATTTAATTTTCTAAATTCCAATTATCTATAGTTTGGTGTTGTAAGCCTTATAACTCCCTACTTAGGAATATTTAGAAAATAATAATAATATTTGCAAATTGATATTTTAATTTATCAAGGTTGGAAACCTTATATATCCTACTTGATTATTGTAAATATTGTAATATGTATGTATGCTTCACATATTGTATCTTGAAATATCACTTGCTTTATAATTCACTAGTGCTTGGTTAATTTATGTTCTTCCAATGCAATAATGAATTTAATCCTTATAAGGTTCACCTTATAGCTCCTTTAATATTAATATAAGCAAGTAAATAAATCGATAATACCTTTATGTTGCTGTGTGCAATATTATTTTCCTCTATACTAGCTACTTCAACGAATCACATGAACGTTGTAGCTCCTTGATAATTGCTTCTCCAAAAAACAATGTATCTCCTTGAAAATCGCTCCTTTTGAACATTGTATCCACAAGGTAATATTGAGAATTCAATGCTCCTTTACTTCATCAAAGTTTTCAACTCTTGAACGTATTTTGACCTTGTGAATCGTGCTTCAACGTTGTATTTGTGTACTCCTTCCTGCATGTATTGAATGCTATGTGCACCTTCCAAGGTGGTCTATTAATGGGTTTGTTCCTGGGTGCATTACTCCTCTTCCTTGATGTCTTCAACACTTGGTGGATGCATTATGTAGGTGATAGATGTGTTATTATTCTTTTTTCTTAGCCTTACGCTTTATCCTTCTATACTTTCAATATACTGGTTCAAACACTACCTTTGCAATGTATAGTAGATGGTGGCTGACATATATGAAGAGTAGCTTCTCTATGATATCTCGCTTATGTTATGTAGTAGTTAAATATTCCCTTGTGCTTCAAGTTACTACTGTGATTACCTGAATCCATGGCTAATGGAGATGTCTTTGTACACTATAATGTGATCTTTTTGAAATTTCTTCAACCTTGCATGAATTAGCAACCACTTATGTGACGTTACTTTCTTGTAATGGATGTGTCCTTAAGACACTCAAATTTTGTCCTCTTTGCTACTTAGTATAAGATGTTATGGTGCAAAATAATAATGTAAATAGATTTACAATAGAATACCTTGATTTTGCACCTTTACCTGAGATCTCTAAATCTCTTTTGAAAGTTTTATTTATATAGGTTTTGATTGTGACTTCTTTGTATTATACCTGTAGGTAAGGGATGGTTTGGTGTTATCTTATTTGCTAGAAAAATATCTCCTTTGCTTGGTTAATCTAATAATGAACCCAAGCTAATAATCAAGCAACTAATATGCCCTTAAGGTATCTTAATCTTGCACTACTCCTTAGTGCAATTATAATAAGATTTAATATGGATTAATATAGTGCAATTGCAATCTACTTATTACTCCTAAAAATAACATTTAATATGCACTAATGATAATTCTTAAAGAACTCTCAAATGCTCTATAATTTCTACAATCTTCTTAAGAGTAATGTATAATGAATTCTTAAAATCAATCTATAATATTCACTACAATAAATATTGTAGGATGTAGTCTTCTTAATTCTTAGATAGGTATATCATATTAAATATATCCAACTCCTATTTTAATGTGTATATAATAATCCTAAAAGAATATTTCTTCTACACTTTCCTTGAAGACTTTAAAATGAATTATTCTCCTTGCAACTTTAATTCTAATGAGGTTCTTAATAAATTTAAGTAATAATCTAAATATGAGTGTTCAAGTAATGAACCCCTTTGCACCTAAGTTTCTTACCTTTAATGATCTTCGAAGATGATGTAGATATTAGTGTTTTGATTCACCAAGTTGTTGCCTGGAATGGTAGTAAATTGCAATTATGTATTATTCAATATTCTACTATAGGTTTAACACATCTCCTTTATTTGAATGAGCCTTCTAGAATTAAATTGCAATCTTCAAAACCTCTTAGGTTTGGTAGTAAGATCTGGCTCTTTTCTTCTTATCAAATTTTGGCTTCGATCCTGGTCTATTTCTCAAGAATCTGAATGTCTTGAGGTCTTCATTATTCTCCTTCGAGATTTGGCACTTTTTCCAAATCCTTCTCATTTGGGCTTGTTGTCGGATGACAACAATTATCCCAAACACTTCTTGTAGGATTTGCTCCTTCTTGCAATTCATTTTGGGCCCTTCGAAACTTGCTTTGATACCAATGATGGGTTTTGCACTATTCCACCTATTCACAAAACATTAAGAGAGAAGAACTACAACATATATATTATTATGTGAATAGAAATAATGATACAATACGAATGGAACTATGAGTCCATTACATAGACAGAGAGGTTTCTTGATCCTTAATCTTCCTATGACATGGTACAAATTACATGACACTTGGCATGGCTACCAAATAATGGAATATATTCCAATATCCTATCCTATTAAATTCCTATTGACTGTAGCCTCTGTATTTATCATTGCTTTCATTGCAGTTTCTCCAATAGATATTGATGGTATTCATGAACCTAGTTTTGATTCTCTTCTTTATGAAAACAATATTATCTCTGGTGCTATTATTCCTAACTCTGTAGCTATTGGTTTGTAATTCTATCCCATCTAGAAAGTAGTTTTTATTGATGAATGACTATACAATGGCAGTCCTTACTAGATCTAGTGATCGATTCCTAATTGATCCCATTGTCCTACTCATATAGTTCCAACGCCTTGCTTATATAATGCAATTTTTCCGCTAATGAAAATACTTTGGTGGGCATGAACACAAATTTTCTAGATCCATTTTGATGTAATCATCGCCCTGACCGAAGGTTAATGACGATCCAATGTGCCTATTCGAGGGACGGAGAAGTATGATGAAGATTGCTCCGATGGATTATATCCACTGATTAATTTAATCATTTTTATAAGATCCACTAATAGGGAAAACTTACATTCATTAGAGGGAGTAGTCTCGTAGTACTATACATCGAGAATCGATCCTACTGATATAGTAAATGAACAAGAACCAGATAATTCTGGCTCTCTTGATTCAAGTGAGAGAGATGCCCGAGCTTGCCCCTGATCTTCCATGAAAAATAAAAGAAGATTTTGAAGTAACTAGAGCTAGAAATAGGGACAAAGTCCTAGTGATGTTGATATAGGTTGTTTGAGTGATTCATTAGTTTCTTCTTATTGGTGAGTTTTTCTAATATCTCATCTAGAAAAAGGAGAACTCAATGATAATTCATTCATAAAAATTAGAAGTAAAGATCATGGTGGATATGGATCCTATAAAAACCTCTTTTGAAAAATATGCCAAATGTGGGTGTTTCTTAAAGACACTAAGGGACCTAATACTATCACTTGGATATAGAACCTACAAGCTGATGCTCATGACTTTGATAGCCATACTGATGATTTGGAAGAGATTTCTCACAAAATATTTAGTGCTCATTTTGGTCAATTGTCCATCATATTTATTTGTCTAAGTGGGATGTACTTTCATGATGTGCGTTTCTCCAATTATGAAGCATGGTTGAGTGACCCTACTCACATCAAACCCAGTGCTCAGGTAGTTTGGCCAATAGTAGGTCAAGAAATTTTGAATGGGGATGTAGGTGGGGGTTTTCGAGGAATACAAATAACCTCTGGGTTCTTCCAGATTTGGCGAGCATCTGGAATAACTAGTGAATTACAACTTTACTGCACCGCAATTGGTGGATTGATTTTTGCAGCGTTAATGCTTTTTGCTGGTTGGTTCCATTATCACAAAGCTGCTCCAAAATTGGCTTGGTTCCAAGATGTGGAATCCATGTTGAACCACCATTTAGCAGGGTTACTAGGACTTGGATCTCTATCTTGGGCAGGGCACCAAGTACACGTCTCTTTACCTATTAACCAACTCCTAGATGCTGGAGTTGACCCTAAAGAGATACCACTTCCTCATGAATTTATTTTAAATCATGATCTTTTAGCTCAACTTTATCCCAATTTTGCTAAAGGATTGATCCCATTTTTCACCATTAATTGGTCAAAATATTCATATTTTTTACTTTTCGGAGGCCCCAATTCAATAATAGGGGGTATGTGTGATGAGGAATCTTAGACCTAGGGGCTAATTATTTTTAGACCTAGGATATGTTCATTAGGACTTAGTATGCAGAATAATCAACGTGAGTTGTTTCTTTCCTTCGTTGAATGGTCTAGGTCTAGGTGTTGTTATTTTCGTTATTGTAGGGCTTGCATCTTTAGCCTTTCCAGATTTGTGTACGTAAATATTTGAAGCATTTCATGCTTTTTAGGATTACGGTTTTCATTTTGGACTTATTTAAGTTCTAAGTTTGCAAATAATATTTAGATTCAATTATTTCCATATTAGTTGGTATCAGAGCGAAGGATTTTTGGAGTTTTTGGGTAAATTCCAGTCTCCATAGGGTTGTCTACATAGCTTGTCACCACCTTCATTCCTATTTGAAGCCTAAGAGGAATTGTTGCAATTTTGCTGCCAAAATTTTGTAGCAAATTGTTGTCAATTTCAATTGTTGGGAGAAAATTGCTGACAAATTTTGTTGTCGATAAAAATTTTGTTGACAACTTTGAAAACAACAATATTTTTGTATTTTTATGCTTGGAGAATCACATAGGGAGAAGCATTAGAGGGGCATCGATTTTATCTCAAGTGGCGGCATCCGTACAGCCTGATCCGTGCGCCCTCGACAACACTGCCAGGGAATTTGCATTTTTCTCGGAGCGCCCAATCCTATAAGAATTTTTTGCGTAACCTACAGACCCAAAATGTGTGTCCAGTGTTTCATAGTAACCTGTGGGTCCAGCACAGTGCATACACTGTCAGATCATGACAGCATCGCATGACGACAGTCGATCTGCAGGACAACCCCCTGTGTTTTTCCCAAGATGAACAATTTTGGACCATAAGACAATCCCTATGTTTTTCTCGATGCTTGGCAACAAATTTTGTTGCTTCGATGCCAATCCACATACTGCAAGTCATGGTAGTCGGCTATCAGATCTCTACAGCCTGCCAATAGATCTTTGTAGCCTGCCTACAGATCATAGTCGAAACCTGCAGATCGATGTGCAAATGGGGAGATCCTCTGGAAGCCAAACTCGCCCACACATTTTGCATTGTCTCGACCTACGTGCTTGCACAGACCTATTCCTATTGATGTAAATGAAACGTACGTGTGGGGTGCGATCGAGGTCATGCGATCCAAGACGTGGTGTAGGGCTCTGACTGACTCGTCATGATGTTTGGTAGTCAACTGCCACCTGTTTGCCACGTTCTCGCGTTGATCCTACCATGGTGTTTTCAAGGCGTGCAGCTCCGATGGACGAGGATTCTTTGGTTGGAATGAGCCACCAAACAGTGGTTTTAATTTCCATTTTGATTAGCCAAGTAAAACATTAATTTTAATTAAAAAAAAAAAAAGGATATTCAATTAAAAATAAAAATATATATATTCCTTTTTGTCTTTTTCACAAGTCAATTTGACTTTTTCAATATTGTGCACATATTCCTTTTGCCCATTACATGTTGTAAATTTGCAATTTTTGCAAATTAAATTGGGCACATTTTATTTTGCACATTTGTAACTTTGTCTTTTTGTGACAATTTTTGCTGGTGATCACTTGGGGTCAAATGGCTTCTGAATTAGCTGACAAATTGGCTCAAGTAACCCAACTTGTCAACATTTTGGCTGATAAGGTTACTTCTAATGAAGTCCAACAACAATGTGAGGTTCCCATTTACACTGGTTCGCGAGATCCAGAGGTCCTCAACAGCTAGATTTTGGACATGGACAGTTGGTTTGAGTATACCAAGATAGCAAAGGATCAGCAAGTTAACTTTGCTAAGTTGAAGCTTTCTAGCATTGCCAAGGTCCTTGTCACTGATCGACAACGGACCCAAAATCCCATTAACACGTGGGATGAATTGCAAAGAGTTTTTAAGAATAATTTTTATCCTTCAAACTATGCCACTGAGCTTGACATCAAGTGGCTTCGTCTTCGACAAACCTCTAATATGACTGTTCATGATTATATTTTTTAGTTTAACAAGTTGCAGATTTTGAATTCTGTACAGGATAATGCAGCACAACTTGTTAACAAATTCAAAAGTGGCTTGCAGGAACCCATTTACAGGAAGATTAAATACAAGTTAATTGTAAACATTGATATGGCTTACAATCAAGCCTTTCTTGCTAAGGAGGAAATAAGAGAGCAATCGCGTGGGACTCGCTCTTCTACGTCAGGAGGAAATCAGAAGGCTTCTCCTCAACCTTCCAAGGGAGCTAAATATTCTTATTCTCCTTCTCCCTCTTCTTCATCTTCCCCTTCTTCTTCTTCACAAAAATCTTCTTCTTCTAAATCACCTTTGATTTGTAATTATTGTAAAAAGCCAGGACATACTCAAAAGAGGTTTTTTAAGTTGCAAAATGTGAAGAAACAATCCCTAGTTGTAAATCCTTCAAATGAGGACTCACAAGAAAGTCCCATTGAGGCTACAAGGGAACGTAAGCCTTATAAGGAACTGGCAAGGTTAAACAAATTGACCCTTATGAATACTTCACAAGGTGATCGTAAGAATTTGTTTGTGACTTTGGTCCATCTTAGTGACACCTTTATGGTTGATTGTATAATCGATAGCAGCTCACAGAAAAATCTAATTGCGAGGTTCGTTGTTGACAAACTGAAGTTACCGATGAATCCCCATCCTCATCCTTATCCTTTGGGATGGAAGGACAATGGGATTACATCCGACATCACACACACATGCACTGTGAATTTTGCTTTCAGTCCTCCTTTTGTGGACTCGGTTGTGTGCGATGTAACTCCAATGGATTGTTGTGGCTTGTTTCTTGGAATACCCTATCAATATGATAGGAGGTCTATACATGATGGGTACAAAAATACATACACTTTGCACAAATACAATAAGGCTTTCATAATCAGAAGTACACAACAAACACCACATAATTTGATGTTAATTTGTAGACAAGCACGCAAAGCTATAAATCAAGCAAAGGAATTAGCACTCATCTTCATCAGACCAATTCAAGAAGAAAAGCAAACACCTAAGCATACTAATAACAAGAGTTATTCACTTCATTCAATACTTCAATCATTTTCTGATGTTTTTCAAGAACCCATAAGTCTTCCTCCTGAAAGACAAATTAATCATAGTATTGAGATTGTTCCTACATCTTCTCTTCCTAATTCTTCAATGTATAGACAATCAATAGTGCAAATGGAAGAAATTAAAAAGCAAATTCAAGCATTGTTGACTAAAGGGTTCATCAAACCCAAGTACTTCCCCTTGTGCTTCTCCTATCTTTCTTGTGTTGAAGAAGGATGGCACATGGAGATTATGTATTGATTTTAGGGCACTCAATAAGATTACAATCAAGAATCGTTATCCACTTCCTCGCATTGATGATCTTTTGGACCAATTGCAAGGTGCAAAATTCTTCTCCAAGAATGATCTCAAAAGTGGGTATCATCAAGTGAGAATTCAAGCAGAAGACACTTGGAAAACAACATTTAAGACCAAAATGGGGCTCTTTGAGTGGCTTGTCATGCCCTTTGGCCTTACAAATGCTCCAAATACATTCATGCGGCTGATGAATGAAGTGTTCAGAGATTGTTTGGATCAATTTGTTATCATCTATTTGGATGACATTCTTATATATTCTTCTACTTGGGAGAATAATTTGGAACATTTGGAAATGGTTCTTTAAACTCTTTGAAAGGACCAATTGTATGCAAATTTTCCTAAGTGTTCATTTGGGCAAACATTCATTGCCTATCTTGGGTTTGTAATTAGTGAAAAAGGTGTGCAAGTATATCCTTCCAAAGTTGAAGTTATCTTCTCTTGGCCAACTCCTACTTCAGTCACAGAGTTAAGGAGTTTTCTTGGACTTGCTAATTTCTATCACAAGTTCATTGGATAATATTCTTCTATTGCTGCCCCTTTACACTATTTGACAAAAATAAAAGTTCAGTTTCAGTGGACAAAGGATCAACAAAAAGCCTTTGATACATTGAAACAAAAATTGAGTACTGCACCAGTTCTTGTTCTTCCTAATTTGTCTCAACCATTTGAGATAGAAACTGATGCTTCACAAGTTGCACTTGGAGCTATGCTCATGCAAAATGGCCATCCAGTGGCCTACCATTTCGAAACATTTTCAGAGGCCAAGAAGAACTATTCCACATATGATAAAGAGTTCTATGCTTTGGTTCAAGCAATCAAGTATTGAAGGCATTATCTTTTGGGAAAGGAAACAATTGTTCATATAGATCACATGCCCCTTAATTTTCTTCAATCTCAAAAAAAAATTGAGGAAGCTAGGCACATGAAATGGGCATCGTACTTGCAACAATTCCATTTGATAATCAAGTACAAGAAAGATGAAACAATGCAGTGGTTGATTGTTTGAGTCGTCCTACTTCCACTCTTGTTTTGATAGTTGTCACTACATCCCATATTGGATTCCAAACATGGCCTACACAGTATCCTATGGATCCAGATTTTGGAAAAGTTTTCCACCAACTTTCCAATCCTTCTTCTTCAAATTTGAGAGCTCTTCGGACTTTCATATTCAGGATGGAATGTTGTACAAGTTGGACAAACTTTGTGTTCCTCATGGGAACAGGGAGTCTATTCTGAAGGAGGCTCATTCCACACTCTATGGGAGACATTTTGGTAGGCAAAAAAATCTTCATCATCTATAGAGGTTTTTCTTTTGGCCACACATGCAAAGAGATGTTTTTCACTTCTTACAACAATGTGCAGTCTGTAATCGCTCCAAATCAGCCAATAGGACATTGGGAATGAGCATGCCTTTGCCCATTCCTTCTCGTCCATGGGAAAGCATTTCCATGGATCTCTTGAGCGATTTTCCAATGACAGTACGCAAGCATGATTGTGTCTTCATTGTGGTGGACAGATTCAACAAAATGGCCAAATTCATTCCTTGTCGCAAGACAAGTACTGCACAGGATCTTGCCCAACTCTTCTTTGAGGTGGTATGGCATTCTTTTGGTCTTCCTACCAGCATTGTCTCTGATCATGATTCATGCTTTGTGGGCCACTTTTGGTGATCTCTTTGGAAGATTTTGGGAGTATCTCTTAACTTCTCTACTACTTATCATCCTCAATCCGATGGGTAGACAGAGGTAGTTAATCGTACTCTCGTGTAGAGTTTGAGGATTTACCATCATTCCACTCCAGCCAAGTGGGACTTAAGCCTCACTCACATTGAGCACGCCTACAACATGGTCATCCACAGTTCTACCAGGCACTCTCCATTTGAAGTGTGTTTTGGTTTTCAGCCTCTTGCTCCTTATGATTTTCCTTTGTCTTTGCCTTCTTTAGCCACAATGCACATTCAGAAGGAACAAGACAAGGCCAACTCTTTTGTGTAGCATTTGCAGAGCCTTCAAGACAAAGTGGTTCAAATTCTTCAGAAGACTCAACAAAAGCAGCGACAACAAATGGACAAACACCACACTCCTCATCACTTTTAGGTTGGTGACAAAGTATGGTTTCATCTTGACAAACGCTGATTTGCAGATAAGGCACATAGCAAAATCAAGCCTCTTCGTTATGGGCCTTATACTATTCTTCAACAAATTTTTGAGAATGCCTTTCGCTTGGACCTTCCAGCACATCTTGGCATTCACGATGTTGTCAATGTTGATCTTCTCAAACCATACTATGATTCCACACTGGAAACAGTTCCAACCATCATGCATCCAGTTGATGTTGTTCCTGATGCTCAGCTTCCACTTGACGCCGATACAGTCTTTGATATAAAGACTCGACACACACACCAGGGTACTTCTACTTCCTATCTTGTGGCCCGACGAGGCCAATTTCCACATCAGGCTCGCTAGATTTTTGCTCACATTCTGTCCCGAGATTTTCCCTCTTTGTTTAAAGCATTGGAGTCCAATGCTTCTTTTGTTGGGATGAATGATAAGGAATCTTAGACCTAGGGGCTAATTATTTTTAGACCTAGGATATGTTCATTAGGACTTAGTATGTAGAATAATCAACATGAGTTGTTTCTTTCCTCCGTTGAATGGTCTAGGTCTAGGTGTTGTTATTTTCGTTATTGTAGGGCTTACATCTTTAGCCTTTCCGGATTTGTGTACGTAAATATTTGAAGCAGTTCATGCTTTTCAGGATTACGGTTTTCATTTTGGACTTATTTAAGTCCTAAGTTTGCAAATAATATTTAGCTTCAATTATTTACATATCAATGTGGCTTATGGATACTGTGCATCATCATTTGGCTATTGCAATTCTTTTTCTGATTGCTGGTCATATGTATAGGACCAATTGGAGCATTGGCCATAGCCTCAAGGAAATTTTGGAAGCTCATAAAGGTCCATTTACAGGGGAGGGTCATAAAGGTCTTTACGAGATCTTAACTACCTCATGGCATGCCCAATTAGCTCTTAACCTAGCTATGTTAGGATCTTTAACTATTGTCGTAGCTCATCACATGTATTCTATGCCCCCCTACCCATACCTTGCTATTGACTATGGCACCCAACTCTCTCTGTTCACACATCACATGTGGATTGGTGGGTTTATCATAGGTGGTATTTCTACACATGCAACTATTTTTATGGTAAGATACTATGATCCAACTACTCAATATAACAATTTATTAGATCATGTTCTTAGACATCATGATGCAATTGTATCACACCTCAATTGGGTATGTATATTATTAGGCTTTAATAGTTTTAATTTGTATATTCATAATGATACTATGAGTGCTTTAGGAAATCAACAAGATATGTTTTTAGATGTTGCTATACAATTACAACCTGCCTTTGCTCAATGGATACAAAAACTCATGCTTCAACACCTAGGTTTATAGATCCTCATGCAACAACAAGCACTAGATTAACTTTGGGGGTGGTGATTTGGTAGCAGTAGGTAACAAAGTGGCTTTTTTACCTATTCCATTAGGTACTATGGATTTTTTGGTACACCATATTCATATATTTATTATCCATGTTACTGTATTAATAGTACTTAAAGGTGTCTTATTTACCCGTAGCTCTTGCTTAATACCCGATAAAGTGGATCTTGTTATTTTTTCCTAGCGATAGACTTGGGAGGCGAGGAACAAGTCAAGTATCTACTTGGGATTATTTTTTCCTAGGTTTATTTTGTATATACATTACAATTTCAATGGTAATATTCCATTTCAGTTAGAAAATGCAATCTAATGTTTAGGGTAGTATACGAATTTATTATTCTTCTTTTAAGAAGAATAAGTTCTAACATAATCAATCAAATTTCTATTTTATTAAAATTTTAGAAATTAAACCATGATAAGTCATCAAAATAGTCCATTAGGGATCTACTTTTTAAATAAATAGAATGAAAAGAAATAGAGTTGTGATAAAAGCCAAAATATCCACATAAGTTGACAAACATAAAAGAGTTGGTCAAAACATAAAAAATGTCAATTTAACTTTAATCTTATTTTTTAGATTTTACCATTTATCAAAAAAACAAATGGTGAGATTCCATTTATCCACAGATGGCTTAAATATTGCTTAGATACATTCCATTTCTTATTAGATTTTTTATTATAATATGGTAGAGACCTAGAGAGATTAGTGTTAACACAAAAACCTAGCAAAAACTAGTCTTATTTTTACCTGGGTGTCCAGATCCATTAAAATAACACTTTATATTGATTTAGTAATACCCTTAATGATGTCATCATACTAGAAGACCATAGTTAACCCAATAATATGCACCTAGAGGGGTGCCATATTGATATTCTTTATGGATGGATTAAAGTTCGAGGACCATTTACTCAAAAAGAGATATTTTCGACCAAATAACCATGGTTCCTTCATAAACATAGCTTGCATTTCTTTAGAGACCTTAAAATTAAAGAGCAAAAAACCTTTGGGAAGTGTCACTACTTCCAAATCCCACTTTGGACTATATTTCTAAGAAACCCATTTCTTGATAGAGTCCAAATCTAGTCAAACACTAATAAACTTCCCAACCAAAGAGTTTTTTATTTCCATTACCATTTGATGAAGAATAGGTTAAGTAATTCATAAAGAGATAATGTTAGACTCTAGCTCCAAAAGTAGATCAAAGTGAGTCTTAACAATAGGGCTAGCTCCCAATAATGCTAAAGCCTAAAAATAGTTTGAATCACCCACAAAGGAAGCAAAAAATAATGGAGCTTTTGGACCCCCTAAACCCTTGGGTCAAACACATAAAAACCCAAATAGAGCCTCAAGGTCCTACCTACCACATCCCCCTTTACATAAAAACTTGCCTCACTTTGCATGCCTTCCATGTTGCCTTTGCCCCCTTGAGCCCCTACACCCCTTTTGCTTATGCAAATTCCATTCAAAATTGATTCCATTTGATGTCTCATAGATATTTCAATGACATAAATCTCTTGATAACACTAAGCGCAAGCCCTTGTAGATCTCCCAATAATGCAAATATTTTTATGACATCAACTATCTCCTAGTGGTATAGATATCCTAGTGGTTTAGATGTACCAACCTCACAAATATTCCAATGGTGTAGATCTCCCAATGATGTAGATGCACTTGCCTCATAGACCTCCCAATGATGCAAATATTCTAGTGATAATGATATCACAATGATGCAAATCTACTAGTGACAAAGATCTCATAGAAACATAGATTTCCAATATCCCAATGACATAGATCCCTTAGTCTCATAGAACTTCCAATGATGTAGATCTCCCAGCCTCATAGATTTTTAAATGACATAGATATATGTACCTTGTAGATATCCTAATGATGCAGATCTCCTAGCAACATAGACCTCCCAACCTCATAGATCTCCTAGCCTTGTAGTTATTCTAGTGGTGTAGATATTTGTGTAGATCTCCTAGCCTCACAGATCTTCCAATGACAGATCTCCTAGAGATGCAAATCTCTTAGTGATGTAGATCTCCCAACTTTGTAAATCTTCTAGCGACATAGATCTCCTAGATTAGTAGATCTCATTACAATGTTATTTCAAAGTTTAATTAATTTAATAAAATAAAATTATTATTATGATAGTATTTATTGAATAATTTATATATCTTAAAATTTTAATTATTAAGATAAATTAAAAAGAATCTTAAATAGTTATTATGTACAATTTTTAGTTGTTATAAGGTTAAAAAGTGAAGTTATTACAATTGTCTTTAATAAAAAAAATACATTGATATTATGATAGTATGTACTAAATAATTTGTATATCTTAAAATTTTAATTACCAATTTTTCATAAAAAGCTATAATGCAAAATATTAATTGTTATAAATTTGAGTGAAGTTATTATAATTCTAAAATATAAAAAAAATAAAAATTTCCTTTTAGCTGTAAGATTTTCTTAATTAAGTTATAAAATGCTTATATAAAATATGATTACGTTTTTAACATCAACAATATCATAGATCTTATGCGAACCTTTTTATTTATCCAATTTATCAAAGTATGGTGTATAACTCTATCCCCATTAGAGTCAAACCTTGAACCTCCTATTTAGAGTTCCAAAGTCTTACCATTATGCCTTACCATTATGCCCACCCAAGCTTAATGGTAAGACTTTGGAACTCTATATAATACAAAATAATAAAAAATATAATAATCTAATTTGTAGATAAATAATATAGATCCATATTTTTAAAAATAAATTTAATTAAATTATCAATGAATATTCTTAAATAAGCCAACAAGTCTATATAAAATCTCTTTGTTGTACATAATATTTGTATAAAAAATTACTAAATTTAAAATGAATTAATGTTTTTTAATTATACAAGAAAAGGTATACTTGAACACTCTTCAAGAAATAAGAATTTTTTCAAGACTAAAATATTCTTTTCAAGTCTCATAATTCATCTTTTCAAGAAGTCTACTTGTCTCAATATCAACTTATAATTTAGGATCTTCATGTGCAATTGTAAAGGTAATAAGGGATTTTATTGTGACTAAAGAGTAAAATGTTTTAAATGCCTACTTGGAATATTTGAAATATTTTATAATATCTCATAGACTAAAAATTCATTTATGTTCATATTTATAAAAGAACAATATAGTTATATCTTATAAAATTATTTAATCAAATATAATAAAAGTAATATTTATATATAATTTTAAATATTTGCAAAAGCATTGGACAAAGAAATTTGAAATAGTAAATGTGGATACCAAATTCTGTGTGCCTTAAGTTAAAACATTAGAATTGGAACCTTGGGGCAAAAAACGCCATTTCTCTTTGAATTCTACAAATATATGCATGCCAAGTTCATACCCGTCTAATTGGCACCTGTTAGATCCACATTGACAAATGCATTCACATAGATCCATGTACTATTTACCTCGAATTGATATCCAAGGCACAAAAAGAGTCTAAGGCTTGGAAAAAGCCTTCGAGGCGCAAGCTCAAGACACTAATCCATATTTGACATAAAATAATAATTTCTTCCCTATTATATTTCAATGCAATGACATGGTAAGGATCATTTAAGATAAATCTAGTTGTCACACTTACTCGTCGATCCATCCTGTGGTATGTGTGTTCCTACCTCTATCTCACACCTCTCGAGTTGATAGATGATAGGGCATATTAGAAACTAGTATCAACATGGAATGACCATATTAAAAAAATAATGTACTACACCATAGCCAAAAATTAATGTCTTTCATCCCTTTGTAAGAAATTAAAACCAAAATATCGATTGAGATTTTTCCACCTAGACATTACAAGAAAGTGCCAAAATGCTTCCCTAAAAATCTTTAAATGACTTGCTTATTGTAGAAAGATAGCATGATCGACCTAATAACTTCATCTTATTCAACCACATTAAGACATAATGATCAACGTGTAACACCTATAATTTTTAATTATCTTGATCCAAGGTAGCTGACATCTCAATTTCAAATGACATGTCCCTTGTAATATTCTAAAATAGAAAAGACTTATAGCTCCTTTATAAACACCATCCCAAAAAAAGAGACGATTAGATTGTTTAATATGTAATGCTTCCTAACCATTAACAAAATAAGATGCTTATGGATTCAATATCTTTAGTTGTGATTTTATGGGCTAACCTGTCTCTTGGAGAAAATTTTTGCATCCCTTAAAGATTGTCATGTCGTAGAATTTTCTAATTCCAATCAACACTATGGACTCTAGTGGATCCACCTCTTCTAATCAAGAAACAAAAAGTTAACCTTCTAATGACTGAGTTAGGTAAGGAAACCCTAATAAAAGTTAATTTTTATTTGATTATGCTCTATGAGATAAAAAGAAAGTAAAATTCATTTAATATTTGATCAAATATCTACAAGAAACCCTAATCAAAGTTATGTTATGTTTGATTATGCTCTACTAGATAAATTCATTTAATATTTGATCAAATATCTACAAACCCCATTAATTATTTTCTATTAGTAGACCAGTGCCTTAGCCATTATCAATTGTAGCAAATATTTAAACAATTAAATGAGACAAAAGGAAATAGAGAAGAAATTGGATCAATTATATTCATTCAAATAATGTAACAAACATAATTGAAATTCACCAATGAGATAATACGCCATTCACACATTCAAATGATGTAATATGCAAATGTGAAACACACACATAATTGACAAGTAATTGCTCAAAGGAAGAAGCAGGATTTGTATTAATGATAAAATTTATTTTATAGAGGGTTTCTGGCTCTAAATGGCTCAGATCTCTCTTAATGAATACAATTTGAATTCTCATTCAAAGAATGTAACAAGAAGTTGTAAACTCTCCATTCGAATATGGTAACAGAGAGCTTCTTGAATTTTGATCCAACTATTGAGAAGGATCTTAATAGATTGGATACTTCCTAAGAAAAACCTGCACAATTATAGAGGAAGAATAAGATATGGCTATGGGAGACAAGACACAAAAGGGGATACAACTAATAGGACAAGGGCACTCAAGAATACCTTTAGTAAAATGGCAATGCATAACTTGATGATATTCTTCGATTGATACAACCTTTATTTATAATTTGAGAATGGCCCATTCTATTTTAACTGTCTCCATATGATTTCTCCATTTGGATGCATTGGCACCATTGATTCTGTTATGTCTTACAAATAGATTATAGTTATCTTGAGTTTTATCACCCTAGAATTGTAACTTGGCTGCTTTTCCATCCTTAAGGTTTTCTAGTGACCTATAGTTGTATTGAATCTAGGTCCCAAACTAGATAGTCTCCCAAATGTATGATTATTTTTTATTTCCCTTTTTTAATTTATTTTCTTGAGCCTCATCCTTTATACTTGGGTGTTTGTTTACCTTTTGTTGGACTCTATCCTCCTCTTATTTTTGTGTTGCTTTTGTTGATGTCTTTATATTTTCCTTTTTTCCTCTGCTTAGGTTTGATGTATTCCCAAAAGGTTAGAAATTTTTCTCTAGGCCTCATCACAAAAGAAGGCTACAAATTTTATTTCGTTAGTCACTTGCAACACTTTATTCTAATGAATTTTCATCAAAGAATCATTCTCTTAAATAATATCATTAGAGAACCATCCATTTAAGACAAATTATTGATCTGGTGAGCTATATTATGCTCATCCTCTTCATCACATTCAAAACCTGAATTCTATTAGTAATCAAGTTATCAAAATTGGCCACAACAACACATTCTTCCAGTGCAATTCTAGATTATCCTATTTTGATGTTTATTTCTTCTTGCCAAGCCTTAATTTCCTTGATAAAAGCATCCCAACATATTCTTTCATGTAGATACATGACCACCTTAATAAACTCTTGGTTGCAATCATATATTGTACCTTGCTGGACAATTACTTATTTTACATGTATCTATCGATATTGCCCTTCAAATTTCTAAACAATTGTTGAACTAAGGTCACCTTGGTTTCTATTTCTTCCAATAGGAGCTTTATGCCTTCTACTAATACAATGGTTGTGTTGATGTTGTGGAATATTTGGGTTAATATATATATTTCATCTTTCAACTTGAAATATACTTTTGCTTTGTATTTTTGAATGAATGCAATAGAAATATTATCTATTGTCTTGGGATTTTTCCCCTAAGCTATGACTTAAGAAGATGAATTAGGAGTTGCTATCATTTTTTCTACTTTTAGCTCCTTGATCTAGGCTTGTAATTCTTCTCTTTTTTTTAATAGGTCGTGATTGCTATTGTATAGAGATTATATTGTTTGTATCATTGTTTGAGATGATATCTTGATCATGGGTAATGGATCCTCTTTAATTTAAATATGTGCCTCCCCTAATTTTTGGTCTTTTTGAGTTGACTTCATCTTCCCTACTAGTATAGTATTTTCGATAGTTTTAGGTGAGATATTTGGGGTCTAAGTTGTTTCCCCATAGTTGTTGCTTCAAGTTGTTTATCTTCATAGGATCATAAGGCCTATATTTCTCTACTCTTACTAAAGTGATACTTGTTAGGGCTTCATAAGAGGATTCACTGAGCTTGGATTTCTCAAGGGATTTGGTGGGACTTGGTAATTTGATTTGATGATCCTTGAGTAAATTGGCTAGGCCCCTAGCAGCTTGAATTCTCTTCTACACATATGGTAATAGCTTGATATTTTTATTGTTGATGACTAAGGCTTTGGGGATAAAATTAGGTCATGTAGTTCCAATTGTAGATTGATTTCATAGCTAAGTTACCTTTGAGAAGAGGCTAGGACAATTTTCTAAGGTTGTACACAAGGAACATGGACTATTTATTTTCTTATGTTGGCACCAATCGTATCACTAGGGGCATACTTAGTGAGCTTGGAAACTTATGCTACTATCTCAACTATATTAGAAGGTTCTACCAAAACTTATACTTGGATTGTTTCTTGACTAATTATTTACAGTAAGGTATCTTGGAAATATTGATGAGGTATTTTTGAAATAATTGGAGAAACATGTTCAATTGTAGTTCTCCTCAATAGTGCTAGCTCTACTAGGTAATCTTCAACATGTTCAATTTTTGTATGTACGCTCAACGCAATTGGGTATTTTCCTCATATTGGTTCAATTTCCACTCTATTCTTTAGGGCTATTCTAATTTTATACTAAAAAGCATCATGTCTATGATTGACTATGACATACTTCTTCTTCTATATTGATTGCTCATACTAACCTTCAATGTCATTAAACCTCCAAGAAACTTTTGAGAAGCCAAATTCATCCATCTTCCACATGGTCTGCAACATACTCTAATAACCCTTGTAAATGTAATGATCCACCTGGCATGGGACTTCAAGCCAAGGAATTTCCTTTGTTTCTTAATTAACTTGAGTTTTACCTCTTCTGCTATTTTCTTGATTATCTCTAGGGTTGTTATGGATGTCATACAAAATTTTAGCAAGGCTTGCAAAGGTAATTTGGAGCCATAGATTCTTATGTCAGTGAAGTATTCAGTAAGAATATAATCTCCTATATAGATTTCATGCAAACAATTTGCTACTCTAGAGATTAATCTAGCAGGGTATTATCCACAAAGGAGGTTATGAATTTATGGAAAAAATTACCCAAAGAATTGGACGTAACTAGATTTACCTTCATGAATCCAAGGTAGTTTATCTTGCACATATGGGGCTTGTATCCCTCCCCAACATTCAATTATTTGTTGAGAAATATACCTTATTACTAGGTGCATGAATATTGAATAATAGGAAAAATATGACATCATATCTACTTCTTCCTTAATAGCCTTTTACAATGTAGTGAAATCTTCATGAATTTTATTACAAATGAATTCTTCCCATATGTACATTGGAATGTGACCCCTCCTATTAAAGTATGAAAAAAAGTATATAACCTCCCTACTAGACAAAGTGAAGTATTCAACCCCTAATGTCATATTTATCATATCAATGTAGTTTGTTGCCCATGATTGTAACATAAATTTATTCAGGGAAAACTCATAGGAAATTGCTTGATCGTCCCTAAATAACTTGGTGTAGGCTAACATCTATGTTATATGGTGCAATTGCTTGGTTATGAATTTCATATTGAGGACCATTGTTGTAAGGTAGATGTAGAAAATCAACTTGAAGGCATCAACAATAATTCTAAATTTTTAAGTTTCGTTATTGTTTTTGAAGGCTCTAATATTGGGATCATATGTCATTACAAACCAAGACAAAAGATTTGAAGAATAATATACTTTTGGGCACATTATATTACCCAAATTAGACTTCCATCAATTACAAATTGGAGAAGCCTCATTTTGAGTGCTCTATACCTTCTTAAATAATCATTTTAGTAGGGTTGGGAGGCATTGGTAATTTTTTTTAGTCTTCTCAAACCTAAAGATGGCCATGTTGTCTAGATTCCATTGTTGTTGAGGAGCGAGTTTTTTATCTGCATTGAACTTCTATGTGAATTTGACATCTATAGTGATAGTTTTCTTGGGTATTGTCTAGTAAGATCTAGCCTCTGTCAGTTTCTTAATGTTTGTAACAGTCCTTGATATTGCCATGGTAACTTCTTCTAGAAATAGAATTGTATTCTACAACTCAACTATAGTTTATAACTCCCACTGTATTCTGTAACTCATGCAACAATTTTTGTGCTTTCTCTATCTAAAAACCTTTCTACAAATGATCATTATGGGAAATAATGCATAGTGTAAATATTTATAACAATTGGGTAGGTTAATTCACGTGCTTTGTTATAAATATCATTGTCTATGTCGATGTTCTTTGCCACACTTTGGTTGCCACCTTGTATTTGTAATAATTTAAATTGTCTCATTCATATCAGTTTCTTTATTCATTATTCAGTTGTGAACCATTGATGTTATTATCCACTTTGATACGAGTTGTTGATTTAATCTAGAGGATATTTGATTTGAGTGTCCATTTTATTAATACAATCTTGTTTGAGGATTTCAAAATTTTGCTATTATTGACTTGAGTGCCAAATATCTATGCATTAATTATATTCATTAAAGCTTTTTAGCTTTTATTTCCTAAGTTAGCTCTCTATCGTTTGTCATGCTTTTGGTTCAAATCTTGGTCATTGTCTTTAACCCTATTGTTATTAATGTTTGTGTCATCTGCTTATTCCTTGAATTAAATTAAGGTCATTTATGATATTTTCTTTAATGTTATGAACTATAGATCTTACTTGATTTAATATTTTAAAAGCACAGTGAAAATTCTATAATTATTATGGATCGTAGATTTGATCGTGCTTTAGGTTTTGTGGATATTTAATCTTGACAAGATGATCAGTAAGACATGTGGACTCACCACATGGCCTTATATGGTCTCTCAAATTTTATTGACTTGTATTGACCTTTTAACCCATATGTGCTATGTATCCCCTTTCCATGTGGCCTTCTATGGTCCTTTGAATCTATCTATAATAAATCTATCATGTTTAATCTTAGTCATCCATGTTATTTGACATGTTCAATATAGATTATATATTCTTAATTGCAAGGCAAGGGCATATAATGACACATGGATTATTATAAATGATAGGTTTTTATTCCTTGAGCAATGCAGACCATTGATTTAATTTAATGATTAGCATGTGTGTTTCTATGAGCCATAAATGAATTTGTGACCTATTTATTATGAGCCATCGATTTTATTTCAAAATTAACTATTAATATTTGATTAGTATTATTCCTTATATATAATAATGTTTTAATCATGTCTATTTATGTTGACATGCGGTTTAATCTCAACCTTCAAAATTTCTATTTATTTCATCATATAATTCCATGTAATCTTATCCATTGATGTTTTCCTACAATTGAACCTAGACTGTAGATGCCTTGAGTATAATATCTATATTTTTTATCATTTAATCTCAACCATTCACACCTAGTCATATTTGAACTCAGAATTTAGGAGTTTTTCTGACTTCTTTTTTAGTGTGTTCAATGAATCACAACCATCTAAGTGATGCTAAAAAACTAATCTTATCCATTAAATATTTAGTAAGTAAATCAAGTTTATTTAATGTCTACCTTTCTTCTAACACATGGATCTTCCTAGACTATAATATCTTAACTCAATATTTATTGTTTGTTAGGTATATTAAATAAATAGCTAGTCAATGTATAAAGACTTATCTAACAAACCATGGTCATTTATGAATACTTTCAGGTGGATGTGGGTCATCGATATTTTTTTATAGGTTGGTCAACTACATATTACTTAGAATATTTTGAGGACACATGGGGTGCTATAGGATACAAAAAATATTGCTAATGATTAATGGGGCATCAAGTTTGACTTTGTAGGCTATAGATCTACCCTTAAAATTATCATGAACTATTGATCATCTCCCGTGAACTATGCTTGTTAAGGGCTAATGGAAGCTTCACTAGATGGGGAACACGTGGAGAACTAGAGACAACCTATAAAATGCCATAGAATCTAACATATGTGATATGACTTTGACTAGATTCTAAGTCATAGATGTTCATCTCAGGATTAATGTGGAGCATTGACCTTTTCATTATGGCGACTATGGAATGGTGGATATTTTAGGTAGGAATGCATCAGTGGCCTAGATTGATCAGTGACACAAGAGTAAAGACAAACCATGTATCTTTATGGAATCGAGATATCCTATAAGAAAATATGCACTTTGACAAGTCAAAGAGAAATTTTTATTGGAAAACTATTTACAGCTCTAATCAACCTTCGATGATTGGATCAATGCAGACTATGGATGATATGGCAAAGGAATCAACATATACACATGGGGAAACTATTTTGTATGACTTAGGTTGAATTTATTTTCATGGTTTAACATGAGTGGTGGATGATTGAATAATTTTAGATATGGGTATAGGAAAAAGAACATAGGGGTGATTTTAAAATTTTAAAGAATCAAGCGAACCAATTAAACTTAAAAATAACATGACACTTCTATTGGATAGGAACTATCAAGGGAAATATGGATGGGTGAATAATACTATATAATACATTTTATAAATAGAACATTACAATCAATTGGATTAAATTTATCAAGACCAATGGACCAATGGGGTTGTGTGGAAGTTGAAAATAGGAGTGTTGAAGTTTTTAGAATCCAACATTGGCTTCGATAGGGATAGGTATAGAAAACCAATTTGAATGCATATAACATTGGACTGATGGTATTACACCTAATGAATTTAACACATTTCACCTAATGGATTTATTAGATGAAGGAAAATGACTTTAACTTATGAAAGAAAGAAAAAAATAAGAACAAACTAAATGAATGAGGATCATAGAAATAAATACACACACACTTTTTTTAAGATCATACTTTTCTAGGTCCTAGATCATATCGATAGGCCTTCAGGTGTTGACCATTGATAGGAATTGAAAACTCCCTACCATCCAATGTATGCAATTTGTATGTGTGTTACCCAGTTGTATAAACAATTTGACAAGGGCCAAGCCATTTAGGTTCTAACTTTTCTTTCTTTATAGGCTCATCATTCTTTGGACCCAATAAAGCACTATGTCTCCTTCTTAGAAAGGTTTTACTTTTTCTTTATTGTTAAATTTCAATGCAAATTTATGAGCTTGCTCACTTATTTTTGGGAGTGCATCTCTTCTATCCTCTTGTAATTAAACTATCTGATCTAATCTCCTTTGTAGATTATTTGGTTTTTCATGATCTAGCAGAAGAAAAAGTAGGTCATGGATTTCTATTTAATGAGGTAATAGGGAATTTTATCCATAAAAAAACTCATAAGGATATTTGTTTTAACTCTTTTTGACAAAAAAAAATATTAGCCTAAAGAGAAAATTTCAATTCATAATCCCAACTCCTTTTATTCCTTCCTAATGCTCTCTTGATTCTGGTAATCAGGTTATTATTTGAGGATTATGCCAAACCATTACCTTGGAGATAGTAGTTAGTAAAATAGGAGATATCAATACCATACTTTGCAAAAAATTGAATCATTTAAAAATATTCAAAATAAGTGCCATTATTAGTAACTATTTTGTTTGGTATCTCAAACGTTGTTAGAATATTTTCTTCAATAAACTTGATGACTACTTTTATTGTTAATTTCTTAATAGGAGCCACTTCTACCCACTTGGTAAATTAATCTGTAGTATTTATTATCCATATATGACCCCTGAATAATTTTGATTGATTTCTCCAATAAGATCCAGTTCCCACTAAGTAAATGGAGCATCAACTACTATTGGCTTCAAAGGCATGGAAGATAGGTTTTTCTTCCCTAAAAATATTTGGTAGTTATGACATCTTCTTATGACTTGATATATATATTTGAAAAAAGAAGGCCAGTACTAACCAACTCTCATAATTTTTTGAGATATAAATTTTGCTGCAAAATGACCTCCACAAAACCTAGAATGATATTTTTCTAAAAGCTGAAGCATTTCCCTTTCAAAGACACACAATAGTAGTACACCATATGGATGTTTCTAATACAACCTACCATAATTATAGTGATACCTTTGAGCTAGCTATTTTACTGACCTCTTCTTGCTCTCAAGCATATCATTTGAAAATGATATATTCTAAAGGTTAAAGGGAATGTCATCATATCATTTGTAATTTGAGGTATTGACCATCCTAGCTTCATGCTCTTCATAAAATATCACATTAGTGTTCATAAGCTCTCCTTTTCTATTTTCCATGTACATAGCTAACCCCTGTCCTTTCACAATTTGAATTGCTTTAAATTCAACATCATACTATAATAATTTGACCATCCATCTAGTAGGGTTACCTAATGGTTCAAGTTGGGTGAAGACATCTTTAATAGCAATATATGGAATATAAGTTATGACCCTATTTGAACCAAAAATATGTTTGAAATGGTCGAGTGCTCTAATGGGAGCATAAGCTTATTTTTCTACTACTATATATTTTAACTGAGCACCCTTCAATCCAAAACTCATGAAGGAAATAGGTCCTTCATTATTTTCTTCATTGTTTTGAGATAAAAATGTATTAATAGTATGTTCTAAAGAAAAATAAAATATGTTGAAAGTTCTAGAGTAATCAAGATAAGTCAACACTAGGGCTTGAGTAATTGCTTCTTTGATATTCTAAAAAGCTCGTGTTCTCTTCAGTCAACTTTATCTCTACTTTATTTTTTATCATCATTAATGGGCTTAGCAATCTCAAGAAAATTTGGAACAAATGTTCTAACAAAATTGATTTTTCCAAAGAATGCACGTACTCCTTTTAGATTTTTGGGAGGATATGGAGATTGCTTCTATTCTCTAGGGATCAATGCTTATACCTTTCTTAGAAACAACATGCCCAAGAATCTCACCTATTGTAGCTTCAAATATACACTCCTTTGGTTTAAGATACATACCAAACTATTTACACCTATCAAATATCTTTGTCAAGTGCATGAAGTGATCTTAAGGGGACTTAGAAACTACTATGATGTTATAAAGATAAATTATTACTATTTCAAACATCAATCCTTTGAAAGCAAAATCGATAGCCCTTTGAAAATTTGCTCCAACATTCATTAACCCAAAAGGTATTCTAAGATATTCAAAATTTCCCCAACATGTTGTAAAGGTTAACTTATACTTATCTTCTAGGCTGAATAAAATCTAATTATAGCCTAAGAAACTATCCAACAAGGAAATTCTAGATGCTTCAACCACTGCTTGAAGTAATTTCTCCATGTTGGGGAGTGGGTAAATTTTTAAAATCAACATAGAGTCTAATGTCACCGTTCTTCTTCCTGATTAGGACTAAGTTGGCAATCTAGGAAGAAAATCTCACTTTCCTTATTATTTTGGCATCCATTAATTTATTACTTCTTTTTGCATGACTAGATGTAGATTAGGGTTAAATTTCCTTTGTTTTTACCAAGGTTTTGCTCCTTCATGAAGAGTAATTATATGAGTCATCACATTAGTGTTAAATATCCTCAAATTATCATAACACCAGGCAAAAAAATTCTTATTATTTTTAATAAAACTAACATATTGTTGCTTGTCAACTCCTAATAAGGATTTATTAGCGTTCACAAACTTTGGCTCATCCTTTGTTCCAATATTGATATCTTCTACTTCATATTCTTGGAAGAGTGGTTTGTAAACCCTATCAAAATCATCAAATAATCTCTCTAAAGGCACAAAAAATCTAGGGATTCTATTTGTATTTAGTTGTATGGATATTTTAGGTTCTCTAATCATATCTTTTAATTTTTCCTCATATTTTTCATCACATATAATATCAGAGAACTCATTTTGGAGAGTCATGAAATTATTAATGTGTATATCATCATGAAAGACCTATAGATATAAAACATTATTTGGGATATATGGCTTATAAACATGTATAGTTGATAACCTATCAATAAACCAAATGTCTATCTCTAGACTATCTACTTCATAAGAATTCATAGACAACAAATATGCATTATGATTTTATGCATTGGGAATATATTATAGATTAAAATTCAAGAATTTATCAATTTCATATTGTATGGCTTGCTTTTATCACTTTAATTTTGGGTGCTTAGTTTGATACTTCTCTATTATCTATTGTATTATTAGTTATGCATCCCCAATTTATTTCAAGTAGTTAATACCTAGTTCTTAAGCTTTTCTAAGTCCTAGCAATAAAGCTTCGTATTTTGCAACATTATTAGTACAAGAAAAATCAAGTCTATATGGAATCCCAAGATAATTTTCTTTAATATCAATCAACATCAATTCGACCCCTACTTTCGTGTGTGATTTGGCACCATCAAAAGTCATATTCCATAATTCAACAGTCAAAATCCTATTAGCTTCTATATCAACTTTGGCTTTCAACTTTGGATCCATATCCTTGGCATCAGGTATTTCAATCAAGAAAGGTGAATGCCAAACAAAGTAAACCCCCATTTCTCTTTCTTCAACAAAATTCATCACATTGACCATATTATCATTAGGCTCCCTTAATTCAATAGAATATTTGTTAAAGGGTTCTCTCTTTAGGATGGCCTTTTATTTACCTTGCATTGGGATAGTGGCATATGACTAGTCTAGTTGAATTGTTCCACCTAATTGTTCTACCTAATGCCTAGATAGTAATATAGAAAATAAGGGGTCTTTGTATACTACTGCAACATCCATTACCATACCTTTCTATGGTATTGTTCTAGCTTGACAAGAAACATAGTAATGATGCCAACACAAGGTACTCTTTAATTATCCAATACAGAAATAGGAGGGTGTTCTTTTTGACAAGTTAAGCCTAATTGATCAACTACTTATTTTGACATTACATTCATTGAAGCACCACTATCAAGCATACAATTATGAATAACATATTGATCACCATAGCTTGATGTATACCTTAGAGAAATATAAAATAAGTTTACTAAGGATGAGGCTCTAACTGCATTGTTCTTTGGACCTATGGGGATTTTTTCGGTTGATCATCTAACTGATCTATTATCTTGAAGTCTTTGTAGACTTGATCTTTATATTTGGGAATAGTCATTAATTCCTCAAAATAGATATTAACTTTTGTTTGGAAATTTCTAGGCCAACATCAAACTGATATTTTTTGTCATCAATTCTCTTTCCAATTTCTTGGTTAAGAAAATTATTTTGTTGTTTATAAATCACTTCTTCTATGCCATATTTCTTGGGAAAAATTTGTTGCTTCATTTTATTTACCTTTTTCTAAGTGATTATTCCCATAGTTTTCTCTTCTTGGGTATATTTATTTTTACTAGTTTACCCATTATTTCTATTTGTGGATCTCTTGTTAGTTCTTTCTTCTATTGTTTTATTCCTAAGAATGATAGCATGAATTATTTATAAGGCCTCTACCTCTTCTACCATGGTATAAGCTTTCCTTGTTTTATTTTGTCAAATTTGGTGTCAAAAGGATTATCTGAGGTTTGTGCCTCCCCAAAGACTAATGCTCTTTGTTCATGATTGTGGCACACATATCAAGCTCTTTTTCAAATCCAAATTCTCTAACCTCATCTTCTTAAGTCCAATAAAAAATGATTCTTATATCTTCTTTAGATTTAGAATTTAGATCAATTTAGAAATACATACTCAAATATATGCCATAATCAGAAGAATATGTGGTGCATTACAGAAAGAGCAATAGAAAGGATAATTTGATGCTATGTTATTAGATGGGATCATATTTGAAATAAAATTCAAATATTTTTCTACTTCCTTCATTTTCCAGTTATTGTTTCCATTCCTATTTTTGTTTCCTTCTTTAGTACCATTATTGTACCAATTTCTATTAAATTTTCTGTTGAATTGAGGCCTAGTATCACCTTGTTGCCTATTCTTATTCTAAAAATATTTAGACTTAGAACTGCTCTCTTTTCCTCTCTCCATTCTAGCTAGTCTATTATTTAAAGTAGTGAACATTTCATTTAGTTGGCTAGCTATTTTATTGATTGGATATTGATTTGTTTTCTTAGGAACAAAGAACTAAAATTTCTTAGGCTTCTTTTTTGTCAAACTAGGTTCCAGAGAATATGCTTTCATTTTACCACTATCAATCATATTCCTTTCTATTTGAATAGCCATATCCATGCATTCATCAATGGTATTTGTTGTTCTTTGCCTTAATTCATAATTGAAATCTCCAAGAAAGGTATTCTTGTAAAAGCAAATGGACTGGTTATCATTAGGTCTTAGTCTTACAAGAATCTTGTTTCGGATCTTCATAAACCTTTTGTTTAAATCTTCCACAAATTCATTTTTATTTTTATTCATGGTATCCAGTTCTATCAATAAAAACTTCTCATTCTTCTTTTTCCCATATTTTCTAAGGAAGATAGTTTCCATGGTTTGGAAATCAGGGATGAGTTATTTGGAAGGCTATTAAACCATTGACATGCATATTTCTATAGGATTTGAAATAATAGTCTAAGGAATGTATCTTACTCATCAACTTTGAGATTATCAATAGCATTGAAAAAACATTTTATATGATCCTCACCAATAACTGCAGTATTACCTTCAAATCTAGGCAATAATTTACTACCTTTACTAGGGAGGGGTTTTATATTTTGAGGTAGAGCAATAGGTCTATACCTTTTATTCTCCATCTATTGTCATTATTATTAGAATTAGAATTATATTAGGAGCTGCCATAGTTGATATTATTTGATTAACAACAGGGAATGATTGGCTTGAACTTGAATCAGTACTAGAAATAGAAATAAAATAAACTAGAATGTTAGGGTTATTATGAGATTTGAAAAATACCTCTAGATTTGGCACTTCAGGATGCAATTCTTTGTCATTTATTTTTGTATAAACTAGATCCAAGATATTTCTCTTTTATTGATATTTAAAATTTAGGTTTGATCAGAGTTGCTAGCACAAGTGTACAAGAAATAACAAGATTCACTCAAGATGCTTTGGTAAAGATTGCTTCGCTTAATACTCTCAATTCTCACAAAATTTCTCTCAAGAGATTTAATGGAATTATGGTTTAATAAAAATGGTAGGAAACCCTAGTGGCCAAAAAGACCCATGATCATTAATTTTTTAATTTAAAATTTTAAAGTGGAAAAAAGGTGCTAAAAATTTAAAAGATAAAATAATACATAGTCTTCCCCGACAATGGTACCAAAAACTATTGGCTGACTATTACCACAAAAATATTTTTAAATATCATGAGAAAGTAATTAGACCTCCTCGATAATGGTGCCAAAAACTATTGAAGAGAATTTTTGCATCCCTTAAATATTGTCACACCATAGAATTTTTTAATTCCAATCAGCACTATGAACTCTAGTGGATCCAACTCTTCAACTTAGAAAAATAAAAATTAACATTCTAATGGTTGAGTTAGATAAGGAAACCCTAATTAAAGCTATGCTATGTTTAATTATGCTCTACTAGATAAGAATAAAATAAAATTTATTTAATATTTGATCAAGATCCACAAAACCCATTAATTGTACTCCTACTAGTAGAATGGTGCCTTACCTATTATCAATTGTAGCAAGGATTTAAACAATTAATTGAGATAGAATGAAATATAAAGAGGAAATTAGGTCAATTATATTCATTCAAATTATGTAACAAATATAATTAAACATATTCAAATGATATAATATGTAAATGTGAAAAACACACATAATTGACAAGTAATTTCTCAAAGGAAGAAGCGAGATCTGTATTAATTATCAAATGTCCTTATATAAGGGGATTTTAACTCAAAATGATTCAAATCTCTCTTAATGAATACAATATAAATTCCCATTCAAAGAATGTAACAAAAATTTGTAAACTCTCCATTTCAATGTGGTAACAAAGAGCTTCTTGATTTTGATCCAACTACTAGAAAGGATCTCAATAGACTAGATGCTTCTTGAGAAAAACCTACATAAATTACATAGCTTTGTGTCAATATAAAAATGCATGACACTTGCACATTTCTAAATAATTTATACATAAAATCAAACTCACACCCTAATATAAACATGTATAATGGACCAAATAATGTGATAACTCCAACACTCCCTTGTATTACATTATTTGGTATAAAGGTCTTCAGTATTCAATATTTGATTTTGATCTTCATTTTATCTTTATATTTTGACTCTGAATTTGGTATTATTATTGGTACTGAATCTGATTTATCTCTCATACTTGTAATGTTTGACTATTTCTGTAGTTTCTTTTGAAATGATTTATTTGATAAGTTCATCTATTGTCAACATCAACATACCTTTTACACTTCTCTATTCATGAACACTATTTCCCTTGTACCAACAATTCTATTAGGAATTATTATTGTTCCCACAATATTTACAAAAATAATCCCAATAATTTTTAGCTTTGTGCACATACCTATTTCCTTTTCCACATTTTGTATGAAATTTTATGGATTTTGAACAATGATCATTTTTATTCATAGAACTGTTTGAATATTCAACTTTTCTTGGTGTTTTTATTTTAAGAATATTGAAAGCAACTTCTATACTGTAAACTAATTAAAATTCATTATTGTTATTAGCATCCTCAAAAAAAGTATTTATATAATGTTTAATCATCAAAATAACTATGCTTTCAACTTCTTTTTATATGTATTCTATTAGTTCTATTGATCCATGTTTTCTACCTTAAATAGTTCTTTGAGAAATGGATTGAATACCTTTTGATGTTGCATATTGAATGTTTGTTTTCTTTTTTATTTTCTCAGTTTCCATGATGAGTAATTCTTCTTTAAATTCAATCTCTTTCAAATTATTTTTCAAATATCAATTTCAACTTTCCAATCAATCAAATTTAATTTCAAAATTTCACCTTTTAACTTCAATTTCAAAATATCATATTCTTTCTTTTTTATGTCTCCCAATTAATCAATCAATAAATTAATTCTTCAAATTTTTAATCAATTCATAAATTTCTCACATTAAAATTTCCTTCTTATATATCCTAATTTCAATTATTGCTTCAAATTTAATAGAATTAGATTCTTCAATTCATCAATTCAACTTATTATATCTCCTAATTCCAATCATTCAATATTAATTAATCATTCAATTACTTCTTTCAATTATCAATCAAAGCATAAATTCACTTCATTAAATTATATAATCATTAATTGGTAAAATCATTCTCCAATCATTAATAATTTAATTAATTAATTCCACATACATCTCCCAACTAGTCAAATGTTAGTTAAATCTTCCTATCACTCCAAATTAATTATATTTACAGGTAAGGCAACAAATTTGCAGATGTTCTAGCCAACTTGGGCCTATCCCAAGAAGCTTTTCATGTATGGAATCATAATTTTCCTCAATATCTCTATGATACCAACACTCAGGGTTGTTCTTCCTTCCTTGAATGCCTCCTTGTGGTCCCATTTTAAGGCAGTGTTGATTTGGTCTTTATGTGGGACCCTGGCCTTTCCTTCCATATTTTTAATCCCCATTATCTATCGATCTTATTTCATTAATTTAATGTTTCTCCTAAGGACATCTCTTTGAATTAGAAAGGTTGACCTTTCCCCCATGCGATGGTATCATAGTTATCCTCACAATTATTTCCAAGCGTCTCTGTGTTAGTCCTAAATCTATCATCATAGTTTGGTCCTTTGAACTTGGACCATGTTTAGTTTCAATATATTCCAAGTCATCACTTGGTCCTTCTATTTCTCCCACCCATGTAATCTTGTTCAAATTATGAGAAATAAAGCTAAGCCAATATTATCCCTCATTGACCATGGTGCTTCCAAGTCCCTCTTGGCACATGAGTCAATGAACTGGATGATTTTTCACATGATGTTAATCATCAATGATGTTGGGGTATTATTATATCTAGTATATTCAACATTATTAATCATTAAGCCTTAGTTCTCCCATTATCCCTTGACCCTAAATATTTTAAGCAAGATCGAGGCACAGTTTCAACTATTGTTGCTCTAATCAGTGGAGCTTTTTCTTTGCAATAAGTTCTCCCTGGTTCAATGTGTATTTGTATATTCAAATAATGGTATTTTTGGAGCCATAAGTTCTTCAGATTAACCCCATTATGGGGGAAATTCTTAATTCCTATGGGTTCATCCCTTTTCTTCAAAAATTTAGTGGCAGTGATTCAAAATTTTTGTTCAAGTTGGTTTAGTCATGGGATAATGGAAGGATTCTGGTTCATGGCCTCAACTTCACCATCAATATCTATCTAATAGTCGAAGTGACTGAGCTCCCTGACAATGGGGACATTATGCAATGAGAGAAGCATTTGTTGGTTGATGAATTGGTCTACTTTAGAGATAAAGGTAGTAAGCTTGGAAGGGACAAAGGAGGAATACCTTACCAAACCTTGGGATAAAGTCATGTTATCAATCCTCTAGTACTTTATGGTTGATGAGATCAATTTTGTTCTAAGGAGCTTCCAACTAGAATTTCTAAACCACCTTTGTGGTATAAAAGCTATTAATATTCTAGATTATTTCTTCAATTATATTGACTGCTCGATGTGTAATATCATAAAAGGGATCTCTAATCACCCTATCCACCAAGGACTCCACCTCATCCTCTATAGGAATGCCCTTCAAAAATAATCCCAAAAGGCTTTTACCTCTTGTGTTGGTAGCCACCCTATGTACCCTCAAGTGTTGGATTCTATCCAAGAGAGCCTCCATCCTAAGACTCTATATGAAGATTCACTCTTGAATACTACCTCTCCTAAAACTAGTAGAAAGCTAAAATTTGGCTCCAATTCTAGAGATACCCCTCCCACTATGAAGTCGGAGGTCCGACATCACTCTTATTATTGCAAGTCCCAATTTGGGAAGCATAAGTCACCAATCATCATTGATCAAGAACAAGAAAAGTTAGAATATTCCACCATGTTGTTGGAGAAAACAAATACAAAAGATATCTCGGCTTGATCTTCCCCTCATAAAGGAATTACCCCTTAGATTGGATATTCTAATTCCTCGAGCCATATTCAGTAGAGGTTGTGTCTTCCTTCCTTCATCAATTTGGGATATGTTTGAGACCTTAAGGATTTGTTTGATTATATGTTTAGAGCCACTAAAATGATTAGTTCTCTACTTCAACAAGCTGCAATAACCTTGGATTATCTCAAAAATTATAACAAGAGTCATGGGTAAGTGAATCATGTCGATTAGGTGATCCTTGGGGATACTATCTAGTTTGGGTCTTTCTACATCCTAGGCTAGTTTATTTTTGTTTTCTTTGACCTTTGCTTGGGTCTTCTAGTTCTATTATTTGGGTGGCTTGTTGTTCCTTTTGTTTCTCAAGATGGTTTCTCTTGGAGAATCCCTCCCTTGAGCCCATGACTACTCTTGTTTTATCCCTTGGGGACTATATCCTTTATTGTATTGTGATGCAAAAGTTTTAAGGATCCTTTCAAAACCCCTTCCTCCAATTAATAAAAAATAATAATTAATGTAATTCTTATAACTCCTAAAAATTAATTAAATATTATCCTTCTTATAACTCTCAAACAAAATAACTTTCACTTTAATAAATATGTACCTAAATTATATTGAATAGTTCAAGGTTAAACTTACCTTTGGCAATCTCCTACTCTATTTTTATGTCAAAAAAATAACATTCCCCATAGAGAATATCAATAGATGCTCTATTCTAGGCTAAATGTTACCATCTCAAACACATCCAATGTGCCTTCAATATCATTTTCAATGTCTCTTTGATGCACTTTAGTCCTCTACTTCATAGCATGATTCATCTAGTTTTAGATTTTACATGCTTTAGTTTCTCATAATTGTTTAATGTACACAACTCAACTTGTCACTTGAAATCATCATGCTCCAATGTGTTGTTTTTTCTTGAAGACACTATGATATGTCTTCTACTCTTTGGACAAATTTGAGCCATTGTACAAAATATTCTATTTGTCCTCCAAAGGTTTCATCCAATCAAAATTCATCCTCCAAGATTTCCTCTAGAAAAGGTCTTCTTCTCTAGCACTCATCCATGACTCCTTCAATATTCCAACTTTAGAAGTCATTCTACTCTCTAGCAATTATCTTCTTTTCTAGAAATGAACTTTAGCAATCATTTTTTACTCTAATTTTATCCAATGACTTCACTCCAATAGAAGCAATTTCTCCTCCAAATATCTCTAGTACTTTGTCCTCCAGTGTGTTTACTCTAATAGCCAATATCTTCACTATTGTAAATTAAATATGGTCTTGTCTATTGTTAAGTGGATTTCATACCTCTGTTAGCATATAATCAAGATTATATCATATATTTAACCATTGCTTCTATATATCAAAAAAATATATATTCAATCATAGGATAATATAATATTCATATCAATATTCAATAATATATTAAATAAGCACCACCTCTTTGGTTTATCATGCTCAATTTTGTTTTAGAAAGAGGGAAGCTTAGTAAGTTCAATCTCTTAATTCTGCCTAGTTGGTGTAGCTATAAGGATTGCTAGCCCCACATGTGGGGAATTGTTTCTACTCATTGAATCCATCCTCCATATCTATGGTACCAATATTTTGGGCATGATTTTTCACTTCCCATTGAAAATATTTTCTCAAGATTTCTCAATGGTTCTTTTTGTTTAAATTTGTGGGAGTTCCTCTCCTTCGGCTTGATTTGCATTGGTGTTTTTTGTAGTGGATCAAAGTGGTTTATAATTATTTTTGGATGGGGTAATATGTGTCAGAAAGGTTATATTATTCCATTGGAACCCATCTCCCTTTTTGTGGATGATTATTTTAAGAAAAATCTCTATAAAGGTGATCTACTAGATTACCTACAATATTTTCATGGCCACTGGCCCACCACAGAGTCCTATCCAAGATGATGGCACTCTCATGGAGGAAAGGTTAGGTCTAGGTGGGGGGTTGGAATTCAAAATCGATGGTATTTATTAAGGAAGTGATGGGCATTTTACTAATGGTGCTTGTCACAACAGGCCAAAGCACTCACTCCTTAAGGAGTTGGGTTTCTTCCTAGTGGTGGGCGAATACCTTCTAAAGAAGCATAATGAGTATGATGCTAAAGAGCTCAAGGAACCATGGGGTTAGGTTATCAATATAATTATGGATTTTTCATGTTGGACTATAATAAAGAAGTTCTATGTAGCTTTCATATCATGTTCCTAAATCACCTTAGGTGGAAGAGGCCAATGAACATTCCTTATTTCTTTTCTATTCTCTGGTGAAGACCTTGAATGATGTTAGAGGAGGTAAAGGAATATATCCAATTCATCTAGGCTTAATCTTACTATTTTTTTAGCTTTTTGTAGAGAAGAGAGGTGTGTAGGTGTCTAAAGAATTAGCCCAAATTAATAATAAAAATATTTCCCTAGTGTTTGATCCTCCTACACCATTCTCTAATTCCTCCTTTGGTTATTCTTCAAACCCAAAGTTTAATAAATTCAAATGCCTAATGAATTCTACTCACAAGAAAGTTAAATTATCAAGAGGGGTTTCTATTTCTACCAGAGGTGTTTAAGGTGATCGAACGAGATGCAGCAAGAGACTATTCTCAAGGATGAACCAAACTATATCTCCTCATATGATGTTGAATATGATCAATGATGATCTATAGACTCATGGCAATAAGAAAAGTATATCCTCAATTGATCCAATGAAAACTAAAGATCAATCACCAAAGCTAGCCATTGTTGATGTTCTTCCCTTCATTAGTGCTCTAGAATATAAACATCAAGCCCTCATTGGCTCTCTTCAGGTGGCCATTTACTACATAAATGATACTCAAGAGATGATCCAAAACCAAAAAGGAAATTCTTTTCCCCATATGGACTTGAGAAAGGTTGGCAATCTACCTTCAATGGAGTAACAGCCTTCGGCTTTCACCCTATTGTTTCTATCTATATTTTATCTTGTGTATAGGGTTCCCCCTATGGGTTGGGTGGTACTAGTCTTCTTTTTGTTGGTTAATTTACTAGTTTTTTTGCTTTTGTATCTTTCAATTAAGTTTTTTGGTTTTCCTGCATGGTTCTTCAGGTTAGTCTAGAGACCTCATTTTTCTTCTTTGTTGCTTTAAAGTTTGGGGGCCTTTTTAAAACCCCTTGTATTATATAATTAATATATATATATATATATATATATATATATATATATATATATATATATATATATATATATATATATATATATATATATATATATATTAAATAAGCATGAATATCACATAAATCACATTGAAATATTTATTGATAATAAAACTCAAGTAAAGCTTATTCGTGTTACAAATTATACTGCTTTGTCTTAATATAAAGATACATGAGACCTTTCACATTACATGACTCTTGGATTTTTCTCTCCTCAAACTCATGAGAGAACTTGACTCTTCACTTTTTATCTTTGTTCTTACATAAAAATCTCAGATATTATATAAGGACACAATATCTTATGATTGCAAGTAATTTCCTACTTCTAGACTAGACACATACACTCATAACTCTTCACTACCTAACTAGATACCTCACACACTTAAATACATGATATTTGCACACTCCTAAATACTTCATACATAAAATCAAACTCACACCCTAATATAAATATGTACAATGGTCCAAATAATGTAATACCTTCAACACCCCCATGCCATCCACCACCCATCATACAACACATCACTTATCATTATGCCTCTGTCATAAGGTTAGTTTCACTAATTACCTCCCTTCATCTAGATCCAAATTCCTAGTCTACATCTAATATAGATAAAATGAAGATAATTCTCTAGGTATTATCTAAAGAGGTGTTGGTCCTAAAGAGGCAACAAAATATCTAGAGGTCATTTGAAAAATAAAGCTATCCAAGACCTCCCTATCAACAAAATAACAAGGCTACATGCTCTCTTGTAATGGATATCAACAACCTCAGTCACCCACCTATAATACTACTAAAATTTGGTGCCAATTCCTTATCCTACTATAGTAGATCCATCTAAATCATGCTAAATAATTTTTCCTTGTTCAAAGTCACCACATAGAAGAGCTTGTCATATGACACTGTCTAGTTTTGGATGCCTGCCCTCACAATGCCTATCTCGTATGGAGGTCACCAAAAATAGCACCAAGTGAGGAGATACTCATCTAGGAATATACCCCTATTTTAGAGGTAGGGACATTAGCACATAGCCAATTATTCCACTTCTTGGTCAGTTGCAACCCAAGAATTATTTACCTAGAGTAGGTTCTAGTCACTTAGGAGGATGAAGAAGCATATGTGATAACTAACGAAAAAATCCTACCAACACTTAATGACTACCATTTCCAACCAAACTATGAGGCATCAACCGATCTCAAGGTAGATGGACTCTAGGAAAATAGACCAAATGGACCAAGGAAGTGTATCACCGCCATAATCACATTAAGATCAAGCCTACTAGAGTTTTTTGTAGCCACCAATCATGGTTCCATAGATCTCTAAAGTCAATTAGGTTAGATGAGGGAAGGCCAAGGTCATAGGTTATATTGAATATCTTTCCAAATGAGGCCCCAAAAGAAACCCTAGAAGATCAAGGGGACTAAATCGACCAAAAATCATACATATTATTAATTCAATGATAGGAAAAATCATGCCAAAACATTTATACCTAAATCTAATTTATGATGATAAGTTGGTATGCAGTTGCATGATCAATCTCAAAGTTAACACCTTAGGAATACTAAAAGCAGTGGCAAATATAATCAAGCTATCTTTTCATCTAGCTAGTAAAAGTGTTATGGATTTTGACAAAATCTCAGTCTAAATCCATAGAGTAGAAAAGGGCCAAAGACTAATAGTGCATGATTTCCATTGTCTCACTATTCCAAAGGATACCACAATGATAGACCACCTAATAACATTCAACATTTTTCCATCAAGAGACTTTGACATTGAACCAAGGAATACTCATAGGTAGACTAGACATGGATGGTCCTAAAGATAAAGGATGAGGATATAATTGATATTTTGACTAAACCTCTTCATAGATATCACATTTATTAGTTATTGATATTCACACTAGATACATGACCGGGTTGCAAAGAGGAAAATGAGTAGCCTAAGTAATAAGGGACCTTGATTGAAGCACACATTTTTTTTTTTGGTAGATAAGATACTATAGCATTAATACCAGGTTTTATAGGTTGACCCAAAACATTTTACAAAAATCAGCCCAGGGTTGTTGATGAACATATCCTTACTAAGGATCCTATATATGTAAAATATACATGTCACCAAAGCCATTACATCCGGTAAGGTACATAGTCTGTTATCAAAAAGAAACTTCCCATACAACATTTTGGGTATACCCCGAGAAAACAAACATGCATCATAATTACAAAAAAGAAATAGACACGGATCCCTTCCTTGAGACAATGGAGAAACAAAAAGCTGCAGACACACATAGCAGAGTACTAAAAAAAACTCCCACAAGCTTTGTATTGATAGTTACTCTTAATAATTCTTTTGTAATTGCTTTCTTTCGTATATGACATGCTTTGGTACCACATACTATCTTGGCCAATCAACCTTGGAGAAGTGAACCTACTGGTTAGATTTATGGCAGTGGCTATTTGGTGGTCCATGTGGCTTTGGTTCGAAGTCTTATATTATCATTTATTTCCTTCCCTGTGATTATAAACCAACCTCAAATTACTAATACGACTAGGAGCCATGTTATCTGACATGTGATTGTCCCCATTAGTCTTTGTGGTATTTCCAAGTAGCATCCATGAAGACTGATAGCTCAGATAATTTTTATTGTGAGTCCAATTCAAAAAAGAGATGGGAATACTCCTAGCCTTCGAACTTACAGTGCCTTCCCTGTTGGTAAATTTGACTATCATTCTTGGCATTCTTATTGAATAAGCTCCTCTACTTCACTCGGGACACCGTTTTCCCATTTGAAAAGTCCATCACCATCGACACCCAAATTGGCTAGATTATCAGCAATTTTGTTAGCTTCCCGAAAGACATGTTGGGATTTTCTGTCCTATATTCCTTGGAAAAGGATCCTAGCCTCTTCAACAATTGTTTTAATCCTCCAAGGAGTTGTTTTCCAATTATTGAGGAGATTTATAAAATGCATAGAGTCTCCTTCTATGATCAAATTGCCTTCTAAGTCTTGAGTCATTTGAAGGCCTCTCCACATAGCTCTAGCTTCAGCTTCATTGTTCGTCCTTGTTCCAAAATATTTGGAAAATGCAAGCATCATATTCCCATTATGATCTTGCATAATGCCACCAGCGCCTGCTCTACCAGGATTGTCCTTAGATGCTCCATCAAAATTAAGCTTAAACCAACCCGTAGGAGGTGGAGACCACTTAACATTGGCTCTAGGGTTGACTACCCTAGGAATAGATTCATCTAACAAGGTTAAGTTAAATATTGAGAAATCATGGTCTCCTGCAGATGAGGTTTACAGCTATCAAAAGGGATAAGGTTCACATTCTCATTGGCAAATGATAAGATCATGGCAATGATAGTTTGATGATCATGGATAGACTCATTAAAGACTCTATGGTTTCATTCTAACCACACCTACCAAATATAGTGATTGAGACAAATTTTCCACATGTATCTAAGTCTTTGGATTGAAAAGGGACAAGGCCAATGGATGAAAAAATCAAGTACGATGGCTGGTTTAACCCATGAAATATTGAAGGCCTAAAAAACCCCACTTAGGACAGTCAAGGAAAAAGGGCACTCAAGGAAAATGTGATAAATGGTCTCCCAATTAGCCCTGCACAGATAACAATGATTAGTGATACAAATACCTTTACGCATCATATTATCAATGGTTAGAATTATTCCTTGGATAACCAACCATGAAAAGACTACAATTTTTGGAATTAAATTTTTTATCCAAACTAAGTCCTTTTGGAGGACAAAATCCTCGTCATCAAGTAGAAGCTTGTAAGCTAATTTAATAGTGAACTGCCCATTTTTCGTAGGAGCCCAGGTCACTTGATCTTCCTTGGGTCTCATGGGGATAAACTGTTGCTCGAGAATGTTACAAAGATAATTTGATTTTGCTTGAAATACCTGAATTCTTATTTGTTTCCACTTCATTCTACCTCTGTCCTCAACCATATAATCGAAGACTTTTCTGCCAATGAGTTCTTTTGTGATATCTCTGATTTGGGTTAGGATATTGCATCAGTGGTTCGTCCTTAGCCCACTTTTCATTCCAAAAATTTATCCTCTCACCATTGCCTAAAACCCATATTAAACCTTTTTTGATGATTTCCTTACAATTAAGAATTGCTTTCCAAAAAGCATAACCTCTAATTAGAATTGAGTCACTTAAAAATTTCATATTTTGAAGATACTTTCATTTGATGATAGTTGTCCATTCATTTTCTTCACCAGAAATGAGACGCCACACCTGCTTAGCTAGTAAATCTAAATTTATATGAGCAATTCTCCTTAGACCTAAGCCCCCATTTTCCTTGGGTCTGCACACTTTGGTCCATCTTACAAGGTGTATCCTTTTTTTCTCCTCTGATCCAGTCCATAAAAATTATTTTTAGAGTTTCTCAATTTTTTGGAAAACCTTCACAGGGGCTTTGAAAATGGAGAGGAAATAGATTGGAATGCTCTGAAGAGAGGCCTTAGTGAGGGTCAGCTTTCCTGCTTGAGATAGAAGATGACCTTTCCATCCAGCAAGTTTTTTTTGAATTATTTCAATAACCCTGTCCCACGTTGACTCTCTCGGAGAACCAATGAAAAGAGGGAGACCAAGATATGAAGTGGGGAGGTTTGCTATATCAAACCCTAAAATTTTTGCAATGATTCCTTACCTCTGAATGGGGTGTTCAAGAAATATAACTTGCTTTTACTGAAATTAACTTTTTTACCAACAGTGTCCTCGTAGAGTTGCAAGATGTATTTAATTATTTTAGCCTCAACCATTGATGCCTTAGTCAATATAAGGGTATCATCGATGAATTGTTGGTGAGAAATGGCCCTAGTGAGAGATGTTACCTTGATTCCCGATATTAGCCTTGAACTACAAGCATTTTTTATGAATCTGCCTAAAACTTCTACCACAATGATGAATAACATGGGGCTGAGAGGGTCCCCCTACCGAATTCCTCTACAACTTTGAAAGTAACCAGCAGTTGTTCCATTAACTAGAATCGAGAACCATGCTTTAGAAATACATTCTTTGATAAAATTAACCCATTGGTGGTGAAAACCAAACTTAAAGAGGACAACAATTAGAAAGTCCCAATTTAGACTGTCAAATGCTTTGTTCATATCAAGCTTGAGGGCAAAAACAGACATGTTAGTCTTATGAGCATAGTGCAAAGCTTCATGAATTATGATAACTCCATCTAAGATTGACCTAACCTAGATAGAGCTTCCCTAACATGGATCTATGATGTGGGGTAGAATATCTCTCATTCTATTTGCAATGGCTTTAGTTAGGATCTTGTAAGAAACATTGCATAGACTGATTGGCCTGAAGTTAGCCATAGATTCAGGGGTTTGCTTCTTAGGAATTAGAGAAATAAAAGTAGAGTTGATACCTTTTGGGATATTATTGCTTGCTTGGAATTCTATGACAGTAAAAATTACATTCTCACTTACGATGTCCCAAAAATCTTGATAGAAACGAGGGGGAAAGTCATCGGGTCCCAAAGCTTTGTTTGGCTCCATGCTAAACAAGGCTTCCTTAATTTCCTCATCAGAAAAGGGAGCTAGAAGCTTAAGGTTTATATCCTCATTTATTATGCTAGGAATGGATTTCAAGAGAATATCTTTGGCCTCCTCATTGTACTATGATTCCTAACCAAGGATAGAATTGAAATAAGTTACTATCTCCTTTCTAATTTTTGTTAAGTCTTGAGTAATAGAACCATTTGCTTTTTTGAAAAAAATTATCTTGTTATTGCTTCTGTTTCTAAGCGTGGTGACGTGAAAAAACTTGGAATTTGAATCTCCATATTTCAACCAAAGAGCCCTTGATTTTTGCCTCCAATAGATTTCCTCATAGGCCAAAATGTTATGAAACTCTGCTAGTTTTGTTCGTTCCTCCTACCTAGTAGTTTCATCAGCATCACCATGTTGGATCCTCTGATCAATTATCTTCAAACTTTCAACAATCTATTTTTTATTTTCAAAGATATTCCCAAAGACCTCTTTGTTCCAATTTTTAAGCTTTTTCTTAACAAACTTTAATTGCCAGCAAGTTTAAAAGTTGCACTACCCCTGACAGGCTGCTTCCACCACTAACTTAAGTTATCTATGAAACTGGAATGTTTGATCCACATAGATTGAAATATGAAAGGTTTATTGAAGGACAAAGAGTTAGGGATCTCCAAAAAAATGGGATTATGATCAGAGGCAATTTTAGGAAGGGCTTGCAGGGTAGAATCATCGAACAAAGTTGTAGCCTCCTTTGATAGAAAAAATCTATCAAGCCTTTCTTGAATGAGATGACACCCTATCCATCGATTTCTCTAGGTATAATTCGCTCCTCTAAGTTTTACATCCATAAACATGTTGGAGTTCACAAAGTCATTGAACTCATCCATGCTCCTGATAGGTGGTCCATTTCCACCCATTTTGTCTGAAGGGTAAAGAGGAGTGTTAAAATCCCCAGCCAGAATCTAGGGAACATTATGGAAGATTTCACTCAGATTGCCTAAGTACTCCCACAATAGAGATCTCCCTTGAATTGAAGTCGGGACATAAATATTTGAAAGGATCCACGACCTATTGTTGTTTATTTCCTTAAATAAAACACTAAGAACCCTGTCATATTTTTGAATAATGGTACCTTCTACTATATGGGGATCCCACAAAGTCATAAGGCCTCCAAATGCTCCTCTGGTTGATTTGCAAACCATCTCCCCTTGATTCTAGATTTTTTTTGCTATTTTTTTGACTGAATCTCACCAGTTTTTGTTTCTTGCAACATGATAATAGTTGGATTCACTTGATTTCTTATTGCACTAACTTCCCTATGTTTGGGCAGTCCATTGAGGCCTCTCACGTTCCATGAGAGGAACTTCATTTATATTGTTTGGGATTTCTTCCTCTCCCCCTCCCTTGAGGGGGTTTTCCTAATTTTTTGTCTTCAAAACCCGAAATAACCTGTTGAAACAAGGTTCTTTGTTTTCCATTGGCAATGTCATTATCAGTTTTAATTTTTTGATGCTTAGCATTTGATATTCCCCCTCTTATTTTTCATTGCCAAAATATATAGGAGACTTCACAATGCTCCTTGTTTGTTTAGGACTAAACTTAGGGGAGGTAATTTGTTGCAGAACTAGACTACCATATTCCTCAGTCTGAAGAGTTTCACATATCTCCACCCCTACATCCAAATCTTGTCATTTTTTCCTGTATTCCCCTGGTCTGTGGGACAACCCCTCAGTAGGATTCACTTGGCTCCTAGTAATGATGTTAGGGAGATGAGATTTTTTATTTTCCAATGCCTCAAATTTCTTCCTAAGTTCTTCAACATTAGGGTTTGGCTTTGGGATTCCCACTGGGCTTGAAGTATTTCCAGCATTGGGGTTTAAGGATCATGACTTGGATGTGGATTCTAGAGATCGTGCATTAGGGTTTGGATTTGTGATGCCCACGGGGCTTATAGTAATTTTAGCATTAGGGTTTGAGTATCTTGACTTGGATGGGGATTCAGGAGAGTTAGAAAGGTTAGCCTGAAGGTGTTGGGCTTCCATGTCTTTTGATAATCCTCCTACTCCCATATTGAATAGAATTGAAAATTTATTTGAAACTAGGGGATTGGAACTTACCTGAGTATTTTAATTGCCAACAACCTGTTGTTTTCCTTTGTCTTGTTGGGACCCTTCACCCTCTCTTTTTTTTTTTGGTAGACATAGTTTGCCTGATTGAAATCACCTCTACCAGGGAAACTCCTCAAATTTCCTCCTGTCTAGAATTCCCTGCTTCTGCTTTTCTCTATTCATTGCCAGGTTAGGGCACTGATTGGATAAATGTCCTTGATTTTTACATTCTGTACAGAATGTCGGTCTGTTCTCGTATTCTATCGGTTGTTTTCTATAGTATTTTCCATACTCTAGCTCCACAAACCTTGGCAATTCATTATTCAAATTAGCATTTACGCAGATTCGTGCATGAGTCATCCTTGTCCTGGCCAAGGTCGCATGGTCAATGGAGATCAGGTCCCCTATAGTTCTGGATATGCCTTGTAGCCAATATTCATTGAAGAACTGGGCAGGTAGACTGGGGAAATGAACCCAAATAGGGGCAATGTTAATATTTTGCTTTTTAGGGTCAAATATTCACCCCATCATATGATAAAAAGTCTCCTTTTGCCTAGAAACCAAGGACCTCTTGTTAAAATGTGGTTAACATCCTCCATATTATTAAAATGGATAATGAAGAACCCTCGAGTTAGAGCTACCAACTCCAAGCTGCCTACCATTCACCATTTACCCATCGCCCAAGCCCTAATAGTCTCCATGTCCAACATACCTCCCAAACACTTGCCTACCAGGGAAAATTCTTCCATTAAAATAAAAGGGCTCATGGAACTTGTCGGGACTAAAATTTTATTATTTATTGAAGCACACATGGTTAAAGGAGAAAATATTGATTAACCAAAGTCTAGGATTTTGATCCCATTAAATAATTTGAGTCCATTGGCATAGGGTAGCACTCATATGAAGGTTAATCCATTAGCCCTTTCAAGGTCCTTACATATTAAAAAAATCTTTATTAACACATTTATCTAAGTTTTGCAATATCGAGTGAGTTTATAATCATAGAAAGGGACTTAAATCATTAACACATATGAAGGATATCTCACATGAGGCATGACATTGGCATGACCTTATCAAGATTACCACTCAAACCATTTTATAAGGGAAATATGACCACCATAATTGAGTGGGAGATGAAATGGATAATTATGACATCCTCATTTCCTAGCCATGTAGGAAGAAGTCCTTCCATATCACCTATCAAGAAGAAAATAACAATGAAATGATAAGTGGGGGAGTGTGAAACTCAAAGAATTTTTGGGTGAAAGGTGCAATTAAAGGAAACACTCCCACATTTTTTTACATAGTCTCAAGAAGAGCTACCTTCAAAAGCATATCCTTCCCCCATTCACCCAAGCCATAGACAAGCCTCAAAATTTATTGTCTTAAGATCCTACACCCAATGGTAAAGGCCTTTGTTTCTAGGTTCCTTGTCTCTTTCCAATATAAAATCCCCTATGAGTCACTAAAGTTGTAGTGAAAAATAACTACATTGGGAAAATATTACTAAAAGTTCAATTTTGAATAAGCCTCCATCTAGAGTTGATCGAAGAAGAATAAGATGAAAGGACCTTGTTAGGATCCTACTATAAAATAAACTCAAATAAACACACTCTCACACAATTTCTTGGAAATAAACTCACATAAACATCACATTAATATTCAAAACAAAATACACATTATAACAGAAATTTGCATAAAGGAACAATCTCACAATAATATAGAATTACAGGTCTCTTCGAGGGGGCAACCTCCTTCAACTCTTCATTAATTTGCAAAAATATGAATACATCGGTGCCTTCTCGGGTATTTAAAGAGTTCCCTTCCATGGTTGGCTTACATGCAAAATGCCACCTGTATTACATGCATAATGCCACCCAAATTACATGCATAGTGCCACTTGAATTACATGCACAATGCCACTCGAATTACATGCACAAGGCCACCTTACATAACCTATCTACCATGTGTTACATAAAAAGGGTGTCATTTATCATAGGCACTATATAAGCTAAAACTTAGAACATTACAAAATATTAATCATGGGTACTATCCACGTTATTTAGGAATTATTACATAATGGAAGTTATTACTTAAGGGTTAGGATGGGATCCTAACATGTCCTTCCCCTTGAAGAAGCTTTGTCATCAAAGCTAAAATGAGAAAACTATTGCTGGAGTTGGTGGAGAGATTCCCATGGAGCATCTTTAGGTTGAAGCCCACGCCACTAAACCAAGATCTTTGTAATTGTACGGTTGCGAAGAGTATGAGTCTGATGATCTAACAACTACTTATGTTCAAGTAATATGGAGCCTTCTTCATCAAATTTAGGAAGTGTGGATTGAACCTGTACCTGTGTGCCCATAATTTTCTTGACAACGAAAACATGAAAAACAAGATGAAGCTTGGAAGTAGGTGGGAGCGCCAATTTGTAATCTGTGGGGCCTATCCTTTGTAGAACCTGGTAAGAACCATAGAATTTTGCAGTAAGCTTATGGCACCTGTGAAGTTGTAGGGATGATTGTTTGTATGGATGCAAGCAAAGGAATACCATATCACCTACATAAAAACTATGCTCAGAATGATGTTGATCATCTTGTTGGCACATTCGATTCTGGGCCATGTTCAAATTCTGCTTAAGTTGGCAAAGGACCTCGATGTGTTGACTCAAAGTGTTATCGATAGCCTGGACATTGGAGCTACCAGGAATGTAAGAGGAATGCATAGGTGGAAGGTGCCCGTAGATTGCTTCAAATGGTGTGAGTTTGGTTGTGGTATGATAGTAAGTGTTGTACCACCATTCATCCAAGGATAGCCATTTGGCCCATTGAGTGGGATGATTTGAGACAAAGCAGCGAAGGTAGCTTTCCAAGCATTTATTAACAAATTTTGTTTGACCATCCGTTTGCGGATGGTAGGCTGAACTCATTTTGAGCTGAGTCCCCTACAACTTAAACAACTCTTGCCAAAAATGACTAGTGAAGGTGGGATCACAATCAGATACAATGGAGGTGGGCATGCCATGAAGGCGAAAGATGGAGTCAAGAAAATTTTTTGCAACAATGGATGCTATATAAGGATGGGCAAGGGCACAAAAGTGAGCATACTTTGAAAGGTGGTCCACTACCACAAAAATAACTGACTTGCCTCTAGATTTAGGGAGCCCTTCTATAAAGTCCGTCAGTCCAAACCTAATTCGGGATAGGCAATGGCTGAAGAGTGCTCAGAGAGCGCACTATTTCACCTTTCATCCTTTGACATGTGTCACAGGAAGTAATAAAAGAGTGAATGTCATGTTTCATACCTTTCCAAAAGAAGGTGCACTTGAATCACTCATATATTTTAAGGAACCCTGAATGTCCTATAGAGGGAGTGGCATGCAATTCCTTCATGAGGAGCTCTCAAAGTAGGGACTTATGAGGTAGAACCAGGCATTGATGGTAGCACAGATCATGACCATTCCAATTATACCCTGGTGCATAATCTGGATCATCCATTAGTGAGGCTATCAAAGCTTGCAAATATGCATCCTAACGTGCTTCTTGATGCAAGGAATCAATCCATTGGGGAAGTGGTGCTGAGATGGCACACAACATACTTACAATCTCCATTTGGTGAGAAAGAGCATCAACCACAATATTCTCCTTTCCCTTTTTGTAGGTGATATCATAATCATAGCCCATGAGTTTAGACACCCACTTTTTTTGGTCAGGCATGGCAACTCTTTGTTCCAAAAAATATTTGAGACTTTGATGGTCAGTTTTGATGGAGAAGTGACACCCAATGAGGTAAGGTCGCTAATGTTTGTCTGCATGCAATATGGCTAACATTTCCTTAGTATATGTGGATTTCCCTATATTACGATCAGAGAGTGCCTTGCTAGTAAAATCCACAGGTCATCCTTATTGCATCAATACCACCCCAATACCACAACCAGAAGCATAACTTTCAATGATAAATGGTTTAGAGAAATCTGGCATGGCTAAGACGAGAGTGGTGGTCATAGCATGCTTGAGTTTAATGAAGGCTTGGTCAGCAGGCCCTGTCCAAGTGAAGGAATATTTTTTCAACATGGAGGTGAGGGGGGCAACTATCTTCCCATAATTATAGATAAATTTGCAATAATAGCCTGTAAGCCCTAAAAATCCTTGAAGTCCCTTGAGGGTGCGAGGTTTCGACCACTCTTGAACTGCTTGAATCTTCTTAGGGTCAACCTTGACGCCATCCTATGAGACAATGTGTCCTAGATACTCTACTTCAATCATACCAAAGGAACACTTGGACCTTTTGGCAAAAAGGTGATGGGTGACCAACAACTGTAAAGTTTGATCCACATGATTGAGGTGCTCTTCCCATGTGCGACTGTAAATCAAGATGTCATTGAAGAACACAAGGATGAACTTCCATAGAAAGGGCCGAAATATGTTGTTCATAAGACTTTGGAATGTAGAAGGATCATTTATGAGACCAAATGGCATTACCAAGAATTCATAATGACCTTCATGAGTGCGAAAGGCAATTTTGGGGATGTCCTCATCCTTGAGCCGAATCTGATGGTACCCAGAGTGGAGATCAAGCTTGGTGAAATACATGGTCCCGTGTAGTTCATCGAGTAATTCATCAACCACTGGAATAGGAAATTTATCCTTGATTGTAGTCTTGTTGAGTTCTCGGTAGTCAATACATAGGCACCATGATCCATATTTCTTGGGAACAAGTAGGACAGGTGAGGAGTAGGGGCTAGTACTAGGCCGAATGACACCAGCCTTGAGTAATTCTTGTACCAATTTTTCTAGTTTTTATTTCATGGCATGAGGGTACCTATATGGCCTGATATTTGGTGGTGCACTACCTGGGATTAATGGGATAGCATGGTTGTGAGAGTGATGCAGTGGTAGTGTAGTTTATTCTTCAAATATAGCATCATGTTTGTGTAGAACTAGTTGTAGGTCTGATGGAATTTTAGCCATTAGTGAAGTGGTTGGTTGGATGGAGAAGAGTTGTGCAATGACCCCACATTTTGATTTCTTTAGCACCTTCTCCATATGATTGGAACTAATGAGGTGAGGTGTTCCTACAAGGGAGCCCTTGAGTAAGTGTGTTTGTCCATTTTGGGAGAACTGCATCTAGAGTTCTACAAAGTTCCAACTAATAGTGCCCAACGTACTCAACCATTAAGATCCCAAAACCATATCACATCATCCCAACTGGAGGGAAAAAATGTCCCGCTTGAGTTCATAGTCCCCTATCCTGATCTTGACATTGTGGCATTTTACTTTACAAGGTAATGTTCCCACATTGGCTACCATGACCTCAAATAAATTACAAGTGTGGATATAGCAATTTGCCTACTTAGCAACTCGAGGATCAATGAAGTTGTGTGTGCTGCCTGAATCAATAAGGATGGTAAGACGTTGGCCCTTGAAAAATCCCACAAATTTCATGTTTTGTGGAGTGGTAATGCCTACAAGAGCATGGAATGAAATCTCTTCCTCATACCCCTATGTATCTTCTTCTTGTGGAGAAGGTGTTTCAGGGGGTCCTCATCCTCATCACTCTGGTCAGTGTTAGCAGGTTCCTCAACATCTATCAAGAACAGTCTTTTGTTTGCACACTTATGTCCTTTAAAAAACTTTTCATCATAATTATAACATAATCCTTGGACACGACGTGCATCCATCTCCTCTATATTTAGTCACTTGGGTGTAGTAGGTTTACTATCCACTGAATTTTGGGTTCGAAAAGGAAATGAAGGTCGATTTTGAGGAAACCGTGGGGGGTGCCTTTGGTTTGAGAGTTTAGATTTGGCCAGATGATCCAAACTAATAGCTTCCATTATGGAATGTGGTTTCAACATCTTTACTTCATCTTGGAGATCCCCTTTTAACCCACTGATAAAACAACTCGTGAAGAACCCTTCCATCAATCCTCTTGTCTTATTGGCAAATTTTTCAAATTGAGTTTGGTAGTCACGGACTGAGGATGTTTGTTGCAGTGGTCAAGGCCCTTGTGAAGTCCTCATACTCATTAGGCCTAAATTGGGTTAGTAGTTGGGACTCAAAGTCCTCCTGAGAGATATTTGGGTTGGAATTGTATTACCACTAAAACCAGTGCAGCGCCTCAGATTCCAAATTAAAGGAAGCCATATGAACTCGATGATATATGGGAACATTATGAAGTCTAAAGAATTGATCAACCCTACATAACCACCCATAAAAATCCTTCCCATTAAATCGAGGGAAGTCAAATTTTGGAATTTTAAAGTATGGGTCATGGTCATTCCTTGTAGAGTTTTCAGCTTGGTGTTCAGTTTTGAGTGGTCCCTTATGTAACTTGCTACCCACATCGATCAGTGTTTCTTATAAGCGAGTGTTAGTGGCCTCATGATCTAGATGAATACCTTGGACCTCTTCCCTTAGGTAGAAAATTGTCAAGTTCATATTCTCAATGGCTTTTGTTAAGGAGTCCATCTGTTCTAGCTCTTTTTGGTGTCCACGGGTACCCTGGGCCATTTTGGAACCTTTTGTGACCAGTTACTAAAATTAGAATTAGGTTTTAGGACTTATTATTTTTAGTAAGTGTCCAAAAACGTGCTTGGGTGCTATATATCAAAATTATTAGATCGAAGAGGTGGTCATAATGAACTATATCCCACAACACTACTTTTGGGCACCCCAGAGTTTTTTTTCTCCTATTTTGTCGAGTCTAACAGTGTTTACAGTTTTTTATTTTGAGCTACAGTGCAAAATTTGGGTACTAGAGCACTATCTATAATTGGTCTCTGGTCACTAGCTCAATTTTTTGCTTAACCCGAACAGTCTCTCTGACACTTCTTACCTCACTAGTCTGAATATTCTCTGTATTGTGTAGGTTACTATTATGACAGTTTTGTTCTGACACTGAAAACTATAATTTTTGACATGATTGTGCTGACCTGACTGACATGACTATTATTGCCATTATAAATTTGATTGTTATTATCCAGACTATCAAATTAATTGTCACCCTCATATTCTATCCCAAATTCATGCAATGTATGCTATTTTTTTGTAGAGGATTCCTTTCTCATATGCTCACTTTTGGGAATTTGGAATGCAGGTTTACAAACAGGGAGTTTTGGTTTGTGATTTTGTTGTAGGTTGAAGTTTTAACAGAACCAGGGTATGCTAAGTAAAGGAGTATGTAACACCTATAGGCCCTCTGATATACCAAAGTGACGAACAATAGTGCTCAGACCAATATTTCAGGCCACTATCCAAGGAGGATTCCACACATACCCTTAAGCACACTATCTGCCTCTCTAACAGTACGGGAGGGTAATCGTCCGGGATGTTGTATCCTATGGACTATGGATGATACAAGGCCGATAAGCTTCCTACTAGATAAAATTTTGTTAACCCTAGAATGGTCTCCCGATACACTCGAAGATGCGTGGGAGCTCAAGTCCGTGCGTGAGTTCTGTCTGAGGCCTGGGTATTGGAACCTGATCGCCCCTCACTTCACTAGACATTGTATGGGCTATCTAGATTAGCCAATAATGACAGATCCTTCACGATATTTTAAAATCCTCGACACAGGGTTTCTACCTACTCAACTAAAAAATACTGTATTTATTTATTTATTTTTTTGATTGGTATTTGTATCTTTTTTTTTTTTATAATAGTAAAAAAAAATTACACGAAAATAACAGAGGATTATACCTAACAGGCAAGAATCGTTACTGTTGTAGCAGAACTTGGCCTTGGAAAGCGCTTTGATACCACTTTTTAGGATCCTACTATAAAATAAACTCAAATAAACACACTCTCACATAATTGCTTGGAAATAAACTCACATAAACATCACATTAATATTCAGAACAAAATACACATTATAACAAAAATTTGCATAAAGGAACAATCTCACAATAAGATAGAATCATAGGCCTCTTTGAGGGGGCAACCTCCTTCAACACTTCATTAATTTGCAAAAAGATGAATACATTGGTGCCTTCTTGGGTATTTAAAGAGTTCCCTTCCATGGTTGTCTTACATGCAAAATGCCACCTGGATTACATGCATAATGCCACCCGAATTACATGCATAGTGCCACTCAAATTACATGCACAATGCCACTCGAATTACATGCACAAGGCCACCTTACATAACCTATCTACCATGTGTTACATAAAAAGGGTGTCATTTGTCATAGGCACTATATAATATAAAACTTAGAACATTACAAAATATTAATCATGAGTACTACCCACGTTATTTAGGAATTATTACATCATGGAAATTATTACATTAAGGGTTAGGATGGGATCCTAATAGACCTGAGGCCCTTGCAATATATCAAGTGACCCATGCTAGGAGACCATGAAGAAAACCATCAAGGAAGGGCCTCTACCATGATATAAAGGTAAATATCAAGCTTCCTATGCTACAAAGTCAAGCTAACCAACCAAAATAAATATCAATGCCTCACAATCCCTTTTGATAGAAGCTAAACCAATCTGCATCAATATCTAGAGTTCTAGAGCCCTTATAGCAATATATTAAAGGGATCTACCTTTGGAATTTTTTTGATCCAAACAGTGGTAATGGACTCTTCTTCTCCCTAGAGGAAATATTTTGAGGATTATGCTAGCTTCCATGTCTATTTGGATTTATGCTAGCTATTTGACTAGTCATAATTCCCTGGTGCAAATACAAGGTAGCACCAAATTTGAACCCTGAGGAATAAAACCTAGAAGTCATGGAAGAAAGAGGGGGACACAAGGTGTCCAAACAAGAAACCATCCAAGAAATATTATTTTTCTCTCTCAAGAGTCTATGAAGACTAAATATTCTTAAATATTTCAAGTTATGAAACCTCTATAGACCATCCAAGATCATTTTTCCATATACGTGTTACCTCAAAGATCCATGGCAATTGATCAAAGAAAATCCAAAGAGAAAAAATAAGAGGAGATAATACCTTAGACATACGCACTAGATCAATGTGTCTGATAGTCTCGATAACCACAAAAATACCAAAAATGGGATAATAGATGGGCTAATTATGAAGGGCATCCCTCCAAATCAAGAAAGATATGAGAATGTAGAAACCAAAACCTCAAGTGACACAAAATTAGAGCTTAATAAAATGGTTTGGTCAAAACATGGAGAGATTAGACCACCAACCACTACTAGATAGCCAAACAAACCCAAAGTGACCAGATACAAAGGAAAGAGCAAAAGTCTAGTTCTAGTTTTACAACCTCTAGTAAGCAAACATGATGCCCTAAATAAAAAATATCATATTTAAGATAGTAATATGAAGACAACCTAAAGGGCAACACCAGACCTAAGGACATTAATAACATGAAATACTAGAGGTCTAATAATAACATATCCCTAGTATGGGTGATTAGAAAAATGATAAGATATTGTGTTCCATCGGACCAGCCTACCTGCAATACTTATAGCTACAAACATAGGGATCACCAGATCATAAAAAACTAATATTAGAAAGCCTAAAAAAATTGAACTTGACATTTTAAATTCTTGCATAAATTTTGGGGAGGAAATTTCCCATCTCATCCTATAAATATCTTCTTATTCTCCATTCTAAGGCATGAAAAATTGTTTGTATTTGTGCCTAGTATCTAGACTTATAAATAGTTCTTCTTTCACTTCTTATCTTTGTGAAAACTTGATCCTTGATTCACTTTTTCAATATGCTTTGAACCTCTTCTTCAAACATACATTTATTTGATTATGTAATATATAAGAAGTTGTGAATATCCTTCGTTTGTCCTATTTATTTTGTGTGCGTATTTGTGGAGCTTTATGTTTTGCAAAAATGTGTTCCTTGTACATTTTTGACAATGATGCATGTGTTCATTACTCCCACTATCATATGGAAGAGCTTTAGGGTCCTGGTGCATCACCTCCATTAGAATAGACTTCTTATTTCAAGTTTTTTTATTGTCAATTACTATTTTCCTTATATAACTTTTCCTTAGCAAGAACTCAGTAGACTGGGCTAGCTTAGGAAGACATCATCAAGATCACATCCAAACAAGGATTCAAATTTGATAAAAATCATAAATTTCATACTAAAATACATTCTTCTTGCTCCACAGACTTCTTGATGGTACACTCCATGCGAGGCATGATCAGTAAATGCACCTAGCAATTGCAATAAGTGGTCATTGTGCTTGGAACATGAAGTTAAAAATAGTTTCTATTCACAAATATTGATGGATCATAATAGTCCTTGTTTCAGAGGTCATCATCAAAAAATATCTAAGGAAATCACACAAACTTATAATATTTACACATGTAGAAATATACCATGTAACACACAAAGGAAAAGATATTTATTTAATATATATGTTTTAGATTATACCCTCTATTTTTTATGACATCAATCCTAGCATTAATTCCTATAAATATTAATTATGGTATTCTATTAGTATTTTAGGAAGGTTCTTGGTAAGCTAAGTTGGATCCACTATATACCACCTCCAACCCATTCCTTCCTCATGCAACAACAAATTTATTTCTCTATTCTACAACCTTCACCTCTAATTCATATAAAGCAAGCTCCCCCTTACTCCCTCCCATGTCCCTCTTTTCTATACCACCTCATCTACTCTAGTTACTACCCACTTCCACCTCTTCCTTATTTAATTCCAACATCCTTTTCTTACCATACCACCATCAATAAATTTCTTATTATTATTATTTATTAATTCAACATATATTTTATTCTTTTAAGTAAACTTTAATTATATTTTTAATACTTATTATTATTGAAGGTTTCACCTCATAAAAATATTTTTAATAAGCATAACATTCACATACACATTCCCTAACATAGATGAATCCACATATTAAACTCATAATCATGTAAAATATTTGGCCCTCATGATATAGTTTATAAAAATATTATATTTACATATGACATGGTAATCCCCTTGGTTGACCTTCATCACCTTCAGCATAACACAAGCATAAATTCTTCCTTTATTTAGTTAGCATTAGCATAAGATCACATTAAATGGATCATACACTATATTGGATATGTATAAATTTCATGTTTTATAACCTAAAATCATATATGGCACAATAATCATACATGTAATAATAAATATTCATCTCCATTCAATATGGTGAAACCAAATAAAATTCACATGTCAAACTAGAAATCACAATAATAAGCATAACAACACACAAAAATAAGGTCTAATTCTTAATTCTACTAGTGGAAATATTTATGTTTAAATTCTAAGGGGAGTGGGAACCACAATCCAACCTATAGCTCTTCTAATAATTTTATTTCTACACATAGTGTGACCTCAACCTATAAATTTTCTAATGAATTCCTCTTATATACATAGTATGGCTTCAAGTAACGGCTTTCTAGAAAAAATATTATATATATCTTGTGTATTTTATTCTTCCTATTTTTGTATCTCCTACATACCCTCTCACTTTTACAATCATGTCTTTCCTCTCCTATTCCCTTTTGGTCCAACTAATCTCATCTACATAGAAAATAAAACTTCAAAATAGGATATTTAATCCAATAACTAAGGTAAGTGTTGGGGGGAAAGGAGTGACCACCTTATGCTCCTTGGACATTGTGACCCCCCACGATTGTGGCTTTGACATCTACCACCACATATAGCAAGAGGGTGCATCTAGTGCCATGTGCCTTGTGCGGGGGAACCAATCCTAGGAAGTATAGGAGAGCATGAGTGGCCCTCCCTAGATGAAATTTGAGGGTTTTTACCCAATGAAAATTCCTTGCTTTTGGATTTCTTCATTGTTGCTCGTCATTCTACTTCTATTCTATTTTACTCCTAATTGATTTAATTCAAATAAAAATGGAAAGATGAAATAAAACATACAACAAAGTGAAAAGTAAAGTGTAGAAATAGAAATTGATCTAGCCTATCTAACAAGGGTAATGCACCAAAGAAGAATAAGATACAATTTCGATCTCAATTCAGTGAGATTAATGAACACATGAACAATACACAACAAAAAATTGAATGCAAATTTAATCATACAAATAATATCCATAATCAAAAGATGTTTGAGGTATGTATATATAACTGTCTCAAGGTTTGAGTCTAGACTAAGTAAGAGAAAATAAAATAGAGAAATAAAATATCATAGGTTAGATACTTGACATGGAAACATATCCAAACTCATTATTTAGATACAAGAACCCCTATCTATAAAATTTATAGGTAAGGTTTGAAATTTTAAATTTCCCCCAAAATGAGTGTGGGTATGAGTGCCAATGTCATATTAGGCTGCAAGATTCAAAGTATAGTGTTGCACTAAATTCAAAGGAGTCTCAAGATAAGAGGAGTTAAATAACCATAAATTCCTCAATGGGTTACATGGTCCTCTTTTAATAGGGGTTATTTAAGGTTCCCACCTTCCTTCATGGAGAAATGAGTGTAAGTGTTAGCCTTGGTGGATGAGGCCCATCCTATAATCTTATGTTCCCTTGACTAACATCCTATCCCAAAAATTTATTCCTTTTGCATGTTGGCTCCCTAAACTATGGTAGGGGATTGGTACATTTCAATAATTTAGGTGCTTCGATGATCTCTCATTTGTATTTTTGATTGACCCCTAGTTATATTGTCATTACTTTTGATGTTGTCTTGCTCTTAATGGTAGCTAAATTTCAAGAATACTTCTTTATAGAATTTCATCAGGCCTTATTTTATGGGTATGTTTTTGGTCTCAATTTTCTCACGTCCTCCACCTCTAAGCCTTTGGGGGAGTCTTCATGAAGGTCAACAAGGGATTGGGACCCTACTAAATCCTTACTTGAATATTCTAGTCTCCCTTAATCTCCTACCCAAGGCTTTTGGGCATCCCTTTATGGGTATGTTTCTCATACCTTGAGCAATAACCCTTGGGTATATGGAGTGTTACAACCCAATTGCTAGAGGAAGATGGCTCAGTTTGAAGCCTCTACAACTAGTTAAGCAATAAGGTGTCATTTATTCAAGTTATTTGAAGCCTCATCATCAAGGGAATCCTTTTAGTCATCTCTAAAGAGGTGTAAGGTTTCCTCTTAATGATGGGGTGATGCTTAGTCATCACCAAAAGGGTTGGAATTTTGTGTTAGCGTATTTTGGATGAATGAATTTGCCTCAGGGTAAAGGAAGCTTGGAGCATGCTATTAGCTTTTGATGTAGACTATCCTTTGCAAGTACTTTCTCTAAATTACCTACTTGGTGCATGGATGAAGCTTTAGGTCCACTCATATGGTCAATCTAGATGACATTTTTTGCTTGTTTCTTCTCTAGGGTGAGAACATATCCTATTGTAGTGAAAACCTAGTAAAATAACCTAGGGAATTCTACTTGCAAGAGTAAAAGAACCTAGTAAATGGTAGCCTTATTCGTTAGGTGCAAAGTATCCAAGGTAGGTTCTAGAAGTTTGGGAGATTAGGAGAGGAAGTCCAAAATTCTATAAATGTATCAAGAGAAAACACTTCTTCTTCTAGATTTTTGGTTGATAGGGGATCATGATCCTCTTGTGTTACCTTTCTCTCTCCTATATCCTTCTCACATGGTTGGATCAAGGATGGAATTATAATTTGTTGCATTTTCATCCGTTGGTTATGTTGTAAGTCCTCCTTGGTAGCCTTTGCATACAAATTAGAAATACTTGCATTATGCCACCCTTTCCAATCATTAGTCTTGCTCCATGCATATTTTCTTTTGCACATGTGGCAAGTTTCCCAAAACACTTCACCTTTTTTCCTTTGTGTCACCTATTTATATTGGTCAATAAATATAATAGTTGGATCTCCCTTTATTTAAATGTCATCTATTTATATAATGTACATGACCTAGTATGTATACATACTCTGGTCATTCCTCGGACTATTGATTCATTGAAATTTGAAATGCCTAGACCATAGTGACCCAAATTTTTATTTATCCTAGTAGCTTGGCTAAGTTGGGATACATGTCTTGCCTTCTAGTGTACTATGGGTATGCAAGGGGCTAGCCTCTATTAGTATGCTAAGCCTGTCTTATTACATCATGTTCATCTTAGGTCTAGTTTTTATGGCTCCCTCGTACAAGTTTACACCCCACATGTCATACACCCATTCATCCATCTTATTATCTAGCACTTGGGTGTGTACCTCATACCTTAGTGTTTATGATTATCCATCAACAACCAAGTAAGTCCATTCCCCTTTGGTATTGTTGGTTATATTAAACTCCACATGGTGAATGTGGAGTGGTTCAAATAGCACCTTCATCTTAGACCTATAGTAACTCCTTAGGAGCCTATGGGACTAGTCCAAAGAGAGGTACCCATCAATATTCATAGTAAAATATCAAGAGAGGCAAAGGTTAGATGATGTGGGGAGATCAATCACAACTACCTCTTGGATAATAATCACATTAGGATAAGCATAAGGGAAATTTATAGGTCTTTTAGGACAATAATTATGGGAATCAAAATCTTGTCTCGCTACACCACCTCCTATTTGACTAGCTTATAAATCAATTTCAAGGCATCAGCTACCCTCTTTAGCATAAATGATGTGCTTGCTCTAAAATACATGAGGTAATTATGGATGATTTTATCACCACATATGAGTGTTAGAATAGTTGTATCTTGGGATTTCTAGGACTAGATATCTATAGTATGACTTGTTCCTTCTACTGCATGATGATATTTTGTTTCTCCAATGTCTGCTCTAACTACTTCATCTATTTTGTGAGAGTTAGGATATCCCATATAGATATTGGCATAGTGGTCTTCTTGATATGTTTAACTGCATCAAAGATTTCTAGTGAATAGGATTTTGGTGTAGTGTACGACACCCACTATGCCTTGGAACTTTCCAAGTTGAAGCTAGGAGATTGGAAAATACTCAAGTTTGGTTGTACTAGTGTTGGCTACATGGGCATTCGTGGTTTGGCTCACTCCAATTTTATCCCCTACATTGGGCTATTTTCTTGTCATAGGGCCTCTAATGTTGATTGTTGTTGTCCTCAAGCATCTTCCATTGTCCTTATTTTATTCTTGGTGAGAACATTAGATTGAATTAATTCCAAATATCTGGTTGAGCACTCATTCATATAAGGGTGGTGAATACTTCTTCCTTGACATATGTCACCAAGTTTTGTTATGGTTCTCTAGTATTTGGTACCAAGAAATCCTTTGGTTACATGCTTTGGTCGGTTGGGTGTAGTACTTGTGTAGGTTCAGTGGCTGGATGAAGAACACAAAATTATACTGAAAGGGGGGTGAACATTATAAGACCACTTTTACTTTTCTTTCCAAATCAATATTATGAAATGTATAGATTGCAATATCAATAGCGGTAATCAAATCAATGCACAAATCACCACACATAATAGAGACACCACAATTTGCATGGTTCACCCAATGTGGGCTACTCCACGGAGAAAATATTTCACAATCAATCTCTTGGGAATAATTTTCCTATTACAATATTTATGGAGCTCTATCCAAAGGATATACCAAACCCCTAAATCAAGTTTGTGGATCTATATCCATAGGAGAAATCCTTCTCCTCTACTCTAGCTGGTGATCCTCTAGAAGAGTACTGCCTCCACTACACTGACTTGTGGATATCTCTCCACTGAAGACTCTTACCCCACTCAGAAGACCTATCCTCACTACCCTGGCTAATGAATCTCTATCCATTGGAGACTATTTTCCTCTTTGTTCTGTCACCTCCAAAGCTCTGTCTCAAATCTACACAAAACATAGTCCTTCAGTCTAGTACAACTCTACTCACAAATTTGCACTAAACATAGTCCTTTGGTCTAGCACAAATATATCCTCGATCTCTGTCCTCAATCCTTAACTCAAGGCTTGACTCAACTCTGTTGGATCTACCCTAAACCTTAACTCAAGGTTTGAACAAATCAATCAACTCTAATCTCAAGTATTATCAAAGACTTGTCTCAAACCTTGTAAGATTCCACAAAAGCTCACACAAATCTATCCACAAGTCCTCTCTAGAACTTGCTCAAATATGCTCCACAAGTCCTCTCTAGAACTTGCTCAAATCTACTCTACAAGTCCTCTCTAGAACTTGTCCAAATCTGCTCAATAAGTCCTCTCAAGAACTTATCCAAATCTGTATTGTAAGCTTTCACAAAAGCTCACACAAAATCAGTCCACAAGTCTCCTCAAAGACTTACCTCAAATCTGCTCAACAAGTCCACATAGAACTTGTCCAATCTCATAGAAACATAAAGAGAATTTTTAGAGACTCAATATGTTCTATACTAATCACAATGCTCAATTACTTTCAATAACTCTCTTAGAAACATAAGGATAATTGTTAGAGACTCAATTGCTTCAAATTCAACTCAATGCTCAATCACTTTCTCAACTCAATTCATAATATAGAATAGTTTGTTTTATGGAACTTGAACAATCACTTCACACATCCACTTGACTAGGCTCAACCAAATCTACTCAACCAATCACTCAATGAAATAATCCTCTCTCTCAAACCCTAGTCCAAGCATACCAACTCAAAATATTTTCAACAATGCTCAACAACAAGTCTTACATAAAAATGATACTCATGATCTTTGCAAACCCTAGTTCAAGTTCTTCACTCAATAATTCACTTCAACAACAATTCTTATAAAAAAATCTCACATAATAATGATACTCATGTTCTATTTAAACCCTAGTTCAAGTTCTTTTCTCAACAACTCACTTCAACAACAATGCTTATCAAACAATATTTAACAACAATTCTTTATTCCAAAAAACCTTGAAGCATTACCTCAACACACTCAATAGGAAACCCTAATCAAGTCCTTTTCAATCCAAACTTATTTTCCAGAAAACTAATCAATCAACTCAACTATGGAATAATGTGCTCATACCTTTTTCTTGATGATGAAGGGATCTCATAAATCTGCCACAATAACAAATACTTCTATGCCAAGCTCAAAGAGGTTAGAAGATAAATATTTCTCACAATGTAATGTAAAAATTCAATTACACCTTATCAATCCATGTTTCAAAACAACCATCAACATATACAAAATATTTATCCAATAACACCTTATAATCTCCCAATTAAAAATCAATTCAACATCCACCAAAATTAACTCAAGACCTCTTTAATTAGATTTAATGACAAAAAGAACTTTGGCAAAAATCAAATCTAATTTCCTTATAACTTCAATAACATAAATCACTTATCAATAAAACAACCTTTCATAAACTCTTATAACTCCAAATAACATGAATCAACTATCAATCAAACAACCTTTCATAAACCCTTATAACTCCAAGTAACACTTTATAGAAAACCTTAGACAAATAATATTTAATTAAAAATACCTTTGCCACTAGTGGGATTTGAACCCACAACCTTTGCCTTCACAAGCACTCTAGCTGTGGGCTTGACCACCGCGTGCACTAGATCCACATTTGAAATATTAGGAACACTTCGTGCTCTTTCTCCTAAATCTGGTGCTCAAAACGAGCGTGTGCCAAAAAGCTCTTCCCTTGGCGCTCAAGACGAACATGAAAACTAACCACCACATGAATCGATCATAGTCACTTCTACTCCCAACACTCTCATGAAATACACACTGCCAATGGACCACCCTATCCAATGGGAGTGAGGCCTTATCCTCCCATTTTCATATTTTTCCTTGGTGCTAAAATACAACACGAGTTTGTCTTCTTCCTCAACGATTGCACAAATTATCTTTCTCTTTGGTTGCATAAAATTTAATCGAAGAAGGTAAGTTCTAATGTTCTTTGGTGTGGTATTTATACATGATTTACCCTTTTGCCATATACATCGACACTCCATGAAGTTTTATGATGTCGACGCTTTTTAAAACCTTTTATAATTTATAAATTATTTAAATTCTAAAATAATTTAAATTTTATAAATTATATTTATAAACCTTTGAATTTAATAAAAAATAAAGCCTTCCTTGGGATAAAATTTAAACCTTTAGTTTGTACTCCATTGATTTGATGAATATTATTCTGCCACCATGGTTTTAATAAAAACCTTAATTCTGCCATCACAGTGTTTAAGGAAGCCTTTATATCCTTATAATTATTTTAATAAAAACCTTTTAATTTTTACCATGGTTTTAACACAAACCCTTATAAAATAATATTTTGACAACTTTTCTTCAACTCTTTGCATTGTTCTTGGTGACAATAATGGTGTACTCCATGGTATTAATGATAGCTTCATGTATTCACCTTGACATCAATGACGACTTCTCACCTTGACATCAATGACAACTAAATGAGCTCAAAATGTCCAACACTAGAGGTATTGGATATGTGGCTTGTTAGAGGTATCCATATTTTTAGTAGTAGAGATTTATGTAGTAACATGAAAAGTCATAAGGATCTTCTATATATTTTTTCTAGTCTAGGACTACGTCTCTTACCAAGTTCATAGGAGTAGGTTAGATATGATAGCTTTTGATGCTCAACACTTAAAGTAAATAACCACATAATCAAATATAAAGTTGCAATATAAAATACTCAACAATGATAATAACTCACACAAGTATAACTCATAAATAAATTCACAAATACTCATAAAATAATCACTTAAAAATGCTCACAAAAATACTAAAAATGATATAGAATAAAGGTCTACTAATGCATGCTATGTGCAATGCATTTTTTATTACTAATTACAATGCTTTGTCACAATTATATAATAGAATGTGACTCTTCACATGAAGCACTCTTGACCTTCACTCTTCTTTTAAACTCTTCACTTTCCTATTCTAAGGACACATGTGCACTCTTACATAATGGACACTTGTGCACATCCATACTCACAATACTTGCACACTTAATTACATGTCACTTGTGCATTTCTTGCACATTATTACATTACATGAAATATAAACTCACACTCTAATCTAAGACACAACCCTAATCTAATATTTATAATAATGTACCCAAGGTGGTACATTAGCATGTACCAAATAATGTAATATTCTCCAACACCCCCATGTATTACATTATTTGGTTATTGAATATTGTAGTCTTCAATATAGTCTTCATCTTCATATGATTTTGGACCTTGTGCTTTCTTTTCTTTCCTTTTACTTTCTTTAGTTTTTCACCCTTCTATATTTTGATAAAATGAATAATTAGTGTACCATAGTCTTAGAGGCTTTAGGAGTACAAGTATTTTAAACTCTTTCATAGTCATTACATTCTTGCATAAGTATCTTTCTTTTTCCTTTATCCTTAGAATCATATGACCCTTTATTTTTATGTATGGAGACTTCTGCTCTGAGTTCTTCATCATCTCCATTCTTTGGTTCTTCATTATTTGGTTCATGAACTGCTTGAGCTTCTTCTTTGATTTTTGGTTCATGATTACTTTGGAAGATAAATTTGGATCACAATTGATCCATTTTTCTTTTCCTTGTTTTCCAAACATTTTATTATAAAATATTTTCCCTTCCTATATTTTAGAAATTGAACACTTTACTCTATCATTAGAATATGTTGTTATAGAATTCATTCTTGAGTTCTCAAAAGTATCTTTAAACCATTTTGGTTTTTCCTTCTCTATTAAGTTTTGAGAATCAAATTTTAACTTGTTCTCAAATATATCTCTAAGCCATTTTGGTTTCTTAAGTCCATGAACTAATTCTTCACTATTTTATTTGAATGTATACTTAATAAGTTCATCCATTTTTTTCCTTAATCAATTTTATGTGGACTACCTTATGTCTCCCTAGGTTTTAATAATAATTTCTAAATTTCTAAATTTTTCAAAAACCTTTGTAGTTGACTACCTTATGGCTCCCTAATTAATTGGAAACTATAAAATTAAGAATTTTGTAAATATAATATTTCTAGGTTTGATGTATACTTCCTTATCTCTCCAATAATAAATAATTTGCAAATATACTATAAACTTTGAATTTCAATAAAAATAAACTTCAAACTATAATTAGAAACAATAACCTTATAATTCCTAATTTATCCTACTTATCTCTCCAATAAAATCAAGGCTTTAAATTATAATTAATAGACCTTATTTCTCCTATTAAGTATAAAACCTTTATATAATAAAAATTTATAGCCTTCAAATATTAAAATCCTTATAACTCCAAAAATTGCTAACTACTTACTTCTCCAATATCTAAATCTCCAACATTATACTTAAGTAGATAAATCACTTATTACTCCTAAGCCTTTAAAGAAAACCTAATTTAAATTTAGGTTTTACCATTATTTTTTATTTGTGTGAGCTAGATGCTATTAACTCCACTTTTAGAATATATTTGTTACCTATATACAACCTTACACTTTGGAACTCCTATTCCTTGACAAAGAACATTATGTTATGCTTAAATTATGACATTGCAAATTATTCTTTGATCTTATTATAATGTTCCTTTTTAAAATAGTTCTCTTGACCTTTGTCTCCTTTGCATTTGTGCTCGTGCAATGCTATTCAACTACCTTGATCTCCTTGCCTACTCCCTTGGATTTAATTTATTGTTCTGGCTTGGTCTCACTTTGCTAACTACCTTGAGATTAATTCACCAACTACCTTGGACTAGGTTTGTTGGTTGTTGTAGATTGGCTTTGTTGTCCACCTATGACCTGACACTGCTCTATCCTTCAATGCCTCCTTCCACTTGCTTCTTTGAAGTTTACTGGTGATTCTATTAGAATTGTATGACTTTGTAAGCTACATCTCTTATACCTTGGGAGTAGCACTATTCCAGGTATTTTTGTATTCTTATTTTGATATTTTACTATGTTATGAGCATTATTGTGGGTGTTTCACTATCCAAGTGTTTGATTGGTGCTCTTTCCCATGGTAGGAAAATACAACAAAGACTCTTACCTTGCTCAGGAAGAAATTGCATCTTCATCATGAGGTAGCTAATTTAAATGTTATAATTTGGTGTTTGATGCTTCTCTTTTCTTAATGCTTCACCTTCACTCTTGCAATATTTCAATTCCTCTTATAATGAATCAAATACCATAGAAACATTTGGCCTTTGACTCCAATGGATGGCACTCGAATAGCTCTCATCTCTTGGTGATTTGTCTTCCCTTCTGAGTGTTTTTCACCTATCTTAAAAACTCCTTCACACATAGATTCTAAGCTATGCTTGATGTCTAAAACTCTATTTGGTTTGATATCTAATATTTTTCCTGATTTGACTTTTGTTGTGCTTATTTTTTGATGTCCAAGTAGATGACACACAATGCTTGTCACTGTACCTGGTTTTTATATCTTTTATGCGCATATTTGAGTTACCTTTTGGATGACACTCAATGTCACTTCTACCCAAAATTTGATATGAATTTTTAGGTGATATTATCTACCTCTTGTTTGACACTTTGGTGTCCTCTTTTCATAACTTTCGACACTTGATATCTTGCATTTTTTTTTCCCTTTGTTCAACTTCCTTTGTGCTTGAAAAAACTTGCACTCCTTTTGCTCTTATAACCTTAAGTTGGCTCTCTACGTGCTTAAAATTATAGCATTGTATCCCTATATTATTTTGGCTTTTACTCAATGCTTTCTACATTGCTGCAACATCTTATTTTCCTTCTCTTGTGCTATGTTCTAACTTTATCTTTGCTATAATATGATGCAGGTTTAGGTGACTTCCATCACCATCACATGCTTCAAATTTGACATCCAAAAACTTGAGCTTGCCACCAAATAACACTTTAACAATAATGCTATAAAATAATACTTTCAATTCTTTTAGGAGCCTTTCAAACTTAATCAAATCTATAGAGATTTATTATCTCTATTTTCCTTACTTTGCACCTTTCTATAAATGCTCTTATGATGCTATTCACTTTACCTATAGGAGATGCTACCTTTATCACTCAAAAGTTTACTTGGATATTTGTCGTTTCACTTTGTTATCCTCTTGAAAATGTAGGTGCAAGAAATTCAAGCATTGGATCACTAGTGCAGGGTGCCTTCCAAGATTAAACTCACACTATGTTTTCCTCTTGAATACCTATAACTATTATTAATTTTTCAAAAATGTAGTTAATTACCTTTAATGTGTTGAATTCTCTACCTTGTATATGATTCCAGAATTATTTATCTATTATAGTTCCTTTAGACTTTAATTATTATCCACTATGCTTAGTACAATTCTGAGTATTACTTCTCTATTATATTATCATTGAATGGTGACGATTGTCCCAAATCCAATGAGATATTTCTTGAAACTCCTTTATTTCTCTTGGAACTATTTTCTATCTCTTTCTTTGTCTTTAATATTATTCTATATTTTAGTCCTTGTCTTGACTGAATATGCTATTGCATTTATTTTTTGCTATTCTAAATATTCTAACTTTGCTATCCAATGTGGACTACTAGAATATTTTCTTTGATGTGTTGTATTTTCCTTTATCTAGGATCGTCCTCAAGACTTTCTCCTATCTTGAAGTCTCTTGAAGTCTTCTTCTACCTTCAATTTTTCTTTCTCTATCAATATTTTCAATAGGACCTCTTTCTTGGGTCTCTTAATTCTCCTATAATGGGATTTTTTTCAAGTCTCCTTTCTTTTCTTCTATGGGATATCTTTTATTTTGGATCTCCTTACTCTTTTCAATGACAAGTTCTATATTCAAGATCTAAAACTATGGTGTAGATTTCCTTCTATTCCAAATTTATTCTTGGAATAGGTAAACTCAATCTATCTATCAAGGTCTATCTTTGAGACCTAAAATATTTATCAAGATCTATATCTAAAATTTAACTGCAACTCAAACCAATCCTTGCATGAATAAATATAATAGCCTTCTAACAATCAAAGATGAAAGTATTCTCTATCCATTGGAGGAAGCTTATCAAATTCTAAAGATCAGTTTTCACTGTAATAAAAACTTGGATATAACATTTTCTAGAAATAATATAAAAATTTTCAATAATCTAAAACAAAATGACAATGAAAAATTTTTCTTCTTGAGTTGGTTCTCTAAAATATGCCTCTTTAAATATTCACTGGTTGTCCTTCAACCTAGTGGTATTAATTCTTGCCTTCACTGGTCTTTCTCTTAGCCAATGGAAATACTATCTTCTCTAGTTTTTCTTATCCAAAGGTAATGTCCATAACTTCATTGGTCTTTTCTTAGCCAGTAAAAATATCCTTGAATTGTTTACAACTTTTGAAAACATATGCAAGAAATATTGTTGTGTATTTTATACCACTGATAACTTTTGATGCTTAACACTTAAATTAAATAACCACAAAATTGAATATAAAGTTACAACATAAAATACTCGACAATGATAATAACTCACACAACTATAAATCATAAATAACTTCACAAATACTCACAAAATAATCAAATAAAATGCTCATTAAAATACTAAAAATGATATAAATAAAGGTCTACTAATGCATGTTATGTGTAATGCATTTTCAATTACGAACTACAATGATTTTTCACAATTATATAATAGAATGCAACTCTTCACATGAAGCACTCTTGACCTTCACTCTTCTTTGAAACTCTTCACTTTCCTATTCTAAGGGCACAAGTGAATTCTTACATAATGGACAATTATGCACATCCACACTCATAATACTTGCACACTTAATTACATGACACTTGTGCATTTCTTGTACATTATTACATTACATGAAATATAAACTCACACTCTAATATAAGACACAACTCTAATATAATATTTACAATAATGTACCCAAGGTGGTACATTAGCATGTACCAAATAATATAATATTCTCCAATAAGATAGGCACTAGAATAGGTACTATTTAGAATATGAACCAAGAACCCCCAAAAAAGGACATAGGGAATATAGAAAAATCACCCTCTAAGGCATAGTCAGATCTTCAATGGTAGTTCCTTGAGTCTTGTCTATTCTGAATTATGGTCTAGTTGTGCTTCTCCCTTGTAGGATTGGGTGATCCAATTTAGATGTGGTTTATTTGGTTGACTATTGTATTTAGGCAGTTGTTGTTTTGGTTGGTTAGTCCTTATCATTATAGTCTCTTGGATTTGCTTTGAGCTCTTTATTTTTCACTTTTTGTATAAGGCTTGAAGATAATTTCAAAACCCCTTTTTTATTTAATAAAAAAATAATAGGTACTATTTGCCTTCTAATATTTTGGAAAGGATCTGACTCTTTGTTCTGGAAGGGTATTTTTGATAGCCATTTAATGGAGACCTATAAATTTATTTATTATAATGAAATAGAGGGTGAGAGTAGTTTAGTAGCCAAAAATTTGAAAATTTTGTTGATTCTTAAGGCATATTATTTCATTATTCATTTTTTATGAGTTAAAATTTCATTAAAAGGGGGTTTTGAAAGGGACCCCAAAACCTTATTACAATAGACTAAACAAGAGGCCAAAGGACAAGCCAAAGGAAAGGCCAAAGGATAGGCTAAAATGAAAGGCCCAAGAAAAGGCCCAAGGATAGGCCAAAGGATGGCCGAAGGAAAATAATAATAAAAAACCCACCCACGGTAGGAACAAAGAAAAACCCGCCTAGGAAAGAAAATACAAGACAAATTTGAAAAAATCCCACCCAAAGAAAGAAAAATGAAAAACAAGCCCTAAGTAAGGAATTTGAAATTTCCTGTCCATGCAGGAATAATACAATATGAAAAATCCCACTCAGGGAAAAACTAGAAATCAATATCCCACCAAGGAAAACCAAACATCGAAACAACCAAATGAAAAGACCTCATCGAGAAGGCTGAAGGAGCATAGAAACTGCCATGAAGGATCATATCGCCTAGGGAATTACGTAAGGATGTAGAAAATTAGGACCATAATAGCATCCTGCACAGGGCTTGAAATATGGAGCAGCAAATTTGAGGATTTCCACAAGCCACAAAATCCCCTTGCACACTAGGTAGATCTGCAAGGAAACTGGACGAACCAAAGGAAGTAATAGAGAAAGAGTGACATACCACATATAAATAATCATTGAAACCTATCTCCAAGAATAAACCTACGCCATATCTAGGTTAGATCTAAGACCAACATGGAAAAGGCATCCCAGAAGCAGCATAGAAAACCCTGCAAAGGACCCAAGGGCATCCCAAAACATAGGCATAGGAAGGAAACCCTTGTACCAATTTGGAAAGGAGTAGACAAGTAGAAAAGTGACCTCCCATCCCAAGGAGATCATCTACAACCATAGAAAATTGAAAGAAAAGGATCCTGAAAGTGCCAAGAAGTTGGGATAGAGCTAAGCCATATTATGAAGGAAACCTGCAAAAAATTGGGATAACCCAAAGAATAGAAGAGAAAAATCCTTGAAGCACAAAAATAAACACAGAGATGGACCCAGGGATGTCCCAAAGAGAAGAAGAGAAAAAGAATCCCTGAAACACAAAAATAGACACTAGGATGGACCCAAGGACATCATAGTCTAGAGGAACAAGAAGGAAGCCCTCAAAATGATGAGGAAAGGGCAAGATAAGTGGAAAAGAGACCTCCCACCATAAGGATATCATCTACAACCATAGTCAACCAAGAGAAGAATCCAAAAATTACCAAATAACTATGACAGAACTAGGGGAGGGTGAAGTAGGGAAGCAAATTGGGACATCCCGCAGGTTGTCCCCTACTCCCCCATTATTTCATTATTCATATCTCTCAGAGTGTTATGCAACTTTTCCACTTCTTGGGATTGTGAGGATGATATTATGGTGGTGGTGGGAGGAGGTGATACCAATATGGAATGTTGAATGAACATAGAGGTTGGTTGGAAAGTGGTTGGTTGGATAGCCAAAGGGGGATGGTATACTGGTTGAATTTTTAGAAAAAGGGGTATGGGTGGTTGGGGGTTAAACTCCCAATTTAAATGAGAAATATTTCAAATTGAGTGGCTATCACATATGTTTTTGGTAATGAATTACCCCCCAACTTTTTACCATCATGGCTATTTTAGAATTGATTGCTTTTAGGTAGTATATGAAATCCATACCTGGTACCAATCAATTTCCTTGTTGGAGCCAAATTTGACTCAACTTTGAAACCCCCAAATTTAAATTTTTGGTTTCAATCAAAGTATCCATAATGTTGGTCGCTTCTTCAAATTAGTGTGAGTATCTAAGTTTTTCACTGAATTGGTTTGATGAGTCTAAAATCTTGGTCATTGATTAGGTAGACACCCTTTTAATAATTGCTTAATTGTCTTAATGAGGGTTATGGCAAGTTTTATTAATAATTGACCTTCATAAGTAAAGCCTCCCTAAGGTCTAAATCCAATGTTAAAACATAAAGACCTAAGATCCGAAAGTTTGTCACTAAGGATTAAATAAATCATTATACCCTAAGGTCCAAATAGCTTTATACTTTAAAAAGAGGGTCAAATAAATCATCGTGGTCTAAAAACCAAAATTCAAAAGTGCTAGCCTAAGGTTAAAATCAAAATTTAATTAAAACCTAAGGGTATGCACCCCAATAGACTAACAAATGAGCACCTTAGATTTAATCCAAGGGCCGCGCTTGATCCAAAGGTAATCGGACGATGACGCATTAATAAGATCAACCAAGAGATAAGTCAAAAGTCAAAACCATGGTCAGAAGTAAATAAATCACGTCTTAGGCTTAATCGGATGGTAGCGCATCTTTAAAATCCAATCCAATGGTTGCACGCTTATCGAAGAGTCAAAAATTTAAAAGAAGTCAACATGGGTCAAGCTTTAAATTAAACAGTGAGCAAGTCCGACCGATCGGATGGTAGCACCCAAGCAATGTTTGATCTAACGGTAGCGCTAGATTCAAGTAAATCATGTATTAAAATTAACGTTAAAGGTCCATGCCCCCTTTGGAATAACTACCGAGCAAGTTAGGAAGATCGGACGACGACGCTCGATCGAGATTCAATCCGATGATGGTGCTCCCATAAAAGATGCTTTTAAAAGGTAAAAGTCCTCATATGATTAATTAAAACATTAAACAAGATTAATAAGGGTCTAACACATTGGCTAATCACCCCCTTTTAGCTTAATCAAGGTTAACATTATTTACCCCAAGGTAACTAACCCGTAGGTTGAAGAAAATCTACGGTCGCACAAACATCTATCAAGATCCAATGGCTACGAAAAAACTAAAATATGGTAAGATCTTCGAAGGCAAAGGTAAAACATTAAGCATGATTAGCAAGGGTCTAATACGTTGGATAATTACCCCCTTTTGGCTTAATCATGATTAATAAAAATCAAAGGTTTTTGTTTTTAGATATATAGCATGCATCTACAGGAGATCTAACGATGACACTCATCTATCCCCAGATCCAATGGTGTGCATGCATAGAGATGATCGGAGGTTAGTCTAAACATGATTATTTCAAATGATTGATTAATTAATCCAAGGTACGTATGGTTTTCCCCCTTTGTTAAAAACTATGTGCATATATATGATCCAATGGTAGCGCTCTCATCATGAGATGATCCTACGATGGTCGCATGATAAAATAAATAGTTCTTATGTTGTCCAAAGGTTTTATAAAATAAATTAATGATATAATCACAGATTACTAGTAACTATGATTAAACAAAGATTAATATACCATGTTATTAGAGAATCCACCCGATGAAGGTATAATCAGTAATCTTAATTATCATTTATGAATTATTACCAAACCAAAGGTTTATAGTACAAGCATGATTCAAAATAATAGGAAGACTAACTATTGTGTAGGTCCTGGGACATCAACGAACATGCTTCATCTCAAATAAATCCGACGACAAGTGCACAAGCCAAAGAGTTAAGCGATGAATCAACTATCGAGATCTAACGACAACGCTTCATTGAGATAAAAGACATCCAATGATTGCGCTTGATCATGTTTGACTTAAGGAAAAAGGGAGACATTCGAGGCAATAAAAGCCATCACTCACACCAAGAACCAGATATTGTAGAAATCTCGAGGGAGATCACTACCTAAATGAAATATAATCAATCCCAAGGATTTAGTTACCATTCGAACCTGAGGTGGCATAAGATTTAAAAAGAAAGTCATCCCAGTGGCACCTATCAGTTCCACATCCAATAAAAATGTTCCCAATGACCAATAGCAGAGGTTTATAAATTATTACAGGCACACAAATCAAAAAGTCCCAAGGCACGTAAGATAAAAGACATTACTCACCATAAACTCTCAACTCCAAGAAAAATATATGGTGGCAAATTTCCATTGGTCGATTTTGAATAACAGTTGGTGACATCGGGTTGATGACAAAACGTGTGAATTTATCAGACTCATTCCACCACCTTGTATATGAACACACAAAAATAGTCGAGGCTACTACCCTGGTAATCTAAGAGCGAAGTTGATACACAGATACAGGAGAAGAAGAGTTTTCAAGTATCATAGAAAGACCTTATCAGCTACTCTAAGAACAATGGCATCATGGGGAGATATTTTCATACCCAAAGACACTAGAGAAGCCATACAATTCATCACAAATAAGTCACCATACTCTGTGATCTCTGGACCACTTATTCCCGGTACCACCATGTATGAATTTGCTCAAAAATGTGGGGAGATAAAAGACCAAACCCAACTCAACTATACGAGATTGACAATGCCTGTATCAAGATTTTTGCCAAGTGATGGAAGATGATAATAGGACCCCATGGATAATGGCCGACCTATTTCATAAAGCTCATAGGTTGCAATACAGGGGTTTCCCAAGAAATAATAGATGGAACAACAACCTTGGGAAGCTGGTATGTCCGAAAGTGCACTTCTCCTCAGATTTGATGGCATGGTTGGTAGTAGCATATGACGAAAGAACGAGGACCTTTCGAGACCACAAGAATCGATGGGTGTTCAACATCAAAGTCGAGCATATCTAGGAGGTGTTCAAATTAACGAATTATACCACTTTTCTGGTAGACCAGGTAATCGAACACCAATCTCGTATGTTTACAGATATGGAAGTCTTTAAAAATTTATTTGATACATATGAAAGAATAGATAAAAAATTCCCAATTAACAAAAATGCTTTTAAGCCATGGGTCCAAGATTTTTGTGATATGATAAACATAGTTTTGGGAGTACAAGATCTCAATAGAATAACAAAAAGGGTTTTATATTTAGCTGCACAATGCAATAGGGCACATAACACTCCAATTTATGCCTAGGAACTGGAATTGAGTACCCAAATACATAAAGAAATGATAGAATTAAGAAGAGCAGTTTTTGAACAGAGGTAGGAGATGCCTCATTTTTCACAGTATTCATTTCTCATTCACCTAATAGCGGGCCAATTGGGAGAAGAAGCCCGTAAAAGAGTAAAATCCATCGACAGCCCCTATGTTCAGAATAGCTTCTGGAGAATTCATGAAGGACGAACTCACATGGGCTGGTTCTGTGATCGTTTCATGGTAGAAATCCATTGGGCCTTAACTAGGTTAGTCCTAGAGAGATTAGGGCCAGGGGTAAAAGCCTTCATCAAAGAAAAGGAAATTGGAGATTTCTTCTTCACAAAAGGTTTTACTTATATCAGATTATATGGAGCTAAGATCCCTCCTAAAGTGCTACCATAGGTACTACCCATTATCCCTAGCAGCTTTAGAATTATGTAGACAAGTGGCAGAAGAGGCTAAGATGAGATTGGTAAAGAAACATGGTAAGGTCCCCTGGCTCGATGTTCCCTATCATTTTGGAGATTTTATATTTGTTGGATATCCTTCCTTGCTCAAAGGAATGTTTGAATTGGATAACATGGGATTAGATGAAATATCATGGAGATTCTATGACCCAAAAGGAACATACACAAAATGATGGAAAAAAGAGAATATGCTCGAATACTACACCACGAAGATGCTTTTGAAGAAAGCTTATTAGAGGCTATGGAAAAAGGATTAGATTTGCAAAAAGTATGGGATGATTTCCTCCCAAAATGAGGGGCAGCACACAAGTTTGTGAAGCCTATGATTACCCCACAGAGTTAAGAAGGCTTCGAGAAGGTTCAATAGATGTTGTGGCACCAATTATACCAATAACAAGCCAAGCGATCAAAGAAGACCCCTTGTTAGAGTTAATAGAGGAACAGGGTATTGATTTAATGGAAGTCATTATCAAAACTATAGATATAGTAGAGCAACAGGTTGGGCCTTCTAAAAGTACTCACCTCAAGATAGAAGCAGCACCAAGCACTTCCCAAGAAGCTTCCCAAACACAGAATATAAATAAAGGGAAGGAGATTGCAACAACACCAACTCAGGAGTCTCCCTCTCGAAACAAGCCATAGTTCCTATTTTTGATAGGGTTCTAACTGTAACAAGTGTAAAGAAATTAGCACCCATGGCTATCCCTACCACTATAACAATAAAGGGACAGGAGATTAAAATTCCATCAGTAATACAAATGAATCCTAGGAGAACTGGTGGATTGGGTGGCCTCTTTCGAAGTCACTCAGTGAAGAACCAAGAAGATGTAACTCATGTGGAAAAGAAGAAACCCACATTATCTTTACCCTCTACAAAGGTTGTCCTGGAAAGAACAGATGAACAGACTACCTTCACTACTGTAGATGAGCAAGAATTGTAGTTAGTAGCAGGGATGGGGAATATAGAAGGACAATTCATAGAAGAATATAAATCAGAGGTGCCTATATCAGATATTGCAGAGATAAATCTTCCTATTCTATAGGACCCACTAGTCTTCAGAGTAAATAAAGAAATAGGGGGCTCATCGGTACTAGGGAAAGAAGGTGAAATGGCCAAAGTTGTCAAAGCAATGCAAAATCAAGCCATAGATCAATTCATGGGAACAATTACAGAGCTAAGGAAACAATTGGAGAAAGAGGGAAAGGAAAAGGTAGAGCTAAAAGCATTAATAAATAAGCAACAGGAAGAATTGGCAAGAAAAGATATTTCAAGTGCACAACCCCCTCCAATGGTGAAAATTTAAGATCATGTATATTATCTTAATGCTATGAAGAAAAATATGTCAATAAAGATAAGAGCTCATGCCAGGGGCTTTACTAAAATGTTCAGACAAATAAGGGTGATTCAAATAACTGCTCAAGAGATTCTGACCTTGATACAAGAAAGAGAAGAGGATTTTGGAATCATTCACCCTACCCTAGATTTTATAGGAGACCATTTTGAAGAGTTACAAGGGCAAGAAATAATAACACCTGATGGTATCAAGATTCAGATCAATTTTGAGTTCTTCAAAGCAGCCCTGTTTGGAGAAAATAGGGGAAGATGGATCAATTTGGTGAATGAAACAAATAACCTGATAAAAGATGCTATAGGGAAATTGGTAGACATTGGCCTATCCTTAGGTCAATGCTTAGAAGCCTCAGACATAGAAGAGGTATTCAAAGATACCATTGACATATTTGAGTGTGAACCGGGTGATGAAGGAGAAATGATTAGGCAAACTACATCTATGGTAAATACTGTGGAGATGTTACTTTTCCAGTATGAAAGGAACAGGCCTGATATTGTTGTTCAGAAGAATAGAATTTTGTAAGAAATGAACATGTTGAGGATTGCAGCCACATTTGATACAAGAGTTTGGAGATTAATTGATGAACATATTAGATGGCTGCAACAAAGCCAAAAGGGGAAAAAGGTTAATACCTATAGTCAACAATAGGAAGTAAGTTCATCACAACAGAAACCTGCACCTACAGAAGGAGTTCCTATGATAGTAGAAGAAGTTGTTCAAGAGAAAGAGGCCCAAAGGGAAACAATTGAAGAGAAGACAATTGAAGAAGAAAAAGTGGGTTCACCTAACACCACCATCACCGATTGAATTGAATCTATGTTCTAAAAAATGCTAAAACCAAGATAGTAAAGGTAGTGGAAGCCAGCTATACCAATTTTTGAAGTCTAATCAGATGCTAACAGGTGTAAGGCTAGAAATCAACCAAAAATAATAGAATCAAGAACCAGAGGCTATAAGAAGAGGTAGTTGAGGATAGATTCTACATCAAGCAATTAGAGAATAACATTTTTGCTAAGAGGTATACTTGAGTGCCCAGTAGTTGTGTTGTTGTATTTCATTTTTGTGTCTATTTTCTTTTATTCATTCTTTCTTCCTCCTTTGTTATGCAGGATCATATGATAGGGAAGTGCTCAAGAAGCTGAGAATATTTCCTAGTCCTATTGAGCCTAGGATTCAGAGACTCTTCTATTATTATATTGAAATAAGGAGAGTAGGAGAGACCTGTTACATTATTTGAATAGAGTCTTCTTCATTGTATTGATATATTTCTTTTGAGAAAAATAGAGTTTAAAGGCATCCTGCCCACTTGCATGTAATATTTCATGAAATCAATACAATTATGAGTTTTATTCCTATCATATCTTTGTCTTAGTATTGTGTGTCACTATATAATGGGTTACATTATTTGAATGCATTATATACATTTCTTTCATTGGTTAACTCTTGGTTTTATTACGATATTCGAATGAAGATTATGAACGCTAATTTATCTCTTCCCATTATTTCTGTTCATGATAAAAATTGTTGTTAAATTGCTATAACAGCCCAATGAATCTAGGCACCGGTCTACATAAGGCATAACAAATGGTTATTTTCATGCTTGGTCATTTTAAAAAATACATATAGTATAATATAAATATGGAGCATGTAATTAGAATTTTAATCAAAGAATTACCATTGGGGTTTCCTTACCCATTCTATAGTTTTCCCTTAGCAATATTTGTGTTTAACAGAACATGAGGTAGGTCGACCAGAGCCTATAATAGCTCATTGGTTTCAAATGGATTCTTGTAGCATGACAATCGAAATCCTACGGATGCAAGAATCGGTTCCAACAGTTTTTGGCACCATTGTCGGGAGAAATTTATAAACATTCTTAACATTTTCTCCAATGACATTATTTTTAAATCAACGGGTGGTCAATTAGAATAAAGAACGTTTGTTTTAATTTTTACATTTTCTACATTCTTTATTACCCATGTTTTTCAATATTATTTTCTTTACCACTTTCTTGATCTTCTTGAAATTTTGGTTTCTTGAATTTTCCCAAGAACTGACTCCTATGAGGATGAGTGATAATATCAAGCATTCTTGATAAAAGTGTACATTGTTCTTTCTGCACCCTAGTGTTGGTGACTCTGCTGGACAAACCCAGAAGAAAAATATAAAAAAGGAGAGAACAGAACGTGTTGGCTAACACCAGGAGAAGTGGTAAGGAGTTATTTCTAGAACTCGAGAATCCAGAGGTATTTATACATACCCAGAAAACTCCACTTTTTAAGAATACTGTTTATAATAGTAGATTAAATTCTAGTGGTAAAAGGTACATGAAGAAAATTTAGAATACTATTACTATTGATATTACTGTAGATGAACGTTTAAAATCAGTAGTAGAAGATATATGTGATTATTCTCATTCAAAGGTAGATAATCCATCAGTTTACATTCAAGCTGCCTAGACCCATACCACCGTAGGTACTACATCTATGAAATTAAATTCTATAGTAGCAATGGCTCAGGTTAATGTTCATTTATGGAGAACTAACAGATATAGGCCTTTTGCATTACCAATAAATTTAAATGCCTTACCTAATAAAGCTCACAAATACCTCCCTAAGTTTTTAGGAAATAATGCAATAACTGGAGAGGATCATATCAAAAGTTTCTTATATGCAATGGATAGTCTAGAAGTTGAACATGAAGATGTAGTATTAAGATTATTTCTACAAACTTTAGAAAAATATGCTAGAGAATGGTTTAATTCCCTTCCTAACAATGATATCCCAGACTTCACCAAAATGGAAGAGGTGTTCCTAAAGAAGTATGGTGAAAGGAAAAATGAACAATCATTGTTAACTGAGCTAGCCACTATGAAGAAGAAAGAAAATGAGGTTGTTAGTGATTTTAATAGAAGATTTTCAAAAACAAGAAACAAAATCCCTGCCAACCTCAGGCCTAGTGATATTCAGTCTATTTGTTTTTATAAGAATGCTTTTCAAGGAGAGTTTAACTATGAATTAAGGCAAGAACAAGCCACTACCATTGATGGTTGTATGGAAAAAGCAATGGATATAGAAAGAAATATGCTTGAAAGTGGTAAGATGAAGCCTTATTCTTTAGAGGTTAACATGCCTGAGAGAAAACCTAAGAGAGTGGCTTTTGATATACAAAGAAGAACTAAAATTGATCCTGTGGAGAAGTTGACTAGTCAGATGATAGAAATGTTCAACAACATGAGTAACAAGTTAGCAAGAATTGAAAGAAATGGAAATAACGATGAATCTTCATAGATAGAGCGACCACATATTGACAACCATCCCCCCTTTAAGAAAAATTACAATAAGAATTGGGGAAACAACAATGGTTTTGAAGAAGGGAATAGGAATAGGGGTAATGGGAATAATAACTAGAAAAATAGAGATTCTGATAGGGATCAGAACAATGTCCCTAACCCAATGCCATATGCCAATGTAGCTGAAGGTTTTCCTTATTTTTGCTCTACTTGTGATGCACCCCATAACCCTGATGCATGTGGAATACACCTAAGTGATCAACGTAATGTAGATATGCATGCAGAATCAGAAGAGGATATAAGAATCAATGCATGTTGGTCCATTGAAGATGAATCCAGAGAAAGGTTGTTTGAAGAAGACATGGATAAATATGCTTCAAATCATCATCCTCAGATCTTAGTAACTGAAGGAACTAAAATCTTGCAGAAATCACATGAGTCAAGATATGATAAGATGAAGCAAGGGAAATTGATCCCCACTGCTCAAGAGGTTGAAGAATTAGAGGCAACCCATGTTTTAAATTTAAGGAATAGAACAGTCCCTGAAAGAACAGAGAAATTATCTACAAATGAAACAAGAAGATAAACTTTCACCAATAAAAATATCAGTAAAGAGAAAACTGATAGGAACCCTAACAAGATTACTCCTGAGGTAATAGAATCAATGGAAGAAGTTCCCAAAGAAGAAAGTAATAAACCATTGGATATAAAGAAGATAGAATTTGATGTTGGGTCAGAACTCAGTAAGCAAAAAGTTAATATCACATTTGGTGAACTTATGAAAGTTCAAACATATAGAGAACAAGTATGCAGAGCTTTTGGATTAGTAGAGCAGAAAGAAGACCCTACTTGTCATGTTGCTAGACAAAATCAACATGATACAAGATCACCATCTTCTGTCAGACCCTTCTATGTGTCGTTAAGATATAATTCAGATGAAGGGGAAAGATATGTGATTCATAATTGCATGCTCGATAGTGGAGCTTCACATAATATCATGCCTAAGCTAATAGCTGACCAAATGGGATTAATCTATACTAGAGATTCTGCTCTTATTTTTGTAATGGATAGTAGACAAATTCCCTATGTAGGGGTGATAACTGGATTATTAGTTTACCTAGACCAACACCCCAAAAAGGGCATTGTCATGGATGTAGCAGTAGTTGATGTTGACCCATTCTTCTCACTTTTACTCAGTAGGCATTGGGCAGAACAACTAGGGGGATCAATACAACTAGACTGGTCTTATGCTACCATCCCCATATCAGATAAGGAGAATATAATTTTGAGAAGGGAACCATTCAACAAACATTCTGTAGAGTTAATTCAAATAGATGAAACCATGATTAACTTAGTTAACTCTATGGAAGAAAAAGGGATGGGAGTCTATTCAATATGGCACAACCCATTCCTGGTGGAAGTACCAGATGCAAAGAACATGGATCCAGAAGATATGAGAATAATTGATGTTGAATCAAATCGAGTATTAACCCAAGAAATGTGGACCATGTCATTTGATGGGGCTAAATCCCAATCTGGAGTAGGTGCAGGTGTAAATTTGACTGATATTAAAGGAAACTACCTTAGTATCCCTTACAGATTGCAATTTCCTTGCACAAACAATGTAGCTGAGTACGAAGCTTTACTATTAGGGCTAAGGAAAGCAAAAGAGTTAGGTATTAACTACTTAACTATAACAAGGGATGCAGAACTTATTATACTACAAATCAAAGGTAAATATCAGACCAAGCATCCTAGACTTAAGCAATATAGAAATGTAGTACTGGAAGAAATTGATAAATTTTTGGCTTTCAATATTTCATATATTCCTAGAGAACAAAATCATGTTGCAGATATTTTAGTTGTAAATGCCTCAGGTCTAGATCACCCAGAGATAACTACAGAATATATGGATAGATTCCCAACTATTTCAGTCTATAAACCTTCTGTGCTAGATAACATAGTCTATCTACAGGTCTTTCAAGATGATATAGATATTAAGGATTTTATGACTTTGCAAAATCAGTATGCAGATGTAATCTATGATGAAAAAGATGAAGAAAAGTTAAAAGATCAAATAGGAGAGCCAGTAGAAGTAATCCAGTTGAAAACTAATAGAATACCCAAAGGATTGGTGTCTCTTGAAAGCCTATTTGATGACTTTGACAAAGCTTATAAACCTATACGTAGAGAAGTGATATCTGAGGATATTAATATTGGCTCAATGAAAGAACCCAGAATAGTGAAAGTAGACATGGCCTTACCTGCTAAAGAAAAGGTTGGATATATCAATTTCTTGAAAAAGAACAAAGAACATTTTTCTTGGACTTATGAAGACCTCAAAACCTTCAAGACAGATATGTAATGACTCACATAATACCTTTGAAGGAAGATTCCAAGCCATTCAGATAGAAACAAAGGAAATACAATCCAACTCTGCACCCAGTAATGCAAAAAGAGGTACAAAAATTGTTGGACTCCAAGATAATAAGAAAAGTAAGATTTTCCTCCTAGATATCCAACTTAGTACTAGTTAGGAAAAAGAATGGGGACATTAGACTCTACATGGATTTTAGAAATTTAAACAAGAGCTCACTAAAAGACAATTACCCATTGCCTAACATGGAACAACTACTGCAAGCAGTAGTAGGTTCAACTAGATTGTCCCTATTAGATGGATTTTTAGGGTACAATCAAATTCTGATAAATCCAGAAGATAGACACAAGGCAACATTCACCACACCCTAGGGCACATTTGAATATTTAAGAATACCTTTTGGATTGATGAATGCAGGTGCTACTTTCCAGAGAGCGATGGACTTTGCTTTCAAAGGATTAATGTTCAAAATTGTAGTAGTGTACTTAGATGATATCACAGTTTTTTCTAAAAATCTAGAAGATCATCTAGAACATTTGACTATAGTTTTTGCCCGGTGCAAGGAATTTGGAATCTCTCTAAATCCAAAAAAATGCATATTCGAAACTACACAAGGAAAATTGCTAGGTCATATAGTTTCAGAAAAGGGGATAAGCATTGATCCAGAAAGGATAGAAGCCATTTCTAAAATTCCCCCACCCAAGAACCTAAAAGGAGTAAGGTCATTCTTTGGAAAAATAAATTTTATCAGAATATTTGTCCCAAATTTTGTAGAAATGACCAAACCCATAAATGATATGGTGAAGAAAACTGGAGAAATAAAATGGACAATAGAAAATATGGAAACATTTAACAAGATCAAAGAAGCCATATCAACCACTCCAGACTTTAAGTTGCCCTGATTATGCAAAAGATTTTAATATCTATTCATATGCGTCTGAACACTCTATTGTTGAGTTCTTTCACAGAAAGATAATGAAAATAATGAAAGGCCAATAGCCTTTATGAGCTCAAGACTAAAAGGAGCAAATCTTAAATACACCCTGCTAGAAAAACATGCCTATGCAGTCATCCAATATTTAGAACACTTCAAAGGTATATTTGGCTCAAACAAAGTTTACTGTTGTATTCCCTTTATAGCAATAAAAGATATCTTTTCTCAATCAGAGCCATTAGGAAGACCAACAAGATGGATGGTAAAACTTTTGCAATACGATGTTGAATTCAAAATAGTTAAAATAGTCAAAGGGCAAGGTTTAGCTAAACTGTTGGCTAACAAAGAAGAAGCAGGATCTGAAAATATTCTCACCATAGATCAGACATATGATGACAGAAGAATAAAAAATGAAGAATGTAAATGGTATGAAGAAATTTTGTCATACTTACAAACATTGTCTTTTCCTAGAGATATGTCAATAAATAGAATGAGGTCAGTCAAACTTCAAGCTCAGAAGTATTATATACAAAATGGAGTATTATATTGGAAACATCCTGATGGAGTATTATTAGTCTACTTATATGAAAGAGAAGTCCCAAAAATAATTAATGAATTTCATAATGGTTTCTGTGGAGGACACTTTGCTCCAAGAGCTACAACTAATAAAATCATGAGAGCAGGATATTATTGGCCATCCCTTTTTAAGGATGTATATAAATATGTTAGGAATTGTCATAACTACCAAGTTTTTATAGGGAAAAAGCATCTACCAACCATGCCCCTCAAGCCAGTAATTATTGAAGCACCTTTTGCTCAATGGGGTATTGACCTGATTGGAGAGATCAAGCCTAATTCATCTGGCCAACATAAGTGGATCATAACTACAATAGATTACTTCACAAAGTGGGTGGAAGTTGCACCTTTGAGAACATCTACAACTACTGTAGTCATCAGATTCATAGAAGAAAACATCTTGACTAGGTATGGAGTTCCTAAAAAGCTTGTAACTGATAATGCTCAATATTTTGTGTCATATGAAATGGTAGAATTTTGTGTTGAATATGGAATTGAATTATCTCATTCTGCCAATTATTACCCCCAAGGAAATGGTTTAGCTGAGTCATCAAATAAAAATGTAATAACAAGAATAAAAAGGTCATTAGGCAAAAACAAAAGGGGATGGGACAATGAACTTAAATTTGCTTTATGGGCTGATAGGTTGTCTATTAAAAGAAATACAGGAAGAACCCCCTATGAGATGGTTTATGGAGAAAAAGCCCTACTACCCCCAAAAATGGAAAAAATGGCACTTTCCCTTTTATTGCAAGATCATGAAAACCCTGATCCCATTCAGAGAAGGCTTGACCAAATTGTCTTGTTAGAAGAACAAAGAAGAGAGACCCTCAATAGAATGATGGAACAAACCCAGAAAACTATAAAATTGTTTAATAAGAAAGCCAAGGGTACTCCTTTTTCTCAAGGAGATATAGTCATCTATTGGGATCCTAAAAATGATAAGCATGGTGAAAAGGGTAAGTTTGAACCTAAATGGATTGGCCCATACCAAATTGCCCATGTTATCAGTCAGAATACTTACAAGCTACAGAATTTGTAGGGAGAAATAATGGCTATCCCTATTAATGGCCAACACCTCAAAATGTACAATCCCTATTGAAGGTGTACTTTACAAAAAAAAAACATTACAAAAAAATAGAAAAACAAAAATCCAAAAATAGAGTGGTGTATTTTGTTTATTAGTTAAGCTTCCCTTTTGTTCTTGAATAATTTTGAGTTTACTGTACACATGATATCTTAGTTTGATGAGTATATCTAACTGTTTATTCCACCAAAGACAATAAGAAAAAAGGGGATTTATTTTAGATGTTGATGAGGTTTACAATTCTTTCAAATATGAGTGTTTATGCAATAGTTGTTTGATATGAGATAAAATAGAAAGAAAACAAAGTTGATTGAAACATCATGTCAAGCCTCACATTACAAATGATACTTAAGGTGACTTCAAAGGTCCGAAGAACTGAGTTATCTTTGAGAGGGTAGTTGAGCCAAAAATCATTACACTCATATTTTATAGCCAGAAACTAATCCTCAACTCAGGCATACTTATTGCACAATTTGCTTATATATCCAAACACTTCTCTCATGAGAAAGAAAAATAAAAAATAAAGTAAAACTGAGTCACTGCCTGAGATATCTTGGAAAACCTCTACCGGAGCTATAGACGCTTGACTGGCAGTAGGGTAAAACTAATATGGGATTAGAAGCAACTCCACCGAGGCTATAGACGCCTGACTAGCAGTGGAGCCCTGCAGAATGGTGAAAATTTTTAAAGAGTGAAATCACATATTAGGCTTGACTATTTTGCTCAGATATGGTAAAGTTCTGAAAGATTTAGAAATCCAAAAAAGAATGCACAAACACACACATGGGCAAAAATATGATGAAACAAACGGTTGTGACAAAATCGTGTAATCATATCTTATGACTTAGCTAAAACAAGCATTACAATATTTCAAAATAAAACTCATTGATTTCTAAAATTTCTAACCTTTGTTTCCAAATTGAATGAAAAGGGATCTACAATTTTTCATACTCTACTTGCTTTGATATCATGTTGTTCATACAATTTTTCAGTATATAAAAAAAAAAGAAGAAAAAAGTTTTCTTTTATGTATTTCAAGTTTTACTTAGCAAGTCAAAGGTGTTAAATTTTTGTTCAAATTTTTGCAAATAAACCAAGAGATTCTAGAATTCTCAAGAGGCTCAAGTTTTCAGCACCTTTTCCCAGTCAGAGCCTATGTTGGAGCCAAATTTGACTCAACTTTGAAACCCCCAAATTTAAATTTTTGGTTTCAATCAAAGTATCCATAATGTTGGTCGCTTCTTCAAATTAGTGTGAGTATCTAAGTTTTTCATTGGATTGGTTTGATGAGTCTAAATCTTGGTCATTGATTAGGTAGACACCCTTTTAATAATTTCTTAATTATCTTAATAAGGGTTATGGCAAGATTTTATTAATAATTACCTTCATAATAAAGCCTCCTAAGGTCTAAATCCAATGTTAAAACATAAAGACCTAAGATCCAATTGTCACTAAGGATTAAATAAATCATTATACCCTAAGGTCCAAATAGCTTTATACTTTAAAAAGAGGGTCATAATAAATCATCGTGGTCTAAAAACCAAAATTCAAAATCTAGCCTAAGGTTAAAATCAAAATTTAATTAAAACCTAAGGGTATGCACCCCAATAGACTAACAAACGAGCACCTTAGATTTAATCCAAGGGCCACGCTTGATCCAAAGGTAATCGACGATGACGCATTAATAAGATCAACCAAGAGATAATTCAAAATTCAAAACCATGGTCAAAAGTAAATAAATCACGTCTTAGGCTTAATCAGATGGTAGCGCATCTTTAAAATCCAATCCAATGTTGCACTTATCGAAGAGTCAAAACTTTAAAAGAAGTCAACATGGGTCAAGCTTTAAATTAAACAGTGAGCAAGTCCGACAGATCGGATGATAGCACCCAAGCAATGTTTGATCTAATGGTAGTGCCAGATTCAAGTAAATCATGTATTAAAATTAACTTAAAGTTCCTCCCCTTTGGAATAATCTATCGAGCAAGTTAGGAAGATCGACGACAACGCTCGATCAAGATTCAATCCGATGATGACGCTCCCATAAAAGATGCTTTTAAAAGGTAAAAGTCCTCATATGATTAATTAAAACATTAAACATAATTAATAAGGGTATAACACATTGAATAATCTCCCCCTTTTAACTTAATCAAGGTTAAAATTATTTACCCCAAGGTAACTAACCCATAGGTTGAAGAAAATCGACGACCGCACAAACATCTATCAAGATCCAACGGCTACGTAGAAACTAAAAGATGGTAAGATATCGAAGGAAAAGGTAAATTAATTATGTAATTAGCAAGGGTATAATACATTGAATAATAATTCCCCATTTTAGCTTAATCATGATTAATCAAAATCAAAGGGTTTTTGTTTTTAGATATATAGCATGCATCTACAGGAGATCTAACGATGACACTCATCTATCCCTAGATCCAATGGTGCGCATGCATAAAGATGATCAGAGGTTAGTCTAAACATGATTATTTCAAATGATTGATTAATTAATCCAAGGTACGTATGTTTTCCCCTTTGTTAAAAACTATGTGCATATATATGATCCAACGGTAGCGCTCTCATCGTGATATGATCCTACGTGATAAAATAAATTCAAAAGTTTTAAAAAATTAAGTATAAATTAACTAATAACCATGATTAAACAAATATTAATATACCATATTATAAAAAAATCAAGTATACATAACTTAATTATCATTTATGAATTATTACCAAACCAAAGGTTTGACAGTAAAAGAACAAATTAATAAGAAGACTAACTATTATGTAGGTCCTAAGATATCAACGAAGGCTTCATCTCAAATCAATCGACGATAGTGCACAAGCCAAAGAGTTAAGCGATGAATCAACTATCGAGATCTAACGACAATGCTTCATTGAGATAAAAGACATCCAACGATTGCACTTGATCACATTTGACTTAAGGAAAAAGGGAAACCTTCGAGGCAATAAAAGTCGTCACTCACACCAAGAACCAGATCTTGTAGAAATCTTGAGGGAGATCACTACCTAAATGAAATATAATCAATCCCAAGGATTTAGTTACCATTCGAACCTGAGGTGGCATAAGATTTAAAAATAAAGTCATCCCAATGGCACATATCAGTTCCACATCCGATAAAAAGGTTCCCAATGACCAATAGCAGAGGTTTATAAATTATTATAGGCACACAAATCAAAAAGGCCCAGGGCACGTAAGATAAAAGACATTACTCACCATAAACTCTCAACTCCAAAAAAATATAAGATGGCAGATTTTCATTGGTCGATTTTGAATAGTAGTTGGTGACATCGGGTTGATGACAAAATGTGTAAATTTATCAAACTCATTCCACCACCCTATATATGAACCCACAAAAATAATCGAGGCTACTACCCTAGTAATCTAAGAGCGAAGGTTGATACACAAGAGTTATAGAGAGAAGAAAGTTTTCAAGTATCACAAAAGACCTTACCTACTACTTTAAGAACAATGGCATCATGGGGAGATGTTTTCATACCTGAAGACACTAGAGAAGCCATACAATTCATCACAAATAAGTCACCATACTCTGTGATCTCTAGACCGCCTATTCTCAGTACCACCATGTATGAGTTTACTCAAAAATGTGGGGCAGATAAAAAACCAAACCCAACTCAACTATACGAGATTGACAATGCCTGTATCAAGAGTTTCACCCAAGTGATGGAAGGTGATAATAGGACCCCATGGATAATGGCAGATTTATTTCATAAATCTCATAGGTTACAATACAAGGGTTTCCCAGAAATAACAGATGGAACAATAACCTTGGGAAACTGATATGTCCAAAAGTGCACTTCTCCTCAGACTTGATGGCATGGTTAGTAGTAGCATATGATGAAAGAACGAGGACCTTTCGAGACAACAAGAATCGGTCGGTGTTCAACATCAAAGTCGAGCATATCCAGGAGGTGTTCAAATTAACGAATTATACCACTTTTCTGGTAGACCAGGTAATCGAACACCAATATCATATGTTTACAGATATGGAAGTCTTTAAAAGTTTATTCGATACATATGCAACAATAGATAAAGAATTCCCAATCAACAAAAATGCTTTTAAACCCTGGGTACAAGATTTTTGTGATATGATAAACATAGTTTTGGGAGTACAGGATCTGAATAGAATAACAAAAAGGGTTTTATATTTAGTTGCACAATGCAATAGGGCACATAACACTCCAATTTATGCCTAGGAACTGGAATTGAGTACCCAAATACATAAAGAAATGATAGAATTAAGAAGAGCAATTTTTGAACAGAGGTAGGAGATGCCTCATTTTTCACAGTATTCATTTCTCATTCACCTAATAGCGGGCCAATTGGGAGAAGAAGCCCGTAAAAGAGTAAAAGCCATCGACAACCCCTATGTTCAGAATAGCTTCTGGAGACTTCATGAAGGACGAACTCACATGGGCTGGTTCTGTGATCATTTCATGGTAGAAATCCATTGGGCCTTAACTGGGTTAGTTCTAGAGAGATTAGGGCCAGGGGTAAAAGCCTTCATTAAAGAAAAGGAAATTGGAGATTTCTTCTTCACAGAGGGTTTTACTTATATCAGATTGTATGGAGCTAAGATCCCTCCTAAGGTGCTACCATAGTACTACCCATTATCCATAGCAGCTTTAGAATTATGTAGGCAAGTGGCAGAAGAGGCTAAGATGAGATTGGTAAAGAAACATGGTAAGGTCCCCTGGCTCGATGTTCCCTATCATTTTGGAGATTTTATATTTGTTGGATATCCTTCCCTGCTCAAAGGAATGTTTGAATTGGATAACATGGGATTAGATGAAATATCATGGAGATTCTATGACCCAAAAGGAACATACAACAGAATGATGGAAAAGAGAGAATATGCTCGAATAAAACACCGGGAAGATGCTTTTGAAGAAAGCTTATTAGAAGCTATGGAAAAAGGATTAGATTTGCAAAAGGTATGGGATGATTTCCCTCCCAAAATGAGGGGCAACACACAAGTTTGTGAAGCCTATGATTACCCCACAGAGTTAAGAAGGCTTCGAGAAGGTTCAGTAGATGTTGTGGCACCAATTATACCAATAACAAGCCGAGCGATCAAAGAAGACCCCCTATTAGAGTTAATAGAGGAACAAGGTATTGATTTAATGGAAGTCACTATCAAAACTATAGATATAGTAGAGCAACAAGTTGGGCCTTCCAAAAGTACTCACCTCAGGATAGAAGCAGCACCAAGCACTTCCCAAGAAGCTTCCCAAACATAGAATATAAATAAAGGGAAGGAGATTGCAACAACACCAACTCAGGAGTCTCCCCTCTCAGAACAAGCCATAGTTCCTATTTTTGATAGGGTTCTAACTGTAACAAGTGTAAAGAAATTAGTGCCCATGGCTATCCCTACCACTATAACAATAAAGGGACAAGAGATTAAAATTCCATCAGTAATACAAATGAATCCTAGGAGAACTGGTGGATTGGGTGGCCTCTTTCGAAGTCACTCATTGAAGAACCAAGAAGATGTAACTCATGTGGAAAAGAAGAAACCCAGATTGTCTTTACCCTCTACAAAGGTTGTCCTGGAAAGAACAGATGAACAGACTACCTTCACTACTGCAGATGAGCAAGAATTGCAGTTAGTAGCAGAGATGGGGAATATGGAAGGATAGTTCATAGAAGAATATAAATTAGAGGCACCTATCTCAGATATTGCAGAGATAAATCTTCCTATTCTGTAGGACCCACTAGTCTTCAGAGTAAATAAAGAAACTAGGGGCTCATCGGTACTAGGGAAAGAAGGTGAAATGGCCAAAGTTGTCAAAGCAATGCAAAATCAAGCCATAGATCAATTCATGGGAACAATTACAGAGCTAAGGAAACAATTGGAGAAAGAGGGAAAGGAAAAGGTAGAGCTAAAAGCATTAATAAATAAGCAACAGGAAGAATTGGCAAGAAAAGATATTTCAAGTGCACAACCCCCTCCAATGGTGAAAATTCAGGATCATGTATATTATCTTAATGCTATGAAGAAAAATATGTCAATAAGGATAAGAGCTCATGCCAGGGGCTTTACTAAAATGTTCAGACAAATAAGGGTGATTCAAATAACTGCTCAAGAGATTCTGACCTTGATACAAGAAAGAGAAGAGGATTTTGGAATCATTCACCCTACCCTAGATTTTATAGGAGACCATTTTGAAGAGTTACAAGGGCAAGAAATAATAACACCTGATGGTATCAAGATTCAGATCAATTTCAAGTTCTTCAAAGCAGCCCTGTTTGGAGCAAATAGGGGAAGATGGATCAATTTGGTGACTGAAACAAATAACCTGATAAAAGATGCTACAGGGAAATTGGCAGACATTGGCCTATCCTTAGGTCAATGCTTAGAAGCCTCAGACATAGAAGAGGTATTCAAAGATACCATTGATAGATTTGAGTGTGAACCGGGTGATGAAGGAGAAATGATTAGGCAAACTACATCTATGATAAATACTGTGGAGATGTTACTTTTCCAGTATGAAAGGAACAGGCCTGATATTGTTGTTCAGAAGAATAGAATTTTGCAAGAAATGAACATGCTGAGGATTGCAGCCACATTTGATACAGGAGTTTGGAGATTAATTGATGAACATATTAGATGGCTGCAACAAAACCAAAAGGGGAAAAAGGTTAATACCTACAGTCAACAACAGGAAGCAGGTTCATCACAACAGAAACCTGCACCTACAGAAGGAGTTCCTGTGATAGTAGAAGAAGTTGTTCAAGAGAAAGAGGCCCAAAGGGAAACAATTGAAGAGAAGACAATTGAAGAAGAAAAAGTGGGTTCACCTAACACCACCATCATCGGTTGAATTGAATATTTATTCTAAAAAAGGCTAAAACCAAGATAGTAAAGGTAGTGGAAGCCAACTGTACCAATTTTTGGAGTCTGACCAGATGCTGACAGGTGTAAGGCTAGAAATCAACCAAAAATAATAGAATCAAGAACCAGAGGCTATAAGAAGAGGTAGTTGAGGATAGATTCTGCATCAAGCAATTAGAGAATAGCATTTTTGCTAAGAGGTATACTTGAGTGCCCTGTTAGTTGTGTTGTTGTATTTCCTTTTTGTGTCTATTTTCTTTTATTCATTCTTTCTTCCTCCCCTTGCTGTGCAGGATCCTATGATAGGAAAGCGTTCAAGAAGCTGAGAATATTTCTAGTCTTATTGAGCCTAGGATTCAGAGACTCTTTTGTTATTATATTGAAATAAGGAGAGTAGGAGAGACCTGTTACATTATTTGAACAGAGTCTTCTTCATTGTATTGATGTATTCTATTGAGAAAAATAGAGTTTAAAGGCATCCTGCCCACTTTGCATGTAATATTTCATGAATCAATACAATTTTGAGTTTTATTCCTATCATTTCTTTGTCTTGGTATTGTGTGTCACTGTATAATGGGTTACATTATTTGAATGCATTATATACGTTTCTCTCATTGGTTAACTCTTGGTTTTATTACGATATTCGAATAAGATTAAGAACGCCAATTTTTCTCTTCCCCTTCTTTCTGTTCATGATAGTATTGTTGTTAAATTGCTATAACAACCCAATGAATCTAGGCACCGGTCTACATAAGGCATAACAAATGGTTGTTTTCATGCTTGGTCATTTTAATACATATAGTATAATATAAATCTGGAGCGTGTAATTAGAGTTTTAATCATAGAATTACCGTTGGGGTTTCCTTACCCATTCTGTAGTTTTCCCTTAGCAATATTTGTGTTTAACAGAACATGAGGCAGGTCGACCAGAGCCTGTAATAGCTCGTTGGTTTCAAACGGATTCTTGTAGCATGACAATCAAAATCCTACGGATGCAAGAATCGGTTCCAATAGGGATCCTCTATCAAGATTTTTGAAATCTAGTATTGAATTAATCCATGTATTCTATAGGATCCCCTTTGATATTTTCCAATTATTCTAGAAACAAAAACCCAACTATCTTCTCTCCAAATCAGTCAACTATTTGGCTTATGAGCTGATCCTAGTCAATGATAGAATTTTGAAAAAGGGATATGTACCAGTCTCTTGATTTTTGTTTGAAGGAGGAAGCTAGAATTTTTAGGGTAATATCTTGTTATCTAACATTATAGGGTGCATACAAGTTTACCATGTGTTGGAGATGCTCTACCAGAGTGGTGGCATCCTCCCTAGTAAAATACAACAAAGCCTTTACCATGGAAGTAGGGATTTGGTCCCATGTAGCTAGTGCTACTTGTAGTTGTAGGGGGGATCCATTATCCTAGGTAGAGAATGTTCTTTTATTCTAGTTCAATACGGCAACCATAATTTATTATCACCTATTTCATCATCTTCTAAGCTTAAGAGGAGGGATGTGCAGTTGGGGATTTACTCTAGTTATTGACCTAGTGGTAGGTCTTGCTCCCATAAAGCTATAGACCCATTTTTTATCCACCTTGTTTTCATACCTCCCCTATTCTTCCTTACAATGGAGTCACCATGTGGTGATTGTAAAAATAGAAGGAGGTTCCCATCGCAACCTCATTCTAGGAATGGCAACTTCTTCTTCTTTTGGGTTCTTCTTGTTAACAAATTTTCTAGGTGAATCTATAAAGCACTTCAAAAATTTGATGAGTGTTTCCTTCATTGATATCATGGCCTAACTTATAGATCAAAGGATGGATATAATAAGGTTTGGGCCCCATAGGGTGTCCTAGTTTAAACTATTAGAGGATCGAGAGTGACCCCCTTGCTCTCAATGGATATCGCAACCTTATACAATATTGACTTTAGGATCTACTTCCACTTCTATTGAGTGGGTGCATATTGTGCCCTACACCTCATACTAGGGAACTAGTCCTAGGAAGTTTGAGAGAGAATGGGATGCAAATTCCACAAGATGACCTTTGTGGTTTTCTACCCAAGGCTAGTTCCTTGATTTTGGATGTCTTCATTGGAATTCATCATTCTACTCCTACAGTTGTCTACTCCTAAATGAATTTCTTCAAAGAAAAATGGAAAGAGAAAAAAAACATACAACATAGTGAAAAGTAAAGTGCAAAAATAGAAATCTATCTAGCCTATCTAATGGGTGTGATACACCAAAGAATAAGAATATATAATTTATATCTCAAGTCAATGGAATTAATGAACACATGAATAAAATATGACCAAATATTGAACTTAAATTGCTCATACAAATAATATGCATAATCAAAAGAGGCTCGAGGTCTATACATATAGTTGTCTTAAGGTTCAAGTCTGGACTAAGTAAGGAAGCAAAAATAGTACAAGTCATATACTTGATACAACATATCCAAAATTATTATTTAGATACAAGAACCCTCATTTATAATATTTATAGGTGAGATTTAAAAATAAAAATTCCCCCCAAAATGAGTGTGGACGAGAATACCAATGTTAGATTAGGATACAAAATTTAGAGGACAATATTGCATTAAATTCAAGGGAGTTTGGAGTTGCGAGGATTTAAATCACCATAAATTCCTCTATGGGTGTCATAGTCCTCTTTTTAGAGGGTTTATTTAATGCATCCACCTTCCTTCATGGAGAAACAAGCATAGGTGTTAGCTTTTATGGATGAGACCTATCATAGAATCTCATGTTCCCTTGACTACCAACCTATCTAGGTAATTTCTTCCTTTGCATGTTGGCTCCCAAAAATTTGGTACGGTGTTGATTCCATTTTGATAATTTTCTTGCTCTAATGATCTCTCTAATGATTTATTCCTTTTGCATGTTGGCCCCTAGTCATATTTTTATCGCTTTTGATTCTATCCTATCTTAATGGTGGTTGAATTTCAAGAATGCTTACACATAAGATTTCACTAGACCTTTTTTGATGGGTATGATTTTCGCATCAGTATTTTTCCATGCTCTTATTTACTTCTTCACATCTAAGCCTCTAGGGGAGTCTTGATGAAGGTCAAAAAGGGATGGTGTCCTTGCTGGATTATTAATTATCTCTTTCGGTACTCCCTAGTCTCTTCCCCTAATGATTTTGGGCATATCCCAATGGATATGTTACTCATACCTTTGAGCAATCACCCCTATGTATACGAAGTACTACAACCTAATTATCAAAAAAAGATGATTCAGTTTTAGGTCTCTATGACTGGTTAGGTAGGTAGGTGCTAATTAATTGATCTATTGGAGACCTCATCATCAAGGGAACCCTTTTAGTCACCACCAGGAAGGCTCACGGGTTCCTCTTGATGATGGGGTGAGACTTAGTCACCACTAAAAAGGTTGTAATTCCTTGTTGGTTTGTTTTGGGTTAATGACTTTACCTCAAGATGAAGGGAGCTTTGAGCATGCTATCAGTCATTGACATAGACTATCCTTTACAAGTGCTTTCTCTAAATCAACTACTTGGTGCATGGATGGAGCTTCAAGGCCAACTCACTTTTTCTCTGGAGCAAAAACCTATCCTACTATAGTGAAAAATTCACTGCAATAATATTTTAAAAAAAATAAAGAGTGAATACAATGATAGTTTAGCATATGTATAAATAAGAATTGTTGCTTGTTCATAAAAATCCAAAAGTATATGATAAGAGATGAAGCTTGGTTATATATAAAAATATCTTATCTTTATGTTTGTAATAAACCTTAATAAATCTACTTTATTATATACCTAAAATGTTTGTAAAGATGAGATACTGCTAATGTATCTGTGGATGCAGGGACAAGTACTGTTACTAGCGAGAATAATTTAAAGGAAAGATGTCTCCTCAATGTGAAAAAAGGGTTATCCAGTGTAAGGTAAGTCAATGGAAATGATGAGCATTGGAGTACTTTCCGATTGATAGGGGAAAATAACCCTATAGGCAATGCATCCGCCAACGGTCCATATAGATGTATATCATGTAGTTGCATTTGTAGGAATGTTTGATGTTTGACAAATTGTGAGCCTATGATGTTTGGATGGCAATGAAAATGCTTAAATGCATGGGAGCCATAGTTTAAACAAATGCTTGGTTGACAATGAAAATGCTTAAATGCATGGGAGCCATAGTTTAAACATTTGGAAAAATATGAAGTAATGTTATGATTATTAATGATCTATGAACTGAAAGAAAATATAAGAAAAAGGGGCAAAGTAAGATAATTAAAATTTATATATATAAATGTGTGTTATTGAGGAATTTATTTATTTTTGAATGCAAATTTATATATAACTATATATATATATATATATATATATATATATATATATATATAAAGGAAATAATATAAAATAAAGTAAATGAAAAATTATAAACTATAAAATATTAAAATAAATAATAAAAAAATAATTATTAAAGAGATATTACTTATTGCTTATTAGAAAATGGGTAATTAGGAAAGCATTCAATATTAGAAAATTATTATGGAAACTTGGGTTTGTTGATCATGGAAGGAATGTGGATTCCACATGGCAAGTGTCAACTTGGAGGAATCTTAAACGAACAACAGTTGTAAGATGAAAAATAACAGCTACCTTCTAAAATAAAAAAGTGGAGAGGACGAGAGGGCATTATGGTCTTCATTGTCTTCTTGGAAATGAAGGAAGAGGGAAGAAGGGAGAAGGGCTTCTGAAGCAAGGAAAGGAAATAGGCACTTATAAGTGAGTCCGTTCCAACAAATCTGTGTAATAAATTAATGTCATGGAATAGTAAGGAAACTGATTGTTAATACTTTCGATGTTCTATTGTGTGTGTAAATATAAATTGATAAATGAATGGTGAACTGAATATGAATCAAAAACTTTTGGTGCATGTGATGGAAATTTTTTTGCATGTGCATATAAATTGATAAACAATGATGAACTAAAGTTGAATAGATACTTTCTGGTGCATGTGTTGGAAAGTTTGTTGTGTGGAAAAAAAATAATGAACACAAGAGAACCAAAAATAAATAATATTTATTTTTGATGCTTGTGATAGTTTGCATGCTATGTTGGGTGTCAAATTATTGTATGCATGTTATATTTTAGTTGCATGTCATTAAAATTGGACTCTCTGGCCCTTGGAAGACACCGAAAATCCATAACATGAAACTTGGAGAACTCTGAAGGAAAAAGCCAAATTATTTTATTTTTTTTAGCTATATAATAAATCATCTACGTTCAGGCACCAAGCACTGCACTTAAACAAAAAAAAGGATTAATCTCAATCCTAAGTTTCTTGATATTTAAAACAATGGAATGGTGAAATCTGGGGATTTTTGGAAGAACAAAACAATTGCTTAATATATTATATCTATATTTTGAAACATGTAGGTTCAAAAGATTTGCATGGCATCAGTCTGAGAGTCTTTTTGAACAAAGAAACCAGTTCTATTGTCCTCCTTTAAAAAGATTATGAATGGATGTGTTCATGATGAAATTTTGTTTCATATATGCATTCTTCCTGTGAATGTTATGTCAACTTATTATGGTGACTAATTCGTATGATTGAATTATTATTTTATGGTTTTTCAAAATAGTATGTTGGTTGTCTATTTTGTTATATCCTTAATACTGCATGTATTTAAAAATTGAGAAATATTAGCCGGATATGGGTGATTATATTCTAGAGGACATATTTTGGATTAAGCTCTCTATGAATATTTGGAAATGCATGATGAAAACCTTATGATATAAACTATCTTTATCATTTCAGAGAACATATTGGGTGATAATGGTCTCCATATGCGTAATTATAATTCCACTTCAATTAACAAATTTGAGACCTATTATTCGGTGCATAGTAGAATTGCCTCGTATGTCTCTTAGTTCAGGAGATAGAAATTTTGGTGTGATATTGTTTAAACGAATATTTTCTAGTCTAGAGATGTAACCCTACCCTAACCAACATTGTATGACTATTTGAATTAATAGCTAGACCAACTAAATAAACTTGGATAATCACAAATGTGTGAGAGAACTAAAAACCCTCATAGTTATTTTTGAAATATATATATATATATATATATATATATATATATATATATATATATATAATATAATGTAAGACATAAATATATTTTATTTTAATTTCTAAACAAAGCCTATGTTTTGGAGAGAGGTGTAATGTAAACCGTGAAAAAACTATTGGAAGATTTGTTGTTAAATAAATGATGACATTATTTGTTGCTCAAATCCGTGTGTGGAAGATTTTGCGTTAAGCCAGAAACAGAACTAAATAATTGTAGAATCAAAAATTTATTCTTATTATATTTTCTCCTGTGAATGAATTATAATAATAATAATGGAATGATGTTTAAATCGTAATTTGTCTTTAGGTGTTAGTATGATTCTAAGTTTACTTAAAATAAGAATACATGGTGGCATAGTAAAGAGGTAATTTTTTTTTTTTGGTAAATAAAAGTCTTCATTAATTATCGGGTTTTGCAGGTTAACCCAAAACCTATTACAATATCCAACCTTCTGCTGAGATTGTAGATCCTAGTCATCCTTGAAACTTTATTACCAGAACTTGTGTTGAATCCCCTACAACACCTTACTAACAAGGCACACCCATACCTAAACATAACTGTAAACATTACGTACATTGATAAGAAATTGAAGTTTGGAAATTTACACTTGTGAAACCTGTTGCTTGCCCATTTCCTATTCTCTGTCGAAATCCTCCAAGGCTTACATCCTATTACCTTCATTTCCAATTTGGTATGATTTAGAGGTAAACCCCATAGTTATTACCAGCTCCATGGAGAAAGAACACCCATTCATATTTCTCCTTAACGGGTAGGTTTCTTTTCATGACTAATAATGTTTTCCATTTCATGTGGCACACCTTGTGTCCATGTCACCAAACTACCAACATCAACACCTATGTTGGCTAATTTTTTAGCTGACCTGTTGGCCTCACGGTACACATGATGAGCCCTCCTATTCTGTCTTGTCGCAAAAAGGATCCTCACTTCATGGATGACTCCCTCGATTCTCCATGGAGGTTTTTTTCCATTGGTTAATAGGTTGATGATGTTCATCGAATCACCTTCAATCATCAAGTTACCTTGAGTTGCTTGGGCTACTTGCAACCCTCTCCAAAGAGCTCTAACTTTTGCTTCGTTATTAGTTCTGATTCCCAATGGTTCAGCGAAGGCCTTGACCAGATTTCCTTGATGATCCTTGATTATTCCTCCAACTCCAGCACTTCCCGGGTTCTCCTTGGCTGCACCATCAAAATTTAGTTTAAACCAACCCTGGGGGGGTGGCTCCCAAGAAATCCCATTTTTGGGATTGGGCAAAGGAATGGAAGGTTTGTCCTCAATACCTAATGCCCGAGCTAATTGTTTTTCTTGGGGAGGAATTGAGTGGTTCTCATCCACTAAGGTGCTAAGGTTTTCTTTCGCAATGACAATAATCCAGTTGAGGATGGTTTTTGGGTTGTGAATGGTATTCTTAAAGTCTCTATGGTTCCTTTCTAGCCAAATATGCCAGAGAAAATGATGCCAACAAATTTTCCATAGGTACTTAAGTTTTAGGCTAACAAAGGGTTGAGGCCATTGATGGAACACTTCGGATATAAGAGCAGGCTTGGAAAAGTTCATCCAGGATGGACTCTGCTATCGGACACTCTAGAAATAAGTTTTGGGTTGTCTCCCATCCTACCTTGTACATGTAGCAACGGTTGGCAATAACCATACCTTTGGATAACATATTGTCGATAGTGAGGATTTTTCCTTAAATCACCAGCCATGAAAAAAATGATATTTTAGGAATTAAGCCTTTGATCCAAACCAAACTCAGTTGAAATTGTTGACCTTCCACATTGAGAAGCAAATTATAGGCGAGACTTAACCGTGAAGTCACCACTTTCGAGTCTCAGCCCAAAAATGCGATCTTCATCCTCTCCAGAGGGAATAATTTGCTGAGTTAAAATGTTATAAAGCTCTTCAAACTCTGCTTCAAAACCCTGTACTCTGATGTGTTTCCACCTGTTGATATTTATATCCTGCCACATATAATTTGCAACCTTCTTCCCAATATGTTGCTCCATATGCTCTTGAATCCTATCCAAATGAGGATTCTAGGATAACTCCTCAGCTCTCACCCACTAATCCTTCCAAAAGTCTATTGTTTGCTCATTTCCTAGAATCCATCTAAGACCTTTCTTGACAAGATCCCTGCTCGTGAGGATTGCCTTCCAAAAAGCATACCCCTGCTTGCTAATTTGTCATTAAGGAAGTTCACACCTTGGAGGTATTTCCTCCTAACTATGGTAGTCCATTCATTATTGACCTTAGTCAATAACCGCCACGCTTGTTTGGCTAACAAAGTTGTATTGATATGAGCAACTCTCCTCAATCCTAACCCCCCATCATATTTAGGTTTGCAAACCTTGTTCCAACCTACTAAATGGATCCTTTTCTTATCCTCAGTCCCTGACCAGAGACTTTTTTTTGAAGCTACTCAATTTTGTGATACACCTTGCTAGGAGCTTTGAACACTGATAGGAAGTAAACGAGTATACTTTGAAGTGAAGCCATAGTTAAAACTGCTTTGCCTGCTTGAGATAACAAATTTCCTTTCCAACCTGCTAGCTTTTTTTGGATCCTCTCTAGAACTATGTTCCACATTGATCCTTTAGGTTTCCCCATAAATAGGGGAAGACCTAAATAGGAGGTGGGAAGGGATGCAATCTGACATTCCATGATCCTTGCTATGTTGTTTTTCCTAGGAATGGGGGTATTGATGAAATAAATTTTTCTCTTATCAAAATTCACTTTCTGTCCAGCCGCTTCTTCATACATTATGAGAATATTTATGTGTCATATTCTCATAATGTATCATCAAAAAATTGCTGATGTGTCATCGAGGTAGTTAGTGACGTGGCCTTGATACCAGATATGAGTCCAGCTACCACTGTTGCCTTAATGGTTCTTCCCAAGGCCTTAGCTACAATGAAAATTAGGTATTACTTACCTTAGTAAAGAAGTATTAGTTATCTTGGTTTGAGGTCACTTTATGTGAATTAATAGAATGGTATAACTTACCTCAGTTAATGTGGTTTGAATCATAAACACTTTAATACTTATTTAATTTTTATATTATAGCTAAACATTAGAGTAGTTATAGTTTTACTTGAACTCATAAGAGTTTATCCGCACTACATCATGGCTATCATTGAAAATCTTATAGTGCAATTTAGAAAGAGGAAGTGATTTACGTAAGAATTTTAGAGTAGCTCTTAATCCAATAGATATTTAAGCAAAAAGGAATCTAATTAAAATTATTATAGTGAGTCTTTAAGATTCTTTAGTTTTATTTTTCTAACTATTATAACATTTTTATAACTTCTCTGTTTTCTATTCTTTCTTAATGGTAAACATACAAGTAACCATATGAAAACTTGAGACCATGTTTTATAGTAAAATTTATGAATGATTATGACACTGTATTTGCTTGTAAACCATTGCATAGCTAAACATTTCTACATCTTCAAAACCCTAGTAAAACCTTTGATTAAGAGATTCCAAGATTGTGGGAAGACAATCTTGATTCGCAATCTAAGATTGTGGGTAGACAATCTTAAAAATATTTCAAGATTGTGGGAAGGACGATCTTGTGGGTCAAACATTAATGGTGCTTGTGGGTGGACAAACACCATAATACAGGGCTCTAACCATACTTCTGATGGGAATGGTCAGAACGGGAGGTAACGAAGGGATGATATGGGCATCACTTCTAGGTTAACCCTGCTAGTATTGAGTGGTGAATTTTGTGCTTGACTTGGGAATACCGACAACATGATGGTATGGGACATCGTGTTGGTTAATCAAGACAAAACATCGGGTAGCTACCAGGGTATTGGTAGACCCTAGATGAACTCCAGGGAAGGTGGTTGATCGTCTAGCTCGAGCATGTATGCGCTAGTTCTTACATGACATGAGTTTATGAGTTCATGTTAAGACATGGGGAAATTATGCGTCACACCTCTAGGTGATATGGGCCCTAGAGGAAAAGAAACCCCTGCCTGAACTTGGAATCTCGGGTGGAGAGTGAAGTTCAATAGAGGTAACTATACGGGATTTGGCCAATCTCGATCTCATGAGTATTTCGACTACAGTGGAATGGCACTCATGAAGATGTTTTTAGCATGCTCATACTAGAAATTAAATTAGAAAAGAATAAAAAATTCTCTTACTATGACCTCTGATGTTGGACAACCAAGTGGGTAGACTTGGGGTGTTTGGACAACCAAGTGGGTAGGACTTGGGTTGTTACATTTGGTATCAGAGCAAAGGTTGCGAATATTTAGGCAATAAAACCTTAGGAAACCCTATGTCAAATATAATTTATGTTGCCAATGTGACCATCTAAACTCAAAATTTGACAAGGCTCTTTCTTTTGTTGAGTAGGCAATGACATCTGGAAAAAAAGCTAGTTCTTCAAAGAGATCTATGGTGGTTCAGTGGGAAGGGCTGACCAAAAATCCTAAAAGGGTCTTCCAAAAAGTTATGAGGATCGGGGCTACAGAGGAAGCCATAGAACATCCTCGAGAAAAGAGGAGGGAGAAAGAACCAACTATAAAAGAGGATAAAATGGTCTGAATGGTGCAATTATTGCAAGAGAAAATGAGCCAACAGAAAGAGCAAATGGAACAACAGAGTGCTCAAATGGCTGAGCACATGGCTCAACAAAAGACTCAAATGTTAGAACACATGGAACAACAAAAAGCTCAGCTGGCTCAACAACAAGAGATGATTTCTCAACAACAAAAAATAATAGAAAATTTATCTAAAGAAAAGGAAACGGTAATAGTTGAGGATGAAATAATTGTTGACCCTGGAAGAAAACAAGTAGGTTCTGAGTTGGATAAGGATATGCGAAGACTTGATATAGCCAAATTTGATGGTAAAGGTGATGGGGAAGAGGCTGAGATATGGTTGAATAGTGTGGAGGCATACTTTGTTGTTAGAACCCTCTCATCTAAATCAAAAACTTCATGGGTAGTATTTCGTTTGACTGGAGCCACTGCTGATTGGTGGAATACCTATAGGAAAACTCACAATGTGGAGGTTGTAGATGTCCATTGGGATACATTTGTATTAGCATTCAAATATAGGTTTCTAACACCACAATTTTACCTTGAAAGGACCATAAAATTTTCAAGGTTAACTCAAGGTAGTATGTCCGTAATTGAGTACTATCAGTGGTTTGTGCAACTGCTCAAATATATGCCCGAATATGAGCAATGAAATGAAATCAAAATCCAAAAATTTCTCCTAGGGTTACACCCAAATATTGGACACCTGATTCTTATGTTGAAACCTGCTACCCTAACTACTTCCTATGACTTGGCTCGGTAGGAAGAGGACAACTTTAAGGCCAAGAAGGCTTATTATCAAAAATCCTCTGAAAAGGAAGAGCCATAGAAAAAGAAAAATATTGGCTCAACAAAAGGAGATAGGAATTGGAACAAGAATAGTGGTAATGGGAATAGAAATAGGTTTGACAAGAATAAGAATAGGTACCAAGGAAATAAGGGAAATCAAAACTATCGAGGTGGCCAAGACAAAAGAAATTTTAGGGATAGGTATGATCAAAGAGCTAATGCACCAAGAGCTGGTACTCAGGAGGATAATGAGGGAATTAAGAAAGAGAAGGCACCATGAACTGGTTGTTAGATTTGTCAAGAACCTCATTATGTTGATAAATGTCCTTTGAGAGCTGATAAGAGAAAAGAACCTATGGAACCTGCTCATAAGATATATGCAGCAATAGGTAATCCCAAACTCAATGGTCAAGCAACACCTTTCCTATTGAAAGGTAAAATTTATAATAAAAATGTTCATATTTTGATTGATTTTGGAGCAACTGATAGTTTTATTTCTTCAAATATTTTGAGGGACATACCAAAAAACCTAGATTTATGGCTAATGGGTGGAAGGTCGAGTATGGGTCTAGGCAAACCTATACCATTAATCAATGTCTATTTGAACCTCAGATAATACTACCTCAAGGACAAACTAGATGGCATTTATATGTAGCTCCATTACATGCCTTTGACATAATTTTAGGTATTGATTAGCTCAAAGCACATAAAGCATTGTTAAAATTTGAGGAAATATGGATGGATTTCACTGATGACACCAAGCAAAGGATTTAGATTTACTATGATCGTGAATCAGTGGAACCACATATTTTGATAACAATGCAAGTTAAAAGAGCAATAAGAAAGGGTAGTAGAGTCTTTGTAGTCAAACTTAATAAAAAGGAAGAAACCGAGTCTGGGGTAAGTCTTTTCCAAACTTATCCGGTATTGAATGATTTTTGAGATGTCTTTCCTGAGGATCTACCAGGTCTTCCACCCCAAAGGGAATTTGATTTCACTATAGAACTTCTACCAAGAGCAACTCCTATAGCTCGAGCACCTTATAGGATGACTACAATAGAGTTGCAAGAGCTCAAGACTCAACTTCAAGAGCTATTAGAAAAAGGACATATTAAACCTAGTGTTTCACCATGGGGTGCACCAGTTTTATTTGTTAAAAAGAAGGATGGGACACTAAGGCTATGTATTGACTACAGAATGTTAAACAAGATGATTGTTAAGAATAAGTACTCTCTACCCAGAATAGATGACTTGTTTGATCAACTAAAAGGAGCCACAATTTTCTCCAAAATTGATCTCAGATCTAGTTATCATCAGTTGAGGATTCGAGAAGAAGATACCCATAAAACTACTTTTCGAACTAGATATGGCCACTATGAATTTACAGTGTTGCCTTTTGGATTGACCAATGCTCCAGCAGCTTTCATGAATCTGATGAATAGTGTGTTTCGAGAACAACTAGATCGGTTTGTATTGATATTCCTAGATGATATATTGATCTACTCCAAAAGCAAAGAAGAGCATGATCATCATATGAGGATTGTTCTTGAAATACTTAGAAAGAATCAATTATATGGGAAAATGTCCAAGTGTGAGTTTTATGCAACCCAAGTACAATATTTGGGTCATGTAATTTTTGTTGAAGGGGTGTCTGTTGACCCAAAGAAAATAGAAGCCATTATTGATTGGCCTGCTCCAACAAATGTTTTTGAAGTGTGAAGTTTTATGGGGATGGCTGGGTATTATCACCGTTTTATCAAGAATTTCTCTAAAGTAGCCTATCCAATAACCAATCTCCAAAAGAAAGGAAAAGCTTTTAAATGGATGGAACGGTGTGAAGAAGCTTTCAAAACTCTTAAAGAAAAACTAACAACAACACCTATTCTTAGAATAGCAGATCCCAAACAACCATTTATAGTATGTACTGATGCCTCCATGGAAGGATTAGGTGGGGTCCTCATGCAAGAGGAGGGTGTTATCGCCTATGAGTCATGAAAGCTTAAGAAACATGAATTAAACTATGCCACACATGATTTAGAGTTGGTTGCAGTAGTGCATGCTCTTAAAATGTGGCATCATTACCTACTTGGTAAACATTTTGAGCTTAGAATAGATCATCAAAGCTTAAGATATATCTTTACTCAACCAATACTCAATGGTAGGCAAAGGCACTGGATGGAATTTTTTGTAGAATATGATTTTGGCATAGAGTATATAAAGGGGAAGGAAAATAAATTAGCAGATGCTTTAAGTAGAAGAAGGCATATCAATGCTATGTCACAATGTCAATTTGATATAATTGAACAAATAAGAAACCTTCAACTTCAAGATGAATATTCTCAAAAGTATCAGGATCTGGTTCAACAAGGTTCTGATAAAGCAAAGGAATTTAGAATCTGGGAAGATACATTATTTTTCAAAAATAGAATGGTAGTGCCTAATGATCAAGACCTAAGAAATATGATACTACAAGAGGCACATTGTGCTCCTTATTCTACTCATCCAGGCTATGTAAAGATGTATGAAAATATGAGAAAAGATTATTATTGGCTAGGAATGAAAAAGGATATCGCTGAATTTGTGGCTAGATGTTTAGAATGTCAAAAGGTGAAGGTGGAACATCTACATCCAAGTTGGATGCCTATATTCACATGAAATTCCAATATATAAATGGCAGGTTGTGACTATGGATTTCATTGTTGGGTTACCTAAAAATCATTTTCAGCATGATGCCATTCTAGTAGTAGTTGATAAATTGACTAAAGTGGCACATTTTCTGCCTAGAAATATTAAATATGGAGCTCCCATTGTAGCCCACAAGTTTTCCAGGGAAGTGGTAAGGCTACACGACTTTCCTAAAATAATTATATCAGATAGGGATTCTCGGTTCACATCTGAGTTTTGGCAGACATTGCATCAAGCATGGGGAACAAAACTCAATATTAGTACTACTTATCATCCTAAGACAGATGGAAAAACTGAAAGGGTAAACCAAGTCTTAGAGGATATGCTCTGAATGTATTGTATGGATCATCAAACGAAGTGGGAAGATTACCTTTTTCTGGTGGAATTTTCTTATAATAATAGTTACCATACTTCCCTAGGTATGGCTCCATTTGAGGCTTTGTATGGGAGAAGGTGCAGAATGCCATTATCATGGAGTAATCTAGAGGATCGGGTGATGATCGGGCTGGATATGGTCAAAGAAATGGAAGACCAACTCAATGAAATTTTTCAGAGGCTCAAAGAAGCTTCAGATCGACAAAAGAGTTATGCGGATCTTAAGAGAACACCAAGGGAATTCACTATGGGAGACAGAGTATTCCTAAGGGTTAAACCAACTAAAAGTTCTATCAAATCCTCTAAGCTTAGTCCAAGATTTGTAGGACCTTTTGTAATTATTGATAAACTAAACCCGGTAGCCTACAAGTTAGACTTACCACCCAATTTGTCAAAAATCCATGATACATTCCATGTGTCCCTTCTCAAGAAATATGTTTTTGACCCCTCACATGTTTGGAATGTTGATCATTTGTAGATGGATGATCCCCTATGCATTGAGGTGCGACCAGTTAAGATCCTTGGTTATAGAACAAAACAATTAAGAAAATGGAATATTGAACAATGCAAGGTCCAATGGGACCAATTTTCTAAAAATAGTGCCACGTGGGAGGATGTGGCTATCATGAAAAGATAGTTTCCATTTTTGTTTGAATAGTGATATAATCATGTCATAGTTCCATTTTTGTTTGAACAGTGATATAATCATATTTTGGTTTGAGAAGTATGATATATATATATTTGTTGTTTGTGCATGCATAATATTTCAACAATAAATGATGATTAAGTTTTGGAACATGTAAATTTGTTGTTGTATTATATTGATTTTCCATTATTCATGGCAATATTGTTTTTATGTTTCAATGGGCAATGAAAACACAGGGACTGTGTTTAATCTTAGAGGGGGAGTATGTAATAACCCTCCAAAAATCTACTTTATTATATACCTAATTTGTCTGCAAGGATGAGATACTGCTAATGTATCTGTGGATGCAGGGATAGGTACTATTACTGGCAGGAATAATTCAAAGGAAAGATGTCTCCTCAATGGGCAAAAAGGGTTATCCGGTGTAAGGTAAGTCAAGGGAAATGATGAGCGGTGGAGTATTCATCGATTGATAGGGGTAAAGAACCCTACAGGCAATGCATCCGCCAACGGTCCATATAGATGCATATCATGTAGTTGCATTAATAGGAATGCTTGATGTTTGACAAATTGTGAGCTTATGATGTTTTGTTGGCAATGAAAATGCTTAAATGCATGGGAGCCATATTTTAAACAATTGGCAAAATGTGAAGTAATGTTATGATTATTGTTGATCTATGAAATTAAAAGAAAATATAAGAAAAAGGGGCAAAGTAAGATAATTAAAATATATATATAAATGTGTTATTGAGGAATTTATTTATTTTTGAATGCATATATATATATATATATATATATATATATATATATATATATATAGTATTAAAAACAAATAATATTTATTTATTTTTAAAATAAAGGAAATAATATTAAAATAAAGTAAATGAAAAATTATAAACTATAAAATATTAAAATAAATAATAACAAAATAATTATTAAAGAGTTATTACTTATTACTTATTAGAAAAGGGGCAATTGGGAAAGCATTCGGAATTAGAAAATTATTATGGAAACTTGGGTTTGTTGATCATGGAAGGAATGTGGATTCCACATGGCAAGTGTCAACTTGGAGGAATCTTAAATGAACAACAGTTGTAAGCTGAAAAATAGGACCTATCTTCTAAAATGGAAAAGTGGAGAGGACGAGAGGGCATTATGGTCTGCATTGTCTTCTTGGAAGTGAAGGGAGAGGGAAGAAGGGAGAAGGGCTTCTGAAGCAAGGAAAGGAAACAAGCGCTTATCAGTAAGTGAGTTTGTTCCAGCAAATCTATGTGATAAATTAATGTCATGGAATAGTAAGGAAACTGATTGTTAATGCATTGGATATTTTGTTGTGTGTGTAAATATAAATTGATAAATGAATGGTGAACTGAAGATGAATCGAAAACTTTCTGGTGCATGTGATGGAAAGTTTGTTGTGTGTGAATATAAATTGATAAACAATGGTGAACTAAAGTTGAACAGATACTTTCTGGTACATGTGTTGGAAATTTTATTGTGAGAATAAAAATTAATGAACAAAAGAGAACCGGAAATAAACAATATCCAATTCTGATGCTTGTGATAGTTTGCATACTATGTTGGGTGTGAAATTATTGTATGCATGTTAGATTTTAGTTGCATGTCATATTAAATTGGCCGCTCTGACCCTTGGAAGACACCGACAATCCATGACATGAAACTTGGAGAACTCTTGAGGATAGAGCCAAATTCTTTTATTTGTTAGCTATATGATAAATCATCTGTGTTCAGGCACCAAGCGCTGCACTTAAACTGGAAAAATGATTTGTTTCAATCTTGAGTTTCTTGAGATTTAAAACAATGGAATGGTGAAATCTGGGGATTTTTGGAAGAACAAAACAAATGCTTAATATATTATATAAGTATTTTGAAACATGTAGGTTCAAAATATTTGTATGGCATCATTCTGAGAGTCTTTTTGAACAAAGAAACCAGTTATGTTGTCCTCCTTTAAAAATATTATGAATGGATAAGTGTTCATGGTGAAATTTCATTTCATATATGTGTTCTTCCTGTGAATGTTATGTCAACTTATTATGGTGACTAATTTGTATGATTGAATTATTATTTTATGTTTTTCAAAATAGTATGTTGGTCGTCTATTTCATTCATATCCTTAATACTGCATGTATTTAAAAATTGAGAAATATTAGCCGGATATGGGTGATTATTTTCCCAGAGGACGTATTCTGGGTTAAGCTCTCCAAGTGTATTTGGGAATGCATGATGAAAACCTTATGATATAAACTATCTTTATCATTTCAGTGAACATATTGGGTGATAATGGTCTCCATATGCATAATTATAATTCCACTTCAATTAACAAATTTGAGACCTATTATTCTGTGCACAGTAGAATTGCCTCGTATGTCTCTTAGTTCAGGAGATAGAAATTTTGGTGTGATATTGTTTAAACAAATATTTTCCAGTCTAGAGACATAACCCTACCTTAACCAACATTGTAGGGCTGTTTGAATTAATAGCGAGGCCAACTGAATAAACTTGGATAATCATGGATGTGTGAGAGAACTAAAAACCCGCATAGTTATACTTGAGATACATATAATATAAAGTAATACTTAAATATATTTGATTTTAATTATTAAACAAAGTCTATGTTTTGGAGAGAGGTGTAATGGAAACCATGGGAAAGCTATTGGGAGATTTGTTATTAAATAAATGATGACATTATTTATTTCTCAAATCCGTGTGTGGAAGATTTGGCGTTAAGCCAGAAACAAAACTAAATAACTGTAGAATCAAAAGAATTTCTTCTTGTTATATTTTCTCCTACGAATGAGTTGTAATAATTATAATGAAATGATGGTTAAATTGTAAGTTGTCTTCATGTATTAGTATGGTATTAAGTTTACTTAAAATGAGAATACATGGTGGCATAGTAAAGAGGTAATAGTTATCTTAGTTTGAGGTCGCTTTATGTGAATTAATAGAATGGTATTACTTACCTTAGTTAAAGTGGTTTGAAATATAAACCCCTTAATGCTCATTTAAATTTTATACTAGAGCTTAAACATTAGAGTAGTTATAGTTTTACTTAAACTTATAAGAGCCTGTCTGCACTACATCATAGCTATCATTGAAAATATTATAGTGCAAATTTAGAAAGAGGAAGTGATCTACATAAGAATTTTAGAGTAGTTCTTAATCCAATAGATATTTAAGCAAAAAGAAATCTAATTAAAATTATTATAACATTTTTATAACTTTTTTGTTTTCTATTCTTTCTTAATAGTAAACATACAAGTAACCATATGAAAACTTGAGACCATGTTTTATAGTAAAATTTATGAATGATTATGAAACTGTATTTGTTTGTAAACCATTGCATAGCTAAACATTTCTAAACTTTCAAACCTTAGTAAAACCTTTGATTAAGAGATTCCAAGATTGTGGGGAGGCAATATTGATTCACAATCTGAGATTGTGGGTAGACAATCTTAAAAATATTTAATGGTGCTTGTGGGTGGACAAACACCATAATACAGGGCTCTAACCATACTTCTGGTGGGAATGGTCAGAACGGGAGGTAATGAAGGGATGTATGGGCATCACTTCTAGGTTATCCCTGCTAGTATTGAGTGGTGAATTTTGTGCTTGACTTGGTAATACTGACAACACATGATGGTATGGGACATCATGTTGGTTAATCAAGACAAAACATCGGGTAGCTACCAGGGTATTGGTAGACCCTAGATGAACTCCAGGGAAGATGGTTGATCATCTAGCTTGAGCATGTATGCGCTAGTTCTTACATGACATGAGAACTTAATTTCATGTTAAGACATGGGGAAATTATGTGTCACACCTCTAGGTGATATGGGCCCTAGAGGAAAAGAAACCCCCTGCCTAAACTTGGAATCTTGGGAGGAGAGTGAAGTTCAAAAGAGGTAACTATACGGGATTTGGCCAATCTTGATCTCATGAGTATTTCTACTACAGTGGAATGACACTCATGAAGATGTTTTTAACATGCTCATACTAGAAATTAAATTAGAAAATAAAAAATAAAAAAAAGAAAATTTCCTCTTACTGTGACCTCTGATGTGGGACAACCAAGTGGGTAGACTTGGGGTGTTTGGACAACCAAGTAGGCAAGACTTGGATTGTTACAATATCTTATTCATTAAACCTTGCTTCAAGGGGTAGAATTTGATCTAAAGTAAAGGGCATGCATTCACATGTGTATATTTAAAACAACACAAAATCTGACTTTTTTTTAATTATAATTGAGAGTCAAATCCTAGGATAGAAGAGGATAATACCTTTACACTATAGTTTTACATTTAGATAAATACTAGATTGAATTTGAAATTATTTTTTGTAATATTTATTTTAATATAGGTTGTGTGGCTTTTATGGGGGCCACTCTTATTATAATAACAAAACATTACATTGCTATTGGGTTAATTAAACTATATCCAACTTGCCCTTTTATCAAAGATATTCTTCATTTTTCTTTCTACCAAATATATTCTTCACTTTCCTTTCTATCAAAGATATTTTCATCTTCCTCAAAATGCTAAGTTTCTACAGTCAACTCCTTGATATCATTTTTATTAAACTATATTATCTCACTAATAGAGTTACCTTTTGAAATTTAAAATTTTCCAAGATAAAACTCAACATTACAAATGGATACACTATTTGCTACTTAATGTCCATATTCATAAATATGTTATCTATAACAACCAATTTATTGATTTATTTTTTAGGGATCTTATTCAAGCCCGTAATATTCCTAACTATCAATTTCATAATCAATTTTTGTTTGTATTTGTGGGTTTAGCTCCATTTCTTGTTAGCACTTGCAATATTTGTTTTTGTTTTTCCAAACAATATTCCTCTAGGTTTTATATCTTTGTTTTTTCTTCTTGTGTCTTCCTTTTTTCTTTACATTCCTATCAACACTTTAATATTCATCAATCTCTTCAATATTCTCACACTAATCATAGTAAGACTTATCATCTATAGGTTTGTCTTGTTCTAAAGGATGATAAGTGAAATGGATAACCTCTAAATAGCATTCTTATTTATGTTGCCCTAGAAACCCTAAAGTGCAATGATGCTCTTCCCTAGCAGTTTTCATCCATCCTAATTTATTTATTATTTTGCTCTTGAAATCCTAAAGTGTAATGGATATCCTCTACACCACTTATTTTTATTGCCAGAAGAGGATTGTATACTACTTGAGGAAAATGAAGATGATTTACTTGGAATAAACTTGACCTCTTCTATGGCCTTTATTTTAGAATTGCCCTCCATATATTCCTTTACATATTTAATTCCTTCTAAACATCAACTTCCATATTGTACTTTCTCATCCCTCATATCCTTCTTTATTTCTTCTAATAGTTTATTGAAGTGAGTTATGGTGGCCTTTGTAATATGATATTTTCCATAGGCTTTCTTTGCATCTTATTTAGGAGTGTAATATCCTTGACCTGATCAAGATTTTATTGTAGTATGATTTCCTTGCTTTGTCTTGAATTTTATCACATCAACAAAAAAAATTGGCTTTTTCTTCACAGTTTTTACTTTGCAATCTCTTCATATGTGTCAAGTTCCATAACAACAATTATGTCAACAAAATGTAATATTTTTATTATCCACTTATTGATCCCATTCTCTTGATTTACATTTAGTCTTAAAGGATTGTGACAAAGGCTTCAAAATATCCATAGCAACACATATTTGAGTATATAGACCATGATTTCACTCCATAATAGTTATCCCCTCCTTTATGAATTCCCCTAGGGCATTTTCAATATTCTTCAAAACATCCTTAGTGATAAGCTGATATGGAAGTTCAAAAATACTAACCCATACTAGAAGCTTATGTCTTGACAATAATATTTTTACTTAGTCGTCTTAAATAAAGGGAATCTCTCCCCTTAAACCATGGGTCACTATCCATTATTTTGTCCCTATTTTTTTAACCAAAAAAATGAAAAAAACCTTTAGGAAGAAAATTCATAGATTAATTTGAATTCAATTCCCATTTCCACTTAAATCAACTTTGAATCTTCAAAAAAAACTAGCCAATACATGGAATTTACATATTCACCCTCTAATTTTAAGAATAAATACATTATGCTCCATCATATCATCCATGTTAATCACTTCTAGTGTAATATCAAATACTTGGATCAAGCATGCCATATATTTGGTCTTTTTCTTATATCCAATTTGAGTATTCATACTTCTAGATAGGGCATCCTAACTTCCCATAGGTATTTCAAATATAATTTTCCTTCCATACTACCTAATAGGGCTCCCTCCCATATCACACTAGAGTTTAATTGAGTTTGAAATACTAGTTTGATTGAATAAAATTATTTATTTGAAAAATTATATAACAAGCAATGACAATTTATGAAGTTAGAACTTTATATAAAATCATAGCAATGTCAAAGGAAGAATTTGTATTTTTTGGGAAAAAAATAATAGAGGTTTATAAATGAAGGGAATATTCATAGATTATTTCTCAAATTTTCACTTTCACTTAAATTTATAGATTTATTATATATTTAAAAGAATGAGTAGACAATTACAAAGCAACACTATTTGATTATTAAATTTTAAAATATTGATATTTAACTCAAATTGGTTATGATCATAAAGAAAATAAATAAATAAAAATTTAAACAATTATTTCTTATTAAAATCAAATTGAGTAGTTAATAATTCCCTTATGTTTAAATATGCTTCAATAAAAAAGAAAATTTCATCTTCAATTATAAAATTGTCATTATATTCTAGTGGAGAACCTAAAGTGTTCAATCTTACTTTAATTTATTTTACCTCCACTATAAAATTATTAAATTTTTTATACTAATATAAAAAAATAAAGCTTTTATTTATAGTATCCTAACAAACAAGAATTTATAATAGGAAAATATTGATAATCAAATCCAATTAGTTAACAACATTTATTTAGTTAACTTGTCTATATTTTCTATTAATGGAAAGGGTTTTGAAAGGGTCCCTAAAATTTTTACAAAGCAAGAAAAGAGGGAACCCAAACAAGTTCACATACAAAAACTAACAAAGAAAACACCTAGTAGACTGGATCAACCCAAAATGGAAAACACACCAAAGACAAAGACAAGTTGAGCAAACTGAGAAAGCCATAACCCAAATGACAACAAAGAAAAACAAGTCCCAAAAATTGCAAAGACAACCACCTTAGAACATCAAACGATTATACTGGCTACTCTAACATATTTTCATTGCTATTGCTAGCAGGGATGGACACTTTACCATCCCAATTTTTGCTTGATATTACCTTAGCCACTTTCATGACTTGTTGGAGCATGTTCCAAGTTTTTTTGAAATTAGTGTAAACACTGTCAAGCATTTCCATCAGAATATTTGTTGGATCACAGTTGGTCTTTGGTAAAGAAATGTCCTTCTTCATAGGGGGTACCTTAAAGGGATCAACTTTCTTCTTTAGTCTCTTGATCACTGCGTGATAGTCCTAAGAGGACTCAATCTCATTGATATAATATTTTTGCTTGGTTATCAAAGCTTCGATAGAACAATGATAAGGTTTTGAGGTCAAAGTGCAGTCCACTATCACCTTCCTTTTAATTTTACCACTACCAGTGGGTGTTTTATCTTCATCCTCACTTAGTGCAATTATTTGTGGACTATCCTAGCTGGATTTAGCTCCAATGCTACTTATAGAATTAATGGACACCTTCTACAACACATGCCTAAATAGGATCAAATGAATACCTTGGTGCTTTTCATGGATTGTTGTCCCTCTTATAATTCCATCCATAAAAATCTCCATTGATCTGATTAAATAATCTGACACATTTCTTTAACGTCCCTCATATGATTTAGGAACGCAAGATGAAAACTTCTAAGTGGCTCATTGATTTCATCCATTATGAAGTATTGCATGATTGGGATTAAAAATCTATTCCAAGGCTCATGAAGCCCTTTCCTGACAATACCCCCTTTATCTCTTACCAATTTTATTCCCTTGTCTAGAAAATGCTTAAGTTCTTCCACCATGGAGTGTCTATCACACTGAATTATGTCTACATCAATGGGAAACTCAGTAGCCTCTACAAGAAGCTACACATTAACTTTAAACTTAAGCTCTTTAATTACCACATGTTGTTATCCTAGGTTTTAATGAATTCTTGAGATATTTCATGATCATTTTCAAATATTTTTTTAAATAAAGGCATAAAACCATGGCTACTTAGGATTACCTCCACATCGAGGTCAAGTTATAAAGTTTTGGGATCAAGGACCATGGCAATACTGAGATGGATAGTAGAGAAATTGGCGAAAGGTAAGTGAAATCTACCATATTTGGGTTTGTTTTAAAAATATGAATTTGGAAAGTCGTAAGAGTAGGGACGCTCTAGATATGCATGCCACTGTTATCAAGAGTTTGAATGCACCAATGCTAGTTATGATGCCAAAAAACCTTTGACACGAGAGCCAGTTCAGTTTTTGGATTCGCTCGATTCTTGGTATGCACATTTTGGTTATAAAAAATGGACATGGCAAAGACATTGGAATTGGCATGGTTAGACATTATCACAAGGAAATTAGGGTCGGTTATGCAAAGATTATTACTAGTATGATTTTCATTTAGGTCGGGTTGACACATATGCTTCTGACACAAAGGGTTAGTTAACTTGTATATAAGACCTAGAAACATCAAATATTATCATCTCTTTGGTTATGGTAATATATCTAAAGGATTTTTGGATGTTGATTTTGGATTGATTTTATTGTATTTCATTTAAGATACATTGGTTTTAAAAAATAAATATTGTATCATCAAATGATTGACCTTTAGTTACTATTGTTTTCATTGCTTTTTTGTACTTTTATTTTAGAATTCTAACACAATGTTTTATGCACTCTTGAGTCCTAACTACAAATGTTAACATTTTAATCCAATGGATTTAGGATAAGTGATGGGATATATGAGTTTTAATCATATAAGTGTGACAAAAATAGATGCAATATAGGTTGTACCCTTCATATAATTAGTTTATGTAGTACAACTGAGGTCTATTTTAATACCATCAATTTATTTTTATTTTTATTTTATAAATAAAAATAATTATTTAAGTCTATAATTGCTTTTATGTACATGCTATATATATTTTATTAAATTTAATGATTAATAATTTAAAAATATATAGTTCTCCTTTGTAGTGCAAGTGGAGAAGGTGAGTCTAGCCCTATTGAATGGGAGGTCCATGGTTTGAACCTCTACGATGCGAAGGGGAACACAAAATATATCTTGCAACTTCCCTCTAGATAGTGGTATACCTAGATGGGATGACATTTCCAGCTACCTAAGAGCATATCTCAAGGTTTCTTTCTAACCTAAAATTTTAGCCCCTAAGGGCTAGGTGGATTGGTAAGTGTTTATCTAGCCAGGCAATTACCAAGAAGACACCCTGGTTCAAACTTCGGGGGTAGCCTATTTGTAAAGGTAGTAGTCTAATTTGAATTCTTTGAGTGTGTGCTAAACCAACAATGATGGTAATAATCTTGAGTGATCGGTGGTCCCATTTACATTGGGTCAACAATAACAAGGTAGAATAGGTTTGGTTGGAGCAACCCCCATGGTTTGAACCCTGCACTTGTCAGTTACTAAAAATAGTGTGGTTGTGACCGGATCTCCTATGTAATAAAAAAATACTTTTAAAATACCAAGGATTCTAATGCGAGCAACCTCTTTGTTTCTCATTCTAAAGTGCCCTCCTCGTAGGCATAGGTTAGTAGTCCACTTGATCTTGTTGTTGGTTCTTATGTTACTATTCAAAACTCCTTTGAATACCTCAACCCAAAATCAGAGCCTACTATGGATGAGGTTCTATTGAACATGTCTCCCCCTGGTCTTGGTGTGGGCTTATATCTTCTGAAAGGGTTCCCCACAAAACATATAGTCAAAAGAAATTTTTAGATGTTGGGATGGAACACAAGGTGGGTAGACCCCCTAACAAAACCTGGTGTGTGAGAGAAGCTGATATTGAGATAGAAAATGGTATCCAGTCTATGCTGCTAGACACTAATTATTTCAAGAACTAGGGAGGTAAATAGCTAAGTATGGAATATTTCTATCACTCTGCTCAGCCCTCAGAGGGTAAGAAGAAGGGAAATGGAAGTTACAAATGAAAGTCATTTCCTGAAATATTAGAGGTCTAAATGGGACCTCTAAGCAAAGGGTGTTGAACTCCCTAAGAAGAGAAAAAGGCCCATCTATTTTTCTTATCCAAGAAACCAAAATGGAAAGCAACAAACTATATTCTATCAAGAATGCAATATGGAAGGAAGCTGAAGTGGTGTCCAATTTAGTTACTGGGGCTTTTGGAGGATTAGCTTATTTTTTAGACCCATCCAGGGTGTTGGGATCAGTCTTATCTATATCTATACATGTTATAAATATTTTTTTTTGTTGAAAATATGCAATGAATAGGCGGGTTATGTCTAACATTTATGTCCCTAATTCTAGAATTGATAGAGAAATATTTTGGTCCTATCTAGCACAAATGAGAGAAGTCTTCAAGCAGGAGGTATGGATGTTGGTAGGGGATTTTAACACCCCTCTGTTCATTTCGAATAAAAAAGGAGGAGACACCTCCTTTTCTAGAGGAATGGAGGAATTTGTTGACTTCATCAACCAACAAGAACTAATGGATTTACAACTCAAAGGATCTAGGTATACTTGGAGCAACCGATGACTAGGGATCAACACATTCAAATAATATTGGACATAATGTTTTTTCCAAAGAAGTGATTCCAGTGTTTGGAGATGTATCTCTTTGCACTCTCCCTAAAATGGGGTCTGATCATAACCCCCTACTACTGTAAAAAACCCCTTTACACATGTTCTTCCCTAGACCATTCAGATTTTAAGCCATGTGGCTTTCTCATCTAGAGCTCGAAGACTATATCAAGAAATGGTGGTCCATGACTTTTACTAGCTCACCCATGGAGATAGTGACTTCCAAGCTTAGGTTCATCAAACTTAATCTAAAAATATGGAATAAAAGAGTATTTGGTGATATCTTAAAGCAAAAATCCAAGCTCAAAACTAAACTACAAGTCATTCAAAACTCCATTGAAATGAATGCTTTGACTAATGAGTCCAGAGTGGAGGAGTTGTCTACTCTAGAAAATCTCCACAACATTCTAAGAAAAGAACTATTTAGAAAATAAAAATCCAGATCCCTTTAGCTTAAGGAAGGCGACAAAAACACTAAATATTTTCACTCATCTACTTTAAGACACGAAGGTTATAATAGAATTAGAGAAGTTATCTGACAAATCTATCACCAAGGACATTCAAGATATAAGGAGTGAAGTTGTCTCCTTCTTCCAATCCTCACTCTGTGATATTCCTCCTAGAGATCCTAAAGTGGAAGAGAGGTTGTTGAGAAATATCCCAAATTTGGTCTCTGCTCAAGCCAACAATGATCTTATCAAGCCCTTTTTATATGAGGAGGTCAAACACGCAATTTTCATGATGGTTGGTTTAAAAACTTCAGGATTGGATGACTTTCCCCTAGTTTTATTTTAATGTTTTTGGCATATAATTGGTAAGTAAATCTATGCAGCCCTCAGAAGTATCCAGTCCTTAGCTATTTTTCCTAGGAATTTCAACTCTACTTTTTTGGTTTTGATTCCAAAATTTACAGGGGCTAATAAATTTGCTAAATTTCAACCCATCATCCTTTGTAACACAATTCAAAAAGTCTTCACCAAAGTTTTGGAAAATAGGCTCAAGTCACTCCTCCCTCTTCTTATTGATCCTTCCCAAAGTGGCTTCATGCGTGGACACCAAATTATAAATGAATTTATTGTTTTCCATGAGCTTATTCATTCGGTGGATAAAAGCAATAGAATGGGGGTATTCTTCAAGTTAGACATCACTAAATGCTATGATCAAGTCTCTTGGGAATTTTTACTGAAGGTGCTGAGAAGATTTAGTTTTTTTGAGCAATGGATTGTTATCATATAGCATGTTATATTACATTTTAGGCTAGTAAAATAGCGCATCTAGGTGCTCTCCAATTTTGGGTAGTTCCAACTAATTTCATGGTTCATTAACCACCTTAGAACCGTAATTGTATTGTATTTAATTCAAGCCCTTTTTATATTAGGGGGTCAAACACACAATTTTTGTGATGGTTGGTTTAAAAACTTCAAGTTTGGATGACTTTTCCCTAGTTTTGTTTTAAAGTTTTTGGCATATAATTGGTAAGGAAATATGTGCAGTCCTCAAAAGTATCCAGTCCTTAGCTATTTTTCCTAGGAATTTCAACTCTACTTTTTTGGTTTTGATTCTAAAATTTACAGGGGCTAATAAATTCTCTAAATTTCAACCCATCAGTCTTTGTAACATAATTCTAAAAGTCTTCAACAAAGTTTTGGCAAATAGGCTCAAGTCATTCCTCCCTCTTCTTATTGATCCTTCCCAAAGTGGCTTCGTGCATGGCCACCAAATTATAAATGGATTTAATGTTTTCCATGAGCTTATTCATTCGGTGGATAAAATCAAGAGAGTGGGGATATTATTCAAGTTAGACATCACTAAATGCTATGATCAAGTCTCCTAGGAATTTTTACTGAGGGTGTTGAGAAGATTTAGTTTTTCTGAGCAATGGATTGTTATCATATAGCATGTTATATTACATTTTTAGGCTCGTAAAATAGCGCATCTAGGTGCTCTCCAATTTTAGGTAGTTCCAACTAATTTGGTGGTTCATTAACCACCTTAGAATTGTAATTGTATTGTATTTAATTAAAACTCATTGCAATATGAAACTACTACTCGATTCATAACATGGTATCAAAGCTAGGGTTATGCCAAGAGATGATAGCGACGGTTGGACAAGGTGTTTATACTCAATAACTTCTTCAATCGTCCTATCCAATGCATAGCATGGTTCATAGTAGATGATAGCACACATTGGAATATGCACAACAGACCAGAACAGACACAAAGACCTTAACAACACATATTAGTGGATGCAAACCAAACTAGAATAGATGCACAAATACTAGAATAGCACGTAGATAAATGTGACAGACTAAGACACATAGACCAAGGTAGAAGAGTTGATGTGAGACACATAGAATGAGTCAAAAGGGCTGATGTGGAGGTGTGCTAAGCAAGTAGCTGAGTTGGACATTAGATGACACATGGTGAGGTTGAGTTGGCATCGGTTGGAGGCTATGTGGTAGACTCTTATTTGTTAGTTTGAGGTAAAAGGGTGGGGGCTGATCGCCCAAAGGCAGACACATTAATACATAAACCATTCGATTTAAAAACCACACAAGAAGAATTAGAGCGATGCGTATGGGATAATTCCTACTTGTTTTTTTTTTTAAATAATGCAAACAATACCCTTCAAATCGATGGCTATGCCCTCCTCTCCACCGCAGGCCTTGTAGCTTGATTGGTAAGAACACATTATGGTCTAGCCGAGAATCACAATTCAAATCCCATGGGGGAGAATCTATGGCTATTGTTTTACAAATTATTTTTTTGGTGTTGGCACTATAAAAGGCACGTGGTTCCTAAATATTTTTAAAATATTGTCTAGCCAAAATGGTTTGGCTATCCACGCTCAGCGCTCTGAAGGCAATAGTCAGGGCTTCTAGCCCCACCGACTTCAATTTGTATTTTACAAGAAATATTTTTATTGAGTAAATACTTCTTATACATATACATATCCATCATGGGGATTGAACCCGGGTCACATCATCGATAATGCAAGTGGCATCCTCTAGCATTTGTTTTTTGCTAGGCAAGTTTTTTTTGACAAAAATTGACAATTTTTTTGTCACCAATTTTTTTTGCCAAAACGAGGACCCAAGTGGAGGGGCATTTTTTAAGAGGCATTTTTATACTTTCCTAATTCCTTTCAAAGTTTATTTTTGGAGGGATAAGTTTTTTTTTGGAAATTGAAAAGGTCCCTAACACATTTTTTCTCTCCATCCTTTTTTATTTTGCAACAAAAAGGGGGGATCCAAATAATATTTTTGGAAAAATTCTAAGATAAAGGGGAAAGAAAATTTTTTGATTTGAAAAGTGAATATCTTCATGAATAAGTGAAAATAATTACATGCCTATAGGGTTCTTTATTGAAATGTAAAACATGATTATAGCAAGCATTCAAAGGGAAATGTGCATAAATATGTAACTAAGTAAACTATTGCAAAACATGGATTGTTTGATATAAAAAGGGGGGTTTATCCTTGTATTTTATTAATCCAAAGTATTCAATAATATTACATTACATCCCCTTGAGGGCTTCATAATTTGATACATCTCAATTTACAATTTTCTAAAGGGATCAAATCCCTCCATGAGCTTGATGGCGTGTTCCAATGTTCTTCTCACAACCCACACTTGAGAGCTAGTATTGGGCCTATCCTTATGTTACTCTTAGATCCTCCCTCATGTCTAGAATACCTGCACCTACACACAAGATATTGAAACAAATTAAAAGCATATGTGTTTATAGATTGAAAGCTAGGAAAATATAGAAAGCATACATCTAGAAATAATGAAACTTATTCGTAATAAATCTAAACAACTCAAAATGACTTGAAAATCTAGTATGACATTATTCATATGGGTTTTTAAAGGTTTAAGCATGAATTGAAGGAAAATTGTTAGCAGAATAAGTGATCGTCCCTGACAAGGAAAACTAGACCTGCAATCACAAAACTTAAAATTGACCCATCAAAACAACTCCAAACTTCACCAAAATTGGATGCAAGGCTAATATAAACATTTATAAATGATATATGGTGGAAATGAACCAAAATTCCTAGCTATTTTATAACCGTACCTAGCAGGTGCAACTACCCACTTCTAACCATCCCAGGGTGGGACGGTTACCAATCTGAGTGGAATTTACCACCAATTCCAAAGGGATCTAGTTTGTAACTATCCTAATTGATGTGTCGGTAAATGTGGTAAAAATAATATCCAAATTTATAGGTTTTGGAATGTATTTGGTGTATTTTTTAGTGCCCCTGAAAGCGCCTTCTAATGAAGAGGGTTTCAAGGAAATACAAGGGCAAATGTGATAGCAAAAGTGAGGGTAGAATTGGGAAACACTTCGTGGTCTATGCTTCAACTCTTCTCTATTGAAATTAGGGTGAGCACACCTCAATTTATAGCCCAAATAGGGTATTTTGGAAAAAGGGGCAAGTTATGGCATGCAAGGCAAGTGTCGCCACTTGTCGAAACCTTTGCCATGCAATGGTGGAATTGGTTGCTCATTTGAGGTCTTTAATTTGGAGTTTCTGGTCTCTATGATAGTCTCCAAATCAAATTTTTATGATTGGGTGGAGAATATGGTAGTAATTGATTGCAATTTATCTACCCCTTTGACTTTTGAAGGGTTTTTTATGAATCGTACCACCCAGGGATAGTTTTGAGTGGTCGTCCCTAGGTGGGATGATCATAAGGATATGATCCAAACCTCCCAAAATTGATGGAAATATTCCCAAAAGTACTATGGAGCCTTATTATACCCTATAGGGTTACCCAATGGGGCCATATGATATCAATAAGAGTGGCACAAGTGGCACATTAGCAATATTATACGATTTACATGATTTTAGTGTCTATAGATACCTCTTTTTGGGATGCACTATGTGCAACAAAGCACTGAGCAAAAATAGATGACTAAATCGTTAAATTATTGAGGTTATTATTTAACCTAACCAACTCTAGATGCCTCCATTTTGGAAAGAGCATATATTCTTGGAATCCTTGCTTTTGACATATTTGAAGGATTAAATTTTGGGTATACCTTTCAGTTGCACTGTAGTGATAGTTTTAGGGGCTTAGGGTATACTAGGTCTTGGTGCCTTGTTTTCTTGTAAGCATTTACATGGGTCAATTCTTGAGGCTTAAAGGAGGTCAAGCCTTATTTTTTTTTCTTATGCTGATTGTTTGCCCCAACATGGGCTTGAAATTTTGTCTTTGGCAAAGATTCTTTTGAATGTATGAAACTTGCACTTTTGAGTTTTTTAGTGTTGATTTGATTTATGAAATTGTTATTATGACTACCCCCTCAAGCGATGATTCAATGAGGGTAGGACCAATGATAAAGTGATGATTCACTTCACACATATGATTGACTTGGGATAACTCTCTATTTTACCCATGGTACTATATACCTATTTTTAGGGTATTCTTGATTGTTTTGATGAGCATTTCTGGATGCAAAAGGCTAAAAAATTTATTCCCGTGGAGCGGTACAGCCATAGAGGCCTTATTGGAGAGTGAAATAAATACTTTTAAAGCATCCATAAATTTTGTTGATTCAATCTTGATCCTTGTTGATTTTAGACCATTTTGCCTTATTTTTGTGGGTTTTAGACCCTATTTTTGATGTTTTTGAGTTGTTTTGGTAAAAAAATTGGTGACCATCCTAGGGGGGATGAGTACACATTTTATAACCATAATAGGGTGGGATGGCCAGCCAATTGTGCACTCATTCTACCTAGGGGTGGTTGGCTTATTTTAGAGCTATATAAGCCCAAAATGGGGCAAATAATCTCATTTGTGCATTGTGCTTTGAGGAATTGGAGAGGTGAGAGGTATGAGGGTTATTTATTGAAGCGAAGCACTACAAAAATATATACCCAACAACATGATCCAGCCAACAGATGCGATAGGCGGTGGACCAGTGCGAAACAGGTATGAAGCACATTTCCTCCTCTTCTCTATTTTATTGTGAAATTGTAAATTCTGCTGCAATTTTCATAACACACATTAAATAATGGTTAAGAAACCCTAATAATAGTGTAATGTATGATATTTAGCTTTTATTTGCCTTTTAAAATGCTTTAAATTTAGATGTTATGCTATTTTTTTGTGGTTTTTAAGGTTGTTTTAGGGGTCAAAATGATCATTTTTTAGCTATTTTTGGGGACCTTCCCTAGGTGGTACGATCATTGGTGGCCATCCTTGGGTGGGACGGTTACCAAATTGGGAGTCATACCTAGGTGGGATGGCCAAAAAATGGGGCAAAAAGTGCCCTTTGTTAGTCATTTATTTGCTATTTTTAGACTGTTTTTATGCATTTTTAGTGCATTATTAACAAGTTGGTCACTTTATCAAATAGTGAAGAGTCGGTATAGGGCTTTGAATATCTTTCAATTTGCTAGAGAAATTTTGACTACTATAGACCGGTGATGGCTTGATGCCATTGGCCTGAAGCATGTTACACGGTTGGAGCCCGTAGTGAGAGACTGTGCCTATCTTACTGCATTGATAGATTTATGGGATCCTCGTACTAATACTTTCCACCTAGATACAAGGGAAATGATAGTGAATTTAGATGATGTATATCTGATACTACATATTCTTATAGAGGGGAATCCTATAGTATCTACTCATATAGAGCAACAAGAGACCGTGTTGTAGAGGTATTTTGGGGTGGACTGGTAGGATGCATCGATTGATCTTCTCAGCGGAGGGATACTAGTGGTATCATGGTTTGAGGCTGATGTGCTTAATATTAAGCACACTTTGTTGATGAATTTGATCAACAAAATGCTACTTATAGACTCTTCAGGAATCAGGTTCCTATGGAACCTTATAGATTTGGTGTTCACTCTTATGGTGTGTATAGAGGATGAGCCTGTAGTGATGTCTTGGGGTCCTACTTTGTTAGCTTAGCTATATGAGGAGTTATATGAGATCCACTCTTGTGGGTAGAAGGAATTGGGTTACAGCTTCCTACTATAGGTTTGGGTTTGGTAGCATATTTCTATGGAGTAACCACGGGGACTACCATGGACTACTTGAGCAAAGCTACGAGACAAGGAGATTGGTTATGGGATGCTATGGTAGAGGGAACATGAGACATGATGGAGCCATTGACATGTTGGGTAGAGCACTATGTAAAGTATTTTACATAGCTTAGGATGGTAAACATTTCATAGAAGCCCTATAGGGATTGTCACAAATGGAGTGATGCTAAGACACAACTATGTCAAGTTTGATGAGGTAGGTGGCTGATAGGACAACATGGGACAAAGTGAGAGTACTTCCCTTATTATCACATCCTATGATATTTTGGGCTATGCTAGGGGTTTCCTAGGGAGCTGATGATCTATCATCATCGAGGTGATGAGAAGACTCTGGCATGGCCTATTGTGGAGGCACTAGGAGAGGAGTCAAATCTTGTGGTGGTAGTTTTTGAGTTGTATGATGCTAGTACGATATAGGAGTATGACTCTTGGTGGGTTACATGATAATGGCAAAGATAGGGGCCACTAGGAGGGGATGCAACTATGGTAGTAGTGGATGCAGCTCAAGGTGCCCCAGATGAGGAGGGTTAGGATGAGTCTCCAGATGATAAGGAGGTAGACACAGGCAAGTGATATGTGTATTATCGTATGGCAAAGGACAAGGTGGAACTGATCAATGTACAGGATCCACTAGAATTTTATGGGGAGGAACTTGAAGATCAGGGTATGCAGGCATAGTTAGCAGCATGAGATGCTATTATTACAGAGTTTTGGGGTGATCTCAGTAGGGTGTGATGGGATTTTATAGAGGAGAGAGATCTAGTACAGGCACAGGTGTAGAGTGCACATACTGATATGGAGAGACAATCAGCTTTGATAGCTACTTTTTAGGCACATGTTGGAGTACAAAGCCCTAGCCATGGGGAGTCTAGCAATGGTGTGGTATCCAAGATGTGGGAGAAGATGGTACATCTCTAGGATTTAGTGTTGAATTATCAAACTCAATGTCGATAGGATCATACCTATATTGACATGCTTGAGGATGAGATAGTGCACCTTAAGGGGCATATACTAGATTGAGCATTGGCCATTGGATCACACTAGAGTCAAAGGAGCGAGATAGGACAATAATATATATGGATGAGGGCTCCTAGTTCTACATATAGGATGGATAGGTATGGGGGAGCAGGTTTGGGAGCTCATGGAAAAATCCTACGGAGGGTAGAGGAGAGAGTCATGGTGCCGATCCTACATGACCATGGCTTGGAGACTTTGATATCTCTTTTTGGATTTTTGGTTTTTTGGAGTGTGAGATCTGAGGACTCATATTTATTGTAGCCTATAGGCAGCTTATGGAATATGATGTAGCTTTTGACTTCTTGCCTATGGATATATATGAATTTAATTTGATCATCATGTAACCTTTTACTACTTTATGATATGTATGCTATGCTTTTATGATGTGATAATGCAATGATATGAGATGAAATTGTTAGTCTTACAATGAAACTGAGAGGGGGGGTGAATCAGTGTAGCTCTTTTAACTTGAATTTCCAGTTCTTAAAACCACAGTAATTAAAACTTATTACTAGATACAGGTAGTATAACAAAAGAGCATCACACAACACAAGATTTAACAAGGTTCACCAATGTGGCTACTCCTCAAAAATTGACTGCTTGGACTACCATCCAAATCTAGCATTTTCAAAGCACCAAATTTACAATCAATTTACCAGCACCCTACTGGAAGAAGCACCAACCCCTGATGCCAAGCCTCAACTTGGACTTCAATTCTGTATCTATAAGTTTGATAGTAAGATACCTTTGCTTTTGTAAGACCCTGACTGATCCTTTTCACCTTTGCGTTCTATGTGCACTCTGATTTCTCTGTGCAATCACTTCGCACACTCTACTTTGGTACAGTCGAACTTCATGACCGTCTTCTCCCTTCTTCACACTTTTCTTTCTCTATGAATTTCGCACTTAGCACGATTCAACACGACTCGCTCTCTGTGTACTATGACCAAACTTCGCACACTCTGATATTTTTTGCTTCTCCAAAATAGCCCTTCTTTTATAACAAAATTTTCATGATGAAAACCATACTCTCAGTCAGCTATAAACCCTAATCTTAGTCAGATTTTAGAACACCTGTAAACCCTAAATTTGGTCGGCTGTCATCGGTCTTCGTCGGCTTCAACTTAACCGCAAAAATACAACATGTCGCAAAATCGTGACACTTTTCTTTTTCTCTCTTTCTCCTTGCTTTGTCCCCCAAAAATACAACATGTCATGATATCGTGACACTTTTTCTTTCTCTCTCTTTCTCTTTGCATCGAATTGTGAAAATACTACATGTCACGATATCGTGACACTTTTTCTCCTTACACTTTTTCTTTACTTTGGGCTCCAAAAATACATGTCGTGATATCACGACACTTTTTCTCCTTACGCTTTTTCTTTGCTTTGGCCCCCAAAAATACAACATGTCGCGATACTGCGACACTTTTTCTCTTTACACTTTCTCTTTGCTTTATCCCTCGAAAATACAACATGTCGCGATATCGCGACACTTTTTCTCCTTGCTCTTTCTCTTAGCTTTGGCCCGCAAAAATGCTACATGTCACGATATCGTGACACTTTTTCCTTCTTGCTTTCTCTCTCCTGTTTTAGTCGTGAAAAAGCGACATGTCACGAAATCGTGACACTTTTCCAACTTACTTTCTCTCTCCTATTTTAGTCGCAAAAATGTGACATGTCACGAAATTGCGACACTTTTCCAACTTACTTTCTCTCTCCTATTTTAGTCACGAAAATGCGACATGTCACGAAATTGTGACACTTTTCCAACTTACTTTCTCTCTCCTATTTTAGTCGCGAAAATGCGACATGTCGCAAAATCGTGACACTTTTCCAACTTACTTTCTCTCTCCTATTTTAGTCGTGAAAATGCAACATGTCACGAAATCGCGACACTTTTCCAACTTACTTTCTCTCTCCTATTTTAGTCGCGAAAATGCGACATGTCACGAAATCGCAACACTTTTCCAACTTACTTTCTCTCTCCTATTTTAGTCGCAAAAATGCGACATGTCACGAAATTGTGACACTTTTCCAACTTACTTTCTCTCTCCTGTTTTAGTCGCGAAAATGTGACATGTCACGAAATCATGACACTTTTCTTACTTGTTCTCTTTCTTCGAATTTGTCGCGAAATCGTGACACTTTTTCTTGCTCTTCCAACATGTCGTGAAATCACGACGATTTTTCCACTAGCCTTTTTCTCTTCAAACATGTCACGAAATTGCGACAGTTTTTCTTGCTCTTTCTCTCTCTTCCAACATGTCGTGAAATCGCAACAGTTTTTCTTGCTCTTTCTCTCTCTTCCAACATGTCGCGAAATCACGACAATTTTTTCACTTGTCTTTTTTTTCTTCCAACATATCGTGAAATCGTGACAGTTTTTCCTGCTTCTTCTCTCTCTTCCAACATGTCGCGAAATCGTGACAGTTTTTCTTGCCTGTTGTATATGTCGCGATATCGCGACACTTTTATTACTTGTCTTTTTCTTTGATCTTTTGCATATGGGCCACTTCGGTCTTCTTGGAAAATCACTGTACATACTCTGAATAACCTTTGAACTCCTGTATTTTGCATCTGAATAGCTTTTGAACTTCTTGCCCACTGCATCAATAGATCTATCTGACTGTGTTGAAAACAATGACAATATTGTTGTTGCACCTTGCTCAACAATCTCCCCCTTTGGAATTGTTGGCAACACATGCAATTTCTTGTAACTCTTCTCCCCCTTTGACAATAATACCAAAGGGCTACTGCTGACTCCCCCTGAGTCCATACACAACATTCTCATGAAATATTTATTACACATAGCAACAATCATGAACATGAGCAAAAATATAATCAAATACTTAAATGCTCCCCCTAAGAATGTGATCCCTATAGCTAGTCAATTCTTGGGAAGTGTGACCACTCCCAATTTATTGTGAAGGTACTCAAAAAATTCCTTGGGCAATGGTTTTGTGAAGATATCTACTACTTGCTTTGTAGTTGGAACAAAATACAACTTAACCTCAGCTTTCGTAACTTTCTCCTTCAAAAAGTGATACCTGATAGCAATGTGTTTTGTGCATGAATGCATAACAAGATTCTTGGAGATGTTAATGGCACTGGTGTTATTCCACTTAACTGATATTGGCTCACTGAAGCTAATACCAAGATCTTTCAGGATTTTTTTCATCCACAATACCTACGTACAACATGTTGTCACTGCAATATATTTTGCCTCTGCTATCGATAAAGAAACTGACTCTTGTTTCTTACTGTGCCACATGACCAATCTGTCTCCAAGATAGAATGCACCTCCATTGGTACTCTTTCTGTCATCTACACATCCTACCCAATTTATGAAATAAGGGTGAAGTCTTTATCTTTTGGATACCATAACCCATACTCCATAGTACCCTTGAGGTATCAAAGAATCCTCTTCATTGCTGTCACATGAGTCTCCTTGGGATTAGCCTAAAATCGTGTTGCCATGCATATTGCCTGCAAAATATCTGGTCTGGTAGCTATCAGGTATAGTAAGCTCCCAATCATAGATCTGTACATGGTTTGATCAACAAGTGGAGATTTTTCATCCTTGCTCAACTTGCAGCCTATCATCATGGGAGTGCTAACTGGCTTACAATCCTCCATTGTGAACCTTTTTAACATCTCTTTCACATATTTAACTTGAGAAATAAATATGCCCTTCTTATTTTGATTAACTTGCAACCCGAGGAAATACGAAAGTTCACCAATCATTGACATTTCAAATTCTTTCTACATCTTATTTGCTAAATCTTTACACGACTCATCTTTGCTGCTGCCAAATATGATATCATCTACGTATACAACAAGAACAATAAGCTGCCCATTTTCTATTTTGACATACAAATTACTATCCACCGTGCCTTTCTTAAACCCTTGTTGAGTGAGATAGTTGTCTAGCCTTGCATACCATGCTTGGGGTGCCTATTTTAAGCCATATAATGCCTTCTTCAACTTGCAAACCAAGTTGGGATCATTACCAAGTTCGAAACCATCTGATTTCTCAATATAAACCTCTTCTTCAAGTTTCCCATTCAAAAATGTTGATTTCACATCCATTTGATAAACTTTGAAGTTCTTGTAGACTGCTAAAGCCAGAAACATTCTAATTGTCTCTAGTCTAGCTACTAGTGCAACAGTTTCCTCAAAGTCAATGCCTTCAACTTGTGCATAAACCTTACATACCAATCTTGCTTTATTTCTGAATACCTGTTCATCTTCATTCAATTTGTTTTGAAAAATCCATTTAGTCCCGATTATATTTTTATTTGCATGTCTAGGTACTAACTCCCAAGTGTCGTTTTTCTTGATCTGATCTAATTCTTCATTTATTTCCTTCATCCAACTTTCATCTTTACTTGCGTCAACAACATTTTTGGGTTCAATGCTAGATAATAGAGAGTAGTTACTTACTACTCTTCTTCTTGTCTAAACACCAACATTGGGGTCTCCAATTATTTGCTCTCTAGGATGATTTTTCTACCAGCTGCCTGTTTTGAATTTTTTATTTTCTTCCACTTCTGAATCACAACTTAAATCATCTGAGTCAATTTTATGTATCTTTTTCGTTTTATTTTCCTCATCTCCTTCAATAACCTCTTCATAAATTGGGTAGTTCATTTCATAGCTAATTACTCGTTCTCTACCTTCATCAAATTTAACATCGGCACTATCCACAATTTTCTTTAGCCTCTTGTTGTAGCATTTGTAAGATTTGCTTTTTGATGAATAACCAACAAAAATACCTTCATCCACTCTATCTTCAAACGTACCAAGATTATCTTCAGTTCTTTTTATGTAGCACTTACTGCCAAAAATTTTGAGGTATTTTGTTGTTGCCCTTTTACCGAACCACAACTCAAGGAGTTTTGCTTTCATGTGTTCTCAGCATGTACCTATTTTGGATATACACCGTAGTATGGACTGCTTCTTTCCAAAAATTTTCTACTACTTTGCTTTCAGTCAACATAGTCCGTGCCATTTCCTGCACTGTCCTGTTCTTTCTTTCTACCACTCCATTTTGCTGAGGTGTCCTAGCTGCTGAAAATTGTCTCCTAATACCGTATTTTTCATAGTACTCTATAAACTCCTCTGAAATGAATTCTCCTCCTTTGTCTGATCTTAAAAATTTGATCCTCTTTCCTATTTCATTCTCAACCTGGTTTTTGAAAATCTTGAACATGCTAAGAGCTTCTGATTTATGCTTCAAGAAAAATATCCATGTCATTCTGGAATAGTCATCAATGCACAACATAAAATATTTGTCACCATTTATGCTTTGTGTTCTCATGGGTCCACATAAATCAGTGTGTATTAGTTCCAAAGGTTTGCTTGTGTAGTACTCTTTTGTTTTGAATGTGACTCTAGTTTGCTTCCCCTTTTGGCATGAAGCAAAAATGTTGTTTGCAAGTTTGCTGATGATGGGAATATCTCTCACTACCATTTTTGAGATGATTTTTACTAGATTATCAAAACTGATATGACCAAGTCTCTTATGCCACAACCAATTTTCTTCTTCCTATCCAATAAAACAAGCTCCTTCTGAAGTCTCTGAGAGCATGTACAGGTTGTCAGATGTCCTTGATCCAGTTGCTATCAATTTTCCACTGTTTGCTTTTCTGACTTCACAACCACTGCTTCTTAAAAACTACTTCATGACATTTATCACAAATCTGACTTACGCTCAACAAGTTATGTTTCAACCCATCCTCAAAAAAGACTTCTTCTGACTTAATTTTTCCGTTACTAAGTTTAACTGAACCTTTGCCAACTATCTTAGCTCCATTATTTCCAAATTTTACTTAACCACCTTCATATTTCTGTAGCTTCTAAAATTTTTGTTTGTCACCTGTCATATGACTGGAGCATCCACTATCAAGTATCCATGGTACACATTTATTATATGCTTTAAATGTTGTTTGTACGATTAAGGATTCCTTTTCTTCTTTAAGTCGCTCTTTTTCTTTCAACTCCATTTTGATAGTAGTTTTGGGCTCTAGTTTTACCTTTCCCTTATCAATAGCTTGTGACTATTTTCCAAGAAGTTTTATATTTTGTCTCATCCTATTTGGTTGAAATTTTCTTCCCTAAAACTGATTTGATGCAAATGTACTTCTATAGTTTCTTGCAATGTTCCCACAATTATGACAGATATAACATTCTACTATATAATTCATTAGAGGAGAAAAAGCATTTCTATTGGTGAAATTTCTTGGATTTACATTATATTTGCAGTTTGAGATTTTATGTCCATAGCCATTGCATTTAAAACAGAAACTAGAAAAGGGATAATTGAACCTAGGTGATGGTCTTTGCCATGTTGTCGTAGGAGCCATAGATCTTCTTCTCCTTTGATATGTGACGTTGGTGAATCCATCATTGTCAATTCTCCTTTCGTGCCTGGCATTATTGCTTTCTTTTGCATGAGACATTATTCCTTGATCAACCTGTTTCTTATCTTCATTCTTTATGGATTCTACATTTCTGGCCTTTGATCCATTTGATGATTCTCCTTTGACGAAACCCAGACCAAATTTGATGCCTACAGGCCTTTGGCCATTTATAATCTTATCCAGCTTCATAGAACTTTCTTCGCATTTGTGATAGCAACTAATTTTGTGATTCATCCCTTCTATCTGCGTTCGTAAACCAATATTCTCTTCTTCTAGTTTGCAACAATAATCTATTTTCATGGTAATTTATACTTTGAGATCCTCAAATATTTTCTTGTATTCTTCTATCTGTACTTTCAGACTGGTTATGATTTCGTTTGCATCCTCAAGCCTTTTTGAAATTTTCTTATTCTTTTAAATAGATCTACTTTAGCCTTAGGGTTTTCACCACATACTTCATAGTTCACTCCTTCCTTTTCTGATTTTACTTCTTAAAAAGCCATGAAAAGAGCTTCACCTATTTCCTCTTCAGAATCCTCACCGGAGCTGTCTTATGATGAACTGGCATTCCTGGAGATGAAACTTCTCTTCTTGAAGTTGCTTTTTTTGAAATTCATTTTCTTCTTCTAGTCACTTCTTTCTTGGTGCAATCCTTCATAATTTATTCTCTTCTTCTTAAGTGGACATTTAGACGCAAAATTCCTAACGTCTTCGCAGTTGAAACATTTAAACGATAGCTTTCCTCTATATTTTTTGTTTCTCATTTTTAGTTTTTTAACAAAGTTTACTTCCATTTCATCTGATGTCTCTTCTTCCTCGGACTCTTGTTTTGCATTTTTATTTTTAAGGGCTTTAAAAGTTTCTTCTCTGTTTGTGGGTTTAGATATTCCTATCCTCATCTCATATGCAGTCAAGGAACCATACATCTCGTCTATACTAAAATAATTTAGATCTTTAGCTTCTTCTATTGCTAAGACTTTAGAATCAAACCTTTGAGGAAGAGATATTACTACCTTTTTCACGACGACAGAGTCTTCAATATCCTCGTTGAGTCCTCTAATCGCATTATTGATTCCATTAACTCTCAGCAAAAATGCCTCAATGTTTTCATCATCATTCATATTTAATCCTTCAAACTGAGCTCGATGCGTCTGTAGTTTGACCTCTTTGATCTTATCATCTCCTTCATGAATACTCCTTAGTTTGTCCCATATTTCTTTTGTTGTTTTATAACTCATGATCTTTACCAGTTCACTGTCTGCTAATCCACACATGAGAGCATTCTTTGCTTTTGAGTTATTTTCAAACAGTTTCTTTTCGTCAACCTCTTTTGGAGGATCGATGGGTATTGTGTATCCTCTAAATACTGAATCCCATATGTCGTATCCCAAAGAACAGAGATATGTCTACATCCTTATTCTCCAGAATGTGTAATTAGATCCGTAAAACAATGGTGCTTTGTTTGATGAGAAGCCTTCTCCACCTGCCATTGTGTAACTTCCAAGATCACCCTAGCTGGTTAAGATTGTACAAGAACTTAGCTCTGATACCAATTGTTAGTCTTACAATGACACTGAGAGGGGGGGTGAATTAGTGTAGCTCTTTTAACTTGAATATCCAATTCTTAAAACCACAGTAATTAAAACTTATTACTAGATATAGGTAGTATAACAAAAGAGCATCACACAACATAAGATTTAATGAGGTTCACCAATGTGGCTACTCCTCAAAAATTGATTGCTTGGACTACCATCCAAATCTAGCCTTTTCAAAGCACCAACTTTACAATCAATTTACCAGCACCCTACTGGAAGGAGCACCAACCCCTGATGCCAAGCCTCAACTTGGACTTCAATTCTATATCTATAAGTTTGACAGTAAGATACCTTTGCTTTTGTAAGACCCTGACCGATCCTTTTCACCTTTGCGTTCTCTGCGCACTTTGATTTCTCTATGCAATCACTTCACACACTCTGCTTTGGTACAGTCGAACTTCATGACCGTCTTCTCCTTTCTTCACACTCTATTTTCTCTACGAATTTTGCACTTAGCACGATTCGACAAGACTCTCTCTCTACGCACTACGACCGAACTTCGCATACTCCGATATTTTTTGCTTCTCCAAAATAGCCCTTCTTTTATAACAACATTTTCATGATGAAAACCATACTCTTAGTCGGTTGTAAACCCTAATTTTAGTTGGCTTTCAGAACACCTGTAAACCCTAAATTTGGTCCGCTGTCATCGATCTTCGTCGGCTTCAACTTAACCATAAAAATACAACATTTCGCGAAATCGTGACACTTTTCTTTTTCTCTTTCTCCTTGCTTTGTCCCTTGAAAATACATGTCGCGATATTGCGACACTTTTTCTTTCTCTCTCTTTCTCTTTGCATCGGACCGCAAAAATGCTACATGTCAAGATATCACGATACTTTTTCTCCTTATGCTTTTTCTTTGCTTTGGGCTCCGAAAATACATGTCGCGATATCGTGACACTTTTTCTCCTTACGCTTTTTCTTTGCTTCGGCCCCCGAAAATACATGTTGCGATATCGTGACACTTTTTCTCCTTACGCTTTCTCTTTGCTTTGTCCCCCGAAAATACAACATGTCGCGATATCGTGACACTTTTTCTCCTTACTCTTTCTCTTAGATTTGGCCTACGAAAATGCTACATGTCGCGATATCATGAAACTTTGTCCTTCTTGCTTTCTCTCTCCTATTTTAGTCGCTAAAAAGCTATATGTCGTGAAATCGCGACACTTTTCTAACTTACTTTCTCTCTCCTATTTTAGTTGCGAAAATGCGACATGTCGTGAAATCATGACACTTTTCCAACTTACTTTCTCTCTCCTGTTTTAGTCACGAAAATGTGATATGTCACGAAATCGTGACACTTTTCCAACTTACTTTCTCTCTCCTATTTTAGTCGCAAAAATGCGACATGTCGCGAAATTGTGACACTTTTCTTACTTGTTCTCTTTCTTCGAATTTGTCATGAAATCGCGACACTTTTTCTTGCTCTTCCAACATGTCATGAAATCACGACGGTTTTTCCACTTGCATTTTTCTCTTCCAACATGTCGCGAAATCGTGACAGTTTTTCCTGCTCTTTCTCTCTCTTCCAACATGTCGCGAAATCATGACATTTTTTCTTGCTCTTTCTCTCTCTTCCAACATGTCACGAAATCGCGACAGTTTTTTCACTTGTATTTTTTTTCTTCCAACATGTCACGAAATCATGACAGTTTTTCTTGCTTCTTCTCTCTCTTCCAACATGTCGCAAAATCGCGACAATTTTTTTTGTCTGTTGTATATGTCGCGATATCGCAACACTTTTCTTACTTGTCTTTTTCTTTGATATTTTGCATATGGGCCACTTCGGTCTTCTTAAAAAATCACTTTACATACTCTGAATAACCTTTGAACTCCTGTATTTTGCATATGAATAGCTTTTGAACTTCCTATCTACTACATCAACAGATCTATTTGACTGTGTTGACAACAATGACAATACTGTTGCTGCACCTTGCTCAACAGAAATGTAAATGCATAATGAATTGGATGATTTGATTTAATTTTGTATGATGGATTTATGATGACTATTTGACACATTATATGCTAGCACCATAGACTGTACAAAATGTATCTTTATTATTTTCATGTTTATTATGACACTATGTAATGGATTTTGTAATTTTGACAAACATGTGACAACATGATGTAAAATGGAATGAATAATGTAATGTGATATGATATGTTTGGGAGTTTTTAGGAGACTCAAACACTCTAGTTACCTAATCAAAAGTTGTATAATAACTATGCAAGAATTTTTAACAAAGTATACATCTACTAAGATAACCAAGATAATCAACATCCCTGTGTGTGCATGTGAGTTCATTACTATGATAACGCATAAAGTTACCCTAGTGCCAAATGGGATTCATGCAGCCCATCTGTACTAGAGATCACCCTGCGAGTCTCATTATCCTAAGTTTTGTACTTAGTTAGATTAGACCACTAGGTAATATAGGCTACAAAAAGCTAGCTCATCCACATGCAAACATTGGTCTGGACACAAGCAAGTTGCTTATGTGACAGACATATCATCATGCGTAAGGATACCGCCATTGCCAGGTAGGCTATCCACCAAACCTGTAATGAGGATCACCTTATGGTTCTCTAATGCTGAGAATTCCAGGGATTCAAGTTCAAGACTCCCTTATTTTCTTTTAACTTTGAATTTTTCAAGGGAGTTGCTCATTTTTGTTTGTTGAGCAAGGGATTTTGGTAGTGGTGAGAACCACTATTTATTTTGCTTTTTCTAATGGTAAAAACCACTGTTTCTTTTTGCATATTTTGAAGTGATAATAATCACTATTTATTTTTCTCTTTTGGATACTTGCCCTAGTGTGAGGCAAGGGATTTGGGTAAGGAGGAACTTGTCCTTTTGTCAATTCTCAGCATCTTTGAACCATTCGCACAGGGGGATGAGCGAGATAACCTTTTTCGCTTAAAGTAACCTAGACCACTTTATAGTTTCATCTTTCCTTGTGCTAGACTTGGATTTATTAATGTGAAAATGTGTTGGGATTTTGATGTATACAAGGTATAATCTAAGCAGGATTCTACCTTCTAAAAATCATGATAGCTTTCTACAAAATCTGAAAAGAAAACTAGATATGGCTGAGTGACCAAAAAACCTTAACTATGTCTTACAAACAATGGCTAAGTGATGGGAAACAGACATATAATATGGAGTGTAAATGTAAATGGTAAATGTAATGTAAACAGGTGGTAATATTGACATATGATAACAATGAATTTGATAGATGCCTAGTGTACAGACCTAGTGCTAGACATGTATGATCAATTTCTAATAATGCATAATGCAATGATGAGTATACCTAATGCAATTTTAATGAAATGCAATGCAATGCAATATTTTTGTGTTTTTGATGATTTTAATGATGTTTTTGTATTTTTATATATATGTATATATAGGTTGACCAATGGGCTTAATGAATGCCATTGGGGCATTTTGGGTGACCAAAGGGCTTATAGATACCTTTGGGGCATTTTAGGTTGACCTAGATAGTCATAGACTACCTAGGAGCATTTTATGGTGACCAAAGGGCTTATAGATACCTTTGGGAATTTTGGGTTGACCTAGACAATCATAGACTACCTAGGAGCATTTTAGTTTGACCTAGATGGTCATAGACCACCTAGGAGAATTTTAGGTTGACCTAGATGGTCATAGACCACCTAGGGGTATTTTATGGTGACCAAAGGGCTTATAGATACCTTTGGAGCTTTTTGGATTGACCTAGACAATCGTAGACTACCTAGGAGTATTTTAGTTTGACCTAGATGGTCATAGACCACCTAGGGGTATTTTAGGTTGACCTAGATGGTCATAGACTACCTAGGGATATTTTATGGTGACCAAAGGGCTTATAGATACCTTTGGGGTTTTTAGGTTGACCTAGATAATCATAGACTACCTAGGAGCATTTTAGTTTGACCTAGATGGTCATAGACCACCTAGGGGTATTTTAGGTTGACCTAGATGGTCATAGACCACCTAGGGATATTTATGGTGACCAAAGGGCTTATAGATACCTTTGGGACTTTTGGGTTGACCTAGACAATCATAGACTACCTAGGAGCATTTTAGTTTGACCTAGACAATCATAGACTCCTAGGGGTATTTTAAGTTGACCTAGATGGTCATAGACCACCTAGGGGCATTTTATGGTGCTCTAAGCATGGAAAGGCCATAGATGACTAATATTCATTGGTTCAGGCTCTTCACTTCCTTCGATGGATGCTAAGTGATAAGTTCTAGGTCCAATATGACTTGTAATGATGAATGGACCTAACCAATTTACCATAAATTTATCCTATAGATGGGGTGGTAAATTTGAGTTTTGTTGGTTCTCTTTTAGAACTAAATCACCAACCTAAAAGTCTCTCTGGTGTACTTTCATGTTGTAAGCTCTCTTAAGGTATTCTTGATAAACACGTAAATGCTCAAGAGCATTGACACGTCATTCATCAAGCAACATTAATTGATCTAAATGAGCTTGCCTAGTGGTATCATCATCGATGAATTCCTGCATAGAAATGTGCAATGACAGAATCTCTAACTCTAAAGGCATGATAGCCTCAGCACCATACACTAGTGAAAATGGAGTTGCCCCAGTGGGCATCCGAATGCTAGTGCGATAGGCCCAAAGGGCAAGAGGTAATTGATTATGCCAATATTTATGATTTTCCTTAATGGTTTTCTTCAATATGGCTACTACTATCTTATTTGATGCCTCTGCTTGCCCATTGGCTTGTGGATAATAGGGCATGGAAAAGTTGTGCTTTATGTTATACTTTGTTGTTAACGCATGCACATCCTTATTTTTGAAGGATGTCCCATTATCCGATATTATTTTGGATGGAATACCAAAATGACATATGATGTTATGTAGCATGAACTCCGTGATGCGAGGTCCAGTCATAGTGGTAAGGGGAATTGCTTCCACCCATTTTGTGAAGTACTCAATAACCGTTATGATAAATGTGTGATGGCCTAAGGAGGCAGGTGAGATTTTCCCAATTAAATCAAACCCCCATTGTGCAAATGGCCAAACCGATTGAATCGGTTGTAAGGCCTGTGAAGGTACATGTGTCAAATTTGCATGATGTTGACATTTCATGCACTTCTTTACATAAGCACAACAATATTGCTCTAAAGTTGGCCAATAATAGCCCATGCAAAGAATGCGCTTAGCGATGGCCATGCCGCTAAAGTGGCCACCACATGTACCATCGTGTGCTTGGGCAATGGCCCAAGCTGACTCTTGTGAGTCTAAGAAATGAAGGAGGATACCCTCATAGCTCCGATGATACATTATGTCTCCTAATAAGACATACTTTGCCACATTTTGCTTAAATGCTCGCTTTACGGCATGCGACAATCCAGGTGGAATATTTCCTAGTTTTAAATAATATTTAATTTGTATGGCCCAATCTTGCTTTGAAGAAGCCTCAATTGTATGAATCGTGTAATCCTTTTGACATTCATCTCATGCAAATGCTGATTGAGAATGAACTTGGAGATATAGCATTGTGCTAGTATCAAAATAATTATGAGGGAACAGAGTCCCCCATCTGATGTTATTCAAATAATTGTGTAGTTGAGAGAACCATTCATGTGAAGGTTCAATCTGAATCATGTGGACATCTGGTGTGGCGTTATGCTCATCATGCTCAGTCATAGATTGTGCTAGCATTTTTACTTGAATAGTCATGATATCATCTGAAGGGTTTTGTGGGATTAGCGACCCTAAGGAGGCCATCATGTCTGCAAAATGATTAGATGAATGAGGGAGTGCCTCAATATCATACCACTCAAACTTTACCAGAATTTTATCCACTAGGGCTTTATAGGCTTGCAATATTGGGCACCTACACTAGAATATCCCTTTAACCTGATTAACTATGAGCAAGGAATCACCAAAAATATTTAGCTTAGTGATTTTCATGGCGATTGTCATTTGAAGGCCTATGATGAGGGCTTCATACTCGGCATTGTTATTGGTGCATGAGAAATCAAGTTTAAACGAAAGAGGTATGGGAGCCCCTTGTGGTGTGAAAAACATGATACCTGTACCACCCCCTTGCTCGCATTTAGAACCATCAAAAAATAGAGTTATGTCCACCTGTGACTCAGGCTCTACAGAATCAGGTGATTCTGAGATATGAAACACTCCATCATCGAGAAGTTCTACATTCAGAGGTTGGTCATCCTAGAGAGGAGCCTCTGCTAGTTGATCGGCTATGACCTATCCTTTGATTGATTTTTGTCCAATGAACTCTAGGTCAAATTCTATCAACAACATTATCCATTTTATCATGCGACTATTGTGATATGTTCGACTCATCATGTATCACAATGGATTTTCCTTAGATATTACATACGTGGTATGATTGAGCATGTAATGGCATAGATTTTTGGTGGCAAAGACCACTGCTAAGCATAGCTTCTCAATGTATGCATATTTTATTTCATAGCTAACTAGTGTGTGGCTAATATAATATGTAGCCTATTCTTTATGAAATTCATTCTTTTGGGACAACATGGTGCCCAATGCCAACTCAATGGCTGAGATGTAAAGATAGAATGACACTCCTAGTCATGGAGGAGCCAATACGGGTGGTGAAGCTAGGTATTTCTTGATCTCATCAAAGGCATCTTGACATTCTTCATCCCAATGAAATGAGACCCCCTTGTGTAGCAACCTATTCATGGGTCGACACTTATCCGATAATTGTGCTATGAAGCATTTTATGGATGTGACCTTTCCTTGCAAGCTGCGTAGCTGCTTAATGGTTGTGGGGGAGGCATTTCTAAGATTACCTTGACCTTATTTGGATCTACTTCTATGCCTCACTTAGAGACTATGAATCCCAAGAGTTTACTAGATGTGACACCGAATACACACTTCTTGGGATTAAGCCTAACATTATGCTCAATGAGGTGATCTAGAACCTTGCACAATACATTGACATGCTCATGGCGCAATAGAGATTTTGCCAATAAGTCATCCATGTAATCTTCCAAAATCTTATGCATATAGTCATGGAAGATATATGTCATGGCTCGTTGGTAGGTGGTACCAATGTTCTTAAGGCCAAAAGGCATGACCTTATAACAGAATGTCCCCCAAGGCATTGTGAATGCCATTTTTATTTGGTCTTCTGGATTAATACAAATTTGATTATATCCAGAGAAACCATCCATAAGGGATAACATTTCATGTCCTATTGTAGCATCTACCAATGCATCAATGTTTGGTAAGGGAAACTCATCCTTAGGACTCGCTTTGTTGAGATCTCTAAAGTCAGTGCAAATGTGAATCCTCCCATCAGGTTTTTTGATGGGTACCATGTTTGAAACCCATGGTGGATAGTCTACTGAGATGATGAAATCAGCATCCAACAACTTTTGCAATTCATCTTTCACCATTAAGGCTACTATTGGGTGCATCTTACACAAATTTTGCTTAACTGGTTTGATCTTTGGGTCTAGTGTAAGATTATGCATGACTAGATTTGGGTCTAGTCCTGGCATATCTTTATAAGACCAAGAAAAAGCTTTTATCCTTTATTTCAATGCTTTTGTGAAATCATCTTGTTCAACTGGAGATAGACCTTCCCCTAGCTTGATAATATGGGGATTATCGAGATCTGTACCGATATCCCTATCAATTGTTGGCTCAATTGACATATGAGACCCATCTTCCAACTGATGTGGAGTGGGAATCAAGTGAATGTCATCAGCTGGGTTTGCTTCATCCATAGGAAATTTAGGATCAACCTCAGCTTGAAAAACATCCTGAGTAGTTCTTGGAGAAAATTGAAATGGTTGTAACATTTCCTCGCAAGGCCAATACTTTGATGGCGATGGGGGAGAATCTCCCTGATCAAAGTCAATTACCTCAAGGTCGAGATGCAATGGCTTTGATGGGTTATTCAGATCTCTCAATGGTGTAGTTAAATCTATGGAAATCATGTTGATGGATACATGATCTCCCATCCAAGGGTGAGTGGGTCTAGAGACCTGATGTAGTCTCGTAACTCATGGGGGTAGTTCTGGTGGAAGTGGAATGAATGGTGGTGGCCATTATGGAAGAGGGTGAGCTTGCTCTTCATATAATAAAAGTTGGCATCAGATAGGGCCTTGGATGGGGAATAACATGCAAAGATAATACTCATATTCATCATCCAAGGGGAACACTCTCTCATGTTCATCATCTGAGCTTGGATAGTTTATGGGTGCGATGCCATAGTCATCTTCATCATCACTCATCCATTCATGAGGAGGACCTTGATCCTCTTCCTCACTATCATATTTCAAGGTATGTGAGCTCTCCCCCACTTCATGAGGTTGAGAAACATCACTGGATAACCCTTGATCTATCATGTCTATGGGAAAATAATCTCCCAATGAATGAATGTGATTCGGATTGGCATATGGATCATGTGCAAGCTTATCCTGATAACCTAGACATAGGTGTTCTAGACTATCTGTGAGAACATCCAATGGTACTGGCTTATTGTGTCCCAACCCAAATTTATCATAAGGTAGCTGATATTGGGGCTGACATGGAACACGAGTACCCTGCTCATATAAGCCTAAACCAAAACCATACCAATTATAATGATCTAAATACCATAATGCATAATCTGGATTTGACATATAGTTTATATCCTCAGAAAAAGGTTCATCATCTTCTTCTTTCTAAGGAGTTGGTAAGGCTCCATACTCTAAACCCCCATATATAAAATTAGTTTGATTGGGTGGTAGACCAAGAGGCACGATGCTACCTATGGGAAGATGAGGTCACCCCATATCTTGCACTATCTCTATAGATGGAACCATTGTGACATTTCTCACTAGATATTCTCCTATCCCTATACTAGACATATGCACTATGACCTGGGATGGCGAAGGTGGATGAGATGGAAGTGAGGCTTGAGGTGACTCAATGTGAACCTCTTGAGATGATTCCTCATTTACTAAACAAGGAATCTCTTCCATGGATATGGTGGAAACTAGAGGTGGGCTCTCATCAATTGGCCTCTTCGACATGTTCCTCGATGGAGGATCTGACGATGTCGAAGGCATATCTGAAGCTGCCAATGATGAGGATGGCATGGATGAAGATGTAGATGGTGAAATGGAAGGTAATGGTGAAGTGGGTAGACTCTGAATAGGTGTATTCAGTCAGAAGTCTACATGAGTCGAAGGTAATATTGACTCTGGCATCTGTTGCACCATATTGTAGTACTTAAAGGGCTCTAGATCTGTAGAGACTATGTGCACCTACCCTTCATGAGTGTATTTGAGACATTGATGTGCAATGGATGGGACACACTTCATATCCCATATCCAAGGTCTACCTAGCAATATGTTATAGGCCATCTCACCCTCCAACACATGACACAATGTCGATATGGTTTTGCACCCCACCTGAATGGGTAGGACTATGGTACCGATGGTAGAGCATATTGCATCATTGAATGCACGAAGGGTGTAAGTGGATGCAACAACATGAGATGCTGGCAATCCTAGGTGTTTTAATGCTTTAGTTGTGATGATATTACTCGATGAACCAGTGTCTATGAGCACTCTCTTGTATGGTACATCATTTACACATGCAATGATGTGCAAAGGAGGATCTACCACATCACTTGCTATTTCCTTAAGCTCATGCTCATGAAATGTTATTACTGGTTCCTTGCACTATTGCACATGACCCATAAAATCAATGAAGGAGTTAGACTCCTATGGTTGCAACTCTATTGACTTTAGAATATCCATCAAAGCTTCCCTATGCGGAGGGGATTGTTGAATTAGCTCATAGATGGACAATCTCACTGATGTTGTCCTCAAGCTCTGTGCAAGCTTGTTCTTTATTGTTAATGTTGGCCTAGGTGGAAGGCCTTGTACTATAGGTGGTGTAGGTTATGATGTAGTTGGAACATCACTCGAAGCTGTAGGTGGTGCAACTTGGCTTGGATATCATCTATTCCTGGTCACAATACTCACCATCCCAACATACCCTTGCAAAGGGGGTGTTGTCTTCACCTCATTCATCGGTTTAGCAGGCGTTGCCTGTACCTCATGAGTTGGTAATGGGTCCTTGAATATACCCATCTACTGATTGTTAGGGGCTAGTGGAGCATCTACTTGAAGCTCATTCCTCTCAATCATGTCCTGTACTAGGTGTTTAAAACCATAGCACATTGGTAAATCATGGCCACTTTGCCGATGATATTTATAATATTGATCCTCTCGATATCCCATAGGCTTTGGTTTACCTATATCCGGATCGATGGGTTTGATATCTGGAAGATTAATCATTTTTGCAACCCATAATCGATCGAATAGAGAATCCATGGATTCAATGAAGGGAGTAAATTATCACTTAGAGCGACGTTGTTGATTCTATCCCTGATTCGCTTGACCATTACTATTATAACTCGTAGGAGGAGGTTGGGCCTGATAGTTCACCTTTTGAGGAGGCATCACTTGTGTAGGCCCAGGGATATTTATGGCCACTTGATTGACCATTGTCGACTTTGAAGGTGTCGAGCTACTTTTAGGGTTCTTTGTCCACTCCTTTTTGTGAGGCTTGGCTATTTCTCCCTCTTGGATTTTTATTTCCTCTATATTTCTAGCCTATGCTAGAGCATCTTCCAAGGTGGGGTATTGTTGTAGTTGCAATATTAAAGAGATGGGTTTTAAGAAACTCTTTGAAAATAGTCAAGTTAACTCAGATGTTGGCAATAGATAGGGTAGCTTAGCCAGAAGCATCCACCACCTATTTCCATAATCAATAATCGACTCATCATCGTATTGCTTTAACCCCATGAGGTCAGTTAATGTCACCTTTATTTTGGTGTTAAAGGTGAAACATTCCAAAAATGCATCAACAAATTGTTCAAATGTGTAGATGCTATGTTTTGGAAGTTGGTTGAACCACTCAATGGTAGGACCAGAGAGGGTACTTAGAAAAGTTCTCAGGAGCAATGCATCATTGTCCTGTATGCTAAAGCACAAATTTAAAAATCTAGTAACGTGCTCTTGAGCATCTTCTTCCCCCTTGAATCTATCCAATTTTGGCATTTTGAAATGCTCAGGGTATATCAGGGAAGGAATGGATGGGTGTAGTGGTTGACTCTGCAACTGATGCAAGGTGGGTTTTTGAAGCCCATTTCTAGTTGTCTTACCTTCTATAGTTTCTAAGCGTTCAAGCAAAGCTTGATACGCATCCGAGGATTTGATTTCCTCTTCTTTGTTTTGAACCCATGGAGGGGGATGAGGAATATTAAGCATAGGTTGGGGTGGTTGATTGACATCATCCATACCTCCAAAAGGTGCTTCTACATAATCCTCATTTTATTCCAAGTCATCGTAAGCCCCATAAGGTGTTTCAGGCATGGGCCTACAAGGAGGAATGAAAGCCTCTTGAAGGTGATCTATATTTGGCCTATCATATACATTTTGTTCAGGCCTAGGAGGTCTAGGAGGTAACATTGGATTAGGTCTAGGAGACCTATCTTGTTGGAAATTTGGTTGCCTTGGGTGAGCCTCCTGTCTACATGTATTTGGAGTAGAAGCTCCATTACGCAAAGTCTCTTGAATTTGTCATTCAAGTCTTTCTTTCTCTAACTACTATCATTGCTCTAAGAGATCTAAGTGGTGTTTATCAGACCTAAGTTGATTAAACTTGGCCTGGTGGTCAACATACTTCTTTACCAACTGATTGATCTGATCAATTGTATTAGGTCTAAGTGCCTTAGCACTATTAACCTAATATCTATCTTGTTCAAGGGGGTTCGTGAGATCTATTACATATTTCCCTCGATTGAGGGAGGTTACATTGACTTGAGGCTCACCCCTAAATAGATGTTCTTGATAAGCTACTGGTGTAGAGGCACATCGTGCTTGCATTGACACATTTGAATGAGGATAATCTGGATCCTCCTTAGGTCTTCCCTCATAAACAAGGAAAGGTAAGGTAGAATTAGCTCACCTATGGTGATGAGTATCATACTCATCATGATTTTGGCACCTTGGGGAAGGGTGGTTTGAAATCATAAGATGATCATTCAACCCTACCCTAGGTGAAAAGTCATGATCCTGCATAGTAGTGCGAGGAGTAGACCGAGCAGGCACGTGAATGCGTGGGATTGCTCTATTGGGAAGTGCCTCATTACATGGTGACTCTTCTCGAAATAAGGTATTAGAAATATCTATATTAGGGAAATGATTCCCCAAAGTGGGACTATTGCCTATGGGGGTACCCCGTGTAGGAGTCCCTTGTTGGCTAGGTCCCCTTATTGCTATTCTAGGACTAACCATCCATTCATCTACCACTCGATGATTAGGGATATGATTTCCTAAGTTGAGACTATCACCTATGGGGGTGCCCCATGTAGGAGTCCCTTGTTGGCTAGGTCTCCTTTCAGCCCCTCTAGGGCCAGGAAGAGTAGGTGGTCACCAAGGAGGTATGACCATGTCCTTGGGATCAAGGCAAAGATGCTCTATGTCCTCTTCCCTACTCCCCACAATGTCCACCCTTAAATGGGCTTGGCTATGGGTATATACCATAGCTATGTACTCTAGACCGCTATATGATTATCTCCTTTACAATTTTTATGAATTTGAAACAAACAAACAATAGAAACACACAAGCATAGAAGTGATTATCTCTTTTAAGTCTTTTAGATGTGAATCCCTAAACTGTTTGTTGTTGTTTCAAGATGTGTTGCTTTTGTAAAGAAAATACTTCACATGTTTGATTTTTGTTGATGTAATACTCAAAATTTTAAGTGGTTTTCACCTATACACTCACAGCTCGACAACCGGTAATGAAATTCTGGTCACGTAAACCAACCAAAGTATGGTGATGAAATCCATACCCGATCAGGGAGCATAGGTCCTGCCGATCCTCACCCAGCACCCCGTGCATAGTGATACACCCCTCCGAAGAGGAATGCATGCTATTTTGCATGGTTAGGATAGATCTTGGAGTCGGTATTGGCCAATAAAATAGGGTACATGGGATTTGAGTCAATGGATGGAGATGACAGCCATCATCATTGAACTCTATCAGTGGTTGGGAATGAAGTCCAACTCACCAACGTTTAAGAAGATCATGGTGTGTGTGTGTTCCTTTTAAAATGATTGAAATAAAATAATACAACATTCAATGATGATTCACTAAATGCATGAAAGTACATTTTATTTTCAGAATCATTAGTATGTATAAAAGGAAGCTACAAAAATTGACAAACTATATGAACTTAACCTTTTTGGTAAGTTGCAAGCAGGAAAACCAAACAAAAAGCATAGAGAATACTATTCATTTTCCTATTTTTCTTGATTTTATTAATGCAAAATTTAGAGATATGTAATCTAACCTTCCAATGCACACAAAAGACAAGAAAACTTGAAATTTAAGCTTATTTGAACAATATAAATGCAAATTGAAGGTTGAAAAGGTGTATTTTCTGACCTGAAACTTGTTGTTTCTGCAAATTTTTATAGAAAACCTCTAGTTTTGTAACCATCCCAGGGTGGGATGGTTAGCAATTTGGGGGCCATCCCAGGGTGTGTCACCTATGTGGCCATCCCTGGCAGGTTCAACTAGCAGAAAAGGGGTCATTTCTGCTTAGAACGGTCAAAACCTGCAACATGCAAAATAGAAAAAGGAGGTCAAAATTGACACATTCAAAGGGGATAATGAATAATTTCAACCACCATGATCACCACTAAGAAGCGAAAAAATGACATGCCTTGAGTGTTCTTTATTGAAATGTAAAAGCGGATTTAAACAAGCATTCAAAGGGAAATGTGCATAAAGATGTAAATGTAATCTATTGCAAAATATGGATTATTTGAGATAAAAAGGGGGTTTCTCCTTGTATTTTATTAATCCAAAGTATTCAATAAGATTACAATACATCCCCTTGAGGGCTTCATAATTTGATACATCTCAATTTACAATTTTACAAAGGGATCAAATCCCTCCATGAGCTTGATGGCGTGTTCCAATGTTCTTCTCGCAACCCACACTTGAGAGCTAGTCTTGGGCCTATCCTTATGTGCCTCTTAGCTCCTCCCTCATGTCTAGAATACCTACACCTACACACAAGATATTGAAATAGATTAAAAGCATATGCATTTATTGATTGATAGCTAGGAAAACATAGAAAGCATGCATCTAGAAATAATAAAACTTATTTGTAATAAATCAAAACAACTCCAAATGACTTGAAAATATAATATGAAATTATTATATTATGAGCATGAATTGAAGGGAAATTGTTAGCAAAAATAGTGACCATCCCTGACAGGGACAACTAGACCTGCAATCACAAAACTCCAAATTGACCCATCAAAACAACTCCAAACTTCACCAAAATTGAATGCAAGGCTAATATAAACATTTATAAATGATCTATGGTGGAATTGAACCAAAATTCCTAACTATTTTCTAACCATCCCTAGCAGGTGCAACTACCCACTGTTAACCATCCCAGGGTGGGACGGTTACCAAACTGAGTGGAATTTACCACCAATTCCAAGGGGATCTGGTTTGGAACTCTCCTAAATGTTGTGTCAGAAAATGTGGTCAAATTACTCTCCAATTTGATAGGTTTTGGAATGGATTTGGTGTATTTTGGAATGCCCCTAAAAGCGCCTTCGAATGAAGAGGGTTTCAAGGAAATACTAGGGCAAATGTGATAGCAAAAGTGAGGGTAGAATTGGGCAGCACTTCGTGGTCTATGCTTCAACTCTTCTCTCTTGAAATTGGGGTGAGCACACCTCAATTTATAGCCCAAATAGGGCATTTGGGGCAAAGGGGCAAGTTTTGGCATGCAAGGCAAGTGCCACCACTTGTCAAAACCTTTGCCATGCATTGGTGGAAGAGGTTGCCCATTTGGGGCCTCTAATTTGGAGTTTCTGGTCTCTATGATAGTCTCCAAATCAATTTTTGATGATTGGGTGGAGAATATGGTAGTAATTGATTGCCATTTCTCTACCCCTTTGAATTTTGGAGGGTCTATTTAGGGACCATCCCACCCAGGGATGGTTTTGAGTGGTCATCCCTGGGTGGGATGGTCACCATATGTGACCATCCCAGGGTGGGATGGTCATAAGGATATGACCCAAAACCTCCCAAAACTGATGGAAACCTTCCCAAAAGTGCTATGGAGCCTTATGTTACCCTAGAGGGTTTCCCAATGGGGCCATATGATGTCGATAAGAGTGGCACAAGTGGTGCATTAGCAGTCTTATCCGATTTACATGATTTTAGTGTCTACACTTTATTTTAAAACTAGCATTGTAATAGGTGCATTATCGGTGGAAACCGACACCTAGAGTGTTTAAAATTTTGTGGGCACTTGTGATTGTTTTTGCATTTAAATTTCCTATTTTCTTGCATTTCAATCATAAAGTAAAATATACAAAGCAAATAAAATACCCCAAATTTTTACACCTATTTGTGCAATTTATTGCATAGCAGCGTTCGGTATATACGATACCTCTGGTCCACACTTATAGGTAATATTTTTGTGCTTGGACTACTGTATCTAATGCATAATATAGCTACAACAACAATGTCTAAGCTTATTATCTATAAATAATTGGGGAGAAATAAGGCAAACTAGTTCTGATATTCACTCCATTTATACCCTAATTGTTATTGTTGTTAGACATAAATCCTGACAAAGTGATTTTCGAAGTGTGTAGGGGAAGTTACGCCCCATGCATGAGGAAACACCTTCTATGTTAGGTGTCATAAAAAAAAATTCCCTTTCAGTATCGCCTAAGTTCCACATATCGTTATGCTCATACATACTTATAGTCTCCCTCACGTAAGGGTGGGGATATATAGAGAAGTTTGGTATAAAGGCCTAGTAGGTATAAAGAAAGAAGGGCTATTTGGTGTTATAAGGAACCTTCACAATGACCACTATTCACAAATATCTCTTATATTCATAGTTTATGAAAGGTTCTAACTTCGCACCATGGAATAATAACATGCGTTTTAATCTTCAAGTGGAATATTTATTGGATGTAGTGACTGGCACTATAAAATGCCCAAGAATAGTAGGAGAAAATCAAGATGCTTTTGATAATAAGTACAAAAGATATCTCATGTTTATTCTTCTTACTACTACAGATGAGGTCCAGCCTCATATCTGTGATGCCAAAACTAGTAAGGAAACTTGGGATGCTTTGATTACTATTTATGAAGGTAAGAATCAGTCCACTATTCTACACCTTCAAACTCAACTACATACAGTGAGTATGAAATCTAGTGAGATAGTAGACCTATTCCTATGCAGAGTGGTGGAATTGAAATCCAAACTGAATGCTATGTGATGAGGCCTGGAAATGCCTCAATCATAACATGTTTTGAACACTGAAATTGCCTACAAACTCTTATGTTTAATCTAATATGCTAGTTAAGTTAATTCAATATGTTGTGTATTAACTATTTGCATGATAAATGTATCTGGAAATACTATATTCTGATTTTTACAGCTTTTTGCATAAGTTTTATGTTATTTTGTTATGACTTGCTAAATGAGATATGCTTAGGTTGATAGCAGCATTTCACTAATCATGTTTTGATATGTCTCAAGCATTTATTTTACCTAAATCTGGCAACAATGCAAGCAAACTGTTACTGTGCAGCAAAAACTGGTTTTTCCCATGTAAATTCCAGCCAACTGCCAATGAATGGCAAGGCATGGAATTCACATATGGAAAGAGATGAAGATCATTGGAATCTGATCCTGAGAGATAACCCACCTGAGAAATGCAGAGGAAATCATTTAAAGAGCACACATTTGTTCATTCCGAAGTCTCTTCGGAATGAACAGATATCTTCGAAATGAGGAAACATAGTGTCTTCGAAATGAGCGGATCTTCGAAATGAGAATTGCAGTCTCTTCGGAATGAGCCACTTATCTTCGAAATGAAAATAGAATGTGCTTTTTGACTTGTTGACCGATTTTTGATGCTGGAAAAAGGGAAATAAATATTGAAAAGGGTAAGGGAAAATATCTCCCATCTAACTTTGTCGTCCTTGCCGACCAAAGCCACCATTTATGGAAAGATCAAGTTTGATCTTCTTCTAGGATAAAACCAGGAATTGTTGCAGCATAATAGGATTAGATCTTTTGAGATATTCTCAGTTGTCAGTAGATCTTAGGACATCTATAAATATGGCTCCCATTCAGGTTGAGCTAGTAGAAGATAGAGAAAGCAGAGAGTAGAGAAATATAGGAGAAAATAGGCAATAATCAGAAAAGTGACTGTTACAATCCTGTAACAGGTTTTTTAGCAGAATTATTGTAATCATGTTCTTGAATCAATAAAGTGTACTATTTCTATTTCATATTGCTTGTAAATGAGTGTGAGTAAGATCTAGAGAGAGAGAGACTCATACCTTCTTCTGGACAAGGAGGTTGGCCACTTCCAGACCTAGGAGGAGGACTAACAACAGGTTTTTATTCTGATTTTGTTGTAGCAGAATGAGTTGTAGAACTTGTCATTTCATTTCTTTGTAAACAACTAATAGTATTTGCAATCTTAGCTTATTTTATGGTTAATCTTGTGATTAATGGTTTGGTTGTAATCTCCACTTTCAGCAAAGCTTTCAATTTATTGCAGACTGTCATTTCCAGAATTTACTATTTTTTGTAATTTCTTGCATTTTGTGTTTTGTTGTCAACCCCTGCATAGAAGATTGACAACCTTCTATTACAGAGCCTTGACAGGGTTTCATTTCCATGCTATAATTAGGTTTCCATTGCTGCAAAAGTAAATAGATTTCCTTTCTGCAATTATAATCAGACTTCTAATTCTACAACTGTTATTTTTGCAACATAATTAGGTCTCATTCTGCAATTGTAATTAGGATTTCATTTCTGTAGTTAATGATTAGTTTCCATTTTTGCAAACTATATTAAGGTTTAATTTATGCAATTTAGAGATAGGAATGTCCTAAATCCCCCACACAATCGGTTTCACCAATAAGACCTGTTGCTCCAGATTGACCTAAGTTATAACCCTGTTCACCCCTTCTTCCGTAGATAGCCTTGTACACTACCCTGGATTGACAAATTCATTGAGAATTAATGATGTGTATAATGACTACGCATCATTTTGGCACCATTGTTAAGGAATTGTGTTGCTAGAAGGTGACAATAGTCCAATAGTTGTTAATTAGACTGAGCTGTGAAGATTCAAGATAAAATCTGAATAGAACAACTGGTTAAAGTAACAACTATTGACCTATAATTTATGTCATTTAAGAGTAAACATGAATGAGTAAGTCTAGGGATGAAAAAGGTAGAATTACCCAAAAGGATCCCTGGCTTGTTCCATTAAGGAGATCTTCATGCCTAAGGGGTGAATCACCTATGTTTGAATTACCAAAAATATTGAAAGAAAAATCACCAGTCTCATCATCATTAGAACATCCTAAGAAAGAAGAATCATCAGACTCATCATCAACAGAGGATCTTGGACCTCTTGAGAGTGAAATTTGGATAGGTTTAACTATTCCCAAGGAACAGGAAACTATGGAAGAGGGAGGCAATCTAGATAGAGATGGCCAACATGGCTATGTCCATAATGAAGGAGATGATCAGGATATGCCCCAACCTTCCAGAACATTTGAATATCCTATCCATTTGAATCCAACACAAAACTCTCCCATGAAAACCATTTCACCTTTAGTACTTCCAACCTTTCGAGGTGTTGTATCTGAAGATCCTGATCAATTTTTGTTTGAATTCAAAGTAGTGTGTCAAACCTATGATTATGTAAATGACAATCAGAAACTTAAGGTCTTTCCCTCAACACTCAAGGACTCAGCATTACGTTGGTTCATGAGCTTAGAGCCAAATTCCATCCGAACTTGGGATCAAATGGAAACTATGTTTTTAGACAAATATCAGGAGTATTGTCATGTAAGGAACAGGAAAGATGAGTTATTCAGGATTAAACAAGAAGATGATGAAACATTAGAAGACTATCTTGATAGGTTCTCCTTTGTTCAAAGGAGATGTGGACTTGTAGAACCGGAGTTATGTAAAACCATATTTTTAAGAGGATTACAAGATGAATCCAGAGAAGTATTGGATTTGATGGGAAAAGGGGATGTAAATACTCTCAGTAATGAGGAAATTATGGATCTCTATAGGAATTACTCTCGCAATAAGTAGGGAAGAAGAAAAAAGAGTACAAATGGCACTGATGTGAAGGACCTAATAGAGGAACTTGCAAATTTTAAAACTGATATTCTAGTGCAATTAAACACAACTTTGGGGGAAATGTCTGCAAAAGCAAAAACCACAGAACCTTTGGCAATTTATTGCCCAAGATGTAGAAATAAACATGCTTTGCAGGAATGTCCTTTGAATAAAACATCTATCTCAGCCATTTGTAGTATCTGTTCAAAGAAGCATTCAACTGATAAATGCCACCTGCTACCACAACTCAAAACTGTGTTAGAAAATCAGACTGAGGAACTCAACTATGTTGGACCAAAACAAGGGGGAAATTTCTCTCAATACCAAAATCCCCCTCGTTTTCCTACAAATTGGGGGCATAATCCCTGGACTATGCCTTGGGGACAATCAGAACCACCCCAACGTCCTTGGAATTATCCTCAATGGACAAATTCCCAAGAATGGCCACAAACAAATTGGAGTAATTCAGCCTGGAATCAGAATCAGAATAACCCATCATGGAATCAAAACAACCCATCCTAGAATCAGAATCAGACTAATCCACATTGGATGCAAAATCAACCATAGTGGAATCAACAATACCAGTCCTATCCAAGGCAGCAAAGAAATCAAGGTCAAACTCAACATTTGCTGCCTGCACCTAATCAAAGTTTTCAAGAAAAATAGAACCAACCACAACAAACACAACAGGTGAAACAACCTCAACTTCCAGCTCAATCAGTCACTAATCCAAACAGCATGAGACAGGCATCCCCTGTCTATGTGGTTGAAGCTAAAGAAAATGTTGAAATAAATGTTCTTGATTGTAGTAACATCCAACTTCATTCAAGAAAAGTTATACCTGAACCTGCTTCAATTAAAATCAAGGAAAATGAAGAGCAAGAACCTTTGGAACCAGTTAGAATTAAACCAACAATAGAGAAAGAAGAAGAAAAAATAGACCCACAGGCAGAACAATTACCTTCATCAAGGATAATTCCATATCCTGAAAGATTCAATACCATAGCAAAAAATTCTGAGTCAGACCTGGTCAAGGAACTTAGAAAGTTAACTATATCATTGCCCTTATTGCAAGCCATTAAGGATATACCAGTGATTAAAAGTATTATCCGAGATTTGTGCATTAGAAGAGCAGGAAGAAAAAGAAAGCATTTCCTAAGACTGTTCAAGTTGAAGGAAAGATAGCTGATCTCTTGTCTGGAAAACTAGTACCTCCAAAGTATAGTGACCCAGGAAGTCCAATTATCATAGTTACCATAGGTTCAGTACCAATATCAAATGTCTTAGTAGATCTAGGAGCTGCAATAAATGTCATGACCAAGGATATAATGAAACAATTACAGCTCAAACATCTCAGCCCCACATTTACAGTTTTAGAAATGGCTGATAGGTCAGTTGCAAAACCTGAAGGTATCATTGAAGATGTTCCTATAGAAGTTTCTTCTTGGGAATTCCTTGCAGATTTTTTGGTTTTATAGCCAAGAAATTCAGCACATGGATATCCCATCATTTTGGGAAGACCTTGGCTTGCAACTACAGCAACCTTCATAGACTGCAGATCTGGAAAAATGACTATTTCAAATGGTATTGATCTAAAATAGATCTCTCTGTATCCTCCTGCAAGACCCTCCAGCAATTTTTTAGGTCAGTTATGGTTTCCTGATTCAGATGAAGAATCAGAGGAGGTTATTTCCACACTAGCCACCTTGGTAGTAAGGGAACACATAGAAGACCTCCATGACACAGAAAATTTAGAAAATGAAAATATCCTAATGAATGTTCTGCATGAACAAAGGTTAGAAGAGGAAGCAGTAAATATCCATCAATTGTTAAGGAATGAGGAGAACCAAAATTTTGAAGGTGAACCATCTGTACTATCACAGGAAAACTCTGTTTCACTACCACATGGGTGGCACCATCACCTGATTTTTCCTTCTCACTATTCCATACAGGATATGCTTCCATCAAGAAGTAATGAAATAGAAACCTCTTATTTCCTCCCATCTCAGCAGTGTCCTCTTAATTCCCTAATCACCAGGTATGAAGAAGTGAATTCAGTCCTTCCAAATACAAAACAAATAGAAGTCCAGCCAGGCAAATTTTTGAACATTTACAGCTGGCTTACTAGGGAAGAGGAAGAAAAATTGATAGTTGTCTTGCAGAAGCATGTTCATGCTTTTGCTTGGGACTATAAAGATATGTCAGGAGTTCACCCTGATATATGCACCCACAGAATTTATACTGAAGAAGTCAAGCCAATAAGACAACCCCAGAGAAGACTGAATCCTGCCCTAAGGGATATTGTAAAGGAAGAAATTGAAAAACTTATGGAGGTAGGATTCATTTACCCAATTTTTGATAGCCAATGGGTCTCTCCATTGGTTATAGTTCCTAAGAAAAATGGAAAAATGAGAGTATGTGTAGACTATAGAGAGCTGAATAAAGTGACATACAAAGACCATTTTCCATTACCTTTCATAGATCAGGTGTTAGATACCCTTGCTGGAAAGAAATACTTTTGTTTTCTTGATGGATTTAGTGGATATAATCAAATTCAGATTGCACCTGAAGATCAAGAGAAAACAACCTTTACCTGTCCATGGGGAACATTTGCCTATAGGGTTTTACCTTTTGGTTTGTGTAATGCCCCAACAACATTTCAACGAGCGGTCTTAGCAATTTTTTCTGATCCGACTACCAACAGTGTTGAGATATACATGGATGATTTCACAGTATGTGGACAGACTTTTGACTTTACATTAGAAAACCTTGACAAAGTTTTAACTCATTGTGAAACATACCAGTTATCCTTGAATCCAGAAAAATGTTTTATGATGATGAAGGAAGGAATAGTTCTTGGTCATCACATCTCTCTTCAAGGGATCCAGATTGATCCAAAGAATGTGGAAATTATCAAGAATCTTCTTCCTCCTAAAACTCAGACTGATGTCGGAAGCTTCCTAGGACACATTGGTTTTTACCGTAGGTTTATTCCCAACTTTAGCACAATAGCCAATCCCATGTTTGCCCTATTGACTAAAGATTCTAAATTTTCCTGGACTGCAAGGTGTCAGGAATCATTTGAAGCTCTGAAAGAGAAATTAGTAACTCCACCTGTGTTAAGAGGACCTAATTGGACATTACCATTTCACATACAGGCTGATGCTTCCAATACAACAATTGGAGCAGCATTAGGACAAATTGACAATGGTGAACACTATGCCATCTACTACATTAGCAAGAATTTGACAAGAGCTGAGAAAAATTATACCACAACTGAGAAAGAATTCTTGGCAATAATTTATGCCATCAACAAATTCAGGCATTACATCACAAGTTATCAAATATTTATTCACACAGATCACACAACCATTAAGTATTTGATGAATAAGCCTATGGTAAGTGCAAGAATTATTCATTGGTTACTATTGCTGCAAGAATTTGATATCACTATAATCAACAAACCAGGAAAAGCTAATGTTGTAGCAGATTTCTTATCCAGATTACAGAACACAGATGAAGGGGAATTAGTTGAAGACACCTTTCCTGATGAAAAATTATTTGCTATATCAGTCCAATCACCTTGGTTTGCAGATATAGCCAATTATTTGGTCACAGGGAAAGTTCCTCCACATTTCACTTCAAAACAGAAAAAACAATTGATCAAACAGAGTTCTTCTTTTGAATGGATTAAGGGTATACTTTTTAAGTGCAGTCCTGACCATGTGTTACGTAGGTGCATCCGAAAGGATGAGGTATATGATATCCTTAGGGCTTGTCATGATGAACCCTCAAGTGGACACTACTCTGTAAAAAGCACAATTAGGAAAATCTTAGGGACAGGATATTATTGGCCATCTCTTCACAAGGATGTGAAAAAGTACATCAGGCATTGTGATGCATGCCAAAGAATGGGGAAACCCACTCATACAAATGAAATGCCACTGCAGCCTCAATTGGTTTTAGAGCCATTTGAGAGGTGGGGGCTTGATTTTGTAGGACCTATTGATCCACCTTCTCAAGGAAAGGTGCATATTCTAGTATGCACTGATTACTTGACAAAGTGGGTAGAGGTGCGTGCTTTCAAACATGCTCGTGAAGAGAAGGTCGTTGATTTCTTGTATACTCAGATTTTTTAGAGATTTGGAGCTCCTCGGTCTATCACCACAGACCAAGGACCCCAATTTGCATCTAAAGTCATTGAGGCATTTACAGAATTATATGAAATCAAACATAGAAAATCATCACCTTATCACCCACAAGCAAATGGCCAGGTTGAGGTAACAAACAGGGAACTAGAACGAATCTTAACAAAAATAGTAGCTTTTCATAGGAGAAACTGGCTAGATAAATTACCTGAAGCAGTGTGGGCTTACAATACTACTTGGAAATCCACTACTGGATTCACACCTTATGAACTAGTCTTTGGTAAAAAGCCCCTCTTACCTATTGAATTTGAGCTACTAACATTGCGCACAACATTGGAAATTGGAATTGAATTGTCACAGGCATAGACAGATAGGATTTTGTAGCTGAATGCATTGGATGAACTTAGGTTGGATGCTCTGCACCAAACTGAAGTAATTCAGGAGCAGAGGAAGTTGTGGCATGACAGTCACATTCAATAGAGGAAACTTCAACAAGGAGATTGGGCTTTACTATTTGATTCTCGCTATGAGGACTTCCCTGGAAAGCTGAGAACTAGATGGCTTGGACCTTACCAGATTGAAGAGGTATTTGACAATGGAGCAGCTCGTTTATCTCCTATTGATGGGTCACAGAGAAAGTTGGTAGTGAATGGACATCGCCTCAGGGTGTACCATACACCTCTGACTAAAGAGGAATTCTTGCAGCAACTTGACAGTTTGGATACACAACAGGTGGAAGAAATTTCCTCTTCCACTTCAAAACAATCAACATGATCATGGATTTCAAGAAAAAATAGAAAAATACAAAAAAATCAGAAAAAGCAGAAAACAAAAAGATGAATAAATTCTGATTATGAATTCCTTCATGGGCATGATTTCAGGGAAATCATGAATTCCTTCATGGGCATAGTCAGAATCAAGAAAAAAAAAATCAAGAAAAAAGAGAGAAAAGGAGAGGTAAAAAAAAAAAAGGAAAAAAAAGGAGAGAAAAATGAATAACTCAATAGTGAAAACCTTTTCTAAGGCACTACTGGGTTGGTATGCATGAAAACCAGTTTTTTGGCATGCATAACCTTGAAAATTTTTGAACCATCATTGTACAAATTCACCAACTGCACTTGTTTTGAAATATTGCAGAAAATCTCAGTAGAACATCAACAAAGGCAGTCATTCTTCAAAAACTTGCATTAACTTGTTTTAATCAGGTATATATTTCTTACATTTCTTCATTGTAAATGATTGGTATATAGTATATAACAATTAACCATTAGCATAAAAGGTATCCATAAGAGTTGGCATACTTAAAACATGTTTTGAGCATGAGAATATTGATTTCTGCCTAATCTTTGGAACAAGAATGCCAAAAATAGTGCCTGCTATCTTCTTCAGATTAATTGTTGTATTGTCTTCGGATTGAAATTGTCTTCGGAATGATAGTAGAATGAATGTTGCACTTTGTCTTCGAAATGAAGCTTTGTCTTCAGAATGACGATTTGTCTTTGAAATGAAGCTTTGTCTTTGGAATGATGATTTGCCTTCACAATGAAGCATCATCTTCGGAATGAAGCTTTGTCTTCAGAATGAAGCAGGATTTGTCTTCGAAATGCAGCAGGATTTGTCTTCGAAATGAAGTTCTATCTTCGGAATGATGATTTGCCTTCGCAATACAGCCTGATCTTCGAAAGAGGATTTGTCTTCAGAATGAGGATTTATCTTCAGAAAGAGGATTTGTCTTCAAAATGAGGATTTATCTTCGAAAAGAGGATTTGTCTTCGAAATGAGGATTTATCTTCGGAATGAGGATTTGACTTCGCAAAGAAGCATGATCTTCAGAATGAAGACTTGTCTTCGGAATGAAATCATAATCTTTGGAATGAGGTTTTGTTTTTGCAATAGATCATAATCTTCGAAAAGAGCATTCAATATAACATCTCCACGTGGCATCCAAGGAAGAAAAGAAATACGATCAAGTAAAAATTCTTTTGGCTGCATACGATAAATGAACACGTGTCAGTTAAGATGTGGTTTGTTTTTGCACCCATTTAGAAAGTACCAGAATCACGGGGACGTGACCAACAGTATGCCACCATTTTTTGATACTAATAAACATGCACGTGAAAGTCCGTAGGCAAAACAGAAAAACTAAAAATGAGTAAGGTGGATCTGACGGCAAGGACATCTACGCAACCATTGATGGACATGTGTTCGGAGAAAAAATAGAAATGCGTGCCACCCTTATTTTTGAAGACATATTTGCTAACGCAAAATGATTACGAGGTACAGTGCTCAGATTACGGTTCATTTCAAAGAAGAAAAATAGGGCAATTGAAAACTTGGAACCAAACCCTGCAAATCTGCAAACACCAGAAACCAGAGATCCAACAAAGGAATAGCAGTAGAAGTGAGTGGTTTTTAACGTACCAAGACAGGAAAATGGGGTGAAAAATGAAAATGGAACCAACGGATACCACCCACCTCCGAGAAAATCTAGAAGTGCTGCAGATTTTTGAAGATGGAGGGCTTATGCCATTTTTGGATAAGTTTAATGGGTCCTCTTGAATATTTGGCCGGCATGTTCACCCACACATTCAGAAACAACCGGGCACACATTAACGACATGACAATTGAGGTAACCCCTGAAGTTTTGAGTCAAATTACTGAGCTGCCATTAGAAGGTCTTCCAATTTCTAGGTCTGGCAAAAATACATTGGTGAATATAGTTAATCAATTTCTGGAAGAAAATGATAGGGAACCAGAATATTTAACACATAATAACACATGCAAGGGGGTAAAAAGGGCCAGCCTGCAGGAACCCTGGGATGAAGTGGCCACATGGGTAATCAAATTTCTAACCTGTGAAGGGCAGTATGTACTATTATCAGGGCATCATCTAAAAATTTTAAACCATCTCAGACATGGTAGGCAACAACCAGAAGTTAGGGTAAATCTTCCCCTATACCTGCACCAGGAATTGAAAAACATGGCAAAAAGATATCAGGAAGGAAAAGGGAGCCTTCGCCACCATGGTCTCATCAAACTAGTTTGCCAAGCACCATTTTAGAGGAAACCCTAGGAGCTTTGATAGGTTTTACTCTACCCTAAATGATGTAATTTTTGGAGATGAGGATGAGGAGGAAGAAACAAATGCTGTTGATGCTATTGCAGAAGAAGAAAACTACAAGCATGTAGAAGAAGAAACACAACTTGCAGAAGAAGAAACAGAAACTATTGCAGAGGCTATTGCAGAGGAAGAAACACACCCAGTAGCAGCAACAGAACACCTTGCTCCAGAACCTTCAACCTCACGAGCTAAGAAACAAAAGAAAAGAGGGTCTGAAACTGGCAGCAGAACAGAAAAATAGAAGAAGGTCCATTTTTTTGAAGTTGTTACTGATTTGTCAGAACAAGGAAGTGAAGCACCTAGCCCAACAGGGGAAGAAACAACAAAGGAAACAGAAGCATCTGAAACTGTCCCCACAACCCCTGTTGTCACCAGAAAACAAAGCAAAAAGAAGAAGTTTGCATCTGGAACTAGGAGGTCTACAAGACTCCACTTGAGGGAAATGACAGAACAGGTCATAGAAGAAGAAGGTGGACAAAGCAGTCCAGATGTCACAGAAATACAACCAGCCCCTGAAAACTTTCCAGAATTCCCTGAACAGATAATTGAGGAAGAGGCTGGGCAGGATAGCTTGGAGGTGGCTACAGTTCAACAGGCCACAGAAATGGTAGATGCAATTATAGACAGTTTCATAGAGCCTCCTGAACAAGAGCAGACAGATGTTGCAGAGGAAGAGATAGTTGTTGAGCAGCCAACTACAGCTGACTTGTCTACATCAGATTCTGAAGTAGAAACAGAGGAGGAAGACATCATAGAGCAGTTGAGAGTAGCAAGGAGTGTTGTCAAAACACAAACCAGATGGATTGAAGAGAGAGAAAACATCATTGAGATGCAGGAAAGAAAAATTGTAGAGTTACAATAGGAAGTGGCAGAATTGAGAGAAAGGTTGTCACAGTATAAAAAATAGCCAACTATATCCATTGATGAGGATGATTTGGCTCAATTGCTTATGGATTTATCTAGGGCAGATGACTCTATTGAGGCAGACATAGGTGCTCATTCTAAAGCAGCACCCTTTCATTATGAAGAAATGCCTTCTCATTCTGAAGCATTACCTTCTCATTCTAAAGATGCTTCAGAATTGGCAAAGAGCATAGAAAAAGATACTGGAGATGAGTCACCAGCATAGGAACAGTCCAAGCAGCATCATAAAACTGTTCAAGTAAGTACTCCTTCTATTGATGTCCCTGTATTTCAAACTGTTACACCTTCAGTAGAAATAGCAGATAAGGGGGTGCAAGTGGAATTACTGTCTGATGACCAACCAATAGAAATAGTAGATAAGGGGGTACAAGTAGAATTGTTGATAGATGATCAACTAGTAGAAGTGGCAAAAAAGGGGTTCAGGTAGATCTGCTACCTAGAGTTCCACCTGTAGTTAGACCACCTAATACTGTGTCCCTAGAACAATACAATGCAGACATAGCCAGTTGGGTGATTAGATATGAGAAGCTTGCCACTAAGACTAAAAAATTCAAATTGGAAGGAAAATAACTAGAGGCAAAGGAAACAGAGATTCAAGCATTAAAAGAAAAAGTGTCCGATTTATGTCAAATTGCTGAATTTTTAGTCCAATTCAGATGGTCGACCAGATTTTACAGTCTTATTCTGAAGGAGAAATACCTCAGATGGCAGGTCATGAGGATTAGCTCAGGTCTCCCATATAAATTGGACACAACTACAGATTTCCTGGAAGCATATTTTGACAGCCCTATAGAGCAAAAAAATCTTCTATGTGAACTATTTTTACACAACTTCTTTATTCCAGAAGAAGTAGAATTTCACCCTCAAATTTACATTGGAGATGTTCAATTGAGGGCATTCATGTCCACTTTGCAGAATCAGTTTTATTGGGACCAGGAGAAAAGGCAGAATAAAGAAATTGAAACAAGAGCTGAATTGTTAGTCAGAGCAATTCAGCCAAATCACCCAATTATCACCAGACAACACTTCACCATGATGAACAGGGATGATGTAAAGAGGATGTACTTGACAAACTTGAGGGACTGTGTGACCAGATTCCAAAATTTTTGTAATGACAATTTTGTGCCAACATTATCAGTCTGTAGAAACAGATGGGCTGAACTTTCCATGTCTTTACAGAAAAGAGAACCCATCTCCCCCATCAACTTAGAATGGTCCAGAAGAAGGGCAGAAGGAGTGATACAGTTGATTGAAATCATGCAACATCATTGGATAGGTCTCAGATTTAGGCCTCCAACCATCATCACTCCAGTTCCATTCTACTTTGAAGAAGATGCCCAACCTGATGAACAGTTTGAAGAATGGCTCAGGAACCTTCAGGAGAATAGGGGATATTATATAGGCAAGAAGTTGTTCTACAGGTCATGGAATTTGAACATGGACATATGTGATTCCATAGCCCAACAGAATGCATGAGGACATGCATTAATATAAGTTGGGGGGAAAATGATGAGGCCTGGAAATGCCTCAATCATAACATGTTTTGAACACTGAAATTGCCTACAAACTCTTATGTTTAATCTAATATGCTAGTTAAGTTAATTCAATATGTTGTGTATTAACTATTTGCATGATAAATGTATCTGAAATACTATATTCTGATTTTTACAGCTTTTTGCATAAGTTTTATGTTATTTTGTTATGACTTGCTAAATGAGATATGCTTAGGTTGATAGCAGCATTTCACTAATCATGTTTTGATATGTCTCAAGCATTTATTTTACCTAAATCTGGCAACAGTGCAAGCAAACTGTTACTGTGCAGCAAAAACTGGTTTTTCCCATGTAAATTCCAGCCAGCTGCCAATGAATGGCAAGGCATGGAATTCACATATGGAAAGAGATGAAGATCATTGGAATCTGATCCTGAGAGATAACCCACCTGAGAAATGCAGAGGAAATCATTTAAAGAGCACACATTTGTTCATTTCGAAGTCTCTTCGGAATGAACAGATATCTTCGGAATGAGGAAACACAGTGTCTTCGAAATGAGCGGATCTTCGAAATGAGAATTGCAGTCTCTTCGAAATGAGCCACTTATCTTCGAAATGAAAACAGAATGTGCTTTTTGACTTGTTGACCGATTTTTGATGCTGGAAAAAGGGAAATAAATATTGAAAAGGGTAAGGGAAAATATCTCCCATCTGACTTTGTCGTCCTTGCCGACCAAAGCCACCATTTATGGAAAGATCAAGTTTGATCTTCTTCTAGGATAAAACCAGGAATTGTTGCAACATAATAGGATTAGATCTTTTGAGATATTCTCAGTTTGTCAGTAGATCTTAGGACATCTATAAATATGGCTCCCATTCAGGTTGAGCTAGTAGAAGATAGAGAAAGCAGAGAGTAGAGAAATATAGGAGAAAATAGGCAATAATCAGAAAAGTGACTGTTACAATCCTGTAATAGGTTTTCAACAGAATTATTGTAATCATGTTCTTGAATCAATAAAGTGTACTATTTCTATTTCATATTGCTTGTAAATGAGTGTGAGTAAGATCTAGAGAGAGAGAGACTCATACCTTCTTCTGGACAAGGAGGCTGGCCACTTCCAGACCTAGGAGGAGGACTAACAACAGGTTTTTATTCTGATTTTGCTGCAGCAGAATGAGTTGTAGAACTTGTCATTTCATTTCTTTGTAAACAACTAATAGTATTTGCAATCTTAGCTTATTTTATGTTTATTACTTGTGATTAATGGTTTGGTTGTAATCTCCACTTTTAGCAAAGCTTTCAATTTATTGTAGACTGTCATTTCCAGAATTTACTATTTTCTGTAATTTCTTGCATTTTGTGTTTTGTTGTCAACCCCTGCATAGAAGATTGACAACCTTCTATTATAGAGCCTTGACAGGGTTTCATTTCCATGCTATAATTAGGTTTCCATTGCTGCAAAAGTAAATAGATTTCCTTTCTACAATTATAATCAGACTTCTAATTCTGCAACTGTTATTTCTGCAACATAATTAGGTCTCATTCTGCAATTGTAATTAGGATTTCATTTCTGCAGTTAATGATTAGTTTCCATTTTTGCAAACTAGATTAAGGTTTAATTTATGCAATTTAGAGATAGGAATGTCCTAAATCCCCCACACAATCGGTTTCACCAATAAGACCTGTTGCTCCAGATTGACCTAAGTTATAACCCTGTTCACCCCTTCTTTCGTAGATAGCCTTGTACACTCGCCCTGGATTGACAAATTCATTGAGAATTAATGATGTGTATAACGACTACGCATCACTATGGTACAACCAATGGATGATGCTCTCTTGACCTTTGTCATCTTGAGAGTATTAACAAATTCTTATAAGATATTGATGACCTCACTTCATGTATTTGGTAGACAAGTGTCTTTCATGGAATTAGTGAATTTGCTGCAAACTGAATAGGTAAATCAATTTCAGAAAGATGAAGTGCCAGATAATACCCTCTACACCAAACAAATGGGTAAGAAACATGGTTAATTTCAAAAATGAGGATCTTCATCAAAGGGAAAAGGGAAAAAAAATCAGTAGATTGACAAACAATATTGTAATATTTGTGATATGAATAACCATGAAACCAACAAGTGTTGGTTTAATAACAAAAAATAAAATGACCAAGATCATAAGAAGAAGGGCAAAAGGAAATACAAATCACAGAAGAAGAATAAGCCAACCAAGGGAAATTTTGCTTATACCGAATCAAAATTAGACTCAGATTCTATCGAATCAAACTTAGACTCAGATTCTATCGAATCAAAACTCAAACTCATATTCTGAGCGATAACACAAGGTGCTCATGAATCATACTTCATCATAGCAGAAAGATGTAGTGTGGTATATTGATTCAGGTTCCATTAAGCATATGACTAACGATTGATCGTGGTTTGAGACATTTGAGGAAAAGGAAGGTAAACTAGTAATAATTACTGACAATCAGATCTACCAAATGAAGGTTCAAGGTGATATTTCTATCACTCTTCTAGATGGTAAATGTTAGATTGAGAAGGTACTCTATGTTCTTGGATTGGCTAACAATTTGTTGTCAGTCCCTCAAATCTTGGATCGAGATATGGATGTTATGTTCAGTGTTGAGAAAGGTAAGAAGAGATGTTTTATAACCATAAAAGTAAAACATGTAGCAACAAGATCATACAAGCATGGCTTGTTCATTTTAGATGCCATTTCAATGCCTCATGTTGCCCTAGCTACAACTACCAAGGAGGCTACTTCTATATGGCACAAGACATATGGACATCTAATTTCAAAATATTTGCTTGATTTGAGCAAATATGAGATGGTGAGAGGTCTCTCCAACCTTTCATATATATTTCTAGTTTGCTCGGATTGCTTAGCAGGGAAGCAACACTGGGTTTCATTTGAAGTTAGCTCTTCGAGAGCTAAGAAACATTTGGAGTTGGTACATAATGATATGTGCAGTCCTATGCCAACCAGCTATGGTGGAAAGAGGTATTTTTAATTGTTTGTGGATGATCACTCATGAAATATGTGGGTTTTATTTCTTCAATTGAAATCAAAGGTATTTTTGTACTTTTATAAGTTCAAGAAGCTTTTTGAGAAGGAGTCGAGATGTTCCATCAAAATCCTCCACTTAGATCAAGGGGGGAATATACCTCCAAGGATTTTTCATCATTTTTGAATGAACATGGGATTAAGAGACAACTGACTATAGCCTATACTCCATAGTAAAATGGAGTTGTTGAAAGAAGGAATCATTCCATTGTGGAAATGGTTCGATGTATTCTTATAGGATTACACCTTGAGAATGAGTATTGGCCATAAGTAGTAAACACATCATCATATATCTTGAATAGAGCACCCACAAGAGCTCTATAGGGTAAAACTCCACAAGAATCATGGAGTGGTAAGAAACCCTCCATTTCTCATCTAAGAGTTTTTGGATGTAATGCATTCATGCACATACCAAAATAGAAAAAGAAGAAGTTAGATGAGAAGACCCTGCAATGTATCTTTCTTGCTTATGATGAGTATTCAAAAGGATATCGATTGATAGATCCTATGACCAAGAAGACACATATAAGTCAATATGTGGTATTTTATGAAGCTTTCACATAAAATAACACTTCTACAGTTGTATACCTTGAGGACGATGAGCCTAAGAAAGAGGCTCCTCCCCCATAGAACAAGATTCCAAAATGGTATACCAGTATATTAAGAGATTCCAAGTTGACATCACTTCCAGATCTAACTCTAGATCAACCTTGTACTTGTAGTATGACTTAGAAGGTGAGAGCAGATGCATCAACTTTAGAGGTTGACGAGCTTTACCAATAATTTTATGAATAATATATAGATGTAGAGTAAGATAGGGAAATATATATGGAGGATGAGAGGGTTTATATGATATTATTGGATGAAAATGAATCCACAATAGTTTAGGATGCACTTAGTGAGCCTCTATGGAAGGATGTTATGGAAGCAAAGCATACATCTCTCATGAAAAATCATACATGGAAGTTAGTAAATCTACCTTCAGGAAAGAATCCCATTTTCTACAAATGGGTGTTCAAAGTGAAGTATAAGGTAGATGGTACTATTGATAAGCATAAATTCCATCTTGTTGTAAAGGGCTATGCTCAGAAAGAAGGCATAGATTATGAAGAGACTTTTTCCCATACTACAATTATGACTACCATTCGAGTACTTTGTGCCATGGTAGCTCATTTTGGGTGGAAGTTACATTAAATGGATGTAAAAAGTGCTTTCTTGAATGTTGAACTATGATAAGAAGTGCACATGACCCAACTAGAAGGATTTGTTTTTGAAGGGCAAGAACAAAAAGTTTGTAAGTTGATCAAATCCTTGTATGGGCTGAAACAAGCTCCTTGAGCTTGGTACATCAAAATAGATAGTCACCTAGTACAACATGGTTTCAAAATAATTCCTTCCAATGTAATTCTATATATAAAAAAAATGGTTCTAACATAGTGATTTGGTGCTATATGTAGATGATATGATCATAACAGGGAGCTTAGAGAGTAAGATTTATGCAATAAAAGATGATTTGAAACAATATTTTGAAATGATAGATCTAGGACTTATTCACTATTATCTTGGTTTGGAAGTGACTTAGACAAAACATCATATCATAGTAACACAAAATAAGTATACCAATACATTTATTGATAAATATTGCATGACTAACTATAATTCTAAGATACCTTCAATGGAGCCTGGACTCAAGCTATCTTGATATGATCAATCACCACAGGTAGATGTCACTCTCTAACGTCAACTGATTGGGAGTCTCATATATTTGATAAATACTAGGCCAAATATTAGTTTTGTTGTAGGTTATCTTTCAAGTTTCATGCAAAAAAAAATGTGAGTCATTGGAAAGTAGCAAAGAGAGTTCTTCATTATGTCCGTGGTACTACAAATTTTGGCTTGGAGTACAAAAATAATAAGTTCTATCTACAAGGATACATAGACTCAGACTATGTTGGATTCATTGATGATTGAAAGTCAACTTATGGATACATTTTTCATCTTGGATATGGTCCTATATCTTGGCATAGTAAGAAGCAGCATGTGGTTGCTATATCTTCTATAGAGGTAGAATATCATGCAAATAGTGGAGTAGTCTACGAGATAATATGATTAAGTCACATTATTACAAACATAGGTCTTCCAAAGAACCTTCCACTTCATTTATTTTGTGATAATCAATGTGTTTTGAATCTCATCAAGAATCCAATATTTCATGATTATACCAAACACATCGACACTCGGTGTCATTTCATTCACGATGAAGTTCCAAAGCATCACATACAATTTTAGTACATCCCACTAATCAACAAGTTGCAAATATTTTCACCAAGGCACTTGCACGTGTCAAGTTTGAATTGTTTCACAATGTTCTATGTATTTTCTAATAATGTAATAAGGGGAGATGTTAGCATATAGCATGTTATATTACATTTTTAGACTAGTAAAATAGCGCATCTAGGTTCTCTTCAATTTTGGGTAGTTCTAACTAATTTGGTGGTTCATTAACCACATTAGAACCACAATTGTATTGTATTTAATTCAATCTCATTGCAATATGAAACTACTTCTCAATTCATAACATGGATAGACTTGGTCAATTTGTGCATTTTCTTAGCTAATTTTTTTGTGTGGGTTAATGGTTCCCAAGTAGGGTATTTTAATAGTAACAGGAGCATTCGATAGGGATATCCATTATCCCCCTTCCTCTTCATTTTGATGGCAAAAGTTTTGGGTCGCTCTATTACTAAAAATTCTAATATTGTGGGTATTAAACCTACTCTTGGGTCCAACCCCATATCTGACCATTAATTCGTAGATGATACCTTGGTCTCTTTTCTGGATTCTATAATTTAGGCATGCTCTATTAAATATATTCTCCTCAAATTTGAAAAAGTAGCAGGCCAACAAGTTAGTTTTAGAAAAATCAAATTTTTCTTTCTCAATACTCTAGTGGCTAGACAGTGGAAGATAGCCAATATTCTTGGCTATCAAGTGTCCTCTCTACCCTCTACATATCTTGAGTTAACTTTATTTAAAGGCTACTATGAACCAGATCTTTGGGAACCCATGGTTTAAAGGATCTAGTAGAAGCTTACTAGCTGGAAGGGAGCTATTTTAAGCTAGGCTGAGAAAGTGATCTTAGTTAAGACCTCATTGCACAACATTACTATATACTTTATGTCACTCTTCCAAATGCCCAAAAATATCATCCAAAGAATTGAGAAGATTCAAATATATTTTTTATGGTCTGGCTCTAAGATCAAGCATAGATTTCACTTGGTGGTCTGGAATCAAATCTGCAAAAAAAAAAAAAAATGTGGAGGTCTAGGTTTGAGAAAAACTAGTCTCATGAATAAAGCCTTGATTACAAAACAAGGTTAGAGGCTAGTATAAATGAAGATGTGGAATGGGTTAAAATTATTAAGGTAAAATATTTGGGTATGGAGAATAATCTATTGACATCATCATTGTTGCCCTCTGGATCATCCTTTTGGTTGAATCTGTGTAAGTCTAAAGACCTAATCTATAAGGGAGGGAAATAGCTAGTGGGGAATGGTCGAGCTATCAACTTATGGAATGATATTTGGTTTATGGATGATACATTAGGTTCTCATCCTAATTTGGCTATGGTTGAAGCCTCATGCAGAAGGTTGTTCACCTCTAGAGTTTCTAATTTCATTGTTGCTCTTCCAAATTGCAAAATATGGAGATCCTTATCCCACCCTGATATTTCTTCAATTGAAGCTCATGCCCTCAATCTCATTGCTGATTTGTTAAATATTTATGTGTTCAAGCTAGAGATAAATAATGATTCCTTTTATTGGAATGTAGAACCCTCAAGTTATTTCTTGATTAAATCCACTTTCTACTTGCTTGAGGAACCAATTCCCCCTTGGCCCCTATGTAACTTTATTTGGTGCAAAGGTCTCATCCCTAATATTAATATCTTCCTTTGGTTGTTGGTGCAGCATAAAGTCCTCACCTTGGAAAAACTTATAAATCATGGTCTAATCTTACCCAACCATTGTTATCTATGTGGCACCTCTGATGAATTCCCAGTTCATATCTTTAATCTCTACCCATTCACAAAGGAAGTTTTTGACACATTTTTTGGTCTTCTGGGAGTCTCTTGGGTCCTACCCCTTTTCCTTCCCAATATTATGGCCTAGTGGTCATCCCAATTCTCCTACAAGTACCTTCAATTTTTTATGTCTTTTAGTCTAGCCTATATTCTATGGGGAGTTTGGAAGGAGCGCAATGAGTGAGCCTTTAACAACACCTCTAATTCGATTGGCTTTATATTTTCCAAGTGTTTGGTGGCTATTGTGGAGAATGTATCCTCATGTTGTGTAGAAGATAAACCCAAGGAGTCTGAGTGAATATTAGAGAATATATTGGGTTTTAAACCATCTAGAGATCCAACTTTATCTATTGTAACTAATCAAATATTATCCACTATTTGGATTTCCCCACCTCCTGATTGGTTCAAATTAAATTTTGATGGTGCTTCAAAAGGTAACCTAGGAAGAGCAAGTGTCGGGGGTAATATTAGAGATCACAAGGGTGATATTCTATTGGCCTATGCTGAAGGGCTTGGAGTCAACTCTAGTTAGTTCATGAAAGTTAGGGCCCTTTACCAAGGCATCTAGGTGGCCAGCTCATTGGGACTCCATAAAATTGTCATAGAAGGGGACTCCCTTACTACCATCAATTACATGAAAGGATGGTCCCCAGGAAATCTGTCAACAAAAAATATGATTCTTGAAGCTAAAAGAGTCACCCTACTTTGCGAGGATGTCACATTTCAGCATACTTTTCAGTAAGGTAATAATTCTACAAACTTCATGGAAAACCTGGGTGTGGACCATCCTGGACTCCGTATTTGGTGGGAGGACTTCCCTGAGGGATTATGCTCTTTGAAGGAAACAAATTTCCATGGTAGGAAATTGGAGCATGGTTAACTATTGTTTCTATTTACTGCTTAGTCATCCTACTTTGCTACGTGGAAGTCCTTTTAAGTTTTCTTTAATCTATTTTTAGCATTTCTCTTTGTTCTCCCCTAATGGTTGTGGGGCTAGGGATTGAAATCTCTATTGGTTTCTTGTTTTTATGTTGTTATTTTTGCTATGTTATATTTTTGACCCTCAACCAGTATCTTTTTGGCCTTATATTACCTTGTAAAAGGTTCAAGGATCCTTTCAAAACCCCTTCTACCTTTTATCAAAAATAAATTATTATAATAAACCCACATGTATATACTATGCACCTTTTAGTATTGATATAATTAGTATTGTATATAAACCCAATTTATATAATTAGCCCTCTTAGAATTTTTTAAATGGGAGAGGTGAGGTCTCCTTATGATTCGGGTTCATTTGGGACTGACTGGACTAACTAAACTGAGTAAAATCAGTCACCCCTATGATTGGGGCTGATTTGGGAAGATGGAGGAAAGTTAGCCACCTTTCCCTACCTGCTAATTACTTATGATGATAGAGAGGATGAGTGTTGACTACACCATGATTGACTATTGTAGGTAGGGTTGACTGTTGCCTACACATCATATGCAAATCTTTCACCTGCGAGGAAAAACCCTAGAATGTCTCCACCAATTTTCATATCATTTGGAGCAACATAGATCCTAGCGCATCCCTATGTGTGAACGATATATTTGGCAAGCGGCTATGCGAGGGTTTCATCTGGGTTGAGTGCAAGCAGCTCCAGAGGTTGGTTTTTAATATTTTTGTGGTTTATGCTCAATATTTTAGCAGGAAATGTTGTAGGGGATACAATATGGGTTAGAAATTTGTCTTTCAATAGATCATACTGTGAACTTGAGTGACAACGGCTTCCAATTTTCTGCACAAAAGAAAAGTGAAAACCATACCTTTCCACGGCGTCTAGGGCAAGGATTAAAGAGACCACGAAATAAGTTTCAAGCAGTTGATCAAAAAATGGCTCATATCTCAAGTGAATCTGGTGCTAAGGTGCACCCAAAAAATAATTCTACTATGAAAACCCCTATCAAGGGTAAGAATTTTGAAGACTCGGTCCCAAAAATGAATTTTAGGGATGCCCTTCATGGTGGACAACCTCAGCCCAATGCTAATATCAATATTAGGGCTTCTCATAAACCTCTAAGAATGCCTAAGATTGATCCCAGGAAAACGGAGTCGGGATGTCTTAAAGCAGTTGATGGAACTCCTATTGTTAAGCTTGATATGGGTAACATTCGGACTGGCATTGAAGATTTGGAAAAAAGAGGACTAATTTGTCGGTTCGTGGGTTTTCGTCCGAGTCTATCTGCTTTCAAAGTCTGGGCTGCAAAAAGTTGGAAAACTAAAGGTGAGTTACAAATCTCTATTTATCCAAATGGTTATTTTCTTGTTTTATTTGCTAATAATGAAGATAGAGAGAAAAATTTTCAAGGGGGTCCTTGGTTTTTTGGAAGGGCGGGGCTTTTCATGAAGCCCTGGCATACTAAATTTAAAGCCGAAGAAGAGATGCCTTCTATAGCTCCCGTGTGGGTTAGACTCTTTGGCCTCCCTATTGAATTTTGGAATCCTACTATTTTTTCTTCAATTGGAAACTCTTTAGGAACTTTTATGATGATTGCTGATTGTACTCAAAATTTTGAACATATTATTTATGCTCGAATTTGTGTTTTAATGGATTTTGACAAACCCCTACCTAAAAATATCACATTACAATTTGGGGAAGACACTTGGGAGCAAGTAGTGGACTATGAGAACATTCCTTTTAGTTGTAGAATTTGCCATGAATATGGTCATTTGGCCAGTGCTTGCCCAAATAAAATTCTTGATCAAAAGAAAGAAGATATAAACTCAGCAGGTTTCCAAATACCTAAGAAGAAGAACACTCGAAAAAAACCGGTAATGAAGGATCAATCAAAGTCATTTGCTAATATGTTTGAAATCCTTTCCACAAATGATGTCCCAAGTGAGGAAGAGGAAATAATGGAAACTGAAATCTTAGAAACACAATTTAAATATGAAGGAAAGAACTCAGAGACAAACCAACAAATCAAAGGTTTTCAACAGAAAAAAAAAAGGAGAAAATTTACACAAGAAAAACAATATTTCAAATGTCAAAACTTCAAATAATGCAGGTCCCAATATAGACTCCATTGAACCATCTAGTAAAATTTTGGTTGTGTATGAGCATTCTTCAAGGTTAGAAGCCATCTCAGATTCAATTGGAATAAGTCAAGAAATAGGAAAAAAAAATTGAAGATGGATTCTAATCAAAAAGTAGGTCGCAAGACCAATCAATATCATATGGTAAAAGAAGGTGAAAAGCTTGTAGAGGAAGGTAAGATTAATGCCCTTCCCAACATTTTTAGCCCTGGTATTAATGAAGATCATCACTTGGAATATTAGAGGACTCAAAGGGAGTCTTTCAAAACAAAATGAAATTAGAAGAATGATTCGAATAAATCATCCACATCTTGTTTTCCTTCAAGAAACAAAGATGTCAATGGAGGATATGGACTTAATTGCCGATAAAATTTGGCCGGTTGGAAAAGTGGTTTCCCTCGGTTCCCAAGGGACTTCAGGTGGCATTGCTTGTCTTTGGGACCCAAAAGAGGTAGTTATTCACCATATGGTTGGCAGTTGGGGTTTGTTGGCTATAGCTATTCAAAGTAGACATTCCAACCAGATTATGCTCTGCATTACTATTTATGCCCCGACTTCTTTGGAGGAAAAAAGAAGACAGTGGAAGGATATTACTCATATTATCTCTCATTTTCCTAAAGCTTGGATCTTGATCGGAGGAGATTTCAATACCATCCTCTCTCTGGATGAGAAAAGGGGGGAAATAGAAATTTGGACAAAAGTACTCACCTCATGAGCGAATATATTGCAAACCTCCATCTTGTGGATATCCAACTGAATAATGGCCTTATGACTTGGTCTAACAGAAGGCAAGGCTTAGCTTGTATAATGGAGAGATTGGATAGGTTTTTGCTCTCTGAAAATTTCTTAATCCATGGTCACATTCCTAAAGTGAAGACTCTTAATAATGTTGGTTCGGATCATTGGCCAGTCATGGTGGAAATGTGGAAAACCAATGTGAGTTTCTCTCCTTTTCGTTTTCAATTAATGTGGCTTAGAGACATTTCCTTCGAGACCTCGTGTGCAACAATGGTGGAAGGAAGGTAAACCTAGGCATGGGACTAAGATGTTCTATTTTGCCAAAAGACTGCAATACATTAAATCCAAAATCAAGACTTGGAGCTGGAAAGAGTTTGGGGATGTTCATAAAAAAAAACATGAAGTTATTGCTCATCTTGAAAATTTGAATAAGAAAATCCGTTTAGATGGCCTCACGAGAGAAGAGAAGTGCGAGATGAAATTAAACTCACAACTCAGTTAGAGGAATGGGAAAAAAGAGAAGAAATCTTATGGAAGCAAAAATCTAGAATTCAATGGCTCAAAGAAGGAGATCGAAACACAAATTTCTTCCACAAATCTCTTCTAGCTCGAAGATCTCACAACTTTATTTCTTCCTTAAAATCAGATTATGGAGATGTTGTTTATACTTGGGATGGCATGAACTCTATTGTTGTTGATTACTTTTCCAATATTTTTGCTGCTACTCCTCTTGACTCAACTTCACAACAAAATGTTCTTCAAGCAATCCCTTCTCTTATCACTTATGAGGAGAACTCTATTTTGATTGCTCCTATTACTATCAATGAGCTTCAACAAGTAGTTTTTAAAATGCAAAAAGGGAAAACCCCAGGTCCTGATGGTTTTCCTATTGAGTTCTACCAAGAGTTCTGGGATATCCTTCATGTTGATTTATTAGAGGTGGTGGAAGAAGCCAGGAAATCCAAAGAAATTTTGAAGGTTATCAATAAAACTTATATTACTCTTGTTCCAAAAGCTCAAGAGGTTGATCATATCTCAACTTTTAGACCTATTGCTTTATGTAATGTTCTTCTCAAAATTATTACTAAAATCATGGTAGAAAGGTTGAAGCCTCTTTTGCATAAGATTATTTCCCCAGAGCAAGGGGGATATGTGGAAGGACGTCAAATAGTAGATGAGATAGTTCTTGCTTAGGAAGCCATCCATTCCATGGATATGCAAAATTCTCCTTCTATGTTCATCCGGTTAGACTTATCCAAAGCTTATGACAGAGTGGATTGGCACTTCCTTATCAAAGTTTTGAGGCAATTTGGTTTCTCTAAGGATTGGATGGATTGGATTATGGGATGTATCTCTTGAGTTTCCTACTTAGTTCTTATCAATGGCAGGCCTTCTCGGTCTTTCCCGGCTTCCGAGGTATTAGGCAAGGTGACCCGCTATCCCCTTATTTATTCATCATTCTTGTTGAATGCTTGGGTAGGACTATAACCAAAAAGAGGGAAAACAAAACCCTTGAGGGAGTTACCATTGCTCATGGAGCTAGACCTATCTCTCATCTTCAATTTGTGGATGACTCTACCCTTTTAGGTAAAGCTACGGTTAAGGAAGCTTCTAATATTAAGCAAATCATTAGCTATTTTTCTAAGGCTACTTGGCAGTTGATCAATGAAGAAAAATCTAAAGTTATTTTCTTTCATCGCTCTGCTAGACGAGGAATCCATGGTCTTGGATAAATTAAGATATAAGAAGACCTCTCTTCCAATCACTTATTTAGGTATTCCCATAAATATTCAAAGGCAGAAAAATAAATATTGGAATTGGTTGTTGGACAAAGTCAAGAAGAAAATTGGAAAGTGGACCAACAAGTGGCTTTCTTCTGGGGGTAGAATCACCTTGGTAAAATCAGTCCTTCAAGCTATTCCTATTTATGTTTCTTCCGTTTTGAATATCCCAAAGGCTGTTCTTCGAGAATTGGATCAAATCGGTCATCGTTTCCTTTGGAGTGGTACTAAGGAGAAAAGAAAATGGGCCTTGGTGAAATGGGATACTTTATGTCTTCCTAAGAGTGAAGGGGGGTTAGGATTCCGGTCTTCAATTAATAACAACAAAGCTTTAGCTGCTAAATTATATTGGAGGATGTTGCATAACCCCAATGCTCTTTGGGCCAATAATCTCCATGCTAAATATGCTGAGAACAAAAGTCCTGAAGACCTTGTTCGCTATCAACTTCCTACCAAAGGTTCTCCCATTTTAGCGAGTTCTTAAGACTGGTGAGGATTTGATAAAGAAAAAATTATTTTGGATCATTCATAATGGTCAACATGCAAATTTTTGGACAGATTCTTGGGATGGTCACAAGCCTTTGATAACTCGGTTTCCCGATTGGAGGCCTTGGATGGAGGAGCTTCACCGAGCTAATTGGATAAAGGTGGCTAATTACTGTCGGTACCATACTTGGTAATTCAAAGGTTGGTAGATATTGGATCCCTATTGAGGACTGGCCTATTCAAATCCTAGAAAGGCAAAGACAAGATATCCAAGGCATCCTTCATATGAGATCCCTCTCTTGGTCCCATGAAAAAGATTGTTTTGGATGGAACAACACTACTAAGGGTGAGTATTCAGTTGCTCAAGGTTATTTGACCTTATGCCATAATAATCCCAACCATTCTTATGACATATTTTCTCAATTGTGGGCTCAAAAGCTCTGGCCTAAGGTGAGGTTCTTTAATTGGCTTTTATTGCATCGTAGGGTGCTTACTGGTGAGCAACTTATGAAGCGTGGTTTTCATGGCCCTTTTAGATGTGAAATGTGTGAAGAGAATGTAGAAAATATCAACCATATTTTTATTGAGTGTACTTTAGCCTCTGAGCTATGGAGGAGAATGGCAACTTTACTTGGCTTACAGTGGTCCAATTTTTTCACTTTTGAGAAACTTTGGAGGGATTGGCCTAATCAAGAGGGTGTTGATCATTTTATTAGGCAGTTAGTTTGGATGGGTTCTACCATTCTTCTTTGGAATATTTGGAATGAAAGGAACAGCCAAATTTTTAATCAAGATAGGAAGGATATTCACTATATTTGGCAAAAGACCATAGCCAACTTAGTTGAATCAGTCCATCAACTCCTTAATCACCCCCAAAACTCCCACCAAAGATGGGATCAAGTGATGCAAAGATTGAATATTAAACCTTCTAAGGGCAACCAACTTAAAGGGAATGTGAGTATTAGTAAGATGGATAGGACTAGAAATTGGCAACCTCCTCCTAAGGATTTTGGAAAAGTCAATCCTGATGGAGCCTCTAGAGGGAACCCTGGAAAAGCCGATGTGGGAGGAATTGGTAGACTTTCGAGATGGCTCCCTGGTTTTTACTTTTGCTGAGAATTTGGGTATTCTTTCCAATAACCTTGCTGAGGGGTATGGTATCCTTAGAGGCCTTCAGGAGGCTACTAAGGTTGGATGGGAAAAGGTGTTAGTTGAGTTTGACTCTCAACTTATGATTAATCTCTTGAAGACTCCTTCTAAGAATCATAAGGTGGATTGGAGAATAAAAAGAATTATTGAGAAGATTCGGTTAATCCAGATGGGATTTTTGAAAGTTGATTACAATCATGTGGTCAAGAGATCAAAACAAGAGTGTTGATGCTTTAGCTAATTGGGCTTTGGACAAAGGTGATCTTACTTGTTATGGCCACCCTCCTATATGGTGGGCTTCTCAAATTAGGGAAGCTCTTCTTTCTATCATTTCTTTGGATGGCTCCAGTTCTGAAGGTACCTAGTTTCTTCTTGTTTTTTTTTTTTTGTTTCTCTTTGGTTCATTCAGTTTTTTTAGTTCCCTAGCTCATTCTATTCTTTATTTTGTTTCCTCTGTTGATTCTTGCATTAATAGTCTTCTGGTCTAGATAGGTCATTGTTTTGTTCATTTTTTTTTCTTTTGTCTTCTTTGTTTTTTGTTTAGTTTTTTAAGGTGGGTGGGTTCTTTTGTTTTGTTTTGTTTTTGTGTTCTTTGTGTTGTTTTTTGTTGTTTTGTTTTTTTTTATGTTTTTTGTTATTGTTCTTGTGTTTTTTTCGTTCTTGTTCTTGGGTTTCTCTTTGTTTGTGTTATTTCATTTTTTTATGTGTGAGTGTTTTCTATGTTTTTTTTTTTGTTTATTGTCTGTTGTTGGTTGTTTTTTATTTTTATTTTATTTATTTTATTTTTTAGGTTTTGGTTGTGTTTATTTTTCATGTTTTTTTGGGTTATGTCTTTGTAGTGTTCTGTTGTTTTTGTCTTGTTTGTGTTTTGTTATGTGGTTCTTGTGTTTTTCTATGTGGTTTGTGTTGTGGTTTCTTTTATCTTATTGTGCGTGTTTGGTTGTGCTTTTGGTTTTGACACACTCAAGGAGCATGTTTTTTATTTTATTTTATTAATTTTTGTTGTTATTTACTTTTTTTAAATTTGGTTTTGTGTGTTTGTTTGCTCCTTGAGTATGTCAAAGGTGGTAGGCCAGGTCCGAGTCCTGGGTGCTTTTGGTGGAATGGATACCCCTGCCTCCTTGGGTCTTACCCGAAAGTGGCATCCCTTTTGGGATGTTTTCCACAAATAAAAAAAAAAATCTTTCACGTACGAGTATGCTACCCATGAATCTTTTTTAGCTAGCAAATTCACATATTTGACTATTACAAGTCAAATATGCTAATCTATATAGGGTGCTAATCTATCGATTGGGAAATAAATTTGCTGACTAGCAAATTTGCTCTAAGATGGAAAATTTGCTACTAATGGGTTTTGGCTGTAAAATCTAGGTTTGAGACAATCATCATGTTCGAGTTGATCATTTTGTGCACTTATACCAAAATTGGTTTAGCTAGATGATCTGATTTTAGGTATCTATAGAAGTCAATAATTTAAAACCAATATTTATAAAAGAGTTTGGCACAGTATAACCTAAAACATTTCTCTTCCATTTTTTATTGTTGAAAAAATAGTAACACCATTAATTAAATTAAATAAGGCTACAACAAAAAACTAAAACAACTATCAATATTTATTTTCCTCTTAAATAAAGAAAAGAGGTATATTTAGAAGTTTAATATTTGTTATGAATGTTTACCATAAGAATGATTATAATATTAAATGAGACAATTCTATTGTGCTCTTTTTCTTTTATGTTTGACAACTTATGTATAAAGTGAATTTATATGACACTTCATAACAAAAATAAATGTATTACTATTGTAACATGAAAATTATACAATGAATATTAGGTAGTTAAGGATATAGAGGTAGTAGCTAGAATTATTACCTCAATGACACATTGGTCTTCTAATAGCCACATTCCACCTTATTTCATCATACTCCTATTATTATTATATTGGAGTAAAATAACTCTAAATATTTGGTAGTTAATGACTATAACTCTACTTTCATAGCATTGATCCCCAAAATCACTTCTTGTAAATCTATGGCTTATTTCCATCCAATAAGCCTATGCAATGTCATTTAAAAATACTTACTAAAGCTATGTTGCAAGTGTGAAGAGGGATATAGACTAAAGTGGCTTAGAAATATCTGTTTATTTAGCCACAGTGTGAACACTTCATGTATTTGTTGGCAAGGTGTTTGTCGGCATGATTTTTTATTTTCCTCTCCGCAATTCTCTCCTTGCTTCCCTATTTCTTCGCCTCCTTATTCCTCCTATATTCCTAGAACCTTTTCCTCCTTATCCCTCCGCTCCTCATTCCCCTTATTCCTCCCTTCCCTTATCCCTCCACATACCTTCTTCCTCCACCCTTCTCTAACCTCCATAGCTTATAAATACCTATGTTATATTGCATAATTTGTAATCAAAGGTCACTGCATAAATTTTAATAAAGGAGGCTATTTTTTTTTAATTAAATTGTTTTTTGTCTCTTTATTAAAGTTAACTCTGCTCAGATTCGATCACTGGTATCAGAGCCAGGCACATTTTTTGAGGTGTAGGTGCAGAGGCACAAGAGCTGAGGTTGGGGGTATGGATTCCAAGGTGGGCACTGATGTGGACACTGACTAGGAAGTGACACATAATTCAAGGTGGCAAGCACTGACTGGGTAGGATGAACTGGAAGTTTGGGCACACATATCGAGGCAGACACATGGCAGTGGATGTGGCACAAGCGAGAGGTGATGTGGTAGGTGCTAACTAGGAAGGCAGACGCATGGTAGCACGAGCATGGACATGGTACGAGCAAGATCGTATTGCAAATAAGTCACCACATGGCAATTTGTGGTTGGTTGATAGGGCAAAATCATGGACTTGCAATTGCCCAAAGGCAATCAATAGCATATGTGCATGCACGCATATTAAAACAGTCCCCATGCCCTTTGCCCACTGCATGTGGGACTAATTTTTTTTTTTTAAAACACCACGACATTCATTATATAATCTGTTGTGCTTTCTTTTGTAATCACAATAGGCCCTGTGGTTTGGCGGTAAAAGTTACCCGCGAGCAGTGGTGAGATTCGGATTCGAAACCCATCGAGGAGAAAATATAAAGTTTTTTTTGTTTTTTTTTGTTTTGGTCATCGCCAGCAGGAAAGAATAAGGCACAAGGTGCCTTCATGTTTCAAGGAAGTTGTGTGGTGTAGCGGCTACGTCTCCTCTCTTGCAAGCGAAAGGTTGGGGGATCGATTCCCCTCTACTTCGAAAAACAAAAGGAAATTTTTGCATAAAGAAAAGGTTGGAAATAAGTTTTTTTTTAAGTTTTTTATTAATTAATTTAATAGTTTTTTATTTATATTTTTAATTACTTTTAAAATATATATTTAAAAAATAATTAAATATATAAAAATATTATTAAATTAAAAAAAAAACTTTATAAAAAATATATAGAAAACCTTGCAAAATTGTGTAATAGACTGAGAGGCGAGCATTGTAAAAAAAATTACGCGAAGCCTTCCGGAGTGTTGCCCCTTGGAACCCCGTTCAAGGCTAAAAATTTTGTGTAATAGCCTCAATGGTTGTAAAAGAGTGAAAATTCTAACCTCGAAAGCTCTAACGAATTTTTCTTGTTGCCTTGATCAGTAGATGATCAAATATACCAGATGTTACCATGGTTTGTGCTCTATACTATAGAGAGAAACTGTCTAAGATTTTGATGAACAAGTTCAATGAGACAGACTGCATGTCGTATTTAGTTAGCTGTAGAATTTTGTTATAGCCTACCAAAGGAATCTGGATTCTGGTTACGAGGCTGACTCAAAAGACAATATATTTGGACAACGAGTGGAGGAGTCTGATTCAGTGGCATTGGAACCTGAGGAACAATCCAGTGAGAGTTATACCCCATGTTCTCCAGATCCTAAGCTAGCAGAACCTGAGCCAACAAAGGCTGAGCCAGCACAGATCGAGCCAGTGGTAGCTCCTAAAATTGTTGTCATCAGTGACGATGAGGATTCCATTGTAGACAATTTTAGGCCTCTAGTACTGGACAATCCTCAAGAAGAAGAAGAAAAAATCATTGAGAGAGTTAAGAAATCTAGATTTAATTTGAACTTATAATTGCTTTGTATTTCTTATTTTTAGTCAAATAAAATTTTGCTTTCAAATAGTAGAAATGGCTTCAAATTCAAATCTCCCAATTCCTGAATTTAATGGTAGTGATTATGAATACTGGTCAATAAAGATGAAAACTATATTGATTGGTAAAGGTTTATGGGAAATATTTGAAGAGGGTTACACAAAACCCTATCCTACTGACTGGTCTACCTTAAGTTCTGCTGATAGAAAAACCAAGAAAGAAGCCTAGAAAAATAATTCCTTTGCCCTATATCATTTACAAGTAGCCCTAGATAAAAGCATATTTCCTAGAATAGCATCCTGTATAACAAATCAAGATGCTTGGAAGGTTTTAAAGGAAATTTTTGAAAGGAGTGATCAAGTGAAGTAGGTTAGGCTTCAAACTCTAAAAAGAGATTTTGAAAATATTAGAATGCAAGAGAATGAGAAAGTAGGAGACTATTGTGTGCGATTCAAAGCCGTAGTAGATAAAATGGTCACTCTAGGGGACGAGATTAAACTAGAAGTTGTAGTGAAGAAAGTGTTGTGAAAACTTCTTCCTAAATGGAATCATGTAGCAATAATTATTAAAGAGTCAAAATATTTGACTGCACTTTCCTTTGATGCACTAATTGGTTCTCTTCTTTCACATGAAGAGAGATTGTAGGAATCTTCTTCTACTAGAGGTCATGGCAGAGGTCAGCACAGAGGTAGAGGTAGGAATAGTCCACAAGGTGGAACTCCTAACAGAGAAGGATATTCAAATATAGGTGGAGTTTAGAATAGAGGTGGACAGCAGAATAGAGGGAAGCATCTAGGACAAGGAAAAGGAAGTGACAAGTCAAAACAAGCTTGCTATAATTGTGGCAAACTTGGCCACTTCGCTCGTGACTGCTGGTCAAAATATTCACAAGGGAGCAGCAGCCAGAGTAGTTAGTATGGAAATTTTGGAGAAGAGGAAGAGACCTCAAATTTCTTTCTCTCATATGGCAAGTCATATCATAACCTGAATGACACCTAGATCTTGGACACTAGGTGTTCAAATAATATGAGTGGTAAATAAGAACTCTTTGCTACTCTAGATTCTTCCTACAAATCTAGCATCAAATTGGGAGATGACAAGTCATTGGCAGTTGAAGGCATTGGAGCCATGGAGGTTCCAAAAAAATAAGGCATGAAACAAGTAAGTGATATCTATTATACACCTCATATCCAACACAATATTTTAAGTGTTGGTCAAATGTTAGAGAAGAACTATAAGTTGCTATTTTATATGGGTAAATGTACCATTTTTTATAAGAGTAATAGTGATAGAGTCATTACTCAAGTGCCAATGATAAGGAATAGGTTATTTCCTTTAAAGTTTGTCCAGCCATGAGGAGATCAATTAGTAAATGTTACTATTGCAAATCCAAGTGTGTTGTGGCACTTAAGATACGGTCATTTGAATTCAGCCAATTTGAAGATGTTAACTTCTCAAGCGATGGTGACCGAACTTCCTAAAGTTCAAGACAATAAGAAAGTCTGTGAAGGTTGTGCCTTGGGCAAGCACGCTAGAACCAAATTTCCTCATGGACAAGCATGGCGGGCCTATTATCCACTCCAGCTAGTGCACTTGAACATCTGTGGTCTGATGCAAACCAAGATCATTGGTAACAACTCTTACTTTCTTCTTTTCATTGATGATTTTTCAAGAATGTGCTGGATATATTTTTTGAAGCATAAATATGAGGCATTTTATTGCTTTGTAGATTTTAAAGCAAGATTTGAACATGAGAGTGGATATTTTGTTAAGTTTTTTAGATCAGATAAAGGAGGAGAATACTCCTCTAATTAATTTTTGTTTTTTTGTGTAAAACATAGAATAAAGAGGTAGTTCACTACTGCCTATACTCCATAGCATAATGGTGTGGCTAAGAGAAAGAACCGCACCATTGTAGAGATGGCAATATCTATGCTTCAGATGAAGCATTTGAGCAATATGTATTGGGTAGATGTAGCTAGGAATAGTGTGTATATTTTGAATAGGAGCCCTACTTCAAGCTTGAAAGGGAAAACTCCTTACCAAGCATGGTATGGTAAGAAATAGAATGTCAAGAATTTCAGAGTGTTTGGTTCACTAGCTTACTCACACATTCCTTATGAATAGAGGAAGAATCTCGATCCCAAGAGTCAATCTTGCATTTTTGTAGGGTACTATGAGACCACAAAAGCTTATAGAGTCTACAATCCTAGGACTCAAAAGATAATACTTTCTAGGGATGTGATTTTTGATGAAGGGGGAGAATGGGGACATCCCCAAATTTATAGTGATGTTGAATCTCATGATACAGGTTCTTCTCAAATTCATCAGGTACCACAGAAATGCAAGAAGTCTCCTCCTCCAAGCCCAAGCAAACATTCTACATCCAGTTCATCATCTTCTTCACCAAGTCCTTCTCCACAAAGGTCAGTTAGTTCCTCACCAATAGATATTTATTCTCCATCTAGAGATAAGAGAACTCTCCAACATCATCCATCTTATCAGATGTTGGATAAAAAATTTCAAATAAGGTATACTAGAAGTCAAGCTAGTGAGATGAGTTCTATTTTACAAAGACTTGAAAATATGCATTTGTATGGTGATGATGACTCCCAGCTTGAACCTCGGGGAGATGTAGTTAACTATGCCTTGTTAACTAGTGCACAAATTGAACCTTCTAGTTATGAGAAGGCATGTACTCAAAAAATTTGGCAAGATGCCATGAAAGAGGAGATAACCTCTATAAAAAACAATGATACTTGGGAGATGGTAGAGCTTCCTAAAGGAAATAAGTGTGTTGGATGTAAATGGGTCTTCAAGACCAAATACAATGTTGATGGAAGTATTGAAAGGCATAAATCAATATTGGTTGCAAAAGAATTTACACAAAAGTATGGTATTGATTATGAGGAGACATTTGCTCATGTAGCCAGATAGGAGACCATCAGAACAGTTCTTGCTTTAGTTGCACACAAGGGATGGAAAGTCCAACACATGGATGTGAAGAGTGCCTTTCTCAATGGGTACTTAATAGAGGAAGTGTATGTTGAGCAACCTCAAGTATTTCAAGAGCAAGGTAATGAGCCCCTTGTTTACAGACTAAAAAAGGCACTCTATGGCCTCAAGCAGGCACCGCGAGCTTGGTACTCATGCATTGATGGGTACTTCAAAGATTTTTGGTTCACCAAAAGCATAAATGAACCCACACTTTACTACCTAAAGCAAGGTAATGACATCCTCATAGTTTTCTTGTATGTGGATGATATCATTTTCATGGGTAGTAATGAAAAAGTGAATATGGAGTTCAAGCGCTCCATGATGAAGCAGTTTGAGATGAAGGATCTTGGCTTAATGTATTACTTCCTTGGAATGGAAGTCCATCATACAGATTCATGGATCTTCATCTATCAACATAAGTATGCTTGGGACATGATCAAGAAGTTTGCTATGGAGCATTGCAAACCGGTTGCAACTCCAGTTGGACATGGGATCCAATTAAGCAAAGATGATGGAGCACCTAAAGTTGAAGTGACCACTTTTAGAAGCATAGTTGGGAGTTTGATGTTTCTCACCAACACTAGACCAGACATTTAGTATGATGTTTCTCTTATCTCTCAATTTATGGCTAGTCCATCTGAGCTGCATTTGCAAGCAACCAAAATAATTCTCAAATATGTGAAGGGTACATTGGATTTTGGAATCTAGTACCATAAATGTAACACTATCAATCTTGTAGGCTTCAATGATAGTGATTGGGGTAGCAATATTGATGACATAAAATCAACTTTAGGGAACTATTTGAGTCTGGTATCAAGACTAATAACATGGAGTTCCAAAAAGTAAACTATGGTATCTTTGTCTTTTATAGAAGCTGAGTATATAGCAGTCACCTATGCTAGTACTCAAGCCTTATGGCTAAGAAAAGTGTTGGAAGAGATTGGAAAGTAGCAAAGTGGTCCGACCAGAATCTACTATGACAACATCAGTGCCATTCAATTGGCATAAAATCCAATCCACCATAGCAGAATGAAGCATTTTGATATGAAGTACCACTTCATCCGAGATATGGTGGAGCATGAAATTGTTGAGCTTAAGTTTTGCCACACTTTGGAGAACGTTGCTGACATATTCACCAAAGCGATGGCTAAAGCTCAATTTTTAAAGCTGAGAGATTGTGTAGTCAGTTCTATCAAATTTAATGGGGAGAATGTTGCAAGTTTGAAGAGGGATATAGACTAAAGTGGCTTAGCAATATCTTTTTATTTAGCCACAGTGTGAACACTTCATGTATTTTTTGGCAAGGTATTTTTTGGTATGATTTTTTATTTTCCTCTCCACCATTCTCTCCTTGCTTCCCTATTTCTTCGCCTCCTTATTCCTCCTATATTCCCAACACCTTTTCCTCCTTATCCCTTCGCTCCTCATTCCCCTTATTCCTCCCTTTCCTTATCCCTCCATGTCCCTTCTTCCTCCACCCTTCTCTAACCTCCATAGCTTATAAATACCTATGTTATATTGCATAATTTATAATCGAAGGTCACTACATAAATTTTAATAAATGAGGCTATTTTGTTTTAATTAAATTATTTTTTGTCTCTTTATTAAAGTTAACTCTGCTCAAATTCGGTCAAGCTATGGCTAATAAGCTAAGATGAATTCTGCCTTCAATCATTGATTCTTTCTAGGGCAGCTCTATCCAAGGAAGAAGTATAACTGAAGGAATTATCACTATTCATGAGTCCCTTCATTCAGTTTCTTTGGCCCAAAAACCCACCCTTCTTCTTAAGCTTGACATGAACAAGGCCTTTGACAGGGTTAACAAGGATTTTTTGATTGATATCCTACACAAATTTGGTTTTCATCCAGATTGGGTCAACCTTGTTAAATGTTGTATTTCTTCCCCATGGTTTTCCATTCTAGTTAATGGCTCCCCTGCTGGTTACTTTCCTACTGCTAGAGGTTTAAGACAAGAGGACCCATTATATCCTATTTTGTTTATCATTTTAACTGAATATTTAGGCAGAATGATCAAAGCAGCCAATAGAAATGGTTTTATTTCAGGGTTAAAAGTAGCCTCAAATTTAAATCCCATCACTCACCAACAGTTTGTGGATGATACTATTTTGGCTACTCTTGCATCAGTGATTGAAGCCAGAATCATTAAAATTATCCTTAAACTTTATGAGGAAGCTGTTGGCCAACAAGTCAATTTTGCTAAAAGTAAAGTTTATTTCCTTAACACTCCTATCTCTCGCCAAAGGAAAATTGCCAAAATTTTGGGATGTACCATTGCCTCCCTTCCTACTACATATTTAGGTCTCCCTTTATTTTCTGGAAGCCCTACTGAGCATATGTGGAATAATGTAGTTGAGAGAATTCAAAGAAAGCTTGTTGTGTGGAAGGATCAACTCATGTCCCATGCTGCCAAGGTTGTCCTCACTAAAGCTTGTTTGCAAAGCATCCCAGTCTACTTCTTATCTATATTTAAGGCTCCAACTGTAGTCTATAAAAATATTGAACAAATTCAAAAGAATTTCCTTTGGATGGGAACTGAGAATAAAATAAGGATTCATCTAGTATCTTGGGATTCAGTGTGTTGCAGCAAAAATTAAGGAGGTATTGGTCTCAGAAGACTATCTAAACTAAACACTGATCTACTAGCCAAACATGCATGGAAAATCCTAACTGATTTAAAAAACGAATGGGTTGTAATAGTCAAAAGGAAATATCTCCATACATTTGATCTTTTCAGTGAAAATGTTCCACAAACTGGCTTAACTTTCTAGAAGGTAATTCTTCAAACTAAATAGTTAGTTCAAAAGGGGCTAAGATGGATCATAGGTAATGGAAGGAGTGTGGATTTTTGGAATGACAGGTGGCTGATGGAGGAGCCTCTTATTGAATATGGAGATCTGGTAAGCCTTAAACCCTTTACTAACAGAATTTATGGGCCCAAAGTCATTGATTTTATTTCTTGGTTAAACATGGGTCCTTCTTGGAAGTATCTTTCAGAAGATATACAACACTGTCAATCGGCAACCATGTCCTTAGCTCTAAAGTCGTACACTCTTTCCCATCATGGAGAGGTTGATAAATCGATTTGGAGAGGCTCTGATGAAGGGAAATTTACAGTCAAATCAGCATATGATTTTCAAACTTAGGTTCAAGTTCCTAATTTTCCTGCTAATCTTATCTAGAGGAAAAATATAATCCCCAAAATTGCTTTCTTTTCATGTCTCACAATTTATAATAAGATTCTTACTACATAAAATCTCAACAAAAGAGGAATCATGATACCAAATAGATGTTATTTATGCAAATCCCAATGGGATTCCACTAATCATATTTTTACTTAGTGTAATTTTTCCATTGCTATATTGAGCCAGCTGAGCAATAGGTTCAACATTCAATGGGCCATTCCTAATTCCATATTAGATCTTTTCTTCTAGTGGCCTAACCCTTTTTGCAATCCCAAACTGAGCACATTATGGAACTTTACATTGCACCATTTTTTATGGCAGGTGTGGCTGGAACACAATAACAAAGCCTTCACTGATAGCTCAAAGGATGTTGGTTCGGTGGTGGCCAAAATCATTGCCTTTGCTATTGAGAATGTTCAATCCCTTAATTGGAGTGAGTCCCCTTTATCCAAAATAGAGTTCAGTATCTTGTCTTCTTTTAAAATTCTTGCCCAGGTTCCTAGCCAACAAGCTCTTAATCCCAGGCTGAATGTCAGATGGCAATGCCCACCAACAAATTGGATCAAACTAAATTTTGATGGGGACTCTAAGGGAAATCTAGGTGAATCAAGAGCTGGTGGAATTATAAGATATCACAATGGTAACATTGTTATTGCTTATGTTGAATATCTTGGCTTCCAGTCCAATCATGTTACTGAGGCAAGAGCACTCTAGAGAGGTCTACAATTGATTCAAGAAGACCAAAAACCTTTGATCATAGAAGGGGACTCCCTCAATGTCATCAATTACATGAAGAATAGTAGAAATCCATCATGGAGAGTCCATAATACAGTTAATGAGACCAGGAGGTTAATTCAGATGCGTGGAGAGACAATCATTCAACATATATACAGGGAGGTGAATACCGTGGCTGATTTATTTGCAAATTTTGTTGTTACTACTAAAATATTCTCCAAAGGGGTTAATTGGATTCCTCAAGAAGCCCAAAATGCTATCCAAAGTGATAAATCACATTGTGCAAAAACAAGCTCCTCATTCAGATGATTACTAAGTCTATGATTGCCACTGTCAAAGCCATGGAGGAGATCATCGGGATGTTGAACAACTTGCAGTTAATGATAATGGGAAATCAAGCACCTTGGAAGAAGAAGAACAATAGCCAGCTTTGGAGCCCTAATCTGATCTGCATTGTTACAAGGTTCTGTTGCTTTCTTTTACTTTATCTTAGTCAGTTGTCTTTACTTTAGTGGTTAGGGTTTATATGGCATATATGCCTCTTTTTGTCATTCTCAAGGATATTCTTGTTAGGCTCTCCTACTATACCTTTTGACCTCTAGTATTTTTTATGTATGTTTGACACTGCTTGGGGACCCCTATGTCAATATTTATTAGTTCTCTTTCTCAGTTGTTTTCCAACAAGCTTTTAGCTGGGAGGTCAATATGTTAGTTTTTCTTGTTATTTCCTTGGATAGGATTTACTCTACTACTTATGTCCTAATTTGTTGTATACAGAGTACTCCTTTGTTGGGTACCCTGGTCTAAGTTTTCGTTGCTATATCTACATGGTCTATATTGGAATATTATGTAATAAGGTTTTGGGATCCTATTAAAATCCCCTATAAATATTAATCAACCTACCAAAAAAGGATATAGAAGTAGTAGCTAGAATTATTACCACAACACATTGGTCTTCTAATAGCCACATTCCACCTTATTTCATGATACTCCTATTATTATATTGAAGTAAAAAAACTCGTTAGAGTAAAATAAAGTTATCGTTTAGCACCACTAAAGACATTTAATTATTATTATTTTTTAATTTTGGTGGTACGATAAATTACTATGAAGGATACATAGGGTTGAGTAGTCCCCTCCTAGCCATGATCCCTCCTAAAGCTGAGAACCATACTTATCAATAGAAGATTAACACACAACCACACACACCGTGGTTTGAACCTTAGACCCCTTAAATAAGAGCCAAACCCTGAATGGTTGCATTATCCCCAAGACAAGACACATAAATATTTTTATTGTTAATGTTAGTACTTATTGCTAGATAAAATAAAAGTAACATCATTTTATTGTCTATAAGGCCAAAATAGGAAGATTTGATTTTCCAAATGTGAGTATGATGTACAACTCAAAACTTTAACCTCCCATGTAGAACTCCAAAGCATTAATCATTTGACTTATTTGAGATGTGAAAAGGTCATCCAATAAGACCTTGAAACTATACTCAAACTTTGAACCTCCAATTTAAAATTCTAAAATCCCAACCATTTGGCTCATTTGAGATGTAAAAAATCCATCCAATAAGACCTTGAAAAGAATGTAAGAAATATTTTCATAACAAAAATAATATTATGTGTTTTAAAAACCCATGTAAACTTAAATTTTGTGCCAGGGACAACTTGTGTAAACTTAAATTTTATTCCAGAGGGATAATCAAATGGTGCAGGCTTTAGATTTTTTTTGAAAGGTCCAAGGTTCAAACCATGATGTGTGAGTGTGTGAGGAGGTGTGTGTATGGTTTTGTATCTAACCTTTATTAATAAGTTCAGCTCTCACCCTTATGAGAGGTCATGGTTGGAATGAGAATGCCCAAAGCATTGGTCCTAGGGTTTCTCACACTAACCTCAATAAAAAATATTAAAAAATATTATATGTTTTAAAATCAATGGTTTTGTGAATTATAATATCTTTATTTTTTATTTTTTTTATTTAAAACTATTAATATTGCTAAAAATACTATAATAAATAATAAAAATTCAAAAAAATATCTAAAAAAATGCCTTATATTGTAATAATTCTCGATATAAACAATCTCCTCCAAAGGTATCCCATAAAGAAAGTGATGTATTTAGTGCTTTAATGAGATAGGTCAACATTATATCTTATTATAAGAGGTTACGGTTGGGATGGGGATGCCCAGAACGTCAGGCGTAAGGGTTTCTCACACTAACCTAAATTAAAAATATATATATTAAAAATATTATTTGTTTTAAAATCAATTGCTTCATAAATTGCAAGAAAGTTGTATCTCTCAGATTCAAACGTAGGACCTACCAATCGATCTTCCAGTCTTCACGAAAGGGGTGTAAACCCTAGGTACAATCAAGTGATGGAACAAAGTAATAAATTTGGCTACAATATTTGTGAAAGGGATGCAAACCCTAGGTGCAATCAAGCATTGAAGGAAGAGGGTTGTTCGTAGATATTCTATTCAATTTGTGAGAAAGCCTCTTATGTCAGAATAAATATCTCTTAGGGATCTTTGGGTTCGCGGGTGGATGAACCTCTATCCTCTATTAAGATTTTAGATGATGAATTTGGGTTGGATCTGACTGAACATGAAGCTTGAACAATTATCTACAAATTCAAGGGCAAAAGACCAGACCTGGAGGAGCTCAAATGATACATTAAATATTGGTAGACTAGTACAAAATTCCAAATAACTCTCCAACCCAAAAATTTATTTTCTATTTTATTTTCTAATTTAATGGATAGACATGACGTAATGGATTATAGATATAATTAATTTTTTGGACAAAGGGATGTCTATATAAGACCTTGGATTCCTAGTTTCAACCTCTTTACAGAATAAGTTAATGGCTTCCCATTTTGGGTGAATCTTTATGCTCTCCCTATGAAGTTTTGGGGAAAGAAGATATTCACCAAAATCGGTAATGTCATTGGTGCATTTCAGTATATGGATATCGAAATAGAGGAAAATTTATCCAGTAAAATCAATATGATTAAAGAAAGATTGGTTGTTTGGATAGATGCACTACACCAAAAAAAGATTTAACGATGGTTTTTAACCACCCTTAAAGGTATTTAAATGTGGTTATTCAACTGCAAAAAGTTTACACCATATGACAATGACTAAAAACCATCTCAAAAATCCACCTTCTTAGGGTCTAAGAGGGTGGTTTAAAACCACCCTCTTAGGGTTACAAGGGCGGCTAGTAACCACCATCTTAGGCCTAAGAGGGTGGTTTATAACCACCCTCTTAGACCCTAAGAGGGCGGTTACTAGTCACCCTCATAACCCCTAAGAGGTTGGTTTATAACTACCCTCTTAGGCCAAACCACCCTCTTAAACCCTAAAAGGGCAGTTGCTAGTTGCCCTCGTAACCCCTAAGAGTGTGGTTTATAACCACCCACTTAGGGTCTCACATAAAAAAATATAAAGGATGCCTCAACTAAAATAGCATAGCACTCAGTAGTGGTTTACCTCAATTGAAACAACATAGCACTCAATCAAAGGAGCACCTAAATCCAAACTAGCATAGTGCCCATTTTTTATGTTGAAGAGAATATTAAAAAAAAATCTTGCACCCACAATCAAAATATTTTTAAATTCAATGGAGTAAATAGAATACTACAACTAGGATGATGATACCAAACAATACTGAAATCAATCTCCTTAGGCTATTGCATGCTAATATCAACCTTCCATCCAATAGAAAAACCTAGCAAAAAACAACCATATGCTCAATAAAGTCTCTTTGAATATCAATTACTTTTAAGATTTGATACTCCAAATAATAGGTCCAAGGTTCAAGTCTGAAAGGGGGTTGGGAATGTATACCTTATAGGCAGATAGCACAACACAAGTTTCTACTCCCACATATAGTGGACCCAATGAGTACAATGTGGTTTGATATGTGTAATGCTTGTGGATCTTAAGAGTTAATTGATCAAATATTATGTTATGCAAGGAAACTATTAGCATGAAACTGTATGAATTAAGCAAAGGGACTAGTGCTAGCAATATTTCAAACCAAAGGAGACATCTTACCAAATATTATAAAAATAGTAGTCATTGATTATGCATACATGTATGCAACCATTCTTGATGTTCTCACATGTTTAATTAGATAAAAATGAATCCCTATTAATTTGAGGAATCCACATTTTTCAAAAAGAAAGAGCTACAAGAATGGATCCAAACTAAAGTACTTTGCTTCACCACATATTACAGGAAGCCATATTGATTTCCTACCATAAGCCAACCCTATCCTAGTAGACATCTCTATATGCATCTTCAAGGTCTTTTATATTCTTTTGAGAGTGTAATTTTAAGTTCTTACATTATAATATGAGATTCAAGCTAGACAAATTGGCAATGTTAAAATTACCATAAGTCTTAAAATAGAAACCAAAGAGGTATAGAATTTGAAATATATATATAAGAAAACTAAAACTTGTATTTCACAAGGAGTTTGTTATGTCAATAAGTGCCCTGGCTAACTTTGTCGAAGAGATACCCAATTCAAAGATAAGAAATATCAATTTGAGGCCATGCTAATAGAATAACCACTCATGGTTGGCACTATTGTCTATTAAAGGTAAATTCCTTTCTTCCATGTTGGCAAATTCTCAAGTTTGAATTACCACTAAAATATAGCCTCTCATTAGGATTTTCTTATTGGTATTAATAAAACTAAAAACCGAAGGAAGATCAAACAAATATTTAAATGAAAATAGAAAGAACACCCAAATACAAAATCTAGCCTCTCGTTAGGATTTTCATATTGGTATTAATAAAACTAAAAACCAAGAGAAGACCCAACAAATCTCTAAATGAAAATATAAGGAACACCCAAATACATATACATAGTAATAAAAATATATATTCAAATATCTACTTGTCACAACATAAGTTTTTTCAGATCAAATGGTATAAGCTCAATTCTTATATTCAAGTTTAAATTTTGCGTACCAGAATATATAAGTTTATATTCAAAAACTAGAATTTTTACTCATGTGGTCCCTCTTTCATGCATTGTTGAAATGCTCAAAACCCTAGCTCTACTATTCTTGAGGTCCATCTATCACCCACTACTGAAATGCTCAAAGCCTTAGCTTTTCTATTCTTACGGTCCCTCCATCGCATGCTACTAAAATGCTCAAATACCTAGCTCTACTATTCCTACAGTCTCTCTCAAGAATTGTTAAAATGCTCAAATCCCTAGCTCTGCTATCCCTATGGTACCTCCATCACGTACTATTCAAATGCTTAAATCCCTAGCTCTACTATTCTCATGATCCCTCCATCGCACATTGTTGAAATGCTCAAAGTCTTAGCTCTACTAATCTCGTAATCTCTTTGTCGTGAACTGAAATGCTCAAAGTGCCAAAATACACATCTCTAGGATTTTTCCACGGTATTTATTTTTTTTGAGACCCTAAGAGGGTAGTTATAAACCACCCTCTTAGGGTTGCCTAAACCGCCCTCTTAGATCACCCTAAGATGGTTGTTTAAACTATCATCTTAGGGTGACCCTAAGAGGGCGATTTTAAACTACCCTCTTAGGTCTAAGAGGGTGGTTTATAACTACCCTATTAGGGTTACCCTAAGATGGTGGTCATAAACCACCCTCTTATACCTAAGAGGGCGATCTATAACTACCCTCTTAAGGTGACCCTAAGAGGGCAGTTATCCTGAGAGGACAGTTTTTAACCACACTCTTAGGATTTATTAAGGCAATTTTTTACCACCATAAAAAACCACCTTATTTTAGCCATAATTAAAGCCCTTTTTTGGTGTAGTGATGTTTTAGTTCCTAGGCCTTAATCCATTACTATCTCCTCAAGCAAAGGGGAATGGATCCAAAATATTGAATATCAAAACTTATCCCTAATATGTTATGGTTATCGGTAATATGGCCACCTAAAAAAGAGATACTAGATCATATGATCATGCTCTAGTTCCTCCTTGGTGGAGGAGAAGACCTTACATATGAATGATTCGAAATCTTCAAATATCCCAATTCAAAAGAAAGAATCTCATCATCCAAATGTATCAATTATCCTTAGAATCATGCAAGAAACAAAAGACTCGATCCCAAAAGGAGAATTTGAATTAGATAATTGATAAAAATCAAATGGTTACTAAAGACCATCTATTCAGTTCCATGGAAAATATTAGCACCTCACATGGTATTCTTGAAGTTAATTATGAAATAATCAATGATAGATAGTTTTATGAAAATGAAGATCCTACAAAATGTGTTACAAATAGATATTATCTCAAGAGCTTGATGTGCAAAAATGCATCCTTAGATCTTGCTACTCTAATGGAGGAAGAACCTCTACTACAAAAGAAAAATAATTTCCTTTGTGATGGATGATTATTATGTTTGTTTTCCTTCTATATAAAAAAAATAAATTTTGAGGAAGATGGAAAATATTTTTGATAGAAATAAAAATATGGGTATGATTTAATTAACTTGTTAGAAATGTAATGAGAGCAATGTAATATTTTGTTTTTGTAATTGGAGTGGCCCCCAATAGAAGCCACATATAGGTAATTTAAAAACAAAAGATCAAGAATTCCAATAAAGAAATTAACAATGAGAAAAATATTTCATATTTCCATCTGAATTTTAAAATCATATAGAATTTTAAGTATAAAAAATAAAATAAATTTGAATAAAAATAATAATTTAACAAATAAAATTTATTAATAACAATAAATGTTCTTCACGTGAAGCACAAAAAACTTTACGGTGTGAATTATGGTTGAAGCTAGAGCCTGCTTGTCTAAAGGTTGCCTGGAAATCCAAACAATCATGCATAGAGCCAAAATCAAAGGAGAATTCATGAACAACAAACCCTAGGAGCTATAGAGTACAGTGGGAGGATTCTACATTGCTTAGAGTGGAGGAAGATTCAATTCTTTTTGCAATCTTAAGATTTTCATATAATGACAATGTTGGAATATATTGCATTATTTGGTACATGTTAATGTACCACCTTGGGTATATCTTTAGATTAGGACTTTATCTTAGAATAGGATTTGACTCTTTGAGTATTTACTTATACAATGTAATAAATGCACAAGTGTTAGAATGTGTAAAGTACTTGATGATGTAAATGTGCATGTAGTCCACATGTACATCATAGGATGATGAAGAGTCATAGGTAGGTGAAATGTCAAGAAACATAACTCTTATATATAGGTCTTTGAAATATGTATGAGAGTAATAGAAGAAATAGAAGATATAAAAGGTATAAAGAGCAGGGTTATGCGTAAGGGGTCGTCTCCAAAATATATTTATAAAAATTTTGCAAATCGATTTCAAAGTCTATGTGTATAGTGTCCACACACATGTAGAAGGTTCACTATTATTTGGGGCAATGTTGGAAATTTAAACTTAAAATGATCAAATTATTATAATTTTGGGGTGAATCGACAAAAAAATAAAATTTGCACCCATAAATTTTTGGCTAATGGACCTTGGTCAAGGTTCCCAAATATTAGCCAATTCCAAATTTTGAAAATCCTAATTTTAGCCAATTTTATGAAAATAGCCACTATGCATAACCCTAATAAAGAGCATTGAGTAGAATAGTAGTGGATACAATGTAGAACTTATATGAAACATGGAGAATTTGATATCTCCATATTTTTTATGAAGTTCCTATTTTCATGAGCTTTCATTAATGGTTGTTTCATGAGTATTTTAGAAGTTTCTTTTTTTAGGTAAGTTAATGATTTTGCATTAAAATATGAGACATTTGAAAGACACCACAACGCCTTATACAAAAGAGAAGCAAAAGGAACTAAAAATTAGAAAACTTTAGGAAAGACTAAACAGGATGCTGAAAAGGAGCAAAATGCATCCAAGCTGAAACAACAAGAAATGAAACCAGATATCAAACCCAAGGAAAGGGTCAGAACATAAAATAAAACTAGAGCAAAGCTAGCTGAGAGACAAAACAAACTAGAACATTAGTTTGGTGTGTCAGTCTACATAGGATAGGCAACAACGATCTCCTGATCAACATCCTTGGCATCATCCTTGAGCGCATCCTTAGGGACGTCCTTAGATATTTCCTTCACAATCTCGACGACTTCATATTCCTTAACATTATCCTTGATATCAAAAATACCCACAGTAGCAGAAAAGGCAGGGCCCTCTTCGTATGTATCATAGAAAAATAGCATTATGTTGATCCTTGAGCTGAGCAATTCCTTTCCCAAGTGCAACATAAGCGGTTTTCAAATGGTCGATGGTGGCAGAGGTGGACTAGATGGCAAGCTTGTGGAGATACTTTTTGACCACATCAGGAGAGTCAAAATTGTATTTGTGTTCTTTCTTGATATTTTTAGGGGTAGGAGTGTCCTTAAACTTGAGCCTCTGAGAGCACCGGATGGGTGTTTTCTCAAGCTTGACCTTCTTCTTGACATTTGAAATAGGTTGGGGTTTCTCAGTTTTGCTTTTCCTTTTGGACCTGGTGGCTTTAGGGTTGGGAGTAGAAGAGGAATTTTATTCAATTGAGTTAGGGGCAGGAAGGTTTCCTTTAAGGAATTTCTCGAGTAAATAGTCGTAGAGGATTTTAAAAATCCTGTGATGGGAAGGCCAACCTTCCTCTTTCTTATCATGGATACAAGTGATGGTATAATAAATGGACCAGTACAGAGCAACAGGGATTTTTAACATCTTGGCATCTCTAAAATAATTAATGAAAGATAAATAGAAACTACATAATTGGGATTCAGGGTCATCAACTGTGAGATACTGCATAACAAGCTTCAGGATTTCCTTCTAAGCAGTGGATAAATGGTGTCAATACAAACCTTTTTTATAGAGTTTCTACAACTTGGATGTAGTCTCAAAATGGGATAGCTCAGATTCCCAATTATGCTTATTCCTTATTACCACCTGAACATCGAGGACCTACCCAGTTAGCTCAGCAAGAATATGCAGCGTGATTTGAAATTCGACTCCATGGATAGTGACAACACCATTCTCCCACGTATTTGCAAATACCATAGTAGTATCCCAATTGGTACCAGTGAATATTTTGAAGAATGGGATGAGACCACCCTTATCCTTCAGAATGACTTATGTAATAACCTCAATCTCAAAGATATCGAGCTCAACATATTCAGCTTTCCCATCCTTCATGGTTGCAGAATAGTAAAAAACACAAAGGATGAAATAGGGCAGAGAAAGTGCAACCAATAATAGGCATAGGGAATGATTATTACTTGTGAAGGGAGCATGCAAGGAGTGGTATAAATTAATATTGAATACATTGTCCCTCAACCAGAAAATAAACCTCGAAAAGAAAAAACCTAGATTGAAATCATAGATTGAATAATACTGGGATCGAGGAGGATTTTTGAATAGTGAAGACTGTAGAGAATTATTGGAAAGTACACATTAAGAAGATAATGTTGACTTATTGGATCACTCAATAATCGAGACCAGATAAAGACAAAGCTAGCACTATAACCAAGAAAATTTAAAAAACCCAATAGGACACCTTGGAATGAAGCAGAAGGATATCCACTATGGGATTTTTTTAAGAGGTAGACAAATGATTTTCGAGGAACACGGGCTAGTAATTATTATAGGTAGTTCTGGAAATTGCATTGGAATTTCAAGACAAAGCGGTTAACAAAAACCTGCAGAGACATTTTGAAAAGGCGATGGAGCGCAAGGGAAAAATTCATAAAAGGTGATATAGGTGTAATTCGAGGTAAGACACAAATTTTGGGGTAACTTTCAGGAGGAAGACATAATGGACAATATGGAAAAGACAATATACATAAAGACATAATTGAAAACTTTGTTATTGGAATGGGAATACACTTGAAGCCTCACGTGAATATGAAGGTAACAATTGAAAACACATGTGAGATATTTAAGCTTCATCATGATGATAAGTATTTTGGTCCAACTTGACAAGTGCAACAACATCAAGAGGAAGAGAATCTATCCACGTCAGCATTCCACGGGTAGAGACCCTGATGTTTGCCAACTTATCAGCCACTAAATTGGCTTCTCTAAAAGCATGTTGGACAATGACCTCATGTTGCTCACAGAGGATTTGTTTGATTTTCTCAATTATGCTCTTTATCTTCCATCCTACAGGTTTGGAGTTCTTTATAATAGTTTATGATGTTCAAAGAGTCACCTTCAACAATGATTTTTCTAGGAATTTGCTTTATGAATTGGAGACCTCTCCACAATGATTTAGCTTCAACAGAATGATTAGATAGTTCTCCCAATGGTTCAACAAAGGCAAATATAAAATTATCAAAGTGATCTCTTAGGATACCTCCTGCACCAGCCATGCCAAGGTTCCCTTTAGCAGCTCCATAAAAATTCAGTTTGACTCATCCAAGAGGAGGAGGATGCCATTTGACATTGATTATTTAGGATGAGGAACTAGCAGATCTTGCATCATCTAAGGAAATATGATAGGATTTGAGTAGGCCATCCTCAAAGGAAGAACAAAGGAAAGATCCAGGAGAGCTATCAAAATATTCTCTTTGGAAAATAGGATAATTTTATTAGAAATAAAATCCACATCATTGACTTCTTTGTCAAATATTCTTCTATTATGTTCAAGCCATATTTACCATAAGAAATGTTGAAGATAAAAATTCCATAATCCTTTGAGAACATGATTTTTAAAAGGATTGGGCCACTGAATAAATATATCAACAATAGAGGGGGGAAAACCCAAGCCAGATGAAATTTGAGGAACATATTATTAAGCACATCATTGGAAAAGGGACAAAAAAGGAAAATGTGAGAGGTGGATTCCCAATCGGACAGACACAAGAAGCATCTATTTGGGAGGGGAATACCATAATAAGGTTTTCTATGGTAAGGATATGATCTCGAATGTAAAGCCAGGAAAAGGATGCTACTTTGGGAGTTAGATATTTGGTCCAGACCAGCTTGTAAGGAAGGAAAGTGTCAGTTATATTAAGAGATAATAAGTAGGCCGATTTGATAGAGAATTCTCCTGAATCAATAGGTTCCCAAATGGGAAGATCGAAAGAGTCCCTTGAGGAAATTTGAATGGAAGATAACCAAGCTTCAATATAAAATATTTTAGCTGTTAAATTTAGAATGGATAGTCTTTTCCAAATTCTAGTTCCATTTGATACAAAAAATAAATAATCCACCAAGGGACAAAACATATTCTTGGTAATATCAATTAGCCTTATGAGCTCAGGAAACTGAAGGAGAGGTCAGTCACCTAGCCACCTGTCTTCCCAAAATTGGATAGATTTTCCATTGCCAATTTACCACCTTAGTCTTTTTTTTATGATTAATCTAGCCAAGAAAATTGAATTCAAAAATGAAGAACCTAACGAAAGAATATCACCAAAAAGAAACTCAAATAATTGGAGATATTTTATTCTGATAATTTTTACCCAATATACATTGTCATTTGAGATGAGACGCCAAGCCTGCTTAGCCATGAGAGCTAAATTTAGAAGATGAATTCTTCTTAGCCCTAAACATCCTTGCTCCTTAGGTTTGCAGACATTATACCATGTAACTAAATGAAATCTATTTTTTTTCTCAGGTCCTGTCCAAAGAAAGTGCTTTTGAATTTGTTCTATTTTCTGGTAAAATTTTACAGGAGCTTTGAACAGGGAGAGAAATTAGACATGAATACTTTGAAGGTAAGCCATAGTGAGAGTAATTTTTCCAACTTGAGAAAGAAGATTTCCTCTCCATGTAGAAAGCTTCTTTTGGAGTCAGATTTTCTTTAGCATTCCCCACAAAAATGTTGGCAATTTTGGGTACCTTGGGTACATTGCATTTGCTCAAGTGAATAAGTTGTCATTGATGTCAAGAAGTTGTTTGAAGGAATTTGATTTGATGTAAGATAATTTGTTTTGATGAAGTTTCGGCTTGACAGGTTCGAAAGAAAGTAAGTTGGAAAAACGTCGCGATATCGCGACATGTCGCATTTTCGCGACTTAGGCAGGAGAGAGAAAGTTTTTTAGAAAAGTGTCGCGATATCGCGACATGTCGCAATTTCGCGACTCAAAGAGGAGAGAGAATGTTCGAGTCAGAAATGTCGCGATTTCGTGACATATTGCAAGGAAAGTTGAACGGACGAAAAAGTGTCGCGATTTCGTGACATAATGCAGGAGAGAGAGTCCGGGAGAAAAAGTGTCGCGATATCGCGACATGTCGGGTTTTCGTGACCCGAAGAAAAGAAAAGCGCTAAGGAGAAAAAGTGTCACGATTTCGTGACAAGTCAGAAGACAAAGTGAAAGCAAGGTAAAGTGTCACGATTTCGTGACGTGCTGCAGAAGAGCTAGAGTCCAGTATGAACTGTCACGATTTCATGACGAGTTCGAGGAAAGAGAAAGCAAAATGAAAAGTGTCACGATTTCGTGACATGCTGCAGAGTTCGGGATGGGAACTGTCACGATTTCATGACATGCAACAAAGGAAAGTGTTCCAAGTGAGAACTGTCATGATTTCGTGACATGCAACAGAGAAAAGAGTTCGAAGTGAGAATTGTCACGATTTTGCGACAGGTTGCAGAGAAGTCGTATGGAAGCTGAAAGCGTCACGATTTCATGACATCGACACAAGAAAACGTACGAAATCTAGAAGTGTCACGATTTCATGACAAGTTCAAGGAGGAAGAGCTCAAAGGCGAAAGCGTCATGATTTCGTGACATGTTCCATTTTCGCTAGTGCAAGCAGTCAAGAGTGCAATGAAGAGAAAGTGTCACGATTTCGTGACAGATTGAGAAGAGAAACGGTTGAGAAAAAGTGTCATGATTTCATGACAAAGTAGAATGATGACGTTATATAGGAGAAGTGTCACGATTTCATGACAAAAGCAGAGAGGAAGGCCATGAAGACAGAAGGGTCATGATTTCACGATAGAAGTGAAGATGATGTCAGCAGAAGTAGAAAGTGTCACGATATCGTGACAAAAGCCATAAGATAGTGTTCGGTGGCAAAGGTGTCATGATATCATGACATGTTGTAGTTTCACGAGAGAAGCTACGAGAAGTTGCAGAGGTGGGTGAGGCCGACAAAGTTAAATTTGAGCCGACACAGTTTAGGGTTTTGTAGCCGACGTAGTTTAGGGTTGTGCAGCCGACTAAGATCAAGGTTTTGATCTTGAAAGTATTAGTATAAAAGGAGGGTTGTTTGAAGAGTTAAGGCATCGATTTTTAAGTGTGCATTCAAAGTGTGACTTTCATAGATAGAGTGTGGGGAAGAAGTTCGATCATCGAGAAGCAGAGTGCGCGAAGACGGTGCTGCTATGTTTGCGCAAAGGAGCAGAAGCGGTCGTTGGATGTGATAGTCGAATGTGCATCGAAGTGTGCGAGATGCAGCCGAAAGAGTGCAAGAGTGCAGAAGTGGCACGATGATGTCAAAGCGTGTAGAGTGAGTGCAATAGGCAAAGGTGAACGAGGACATTTGTACTAGACCGAAGGACTGTGTTTAGTGCAAATTTGAGGACCAGCTTTGAAGGTGATAGAGTTGAGGGCAGAGGTCTCCAGCCAGAGCAGGGAGGACAGGTGTCTTCTATGGATAGAGTTCCATTTGCTAAGGGCAGCGGAGGCAGAGGTCTTCTAGAGGATCACCGACGGAGTTCTCGAGTTTAGGGGATTGGTGTCTCCTTTGGGTTGGTGCCCATAAACTTTGTATTCGGGAAAGGTTTTCCCAGAAATTGATTGATAAAATTTTAGTGAAAGATTTTATCCGTGGATGTAGCCCAACCATTCTGGGTGAACCACGTTAAAATGGGTCTTCAATGTGTGATGCTTTCTGTCTTGATTAATGTTGTGTTGATGCCTCTGTTATTTAAAGTTAAAATTGTTAATTGGTTATGTCTTATACTGTTCACCCCCCTCTCAGTATAAGCTTGTGTTCTTCAATTGGTATTAGAGCCGGTTTCTCCAGAAAAAGCCTAACAGCTTGGAGAAGGATCTATCAGAGGAACATACAGATTCAGAAAGAGATGAAGAGGTTGGGTTCGATCTCAAAGGTGAATTCTTCTTGGCTTTAAAAAAGCTTGAGAAATTCAGGGAAGAAAATTCTGTTCTCAAGCATCAAATTCAGGAAGAAGAGATTGCAAGATCAAGATTGTCTCAAAGAGTTATAGACTTCAAAATTCTAGCTGAAGAAGGAAAGAAGGTTGAACAGGTTCTGACAGAGGCTTTAAAAGGAAAGGAATCTGATTGCGAAAAGCTAGAAGAAGAGGTTATGTCTCTTAGAGTGAAGTTGGAAAAATTGACTCTCAGACAGAATACTCCGTATGACAAGCAAAAGAAGGATGGTATCACTATTCATGAAATAGGGTCCTCGAGCAAGACCAATCTTCATCCTGAAGAGCGGTGGATTCCAGTTGGTCACAAGAAGAACAATCATCCAAGGCATCAAAACAGGTTACATAATACCTTCCATGGCTATTGTTTTTCCTGCAAGAATTTTGGTCACAAAGCTATGCATTGCAATAAATCCTTGAATAGCCATAGTAAGGAAAATGTTAACTCTTTTGCACCTCTTATGAATAAAAATTTCATGTGTTTCAAGTGCAAGAATTTTGGGCATACAACAAGGATGTGCAGTTTGGATAGATCTAGCCTTGAGTTCACTAAAAAGAAAAATGAGATTAAATCTAAGTCAATGATAGTTCAAACTGCTTTTCATGCTCAAGACAAAGTAGAAAAATGGTATCTTGATAGTGGTTGTTCAAAACATATGACTGGTGAAAAGGAAAAAATTTTGGTCTTAAAACAAACAAACCGAGGAACAGTCAGTTTTGGAGATAATAGGTCAGCTAAAATCTGTGGTAAAGGGACTCTTAGTTTGGATGGGAAATCCAAAACAGAAAATGTGCTTTATGTAGAAGGCCTAAGACATAATCTTCTAAGTGTGAGTCAACTTTGTGATCAAGGGCACATAGTATCTTTCTTTTCAGATAGATGTGAGATAAGTAAAGAAAAAAATGGAAAACTCATTGCGAGTGCTACAAGGACTCCAAACAATCTTTACATGCTGAGTGAGATAAAAAGGGAAAAGTGTTTTCTAACTCAAGAAGATGAGAGTTGGCTATGGCATAAAATATTGGGGCATTTGAGCTTTGATAATCTTGTCAATATTAGTAACAAGGAAGTTGTTAGAGACTTGCCCAAAATAAAAAGGCCCCATAACATCATTTGCGGTCCCTGTCAACATGGAAAACAGACCAGAACCAGTTTCAAATCAAAAGGGTATACTTCCTCAAAACCATTGGATCTTATTCATACTGATTTATGTGGCCCCACCAGAACTCAGAGCATTCAGGGAGAAAGCTACTTCATGTTGTTTATAGATGATTATTCTAGAATGACGTGGGTTACTTTTCTCAAAGAAAAATCTGAAGCTTTTGAAAAATTTAAAGCTTTCAAAGAAATGATTGAAAATGAGACTGACAAGAGAATCAAATGCTTAAGATCGGACAGAGGAGGAGAGTTCACTTCAAATGAATTTGTGGAATACTGTGAGCAACAAGGAATCAAAAGAGAATATTCAGTAGCAAGAACTCCTCAACAAAATGGAGTAGTTGAAAGAAAAAATAGAACTGTTGAAAATATGGCTAGAGCTATGTTAAATGAATCGAAACTTTCAGATGGCTTTTGGAAAGAGGCAATCAGTACAGCAGTCTACATTATCACCAGGGCCCAACTTAGAGTCAATCATCATAAAACTCCTTATGAGTTATGGAAAGGGAGACCAACTACAGTAAAATACTTCAAAGTGTTTGGAAGTAAGTGCTTCATCAGAAGGGAAGATCAGAATTTGGGTAAGTTTGATCCTAGATGTGATGAGGGAATATTTCTTGGATATTCCAATAGAAGCAAGGCCTACAGATGCTTCAACAAAAGAACGCATACAGTCGTAGAAAGCATAAATGTAACAGTTGATGAAAAGATAGGGATAAGAGAACCAATCAAGGAACTCGGTGATGAAATTTGTCAAGAAGAATTCAGAGAGGTTTCAGATGAAGAAGAGGAAAGACAACAATTGCTTCCCAAAACTCCTTCACGATATGTTCAGAAACATCATCCCAAAGATTTGATCATTGGTGATCCAAACAGCAAGCAAACAAGAAGAAGAGTCATTCCTTCACACGATTCTACAAATGTTTCATTATTATCTCAGATTGAGCCAAAAGATTTCAGTGAAGCATGTGCGGATAAGTTTTGGGTAAAAGCGATGGATGAAGAGCTAAATCAAATAGAGAAAAGTGAAACATGGGATTTGGTTCCAAGACCTAAGGACAAGAATGTCATTGGCACAAAATGGATATTCAAAAATAAACTCAATGAGGATGGAAAGATTGTCGGAAACAAAGCTAGGTTAGTCTGCAAAGGTTATGCTCAAGTAGAAGGTGTTGATTTCGAAGAGACGTTCGCTCCTGTTGCTCGTCTTGAAGCTATCAGAATGTTTTTGGCCCTTTCAAGCTTCAAATCATTCAAGGTATATCAAATGGATGTAAAGTCAGCTTTTCTAAATGGGGTGTTGGTAGAAGAAGTCTACATAGAACAGCCAGAAGGGGTGTCTCTCACAGAACAGTCAGACTATGTGTGTAAACTGAAAAAGGCTTTATATGGGTTAAAGCAAGCACCAAGGGCGTGGTACTCAAGACTTGACAGTTATCTTCATGAGCAAGGCTTCAGGAAAGGCGTGGCAGATAGCAATTTGTATATTAAGAATGAAGGTGATGATATGTTGATTATGGTTGTCTATGTTGATGATATTATCTTTCGGGGGAATAATACTCAGATGTGCAAAGTTTTTGCTAACACCATGCGAAGGAATTTGAGATGTCTATGATTGGAGAGCTGTCATTCTTTTTAGGTCTTCAGATTGCTCAATCAAAATACGGTGTATTTCTCTCTCAAGGAAAGTATATCAAAGAAATGTTGAAGAAATTTGGGATGATGGACAGCAAACCAGTATGTACTCCAATGATTACAGAGTGCAAGATGAGTAAAGATGATGAATCTCCAGTGGCGAGATCGGAGGTTGTACAGATCAATGATTGGCGGTCTATTATATGTTACGGCTACTAGACCAGATATCATGCAGGCAATTGGGTTAGTAGCAAGATTTCAGGCAGCTCCAAAATATTCTCATGTTACAACAGTTAAGAGGATATTCAGATATCTGAAGGGCACTATGGATTTTGGGCTTTGGTATCCCAAAGGTGATGATTTCACCCTCATGGCCTATTCAGATGCAGATTGGGCAGGCAATACTGATGACAGGAAGAGCACTAGTGGTGGAGCGTTCTTTCTGGGAAAGAGTTTGGTTTCTTGGCTAAGTAAGAAACAACCTTCAGTTTCCTTATCTACAGCAGAGGCTGAATACATAGCAGCAATGGTTGGGTGTACACAGGTTTTATGGATGAAAACCACCTTGGAGGATTTCAAAGTCAAGCATGAACAACCCATCTCCATATTTTGCGATAATACGAGTGCCATAAGTATTTCCAAAAATTCGGTAATGCACTCAAGGACAAAGCATATTTCCATCAAGTATCACTTTCTAAGGGAGAAAGTGCAAGACAAGCAGGTCAAGCTAGAGTATGTGCCTACTAAAGAGCAGATTGTAGATATCTTCACCAAACCTCTTCCAAGAGATACGTTTGAGTATCTAAGGGAGAAATTGGGAGTTGTACTCCCACCCCAGAATTAATCACCTCATCAGGAGGTGGGGGAGGGACCAAGCTAAGAGGCTCATTCTTAGTCCCGAGCCCCAAAGGTGACCCTTTGCCATTGATGACAAAGGGGGAGAGATATGAGTAAGGGGGAGAGCTTCAAGTGAAGAGGAAAGCTTCAAGTCAGGGGGAGCAAAACTTCAAAGACAGTTTCTCAGTTGTTAGCACAGTTGGTTTCAGTTTTGGCTCTTAAGACGTGTTTTTAGTAAAGGTTTGCCATCAATGACAAAGGGGGAGATTGTTGGCAATTTTGGGTACCTTGGGTACATTGCATTTGCTCAAGTGAATAAGTTGTCATTGATGTCAAGAAGTTGTTTGAAGGAATTTGATTTGATGTAGAATAATTTGTTTTGATGAAGTTTCGGCTTGACAGGTTCGAAAGAAAGTAAGTTGGAAAAATGTCGCGATATCGCGACATGTCGCATTTTCGCGACTTAGGTAGGAGAGAGAAAGTTTTTTAGAAAAGTGTCGCGATATCGCGACATGTCGCAGTTTCGCGACTCAAAGAGGAGAGAGAATGTTCGAGTCAGAAATGTCACGATTTCGTGACATATTGCAAGGAAAGTTGAACGGACAAAAAAGTGTCACGATTTCGTGACATAATGCAGGAGAGAGAGTCCAGGAGAAAAAGTGTCACGATATCACGACATGTCGGGTTTTCGTGACCCGAAGAAAAGAAAAGCGCTAAGGAGAAAAAGTGTCACGATTTCATGACAAGTCAGAAGACAAAGTGAAAGCAAGGTAAAGTGTCATGATTTCGCGACGTGCTATAGAAGAGCTAGAGTCCAGTATGAACTATCATGATTTCATGACGAGTTCGAGGAAAGAGAAAGCAAAATGAAAAGTGTCACGATTTCGCGACATGCTGCAGAGTTCGGGATGGGAACTGTCATGATTTCATGACATGCAGCAAAGGAAAGTGTTCCAAGTGAGAACTGTCATGATTTCGTGACATGCAGCAGAGAAAAGAGTTCGAAGTGAGAATTATCACGATTTCGTGACAGGTTGCAGAGAAGTCGTACGAAAGCTAAAAGCATCACGATTTCAACAAAGAAAAAAGCTAGAAGTGTCATGATTTCATGACAAGTTCAAGGAGGAAGAGCTCAAAGGTGAAAGCGTCACGATTTCATGACATGTTCCATTTTCGCTAGTGCAAGTAGTCAAGAGTGCAATGAAGAGAAAGTGTCACGATTTCATGACAGATTGAGAAGAGAAAAGGTTGATGAAAGGAGAAGTGTCATGATTTCATGACAAAGTAAGAGAAGGCTACGAGAGGAGAAGTGTCACGATTTCACGACAAAAGCAGAGAGGAAGGCCATGAAGATAGAAGTGTCACGATTTCATGACAGAAGTGAAGATGACGTCAGTAGAAGCAGAAGTGTCACGATATCGTGACAAAAGCCATAAGATAGTGTACGATGGCAAAAGTGTCATGATATCATGACATGTTGTAGTTTCATGGCAGAAGCTACAGAAGAGTTGCAGAGGTGGTGGAGCTGACAGAGTTAAATTTGAGCCGACGAAGATTAGGGTTTGCGATCGACGTAGTTTAAGGTTGTAACGACCGACTAAGATCAAGGTTTTGATATTGAAAGTATTAGTATAAAAGGAGGTCTGTTTGGAGAGTTAAAGCATCGATTTTGAAGTGTGCATTCGAAGTGCGACTTTCGTAGATAGAGTGCGGGGAAGAAGTTCGATCGTCGAGAAGCAGAGTGCGCGAAGATGGTGTTGCTGTGTTTGTGCAAAGGAGCAGAAGCGGTCGTTGGATGCGATAGTCGAATGTGCGTCGAAGTGTGCGAGATGCAGCCGAAAGAGCGCAAGAGTGCAGAAGTGGCGCGATGATGTCAAAGCATGCAGAGTGAGCGCAACAGGCAAAGGCGAACGAGGACATTTGTACTAGACCGAAGGACTGTGTTTAGTGCAAATTCGAGGACCAGCTTTGAAGGTGATAGAGTTGAGGACAGAGGTCTCCAGCCAGAGCAGGGAGGACAGGTGTCTTCTGTGGATAGAGTTCCATTTGCTAAGGGCAGCGGAGGCAGAGGTCTTCTAGAGGATCACCAGCCAGAGCAGAGTTTAGGGGATTGGTGTCTCCTTTGGGTTGGTGCCCATAAACTTTGTATTCGGGAAAGGTTTTCCCAAAAATTGATTGATAAAATTTTAGTGAAAGATTTTATCCGTGGATGTAGCCCAACCATTCTGGGTGAACCACGTTAAAATGGGTCTTCAATGTGTGATGCTTTCTGTCTTGATTAATGTTGTGTTGATGCCTCTGTTATTTAAAGTTAAAATTGTTAATTGGTTATGTCTTATACTGTTCACCCCCCCCTCTCAGTATAAGCTTGTGTTCTTCAAAAAGAGGCAATCCCAAATAGGAGGAAGGCAAAGAAGAGATGGAGCATCCAAGGATGTTGGCAATTATAACTTGTCTTCTTAAAGGATTATTGAGGAAATATATTTTTCTTTTCTAAAAATTAATCCTTTGGCCAACGACTTCTTCATACAAGAGAAGAATGCATTTAATAATTTTGGCTTTGTTAATAGATGCAAAAGTGGATAAAAGAGTATCATCAACAAATTGGTGATGGGTGATGGGATTGCATTGAGAAGTGACATGTAATCCTGAAATTAGACATGCTTGTCTTGTATCCAATATTGATCTACCAAGATATTTAGTAGTAATGATGAAGAGAAGTGGAGATAAAGGGTCACCTTGCCTTAACCCTCTACTGCTTTGAAAATAGTCTGCGGGTGATCCACTGATTAGGACAGAAAACTAGGTAGAAGAAATACATCCTTTAATTAAGGAAATCCAGTTAGGATGGAAACAAAACTTATTTAGGATCACTAAGAGGAAATCCCAATTAAGTCTTTCATAGGCTTTATTCATGTCTAATTTGATAAGAAAAGCAACTTTTTTGTTATGTGATATAGAGTGAATTTCTTCATGAACTGAGATGATTCCATCTAAGATGGATCTGCCTCTGACTGAGCTTCCTTGACACTGATTTATAATGAGGGGTATGACATCTCTCAAACGGATGGTTATGGCTTTTGTCAAAATTTTATAAATGACATTACAAAGGTTGATCGATCGAAAGTCATTGAAATTGCTGGTATTTGGATTTTTTGGTATAAGCACAATAAATGTGGAGTTAAAACCCCTAGGAATTACTTTGGAATCTTGAATTTCCTTAATATCAGTACATACATCTGACCCTAATATATCCCAAAAAGCTTAAAATAATCTAGGAGGAAAACCATCAAGTCCAGGAGCTTTATCAGGTTTCATTGAGAAAAGAGCCAATCTGATTTCTTCATCAGAAAGAGTAGTAGTGAGTTTACTGTTAATTTCTTTAGAATAATATGAGGAATAAATCCTTGGTGTTTTCAAAATTTGGTCTATGCTCTTCTTCAAGCAAATGCATGAAATGAGCCACCCCCTTAGATCTGATATCCTTGATATCAGCAGTGATTCTTCCATCCCGACATCAAATCTCTTTAATCTTGTTATTGCTTTTTTGTCTCATAGTAGAAATATGAAACAATTTTGTATTATAATCTCCTTGTTTAAGCCAAATATCACGAGACTTTTATCTCCAAAATATTTCTTCACATTGCAGGATATTGTGATATTGGGATAACAAATTTATTTCTTCGCATATCAACTCACTAGAACAACCCCGTCCTTCATGAATTTCCTTTTCAACTGAGGCCAACCTATTCTTAAAATCCTGTTTGTTTTGGAAAGTATTCCCAAAAATTTCTCTATTCCATATTTTGAGATTTTTTTTGATTAATTTGAGCTTCTGAGCTAATATAAAATAAGGGCACCCTTGAATATATTTTTTCCACCACTGAATAATCCTTTCTCTGAAATCAGGATGTATCATCCACATGGCTTCAAATCTAAAAGGGGTGTTGTAAATTTTGGGATTATTAGAGTCTAAAAGGATGGGGCTATGATCAGATCTGATCTTAAGAAGGAATTGAAGGTTGGAATCACCCCACATTGCCAAGGCTTCCTGAGAAAATAACACTCTATCAAGTTTGACTTGAATAAGTTGAGAACCACACCTTCTATTTGATCATAGAAATTTATTATGCTATTTGCTTATTTAGAATATTATCATTATCTTAGATATAATATTGCTTGCTAATTTTAGTTCTTGTGGTTGCATTTTCTTTAATATATAGCATCAAAATCTAACAGTGTTATTAGAGCACAAGGTAGATTGATAGTAGATAGAGAGAGCCACAAGAGAGATTGAGAAGAGATAGCAAATCTCATTTTCAAAATATTTGAATTTACATTTTGACTAGAGTCTTTCCACAGTTGCAAAAAAACTCGTGAAGACTTGGACTTAGCATTGATTCCACTAAAATGAAAAATCAACTAGTGAAGTTCATTTTATTTAGATTTAAAGAAATTTCTATTATCGTTTTTGTTGGAATATATTACATTATTTGGTTCTTTAATAATGTACCTTCATGGGTACATATTTATATTAGGATTATATTAGGAGATAAATAGTTTATTAGAGTAATTTAATAAATGCACAAATGTTAGAATGTGCAATGATGTAAATGTCCATGTAGTCCACATGTACATGAGTCTTAGGGTTGAGTGAGAGATAACAAATTTATCTTTCCATATAAAAGCCTCATTTTGAGTGTTTAGTAGATTAAAATAAGGAGAGTTGTGTAATGCATAAGTGAGAGTAGTAGGCACAATATAGCTCATTTTTTATATCATGGAGGACTTGCAAACTCCATTATGGGAGCATTGTAATTTTCATGACTTTTCTTATATGAACATTTCTAGAGCTTTGTATCAATTTTTCTATCATATTTTCATGGATGTTAAGTTGTCATTGTCATAGTTATATCATTGCATGTTTATTTCAAAACTTGTGAATGCATTTCCTTTATGTTTAAGGTTCCAAAAACTAAAAGTGGTATCAGAGACATGGTGGATCAAAGGAAATCCACAAGTTATCACCATTGATATTGTTAAGTATTTTAAAATCAAACCAGCCATAGTGCATCGTTGCATGCAAATACCATCACAATAGGTTTTTGATAGGAGTAGCTCTAGATAAAATAATAGAAAGTAGAGAAAGCCACATGATTTATTTAGCTAGATTTTTTTCCACGGAGTTAAAAAAACTTGTGAAGACTAGAACTCAACATTGCATCCACTAGATTGTCAATCCAACTAGTGAAGATTATTTTTATAGAGTCATAGAAATTTTTATTATCTCTAATATTTCATTGAGAGAGAGAAAAGAAGTTTTTAGGAATACCATTTGGTTACTATTGTAGATTAAAGATACAACGCCAAAAAAAAGATAAATAAATCACAATAAAAAGTAATGCAGAACACAGTTGTACAAAACAAATGATTTTTATTAATCAACGGAGTTTAAAAACTCCTTTTGAGTACAACAGGGCCTGTAACCATTTTCGTGATACAAAAATTACAGTTTGTGCTAGGGTTCTCCGAAACCCTAGCTGGCACAATGGGTGGCGTCTCCGAAGAATATATATTTAACCCCAACAAGGTGAGTGGGCTTTGTTGTATCCTGTAGCTCGGACCACTCTAGCTTAAACAGCTGCTATCAACACATCAGATCTACCATTAAAATCCTGCACACATTAACACTATCAAGGAGTTAGAAATTAATAAGAGGGCTCCACTGTGTGAGCCCTCAGAAACAATTTAAAACCCTAGAAAAATAGAATGCAAGAATTCAACAACAGATTAATAAAAGAAAAGAAGTTACTTTCTTTAAGCTGATTTATACCTGTTCTCGTTAACGCGGCTAGACCAGAGCGGCACCTGGAAGTAATGTGGTCGTCAAATCGGCTGCAGAAGGCGCCTGGTGCACTCGCCGAACGCCGCGTGCTTCGAATCAGGGTTTCAGACGCCGGTCTGCGTCTGTGGCTGCGGGTAAACGCCCGTGGGCACTTACGACAAGAATGTGGAATTCTGTAGAGTGCTGTAGAAGAGATGGCGATGAAGTTGGCGACGGATGCGGTGATGGATGCAGCGAAAAGGATGCGGCGATGGATAACTGAAGAGATAGATGAAATAGAAGAAATAGGTCCAAAAGATAGCAAAGATAACAAATATAGGAGAAGAAGATAATGCTTGAGCCATCAAAGTGACTCAATTTATAATCCACTCTTAGGGCACACTTTAGGGTTTTAACGACACTTTGAATGTGTGGCTAAGATTAAAGTGGATCCAAGGGTAGAGAATAAATCTAGGTTGTGAAACGGATTAAGATGGATGGACGAGATGAGATTAAATGAAGGATGGACGGCTTAGATTAAATCACTTAAACTATATTTATATATATATTAAAATATATTAAAATATTAAAATATATATATAAATAATAATTTAAATAAATTTGGGGATGAAAAATGGTGGGAAAGGTGAAATTGGGCCAAATAATGGCGGGAAGGTGTGGATTTGGGCCAAATAATGGCGGGAAGATGTGGATTTGGGCCAAATAATGGCGGGAAGGATGGATAACTGATGCGTGGCTGACAGGAAGGTATAGATGACTTACAAGTGGCTGGATTTGGTGTCTACAGATGCCCCTTTTTGAGCTGCCTTGTGTGAAGACACAATGCAGCACAAAAACTTAAGACACCTAAAAAGTTGGATCAGACACAACTCTCTCTCAAGACTAAAGCACAACTTTGAAGACCAAAGAATAAAAGAACATTTAAAATTTTTCAGCTTACCCCCTCAATTGGCGAGCGAGAATGGTTCTCACAAGCCAATTGGAAGAAATTCGGAAGAAAATGAACCATTTTTGCCCCAACGATAAAAAAAAAGGGGTTGGTGTATGAACCATCTGTTTATGTCCCAAAAGAAATTTGTTTAGATTGATCACGGTGGGACCCCCTAGGGTTTCATGTTTTTAATACTTGCTTTACTGATCTATTCCTGTTTTCTGTTTTATTTTGCAGGTTCCAGAAATCGCGAAATTCGCTGTTACAGTGAACTAGGTTTTCTGAGCTTGTAGAAAATGCAGCAGACGTAGAGCGGCGTCTGGAATTCCAATACGAAATGTAGAGGTGCGTTTCATCCTGTGCAGACTCTCGTGGGCGTTTGAAGGCAGTTTTATAGAAAAGCGTAGGCTTCTGAGTAAGTGCATTTTTCTTTCTTTGTTAAACTGTACTTTTTACGTTTTTTGGTTTTTCTGCCGTATTCTGTTTCTTTTTTCAGATCATTGCTTTAAAATGAACAAAAACTAAGTAATCTGGAAAAGAACAGTTATTTTAAGTTATATTTTTCTGCATTGCATCATTGGTTGTTGCTTGCATAAAAAAATATATATATTTTTGCATACCTAGCTGCATATTAGAATAGCTATGAATTATATGTTTTAGTTATCTAAGTAGGACTATTGATTGGATGTCAATAGTACTCCTGCCATTGGGTGATTCCAGGCAGAGAAGTGGACGAACCTTCTAGTTGCTCCTTTGATATTTGATATCATCGGTAGGCAGGGGGTTTTAAACGATGTACTCCACTTCTTCAGAGGAAATGGCATGTTTTCAGTAGCCTCTTGCTTAGATCATTAGAACTTTTGATTTATAGCTTTGTATGTATACATTAGACAACTAAAAACACTTAAAATAAAATTTACTGCATTTCATATTGCATTTAAAACAATAATATTTGGATTTCATCACCAGGTATTGCTTGAAGTTTAGTGATGGTGGAATTCATCTCCATCCATTAAACTTCTGCCTTAGACACCATAGGTCACCCCGAGCAAACTTGTTGGATTTCATCACCAGTAAGAATCTCGTTGTCCTTTCCTAGCCATAGTTTTTACCTTTTTTGTGAATAATTCAAGATTAGATCACATGCAAAACTCATAAACCGGACACTTAAAATTTACTACAGATTAAGATCAGAAAATAATTAATTAACCGCAAGTAAGACACATTGGTTGAAACCTAGGTTGTGACTGTTTTCTGATAATTTCTTTAGTGTAAATTTATCATTCCAGTTTTGCATTCTTCTTTTCTGAATTTGTTTAGATTTGTTGCGTTATGGTCTTAACAAGGAATAAATCTAAAATGTTAAATCTAAATAATCAAATGGGTAATTCACATAATATCCCCACCACCAACATGACCACTTATCCTAGTGAATTTCAGGCAGGTTCGCCTAAAGGTCTTTCACGTCCTTCTACCGTCTATCGCATGGCCATGCCCATGGAGGAAGACAATTTCTGTCATATTACCCACATTGATATGGCCCAAGTGCAAACTCACTTAAGAGATGGCATTGGCTATGTCCTTGAGCCAATCCAAGATTCCCCTATGCAAGATTCTATTTTTCGGCAGGATATTGCATCAACCATACCCACTGGTTTCACTCAGGTCTACACTAACCCTTTTTTTGAGGCTAATGTTGTATCTACTCAGCTGGCTTCATCTCCAACATCTTCCCAGATGCTCAATTGTCCTCCTTTGGAGACAAATGTAGTGTCTTCCTGACCACTTTCTCCTCCATTTACCCGGGTGTACACCAATTCTCTCTATGAGGCTGGTGGAACCTCCTCTAGCCATGACCAATTTCAACCCTCTTCTTCCCAAACCATTTATGGTTTCACCCTACCTGGGGCATAGTCTCCTGTTTCTTCCCAGGTACCGCCTACTTCAGCCACCTTCATTGCCCCTGCTATGCAGTCTTCTGTGACTACCATGGGCCTTCATCCAATCATCCCACCTCCCTTGGGTTAGAGATTAATAAGGTTAGGGAGTACCTCGACAATTTGCTTCAGCAACAACAACAACAAAATGCTCAACCACCTGTCGTAGTAAATCCTACACCTCAACCAATTTCTACCCGACCCGACTTTTCTTAGCTCGGGCCCCGCTCGGGTACCCCAATATTCGGTGGTGTCCATTCATACCCCACCTTTCTCCCAACCTGGTCCAGTTCATCATTCAAACCAATCACCTTCTTTCTGGTATCATCCATACCAACAACCTGTCCATTCCACACCACCTAATCCAGGCAATTTCATCCCATCTCATCATTTTTCCACTCCTCCATTGCATCACCATAATCATCAAATGAATCAAAATTTTCATGAAGATTCTCGACTCCATGCTATGCAACAATAGATTGACAACCTTATGCTCAACATGCCTGGCTCATCTAGTCAGAAACCTACACTAAGGTCGTTGATCAATCAACAATTCATCCTTCAGTACCTTCACCGCCATATCCGACTGATTTCACATTACCGAAGTTTGACAAATTTCGAGGAACTGAGGATCCTCATGAACATGTGAGCTCATTCATGCATGCCTGCTTTAGAATCCAAAATAATGATGCTCTTATGCTCAGAACTTTTCCTCAGACATTAGGGGGAGATGTTGTACAATGGTACAATCATTTAGCTCACCATAGCATTTATGCTTACGAACAATTGATTAATATATTTTTAGAACGATTCTCCCTAAATGTACAAAGGAAAATCTCATTGTCCGACTTATACAAGCTCAAGCAACATGACGATGAGACTGTTTATGACTTTGGAAACCGTTGTAGGGCTATCATTAATAAATTGCCATTCTCCCTACCAATGGAGGAGTTAACCAAAATGTTCACCCGAGTTGTCTAAAACCTATCTCTTGGTTACTCCAATTACAACAATACAGGACTTTTGAAGAGGCTTTGGCCCAAGCAAGTATCATAGAAGACATTAAAGTACAAGAGGGTGTTTTAAAACCTCGTAGAAAAGAATGGCAACAAAAGGGCCAACAACGAAATAATAATTATGGCCAAAACAAACAAGCACAGGCTAGTACAGCCTCAAATGTTAACAAAGTTAATCAAGTGGTGGTGAGCCAACCCGTAATGGCTCAAAAACAACAAGTAATGCAAAGTCAACAAAAATCAATTGCTTATCATGCGATACCCACCCCTCCTCAACCAGATCATAATACTGAGCCAACAATGGAAACTCGACCTTGGCAAAACAATCATCCCAAGCGACAGTTCACACCTTTAGATGAACCATATGCGGTCATATTCAATAAGTTATATAGCACTAATCAGTTAACTTTACCTGAGTTTAAACCTTTAGACCCATCTAGAAGGGGGAAGTATTACAAGGAGTACCTATTTTGTCCTTATCATAGGCAAAATGGGCACGATATCAATAATTGTACAACTTTCAAACATGTGATCCAAGATCTTATTGAGATTGGAGCCATTAAATTGGATAGTCCCTTAGCCCAACAAAATCAAAATCTTGGTATATTTCAAACACCCCTTCCACATCGGGAGGAAGCTCCAACAACTTCGGGGGGAGTAACTCGGGTAACTCCTCCTAATCAAGTCAACCATGTACAACAATACCAAGGTTTTGTGGGTACTATTAACGTAGTAACCCGGGGTCAAAGGGCGAACCAACCAAATCAGGCTGAACCACAGCCACATGTACAAACCCCCAGTCCACCTCAGGTAATAGTGACCCAACGATGTGCTAGTACTTCTCAACAACCGCTAAATCATTCTACTCAATGCCAACGACCAATCATGTCATTGAGTAGCCGGTTAACTACAAGTTTAAAAATGGCTTCTGCCAAGTTATCGATCTATGACCTCATTCAACAATCTCCTCCGCATAGAGAGGCATTAATGGAAATCTTAAAGTCAATCGAGCTTCAAACTCAAGATACTAATGCCTTCAACAACTTTGTGGGGAGTTCAAACATGCATGGAGCCCTCCATCACTTTCTATGATTTTGAAATCAAACCTATGTCAACAGAAGATCCTCCACTACATATCATGGCCAAGATCGATAACAAGCCATTCAAGAGAGTCTTAATTGACACCGGTTCCTCAATCAATATCATTACAACATCGGCGTTGAGTCATCTAAAGCTGTCGCCATCCCTTATCACAAAGTCAACTTTTACTCTTAAAGCATTCAATGATGCTTTATCTTCCACGGTTGGCACGGTTATCTTGCCCATTGAGGTAGGGGCCCGAACTTTTCATACCTTGTTTCACATCTTGGAAGGGTCCATGGCATACAATGTATTGCTTGGACGGCCTTGGCTTAGGGAGATGAGATGTGTCCCTTCTATACTGCATCAATGTCTAAAGTATGTATATGAGGGACAGGTTCATTGTGTACCTGCTGACACTGAACCCTTCAAACATTGCAACTATGTCTCAAATCCTTATGAGATTGTGTTGCCATCCACTCATCTTTTCTTGACCCCATCTACTTCTTCTATACCATATTCTTCTAAAACTCCCATTCCTGAGGAGCTACCCATCATATCGCAACCATCTTCCTCTTCCGCCATTCCATCTCATTCACCACTTTCTTCATCTCCTAATCTTCCTTCTTCTTCATCAGTGACCACATGCACATGTGGCCATGACCAATCATCTCTTTCCACGTCATTACCCCATTCTTCTACACCTTCTTCAACATCACCTATTATTCATCCATCTTCCCAACCATCACCAGCTGATGTTTCACAAGTCAAGTGAAGCATCAACCCAACCAAATCCTTCCAATTCTTCTATCCCACATTCTTCTATTCCATCATCTAGTCTTTCTCCCTCCCAAGTCAAGGTCCATCTCACTGATGCAGGTATTGGTGAGTATGCCATTCAAGATGTCCACATCACACCGTTCAATGTGTAAACAATTAAAGATTTTGGTCATCCACATGACCAACATTTATCCATTGGATCGGTTTATAACATGGGTTCTATGCCAAATTCCATTAATTTTGTATATGGGGGAATAGAGTCATCTTCTAGTCCTACCACCATACTAGAACCCAAGCATCCAGTCCCTACCAATATCGAAAGGATGGAGGGTTTTCCCTCTCGCTATTTCCACAGACATAATTGGCAGCAATTTGGCCTAGGTCGCTACGAGCAAGGAGTAACTGAACGCATCGATATGCCATATCAGAGACCCACTGAGCGTTTTGGTCTGGGCTACCAACCACTTCCATCCCTTTCTTCTTTTGAACAAGCTTTTCAAAGCATTAATCTTAATTTAGAAGAAGAAATCCTCCACCCCGATGAATCCAAAGATGAAGCCTATGAAGAATTTGACGTCATGTCAAATGGTGATGAATCTGAAGAAGAGTCGGCGCCAATTGTTACCCTCATTGAACAAGACGAGTTTTATCTCCAATTGTTCCCTCTCCAAGAAGCCATCTTTCGCTTGTTTCTTCCACAAGAACGAGGTGAACCACCCCCTCCGCCACATCCATAAGCCATAATCCAAACCTGTATTATATGTATATACTAAAATAGTGGTTTTCACCACTACAAAAAAAAAAAACTAAAAAAAAAAAAAAAAATTGAAAAACTATGTTGTTTTGCATCTCAGGTCTTCCGAGGTCTTCACCGATTTTCCCTTCCATTCCGCCCATCCTTTCTTCCATAAGTCGACAATGAATTTCGAAGAATTATTCACCTCGCTCCATAATCCATATGATCCGGATAAGCCTAAGAAATGTGTCTTTGGTGTTACCTCAGGCAAAATCCTAGGTTTTATTATCTCTAAACGAGGTATTGAGGTGGACCCAAACAAGGTCAAAGCTATTATGGAAATGTGTCGCCCAACTAATTTGAAGGAGTTGCGTGGTTTACAAGGAAATATTAATTCAATCCGTCGCTTTATTGCATAACTTTCTGATAAATGTAGGCCATTTTGCCACGTACTACAAAAGGGGGTACAATTTTCATGGACAGATGAGTGTCAGAAATCCTTTGATGACATCAAGCAGTACTTAGCATCTCCGCCAGTCTTAGCTCCGTCTCGTCGAGATCCCTTCCTTGCAAATTTCTTTGCAGGAATTTATCGATGATGATACTGGTAGACAAGCACGTCTTGATCAACTCACACTTATAGATGAAAAACGAATCAATGCTTTAGAGCATTTGCAAGTTTATCAAGACCGATTGAAACGTGCTTACAATGCCAAAGTTCATCTAAGAGAATTTCAAGTAGGATATCTTGTCCTTAAAGAGAATCAACAAAACACCAATGCATTGTCGCATCTTCGAGATAAATTCGCGGCTAATTGGTTAGGTCCATATATGGTCACTGAAAGAGTGGGTAATGGAACTTATAGACTTGCCGATTTAGAGGGAGAGGAAGAACCCAAACCACTTAATGTTACACACTTGAGGGCATTCTACGCATAGTTTGAATTTTATATGTACATATATACATGGCTTGTACAACAACAAAAAAAAACAAATAAAATAAAAAGAATTTGCATTTCATTGTTAGTTGCATACATCTCATTCAAAAACATTGCATTTCATGTGCATACATCTCATTGAAAACCATAACATTTCATTTCCAGCCATAGTTGCATATCATGTTAGAGACCATTCTATCTTTTGGATATAAAATTTTGTCAAGCAAAAGTCATGTTGCCTTAATCAGGGGCACCGTCATAAAATCCATCAAACCGAATTGTCATTCGTACACCCATTTTCCATTTGCACATATTTACATTGCCAAAATGTTTTCAAATCACTCAGCCATTCCTAGTGTTTTAAGCAAACTTTGAAATGCATGTCAAAGTTCTCTAGGGCCATATCACAAATTACACTAAATAAAATCTTGAGTATTGGGAAATGATTTCAAAAGCGGTCTTGAACCTATCACATTTTCACATCTTAAAAACATCTTGTGTCAAAGAGAGATAACACCATCCTTGGGTTGTGCCTTGAAGTGAAAAGGGTAATCCTCATTTGTCCTATCATGCAAAAATAGTCCATAAAACAGTGGTTCTTACCACTATCACAAGCAATCACAAAATATAAATATAAACAGAGTAGTAAGGATAGGGTAAAATTCTCATCATACTTCGGTTGAGAATCCGATTCCCCAAAGCTCTAAGGAAATGAACATTTTTCACACACCACTGATCCCAAATAAGTTGTAAGGATCGTACTACTTGTCCAGTCAGATGGATAGGTAGTCATCCCCAAGGCTTACAAAGGTCAAAAAAAACATGGACTATGGAGTTAACCTTCACCGGGGCTATAGACGCTTGATGGCGGTGGAGTATACTCATTGCGTGGCGACATGTCTCTCCTCAAAAAGAGACCTCCGAATGCTCATACGGACAAACTAGCTTCGGGGTCTTCTCCATAACGAAGGTTACCTAATTTATGCAAGATGAGGTTAATGAACACACTTGCACACACACAGGTTTTTGATTGCCTAGAGTCACTACCATGCTTCGGATTTGGTTAATGAACTCGCATGCACACACATTTGGTCCTAGTTGAATTAGGCAGTATTAGTAAGTTTGTTTGATACCACTAGCATGTTTGAGTCTTTGTAAAACAGTCTTCCATATCAACCTCCATATCACCCTCCATATCTTCTTCCATATTCATGTTATTCCATACGTCATCCATTCACAAGCCACCAAGTTCGGTGCCCTCGATTAAACAATTATGATAACAGTTCGCTAAATCTAACTATCTAAAAGTATGAGTGCTTCTTAGTGCATATTTCATTTACTTAGTCTCACATTAATCATCTATAAGTTTGCATTCCATTCCATCACATATGCATCAAAAACATTAAAACATATAAAAACATGCATCACAAAAACATAGGCATTCACACAAAAGAGAGTAAAACACCAAATAAATAAAATCCATGTATATATATATGTATAAAGGTCAAACTGTACAATGAATTCCAAAAGGCTACAATATACAATAGAGCACCAAGGCTCATAAAGAGTGCATCTAAGCACTAAGCTAACCATCAAAAGAGGACCCCTGAGACCTAGTAGGAGCCCTAGACCTAGTGGTGTGCCTAGAGGTACCCCTCATCCGTCCGAACTACCTCCAACCGGGCTGCCTCCGCTAGTCCCACTGCCTCCAATATCTCCCAGTCTTCCTAGGACAACGACCTTCTCATCCCCGGAATGATAGGGGAGAATCGGTGTCGTGCCTCTAACACCCTAAGCTGCAAAACAACAAAACAAAATTTGTTACAAATTTTTCCAAAAAAAAAAAAAACACATAATAAGTACTTGCTTAAATGAACAAATACCTCAACTGGCTGCACTGGCGCATCCACTCCCATCTCCGCCATAGCTCCCGCGTGCTTCACTCTCCCACACAACCTTTCACTCCACTTCACTCCACTCCTTCAGACGCACTTCTCTCAAGATCGAACGCACAAATGAGCAAAATTCTCGTTGAAATTGTTTAAATAGCTGGTTATGGCACCATGAAATGCAGTGGGGCATTTCATGGTGCATTCAGATGCAGTGCTGCATTTGCAGAGTGCCTAAACACCGACGGGCGTCTCTGCCAACCACAAATGCATACCGGCGTTTGGTGTCAGTATTGAATAAAGGAACAAAACTTGCAAAATTGAAGCTTACCTCCTCCAAATTTCATCAAATTGCATTCATCCATTCTTCTTATCATAATAAAACATTTTGTGAAGGTTACAACAGTTTTGGACACAAATTTTGTCATTTCGCTCAAAAAGCGCATCATTAATCATTGTTTTACAAATTGGGCTAAAAATATTCAAAACCTTCACAAAATTAACCACATTCATCAATTTTTCTGATCTATCGTCAATTTCATTCATTCTTCTTTCATCATGCATATTTTTGCCAAATAAAATTAAAGTAAACCTCGTATCTAGTGGTATATTCTATCACCTTGACGATTGCAGCGATTTGAATCCATGCAATTCGATAAGAGGATTAAACCACCATAAGGACACTTACCATTTATCATCATCAATTATTTCACTGTTCAAAAATTTGAAATCAATTTTGGGTATTCTACTTTTCAAGTGACCTCATACCAAGATTAATTTGCTCAACAGTTGTCATTGATGGCCTATTTCATGGGGCCTTAAACATGGACAATCTTTCATATCATCACTATTTTGAGTCTTGCTAGAGATTGAGGCTACCTAGGTTGATTGGTTCCGACCCGAGGAATTATCCATACAGTCACTAGGAGCATCTCTGAGTTCCGGACTCTTTTCATGCATCTTTCATCTCTGCATATCAATGGCGCCAACAAGGCAATTTCATCAACAGTATGGATGCACACACAGGAGTTGGGGCATCCGTTATCAATTTCTAATTTTTCTATAGTGGAATTCATCTTACATGATCATGGAATTTACACTTTGGCAAAAATCCCTTTATAACCGTTGGGGCAGAAAACGGTCCATCTTTCACATCACTCATATCGTCTTCAATCATATTATTTTTTTGGTTTGTACACCAACCCCTATTCTGTTGGGACATAAACAGATGGTTCATACACCAACCCCTTTTTTCACCGTTGGGGCAAAAACGGTTCATTTTCTTTCGAATTTCTTCCAATTGGCTCGTGAGAACCATTCTCGCTCGCCAATTGAGGGGGTAAGCTGATAAAATTTTAAATATTCTTTTATTCTTTGGTCTTCAAAGTTGTGCTTTAGTCTTGAGAGAAAGTTGCATCTGATCCGACTTTTCAGGTGTCTTAAGTTTTTGTGCTGCATTGTGTCTTCACACAAAGCAACTCAAAAAGGGGCATCTGTAGACACCAAAATCCAGCCACTTGTAAGTCATCTATACCTTCCTGTCAACCACACGTCAGTTATCCATCCTTCTCGCCATTATTTGGCCCAAATCCACATCTTCCTGCCATTATTTGGCCCAAATCCACACCTTCCCGTCATTTTTCATCCCCAAATTTATTTAAATTATTATTTATATATATTTTTTAATATTTTAATATATTTTAATATATATATAAATATAGTTTAAGTGATTTAATCTAAGCCGTCCATCCTTCATTTAATCTCATATGTCCATCCATCTTAATCCGTTTCACAACCTAGATTTATTCTCTACCCTTGGATCCACTTTAATCTTAGCCACACATTCAAAGTGTCGTTAAAACCCTAAAGTGTGCCCTAAGAGTGGATTATAAATTGAGTCACTTTGATGGCTCAAACCCTATCTTCTTCTCCTATCTTTGCTATCTTTGCTATCTTTTGGACCTATTTCTTCTATTTCATCTATCTCTTCAGCTATCCATCGCCGCATCCTTTTCGCTGCATCCGTTGCCAACTTCGCCGCCATCTCTTCTGCAACACTCTGTAGAATTCCACATTCTTGTCGCAAGTGCCCACGGGCATTTACCCGCAGCCATAGATGCAAAACGACATTTGAAACCCTGATTCAGAAGCACGCGGGCGTTCAGCGAGTGCACTAGGGCACCTTCTGCAGCCGATTTGACAGCCACATTACTTCCAGGTGCCGCCTAAACTAGCCGCGTTAACAGAGAACATGTATAAATCAGCTTAAAGAAAGTAACTTCTTTTCTTTTATTAATCTGTTGTTGAATTCCTGCATTCTATTTTTCTAGGGTTTTAAATTGTTTCTGAGGGCTCACACAGTGGAGCCCTCTTATTAATTTCTAACTCCTTGATAGTATTAATGTGTGCGGGATTTTAATGGCGGATCCTGGTGTGTTGATAGCAGTTGTTTAAGCTGGAGTGGTCCGAGCTACGAGGATACAACAAAGCCCACTCACCTTGTTGGGGTTAAAGATATATTCTTCGGAGACGCCACCCATTATGCCAGCTAGGGTTTCGGAGAACCCTAGCACAAACTGTAATTTTTGTATCACGAAAAGGGTTACAGGCCCTGTTGTACTCAAAAGGAGTTTTTAAACTCCACTGATTAATAAAAATCATTTTTTTGTACAACTATGTTCTGCATTACTTTTTATCGTGATTTTTTTATCTTTTATTGGTGTCAATTAAGACTCTCTTGAATGGCTTGTTATCGATCTTGGCCATGATATGTAGTGGAGGATCTATACTTTCTGTTGACAAAGGTTTGATTTCAAAATCATAGAAAGTGATGGAGGGCTCCATGCATGTTTGAATACTCCCCACAAAGTTGTTGAAGGCATTAGTATCTTGAGTTTGAAGCTCGATTGACTTCAAAATTTTCATTAATGCCTCTCTATGCGGGGGAGATTGTTGAATGAGGTCATAGATCGATAACTTGGCAGAAGCCATTTTTAAACTGGTATTTAATCGGCTACTCAATGACATGATGGGTCATTGGCGTTGAGTAGAATGATTTAGTGGTTGTTGAGAAGTACTAGCATGTCGTTGGGTCACTGTTACCGAGGTGGACTGGGAGTTTGTACAGGTGGCTGTGGTTCAGCCTGATTTGGTTGGTTCGCCCTTTGACCCCGGGTTACTACGTTAATAGTACCCACAAAACCTTGGTATTGTTGTACATGGTTGACTTGATTAGGAGTTACCTGAGTTACTCCCCCTGAAGTTGTTGGAGCTTCCTCCCGATGTGGAAGGGGTGTTTGAAATACACCAAGATTTTGATTTTGTTGGGCTAAGGGGCTATCCAATTTAATGGCTCCAATCTCAATAAGATCTTGGATCACATGTTTGAAAGTTGTACAATTATTGATATCGTGTCCATTTTGCCTATGATAAGGACAAAATAGGTACTCCTTGTAATACTTCCCCCTTCTAGATGGTTCTAAATGTTTAAACTCAGGTAAAGTTAACTGATTTGTGCTATATAACTTGTTGAATATGACCGCATATGGTTCATCTAAATGTGTGAACTGTCGCTTGGGACGATTTGTTTGCCAAGGTCGAGTTTCCATGGTTGGCCCAGTATTGTGAGCTGGTTGAGGAGGGGTGGGTACCGCATGATAAGCAATTTTTTGCGGTTGAATTTGCATTACTTGTTGTTGTTGAGCCATTATGGGCTGGCTCGCCACCACTTGATTAACTTGGTTAACATTTGAGGTTGTACTAGCCTGTGCTTGTTTGTTTTGGCCATAATTATTATTTTTTTGTTGGCCCTTTTGTTGCTATTCTTTTCTACGGGGTTTTAAAACACCCTCTTGGACTTTAATGTCTTCTATGATACTTGCTTGGGCCAAAGCCTCTTCAAAAGTCCTGTATTGTTGTAATTGGAGTAACCAAGAGATAGGTTTTAGACAACTCTGGGTGAACATTTTGGTTAACTCCTCCATTGGTAGGGAGAATGGCAGTTTATTAATGATAGCCCTCCAACGGTTTCCAAAGTCATAAACAGTCTCATCGTCATGTTGCTTGAGCTTGTATAAGTCGGAAAATGAGACTTTCCTTTGTACATTTAGGGAGAATCATTCTAAAAATAGATTAATCAATTGCTCGTAAGCATAAATGCTATGGTGAGGTAAATGATTGTACCATTGTATAGCATCTCCTCCTAATGTCTGAGGAAAAGTTCTGAGCATAAGAGCGTCATTATTTTGGATTCTAAAGTAGGCATGCATGAATGAGCTCACATGTTTGTGAGGATCCTCAGTTCCTCGAAATTTTTCAAACTTCGGTAATGTGAAATCAGTCGGATATGGCGGTGAAGGTACCGAAGGATGAATTGGTTGATTGATCAATGACCTTAGTGTAGGTTTCTGACTAGATGAGCCAGGAATGTTGAGCATAAGGTTGTCAATATGTTGTTGCATAGCATGGAGTCGAGAATCTTCATGAAATTTTTGATTTGTTTGATGATTATGATGATGCAATGGAGGAGTGGAAAAATGATGAGATGGGATGAAATTGCCTGGATTAGGCGGTGTGGAATGGACAGGTTGTTGGTATGGATGATATCGAAAAGAAGGTGATTGGGGTGAATGATGAACTGGACTGGGTTGGGAGAAAGGTGGGGTAGGAATGGACACCACCGAATATTGGGGTACCCGGGTGGGGCTCGAGCTAAGAAAAGGCTGGTTGGGTAGAAATTGGTTGGGGTGTAGGATTTACTACGACAGGTGGTTGAGCATTTTGTTGCTGTTGTTGTTGAAGCAACTTGTCGAGGTACTCCCTAACCTTATTAATCTCTAACCCAAGGGAGGTGGGATGATTGGATGAAGGTGGAGGGCAGGCTGCCATGGTAGTCACAGGAGACTGCGTAGCAGGGGCAATGAAGGTGGCTGAAGTATGCGGTACCTAGGAAGAAATAGTAGACTGTGCCCCAGGTAGGGTGAAACCATAAATGGTTTGGGAAGAAGAGGGTTGAAATTGGTCATGGCTAGAGGAGGTTCCACTAGCCTCATAGAGAGAATTGGTGTACACCCGGGTAAATGGAGGAGAAAGTGGTCGAGAAGACACTACATTTGTCTCCAAAGGAGGACAATTGAGCATCTGGGAAGATGTTGGAGATGAAGCCGGCTGAGTAGATACAACATTAGCCTCAAAAAAAGGGTTAGTGTAGACCTGAGTGAAACCAGCGGGTATGGTTGATACAATAGCCTGCTGAAAAACATAATCTTGCATAGGGGAATCTTGGATTGGCTCAAGGACATAACCAGTGCCATCTCTTAAGTGAGTTTGCACTTGGGCCATATCAATGTGGGTAATATGATAGGAATTGTCTTCCTCCATGGGCATGGCCATGCGATAGATGGTAGAAGGACGTGAAAGACCTGCAGGCGAACCTGCCTAAAATTCACTAGGATAAGTGGTCATGTTGGTGGTGGGGATGTTCCGTGAATTATTCATTTGATTATTTAGATTTAACACTTTAGATTGATTCCTTGTTAAGACCATAACACAATAAATCTAAACAAATTCGGAAAAGAAGAATGCAAAACTTAAATGATAAATTTACACTAAAGAAATTATCAAAAAACAGTCACAACCTAGGTTTCAACCAATATGTCTTACCTGCGGTTAATTAATTATTTTCTAATCTTAATCTGCAGTAAATTTTAAGTGTCCGGTTTATGAGTTTTGCATGTGATCTAATCTTGAATTATTCACAAAAAAGGTAAAAACTATGGCTAGGAAAGGACAACGAGATTCTTATCGGTGATGAAATCCTAGCAAGTTTGCTCGAGGGTGACCTATGGTGTCTAAGGTAGAAGTTTAATGGATGAAGATGAATTCCACCGTCACTAAACTTCATGCAATATCCGGTGATGAAATCCAGGATATTACTCGTTTTAAATGCAATATGAAATGCAGTGAATTTTATTTTAAGTGTTTTAGTTGTCTAATGTATACATACAAATCTATAAATCAAAAGTTCTAATGATCTAAGCAAGAGGCCACTGAAAATATGCCATTTCCTCTAAAGAAGTGGAGTACACCGTTTAAAACCCCCTGCCTACCAATGATATCAGATATCAAAGGAGCAACCGGAAGGTTCGTCCACTTTTCTGCCTGGAATCACCCAATGGCAGGAGTACTATTGACATCCAATAAATAGTCCTACTTAGATAACTAAAACAGATAATTCGTAGCTATTCTAATATGCAGCTAGGTATGCAAATTTTTTTTTTTTTTTTTTATGCAACCAATAATGCAATGTAAAAAAAAAAAAAAATGTAACTAAAAATAACTGTTCTTTTCCAGATTACTTAGTTTTTGTTCATTTTAAAGCAATGATCTGAAAAAGAAACAGAATACGACAGAAAAACCAAAAACGTAAAAAGTACATCACTTACTTGGAAGCCTACGCTTTTTCTATAAAACTGCCTTCAAACGCCCAAGGGAGTCTACGCAGGCTTAAACGCACCTCTGCGTTTCGGATTGGACTTCCAGACGCTGCTCTGTGTCTGCTGCATTTTCTGCAAACTCCTCAGAAACCCTAGTTCGCTGGAACAGCGAATTTCACGATTTTTGGAACCTGCAAAATAAAACAAAAATAGGAATAGATCAGTAAAGCAAGTATTAAAAACATGAAACCCTAGGGGGTCCCACCGTGATCGCCATTTGTAGATTAAAAATACAACGCCAAACAGAAATAAAACCACAATAATGGAATACAGGAAAGTTGCACAAAATAAACAATTTTTATTAATCAGTGGAGTTTAAAAACTCCTTTTGAGTACAACAAGGCCTGTAACCCTTTTTGTGATACACAAATTACAGTTTGTGCTAGGGTTCTCCAAAACCCTAGCTGGCATAAAGTGGTGGCGTTTCCGAAGACATATCCTTAATCCCAACAAAGTGAGTGGGTTTTGTTGTATCCTTTGGCTCGGACCACTCCAGCTTAAACACCTGCTATCAATACACCAGATCTGCCATTAAAATCCTGCACACATTAACACTATCAAGGAGTTATAAATTAATAAGAGGGCTCCACTATGTGAGCCCTCAGAAACAATTTAAAACCCTAGAAAAATAGAACGCAAGAGTTCAACAACAGATTAATAAACGAAAAGAAGTTAATTGCTTTAAACTGATTTATACCTGTTCTCTGTTAACGCGGCTAGACCAAGCGGCATCTGGAAGTAATGTGGCTATCAAATCGGCTGCAGAAGGCGCCCTGGTGCACTCGTTGAACGCCCGCATGCTTCTGGATCAAGGTTTCAGACGTCGGTCTGAGTCTGTGGCTGCGGGTAAACGCCCGTGGGCACTTGGTAAACGCCCGCGGGCACTTGCGACAAGAATGGGGGATTCTACAGAATGCTGCAGAAGGGATGGCGGTGAAGTTGGCGACGGATGCGGCGATGGATGCGACGAAAAGGGGTGGCAATGGATGGCTGAAGAGATAGATGAAATAGAAGAGATCGATCCAAAAGATAGCAAAGATAGCCAAGATAGCCAAGATCCAAGTAGAAGATAGGGTTTGAGCCATCAAAGTGACTCAATTTATAATCCACTCTTAGGGAACACTTTAGGGTTTTAACGACACTTTGAACGTGTGGCTAAGATTAAAGTGGATCCAAGGGTAGAGAATAAATCTAGGTTGTGAAACGGATTAAGAAGGATGGACGGATGAGATTAAATGAAAGATGGACGGCTTAGATTAAATCACTTAAACTATATTTATATATATATATATATTAAAATATATTAAAATATTAAAATATATATATAAATATTAATTTAAATAAATTTGGGAATGAAAAATGACGGAAAAGGTGAAATTGGGCCAAATAATGGCGGGAGAAGGTGAAATTGGGCCAAATAATGGCGGGAAGGTGTGGATTTGGGCCAAATAATGGCGGGAAGGTGGATGACTAACACGTGGCTAACAGGAAGGTATAGATGACTTACAAGTGGCTGGATTTTGGTGTCTACAACTATCATATAAGTTTTTCTTGTTGCATAAAATTAACTCTCAGAAGGTGGGAAGCTTCCTACAACAGATAGATAAGAACTTCATCTTTGTTACCTGAAGGTTGACATTACTTTCCTCGTGTAGGGATTAATTCTTTGTTGCAGAAAAATAAGGATTGAATATTTGGAGGCCTAAGGATAAAGGTCCCATTAAGATATTTGCAGATTGAAGACTCCTAATTGAAAGATTGAGGAGAAGATCTAGTGGTCAAGTAAGCCATATTGAATATTATAAATCTAAAAAGGAGGTCCTAGAAAGAAGACCCCATTGAAGATTGAAGAGACTCAAGGAGAAGATTCCTAGCAAAGTGTTAGGATCCTCAATCCTAACATTATTATTTAGTATTAGTTAGTATTATTAATCATTTAATTATTATATTATTAAATTATAAAGTGAACCATCACAACCCTTCATAACGTGAACCATCACATCTCTTCATACATGAACCATCATGTCTCTTCACCAACATAGCTTTAGGGTAGATATATATATTAGGTTGGTCATCCATATCAAATCATCCAAGAATAAGAATAATAAGCATAGATTCTGAGGGAGCCCCCTATAGTGGCAAAGCGATTACAAGGGAGCCCCCTTTGAGTGGCCTGCGATTACATTTACATTAATTTGTTAATAATTTTATAGTAAGACCTTAGGGTCTTACCATTTGGTATCAGAGCCATGTGGGACCCAATCATGTGAGAATTTCTCAAAGATCTTAATCAAATCACTTATGTGTGTGAGTATCAAACTCGGTTTGAGGATATCACCAAACACAACACAAGATTGGATGAATCAATTCTCATCAATGGCTTCATTAGGGGATTAAAAGATGAAATTAGAATGGATGTGATAAGGTTCAATCCGTATACCATGATGCAGACCTATGGATTGGCAAAATTAGCTAAATATAAAATCAATGCATAACGATTATGGAAACCACTTATGGAAAAATCGTCGACCACTTACATCGCTCCCAAAACTATGCATAATGGAAGGGCACAAAGCACTTACACAACCCCAAAATCTAACCGAACTTTACAAATTAAACATCTTAGCTTTGAGGAGATGAAGGAATGACGAGCAAAATGACTCTGTGATAATTGTGATGAACAATTTGGGCCCCACCATAAATGTGCTACACTAACATTGTATTTATTGAAGGAAGTTGATCCTTGTCTCTCCATAGAGCAAGCAGATGAGGTAGTTGTGTCTGAAGCGACCAGTGCACCTACTCACTGCAATGAAGACAATAAGGTCGATGTGCAAGAAGTGATTGATGTACCAAGCAAGGATGAGGTAGATATACCCAAAGTGATCAATGCTAGCCAAACATGAACTCTACAATACCTACACATACCTTCCTCACCAATAGTGAGTTATTGCCATATGACCAAACCTATTCGGAACCAACGCAGAGTGACTACACACTCCTTCTCCGTTGGCTCTACCAAGGAACCAAAAAAGGATATGAAATCATTACCATCACTTTTGATGCATCATTTTGAAGTATTTGAGGAACCCCAAGGTTTGCCCTCCCATCGTCATCATGATTTTCCTAAGGAAGATTCTACTATTGTTCTTGGAAACCCCCCACTAATGCTTCATCCTTCTCGATATCCTTGCCTACGAAAGGATGTCATTAAAAGAGTCCAAGAACTTACACAAATCCTTATTGGAAAATAAAGGATAAAGCTTCTCACTTTGAGCTTTGAGGACAAAGCTCTTTTTAAGGGGGGTGTCATGTTAGGATCCTCAATCCTAACATTATTAGTTAGTATTAGTTAATATTATTAATCATTTAATTATTATATTATTAAATTATAAAGTGAACCATCACAACCCTTCATAACGTGAACCATCACGTCTCTTCATACGTGAACCATCATGTCTCTTCACCAACGTAGCTTTAGGATAGATATATATATATATATATTAGGTTGCTCATCCATATCAAATAATCCAAGAAGAATAATAATAAGCATAGATTCTAAGGAGGGAGCCCCCTATAGTGGCAAAGCGATTACAAGGGAGCCCCATTTGAGTGGCCTGCGATTACATTTACATTAATTTGTTAATAATTTTATAGTAAGACCTTGGGGTCTTACCACAAATATTGGAGATTGGTGATCTCCATTTAATATTGAAAAATTCACATTGAAGAAGAGGTCCATTGAAGGCCCTATTGAAGAACTTCCATATTAGAATATTGAGCATTGAGAAGAACTAACAAAATTTCTATTGCAAATTTTAGTAGTAGCAGATTTAGGAGATCCTAGAAGATCTCACTATGAAAATTCCATAGTTGAATATTGAAGAGTCCAAAGAAGGTCTCATTGAAGATTCTGAAGTTGCAAGTTTGAGGACCTTTGAGAGGTCTCAAGGAGAAACAAGAAGTCTTGGTAAGCCTCATTGAAGGAGTTCCTAGAAGAACTCATTGGAGAAATTACTATCAAGGAAGAAGATAAGGAATTGGGACAACTATTGCCATCCGATTACAAGCCCAAAGGAGAAGGTTTGGCAAAAATATTGTCAAATCACAAGGTAGTATGGAATAGATCTCAAGATTGACAATATTGTTTAAGGAGGAAATCTACTTGGAAGTCAGAATTCCACAAGAGAAAAGAAGATAGAAAAACTACTAAATCTGAGAGATTTGGGGGCCATCATTGAAGGGTTCTTGAGTGAACATATTAGCTCCAATTTGAGAGAGGATCATACCAATTTTTTTGGTATTCAAGGACATATTTTTAGTGAAGGTATTGACTACTTTAAAATCTAAAATTTTTCAAATTTGAGGATAGAAAAAGGCAGCAATTTGGGTAGCATTAGTGACTGCTAAAGATTAGATTTTAGAGGTACATTTTGAAGAGTTTTTGGAGCCACCAAATTATAGTTTTTGGGTAGCAAATTAGTAAGGTTTTAAGGTTGCATAAAGGTGTGCAAAAGAGCTATTTTGGACAGTCTATAAAAAATGCAACTTAGTTTAAAAAAGGTAACAAATTAAGGTGACCTTAATCACCATCATCATCATCATCTACAAGGAAAAAGGTATGCAACAAATGGTGCAAAAGGTTCATTAGTTAAGCCTTTATATATCGATTCTCATTAAGGTTATTAAGAACCATATTCAATTTTAAAGGTTGCATAAATAGGATTTTTTTCAAGTCTTCAAAAGTAGTGCAAAAGGTATCATACAAGGTATAAACCTGCACAAAAGAGAAAAATAGAAGTTAGGTACATTTTGAGAGAAATAAATTAACAATGAGAAAAATATTTCATATTTCCATGTGAATTTTAAAATCATATAGAATTTTAAGTATAAAAAAATAAAATAAATTTGAATAAAAATAATAATTTAACAAATAAAATTTATTAATAACAATAAATGTTCTTTATGTGAAGCACAAAAAACTTTGGGGTGTGAATTATGGTTGAAGCTAGAGCCTGCTTGCTTAAAGGTTTCTTGGAAATCCAAACTATCATGTAGAGAGCCAAAAGCGAAGGAGAATTCACAAACAAAAAACCCTAGGAGCTATAGAGCACAATGGGAGGATTCTACATTGCTTAGAGTGGAGGAAGATTCAATTCTTTTTGCAATCTTGAGATTTTCAAATATGACAATGTTGGAATATATTGCATTATTTGGTACATGCCAATGTACCACCTTGGGTATATCTTTAGATTAGGAGTTTATCTTAGATTAGGATTTGAGTATTTACTTTATGCAATGTAATAAATGCACAAGTGTTAGAATGTGTAAAGTACTTGATGATGTAAATGTGCATGTAGTCCACATGTACATCATAGGAAGATGAAGAGTCATAGGTAGGTGAAAGGTCAAGAAACATATCTCTTATATAGGCCTTTGATAGATGTATGAGAGTAATAGAAGAAATAGAATATATAGAAGGTATAAAGAGTAGGGTTATGCGTAAGGGGTCGACTGCAAAATATATTTATAAAAATTTGGGGAATTGGTTTCAAAGTCTAGGTGTATAGTGTCCAAACACATGTAGAAGGTTCACTATTATTTTGGGCAATTTTAGAAATTTAAACTTAAAATGGTCAAATTATTATAAAATTGGGGTGAATCAACCAAAAAATAAAATTTGCACTCATAAATTTTTGGCTAATGGACTTTGGTCAAGGTTCCCAAATAATAGCCAATTCCAAATTTTAAAAATCCTAACTTTAGACAATTTTACGAAAATAGCCACTATGCATAACCCTGATAAAGAGCATTGAGTAGAATAGTAGTAGATACAATGTAGAACTTATAAGAAACATGGAGTATTTGATATCTTCATATTTTGTATGAAGTTCCTATTTTCGTGAGATTTCATTAATGGTTGTTTCATGAGTATTTTCAGAAGTTCCTTATGTTATTTGCTTATTTAGAATATTATCATTATCTTAGATATAATATTACTTGATCATTTTATTTCTTGTGGTTGCAGTTTTTTAATATATAGCATCAAAATCTAACAGTGTTATTAGAGCACAAGGTAGATTGATAGTAGATAGAGAGAGCCACAAGAGAGATTGAGAAGAGATAGAAAATCTCATTTTCAAAATTTTTGAATTTGCATTTTGACTAGAGTCTTTTCACAGTTGCAAAAAAACTCGTGAAGACTTGGACTTAGCATTGATTCCACTAGATTGAAAAATCAACTAGTGAAGTTCATTTTATTTATATTTAAAGAAATTTATGTTATCGTTTTTGTTCGAATATATTACATTATTTTGTTCTTTAATAATGTATCTTCATGGGTAAATATTTATATTAGGATTATATTAGGAGATAAATAGTTTATTAGAGTAATTTAATAAATGCACAAATGTTAGAATGTGCAATGATGTAAATATGCATGTAGTCCACATGTACATGAGTCTTAGGGTTGAGTGAGAGACAAGAAATTTATCTTTCTATATAAAGGCCTCATTGTGAGTGTTTAGTAGATTAAAATAAGGAAAGTTGTGTAGTGCATAAGTGAGAGTAGTAGGCACAATATAGCTCCTTTTTTATATCATGGAGGACTTGCAAACTCCATGATGGGAGCATTGTAATTTTCATGAGTTTTCTTATATGAGCATTTCTAGAGCTTTGTATCAAGTTTTCTATCATATTTTCATACATGTTAAGTTGTCATTATCATAGTTATAACATTGCATCTTTATTTTAAAACTTGTGAATGCATTTAATTTATGCTTAAGGTTCCAAAAACTAAAATTGGTATCAAAGACATGGTGGATCAAAGGAAAGCCACAAGTGATCACCATTGCTATTGTTAAGTATTTGCAAACCGGACCAACCATAGTGCGTTGGTGCATGCAAATACCATCACAATAGGTTTTTGATAGGAGTAGCTCTAGATAGAAGAATAGAAAGTAGATAAAGCCACATGATTTATTTGGCTAGAGTTTTTTCCACAGAGTTGAAAAACTTGTGAAGACTAGAACTCAACATTGCATCCACTAGATTGGCAATCCAACTAGTGAAGATTATTTTTTGTCATAGAAATTTTTATTATATCTAATATTTCATTGAGAGAGAGAAAATAAGTTTTTAGGAGTACCATTTGGTTACTGTTCTTGTTGCAAAAAATTAACTCTTAGAAGGTGGGAAGTTTCCTACAACATATATATTTGAACTCCATATTTGTTGCTTGAAGGTTGACGTTACTTTCCTCGTGTAGGGATTATTTCTTTGTTGTAGAAAAATAAGGATTGAAGGCCTAAGGAGAAAGGTCCCATTGAGATATTTGTAGAAGGAATCCTAGTTGAAATATTGAGGAGAATATCTAGTGGTCAAGTAAGCCACATTGAATATTGTAAATCTAGGAAGGAGGTCCTATAAAGAAGAACCCATTGAATATTGAAGAGACTCAAGGAGAAGAGTCCTAGCAAATATTGGAGATTGGTGATATCCATTGAATATTGGGAGCTTCACATTGAAGAAGAGGTCCATTGAATACCCTATTGAAGAACTTCCATATTAGAAGATTGAGCATTGAGAAGAACTAACAAAATTTCTATTACATATTTTAGTAGTAGCAGATTTAGGAGATCCTAGAAGATCTCACTACGAAAATTCCATAGTTGAAGATTGAAGAGGCCAAAGAAGGTCTCATTGAATATTTTGAAGCTGCAAGTTTGAGGACCTTGGAGAGGTCTCAAGGAGAAATAAGAAGGCTTTGTGAGCCTCATTGAAGGAGTTCGTAAAAGAACTCATTGGAGAAATTACTACCAAGGAAGAAGCTAAGGAATTGGGACAATCATCGCCATCCGATGATAAACCCAAAGGAGAATGTTTGGCAAAAATATCATCAAATCACAAGGTAGTATGGAATAGATATCAATATTTACAAGATTTTTTAAGGAGGAGATCTGCTTGGAAGTCAGAATTGGACAAGAGAAAAGAATATAGAAAAATCACTAAATCTGAGAGATTTAGGGGCCATCATTGAAGGGTTCTTGAGTGAACATCTCAGCTGCAATTTGGGAGAGGATCCTACCAATTTTTTTGGTATTCAAGGACATATTTTCAGTGAAGGTATTGACTGATTTATGATCTAATTTTTTTTTTTTTTAATTTGAGGATAGAAAAATGCAGCAATTTGGGCAGCATTAGTGACTGCTAAAGATAAGATTTTAGAGGTCCATTTTGAAGAGGTTTTGGAGCCACAAAATTATAGATTTTGGGTAGAAAATTAGTAAGGTTTTAAGGTTGCATAAAGATGTGCAAAGGAGATATTTTGGACAGCCTATAAAAACTACAACTTAGTTTTAAAAAGGTAAAAAATTAAGGTGACCTTAATCACCATCATCATTGTTATCTACAAGGAAAAATGTATGTAACAAAGGGTGAAAAAGATTCATTAGTTAAGTCATTATATCCGGATTCTCATTAAGGTTATTAAGCATCAGCTTCAATTTTAAAGGTTGCATAAATAAGATTTATTTCAAGTCTTCAAAAGTATTGCAAAAGGTATCATACAAGGTCTAAACCTGCACAAAAGAGAAAAATAGAAATTAGGTACATTTCGAGAGAAAGAAATTAACAATGAGAAAAATATTTCATATTTCCATGTGAATTTTAAAATCATATAGAATTTTAAGTATAAAAAATAAAATAAATTTGAATAAAAATAATAATTTAGCAAATAAATATTATTAATAACAATAAATGTTTTTTACGTGAAGCACAAAAAACTTTGGGGTGTGAATTATGGCTAAAGATAGAGCCTACTTGACTAAAGGTTGCCTAGAAATCCAAACTATCATGCAAAGAGCCAAAAGTGAAGGAGAATTCACGAACAACAAACCCTAGGAGCTATAGAGTACAGTGTGAGGATTCTACATTGCTTAGAGTGGAGGAAGATTCAATTATTTTTGCAATATTGAGATTTTAAAATATGACAATTTTGGAATATATTGCATTATTTGGTACATGCCAATGTACCACCTTGGGTATATCTTTAGCTTAGGAGTTTATGAGTTTATCTTAGATTAGGATTTGAGTATTTACTTATACAATGCAATAAATGCACAACTGTTAGAATGGGTAAAGTACTTGATGTAAATGTGCATGTAGTCCACATGTACATCATAGGAAGATGAAGAGTCATAGGTAGGTGAAAGGTCAATAAACATATCTCTTATATATAGGTCTTTGAAATATGTATGAGAGTAATAGAAGAAATAAAAGATATAGAAGGTATAAAGAGCAGGGTTATGCGTAAGGGGTCGGCTCCAAAATATATTTATAAAAAATTGGTGAATCAATTTCAAAATCTAGGTGAATAGTGTCCAAACACATGTAAAAGGTTCACTATTATTAGGGGCAATGTTGGAAATTTAAACTTAAAATGGTCAAATTATCATAAAATTGGGGCAAATCAACCAAAAAATAAAATTTGCACCCATAAATATTTGGCTAATGGACCTTGGTTAAGGTTCCCAAATATTAGCTAGTTCCAAATTTTGAAAATCCAAATTTTAGCCAATTTTACGAAAATAGCCACTATGCATAACCCTGATAAAGAGTATTGAGTAGAATAGTAGTAGATACAATGTAGAACTTATATGAAACATGGAGCATTTGATATCTCCATATTTTGTATGAAGTTCCTATTTTTTTGAGCTTTCATTAATGGTTGTTTCATGAGTATTTTCAGAAGTTTCTTATGCTATTTGCTTATTTATAATATTATCATTATCTTAGATATAATATTGCTTGCTCATTTTAGTTCTTGTGGTTGAATTTTCTTTAATATATAGCATCAAAATCTAACAGTGTTATTAGAGCACAAGGTAGATTGATAGTAGATAGAGAGAGCCACAAGAGAGATTGAGAAGAGATGGAAAATCTCCTTTTCAGAATATTTGAATTTGCATTTTGACTAGAGTCTTTCCACAGCTGCAAAAAAACTCATGAAGACTTGGAATTAGCATTGATTCCACTAGATTGAAAAATCAATTAGTGAAGATCAATTTCTTTATATTTAAAGAAATTTCTATTATCATTTTTGTTGGAATATATTACATCATTTGGTTCTTTACTAATGTACCTTCATGGGTACATATTTAGATTAGGATTATATTAGGAGATAAATAGTTTATTAGAGTAATTTAATAAATGCACAAGTGTTAGAATGTGCAATGATGTAAATGTGCATGTAGTCCACATGTACATGAGTCTTAGGGTTGAGTGAGAGGCAAGGAATCTATCTTTCTATATAAAGGCCTCATTGTGAGTGTTTGTAGAGAGAAGAAGGAGAGTTGTGTAGTGCATAAGTGAGAGTAGTAGTAGGCACAATGTAGATCCATTTTGATATCATGGAGGAGTTGCAAACTCCATGATAGGAGCATTGTAATTTTCGTGAGCTTTCTTATATGAGCATTTCTAGAGCATTGTATCAAGTTTTCTATCATATTTTCATGCATGTTAAGTTTCCTTTATCATAGTTATAACATTGCATGTTTATTTCTATACTTGTGAATGCATTTCCTTTATGTTTAAGGCTCCAAAAGCTAACAGTGGTATCAGAGCCATGGTGGATCAAAGGAAAGCCACAAGTGATCACCATTGCTATTGTTGAGTATTTGCAAACCGGACCAGCCATAGTGCGTCGTTGCATGCAAATACCATCACAATAGGTTTTTGATAGAAGTAGCTCTAGATAGAAGAATAGAAAGTAGAGAAAGCCACATGATTGATTTGGCTAGAGTTTTTCCACAGAGTTGAAAAAACTTGTGAAGACTAGAACTCAGCATTGCATCCACTAGATTGGCAATCCAACTAGTGAAGATTATTTTCTTTAGAGTCATAGAAATTTTTATTATCTCTAATATTTCATTGCAAGAGAGAAAAGAAGTTTTTAGGAAAACCATTGGGTTACTATCATCTAAGTTTTTCTTGTTGCAGAAAATTAACTCTTAGAAGGTGGGAAGCTTCCTACAACAGATAGAGAAGAACTCCATCTTCGTTGCCTGAAGGTCGACGTTACTTTCCTCGTGTAGGGATTAATTCTTTGTTGTAGAAAAATAAGGATTGAATATTTGGAGGCCTAAGGAGAAAGGTCCCATTGAGAGATTTGTAGATTGAAGACTCCTAGTTGAAATATTGAGGAGAAGATCTAGTGGCCAAGGAAGCCACATTGAAGATTGCAAATCTAGGAAGGAGGTCCTAGAAAGAAGACCCCATTGAAGATTGAAGAGACTCAAGGAGAAGAGTCCTAGAAAATATTGGAGATTGGTGATCTCCATTGAATACTGAAAACTTCACATTGAAGAAGAGGTCCATTGAAGGCCCTATTGAAGAACTTCCATATTGGAAGATTGAGCATTGAGAAGAACTAACAAAAGTTCTATTGCAGATTTTAGTAGTAGTAGATTCAGGAGATCCTAGAAGAAGATCTCACTATGAAACTTCCATAGTTGAAGATTGAAGAGGCCAAGGAAGGTCTCATTGAAGATTTTGAAGCTGCAAGTTTGAGGACCTTGGAGAGGTCTCAAGGAGAAACAAGAAGAAGGCTTGGTGAGCCTCATTGAAGGAGTTCCTAGAAGAACTCATTGGAGAAATTACTACCAAGGAAGAAGCTAAGGAATTGGGACAATCATTGCCATCCGATGACAAGCCCAAAGGAGAAGGTTTGGCAAGAATATTATCAAATCACAAGGTAGTATGGAATAGATCTCAAGATTGATAAGATTGTTTGAGGAGGAGATCTACTTTGAAGTCAGAATTTGGCAAGAGAAAGGAGATAGAAAAACCACCAAATCTAAGAGATTTGGGGGCCATCATTGAAGGGTTCTTGAGTGAACATATCAACTACAATTTGGGGGAGGATCCTACCAATTTTTTGGGATTCAAGGATAATATTTTAGTGAAGGTATTGACTACTTTACAATATGAAAATTTTTAGATTTGAGGATAGAAAAAGGCAGCAATTTGGGCAGCATTAGTGATTGCTAAAGATCATATTTTAGAGGTACATTCTAAAGAGGTTTTGGAGCCACCAAATTATAGTATTGGGTAGAAAATTAGTCAAGTATTAAAGCTGCATAAAGGTGAGCAATTGAGCTATTTTGGATAGCCTAGAAGATCTGCAAATAACATTTACAAAAGGTAACAAATTAAGGTGACCTTAATCACCATCATCATCATCATCTACAAGGAAAAAGGTATGCAACAAAGGGTGCAAAAAGTTCATTAGTTAAGCCTTTATATCTGGATTCTCATTAAGGTTATTAAGCACCAGTTTCAAGTTTAAAGGTTGCATAAATAGGATTTGTTTCAAGTCTTCAAAAGTAGTGCAGAAGGTATCATCTACAAGGTCTAAACCTGCACATAAGAGAAAAATAGAAGTTAGGTACATTTCGAGAGAAATAAATTGATCAACATTCTATTGTTTACTCTAAACAAAAGAAGACTACAGATTACATAAAGTTAATAAGCTTGGATAGTGAGTATTGAAGTAACCAAGCAAGGAAGGAGTTGCCAAACATTGAAAGCAACACTCGGTTTCACCCCAACCAACATTACAAAAAGATAAGGAGAACTGGTTCAAGATCACAAGGGGGAAAACGTACACAACTTACGTTTTGCATAACAAGTTTTTGGAGCAAATAAAAAAGGCTCCAAACATAGGGAAAGAGAGATAAGGTTTTTAAAGGAGCAAGAAAACATTGAAAATAGTGGTGAAAAATCAGATTGCTACAAGCACCATTGTCTTGCCACAATAGCCATTAGCAAAAAGGAAAAGCACATTCAGAGTGTTGGAGAAGAAGCTCAACATTCACCATTCTAGATAGCACCATAGCCAAATGAGCATAGCAACATCAAATCCAAAAAAATAGCAAGGTGAACACAGTATATCGACATTAGAGTAGAGTATAAATGAAAGTAGAGGAATCCATTGCATCTACATTGAAGAAACCATCTCTAAATTCACATAGGACCATCATTGAAGCATCCAAATCATCTTAGAAGTGCACTAGAATAGTAGAGCAAAAGCAAGGATGAATTTCTCAAGCCATATTTGGAGGTAAAGGTCATGCAAAAGTGAAAGAAGATACTTGACAAAATCTGCAAGGAAGAAAGTGCCACTTGGCACAAGGTGGAATCATTTCATAATGTTTACCACCAAGAGAAGTGCTCATACAAAGTGTAACTCCCAAAAGGAAGTACTCCATACAAAGTGTAACGTCTAGAAGAAGATTGCGACCACTTGTCATAACCTGCCAGAAGGTGTAGCACTCAAGAGGGCATCATTTATCCTAAGTCTGACCCACCTAATAATGCCCAACCAAAGAAGAGTTCATTTTTCAAGATTTGTGACACTTGTCATAGTGGACAACCATATTTTGGAGGTGCTTATACAAGAGCACATAACAAGGAGGAGTGAGAGATAAAATAAAGGTATAACAAAGTGTTGAGGAGCATTAAATCCAAAAGGAGTGCATTGAAGAACATAGGGACAACATTGAAGAATGAAAAGCTACCATAGAAAAGCGTTGGACAACATTCTACCATTGGAGGAGACCACAAGGTGACTGCCAGATTCATACCATAGTAAGCAAGCACTTGATATAAAGGTAATATCTAAGTTTTATTGCCTTCATAAAGTTGTAAGGAGTGATAATATTATACATATCAACTTTAATATTAATCTAGGGATATTTAGTAGGAGTTATAAGGTAGTGGAAGATACCCTAGAAATCACATTACTTATTTTTGAGAAGAAAGAAGAAATTAGAAGCATTAAAATATTTATTATTAGTGCTTCAATTATTTGTAAATTTTAAAGGAGATATAAGGTTAGTTTGCAAATATATAAACTTTCAAAACAAAACTTCTAATTAGGGAGATATAAGGAATCCTACTTCAACTGAATTTCTAGAAGTTTAGAAACCTAATATTGCATTGAATCATAGTTGAAGAGATTTAGATATTGATTGCATAAAAATTATAGTTGGAAGATTAATATAGAAGGACATAGACAATCCAACTAAAGATATTGAACTCTTATATTTGAAATTGCATTTCTAAAATACTTTCTACAAATAGTTGGTTGCAAGTGATAGAAGTGAATCATATTTATAGCATATCTCATTACTAGGGAGCTATAAGGAAGACTACTACAAAGGTTAATACTACAAGACCCAAACCAAAAAGGAAGATAAAGATGTCAACCTCAAAGAGTGAAGTAAACAATGATATGAACAACACCATTAGAAGAGAAAATATTAATGTTATTAAATCAAGAATCAAGAATCTACTGAATAAAATCGAGAACTTAGATCTTGGTTCAAGATTGATCTATAGTGAGGTGCTAAAAGAAGATTTCACTACTATGGAATTTTATCTTCATGCTAGGCTTATTGAAGCAATTGAGAATGAAAAGAAAGATATTCCAGTTCCTTTGGAGTTTGGGAGTATTCTATACATGGCATTACTTTCACTTCAAACTCACAAAGAAGTGGTTGCAAAGCAAAAAGAATTAATTGAACTACTCAAAGTAAAAACAAAGATAGATGAATCATTTCTAGAGAAAGTGTTTCAAGCATCATGTAGTACTAATACTTCAAGATCTACTAACTCAAAATTTTATCATGATGCTTGTTCAGAAGTTTCTGTACACAACAAGGATAGTAGTGAAAAGGACAAAGGCAAAAGGAAAATACTATTGCAGGAATCAGGTGATAGTACAACCACATATGAAAGTACAATAACTAGAACCAAAGACAAGAAAGAAGAAAAAGAAGAGGAGGCATCAGATCAAGGAGGAATACAATGCAAGGTAAACTAAAAACAACAAAAGGAAAAGAACCTCATCAAGATGAAGACTATTCAAGAGTCAAAGATCCATATTGAAGACTAAAGTCTTCAAAACCAAATAATGTAATACAGGGGGGTGTTGGAATATATTACATCATTTGGTTCTTTACTAATGTACCTTCATGGGTACATATTTAGATTAGGATTATATTAGGAGATAAATAGTTTATTAGAGTAATTTAATAAATGCACAAGTGTTAGAATGTGCAATGATGTAAATGTGCATGTAGTCCACATGTACATGAGTCTTAGGGTTGAGTGAGAGGCAAGGAATCTATATTTCTATATAAAGGCCTCATTGTGAGTGTTTGTAGAGAGAAATAAGGAGAGTTGTGTAGTGCATAAGTGAGAGTAGTAGTAGGCACAATGTAGATCCATTTTGATATCATGGAGGAGTTGCAAACTCCATGATAGGAGCATTGTAATTTTCGTGAGCTTTCTTATATGAGCATTTCTAGAGCTTTGTATCAAGTTTTCTATCATATTTTCATGCATGTTAAGTTTCCATTATCATAGTTATAACATTGCATGTTTATTTCAATACTTGTGAATGCATTTCCTTTATGTTTAAGGCTCCAAAAGCTAACAGCTTTCCAATACTTTGTTGCAAAGAATATTCAAAGAAAGTTGAGAAGCTTCCGATAATAGCTAGGAAGAATATCTTCTTTGGAATAAATCCAGTATCTAAAGCAAAAAATTAAATATTGAAGACTGGAGGTAGAAGATTGAAGACTCCATTTTGAAGGAAGAAGGAATTCAAGAGAAGAAGTTCTCATTTCAGATTGAAGATCCCAGATTGAATATTGAGAAGAGAGGAAGAGACCAAAGGATCCCTATTGAAGATAGAAGATTGAGGAGACTCAAGAAATACATCTCCATTAGATATTGAAGAGAATAACCAAAGGAGGTCCCATTGAATAACTTCCATATTTAAAAGATATAAGATAGATAAGGACTAGAAAATATCCTATTGTAGATTTGAGGAGCTGTAGAATTTGAAAGCTCGAGAGAAGAAGGCCTCAAGAAAACTTGAAAGTAGAAAGAAGGAGAAGACTATGAAAACCTCATTGAATAATTTGAAGAAGGCCATTGAAGGAGATTTGAAGAGATATCAAGGGAGAAGATTGCTAACAAGAAGAATTTCCTGATAAAGAAGAATTTGGGACAATTATCGCCATCCAAAACAAGCCCAAAAGGAAGAAGGATTTGGAAATAAGTTTACCAAATTTTGGATGAGATTATTGAAGACCTCAAGATATTCAGATTCTTGAGAAGAAGGACAAAAAAAAGGTCAAATATGAAGTCAGAATTTGACAATGATATTGAAGGATAAAGGATCTAGAAGAGGCCACAAATTTGAGAGGTTTGAATATTATCTCTGAAGGATTTGAAGGCTGATTTTCAAAGAAGGAGATTGATGTTTTTTGAGGCAGAAGTTGAAAGTTCACAAGATAGTAAGAGGGTAGCATTTTAGAGAACATTTGGTCAAGGAAAGGTGCTAAAATTTTTAAAAATTGAAGGTAGCATATTAAATAATATTGGAAGCTGTAAATTAAAGGATTTCAAGATAGCAAGAGTGCAACATTAATAGCTACAAAGTTTCAGATTTTAAGATAGCAAGCTAAGGAGTTATAAAGCTGAAAATTGGTAGAGTTTAGAAGCTGATTTGGATAAAAAGAAGAATTGCAAAATATACAAGTTTAGGGCAGCAAATCATATCAAATTGGACTTATAAATTTATCAAACTCAGGGCAGCAAATAGGTGAGTCAAATCACCAAGAAATCCATCACCAAATGAAGACCAAAAGGTATGCAACATTGGTGCAAAAATTTCATTAATTGAACATTCATATTTAGCTTATTATTAATTCTTTAAAAGCACCAAATTTGAGGTTTAAAGTTGCAAGAGGAAAGGTTTCAAGTTTATGTCTTCAAGGGTGCAGAAGATAGCATTTACAAGGAGTTAGCACCTGCACAAAAGAAAGAGAAGTTAGATATATTACAAGGAAAGAAAATATCAACTTCTTACTATCTATTGAAAGCAAATAAGACAATATTGTATAGCAAATATTGGATATACTAAGCTATCCAAAAGGAAAAAAATAAGTTTTGGCATGAGTTAGAAGCTTGGAGTCATTATAGAAGTTACCAAGCATTGAGCCAAGAAGGAGATATAGTAGAAAAGTAGTCAAAGAGGAAAAGGCTACGTAGAAGAAATCATTACCACATCTTGGTAAAAGAGAAACCACTTTTTTTATGAAAGCAAGGGTGACAACTGAAAGTACAGGGGGGCAAGCATTTGAAATGCACAAGCTTGTGTCTCCTTAAGCTACGTATAGCATAAAGTCTCGGTGAAGAGGAACCACCAAGAGAAAGAGGAGGTGCCATCATATTAAAGCAAAATCCAATTGATAAAGACTAGAAGGTAAGCTACAAAAGAATACTAAATAGGTCTCAAAATTATGGTGCACTAAAGGTATTTTATCTTAGTCTACAATAGATTCATTTCTAGTTTATAAAAGCACCATATTTATAATTTCTAAAGTAGCAAAATAAGGACAAGATTTGAGGTATCTAAAGACACAAAATAGGGCACCAAAACTCCAAGAAGGTAGTACAAATGTTGGATAAAAATCTGTAGTAAGAGAAAAAAGACAAATACAAAATCAAGATAGTCAAATAGAACAGTATTGAAACAGTCACCAAGGAAAGAAGTGTTGTAACACCACAAAAGGAGGATCCACCACCATTTAAGATGAGCATTCATCGAAGGAGAAGAGCCACCACCATACGTTGTAGATAAATAAGCACTTGAAAATTACAAAATGAAGGTAAAATAAATTGCAAATGGTTGGAAAAGAATGTTAATAAAAGAAAGGAACATTGAGCGCTAAGGATATGTTACATGCAAGAGAAATGAGACACCACTTATCATAGTGGATAGAGAAATCATATGCCACTTGGTGCAAAAGAGAAAAGTGCCAACAATCTTTAATAACACCTCAAATGAGTGCCTATTTAGAAAGGAAGGAATATATCATCATAAACTTGCAATATCTAGAGATTGAGGTAATGTCTGCTCCATATAACAAAGAAGAGCAATGTCCAAAGATTGAAGTAATGCCTATGCCACCTAACAAAGAAGAGAAACATTAAAATATTGAGGTAACTCCTGAGCTACCTAACAGAGAAGAGCACATCCAAAGATTACGTGGCATGCAATGTAAATGATATAGCCAAGTATTAATAGCCCAAACGTGAAGAGAGCATGTAAATCAAGCGTCCAAGATAAGAGAACATCGAAGAGGATAAGGAGAATAGTCAAAAGTGGAAGAATGTGCCACTAAAAAGAGAATCAATAATACAGTGTAAAAATACTTCCATACCTTGAGGACTGAGAAGAAAATAGTGCCCAAATAGCATGGAAATTGCAGTCAAAGGAGAAGCCATTCAATATGTCATGCCTCACCTCAAAAGAAAGGTATATTAACATTCAGTTATCATTTGCATTCCATCAAGTTTAAGGAGGTATAAGGTCTATTATTTATAAGGTTAAGTTTAGTTATTTAATGCATGGATATATAAGGAAAGTACAACCTTAGATAATTTATTGATGGATTAGAAAGGCTATTGAAGTAAGAAGATTATAACTTGAGAGATTTTTGAAAATTGCATTATTTGAAATTCAAGTATTGAAAATATTTGCAAATAATTTAATTAGGAGGAATAAGGTTTTCTACATTGAAATTGAAACATTATTTTTGCAAATATCCTATTTTCTAAATTTCTAATTAGGAAGATATAAGGAGTTCAACACCAAATTAAACATCTTGAAATTTATAAATTATATCATTGAGAATTAAAGGATATAGGAAGCAAAACATAAAGTATTGAAAAGTTGGAAAACTAAATTGAAATTAGTCTCTTATTCAAATTTATGAGACATAAGGAATCCAAATTTATGGTCTTGGAAATAAAAACCCTTATCAAAATTTGAAGGTGCATCAAAAATTATCTTTAGCTTTCTATTCACAAATAGGGAGATATAAGGTGGAAAATAGTAGTTGAACAATAGTGAGATAAAAGAGATTCAACTCAAAGGAAAAATAAGAAAGCTAAGCACTTTATCAAGACCATAGTATATTCAAAACTAGGGAGATATAAGGTAGTCTACAAGTGTTATTATGGCAACAAATAAATTCATACTTTCAGAATCCCAACTTCTTAAAGGACCTAATTACAATTCATGGAAAAACAAAGTAAGGTCAATATTGATAATTGAAAAGCTTTGGGATATTGTTAAAGGAGCAAAAACTAAACCTACTACAAGGGATAGTGAGATTCAAAAGTTTGAATAAAATGAAGCAAAAGCACTCATGATAATAACTTTTGTAATTACATATGAAATACAACCATACATTAGTTCAGCAGCAACTTCTACAGAAGCTTGGAAAACTTTAGCCAAAATATTTGAAGGAAGGAATAAAGCCACTATCTTGAATCTTCAAACTCAATTACATTCTCTAAAAGTTAATAGTGGTGAAAGTATAGAATTGTTCCTAAGGAAAGTAGCAGATATAAAAGGAAAATTATTAACCTTAGGAGAAATTTTTGAAGACAAGTTTCTTGTTTAAGTAATCCTAAGAGAACTTCTAGAAAGCTAAAAGCATCTAGTCATATCCTACAAGAATATAAGGTGTAAAATTTAGTAAAATATGAAATGACTAACAATGCCTTAGTCTCAAAAGATAATTCATAAGTAAATGTTGTCTCTTTATCAAAAGAAATATCAAAATAGTATAACAGATATTATTAAGTATGCAAAAAGAAATGACATAGTACAAATTATTGTAGATTCAATCCAAGAAATCAGTATCAAGAAAATCAAACAAAATTTGAAAGCCAATCGAGTAGGCCATTCCAACCAAGACAATATTAGAATCAATATAATCCACATCAACAACAATTTCAGCATCCATATACTTCTCAGAATCAATACAATCATCCTCAACTATAATATAGAGAAGGAAAACAAAAAGGACACTTAGTTCAAGAGATTCAAGAAATTCAAGAACTAAAAGAACCTACAGATGAACATGAAGTTAAAGCTCTTTTAGCAAAAATAGTATTTTATGAAGATACTAATTGTTTGCTTGATCAATATACAGATAGAGAGTATAATGAAGAAAGTAGGAAAGAAGAGCTCAAGTTCCAGAACCAAGATGAAGACCATATTGAAGACTAAAATATTTAATACCCAAATAATGTAATACAGGGGGTGTTGGAATATATTACATTATTTGGCACATGCCAATGTACCACCTTAGGTACATCTTTAAATTAGAAGTTTATCTTAGATCATGATTTGAGTATTTACTTTATGCAATGTAATAAATGTACAAGTGTTAGAATGTGCAAAGTACTTGATGATGCAAATGTGCATGTATTCCACATGTACATCATAGGAAGATGAAGAGTCATAGGTAGGTGAAATATTAAGAAACATATCTATTATATATAGGCCTTTGATAGATGTATGAGCGTAATAGAAGAAATAGAAGATATAGAGAGCATTGAGTAGAATAGTAGTAGATACAATGTAGAACTTATATGAAGCATGGAGCATTTGAGATCTCCATATTTTGTATGAAGTTCCTATTTTTGTGAGCTTTCATTAATGGCTATTTCATGAGTATTTTTAGAAGTTTCTCATGCTATTTGCTTATTTAGAATATTATTATTATCTTAGATATAATATTGCTTGCTCATTTTAGTTCTTGTGGTTGCATTTCCTTTAATATATAGCATCAAAAGCTAACAAATGAAAGATAAGCGGGTTTATTCAAAATGTATCAATGCTTCAAATTCTTACCATGAATGTGGTGAATATTATTTCTAAAAAATTGTTGAAGCAAAGGAACACCATGAGAAAGAAGAGACAAGAGTGAGTGCAAGTTGGGAGGGAGTGCAAGGTGGGAGAAAGTACAAATTGGGAGTGTGTGTGAGCCAAGAGGGAGTGCAAGCTAGGTGTAAGCCCTAGTAGCTAGTATGGAAGGAAATTCATTTAAAATACCTAATAGGAAATAAGGTTTCCCTAGTTGGAAGTATGGATGCCAAAGTTAAAGATAAGTGGAAGAGCAAATATATGGCAATTTTGATCTAGGTAGCAAATGCTACACTAGAACTGACTATCAAGGATGAGATGATTGAGCATGATATAACGATTCTAAAAAGTAGAGGTTTAATATATAAGTTCCATAGATTGTGGCCAGGGTTTTTGGATATTAAAATATTGGATCAAGCAAAAGTGTGGATTGAATTCAAATTACTTTGTGAATTTTCTTCCTAAAGGGTTTTCTATCATATTTTCTAATTCAAAAATCAAGGATAAAATATTGAGTGGCGGCCCAAGGTTTAGAGGGAAAGATGCCCTTTTTTTAAAACAATGGAATGAAATTTTTTCTATTGAGACAAAAACTATTAACAAGCTTTCAATGTAGGTTAGGATTTTTGGACTTCCATATTAGCTTATCAATAAGGATGTTTTGAAGAATATTAGAAATGACTAATTATTAAGAAGTGAAAGCATGTTATTTTTCCCAAAATATGTGTTGTTATGGATTTTTTAAAACCTCTTCCACAATCCATTAAAATTAATTATGAATCGAGAGAATGGGATCAACAAGTGGATTATGCAAACATCATATTAGTTTGTCATAATTGTTATGAGATTGGCCACTTCAAAAGAGTTTGCAAAGTGAAAACTATGAATAAATAGAGAGAAAAATTTGGTCATGAGATAAAATTCAAGGTGAAGTAAGAAAATAATACATTATTAGAAGGTAGATTAGATCAAGTATATTACACTCCTAAAGAAGGGACAAAAAAAGCCTATCTACAACATCTTATGGAAAATATCATCGTAACTCACTTGGATGTACTGTTAGAAGAAACAAAGAAGGATATAAGGAATTGGAAAATACAATAGGTAAGTTCAAGTTTAGAAGGACTTAAATGTGTAAAGGAATATGTGGAGGAAAATCCTAAAACAAAGATGAAAAAAGAGGTCAAGCTCTTTCCAAGTAAATCATATTCATTTTTTTAATTAGTATAGAATCATTTCTTGGTAATAAAAGTGAAAGTGGTGCAGAGGTTATTCCTTGCACTTTAGGGTTTTAAGAGCAACATAATAAATTAATGAGGATGGAGGAATTCTATAACAATTTAGGATTTTTAGGATAGAATAAGAATTTAATTTTTTTTGAATAACATCATTGCATTTTAGGGTTTGTAGGGCAATATAAATAAGAATGTGCTTTTGAGGTTATTCTTTGCTCTATAGATCCTTCACAAGAAGACAAACCTATAGATGATAAGTCTTACTTTGAGCAATATGAGAAGATTGAAGAGATTGATGAAGATGAAAGTATTGGTAGGAATGGGAAAAAAAGAGGAAGACCCAAGAAGCAAAAACAAAGAGAAAAAGAAACTCAAAGGTATATTGATATGTGAAAACAAAAGTAAATATTGCAAGTGTTAACAAGAAGTGGGACTAAACCCACAAATAAAAACAAAAAATTACAATGAAAATAATATCTTGGAATAAAAACAAAAAATTACAATGAATATAATATCTTGGAATAAAAACAAAAAATTACAATAAAAATAATATCTTGGAATATTAGAGGCATGATTAAGAACTCTAAAAAAAGGTATTAAGAAACTTTTATATCGTTATAGACAATATATGTATATTTTATATATGGAAATTTGGCAACAAATATTTTAGCCATTCATATTATTGAATTTTATCTTGACAAAATATAAATTTGGACCATTTCTTGATTTGTGCGTGTCATCCTTGCATAGGGGCCATGTTAATCTTCTCTGTATCGTTCCAATTTTATCGGATGTCTCCTAAGAGACGACAAAATATAAATTTCGGAAGGCATTTGTATGAAATGATATATAGAAGTTGATTGTGGAAACTTAGCAGTGAGGAAGATAGTAAATCTCTTTGATAAGAAAGGAAAATGTAGAATATTTTTTATCAAAAGGTAAGTTGGATATGGTTTGATTAATTTTATATAAATGTAATTAGAGCAATATAATGTTTTGTTTTTGTAATAGGAGTGGCCCTCATAGAAGCCACACATAGCTTATTAAAAAAACATGAAATATTCTTTGTAATATATGAAGGTTCAAATTTTGTTAAACAATGCATGCATAAATTTCAGGTTCTTACAATACACTATAGTCATGTTCAAATACAAGTGGAGTCCTTTCAATCCTATATAATCCATTTTAAAAAGCTTCATCATTGATAATTATAATAATATTTAGTGAGGAATTTTCCTTTAAAAAATAATCCTACCTACATTTTATTTATCATAGATGATGGTATCTAAAATTTTATGTTTAATTTATACTAAATTTTATAAAAGAAAAATAATATAAATAAATCATATTTAAAAATAAAATTATTTATAATATATACATAGATAGATATTTAGGATAGTATGATATTTAAAAATTATAAATCCATTTTGAATAATATTTTAAACAATATTAGCTAGTGTGATTCAGGAGTAAGCAAGGGTGAGGTGTAAGTAGGAAGAAAAGTGTGAGCAAGAAGCGAGCATCACTTATTGTTCCAAATCTTAAGACAAACTCATAAATTATTTATGTGAAGAAAATATAGATAACATAGAAGGAAAGTCATTTTTTTAAGTCCTTACTAGAAGTGAGGATGCCCTAGTTAGAAATGAGAGGAAAAGCATATCTAAGGAAAACCCTATCCAAGTAATAGATACTACACTAGAAATGATAATCAAAGATGAGATGATCGAGCATGATATAATGGTTCTTGAAACCAAAGGGTTAATATATAAGTTTTGTAGATATTGGGCAAGTTTTTATGATATTTAAAATTAGATCAAGTGGGATTGGGGATTAAATTCAAATTACTCCATGGCTTTTCTTCTAAAATAATTTGTCCTTGTTATCTTCTTTTGTTTAGAAATAAGAGATAAAATAATGTATGGAGGTCTTTGGTTTAGAGGAAAAGATGCATTATATTTAATACCACAAAGCAAAAAAATTTCTATAGAGACAAAGACTATTAAAAGTCTTTTGGTATAGATTATGATTTTTTGACTTCCTTATCAACTCATCCATAATAAGGTTCTAAAAAATATTGAAAATACTCTAGACGAGTTTATCTAGGAGGCAAGAGAAGACATGTTGTATACACTCTAAATATGTGTTGCCATGGATATTTCAAAATATTTATCACATTTCATTAATTTTAAATTGAATCAATAGAATGGGATCAACAAGTGGATTATAAAAATATTGCATTTCAATGTTGCAAATGTCATGAAACTAGACACATGGAAAGAGATTGCAAAGTGAAAAATATGGACAAAGTGGAAAATTTTGGGCATGAGGAAAACTTCAATATGAAACAAGGAGATCATATCATAGGAGAAACTATGTTAAATCAAGGGTTTTTCACTCTTAAAAAAATTGGCAATAAAAACTCCATTTGCATCATCAAATGATAAAGACCATTACAGTTCACTCAAATTGACCAATAGAAGAAAACACGACACAAGGGATGAGGAAGTACAATACACAAGTTTAGTTTAAGGAGTTAAAGGTGTTAAGTAATATGGGGAAGTAAATTATAAAGCAAATGAGATGAAGGAGGTCAAGGTTAATCTAGGTAAATCATATTCGTTTTTCTCAAGTAGAACAAAATATTCTCTTTACGATAAAAATGAAAGTAGTGCATAGATTATCTATTGTAGTGTAGGGTTTCAAGAGCAACACAATAAAGAAAAGCATATGGAGGATATTCAAGGAAATTTAGAATTTTGGGAGAGCATAAGAAAGTGACTGTGGAGGATCATCCATGAAATTTAGGTTTTTTAGGCCAACAGAAAGAAGAAAGTATTCATGAGACTATTATTTGCATTTTAGACTCTTTAAGGAAACATAAATATTTAGAATATAAGTCACATTATGAACAATATGAAAGAATAGAACAAATTGATGAAGATGAAAGTTTAGAGGGAATGGAAAAAATGAGATGAAGGCCATCAAAGCATGAACAAATAAAAAGAGAAACTTAAAGGTGTAGATACAAAACCTCGCATGTGTGTAGGGGGACCTACAAGGAATCCTTGCATCCCTACTTGAGGGCCTCTTTCCAAAGGAAACCTTGAAGATATGAGAATCTTCAACGTGAGTAGGCTCTACCTCATGTATTAAAAATATTGTTATGTGTTTTATTGATATTCAATGCTTACATGGTGTTTTATGAATTAATTCAACAAACACCTAAGGTTTGGATTTCTAATTTAGCTCTTGATCAAGCCTTATCACCTAAGGTTGTATGCTAAAATGAATCAAACAATAATGCAAGAAAACAAGTTGTCTATCCTAGTATGCTTTTGAATTTGAATGATGAACTATGCTAAAAGAGAGTTTTCTTTTCAAAGAAAACAAGAGATAATGCATCAAACAAGCTAGCCTAAAATGTAACTATATGAATTTCAATTCCTTACCTATTTTATTTTGAAGAAAATAATTTAGATCTATGCTAAGATTATTTGATTTTACCAAAAATGAATGTGATTAAAGAAAAGGAATTTGAACTATTCTAAGGGTTCCTTGATTGACCAAAGTAAATGTGATTTTAGGTAAACAAATTATGAAAACAAATATTAGGTAGTAGAAAATAATGAAAAGACAATGAGCAAGGAGTGCCAAGTGGTCGAATTACCTATTCTGGAGGCCAAGTAGAAGTCGAAGTGCCACTAGACTTTGGTGGAGGATTTGACAACCTACAAAACTTGAAGGAAAAAATTAGGTATCTAACTTTGGGGGTCTATCTATGTGCAGTGAGGTTGACAAAATATCTTCCCAGCTGATTAGACCCCTTGTTAAAATAAAGTCAAGTGTGAATCAGAACCTTGGAAATGGAAGTTGAGATGACAAATTCACCACAATTTAACAAATGAATTTGTTCTATGATATAATATTGAAGTATTTTGAGGTGAAATTGAAAGTAAATTTGTTCTAAATATTGAGATTGAGTTGTCAAAAGGGAGGAGATCCCTATTTGTTGATGTCTAAATGTCTTAGGGATGTCTCAAAAGCAAGAAAAGGATCTAAAATACTTCCAAATTGCTAATGATTAGAGTTATGACTTTGATGAGAAAAAGAAAACACAAAAATGGTTTAGTATAAAGTAGGATAAGTATCCAATATGGTTTCTATGCAAGGAGTTGGGATAGATCTTGTGACTAGTAAACAAACTATGAGTGAGCAAATGCAAAAAAAAAGTGTTAAATTAAAATGCTATTTGGATTACAATCAAAGCCAATGTGAACATAAAATATGCATATGAGTGTGTATTCAAATGAAGTAATCCCAAGTAGAGATTTATAATGTGAGAGCATGAAAATAAGAGATTAGAATGGAAATAATACAATGCTCAAAGCCAAGATGATTTGGAAGAACTTGAAACAAAGTATGAATGAGCATGTAATCAAGATGCTTGTAAATTTAAAGAGATTAATTGCACAAGAAAGATTGTTGATTATAAAAGCATGAACAATAAGAGGATTAAATTAGCCAAGTTATTATGTCTACAACAAAGAGAGTGAACATAAAATATATATGAATGCCTATAAATCCCAAAGAAAGATGAACTTAAATGATCTGTAAAAACATGAATAAAGGAAATGATAAAATTGGTAAGATATTAAGCCAAAAAACCCTGCAATAAAATGATTAGAAGCAACTAAACAAGAATGTGAAGGGTGCAATTTAAAGCAAAATGTAAAAGAGTGAGTGAAAGATGTGTATGGCTGCAATTTTAAAAACAACACAGCAAATGTGGTTATGAAAGATATGTATGGCTGAAATTTTAAAGAAAACATAGCAAATGTGGTTATGGAAGGTATGTATGGCTGAAATTTTAAAGAAAACATAGCAAATGTGGTTATGGAAGGTATGTATGGCTGTAATTTTAAATAAAATACAACAAATGTGATTATGAAAGGTATATAGCTGCTATTTTAAAGAAAAAAAATAAAATGTGATTATGAAAGATGTATATGGCTTCACTTTTAAAGAAAATATAGTAAAATTGAATATGCAAGATGGATATGGCTGCAATTTTGAATAAAACATAGCAAAAGTGAACATGCAAGATGAATATGGCTACAAATTAGAAGTAAAATGTAGTGATAAAGAAAGGGAAGCAAAAGTTAGTGAGTAAACGGAGCAAATAACCCTACAATAAAATGATTAGAAAGATGCAACAAATAAGAATATGAGGAAAAAAAGAGTTATATGGCTGCAAATAAGAAATAAATCCAGCAATAAATAGACTCAAGCAAAGATTAGTAAACAAAGAATATAAATGAGATTGCAATGAATGATTAGAGAGAGTGAAATATGTATGAATTGAATCTAAAAGATGTGTATAGCTGCAAATAAGATTGACATGAGTTTAAAACGAGTATATGGGACTGTAAATAAGAGCAATATGCATGCATAACAAAAATTAATGATTACAACATGAAAAGAGTAGTGGAAAAGAGAGAAATAAGCCTACAAGTAAGATGTTAGAGCATTTATAAGATGAAAATCAGCTTGCAAAAATGTTATTATCAAGAAAATATAAAGCATATGTGACTACAAATGAAATGATAACAAGATGACAAAGTAAAATGTCTAAAAATTGCATGAATAAGAAGAAAGACAGTGAGTTAGTGAATGAAATAAAGCAAATGACCTGCACAAAAGTGATTAGAAGTATTAGGAAATAAGAGAATGCTGCAAATAAAGTAAAGGAACACAAAATAATGTTAAATGCCTATAAATAAGAGTTATTAATGTGAGGAGTGAACTATTATAAAGGAGAAAATCATAGCAAACAAATATTAGCGGCTGTAAATTGTATAAAGGGAGAGAAATTGAATGAACTAGTAAACTAATAAGAGAAACAAGCCTGAATAAAATGGTTAGAAACTCAAAATAAATGGAGATGGATGTAACTGAAATTAAAATAAATATAAGAAACTTGTTAGAGAGTTGTAAAATGGTGATTAGAGATGCCAAAAATGAAGATTAATAGCCGCAAAGTAAAAATTATGAGTTAGCAAGGTAAATAAGGGAGAATGCATGAAATGAGGAGCAAAATAAAGAGAACACAAGCTAAGAATAGAATATTACAACCAAATCCCTATAGAGCCTCCCCTTCTCAGCCAAGAATTCCTCCTTGATGGCAACCTCCTCTTCTAATGCCTTTATACCTTTCTCCACTTGCCCCAAATGCTCTTGAATATTCTCACAATGTAAGAAAAATGAGAAAGAGAGCTTAAGAAGTGACATTTATAGAGCTTTGATAGATTGATAATGCTTGATGAATGCTCACTTCAAGGGCTCTATTTTTTGAAGGAGGAATTGGGGGGGGGAATGGGTTCAATATGCCATTGGGGAAAAACCAAATTTCAAAATTTGTAGGCTTGGGGATGAGTTGGATCATGTGTGATCAAGGAAGGAAGTGGGATTGAGGAATTTGCATGCTTTTGTCTTGTGCCAGATTATTCTGACCATTTTTGCAAATTCACCACTAGGAGATAAATTCACCACTAGCGAATTTGATAATGGATGGTGTTTTTTGTAAGTAGGTCAGTTGACTATTCAGATGACCCAAAATGATTTGTTTGAAAATTCACAAGTGTGCAAAATTACCACAAGTATTTTTGATAGCTTGTGGTATTTTTACAACTATCTTGCCTAGGTATAGTTTTTGTGTAATTTGAGGCATCAATTGATATCCAAACATAGGCATATCTCTACTTGTTGAAAATCGCTTTTTGAGCCAATCTAAGGGTGTGAATTTTGTGAAGTTTTGAGATGATTTGATAGGGAAAAATATATCCCAAAGATGACCTTACTTTTAGGGCCACAAACACCCCAAATTTGGGTATGAGGATGGTTGATTTGATTTGCTTGATCAAAAGGCTTGTGAAGGTAAGTTAATTGATGAGTTTTAGTAGGCTTGGAAATTGATGAAATATGCCAAATTTGATGTCCAATTTATCATGATTAGGGTGTCCTAATGATGTGTTGTTTGGTACCTTGATTGAGGATGTCATTGGACTAAGCATGTCAAAATTGGGTGTCTACAAAAGGGATATCAATTTGAGAATCCAAGTAAAAAATTTATAAGTATTAAAAAGAAGTGGGACTAAGTCCACTAATAAAAATAAAAAGTGATGATATCAAAGTGAGTTCATGAAATATTAAGGATATGAATAAGACCTCTAAAAAAAAAGAATTATTAAAAAATTTATAAGTTGCTATAGTCCTATGTTTATTTTAATATAAGAAACTAAATTAGTAGCAAGGAATGTAAGGGTGATTTTAAAAAGATTTGGAATATGGGTGATTGTCTATTAATTTCTTCTATAGGAGTTTCAGGTGGTATTGCAAAAATATGGGACAAATGCAAATAGGATGGATAATTATTAGAAGTAAAAAGTAACTCGGTTGCTAAACTATTTTGTAGAAAAGAGGAAGACATCAATATTGGGGTTATAAATGAATATGTTCCAACTATAATCACTCCTTGTGAAATATTTTGGAAGGACATTAGCATATTTTTTCAAACATAATGATGATTCATAATTGTGATATATGGATTCTTGAGGGTGATTTCAACACAATTCTATCTCCTTTAGAATAGAAGTGTGGTACTCTAGGATGGTCTAAATCGATGTAAGCCTTTATTTTATTTGTAAATTCAAAAGGACTCTGGGGAGTTAGTCCTTCATGTTTTCAATATACATGGGATAATAGACACATTGGGCAAACTCGTACAACAAAAATATTGATAGACTCTTTTTATCCAACACATGGTTGAAAAAAGTATATAATATATTTAGATATTTTATTAAAAGCATGATCAGATCATAAACCAATTCTTTTGACTTATTATTTACCCAATAATATTCATCCAAAGTTATTTCACTTCTATTCTATGTGGGTCCAAGACCCTAATTTCTTCTAGATGGTTATGTTATGGTAGGATGAAGAAAATTTTGAAGGATCATATATATGTATAATATTGTTCAAAACATGAAATATCTAAAGAATTAATTGAATATTTGGAATGTCAAATATTTTGGTAACATTTTTAAAGAAAAGAAAGAAAATAAACCCAAACTCAAAATTTTACAATAGATAGTAGAAATCAATAGAATGGATCAAGATGATTCTTATGTGAAATAAAAATAATTACTTTTTTATTATCAATATGTCTAGAAAAAGTAGGAGTCATATTGGTTCCAAAATTTTAGGCATAAATGAGGAAGGAGATAGAAAAAAAAAAAAAAATCATGTTATAGCAAAAACAATTTTTTCTTTTTGTTACATCAAAAATATTTGAACTCCTGATGGACGAAATATTAACAAAGAAGAAGATATAAGGAAGGAAGCAATTAATTATTTCAAACATATTTTGTCATGGCAAGATAAGCTTTTACAAAACATTTTATCACTTGTCACACAAGAACAAAATAAAATCTTGATGAAGAAGATAATTTTGGAGGAGATACATGAAGTAGTTTTCTCGTTCATCTTAATAAGGCACTTGGCCTTGATGGATTTCCTACAATTTTCTTTCAAAAAATTTAGGATTTATTTAAAATGTCACTTTTATAGACAAAATTTTTTTGATAATATTCATCTAATAAGCCTTCACAATATATTTATAATATTCTTTCAAAATTATGGCAAACAGGTTGTAAGGCATTCTAGAATGTGTTATCTCTAATAAACAAGGTGGTTTTATTCATAGTAAACAAATTCTTGATAGTGTAATTATTTCAAAGTAAGATTCTTACAAGAGAAAGTCTACAAGGAAGATGATATCATAGACCTTTCAAATGTGCTCATGTGAGAACAATTTAGAAATATCAAATCATTTACTTCTTCAGTGTCCCTTTGCTCACACCATTGGGGTTACTTCTTTTTGAAAAATATGAAAATATATTAGGTAGCTCTATAAAAATTTAAAGAGTTGATGAAATCTTGTGTTAATTATTTCAAAGCTAAAAAATTATGTATTCTATAGCGTATTGGTCCTATTAATATTTGTTGGAATTTATGAATTGAAAGGAATAATAAAAACTTTAAAACTAAATTTTAAAATCATGTCAGTAAGAATTTTACCTTGGAGGGGCTTGGGATAGTTTGAAACCTTAAAATTGCCTCTCTTGCATAATGTATACAAATATGGTGGTCATCATGGGAAGTCTCAAGTGTAGAAAAATAGATGATAACAACTTGGTTATAGGATTTGAACATACATGGAACACTTGTAAGCACAAATGACATTAAAACAAAGGATCTATCCAGTGTAAATAAAAATATCCATATATTGGGTTTATTAAAATTAATTTTTATGGTGGTTCTAAAGGAAATTCAAGAAAATTAAAAGTTGGTGGAAATGGTACTCTTCTAAATAATAAAGGCAAAATTCTTGTCACTTAGAATCATATGAAACTTCAACTAACAACTATTCACACGCTAGGAACTTCTTACATGGATTGGAAATTGCAATAAAAAAATGATGAAAATATATTTCAATTAAGGGGGATTCACAAAATCATTAATGTTGTGAGAAAATATGAATGTGGAAATTGGATAAAAAATTATATTATTGTTGATATTCATCATCTATTATTCGGGGTAATCTATTAGAATTGTGAATTTATATAGAGAGAAAAGGAAATTGGGTAGTAGATAATTTAGCTAATCCCGGTATTAGTCTTTATCTCCATGAAATTCACAATTCAAAAAACACCGGGTCAAAGCTAGATTTTATCTCTTAGTAGAAATGATGTCAAACAAACTACGAAAACATAACAAACAAACTAATTATCAAAACATAACACTTTGAAGAAGATAAAAACTTAAAAAAATCATATCAAATACAACAAATATAATATTTTAAGATTTTGATGAAAATAACTCTAATAAAAGCGACATAAAATTTAATAATAATGATGTAAGTTTAGATAATAAACTTTATTTAAATATACTTAAAGCATAAATATCATACTTAAAAGACTCACTTTCTCGAATAAAACTTTCAATAATATTTATCAAACTTTAAAATAAATTTTTTCAATCAACAATATTTATCAAACTTTAAAATAATTTTTTGCAATCTAGATAATAAACTTTATTTACATATACTTGTAGCATAAATATCATACTTAAAAGTCTGACTTTCTCAAATAAAACTTTCAATAATATTTATCAAACTTTAAAATAAATTTCCAATACCTCTTCTTAAAAGCTATAAAAATAAATAAATAGCAAATATGGACGAAAGATGAAGGGCATACTTTTCACAATCAATAAGAAGACTTTCCTTCTGAAGTAATGCCATTGGTATTCAAAATCATTAGTTGAAATCCCTAATTTATCTATCCATCATGCAGGTTCAACGAAAACAAAATTATAATATAATTACAATTATATAATCAAACAACTAGGGCAGCGAATTGATTTGAAGCATTTTGTTATCCAAAATCTATGGCGATGATAGATCTCCAAATCTGATATATCATAATAGCACAACGAGAACAGTGAATTGATTTGAAGCTTAGTGAATTGATTTGAAGGATTTTGTTATCGAAAAACTGTGGCGATGATAGATTTCCGCGCCTCCGACATGACGCTCTACAGGTTTAAACTAAACTTCACCCCCTCTAATGTCTATTATTCTCAGAATCCATACCGGAAAAAAAAAAAAAAACTGAGGAAAAAAAAAAATCAAACAAGCGTACCTGGGAGACGCATGATATGAAATTCGAATCCCTCTATATTTTCCCACAGCTATCTTGAACTTTCTATTCATTTGGTTACGATGAGTACGATGTTACGCCCAACCATCAAAGTTCAAGAAAGCCGTGGAAAAATATGACAGGATTCTCACTCTTTTATGTAATTTCGCAGGCTCGCCACATGCTTCCAAATTCCTCTAAACTCTCCGTCTCTCCCAGGATCGAACCCGCATCCTTTGAATATAACAGCACCACCAGCAACAGAAAAACAAACTATGAAAACGAAAAAAAAAAAATTCTTGGTCTCTCTACTGCTCCTGCTGCTGTTCTTGTTGTTGTTGATGATACCGCCTTGTTCATCTGTCTGCAGGAGGACCGTCCATATATATCTCTTCAACTCTTTTCTGTGGTTGATATTTGCCTATCTCTATCGCTCCGCTACAAAATCATGTCAATAAACCTTTTAATATTGTACTAGTTTTTAAATCTCTGGTGTGATGGGATTGAACGCTTGTTTTTGTCCTTTCCTTTTTTGATGCTATGAGGGGCTTAAAAGGTTTAAAATGATGACAGCTTATCAGGATTCATAGTGGCTACGGATTCCACCATATAAATTCAAAAAAAATAAAAATAATTAAATATTGTAAACCTCTTGTCTTTGTCCTTTCCTTTCCTGATGCTTTCAAGGACATCAAAAGTTTAAAATGATGACAGCTTATCAAGATTCATAGTGGCTACTGATTCCACCATATAAATTTAAAAAAATAAAATAAACCTCTAGATGGAATTGAATGCTTGTCTTTGTCCTTTCGGATGCTTTCAGATCCTTTCCTGATGCTTTTAGGGACACCAAAGATTTAAAATGATGACAGCTTACCAAGATTTATCATAGTAGCTACCGATTCCACCATATAAATTTAAAAAAATAAAAAAAAGAAAAATAAATAAATGTTGTACTAGATTTTGAGTTGTCAGTAGACCCCTCCCCACACATTGGTACCCAGCTGGATCCAACCCTTGACAAGGGGTGGGCGCGGACGGCGCTTACGTACGCTCAATCATTTAGTTAATGCCACGGGCATTTCGTTTTCCGAGGGGACGTGTGCGGCCACGTGTGGTGACCCGATCCCCTCGTTACGCTGACACGCGAGATACTTGTAAGATGCGAATTCGTCTATGCGTATCATATTAACTGCGTCGGTCCTGTGTTTGGTGATATCAGTCCAGGATTGATGTCAAATCGTTTTGAGGGCATACGAAATCTTTTTTTGTCGATGTTCTCTCTGGGACGAGATTGGTTGATATGATATTTTATAGATAAGGGATTTTACGGCCACATGGTGGTAGGGTGACTTTTTCTGTCTGTGAATCGACAGAGTTGTCCATAGTGGATGTATGGTGCCTGAAAATACAATGTGAAAGATGCTTGGTACAATAACACTGTTTCTGTTTTGTTTGAAGGTTCGTAGAAGGAGGAAGTAAATACAAGTTCACAAGAAAATTTAAATTATTAATTTTTATTGAAAAATAGTTATTAAAATACATGGTAATGGAGACCTAAATTTAATTCATGGGAAAGTATCTGCTTCAACTATTGCTATATATTTAAAAAAAACATTCATCTCAAACTTAACATTCATTTGTTTTGTTTTCAAACAAAAAAAGATGGAGACCTAAATTTAATTTATAGGAAAGGTCTATATTTAAAAAAAAAACATTCATCTCAAACTTAACATTCATTTGTCTTGTTTTCGAACCAAAAAAATATTAATATTAAGGACCATATCATGAGTGTAGCAGATGAGATCTGTCTCCCTTTGTCAGAACCCTAGGAACCGGTCTCAATGTTGAGGCAGTCATCATTTCCTTGAACAACATGTTTATTCTCTTGTAATACTCGGTCTTGTTCTACCTTGATAACTTCTTTAGCACTCTCCATGTGACGAAGACTTTATTTTAAGTCATTGTCATATAAAAGTCTAATACCATATAAGCATTATTGGTCTCACTTCCTTCCATAAGCATTGCCTATCTTGTTTTCAAAAAATAAAATATTATGGACGAAATCTTGAGTATAGCAGATGAGATCTGTTTCCCTCTCTCAGAACCTTAGGAACCGGTACAGGCAGTCATCATTTCCTTAAACAACATATTTATCCTCTTGTTGATAACTTCTTTAGCACATTCCATGTGAGGAAGACTTTTTTTAAAGTCATTGTCATATAAAAGTCTAATACCATATTAGCATTGTTGGTCTCACTTCCTCCCATATAACTTTTTTTTAGCACTCTCCACATGAGGAATACTTTCTTTTAAGTCATTGTCATATAAAAGTCTAATACCACATAAGCATTTGTTGGTCTCACTTCCTCTTATAAGCATTGTTGATCTCACTTACTCTCATAAGCATTGTCGATCCTATTCTAATAACAATTTACATATTCTGATGCTTGAGGTTGTTCTTGTTTATCCTCTAATTCAATGATTTACAAATATTAGGTGTTTATGGATCTGTCTTAATCAGACAAGATAAAAGAAAATTGATAAAATTTGGAGGGTAAGAGATATTTACCTTTGCTTACTTGATTACTAATGTTGATGTTAAATGATGTCATGGATGGAGTTGACATTGATAAAAGGTATTACATGGTCTATAATATATCTATAAAAGTACACCTAAAAATAAACTAGGTAAGTTTAATCTAGAAAGATATAATCAAATAGATTTTTTTTTCTTGCAAACCTATCTCAGTGAAAAATGCTAACAAAGACTTTATGGTATAAATACTATATCATTGCAACGCTGCCTATTATTAAATTATAAAATTGATTTTAAATCTTTGGTACAAATATTATGACAATGATAATTATTTTTTAACAAGTTATTTTATTATCATAAATCTTTTTGAAAGGAAAAAATAATATTGAATTTTTTTTATTTTTAATGATTTTATAATGATATATCTAATAACAAAAAGTAAAATAGATTAAAGATCTTGAATGCTAAAATATAAGAGGTCATGAAACATAGGTAAAATCATTGGTCTATGCCACTATGTTTGGATTTATTGTTTTGTTTCAAGAGGTGCCATTATAAATAGTGATATTGAATACTAAAGGTAAAGGTTAAATATTTTTTAACATTCATGGGATGATTCTTATGGAGAATGTTGTTTACCCAATATATGGTTATCAAACCATACTTCTATTACCAAACCATGGCATACGACCCTACCCCCTATAGGATTCAAATATTAAACATGCTATTTAGAGTTCCAAAATATTGACCATTAGGCCCTCTCAATAAACTTATAGTCAATGATTCATAATCAAAATATTCCAAAAAAATATTGTTATAACCTACAAAATCGATGTAAGATTTAATAAAAATAATCCTAAAATAATATACATAAATATTTTAACTTTAAAATAATATAAACTAAACAAATATAATGATAGAATTGTAGTGAATATTCACTACACCCAAGGAATTTTTCCTTGGCAAAATTTACAACTCATCCTCAATGGAAGACAAGTCAATAACTTGAAGGAGAAGAGAGAAAGTGGAGGCCACATGCACCATTGGTTTTGGAAAATTGACGATGAGCATTGTTTATAACGCAAAGGAGATCTGTTAGGATTCTGATGGCGCACAAGTCATTCGACGTCTTGATCAATGATGAATGTTATTTTGAAGAGCTAAGAAGGCTACTAAAATTCTCAAATACGTGTTAGATTTTGATGCGTAATACTTAATGCAAATAATCACAGGATCTCAAATAAAGTTGTAATATAAAATATACAATAATGCCAATATTTTAATCACATAAAACTCACTAATAACTTCATAAATAACTCATAAAATAGACACTACTAAATGCTCACGAAAATAGTAAAATGACATAGAATACATGTTATGTGCGATGCATTTCCAAAATGCTCATTACAATACCTAGTCACAAATATAGAATGGAATGTGACTCTTCATATAGAGTACTCTTGACGTTCAATCTCCATTGAGACTCTTCACTTTCCTATTCTAAGGACGCTTGTGCACTCTTACATAATGGACATGTGTACATTTACACTCATCGCACTTGTCATCTTAACTACATGACACTTGTGTATTTCTTGCACATTATTACATTACATAAAATATTTACTCGCTATCTAATCTAGGACACACACTCTAATCTAATGATGTACCCAGGTACATTAGCATGTACCAAATAATGTAATATACTCCAACACCCCATGTATTACATTATTTGGTTATGGTCTTCATCTTTCAACTCACTTTGCATTGTATCCCTCCTTGATAAAGTTCCTTATCTCCTTGCTTATCTCCATAATTGGTATCAATATTTGTGCTTTCATGAGCTATCATGTTGTCATTAGATTCTTGCAAAAATATTTTCTCTTTATCTTTTCCCTTCACATCATAAGTCTTCTTTAGTAAAGAATATTCTGAACATTCACTTAAAACATCATGATAAGATCCTGAATCAGATGAACTTGAAGAATTAATATTGGATGAAGAATGAAATACTTTTTCCAAAAAGGATTCATCTACTTTTATTTCTTCTTAAGGGATTAAATCAAGTCCTTTTGTTTCAAGTTCCTTTCTTTGTGATGTTTAAGTGTAAGTAATGCCATGTATATTATACTAGCAATATCCAAAGGAATCATAACACTATATTTATCATTGTCAATTGCTTCAAACATTCTTGCATGTAGATAGTATTCTAATATTTCAAATTTTTCTTCTAATGCTTCTTTGTATATGAAACTTGATACTAAATCTAATTTTCCTTTAGACTTTTCAATCAAATTCTTGATTCCAAGTTTTATGATATTTATTCTTTCTTATTTGACAATGTTCTCTATATAATTGTTCTTTGAAGTAGACATCCTTATAGCTCCCTAGTTTTAAATGAAAGATTAAATAACAAAAATGACTTTGATAAAATTTTCAATTTTCCAAAAAATTATGTTGTATACCTTATATCTCCCAAATTTTGAATAAAAAAACTTAAAGACAATTTTCAAATTTTCTAAGCTTTTGAGTTGAATTCCTTATGTCTCCCTAAGTTTGAATATATGATCAAACAATATTTTTTGATGAATATTTTAATTCTCAAATTTCTATGTTGAATTCTTTTTAACTCCCAAATTATAAATTTATCAATTTTGAAAAAAAATAATATTTGCAAAAATTCTACGTTCCAATTTGATGTAGTAATCCTTATTTCTCCAAAATTTTCTAATTTGCAAATATTTCAAATTGCTTTATAAAATCAAATGAATTAATTACAAAACTTAACTTTCTAAAAACTCTTCAAAAAAATATTTCAAACCTTTTCAAATCCTTCCAAAAATATCTAATAAAGTTTCTAAGGTTTCACTTTCTCAAATTGAAGTCTTATCTCTCCACAATATAATTAATCTATATGCAATTAGAATAATTTTTCTATAACCTTATAAAAATAAAAATAATAATGCTCAACCTTTTTTTTAATAAGCTATGTGTGGCTTCTATTAGGGGCCACTCCCATTATGAAAATAAAACATTACATTGCTCTCATTACATTTCTAACAAGTTAATTAAAGCATATCCAACTTCATCTTTCTATCGAATATTTTCTTCGTTTACCCTTCTATCAAAGATATACTTCATCTTCCTCAAACTGATAAGTTTCCACAATCAACTCCTTTTATATCAAATTCCTTTAAAAATTTAAATTATATCAAGATGAAATTCAACACTATGAATGGCTAAAATATATGTTGCATAGCTTCTATATCCAAAAATATATTTTCTATAACAACCTCACAATGTCTTAATACCTTTTTTTAGGGTTCTTATGCATTCTCCTAATATTCCAAGATATTTTTTTAAATAAAGGGGTAAAAATTTATTGACAAAAATTCTGGATTACAGAGTACAACTGAGCTTCCAACCAAGACTCAAATAGATAGCCAAACAGGCTAAAACCACTAGACAAGAATGACACCTGGAAAAGACAACAAGAACAAACCACATTAAGTCTGTACATCCTTGTCGATCAACTCCCACAGGCGTTGAGAGTCCCCAGATGGGAGACTCTCCCAATTATCGATACTCCAAGGATCCAGCAACTCAGAAGCCCTTTTGGCCAGGTAATCAGCAACCACATTCCATTCCCTTGGAATGTGCACAAAGGATATAAATTCAAACTCTTCACTCATTCTAAGAATTTGAACGGCTACAGAGGCCAACTGCCAATTAACTTCCTCCACCCTTTTACTGTTTGAGATTCAGACTCGTAGATAATCCTATGCCAGCCAAGGGAAAATCACTTTTGCAAGGCCTCAAAAATTGCAAGATATTCCATAAAATTATTGGAGTGAACACCTTTATAAATGGAAAAGAAAAAATTGAAACCACCAGTAGAATCTCTCCCAACACCGCCAATGCCAACATATCCAGGATTACCCCTAGACGATCCATCAGTATTAATTTTTAAAACTCATATAGGGGGTGGCCTCCACCTACCATCTCTCCTAACTTTCTTGCTGAGTTGAGGAACCCTACTAGGGCTAGAAGAGTTCACACCATCCCCAAAGAGACCAAGGGCTTCTTGTACCTTCTCCTCCCTAGAATCCAAAAGAGGGTCCACATCACATTTGCTATGGATGGTTTCCTGAACCATATACAAGATCCTTTGCCAGATCTATTGAACAACCAAATAACTACCCTGAAATATGCATCGGTTTTGTTCAAGCCAAATTTACCATATGATGCAAGAAGGGCCCAAATTCCAAGCCAAATGAAGGAAGGGGGCCTTGGCCGGAGGTCTGCCCAGACTAATCCAAAACTCCACCAGGGACAACACATGAAAACATGAATGATTCCAAGCACTCCACCAACGATGCTAAATGTCTCTGGTAAAGGAGCATTGGAAAAATAAATAAGAAGAGTCATCCTCATTCTTACTACAAATGACACAAAAAGAGGGACCCTGGAATCCCCTCTTCCTCACATTATCCCAAGTGAGGCATTTATTATGAGCTACCAACCAGAGAAAGAAGTTACATTTTTTCCAAGCAAATTTGTTCCACACCTTTTTCCACCAAGTGACAGGAAGACTCCCATACTTTTGCTTATCAAGAACCTGATAACCATAGGCTACCGAGTAGGTTCCCTTAGGATCAAGGTTCCAAGCCAAAATATCTTTACCCCTCAATGAATAACAAGGCCTCCCTATAATAATAAGAGCAAGCACCTCTCTGTCCTTGGCCAGTCCCCCTTGGGGCCATTCTTGCGGATCTTTCCACCTGTACATCTCCATATTTCCAAAAGACTAATTTTTTTTAAAGTCCTCCACACAAGACCAGCCTTCTTTTGAGAAAAAAATGCTTAGGGAACGTAACCTAGGATATTTATTCAAGATAGGAGGGTGACCATCCCAATAATCCTCCCAAACAAGAGCATTTGATCCTTGATTGTAAATACAGAACAAACCCTGCTTGATTAAATTAGCTCCTCTTTTCAAAGTGTCCTAAATAACTGAACCTTTCCTAACTAAGCTGACTCTAGGGATCTCACCCTAAAAAGTACCTCTCAAGTATATACAAGATAATATTTTAGCCCAAATATGATCTTGAGAGGTACACCATCTCCAATAAAATTTTGCAGCCAAAGCCTACCCAAAAAGAGTTGTCTGTCACAACCCAAGACCTCCCTCTTGCATCGGCCTACATATAGAATCCCACCTAACCAAACTCCATTTAGATTGATCAAGTTTTCCAGACCATAAAAACTATATTGACAAAGAATCCATGTCCTTGATGAAGTGAGAGAGAGCTATTTGTACAAAACATCTATAAATGGGTAAAGCTTGAACAACCAATTTTAAAAGCAACACTCTACCTACAGTGGATAGCCATCTAAAAGTCTAGTGATTCACCTTCCTTCTAAAATTATCAAGCATAGACTGCCAAGAAGATCTAGGTAGAGGATGAGATGAAATTGGAATACCAAGATAAATGAAGGGGGGAGTCCCAACCTGGAATCTTAGAATGCGAGCAATCCTGGCTTGAATAAGAGGAGGGGTATTGAAGAAGAAAATAGAAGACTTGTCCTCATTAATCAACTGTCCAAAAGCACCAAGATATATGTCAAGAGATTGTCTAATATTTCTAGCTTCCCTGATAGTGGCAACTCCCAACAAAGCATTATCATCAACAAATTTAAGGTGGGAAAGAGGTGAGAAACTACTATCCCACTTCCACTCTTAAATGAGACCCTGCATGACTTGAGACTTGATCAATCTTCCCAACCCTTCTGCCATAATGATAAACGAATAAGGAGATAAAGGATATCCTTGCCTCAATCCCCTTGAGGCCTCAAACAACTCTGATGGCTCATTATTAACAAGAACAAAGAATGAGGAAGAAGAAACACAGATCATCACCCATCTAATCCATTCCTCTTCAAATCCAAAAGTAGCAAGAACTTATGAATAAAGGACCATCTAACCCGATCATAGGCTTTGGCCATGTCCAACTTAATGAAAATGGTTTTCTCCTTAGAATTTTCTATCGAGTGAATAGCTTCTGTAGTAATAACAACCCCATCCAATATTTTTCGGCCAACAACAAACCCTCCTTGCTCCTCAGAGATGATTTTGCTCAACCATTTCTTCAACCTCTCAGCAATAATTTTTGTGATGATCTTATACACAAAATTGCAGAGAGCAATAGGCTTGAATATATCCAAGGAATTTGCTCCCTCTTTTTTGGGTATAAGAACCACAAAGGTAGCATTTAGGGCCCTTAGCATCTGTTTGTTCTTTTGGGACTCATGGACCACCTCCAAAAGATCAAATTTTATTAAATCCCAAAACTCTTGATAAAACTCAATCGAGAATCCATCTAGACCTAGGGCTTTTCCTTTTTCATCTTGAATACAACATTTTCCAACTCCTCAGGGGAAATTGGACCCATCAAGTGCTCATTCATCTCTCTAGAAACAATCATTAGAATACAGTTTAGAATAAGCTTTTCATTCTCATCATATGATAGGGAGTCCTCCTTGAAGAGAGAGGAAAAATACCTCTTAGTCTCTTCTGAAATATCCCTGAAAGAAGAGATCAGGGCACCCTAAGAATTCACTAGAGAGGTAATCAGTTTACCATTACGACGAGCCTTAACTGAGTTATAAAAAAAGGTTGTGTTCCTATCCCCTTCCTGAACCCAATCTACTCAAGCTTTTTGTTTCCAAAAAATTTCTTCCCTCAGTTCCCATTCAGAAAGGTCTTCCGTAGCCTCAGATTCCTCAACAAGAAGCTCCTTCATGAATCCCTGATCTCTAATATTCCTTGAAGATTCTTCCATCATCCTAAGAGCTGCCAGTTTAGCCAAGGAAAGGTTTCCAAAATTCAGTCTATTCCATCTCTTTAATTTATGTTTTACAAATTGTAGTCGCTTCATAAAAGAATACATAGCGATGCCATGAGGAGGTTTTCCAATGGTCCACTAGCCTCGCATGAAATCATGAATCTTAGGATCATGAAGCCACATAAGTTGAAATTTAAAGGAGAGATTCTTTTTTAGCCCTAACTCCAAAGCAAAGAGTTTGATAGGCCAATGATCAGATCCCCTACCCTCCAGAATCACAGAACTAGCACTTCTGTTATTACCCATCCAATAACTGGATATCAAAAACCTATCTAGTCTCTCTAATATGGAAGCTTCCCCACACCTTCTATTGTGCCAAGTAAATATCCCATTATCTGACTTGATGTCAACTAAGTTTAGGGTCTAGATATGAGCACTAAATATAGAAGAAAAAGGCTTGAGACGGTCCACCCCACCATGTTTCTCCTCCAGACAAGTGATAGAGTTGAAGTCTCTAGCAAAAATCCATGGGTACAGGGGAACCAAACTTCTCACAAATAAAATGTGCTCCCACAAATTCCTTTTATCATTGTAATCAACAGGAGCATACACATTTGTAAGTAGGATGGTTTCACCAGATTCATTATCATTCCCGACCATCGAAATAGACCATCTGCTGGAAATCCAAGTAAGAGGGGATATCTTAATCGGATCCCATAAACAAGCAATACCACCAACATATCCATAGCACAAATACACTGACATTGCCCCCTTCTCCACAACTTGGGAGCACTATTGAACATACTATCAATACCCAATTTAGTCTCCTAAATAAACACCACATCCAGAGAATGCACACGAACCAAATCACGAACAACTTTTTCTCTGGGGATGTTGTTCAACCCCCTTACATTCTGTGAGAGGATAATCATTTTTGGGGGTTATAAAAATGGGATTCCAATGTTCTCACCAAGCCTGAATCCACAAAAGTATCCCCCATTAACTTAATTTTATCCTGGTACTTCTTCCAACCCACCTTCATATTCTTATCTGAAAAACTTTTTTTAATTATTTTCTACTGCAATCCCAACACTGTAGGAGTTTTGCAGTCCAAGGATGATTGCATCAGTGTCTGAGTAGGAGAGGGCATAACTAAATCCATACCACTTTTCAAAATAGTTTCCCTTATAGGGCTAGACCCAACCATGTACCCTATACTCAGATCCAAAGCCCTTTGTTCTTCATTTAAACCCCCTAGATTTGATTCCTTAAGTTCCCCCTCAAGAAGAGACATCTGATTCAGCCTTGTTATATTTGCATCAGGTAGCGAAGTTTCAGGTATCTCCATGCACTGATCGAGATCATCTAATATTTCAAAAGGGTTGAGTAGAGCATCTGGCTGGCTATCCTTAAGGTCTTTATTTTCCCTTCGTCCTCTGTTTTGGGCTTTTATCGGAACAAAACCTTTCTTATCCAATTACCCTTCCTTTATCGGGGCTTTTCCTTTATCCAAAATTTTTCCAGACCGAGAGGGCCCAGGATTTGAAGCCACAGGTGGGACAAACTTAGGGTATTTTCTTTGTAGGTTGCCATATTTACAATAAATTTGGCAACGAAATGGAAGAGCTTCATAGTCAAGTTTTTGAACCCATGTAGTTGATCCAAATTGTATTTCAAGAGAATCTGGAATAGGATTATTTAAGTCAATTTCAACACAAATATGAGAAACGAATATTACCTTTTTATCCATTGTCTTTTGTGACAGTCTAACCAGCTTCCCAAGAAGAAGGGTAATCTTATGCAAGATATCAGTTCTCTAGAATTCCAACAGAAGCCATGGAAGCCGCACCCATACTGGAACCCATGATGACTGCTCCTCTGATGGGTTGAAACCCACATGCCAGGGTTTAAGAAAAAGTCCCACTTGGTTATAGAAATAAGGACCCCATTCAAATGCTTTGTTACGATCTGCAATACAAGAGAAAACCACCATAAAATAGTTGTTCACACTCAGCATCACCTCCACATCACCTTCGGGATTCCAAGTCTTCCTGACCCAAGCCTCCACAAAAGGGAGAGAAATTTGGATGCCCAAAAATTTGCCAATAAGGGTATGTTTGGTTAGATACTCCACATCTTCCACCATCAAATTTGGTTGAACCACTAGAATTGGCCTGACTTCACATCGTTTTAAACATCCATTGTTCTTTAACAAGCGGTTCCTGACATGCACCGGAAAATCATGTTCCTTCTAGTCATTTTCAAATGAAAAAACATCACGAGCATACACTCTCTGTGCCGGACGCGATGCCATCACGACATTCCTCCAATTTTTTAGACCTCTGGAAGCTGTTGCCATCTCTGTAGAGCAGTTTTTCTTCATCAAATCCTAGTAGAGTAGTTTTTCCAAATCAAACCCTAACAGACCCCCTAATATTCCAAGATATTATTTTCATTATTATTTTTTAATTTTATTTGTGGGTTTAGCCCCACTTCTTGTTAATACTTGTGATATTTGCTTTTGATTTCCCATATGAATATCCTTTTGGGTTTCTTTTTCTCTTGTTTTTTCTTCTTAGATCTTCCTCATTTTTTTCATTCTCAACAATACTTTCATCTTCATCAATCTATTCAATCTTCTCATACTTCTCATAGTAAGACTTACCATATTTAGGTTTACCTTATTCTAAAGGATATGAAGTGCGAGGAATAACCTCAAAAGTACAATCTTCTTCATATTTCCCTAGAGATCTATTGTTATTTTTAACACATTAAAATTTTGTAAACTTTTTCTTGAAATATGTAAATAATTTTACCTACAAACTTTGTAAATTTATTTTGAGCTTTTTGGCCACATTATAAAGTTTGTTGAATTTTTTTTGTAAGTGTTTGATGGGTGCATTTTTATACAAAGACCGAGCAAAATACCTTTTCGCTCTCATGCATAGCGAAATGCATTTTTGCCCCTAGGCACAGTGAAAATCCTTTTTCAGATATTTTGCTAGCGAAAACACTCCCTGGGCATTTTGCTGGCAAAATTACTTCTTGGTCATTTCATTGGTGAAATCACTTTATCGATAGTTTCACTCCCATTAATAGTGAAATTCCTTCTCACTTCATTTCTCAACGAAATCCAATTTCCAATATGGGCCCCACTTTTGGTAGCGCAAGCTTTTCCCAAGTGAAGTCTTAGAAAAAAGGCAAGATTAGGGTAAAATTCCATTTTGCCCAAGTTTGGGGAAATTTTCCATTTCTGAGTGCATCCTGGGAAAAAACATTGGCGAGTGCACATTCCAAGTACAAGTCTAGGTGAAAGCCCATTTTAGGTATGAATTGGGCAAAATGAATATGAAGGCCCGTTTCACTCGATCCTCTTTAAATACTAAGCATTTTGATGTAAAGGGAAGGATAGACATTCTGCCAAAAAAAACTTTGAGTTTTCTACATCAATTGAAATACATTGAGCTTCTGGTTCTGGGAGTAGTGTTGTATGCAATTATTTTCTACCTTTCATTTATGTTAGGTTCATGATATTTTTTAGGTAAAGTTAAATTCTGCATTTTTGAATTTAATTCGAAATAGAGAACTAAATGCTAAAATGTTCATTGGAAATTATCCCTATAATCTATGAATGGTTCCTATGCTTTCCTTTCTGTTGCATGCTAGTTAAAAACTTGATTTAGATTTTTGTTTCTGGTTTATCTCCATATTACATTTCTAGCTCATAGCCATATTTCCCATTTCCTTTTTGTCATTTACCATCTCTTTTTGTTACCCTAAGCTTATACCAATTGCTAGATTAGTACAAGAACCATATCTCTTTAGAGATTGGCCCAAAGGGTATCTCTCTCCTTTGGCATTTCAATTTTGGTCGGGTCTAGGGTGCACATATATTTTGTACTTAGGTAGATTCATGACCAATAATTTTTGGCATGCCCGGTAGGACCTTAAAGTTCCACTTTGAGCAGTATTAAGGTTTGATGTTCATATTTTTACTATCCGACTAGAACATCTGATGACTCGATTTTACCCAAAAGACTTTGGACGTGAAGTGAGTGAAAGCTTTCTTCATGATCACAAGATCAAATGCCAAAAATTCCAAAAATCTCATTGAGTTCTTTGATCTTGACACCCAAGTGCTAGGAGAGCATCCTAGGTTGATCACCCCTACTATCCTGTCCATTACAACATCTTCACAAGTAGTTGGTATGTTTTATGTTCCTTCAAGTCCTACTAGCATAGCCACTAGCTTTCCTCCTCAAGCAAACACTCTAGTCCAAATGGCCTAAAATCCACCACCTCAATCACCTAGATAGTTCTCAACCTGGAATCACTTCGGAGCTTTGAATCTGCAAGCTCAGAACCCAATTCTACAAGCAGTATTTGAAGGCTTTGCCTACTTATGATGGTATGGGTAAGAAGAATTACAAGCATATCCAAGACGTGGCTTCTCTGGAAACCATTTATAGTATCACAAATAAATATGTCATGGTTGTTCATGCTCTCTTAGAGAAAATTTGCTTTACTAGTATCGATATTTATAGCCTACCACTATTACCACCTAAGACCAGTTGGCTGAATTGTTGATCAAAAGTTTCAATGAACAAGAGGATCCATTCTTTCTATTGCATCAATTTATCACCATTCATAGGCATCCCCAAGAGGAAATTACTGACTTCAACGTCAAGTTTTCTTGATCTTGGTAGAGAGTCTGTGATGGTTTTTGATCGACTCCTAAATAAGCTACATTCTATTACCTTTGCTCCTTTAATTCTAACATTAGCATGGCCATCTATCGGTCCAACGTCGATATATTTCAGGCCCTATACTCTACTATTTAAAAGGTTGATACTGATCTAATTGCTATTGGTAAAATTCTACTAAAGATGATGATACCTATTTTTCCTGATCTATAACAATATCTATTCTCCAATGCATCTTTTAAGGCCCTACCAATATCCCCCATGTATCTAGTCCCTTAATGAAACCCAATTTCATCATAAATTGTAATGATAATTTCTATCCCACAACTATCTACTCCATCTGCTCTGGTTACATTCCCCACTGCCATCTCTACCTATACCATTTCCATTACCAGCTTTCATAGCACCCTCAAATCTTGATCCTCAAGAGAAGTTGCTAAAAATGAACTCAGCCATAAGAGCAATGAGTAATGAGATCACGGTGATTAAGAAGAATTAGGTTGAAAGAGATTTCCAACCTAGGATATTTTAACCTCCACCGATCACTAGGGAGCAGTCATCTTCAACAAGTAAGGCACTTGAGAGAAATTTGATTGTATTGACAAACAAAGAAGCTAGCCCATCATACAAAGCATACTGGTGCTCTACCTACAATGATCCGCATGGTAAGGAAACTTGCATGGTTCATCTACACTATGTGTAGACATTGGAAGAAATTTATTCTAGTGGTCAGATCAATATGATTATAGAAGTTTATCATAATTTTATGGTCCCTTCCAAAGAATAAGTTTCAGTTCTCACGAGAGTTGGGATAAAATCCATCATCGTAGATCCAATTGAAATGGAGCCACTGAAGGTACCCGCTAACATGAAGGTGTAAAATAATAAAAAATAAGCACAATCAAAAGTGCCTATTCTAGTGCCAAGCTAGATGTACTTGTCCTTCTAAAAGACCTTTTGCCTCTGTGAGCAAAAGATATATTGTAAGAAAAGGCTTCAAATTTGCAAACCAAGACTGAAATGGAAGAAAAGGCTAGAGAAAAGATAAAATACCCATCCTTGACCAAACGTCAGAGGATAAAGGCTACACAATAGTATTAGAGCAAGTATGAGGCTACCAACGAAGGGAAGGAGCCCACCGCATCTACATACAACATTTTTGAAGAGCTAAAGAGGATTCCAGCCAAGGTTAGTCTCTATCATGCATTGCAATTGCCTAGACAAGTCGACTTGTTGCAAGAATTTCTAAAGTTTGTTAAATATAATGGGAAGAATCCTAATTAGATAGTGCTCACTCAAAATCTGACTACTTTAGCTTCTGAGAACAATATACCACCCCCTTTCTACTTGTATCTAAGGATGGAAGTTTGGATTGTGCTCAATTGCATGATCAACTCTGACGTTATGACGACTGTCATGCCAAAGGCATTTTGTGATGTTACGGGTATGGAATATACAAGAAGTAGCCCTAGAATTTTACAATTATATGGAACCCCTATGAGTATGATAGGGGTCATCAAGGATATCCCCATTGTGTTACATAAAATACCTCAGGTTATTGTGATACAAGATGTGGTTGTGGTTGATCTAGAGCTATATTTTAGCATGTGCCTCTAAAGGGAGTTTACTACCAAGTTGGGAGGATATCTTTCTCTAGACTATTCCTATATAGAGATTCCTGTCAAAGGGAAGAGAATTTGAATCTATAATGAGAAGCCTTCTACTTTTCATATAGAGAATATTTAAGAAGAAGAAAAATCCATAAATTCTGTCAACATGATGACTGAAGAATTGGAAGAATTAGATCCGATGGAAGAAGTTTTGGATGAGCTTCGAATTGAAGATGAGTTTTCAATTCTCAATTTTAATGCCATGATGGAGATTGAAATTGGTTGTTACACCATTACCAAGCCTAAAAAAGTTGAAGTGAAGGTGTTCGATGATCAAGATCCTATTCTAGATCAATTATGGAAGTTGTACTTCAATGGTGCAAGATGCAAGAATGGTGCAGGAGCAGGGATCGTTCTCATTTATCCTTATAACATACAAAAGACTTATTCCTATTGGTTGACCTAGAGTTATACAAATAATTCTACCGAGTATGAAGTACTATGCCTAGGCTTGAGGAAGACAGAGAAGCTCGAGATTAAACAACTGTAGATTTTTGAATATTTTTAATTGATTATACATCAAGTAACAAATAAATGTCTCCAAGTAGTACTACTTGAAGGTATACCACAATAAATTTTAGGACATGTTTGAGGCTTACATAGTGTTAAACATCCAAGTGATCTTGTGATAGTAGAACAAGCATACCGATCTTTTGGCATCCCGTGGCACCAAATTTTCTACAGCTGAGCACATGGTGAAGAAATCCAAGATTGTGAGGTTATTTTATAGACCTTTAGTTCTTGATAAAAATATCTACTAGCAAGTGTTCGATAGTGATGAGTAGATTGTAAATTTCTTGATAAGAGAAGCTAGTACTATGGAAGGAAGAGCATTTGATGAAGAAGAAGCTGAGGGATTGATCCAGCTGAGGAATAATCATATCCTAAAAGGATTGATTACATTTTAGAGACTCTTTGATTAGAATGATAGAGCAAAAAAGCATAAGATCAAAGTGGATGAGGAGTACATTAAACTGCAAGGCCCTAAGAAGTCAATCAAAGTTGGCATCGATTGCACTCTAGAAGAGCTGGAATAGGTCAAGGAGTTATGCCATGAGTTTCTAGATATTTTCACTTGGAGATACCAGGATTTAAAATGCTACAACAAAGATGTGATCCAACATACCATTGAGTTGTAGGAAAGAGTGAAACCCTTCAGGAAAAAACAGAGGTCATTCAATCCCAATATTGAATCCTCGATTATGTATCATTGTCCCTTCATCTGATTCAAGCAAAAGCATCATTCCAGCAATGGGGTTTAGACTTTATTTTGATCATCAATCATAATTCATCCACAAATCATAAGTACATTCTAACTGTGATTGACCATTTCATTTAATGGACCGAAGCAGTTTCGACCAAGAAAATAGACCAGGAAAAAATTATCTCTTTCCTTGAAGGATTAATCACTTGTTTTGGCATACCAAATGCAATTATTACAAGCAATGGAACCCCATTCATCAGTGCCAAGATCAAAAAATTCATGGGTAAGTACAATATTTATTTAAAGATATCATTAAACTACTATCCACAGGTAAATAGCCTGGTCGAATCTACAAACAAGAATTTGCTCAAGATTTTGAAGAGAACTTTGGAAGATAATAAACGAAGCTGGGGACTTGCTCTTGAACCAAGCATTAGGGAGCGATCACATCTCAGTGAAAAAATCTATCAAGAAATACCCCTATTCCTTGGTATACAATAAAGAAGCAGTTCTACCCATTCCCATTGAATTTTTGACCCTTCAATCATTACACCTACTTGATTATGAAGATGATAAATTTGATCCCATGAGCATGAGATTGGCTCAGCTTTTACAGCTAGAGGAAGAAAGGTAGAAATCGTACAATACCTTCATGGAACATGCTCGGATGACACAAAAATGGTTTATCAAGAAAACATCTGAGAAGACCTTTGAGGTAGGCAATCTTGTGCTGAAATGGAACGAGAATAAGGCTAAGCCTAGCAAGCATCACAAGTTTGAAGTAATATGGGAGGGTCCATTTCGGGTTTCTGGTGTCAATCAAGTCAACTCATTTTATTTGCAGGATAATGATGGTCGTGGGCTGCCAATTCTAGTAAATGGTATTCATTTGAAGGCCTATCATCAATGATAAAATTTCAGACGAAGTATGTAAATATGTACATAGTCTTTTTCTACCTAAAAGAAATGTAGGTGAAAAATTAGTCAGAACCTAGTACTTCCCAAGAGGTCACCCATCTAAAAACTACTCCATGAAAAAAATGCTTAACTCTAGAGTTCTTGAAGAATTGGAAAACAGAAAGTCAACTTGTGTAGTGTGTCTTTTGGGTTCAAGGTTTTGGAGGTGTAAAAAAGCTTACCTTGAAACCACTATTTTTCATTTTTTTGGGTAAATTTTTTTTGTGCTTCTTTTAGCTGGTCGAAAGGTGGTCGAAAATTCCTTTTTGCCCCTTTCAAAAAAAAAAAATATGAAAAAAAAATTGAGGAGTGAAATGTCTTTTCGCTGGGCATATGTGAATTCAACGAAATGCCTTCTTCGCCCCTCGTCTTTTTTTTTTTTTGAAAAAAAAATTCCTTTTCACTTGACGAAGATAATTTTTCTAGCGAAAATCATGTTCACCGACGAAATCCATCCTCATTATATTTTTGGGCTTTTCACCCAGGAGTAATTTTTCAACACCAAAGTCAACAAAAGCATGCATTAAAATCTTTTTTTTCTTTTACGCCAAGTGGGGGTAAAATCGTGCCAATTTTAGGAGGGGTGCCCAAGTTAGGAAAAGCACTTGATGGAAAAGGAAAAGCAACCAAAAAAAAAAAAAAAAGGTGATTTCGCCCAAGACATTAATTTTGCCCATGCATCTTTGATTTTCGAAGCGAAACTCAAGATTGCCAACAATAAACCTCCAGTTGCATGTTTGTTTTTGGCGAACAAAGTAGCAAAAGATATTTTTGGAGCAAAAGGAGTGAAAAGCTTTTTCGCCTTGATTTTCCTAGCGAATTCACAGAATGCATAATGTTTCACCAGTAAAATCAGTGAAATGTTTTTTTGGCACTCCACATCAGTGAAACAAGGCACTCATCATGCAGTTCAAGGCAAAAAAGTAACAAGGTACATTTTCTAGAAGTAACCGTTAACGACAGGTTGCACCTCCCAAGAAAGAAAAAAGAAATTAAAAATTTAAAGAAACCAATCAGAGCACTTGGATAAGAGGTGGGCGAAATTGATAAATCATTGGAAAGCATGACATACCCCCAAATTTAGTAGGAACGTCGCAGGAATTAATTTCAGTAGGTATGGGTGGAAAACTATAAAAGGGGTAAACATTTCAGTTTAAAAAAATTAAAAGAATTGCAGAGTTCCTATGTAGAGCTTCTGTAAATTATTTTTTGCTCTAATATTTGCAGTTATTTACCTCTTATTAGAAGATAGCTGAATATAGGGAAGAGAACCACAAAAGCCAAGAAGGAGAAAGCTCAGAAGAACATTGAACTAGAAAAGAGGCATAAAAAATCCAGAGAGGAGGAGGAAGAAGTAGAATTAACACCTTACTATGACTACCTGGTGCAAATCAGTGACTGTGTAATCACAAACAAGGGCATGGATAAATTGTGCCATGATGTTGAGTTCTTTATGCAAAAGGTGTTTGCTAAAAGTTTTCATACCATGATATTCTACTCTCATCTCTTCTGGTACCTCTGTACACCTGTGCAACCATGTCTCGAGCTGGTTTGGGTAATTGTGCAGTGTTATAACTCTACTTTGAGAACTATTCAAAACACCTAAGGAGATCAATTTTTTAGTATTTCAACCAGCTCCATAAGGGACGCATTTTTTTGTGGTGCGTGACCTCCACCCGACATCATATTTAAAAATCTCAACCTTATGGAGTAGGAGGAAAGGTATCAATCCACTATTCATATACGGTAGTTTATGGAAAAATAATTGTTGAAATCGCCACATTTTGGGGAGTTACCAAAATTATCGATGTCGCTAAGGAATTTCAAGAGCCCAGATTTATACTCAATGTTGGATTGGATGGTTTGACTATCCTTAGATTCAACAATGCATAAGTGGCAGGCCTCACTTGCATAGTGTATTTCACAAATGGATTTTTACACCCCGACTGCCATGACAGTGACCATAAATATGATTTTATTTATTTGAGAAAATTTCATAGCATGGAGAATGCACTCGTAGTTGTAGAAGGTGCAAAGAGGAGAGGCTGTAACTTTCAAAAATTGCTCCCTTTTGGTATGGTACTTTTTCTATCACATGCACTCCCATTTTGATTTTACAGCATTAAGGAAGATAAATGAAATAGGGAGAACGTTGCCAGTGTATTCATGGACTCAGAGCTTATGTAGATTTTTGGAACTCATCCTGGAGTTGATTTACGAGGTATGCAATAGAGTGCCTAGAGAAATGAAAGCAGAGGTGGTTGACAAGAAAATGGGTGATGTATTTTTGCTAACATAAGGAGTGGTGTTCAGATTTTTTGGTTTCACTGGAAAACCTTTTCTGTTGCCATATTTACCACCGAACATATTTTTTCCTTGGAAGTAGCTCAATAGAGCGATTTCACAAATGATACATATGGGACAGGTAGGGGAAAGAAAGCTACATGTGTTATGTCTTTCCAGTTTGGTGATATAAGAGTTATGTAGTGCAAACAAAATGAATTGATTGTTGAGATATTGTACGACCATGGTTTGATTGAGCTTCCTCAATGATGGTGGTATGATCCTTTGGGTGTTTTCACGAGTTTCATCAAAGCCAAGAATTTTTATTGCTACCCCGAGAAGACATATTACACCAAAGGAATAATACCAAGGGATGTGACCATGAATGACATGTTGAGAAGATGATGTCACTCCCTCCTTCATATGATTATTATGAGATGGAGGTCGAGTATGATCCTAAAAATCATCCAGAGCAAGTTCCTCCTCCAGGTTTGTTTGATCAAATGAAAGTGAAATTTCCTGATTGGTTTGATAAAAATATTATCAACTAGTGGGTCATGAGGGTCCATCGAAGTAATCCTAGATCAAGTTATTCGTTGGTCATGGATGAGGTATTTTCATTGATTTATGATGACCATTGTGAAAAGTACCAGCCCCTCTCCTTCGCTTATCGGGTACCTTGAAGTATTTGTAGCCTTGACAAGGAGGAATACGCAGTATGAGAGGAGGCATTAGTTGAAGAGAGGGTAGTAATTGAAGAATAAGAGGAGGAGAAACCATTTCCCAAGGAGCAACTCACTCAGAAATAGGAGCACGGGTATAAGAGTACCTTTCCCTAGTATGGTGAAGAAGCCTAGAAGTGGTGTAATTTTTGTGCTTAGCACAAAACTGCTTCCTTCACAAATAGTTGAGTAGACTATTTTTTAGGAGATACCCTCTTCAGCTTAGCTAAAACAATCAAGCCCAATGGTGAAAATAGTAGATCTAGAAGTAGAGGAGGAAAAATTAGAGGAAGAGAAAGACATTGTAGTGTAGTAGTCCTCACCATTAGCTCAAATGGTGTTGGAGCCCGTAGGTAGGCATTTTCTTTCCTCTTCTCTCTGAGAAGCACTTGGTGACCAATGTCTCCCCATCTATATTTTCTATCTCTACTTCCCCTCCATTCATTATACCCATTTCTTCGGTTCCTCTTTCCATCTCATAGTCACAGGTCACCAATGCTCCCCCAGTTTCATCCATTCCCTCCATTTCTCTTTCCTTCAGTTCATTCGCATCCACCCTAAACCCATTTTCCCTTTCATTATCCTCCACTTCATCTTCCATACCTTCTAATCCTATTATTACTATAAGTACGCAAGCCCCTCTTAGAGTGATAATAACTGTAGCACCCTCCACTTAAATCCCTGCTATTGAGATAAATCCTTCCAGTAGGTACTTTTTCTATCTTCCCTGATTCTTGAAGTGTAGGAGCCACTAGCTTCTAAGATGGAGTTCCTACCAGAGCGCCCCATAGCAAAAAATATTAGTAGAGCACGACAAAGTTCATCACGGTGGTTGAAGAATCGTAACTTGGAGGATGTGCAAGCCCTGGTGAAATAGATGAAGAAAGTGAATTTTGACATAGATGCTATGGAGGTGCACACTATGAAGATGGTTCTGCGGGTCCAAAAACCTTAGGGAGAGATGGTACCCAGTGATTATTCATACCAAGTCATCACCAAGGACCTCGTAAAAATAGATGTAGCTAAGAAAATGGGCAATATACAGGTGGAGATGAGCTCAATATAGCTACACGATGAGCATTACAATGGCCACTTCTTCTAGGATGAGGCAAATATAGTGGAGTTAGAGGAAGCTTTGGCGGCACAAAGGACCCAATTGGACGTTGTGCAATTTGAATCTTAGCAGTATCAATGGAAGTTGATGTGCTTGGAGGATGAAATCCAGGAATATAAATAGGCAACCACACAACACCAAGCAGTGCAATAGTAGATCCAGGCCTTGTAGGCCCAACTTTAGAATTTATAGAATTATTTGGTAGAAAAGGTGATGCAGTCAATGACCCTCACGAAAGAGAAAATTAAAGAGGCTCATAATCAGCTACTGATTTATTGCAAGATGATAGCGATGAAGACAACATTAGTCCTCATGTTCCTCTAGGAAGTGCAAACAATTATTTCATATGGCAGACACGTAGTGGAGTATACAGAGGAAAACCTGGAGCCAAAGTTGGAGATAGCAATGAAGATTCAGGTGATGGCTCAAATGGATATTCAATTCTAAACCCACTAAGTGAGATAGCCCATGCTTGGGCAAGCACAAAAATTATGATGTGTAGTTATTTCTTCAAGATGGACCTGGTTAAAGAAGCATGTAAGTTGCAAGAGATATTTGAGCACAAGAGATGCATTTTGTTGGTTTACTTTGATACGATAGCAGCTAATGGTTTCCCCAGTTTTGTTTATGATCAGGATAATATTCTAGCAAAGAAGGACCTGGATGTAGTATGGGCTATTTTCATAGATGATGCTTCAAAAATTGATAACTTGGAGGAACCCATCACTGAAGAACACGTGCTGCCATTAATGAGGAAATTCACTCGTATTGAGTCAAGATTGTTGGAACTCAGCTAGAGGGCCAACTACATTGATCTAGAGTAGGTTGAAATATTTGGATATATTATGGATACACTCAATATTTGTGAGGTGATTACAATGGATGTCTGGGCTGAAGCAATTTTAGTGTATGAATCTACATCACATCTTAAAAAGCAAGAAGAATTTGGTAAAAGTAGCAGGAAATCAGATGCATCGGATAGTGGAGACTTTGATCCCATTAAATGAAGTTCTAGGATCTATTGCATTCAAGAGAGCTAAATACCCCACGAGCCGCCAAAAATATTGGTATTTTTGCCACATTAAAATTTTGTAAAATTTTGCCTGAAATATGTAAACAATTTTGCCAACAAACTTCGTAAATTCATTTTGAGCATTTTCGCCACATTAAAAAGTTTGTTGAAATTTTTCTAAGTGTTTGATGGATGCAGTTTTAGGCAAAATCCGAGTGAAATGCATTTTTGCTCTCATGTACAACGAACTTCCTTTTCACCCCCAAACACAGTGAAAATACTTTTTTTGGGTATTTTGTTGGCAAAAACACTTCGTGGGCATTTTGCTGGCAAAATTACTTCTTGGCCATTTTGCTGGTGAAATCACTTTGTTAGCAGTTTCGCTCTCATTAATAGTGAAATTCCTTTTCACTTTATTTCTTAGTGAAATCCAGTTTTCAAGATGGGTCCCACTTTTCGTAGTGCAAGCTTTTACCAGGTGAAGTCTTAGCAAAAAGGCAAGATTGCGACGAAATTCCATTTCACCCAAGTTTGGAGCGAAACTCCATTTCTGAGCACATCTTGGGTGAAAACATTGGCAAGTGCACATTCCAAGCGCAAGTCTAGGTGAAAGCCCATTTTGGGCATGACTTGGGTGAAATGAAGATGAAGGCTCGTTTCACGAAAAAATTTGACTGAAATCTCATTTTATAAGAAAACACCATCACCCCTACATTTTCAGTGTAGATATTCTTTGGGAAAGGATTAAGGTTGGTAAAATTAATTCCTGTGGTGATGCAATAGATATATCTAGGATCACTGTTGAAAAACTGCTGAATTTAAGTATTGTGCCCTTGACTCCGATGTAATCTTGTTTAATTTTGAAGAAGCTCGTCCACTTTGGTGGGTATTCATTTCCAAGGCACCATCATGGATATTGAAATCAAATCGATGATTTTCACCAAATCCTTGATACACCATATGACAAAATTGCTAGATGTTTTCCAATGCATTTGCTAATTGGTTCGTTTCTATTTCCAAGGAGGAATTGGTGTTGTTTGATCTCTAACTAGCCAACATTTTTTTTTAATGTGCATTTAATTACAGAGGTGCAAACCTCTATAAATAATAATAATTTTGATGTAATATGGGAGGATAGACATTCTGCTAAAAACCACTTTGAGTTTTCTGCATCAATTGAAATATATTGAGCTTCTAGTTCTGGGAGTAGTGTTGTATGCAATTATTTTGTCTTTCATTTATGTTAGGTTCATGATCTTTGTCAGGTAAATATAAAGACGACATTTTTGAATTTAATTCCTGATAGAGAACTAAATGATAAAATGTTCATTGGAAATTATCCCTGCAATCTATGAATGGTTCCTATTCTTTCCTTTCTGTTACATGCTAGTTAAAAACTTGATTTAGATTTTAGCTGTTGGTTTATCCTCATATTATATTTCTGGCTCATAGCCATATTTCCCATTCCATTTCTATCATTTCCCATATATTTTTTCTATCCTAATATTATACCAATTGTTATATTAGTATAGGAACCAGCCCTCTCTAGAGATTGGCCCAGAGGACATCTCTCTCCTTCAACCTTTCATTATTGGCCAGGTCTAGGGCGCACATATATTTTGTACTTGGGAAAATTCATGATCAACAAGACCCTAAAGTGCAAAGATGCTCTACTATAGTAATGAACTTCTTATTCTACCCTAAAAACCCTAAATTATTATGGGTTTCCTCCAACATCATTTCTATATTATTTTGCTCTTGAAACTTTAAAGTGTAAGAGATAACATCTTCACCACTTTCACTTTTAATACCTGAAGAGGATTCTATACTACTTATGGAAAATGAAAATGATTAACCTGGAATAAACTTGACCTTTTTTGATGTATTTGTTTTGGGTTTTATGTCCACATATTCTTTTGCACCTTTAATTCCTTCTAAACTTGCCAATTGATATTGTCAAAAGGATTTATTTACCTCTTCTTTTTGAGTGGAATACTCTTGATCTGATCTAGTTTCTATTATTGAATTATTTCCTTGCTTCGTCTTGAAGTTTATCTCATGGATAGAATTTTTTGTCTCTTTCTTCATAGTTTTTACTTTGCAAACTCTTGCCATGTGTCCAATCTGGAAAAAAGTATGGCAATGAAATACAATATTTTCATAATCTACTTGTTGATCCCATTCTCTTGATTCAGATTTAATATTAATGGATTGTGGTAAAGGTTTTGAAATATCCATAACAACACATATTCCAGTATATATAGCATGCTTTCACTCCTTAGTTGTTGGATCAACAAATCAACATATATATGTTGGATCAACATATATTCCCCTAGGGTATTTCCAATATTTTTCAAAAAATCCTTATTTATAAGATGATATGGAAGTCTAAAAAGCCTAACCCACACTAGAAATTTCTTAATAGTTTTTGACTCAATGAAAAAAAAAATTCCATGGTCTCATTTAAAGTGCATCTATTCCCTTAAACCATGTGCCACCTACCATTATTTTATCCTAATTTCTAAATTATAAAATATGATGAGGAAAAAACCTTTAGGAAGAAAAGTCATAATAATTTGAATTCAATTCCTACTTCCACTTGATCCAATTTTGAATCTCCAAAAATCCTGGCCATGATCTATGGGACTTGCATATTAGCCCTCTACTTTTAAGAACCATTATATCATGATCAATTATCTCATCCTTGATACTTACTTCTGGTGTACCATCTGCTACCTGAATTGAACTTGTCATGTATTCGCTCTTCCACTTATCTCCAGATCAGGATTTCATACTTCCAACTAGGGAATTTAAATTTCCATCTAGGGCATATTGAATTCCCATTAAGTATTTAAAAAATGAATTTTCTTCCACAATAGCTAATGGGTCTTGCTCTTGGCTTGCACTCCCTCTTTGCTCGCACTCTCTTTGCTTATACTCCCTCTCTTCTCGTACTTGCTTTTACTCCCAAATTGCACTCTCTCTTACCTCACACTTTCTCCGAAATTGCACTCCCTCCTAGCTCACAATTACCTGTGTCTCTTATTTTTCTTGATGTTCATTTGCTTCAATTTGTTTTTGAAAATAATGTTCCATGTATTCGTGGTAAGGATTTGAAGCATTGATGCACTCTAGATGAACCTACCACTATTTTGCCATGATTGAATCCTACAATGCACTCCTTAGTTTACACTCCCTCCTACCTCGCACTCTCTCTTTATTTGTACTGTCTCCCAACTCACACTCCCTCTTGGCTCACAATTTCCCTTATCTCTTATTTTCCCCAATGTTCCTTGGCTTCAATAATTTTAAGAAATAATGTTCCACACATTCATGGTAAGGGTTTGAAGCATTGATACAATCCAGATGAACTTGCCACTCTTCTACCATGACTAAATATTGGATTGCACTCCCTCGTGGTTCACACTCCCTCTATGATCTCATTCACTCCTCACTTGCACTCCCACTAACTACTGCACTTACTCCTAGCTTGCACTTGCACTCACTTTTGGTTGCACTCACTTTCAGCTACACTTACTCATGCTTGTTGCTGCACTTACTCCTAAATTATTCTCACACTTACTACTGCACTTACTCCTAGCTCATACTCACTCATTTTTGCACTTACTCCCAACTCATGCTTGCACTCATAATAATGCTCAACCTTACAACTCCTATATTTAACAATAAATCAATAACCAATTCAAATTGCTTTTACCTCCCAAAGTGGCATACAAATGTTTTGCTTCTTCAACTTCATTGACTCTTCAATGGGCTTCTCTTTCTTCAAGGTGCTTCTTGAAAAATCTCATCCTTTCTGCCTTGTTCAAACTTCTTGCTCGATGCTTGGTGAACGTATTCTCCTTTTTGCCATGCTCAAACCTCTCATTCAATGCTTGGTGATTGTATTGTTGAATGCTTTAATGTTATGCTATTTTTGGACCATGCATTTAATGGCTACTCCAAAAATGTTTTAGTCCCTCTAAAAATTATTGGCACTCTCTATTCCAAGTTCCAAATGGCACACAAGTTCTTTTGCTCTTCAACCAATGTTCCTTTGGTGCTCCAATTTTCCTACGCTCCTCATAACACTTGGTAGAAGCATTATTTACCTTTGGCTCATGTATTTCAATGATGTTATGCCTTCCTAAGCATTACAATTTACATGTGGCTCTTCACCAATAGTAAACCAAACGTATACTATGCAGCAGTTAGTTTCTCTAACATCGACCTTCTCTTTTGATGCTCCAACTTACCCTAACTCGACTACTTGATGGCTGGCTTTTCAACATTTGGATTGCTTCTTGATGTTTGGCTTTTCAACATACATTAAATATCATTTTGACTACCTATTCTCTAATGTTTGTATACTGCATTGGTATCTCCTTTGTCCAATGTGGTGGCTCTTCCAATGGGCTCTTATCTCATGATGGTTTATCCTCAACTTAGGTGGCTATTTTCCTTTCTAAGTGGTGGCTCCTCCTTCCATGTTTAGTGGCTTATTTGGCTACCACTCCTATTGCTTTGATTTAATAGATTCTAACTCAACGTTGATGTGTGAGCTTTTTCATTGACTTAATGGCTTCTTTTCTAATTATTTTACTCCTTTTTCACTTACTTTATTAACTTTTATTTCTGAAACTTGTGCAGGTTCAAATATGCTATTATCCCTTCAAGAACATGCACTTAACATCATATTTAAAAAACATACACTATGCACACTATTTTTGAGTGCTTCTTATTACATTTGTAGCTTATTTTCTTGTTGTTTTTAACTCGGAGTAATACTTGCAAAAAACTAATATTAATCAACTTATAACACCTTAACAAAATACCTCTTTTAATATCAATTTGCAAAATTATTTTTTGCCTCCTTCCTAGCTAGTTTTTCTCACCTTTTGTTGTCCACAATTCGTTGTCCAATAACTTCAAATTCACAGCTCCTCTTCTTATAATTCTGCCCAAATTTTCTAAAATTTACAGCTCTAATTGCTGTCCAAAAATCAGCCTTCTTTCCTTTAAATTGCAGCCTAAAATTTCTGAATTTTATAGCTTTAATTCTTCTTCAAAAATATTGTCTCAAATTCTGAAATTTGCAGCACCAAATGTTGTCCAATATTCTACCTCTAACTCCTTCAATTTTATGCCTGAATTTTTTGTCAATTCCTCTTTAAATTAGCTATCCAAGGACACTTAAAAATATTCCCAAATATTCCCCAAATCATAGCCCTATGTCTCCTCCAATTTACTGTCCTACAACTCTTCAAATTCTACCCCAAAAATCTGCAATCTTCTCCTTCAAAATTCAGCCTTCAAAACTTTAATGGCTACCTTCAAAAAGTATTAATTTGGTGGCCTCTTCAATCCTTTTTCTCATCCTTAGCTCTTTCTGAATTGTTTCTTTAAATTTGACCTCTTTGCTAGCCTCTTATTCAAGAATCTAAATGTCTTGAAGTCTTCAAAAAATACTTTCCAAAATGTGGTAAACTTCTTATCAAACCCTTACTCCTTGAATTAGTTTCACAAATAATTTTGGAATTTTTGATGGATAGTGACAATTATCCCAAATTTGGTGTGATTACCTCTTTTTAGGAGTTTCTTCTTCTTGTAATATTCTATCATGAATTTTCTTCAAATATCCTCTAATGGTCACTTCTTCACTTTTTCAATATAGCTTATCTATTCTCCTTATTTCTCCTTCTAAATTTCAATGGGACCTTTTTCTAGACCTCCTCAATCTTCTCTCTAAAATATCCTATATTTTTTCTCAAATATCCAATAGGACCTCTTCTTTTTTTCAATATTTAATAGGGCTTCTCTAGCCTCTTTCTCTTTTCTTTCTTCAATCTGCTATATCTTCAATATTTAATATTAAATGGGGCATTTCTATTGGGTCTCCTCAATATTCTTTTTGTAATAATCAAATTCTCCTATCTCCAATTCTTCAAATTCTCCAATGATACCTTTCTCTTAGGCCTTCAATCTCTAATATTTTGCTACAATTACTAAAACAAATTCCTTTAAAAAAGTCTTAGACAATAGTAATCAAGTACATCCAAATTTCTAAATTTTTAAAATCAATAATCTTCACTAGTTGTTCTTCAATCTAGTGGTAAAAATTTATGTTGAGTCCTAGTCTTCATGAGTTATTCTACAATCCCATGGAAAGACTCTAGCCAAATGCAATCTGAAATTTTCTTCTTCCTTCAAATCTATCAAACTTTACAATAGGACCTCCTTATCAGGTCTCTTAATGTTATCAATGTCAAGGTCTATCTTCAAGACTTGAAACTATGTTGTAAATTACCTTTTATTCCAAATTTATTCTTGGAATAGGTAAACTCAATCTTTCTAAAGTTTTAAATCTCCAATCTTCATTGGTTTTTCTTCAATGTAGTGGAAATATTATCTTCTCTGGTTTTTACTTCTCTAAATGTAATATCTTCAACTTCACTGGCTCCTTCTTAAATAGTGGAAATATCCTTAGAAATTCTACAACTTTTAAAAAACCTGTGTAAGAAAGAACCTTTTTGTAGCTCTGATACCACTATTAGATTTTGATGCATAATACTTAATGCAAATAATCACAGGATCTCAAATAAAGTTACAATATAAAATATACAATAATGGCAATATTCTAATCACATAAAACTCACTAATAACTTCAAAAATAACTCATAAAATGGACACTAATAAATGCTCATGAAAATAGTAAAATGACATAGAATAAAGGTCTACTAATGCATGCTATGTGCAATGCATTTTCAAAATGCTTATTACAATACTTAGTTACAAAATATATAATGGAATGTGACTCTTCATATGGAGTACTCTTGACCTTCACTCTCCTTTGAGACTTCACTTTTATATTCTAAGGACACATGTGCACTCTTACATAATGGACACTTTTGCACATTTACACTCATAAAACTTATCATATTAACTACATAACATTTGTGCATTTATTGCACATTATTACATTACATAAAATATTTACTCACTCTCTAATCTATGACACACATCCTAATCTAATGATGTACCCAAGGTGGTACATTAGCATATACCAAATAATGTAATATACTCTAACAATATGCATTATTTATTTCCATATCAATACTAGGTACTAATTATCAGAGGAACAAAAATATATAAAGGCAACCAATTAGTGGGCACCATCAATTTCCTAGATATATGGTAGGAACAATTTCCTAGCAAAGAAATCAAAAAGAACTTCACAAATCTATGTGAGCCATTTATTATTCATACAATAATCCATGCCATTTCATGGAGACACAAAGAAATTATGATTGGAAGTCCCTATTGTTGGTTAAAGTACAAAATACATGGTAGATACATAAGCAACCCATGGAAAAATGAGAAGTTATCCCATTAAGGCACAGATCTAATGAAAATTCATCGTCGATCTTGGGCTAAAACAATATTTGATGGCCTACGAAGACTTAAAGTGAATATTAATATGCTTGAGTCACAAAGTCATGTGGACCATTAGATCTAGGGATCAATGGTCCACATCATCTCCAATAGCCCTTTCAACAATAACTAAAAGTAGGCAATGGCCTGCACCATCTCTACAAGTCTTTTCAATGATAACCAAAGGGGTCAAAGGGAAGCAAAGTCAACAGTTGTAGGGAATATATTTCATGTTTTTTAGCTCATGGATGAATCCTGCCATATTTGATTGAACCCATTTCAACTATTCACATGGTAGTCATGCAATATTCCCACCCTTCATCCATAAGAAACCCATAGTCAAAGATTAACCAATTCAATAACTTGTAGAAAATGTTAAAGCATGAAGGATCTCTAATAGTCATCTAATCAAAGAAGAAATTATCCCATTTGATGTGTTGTAATTATAAAAAGTAGTGACAATGGTCTTCCAAAATTTATCACCAGTTTTCTACCTTCCATAAACAAGGATCCTCCATGATAAGGAAATACCTTAATTTGAGGTAACATCTAGGGGTATTTTGGCTCATAAAGGTAATAAACATAAAAGGCTACAAATTTATTTATATATACCATTGAGGCATGGAATTCCATGAAGGGAAAATGGCATCATAAATTTCATAGTAATGGAAGCATCAAATTCAGAGGTCGTGAATCATTTAGCATTAATGGCTCTAATTCTAGAGACTTCAAGGCCATTAGCATTGAATATGAACCAATGTATTGCTTGATTCAAAGCAGAAATTTTGGATTATTTATATAGTTTTTGGGAGGAAACCCTAATAATTGTAATAAATATTAGCTTTATTTTAATTGTAGGTATGGAAAAATTGCTTACTCGTGCCTACTACCTAAACTTGTGTATATTTTTTATTTTATTTTTCTTTTGTGTATAATCTAAACTAGAGCCTTGAGTCTTTTTTTAATGGTATTTGAGACTCTTTTGGTCTAACATATTTATAAATTATGATATATAGGGAGTTGTGACTAAATTTACTCTATCTTATTTTTTGTGTATGTTTGAATGCTTATATAATAGATCGAAACCATGCTCACTTTCTAGCTATTAGTAAATTTTGCATGTGTTTATTTTATTCTAATTATAGATAGAATAAAATTTTGATCTTGGTGCATCACCTTTATAGCTTAGGTTTTATTTTCTACAAATCTCTCTCATATTTTTCCTTTAATGAATGCAAATAGTGTAGGAACAATGCACTAAAGATCATATCAAACGAGTTGATCTTAGAAAAATCCTAGAGGTTATCCCATGAGTGCATCTCACGCACATGAAGCTTCATGATTGCTTCTCCCTATGCAAGGTATGGATGTCAGAGGTGCCTAGCCATCACTATAAGCAACTATAACATTCTAAGAGACCAATAGTTTGTCTAACACACCTGATGGGATAATATAATATAACCCATGCATTTGATAGACTTTGGCTGATATTCTAGTAAATATATCAACTAGCTTGCTTGTGGAAGCATAAGAGTACTAACTTGGTGACTCCAAGACCTAGAAATATCCATCATATATGCATAACTATTTTTTGGCACATACTAACAAAGAGATATCAAATTGAAATTTTTGTGAAGATCTCAGTATCCTTACTTGTTAAAGCATGAATTAAATTCACTTGACTAATCCACTAAGCACAAAGGGACCAAAAATTTATGATAAAAATACATGTTGCTAGAACATTTGCAAGAGCAAATCTATAAGCATTGGTCTCACCCGAAATCCAAATACCTAGACAAATAAACCAATGTTAAACCATGGATTCAAAATAGAATTAGCCTATAAGAAGGTTCTCAACCTAAAAAAATAGAGGATCCCTCCTAACACTTGTTCCTCTTATGACATGGTACCAAATCCTAACCTCAGATTTCAAGTCACTACCTTAATTCATTGGAATGGATGCAACCATGCCTATAAAGCACCTGCATTGCATTGTGAGCCTATGCATGATACACAACATTGAGGAGCTAAGAATAGCCCTCAGGGTATTAGCAACCTCTTTTAGAGGTAAATTGCAAGAGTGGTACTTGTGCATGACCCTACATTTAATAAAAATTTAGGAGTAGCTTTTAAACCTATTGTTCGGTCGATTCAGAGAGAATATAGATGGTGTATCCCTTTTGAATTAGCTAATAACCATTAGATCCATCCTCAGATGATTTCAACATCTAGTTAAAAAAACTAGTATATAATCCCTCATTAGATCCATCCTCTAATAGTTCAAGAATAGATATTATAACTCTCTACCAGAGGGTTATGGGATAGCCATCCAAGTAGTAATGACCTCATTTAAATAGGAAGGCTAGCTCCCAAAGTACCCATGCCTCTATTACCAAGCATCTAATCACCGTATTAGTCCTCTCCAATAATTCAACCTACCTTCTAGCCTACTCTTGTTGTGAACCTCATAATTAATTAGACTTCCCCCCCTACTCCTCAATACCCCTCTACAAGTCCTTACTCCTCTAAACTATAGATGAGATGAGGAACTTATTGAGGATAGTCTCTAAATATGTCATAATCGTTAGGAGATAGCAGAATGCCTATAGGTTTTAGTATTAAAACAATCCAATACCTCCTATCCAATAATATAATTAAGGCTATAAGCCTCCTCCAAATGGGTATCAGATCTTTAACATCCAATCTAAGTGGAACTTGTGCCAAACCCAAAGCTCCAACTAGAAAATAGGTCTTGTGTTGGAATAAATAATCCAATTTTGGGATTATATTGTAAATTCACCTAAGTATAAAGGTGAATAATAAAATTAGGCATCTAGGCTTAAATATAAATTAAATAGATAAGTATTTAATTTATATTTAATATACCTAGGTTAGACTAATATATATTAAGGTATATAAATAAAATAAATATATGAATAAAATAAATATATACATATTTATTTTATTCTAGTCAACTCAAGGTCAAAAGTGACATGGCATGAGACTTGAGTGTGGTGGCATGTGTGGGGCACATAATGGCATGTGGCATGAGTGGTGGTATGTGGCATAGGTTTAGTGGCACACACAAAGGTTTGGATGAGGACATGTGGCCTCAACTTTGAGTGGTGGCATAGAGGTGGAGTTTCATGAGACACTTGTCTCATACACTCCATGTTGTGGAGTTTTTCCTCCACATCTATCTTCCAATAGGAGGATAGCCCAAATTATATATTTGGGCTAACTCCTTACTTCTAAAACAATTTCTTGATCATTCTGAAAATTCTTGAGGGGTTGACTATGAAAAAGGGTATGTATATTTTGCTGAAAAGAATACAAAGAGGAGATACATCTTGGTCATGGTTTTCCCTTCATTGGGTTTCCACATAAAATTGGTGTGTTATATATGGTTTTCTTATCTTGATATTATATTCTGATTTTTAAGTTTAATTTTTAGATTTATGCTATTTACGCTCATGAAATACATTTTTCATGCATATTAATAATTTTTCTTATTAAATTGATTTTAACTGCTATATTTGGAGGATTTCATTTTCTTCTTCCCCCTTCATCTGGTATCAGAGTTTAGGTTTAATTCCTAGAGCTTAGGATTAATTCTTAGAGCCATTTGCAGGTTTATTTATGCTTCTTTTCACTATGTACAAATTGCATGGATTTTTTTAATTAAAATAATCTCAATTTTTTTCTAAACTTAGTTCATTAGAACCAGATTGATTTGTACATCCTCTATATATAAATGAATTTTTTTAAATTTTAACGTTTAGGAGATCAAAATCACCAAAAAATGATGACGATATGATTTTATTTTTTTGCTAAAAAAAAATTAAATCTTCATATTTTTTCAAAATTTATTTTTCCTATCATTCTCTCCTCCATGTCATTCTTTTGATACTAATTTTTTTAATGAAAAAACAAATTTACATTAAATTAAGATAAAATCCTTTACAATAAAAAAAATTGGTGGGTTAGCACACCTCATGGGGAATCAAATTAACCCTCATTGACAAGGGTTAGGAAATAAAGCCGCCAATAAAATACAAGTTTACAAATCATGATCATTAATGATCATTACATCAAAGAAAGCATATCGTATGGAGTAATGTGCCCTGGTGTGTTGTCTTGCATAAATTGCTAGTGATTACAGGATAGTAATACACCCCTCTGCATTGTGATTACGGCCTTCAGTACTCGTGTTGCTCCAACCAATGGCCCAGGTGAAACTGGTTGAACTCATCCCACCCCCCAACCTGACGGGATGAACACGCAATGTTAAAATTTGGTCGCTTCTTGACTGGTGAGGGTTGGACTAGTGCCTATCTACGAAATCACTTCTTACATATGTTGGAAATCGATAGTGAGAGAAGGATTGAAAATACTCCTGAGAAGAGTGCTCTAGGGGGATCCAATTGACTGTACATGGAGAATTGGTCTAGTGCACCAGAATAAATTGTAGGTGATCCAACTCCATAGCAACTTTGTTGGCTTGAGTACATATTTGTAGCCACATGTCATTAAAAAATTCTAATTTGTCAGCATGAGTAAATGTGATATAAGGTGTATACTATTTAAAAATAATTTTGTTATGGGCCTTCCAAATATGAAAGAGTAGGCTAATATTGAAAACCTGCCACACTTCAAAAAGTTGGAGAGACAAAGTAAAAGAGTCCCCAAGAAGAGCTTGGGGCCAAGAAACTCTTGCAGTTGTAAATGGGGAAAAAAGGAATGAACCCATTCCCAAGCTTGCCTAGATCTTCTGCAATTCTAAAAGAGGTGAGTACAAAACTCGGGTACACCACAAATAGGACATTTAGGATAAAAAATTCCAAGGTGCTTCAAATTTTCCCCCAAGGGAAGGCCTTGATACAACAACCTCCACACAAAAAAATATTGCTTGGGCGCAACATAAGTAGCCCAAACATTCTGAAATCTAGAATTTCATCTAGTCCTTGTAGAAAATAAGTCTCAATGCTGATTGATATTAGGCACTAGAGGAAGTATTGGAAATTTTGAGTATATTGTGTTGTCATTAATGTAAAAGGATTGATTTTATAGGTTGATTTCAAAATAGAAGATGTCATTGATTGCCATTGATTTCAAAGGAAAATAATTCTCAAGGCACAATTATTATTCTAAGTAATATCAATAATGAAGGCACAGGTTTATCTCAGAGAAAGTAAATTTATTGATAAAAGTATTATAATATTTATTTTTGAATATTATAATGAAGGACAAAAGGCTTAAGATTTCTTTGGAACAATGGTTTAAAAATGAAGGTAAGATATTAATATTATTGAAGGCAAGGTTCAAAAGGATTAATATTATAATATCTTTCTTATAATATAAAGATTTCAAGTTTTAATATCATTTGAGCACCAATTAATTGAAGGTAATTCAAATTAATTTTGAATTGAGGTGGCCAACGTCATATGGTGTGAAAATGACAAGGTGGGGCTGACTTTGGACAAAGATGAAATTAAATCATATTAATACCCCATGCCTAAAGTTATTTTTGTGAGAAGTTCAAATTTTGTGCAAGCGATAATCTCGATATTCGATTCATTGCATGCGGTAGAGAAGGAAATGAAAGGAGAGCATAGTCTTCTATAGTGAAAAATGGAGGTTTATGTTTGAATTGGTGCACATTAAATCCCATCCAGCCATCTAGACTAGATGGTGGTTGAGCCTGCATGAAGGTGTTGTGAGGAGGACGTTTTAGGTTTGAAACCCATCGTAGACCATTTTTTTTGTTTGGCTAAGTTTGCGGTAGGAGGAAGTAAAAGGTGATTGGCACCTTTGTGTTCTCATGGGCTGCGTTAGCATAGTTGGTCATGGCCCCTTGGTTGGGCACCTTTCTCTCATGAGGTGAGATGTTCGAATCATATTGAGGGTAGAATAAAAGAGATATTTATTTTGTCAATTGTAATTTGTTTTTTGTGGGAGTTAAAAGGTTGAGTTGTCATTTATTTTTGCTATTTGACTTAGGGAGTCATAAGGGCAATAAGTGTTTTTATTTTGGCAAATATTTTAGAAGAAAATAAAAAGGGAAATTGCAGTCTTTAAAGGTATTATTTTTTATATGCAAAAGTGAGGAGTGATAAGGTGTAATTAGTGTTTGATTAATTTGTATTTGGTATTGTTGATATATTCTCTTGGCACTTTAGAAAGGAGAAATAAGGTGTAATTTAAGTCTATTGATATTTGTATTTTGGCACACCTTAGAAAAGAGAAGTTTGAGGTTTTAGTCTTAAAATTCAAAGCTTTATCTTTACAAGACTAAAGAAAAATTATAGAGTATCTTTGAGCACATATTTGAGGAAAGGTTTTTGTGATTTTTTTGAAAAGAAGATTGGTTAACCTCTTGAAGTGGCAAAAAATAAATTATTATGGAAAATGTTTTGAGGGCACATCTTCATCAAAGCAAGTTAAGAGGTATGTTGAAATTATTCCTTCTCTAAGGTGGTTGGTTGAGAAAATATTTCAGAATTATAAGGTGGAGATAAAAGGGTTGATTAGTGTGTATTATTGGAAATATTTGAGCTAGGTTTTGAGAAAAAATTGTGCATCATTGATTAATGAAATTGGAAATACTTGAGTTAGGGTTTTTGAGAAAAAATTGTGCATTCTTATTGAAATAATTTGTGAAACATTTATGCATTGATGTGAGTGACATTGAATGTGAATGGGCAAGTGTTAGAGACCAGTTTTGTGAAGCAAAGTTATACACTAGTTTTATTTGATTTAAAAGGGATTTGTAAGAAGTAGAGATCTGATTTGGTGAATGCAAGATATGTGAATGTGAAGAATGTATTGGGTATTTGATAGTACATATCATTATCTATATGTTCAAGAGGTTAAATGAATTCTAGGTAGAATATGTTTGAACTACCTGGTTGAACAAAAAATTTCTGAAAGAGATATAAACATTGTTTGTATGCAATATTTGGAAATATTTAAGCAGGTTCTATGAGCAGCATTGAGATAGATTTGAAGCAGGTTTAAGGTAGATTTAATCAAGTCTTGTGAGAAGACTTGAAGTAGTTTTAAGGAAGATTTGAGCAAGTCTTGTGAGAAGACTTGGGATAGAGTTGAGAGCATATTTGTGAGAAGACTTGGGATAGAATTAAGAGCAAATTTGTGAGAAGACTTGGAGAAAATTTGGACATATTGTGTGAGCAGGTTTTAGATAGATTTATGTATATAATATGTGCATATTTGGGGTAGTGTTGAGCAATTTATTTGAGTAGATCTTGGTATAGATTTGAGCAAGCCTTGTGTGAAGGCTTGGAGTAGTTTTGAGTAGAGTGTCGAGCTGGATTGGAGTGAACCAGAGTAGAGGAGATAGAGTTCTCCTATGGAGAGAGATACACAAACCAGAGTAGATGGGATAGAGTTCTATGGAGAGAGATCCACAAACTAGAGTAGAGAGAATAGAGTTCTCCTATGGAGAGAGATCCATGAACTAGAGTAAAGGGGATAGAGTTCTCTTGTGGAGAGAGATCCACAAACTAGAGCAGATGGAATAGATTTCTCTTGTGGATAGAGATCCACAAACCAGAGAAGAGGGGATAGATTTCTCCTATGGAGAGATATCCACAAACTAGAGAAGAGGGGATAGAGTTTTCCTATGGAGATATATCCACAAACTAGAGAGGGGACATCGTTCTCTAGTGGATAGAGATCCATGAACCTGAGTATTGAGGATTAATACCTCCTTTGGACAAAGGTCCATAAAAATTGTAATAGGGAATTGGTTCCCAAGAAATTTGTTGAAACATTTATAATAAATATTTTCTCTGTGGACATAACCCACATTGGGTGAAACACATTAAATCTGTGTCTCACATGTGTGTGACGATCTATGCATTGTTTTGTTATTGCTATTGATATTACAATTGATAAAATTGGATAATATTATTTGGGAAAGAAAAGTAAAATTTTACCTTATATTGTTCACCCCCCCCTCAGTATAAGCTTGTGTTCTTTAGGAATATGAGAAGATATTCATTTATACCCCAAATGAGCCTTATAATTAAGCAAAAGAGTGTCAACATGCCATCTCCAGTGTGACCACCAAGGATGTTGCAAGCGCACACCAATCTTGTGTAACATAGAAAAATGGGTGAGATTGTAGACACCCAAAAGTTGCACATTATCATTCATGGTCATTATTGGGCTTGTGTAGACATTTGTAGGATTGCATAGGTATTCATAGGCTATAATAGTCCATAATAGACACTCATATGCCATAATAGGAACTCATAGGTCATCATAGGCTATCATAGGCTCTCATAGGCCATCGTAGGCCATCATAGGCCATCGTAGGCCATCATAGGCCATCATAGGTAATTGTAGTCATCCATAGGTGTAAAACCTACAAAACTATACAAAACACATCTAAAATGCATCCTATCCACAAGACAGCCACCTACAAGCCCCTCTAGCCCACCTAAGCCCTTTTATATACCTAATTAGAGCCCAGTAGGACCATTCCATCCAAAATCCTAATTATGCAAATTCAAATTCTATTTTAAGAGCCACTTTTTACTTATGTGCACTTTATTGACTAAATAGGAATAATTAGGGTTAATATCCAAATTATCCCTAATTCTACCCTCACACATGTGTGCATCCACTTAGTTAGGATATTTCTAAAGATACCTAACCTAATATCCAACTAAAATAGGTATTAGCTAGTCAAGGTTAACCCTAATCCCGGTTCACACATGTGTGCACCTAGGATATTTCCTTCAGGGCACATGAGGGAATGACTCAACACTCCACCTCATAACCCTAAATTCACCATGGTATAACTTGACCCTAGAGTCTAGAACACCTAAATCCCCCCTAACCTTAGCTTACTCTATAAATAGAGGGTCATTTCCTTCATAATTCTCTCTCACACATTTTGGCTAACATACCAAAACTCTACTAAAATTGCCTTAGATTACCTTATACTATTTTTGCATCTAATAAACATTAAAAAACATTATATAGAACACATACAAATAGAAAAGTATCATCGACAATCAAAAACATCATAGTTTGCACATCGTAGTGTGAACCCGAACATATATTCACACATCGCCATGCAAACTAGGTTTATAACAACTCTATAGCTCCAAATCAGGTAGGTATACTTTTCTTATGGTTTAAAATTATTTCCTTAAGATTTTATCAAGTTTTATCGTATTTTCATGTTATTTTATTTGTATAAACACGGGGTATGATCCATTAAAGGTCCCCAAATGTATTAACACACTTTTATAGGTTTAAATAGGTATTTGAAGCATCCCCAAACATCCAACTGGTGGCACACATACAAAGAATCCCACCTACATTGAGGGCATCAAAAAGCATCAACTATTGCATCTGTATTTTCATTGAAAAAAGAGGGAAATCTATCTCAAGAGAGACTACTTTGTAACCCCTTTTTTAAATGGATAATAAAGAGCATTTTGCATAATTTCCATTAGTTTTGGAATTGATGTTTCCACTTTTTATGTGTTACATTCTAGAATGCCCGGTGGGATTCCAAAAAAAGTTGTTTTAGGCTAGCCTCTTGCTATCTAACTCAATATATGGCTTTATTTTTTGTGTTTCAAGTACTGTAAACCAAGAACAAAGTCTGTTAGATCCCTAAAACACATCTCAAACTATCATTTTAGAAGTTACAGGTCTCTAAACCCACTTCGCACACCACCATGTGAACCACTAGTTAGGTTCACACACCGTCGTGCAAACCCTACCAAACAGTCTAGAACTATCAGACCCTACAACAAAAATATCATCCAACACTCTAGGAAATAGGTATTCTCCACAAAACCTATGTTATTCATTATTGTTTTGCAACTACTATCATCTTTCAAAAGTATCAACTCACTTTTCAAGTTCATTCAAAAGGCAAATAAATTAGGGTTTGTGATTTTATTTCAATGTACCTAGCTTAAGATTTTTCAATCTCTTTTCAAAATTATTTAGATTAGATTTTTCAATCTCTTTCCAAAATTATCTAGATTAGGTTTTTTCAATTTATTTCATGTCATTTAGATCATATTTTTCAATCTCTTTTCAAAATAATTTAGATTAGGATTTTAAATATCTTTCATGACATTTAGATCATATTTGTCAATCTCTTTTCAAAATCATTTAGATTAGAAATTTTCCATTTCTTTCAAAAATCCCCTGGGTAACTTGCATTTTTTATTTCATATCATTAGATTAGGATTTTAATTTCTTTCATCATCATTTAGATAAAAAAATTTCATTTCTTTCACAAATCCCTCGGGTAACTTGCATTTTTCGTTTCATGTCATTAGATTAGGGTTTCAATTTCTTTCATAATCATTTAGATAGAAATTTCCCATTTCTTTCAAAAATCCCCTTGGTAACTTGCATACTTCCTTTCAAGTTATTAGATTAGCTCTCACAATTATTTCTACACATATAGTTATATTTCAAAATTTGTTTTTATACATCTCACCTTTGATTTTTTCAAACTTTCTAGAGTAGATTTCATTTTCAAAGCACATATAGGTTTAGATTTCTTTTCCAAAAAACATCTAGGTTTAATTTCTCTTTTCAAAAGCTATCTAGGTCTAGTTTCCTTTTTTGAAAGGCATTTAGCTAGTTTATTGCTTTCACATCATCGGTAGAAAACTCACTACCACACACTCATGTTTCATACATAGTGGTAATATTGGACTTCATCACCAATTACCGCTCAAAAATGGTGACATTGGAATTCATCTCCTTCCACTAGCTTGCCCCCTAGACACCATAGTATCCCCTAAGAGTGGTTTTCCAAACTTCATCACCGAAATATCCCCTACTCTTGAGATTGATTTTCTAGATTTCATCACTAGAAGGGACCTTTAGAGTGAGATAGGATTAGACTTCTTTGTTCACATGGCTCATATAATTCATGAACAAGTAACTATCATTCTTGACTAAGCTAACTTGAGATTGAAGCGACCACCCGACTAGGCCAACAACAGGTCTTAGAGAGTGCCAACTCTTCTCATGAGAGGATCTTGGAATTATTAGTGCATTTTGAGTCCCTCCACTTTGGATATCATTTTACTGCATCTTTCCATTTAGGTCACCACTTACATGTTGATACATTGTTCTATTTTGTGTACCCTTGAGTGTTGCAAGAGGTTCCATGTCGACAAAACTCTTATTCTTTCTAGAGTTTCACTACACTTCCTATGTCATATTCTAGAGTTAATTTTTCATCATCAAAACACACAAAAAAATCAAACATTTTTTTTTTATTTGCTTAGAACTGATTCCAGTTGTGCCTTGTATTGCATCTTCACAAAACTAGTTTTAGCACATTCACCTACCATAAAAACTTACTTTCTAGACATACAAATTCTATCATTATCACTTTTTTTACCAAATTCACCTTCTGGACCAGGTTCACATAGCATTGTGTGAACCATATTTCTGTAATACTGGTTCGCACAACGGTGTGCAAACTTTGTTATAGTGTACAAAAATATACTAAATTTTACAAGTTTACCTAAAATCTTACATATAACATACTCACATGTTTAGATTTACATTTTTGGGTAGTTTGAGCACCTAATCGCACCATACATCACCATGCTTTTGGTTACTCATAGTCAAGCATGTGGGCAAGTGCATATTGAGGAGGAAGGTTCTCGGGCCACCTCTAGTTAGTCCATTACACCCCCTCCCTTCACAAGGGAAGCATTCACTATCACACCTGATATCCTTACTGGTTGTGATTCATCTTGCATATGCACTATATTCCATGGTGAGACCTCTATTTCTAGTAATATGCTTGCCACATCTTCAAGTGAAGATCATTTCCTACTTTCTCATTCACCTCCACCTAATCCACCATCCATGTTTTATGATCATGTCATCTACAACGCTCTAGGAGACCCATATCTATTCTTCACCATTTATGAGGAGACACCACCTACCTCACGTGCTTACACTCACCATTTTCTCCAGGACCGATCTCACTCCCTTCTTGGGGATGACCATTCTTTGATTAATAATCCTCACCCTGAGGGTATGTCGTCTACCCCAATAGTAGGAATGATTTTAGATACCCAGTCCTCCATCCCAAGAACTTAGGTACCTGCACCATAATATACCCTACAACAACCATTTTTGCAACAATAATACACTTCAATCACATCATCTCATCAATATGCTTCTCAAGCATTGCAACAATCACCTTTCCAACAATCATATTTTTCATATTTTAATTCTTCATTGCAACCACCTTCTCAATCACAAAAATTCACTCCTCAACAACATCAACAAATCCCATATTCACAAATCCCTATGGATAAATTCACCATGTCCTCTTCTTAGGCTTCCACCTTTGATACCTACACTCCTTCCTCCCCACTTCCTCCACCTACTTTCCCCTCTTCTAGGACATATGTATGCCATATTATGCACCACTTTTACCTTTTTCTGCTTCCACATTTCGACTTCCTTCACCTCACCCATTTCAAGCTACTCCTTCCATAGTTATTTCTTCCTACAATCCACTCTACCCATCTTATCTTGTCAATCCCCCATGCTATTTTTTAGGTACCAAGATAGGTATATAATATTGAATAATTTAATATTATATTGTATAATGATATAAGCCATAAATTAATTATTGAGTAAGGAAGGCCACATGTCAAAATAGAAATAGATATATCATAGAATCATATTTGTAACTACAAGGAATATTGCTATATTATTATGCACTTTGTAACTCAAGGAAGGTGAACCACCACATGGGTGATCTTGTAACTCATGGAAGATGAACCATCACACTCTTGTATAAAGAGAGATGTACCCCCATTATAAAAGAATCTATGATGTATTCTTAGAGAGATATTGGCTTATGGAGCTAGAGATCTTGTGGAGTAGCTTCCTTCCAAAAGAAGCATTGTATGGTATTTTCCTACCTCAAGGGTATAATCAACTTTATTTTTTTGAGCAACTCATTATGTAGTTAATTTATTTGTGGATGCATGTTGAATATTTTGATAAATTGTTGAAGTATATATGGTATGAGAAGATAGGTTCATTACACTATTTTACCCAACTTAAGTTCTTCATTCATCACTCATTCAATCTGGCATAGTTACCATCTTTTGATACAACCTCTAACCATCCACATTTGTCCTCCATCTAAACACCACTTTCACCACTGCAATTTTGTGCCCCTATCTTCTTCATGACACCTCCTTTCTGGTTGTCCTCTCCAACTATGCAACCATCACAATATATTTTTGTGCAGTAGGTACCAACCCTATAGCCACAATACTACCATCCACAATAGATGTCCACCCCACAAAAATTTCTCCCATCGACCTCTAATTCTTACGTTGTTCAACAACCATATCATCAAGAATAGTTTCAATATACTCCTCTCTCACAATGGGAGGAACAGTAGCTCTAGTACCCTCCCCATTCATAGTCCTCTATTATCTTGATGTAATTCATTATGCCCCCATCACCTAAACTCCAAATCTTATGTGATCAAGTTAAGATGTTGGACCTCCAAAAAACTAGTTATGGGCCCCAAAAACCTATGTATAATGAGTTGTGCAACGAACCTATTCATTCATCAATTTACATTCCTCCTTACCCGTACCGCTTTGAAATTTCAAAGTTCAAAAAATACAAAGGTAAAGAGGAACCTCGAGAACACATTAGTAACTATCACTTCACCTATTATCAACTTCATAATAGTGATTCACTCATATTGGTACCTTTGCTCTCTCACTTGGGAGAAAGCCCTCAATTGGTACAACATGCTTCTGTGCAATAGATTATTCACATTTGAATAGTTTTCCAATTCATTTATGGTGCATTTCTCGATCAACATAAAGAATAAGATAAACTTATATTATTTCTATGCCTTACGATAGATCAATTATGAACCTATCATGGACTTCATATATCAATTGATATTGGTCATACACAACCTAGCTCATAGCCTCTCATCCTTTGAGATCATCACATTATTTACCAAAATTTGTTACAAACACATCTCTATGCCTTTGCAACTTCATCAAAGTTGCACATTTGATGAAGTCATCACCCAAGCAAAGGTCATTGAGAATTTCAAATTCCAATCTAGTAAAATCAAGCTCTGATAAAAGCCATCATATAATTCCAATTTTTGCTTCAATCGCAATCTACCAAATCAATGATTTTCCAAACCACCACAAACCAATCAGGTGGCAACAACTTATCTAGCTTCTTCATCGATATCATGACCACCTCACCTACAATAATAGATATTTCAAACTAATACACCTCCTCCATCTAATCCACCACAAAATCGTAATCTTCATCTACAACCTCCAAGGTAAAATTTTACTCCCTTTTCTGAGCCCCTGCCAGTTCTATTCTAAAGTTTGTATGGCGCTACTCACATCATCTTACCTGATATTAGACCTATCGATAAAAATTAACTCAAACCTCATGGATTTAATGAATATATCTTTTGTGCATACCATAGATAGTGCAACCATGATATAGGATCTTGTCACTCCTTTCGTAGCCCCATATAAGACCTTATCGATCGGGGTACCATTCAGGTTTTGAACCCCCTCACACCATAAAATCAAAATTTGGATATCTATCAAAATCCACTATTGTAACATGGGGTACCAATACACAAGGAGCCCAATATAATCCATGAGGTCAAACTAGGTAAGTTAATAGTGTCCACCTTGACCCTCCCTCATGCGGAGTGGTTGACATGTTTAACCTTACCACTCATACTCAGTACTATCCACCGCACCAAGACGTATATGTCACTTCACCTCCAGTACCATCCACCTCTCCTCACTCACCTATAATATCAAATATTTCACCACATCTACCATGCAATATTATCACTATTTGTGGTAGCCTCACTTATCAGTTACATAACTCTCCAACTAGACCATCCATTTTTGATTTGTTACAACAATCCAATCTCATTGGGAGGCATTAAATGATATTCTTCAATTCATCGACCTCGAAAATCATGACACAAATGCATTTTTTTATTTTTTTGGGAACATCCCTTGATGCGTGCAACCTTCTATCAATTTCCATGACCATGATATTATCAAACTTATGGATGAGGGAGTTGATCCTCCCCTCTATATCCAAGCAACCATCAATGACATCACCTATAAGCATATCCTTATTGATACTAGTTCTTCCATCAGTATCATTTATACTACTGCCCTCCATCACCTATACATTCCACATATTCACCTTGCTATGCTATCACTCGACCTTCATGATTTTGATGGTTCTATGCATCCCACAATAGGTTCCATTGTCCTACCTATCTGCGTAGGTGTACGGACCATATCCATCCTATTCCACACCATTCAAGGTGAAATTCAATATAATATTTTGTTGGGACATCCATGGATTTGTGATATGCAATGTGTTCCATCAACCTTGCATCATTACCTTAAATATGTGTATTATAGACTCATCCATTTTATTCCCACCGATGGTGACCCATTCAAATTCTGAAACATTGCAAACCTCCTGCTATAACCTTTGTCATATTCTACACACATATATCCTATTCCTTCACATCATCATGTAGAGACTTCTAAATCCTCTATCTCACCTGCCTCATCCTCACATCACTTACCTAGAGCATGCACACCTTCCCCTGCTTCTACTTCCAACATGAATTCATATTCTTCCATGAATCCTCCTTTTATGTCTATACCCTTTTCACCACCTTCTTTATGACCTCCTCTACCTTCTTAGCCATCTTCTTCCATAGATCCTCCTTATGTATCTATGCCTTTTTCACCACCATATTTGTGGCCTTCTACTTCATCTCATCCCTCTTCTTCCACAAATCCTCTTATCCTTTATACTCATCATACATACCCACTTCCCTTTTGTCTACAACCTTGGTCTTTCACATCTTCACGTAGCCTGATGCCTATGTATTCTCACCCCACCTCATAGTTTTCATATGCGGGTCATCCCATCCCTTCCACTATATTTGAATGCCATGATTGGGAATAATGAGCCTCTCGCCTGGATGCCCAACTATTCCATTCCTCTACTGCTACTATCTATCATTTACAACTTTCATCTTCTTCCTATGATTTTGACTCACCCCTCACTCATGACCACATACGTGAACATAAGTATCCATTTTCATAACCAACTCTGGTCCTAGTGAATATAATGTTCATGATGCTCGCGTGTATCCTTCGATGATCCAATCTACCCATGATTTTGGTCACCCTTCTACCTCAGTGCTAACCACTAGTACTATCATGCCACTTGGTCCACCCAAAATTCGTACTTGTTGGAAATATGAGCAAGTTTTGTTGTCATTGATGTCAAGAGTTGTCACGAGTTGTTGTTTTAGTTTCATCTTCATTAAGGTCACCAGGAGGTTTTTCCAAAAGGGCAAAGTAGGTTTGAAAGGTAAATATGATATTATAATATTTAATATTATAATACTCCAAATTACAAGTTGAGGTGAAGAGGACAGGTCCAAGGAGCAATTAAAAATAATTTACTCCTCGAAAGACCCATTGAGCAAGTTACAAAATATTTAATTTAATTTATTTAAATTTAAATATTTTAACCTAAAGGTTAAAATTTAAATTTAAATAGAGTTTGGGCGCCAAAGTTAAAAGTTATAAAATATTTTATTTAATCAAATTTCTAAATTTGAAATATCCATCGACGTAGAAGTGCATAAGCTAAAGGATATAAAAAGGGGGCTAAAGTTTTATTTTTGATTATCCATGCATTTCGAAGCCCTAAAGTGAAAAATAAAATCGTGCACCGAAGAGAAGAGAGAAATATTTGCATGTGTTAAAAATAAGAAGGGCATATCTTGTATAAGACAAAGTGGAGCATTAAAATTATCACCAAGCGCTTGGTAGCGCAAGTGGCGAGCGGTGGCTGGTTAAGGCGCTTGTGGCAGATAGGTCAAGTGTTCGATTCATGTCCCCTTCATTTTTGGTGGTGGCAAAGTTTTTTTCATTCATTTCGGAAGGAGCCAGAGAGCAAGGTAAAAGGTGCATCGTGCACCTTTGGTCTTGTCGTGGGTGTGTGGCCCAATGGCAGCCAAGCCATAAGGCTTAGGCACCACGATGATGGTTGGTCATGGGTTCGAGGCGAGCATAGTCATGAGGGCATTATTTTTATCATAGGCCACCCTCTAAGGTAAGAGGTTACTTTATTTTGCCAAGGTGTGATTTGTGATAAGGGGCCACATGAATTATTGATTGCGCTTTGATTAATTCTTGCTAAGGTTAGAGATAGGGAGTCATAAGGGAGTTTAAATATTTTAATTTTTTACTTAGCATTAAAATAGAGATTGGAGATATAAGGTGTTTGAAAGGAAATTAATTGTGTTGGATTTTATTGTTTGAATATTGGAGTTAAAAGGATTAACCAAAGGAATTAATTTTATAAGTGTGAAAATTGGATTTATAAAGTGTTTTAAAGAAGTTTTGATTGGTCATGATTTGAATATTATTTTTGTGAAGTTTGGAGATAATAAGGTGTACTTGAGAGCTAATATTTTTGTATGGTGAGATAATTATTGAAGGAAATATTTGAGTGGAGATTTTGAAATAAATTGTTGCTATCTAACCTTAAGAATAGCAAAGAGAATTTGATTGTGATTGAGACAGGTTTTTGAAGATATATCTCCATCAAACAAAAGGTATGGGCACATCTTCCTTGTGAGTGAAATATTGTTTGGTTGGTTGAAGTTGTGAAATGCAAAGTTGGAGTGAAAAGGTTTGTTTGATAAGCATTGTTGAGTGAGTTCTTATATACATGATTGGTGAATGTTTGTGAGAACAATTGAGTGTGAAATTGAGAACTATCTTGAACTAGGGTTTTTGAAAGAACATGAGTATCATTGTTATGTGAGATTGTTTGATAAGCATTGTTGGAAATATTTGAGTAAGCTTTCATGTGCATGATAAGGGTTTGTGAAAATATCATGAGTATCATTGTTATGTGAGTTTGGAATCATCTTGAGTCAAGGTTTGAGTTCCATAGTGTGAGTTGTTGGAATTTTGGTGAAACACTTGGTTAGGGTTTGTAAGCAAGTTGTGTTTCATTGAGTGGATGGTTGAGTGAAGTTGATTGAGCATTATTGATTGAAAGTGTTGGAGTGATAGTTCAAGATTTGTGAAACAAATTATTCTTTATTCTAAATTGATTTGAAGGAGAATTTGAAAGTGATTGAGTATTTTGTGAGTGTGAAACATATTGAGTCTCTAACCATTCTCTATATGTTTCTATAAGTTAAACAAGATTCTGAGTGAAACTTGTTTGTGGGATTGAAGAGGTTTTCTGTGAGAGATTGAGTTGAGTTTTGTATGCAAGTTTTGCAATTGATTTGAATAAGATTTTGTGAAAGCTAGTGAGGAGATTTGAGTAAGTCCTACAAGGATATTTGAGGTAAGTCTTGGTGAAGACTTTTGGAAGTAGATTGGGTAAGTCTTGGTGAAGACTTGTTGAGCAGATTGGACAAGTTCTAGAGAGAACTTGTTGAGAAGATTTGAGGTAAGTCTTGGTGAAGACTTGTGGATAGATTTGAGGTAAGTCTTTGAGAAGACTTGAGAGCAGAATTGATTGATTGATTTGTTCAAGCTTTGTGTTAAGGCTTGGGGTAGATCTAGCAGAGTTGATTTGTGATTGGATCAAGATTTGTGTTAAGGCTTGAGGATATATTTGAGGATAGAGTTTGGTGTATATTTGAGAGCAGATTTGTGCTAGACCGAAGGACTATGTTTAGTGCAGATTTGAGATAGATATTGAGAAGATTTGTGCTAGATTGAAGGACTATGTTTAGTGTATATTTGAGATAGATATTGAGCAGATTTGTGCTAGACCGAAGGATTGTGTTTAGTGCAGATTTGAGATAGAGATTGAGTAGATTTGTGCTAGACCGAAGGACTATGTTTAGTACAGATTTGAGATAGAGGTTGAGCAGAGCTAAGAGTAAGCTTTGGAGGTGATAGAGTAGAGGATAGTAGTCTCTAGTGGATAGAGATCCATTAGCTAGGGTAGTGAGGACAGAGGTCTTCTGAGTGAGGATAGAGTCTTCTATGGAGAGAGATCCACAAGCTAGTGTAGTGGAGGTAGTAGTCTTCTAGAGGATCACCATCCAGAGCAGAGGAGAAGGAGTTCTCCTATGGATAGATATCCACAAACTTGATTAGGGGATTGGTATCTCCTTTGGACAGAGGTCCATAAACATTGTAATAGGGAAGGATTCCCAAGAGAATTGTTGAGGAAATTTTAGTGAAATATTTTCTCCATGGATGTAGCCCACATTGGGTGAACCACATTAAATTGGTGTCTCTATTGTGTGTGGTGATTTATGCATTGCTTTGATTACTACTATTGATATTGCCATTGATATATTGCATAATATTATTTGGGAAAGAAAAGTAAAAAGTGGTCTTATACTGTTCACCCCCTCTCAGTATAAGCTTGTGTTCTTCAATTGGTATAAGAGTGGGTTCCTTCAAAAGAGTTTAACAACTTGAAGGAAAATCTCACAAGAACACAGATGGATTCTCAAAATGGATCTTCAAGGAATTCGGCACCATTGTTCGATGGGAACAATTATGCACTTTGGAGTATGAGAATGAAGATTCACCTAATGGCACTAGGGAATGAAATATGGCAAGTAGTTGAGGATGGATACATACCGCCAACTACTCCACCTACAGATAAATATGGTAAGCTCCTACAACTGAATAATTCAAAGGCAATGAATGGAATTTTAAAGGGTTTGCATGAAACAGAGTTTATAAAGGTTATGCATTGCACATCAACAAAGGAAATTTGGGATAAGTTGAAAGGCATATATGAGGGAGAAAAAAAGGTCAAAAGGGTAAAGTTGCAAAATTACAAGAGAACATTTGAAGACCTAAAGATGAAGGATGAGGAAAATATTGCTGCATACCTACTTCGTGTGGATGAGGTTGTTAACTCCATGCAAGGACTTGGGCTTAAAGTTGAAGAAACAGATGTTTGTGATAATATTTTAAGGTCACTCCCAAAAAGGTATAGTGAAAATATTTCAGCTATAGAAGAGTCAAAAGATATTGAAATTTTGACAAGGGATGAATTACATGGAATTCTCACAGCTTTTGAGATGAGAATAAAAGAGGAACCTATTCCCCAGAAAGAAGCAACCTTCAAAGTTACAAAGAAGACAAAGGGTAAGAAGTCAGATTCAAGCAATGAGTTATCCAGTGATGAAGAAGCAAATTATGGCAGAAGGAACAAGGACTCAAGAAAGTATAAAGGTACAAAATTAGTTAAATATTTTAATTGTGGTAAATATGGTCACTATGCAACTGATTGTCCAGAAGCTAGAAATAGTAGTGAAGATGAGAAACAGGATCATAAGAACAGGGAAGCAGGAAAATACAGGTATCAAAATAGAAGTAGGGATGGACAAGGCAAGCAAGGAAAGAAGTTTTTCCAAAGGTATAAGAAGAGCTTTTATGCAGATAAGGTAGATAAGAGTTCTAGTGATAGTGATGGAAGGTCCTCAGAAAATGAAGAAGAAGAAATTCTATTTCTAGCAGAAGAAAAGAATGTTGTTAGAAAAAGAACACCAATAATCCTCAAGTGTTTTAGATGTGGTAACTTTGGTCATCTTGAAGATAGTTGTACAAGGAATGGATTCAGTTTCAGTGAAGATGAGTATGAAGATGCTAGTGAAGGTCCAGAAGAAGAAAGTCTTCTTATGGCAATAGAAGAAGAAGGAAGTGCTTCTAGTGGAAAGGAATCAGAAAATAATGAAGATGAAGACAAAATAATAGAAGAAGAATAAAAAAAGGAGAAGTTGATCTTGAGGGTGAGCTTATTTCTGCCCTTGATGCATTAAGAAAGGTAAGAAAGTAGAACTCAAAACTCAAGCTTCAATTTCAAGAATGTGATGAAGAGAAAGGAAAGCTTATAGAGGATCTAACCAACTCAATAGCTAAGACAAGGAGATTTAAAGAGAGGTTAGAGGTAAAGGTTCTAGAATGTGAGAGATTAGAGCATGAGGTAGCTTCACTAAGGAAGGAAGTAAAAGAGTCTAAAGACAAGCTACACAGGTTTGGAAGAAGCTCAAAGAAATTGGATAAGATTATCAAGGTACAAAGATCTTCATCAAACAAGACAGGACTTGGTTTTGAAGAAGAATATAGAGGACAAGGAGAGGAGTCAATCTCAAGCTCCAAAGAAGAAGAAGCTTCAGAAGAAGAGAGTGAAAGAGAAAGTGAGACTTCTGAGGATAAGTTGGACAATAGGAAGTTCAACAAGGAAAGGAACAATGCACAAATGAGGAATAGATGGAACAAGAAGCAACACAGGGTAGAAGAGACTAAGAGACCAATGGGGTCAAGGCAAGGTAGTTTCAATGGATGATGCTTCTCATGTCATAGGTTTGGGCACAAGGCTACACAATGCAAGACACATGAAAGACAAGAATATGGAAATTTTAGAAAAATGCATCTCTTTCAAGGGTATTGCTACTCTTGTAATCAGTTTGGTCATAAGGTAGTTAATTGCAGGGTTCATAATAGGAATGGATATGGCTTCACTAGGAGAAACTTTAACACATCTACACCTTCAAGGAATTACAATATTAAGTGTTATAAGTGCAATAATATTGGGCATATAGCCAAGTGGTGTAGAGCAGAACTTCCAGAGACAAGCAGGAACAAGAATAGTCAGAGGAATCAGAAGGATCAATTGAGGAAGAAGGTGGACAAAGGTAAATATCAGTGTATGCTGGGAGTAGAGATACTCCCACCCCAAAATTAACCACCTCAAGAGAGGAGGTGGGGGAGGGGCTAAGCTAAGAGTCTCATTCTTAGCCCCAAGCCCCAAAGGTGGCCCTTTGCCATTGATGTCAAAGGGGGAGAGATTTGAGTTAGGGGGAGAGCATTCAGTCAGGGGGAGCAGTTTCTCAAGGGGAGTAGATCTAAAAAAGGTAAAAGAAATGGTAAAAGGAAAATGGGTTGCCATCAATGACAAAGGGGGATATTGTTGGAAATATGAGCAAGTTTTGTTGTCATTGATGTCAAGAGTTGTCACGAGTTGTTGTTTCAGTTTCATCTTCATTAAGGTCACCAGGAGGTTTTTCCAAAAGGGCAAAGCAGGTTTGAAAGGCAAATATGATATTATAATATTTAATATTATAATACTCCAAATTATAGGTTGAGGTGAAGAGGATAGGTCCAAGGAGCAATTAAAAATAATTTACTCCTCGAAAGACCCATTGAGCAAGTTACAAAATATTTAATTTAATTTATTTAAATTTAAATATTTTAACCTAAAGGTTAAAATTTAAATTTAAATAGAGTTTGGGCACCAAAGTTAAAAGTTATAAAATATTTTATTTAATCAAATTTCTAAATTCGAAATATCCGTCGACATCGAAGTGCATAAGCTAAAGGATATAAAAAGGGGGCTAAAGTTTTATTTTCGATTATCCATGCATTTCGAAGCCCTAAAGTGAAAAAGAAAAAATCATGCACCGAAGAGAAGAGAGAAATATTTGCATGTGTTAAAAATAAGAAGGGTAGATCTTGTATAAGACAAAGTGGAGCATTAAAATTATCACCAAGTGCTTGGTAGCGCAAGTGGTGAGTGGCGGCTGGTTAAGGCGCTTGTGGCAGATAGGTCAAGTGTTCGATTCACGTCCCCTTCATTTTTGGTGGTGGCAAAGTTTTTTTATTCATTTTGAAAGGTGCCAGAGAGCAAGGTAAAAGGTGCATCATGCACCTTTGGTCTTGTCATGGGTGTGTGGCCCAACGGTAGCCAAGCCGTAAGGCTTAGGCACCATGGTGATGGTTGGTCGTGGGTTCGAGGTGAGCGCAGTCGTGAGGGCATTATTTTTATCATAGGCCACCCTCTAAGGTAAGAGGTTACTTTATTTTGCCAAGGTGTGATTTGTGATAAGGGGCCACATGAATTATTGATTGCACTTTGATTAATTCTTGCTAAGGTTAGAGATAGGGAGTCATAAGGGAGTTTAAATATTTTAATTTTTTACTTAGCATTAAAATAGAGATTGGAGATATAAGGTGTTTGAAAGGAAATTAATTGTGTTGGATTTTATTGTTTGAATATTGGAGTTAAAAGGATTAACCAAAGGAATTAATTTTATAAGTGTGAAAATTGGATTTATAAAGTGTTTTAAAGAAGTTTTGATTGGTCATGATTTGAATATTATTTTGTGAAGTTTGGAGATAATAAGGTGTACTTGAGAGCTAATATTTTTGTATGGTGAGATAATTATTGAAGGAAATATTTGAGTGGAGATTTTGAAATAAATTGTTGCTATCTAACCTTAAGAATAGCAAAGAGAATTTGATTGTGATTGAGACAGGTTTTTGAAGACATATCTCCATCAAACAAAAGGTATGGGCACATCTTCCTTGTGAGTGAAATATTGTTTGGTTGGTTGAAGTTGTGAAATGCAAAGTTGGAGTGAAAAGGTTTGTTTGATAAGCATTGTTGAGTGAGTTCTTATATACATGATTGGTGAATGTTTGTGAGAGAAATTGAGTGTGAAATTGAGAACTATCTTGAACTAGGGTTTGTTGAAAGAACATGAGTATCATTGTTATGTGAGATTGTTTGATAAGCATTGTTGGAAATATTTGAGTAAGCTTTCATGTGCATGATAAGGGTTTGTGAAAATATCATGAGTATCATTGTTATGTGAGTTTGGAATCATCTTGAGTCAAGGTTTGAGTTCCATAGTGTGAGTTGTTGGAAGTTTGGTGAAACACTTGGTTAGGGTTTGTAAGCAAGTTGTGTTTCATTGAGTGGATGGTTGAGTGAAGTTGATTGAGCATTATTGATTGAAAGTATTGGAGTGATAGTTCAAGATTTGTGAAACAAATTGTTCTTTATTCTAAATTGATTTGAAGGAGAATTTGAAAGTGATTGAGTATTTTGTGAGTGTGAAACATATTGAGTCTCTAACCATTCTCTATATGTTTCTATAAGTTAAACAAGATTCTGAGTGAAACTTGTTTGTGGGATTGAAGAGGTTTTCTATGAGAGATTGAGTTGAGTTTTGTATGCAAGTTTTGCAATTGATTTGAATAAGCTTTTGTAAAAGCTATAGAGGATTTGTGGAATCTTACAAGCAGATTTGAGGTAAGTATTGGTGAAGACTTGTTGAGCAGATTGGACAAGTTCTAGAGAGAACTTGTTGAGCAGATTGGACAACTTCTAGAGAACTTGTTGAGCAGATTTGAGGTAAGTCTTGGTGAAGACTTGTGGATAGATTTGAGGTAAGTCTTTGAGAAGACTTGAGAGTAGAATTGATTGATTGATTTGTTCAAGCTTTGTGTTAAGGCTTGGGGAAGATCTAGTAGAGTTGATTTGTGATTGGATCAAGCTTTGTGTTAAGGCTTGAGGATAGATTTGAGGATAGAGTTTGGTGCAGATTTGAGAGTATATTTATGCCAGACCAGAGATAGATATTGAGCAGATTTGTGCTAGATCGAAGGACTATGTTTAGTGTAGATTTGAGATAGATATTGAGAAGATTTGTGCTAGATCGAAGGACTATGTTTAGTGTAGATTTGAGATAGATATTGAGAAGATTTGTGCTAGACCGAAGGACTATGTTTAGTATAGATTTGAGATAGAGGTTGAGTAAAGCTAAGAGCAAGATTTGGAGGTGACAGAGTAGAGGATAGTAGTCTCTAGTGGATAGAGATCCATTAGCCAGGGTAGTGAGGATAGAGGTATTTTGAGTGAGGATAGAGTCTTCTATGGAGAGAGATCCACAAGCCAGTGTAGTGGAGGTAGTAGTCTTCTAGAGGATCACCAACCAGAGTAAGGAGAAGGAGTTCTCCTATGGATAGAGATCCACAAACTTGATTAGGGGATTGGTATCTCCTTTGGACAGAGGTCCATAAATATTGTAATAGGGAAGGATTCCCAAGAGAATTGTTGAGGAAATTTTAGTGAAATATTTTCTCCATGGACGTAGCCCACATTGGGTGAACCACGTTAAATTGGTGTCTCTATTGTGTGTGGTGATTTGTGCATTGCTTTGATTACTACTATTGATATTGCCATTGATATATTGCATAATATTGTTTGGGAAAGAAAAGTAAAAAGTGGTCTTATACTTTTCACCCCCCTCTCAGTATAAGCTTGTGTTCTTCATGTACCAACATCTATATGAGAATTGATTCATCGCTCCTGGTAGTTGTACCTCCATCATCACCATCTAGTTTTTGTGGCACCTTAGACTATATGTCCAATCCACACTTAATATTATGCTACCTTTGATGTTTCCATTGGCACGAATTTGGGCTAGGACGTTATGAATAAGGCTTATGAAATCCCATCAACCCTTATGTTCAATTATCCATAGATAAATATGGTCTGGGTTACCACCCTACTACCATTCACATGCTCGAAGATGAGATTCAAGATCTTTCCATGCATCCCCCAGTGATTCCTACACCCTCTTTGGAAGAGGATTTCAACACTGACATCCTATATGAGTGTCCATCCCCCCATTCTATCATCAACATTCCATGCACCTTATTCCAGAAAATGCCACTTTTTGACACTACCATTGTGTACAACATTGAGGAGCTAATTAATAGATTTGCTACCCTTTCCCTTACTTATCCTCACTTAGAGCACACTTCTTCACCTCCCCCTTCATTTACTATATATTGATTCATACCATAACCTCATTGATGATAGTTCTACCACCCTATGACTCAACCCCATTCTCCACCCATGGTTCTACATCTCCCATTGAATCTGCCACATTGTTTACATACTTTTGAGTCTTCATATTTAGACTCATCATCTCCCACTATCTCCACTACCTTCATTAACATGGTTGACATCGAATTACTCTCCCCACTTTGCTACACATCTTATTTGGATCACAACGACGCACCCAATCCAAACTTCATCGATTTCACTCATATTTCGCCTACACCTTCACCGAAAGACTTCTTGCTATCACCACCCATACTATGTGCTAAAAATACTCCTTCATTGCCTATTCCACCTCATATTTTGTGGTTTAATCATACACATGTATAGCCCAAAAATTCGTGCACTCCTTTCCTCAAGGTTGATGGATTCATGCCTCATAGGGGAATGGGAGAATGGATGGTCTACACCTCAGAAGAGAGGTACTTGATCATACCTTCTTATGGTGATTTTTCAACGAATTAGGTGGGTTCATCAGGAAACATTTTATGGTAGTTTTTGAGACTAGATTTTGGGATTTGTTTTGATGTGTTCCTTTTATCAAATCATGCATAAACCTAGTTTGACCAATATGCAACTACGCTAATCTATATGTAATTTTCATTTATATGTAAGCAACAAAAAGTAGAAAATAGAATCTAAATAGGCAATTTAGTGCTTAAAAAGTGATTTAGAACACTTACTTGTATCTAGAATTCTAAAGAAGATTCTGGTTTTTTATGCAAGCAATATCGGTCAAAGTCCAGCAAAATCGGATGGCCCGATTATGCGAAAAACCAACCGATCTTGACTAAAAGCTGCAGTTTTATAATTAGATGCAGAAAACAACAATTTCATAGGGAAACATGCATTTGAATGGACTAAATTACAATGATAAATGATCTTAAGATAATAATGGAAGGATGTTCATATGTATATCTATGTTAAATTCTTGAATATTTATGATATCATGAAGGAATATTCCTATTAAATGCAAAATAATAATGGTAATGAATTGAAACTGATGAAATATAATTCTAAACAAGAGGAATGGAGAAAGAATATGTAAACTCTAATATCTGGATGCTCCAATCAGCTAAATTGTATTAATGCATGTTGTAGGAAAAATCTGGCGCTTTTGTTCAACATCGGGCAGAACAATATTGTGATCAGGTGATCTGATATCGCTTAAATTCGGTCGATGCACAATTTGAACCTGCAAAAACATAGTAAAAATTAAAAAGTATGGCCTAAAATTATGCAGGGATTCCATGGAAGAATTTGATACGAGGAGCCTTTATTAAAAATAAGGGAATCATGTGAGCTATTGGGCCAGAAATGGAAAGGATTACAACTTCTTCTAATCTGGTCAAAATTGGGTGAACTGATCCCAGAACTATCATGCAGTTACCCAAATAGAGACAAGGAGTTACAACTTATTTTTTTGCCTTACTAAAGCAGGCGTTTTTTAGTTTTGGATAAAATTGTGTGATTTCGCATAGAGGTTAAAAATAAACTTGTAACGGGCACAAAAATTGAGGTAACAAATTAGGGGTGACAAATTTGATTTTTCAAAATGTTTTTACCTTAGTTTTAATTAATGTGAGTCATTTTTAGGGTGCTACATTTTACCCCCTCTTTAGCGTATTTTTGAAAAAAAATGCATTAAAGATAAGATGGCATGCTTTACGAGAAAGCAAAAATTTTATTGCAAATTTGTTGATGGTTTCAAGTTTTGCTATTAAACTGTTTTAGTTATGATGCCCCCTTTGAGTTTTTACACCAAATTTTATATTTGGTGGAAAACTCAAAATTTTTGAAATTTGCTTTTGTGGTATACCCCCTAGTGATCGAGTATACCAATTTTGGAGATTGTGGCATACCAATTGACTTCATTTTGTACTTATATTTTTGAGATATATATATATATATATATATATATATATTGATTGATCCTTTTGTCTATGTGACATTGAATGATTTGATTTATTGGATGATTTATTGCACTTGCTTATGATGGTTGTGTTACATAATTTCTTGTAATCATGCTTTGACTTTTGAATATTTTGATCATGCTTAACATAAAAGGAAAATGATTTTTTAAAGTGTGTTTTGAAAAATATGTTTTTGTGTGATGATAGATTTGATGGATTTAGCAATGGACCTCGAAGGATGTTGTGTTGTTATATGACCGTTGGTGGAGATAAATGTCTAGTAGGTGATGAAGCAGATCCTGTTGTGAGGAAGATTTTGATATTGCTAAATAAAATGGTCATGTGCTTAAGAATAATCTTAAGGCTTTTATGATGAAATGAAATCTTTGATGTTGTTTTGGAACAATGTGTTTAATAAGTGTTTGTGAAAATATATTGATTTAAGCATGAAAAATTTGAAGGATGATTTGTGCTAGGCATAGAATTCCTAAGTGTGAAATTTGGAAGAAAGTACTTAGGAATTATACCATCATCGTGAAAATCAAGATGAAGTGCAAGATGATATGAATTTTGTTTGTTCTTTTAAAATGCGAAATTAAAATCATTATGTCACATGTTCAAAAGATTTTATAATTTTATGAAAATATATGGAATAACTTTTGGGCATGAAAAATTAGAAATATGACTTGCGCTAGGCATAAAATTCCTAAGTGTGAGATTTGGAAAGAAATAGTTACTTAGGAACTATACCATCATCGTGAGAATCAAAATGAAATGCATGATGAAATATTTTTAATTTTGCAATATTATTATTGGTAAATTATTGTGCTATGATGATAAAATAAATTTGTATAAATTAATGTTAGGGATTGATATTAAATATCTAACAAAAATCCCAAAGAAATATTTTAACTTATTCCAAAGACAAATTCAAATTTATCTAGAACCAATGTGTGAGAAGTGGATTCATTATCCATTTTGATTGTCATAATGATGCAAAATCTCTCAAGTGACAAATGTGTGTGCTTTGTAAAGTTAATTCACCAATTTTAAGTAAGATAATGATAAAGCAAACTTGAATGAACCAATGTGTGTGCAAGTGAGGTGTTCATTAACCATGATTTTGTGCATGCATTGGTATTGAACTACTATGTAAATCAAATTACCAAAAGCTAGCTAATCCATAAGCAAACATTGGTCTGTACAAAATAAGGTCGCTAATGTGACAGACATATCGCCACGTGAAAGGAATTACCCAAGGCCAAGCAAGTTGGGCACAAATCACCTATTATGGGGCTTACCTCATGGCTTTCGAATAACTGAGAAATTCTAGGGATTCAAGTTCAATACCCCCTTCTTTTCTTCAAATTTTTGGAATAGGGATTTCTTGTCCATTTCTGAACAAGGGGATTTTATTGCTTTGTAATGGAACATTTTTCTTGATTTTTCTCTTTTTCTTTTTCTTTCTTTTCTTTATTTTTCTCTTTTTTTTCTTTTTCTTTCGGGATACTTGCTCAGATTAGACGTAGAGCAAGGGATTTTATTTGGGTAGGGAGGAGCTTGTCCTTTTGCCAATTTCTCAGTATTCTAGACCATGCACATGATAGGATAGCAAGGGAAATTTTTCACTTAAGGTATTAAGACTTACTATGTAGCATCACTTTTTGAATTTGCAACAAATCATTTTAAGATGTGAAGGTGTGTTCTTGGTTCATAAAGTAGCAAGATCATTCTCAAAACTCAAAATTATTTAATGAAGTAATAGTGTTCTTTGGTACAAGAGAGATTTATAATCAAAATAACAAAATCAAAATCATTAAATATGTGAAATTTGGTGCATGGTTCAAGATAAATTTTGAATTTATCTGAAGTAAACTAAAATATAACTTGCAATCTTGGAAGATAATAGATGCAGAAATAATGCTCTAATAATGCTTTGGAAATATTTTTGTAGATTTTCAGATTTTGTAATTTTTTTGGTTGTTTTTTGATAAGATATTTGAAATGCATGAAAATTTATTTACAATTATGTACATTGATGAGACTTTTGGCTTTATGCATAATATCTTTTCAGGTGCATAATATTCATGGGTTCCTTGAGATATTTTCCATCCAAAGTAGCCAATCTGTATGCACCTGATCCAAACTTAGCAATAATGATGAATGGTCCGAGCCAATTAGGTTGAAATTTTCCTTTAAGATATTTTCTTGCATTAGTATTTTTTTTATTTTCTTTTAAGACTAAATCTCCAACTTCAAAGGATCTATTGTGAACTTTCTTTGCATATGATCTTTTAAGTTTGTCTTGGTAGGCACGAAGATGCTCTAAAGCATGGATGCACTTTTCATCTAGAAGTTCCAACTGACTTAACCTGCCAGCATGATATTCATCTCCTACTTCGATATCTTGAAGTAGAAGAGCTAAATAAGGAACTTCTAACTCAAATGGAAAAACTGCTTCGGCACCATAAACCAAGACAAAAGGTGAAGCACCTGTAGGGGTACGAACACTAGTTCGATAAGCCCACAAGGAAGGATATAATTGTATATGCCAGTCATGGCCTATTTTATTAACCAATATTTTTAGGATTTTGATTAATGTTTTATTAGATGCTTCAGCTTGGCCATTTCCTTGTGGATAATAAGGAGTAGACCATCTATGTTGGATTTTATATTTTTGACATAATTTCTTAATATCTTTATTTTTAAAACATGTACCATTGTCAGAGATGAGATTAGATGGAATTCCAAATCTGCAAATAATTTGATTGAAAATAAATTTAGAAACTTGAACTCCTATGCAAGAAGCTAAAGGTATAGCTTCTACCCACTTTGTAAAATATTTTGTTGTTGTTATTATGAATTTATGACCATCAGAAGAAACAAGATTAATTTTACCAATAATGTCTAAACCCCATTTAGAAAAGGGCCAAGGAGAGGCTATGGCTTGGAGTTCCTGAGTAGGAGCATGAACAAGGTCAGCATGTCTTTGACACTTGTCACAACGACGCACATAATCATTGGCATCCTTTTCCATGGAAGGCCAAAAATACCCCATTCTAAGGAGCTTTTTAGCAATGGCACTTCCACTAAAGTGTCCTCCATAGGATCCATCATGGGCTTCACTTAAGGCTTTCTTAGACTCTTCTAGGTTAAGACATCTTAATAGGATACCCTCAAAAGATCTTCTATATAAGGTATTACCAACAATTACAAAGCGAACAACTCGCTTACGTAATAACCTACGTTGGTTTCTATCTAGTCCTTCAGGGAAGGTCCCATTCTGAAGAAAATTAAAGATATCTACATACCAAGGCTCTGGGGTAACTTCATTAATAAAAAATACATCTAATGGTTCTAAGCATGACTTAGAAGAAGTAGGTTCTTGGAGTTTATGAATAATTATAGTAGCATACTCATCATCCAACTCCAAAGGCAACAAAGAAGTAGCCACAACCATAGCATCGACAGTGCGGTTACTAGTTCTAGGAATAGCTTCTAAAGTTACTTTCTCAAATAATGATATAATTTTAAGCACATATTCTTTATAAGGGTGAAGTTTCTCATCTCGTGTTTGATAAAATTCATTGATTTGATTTATCATGAGCTGAGAATCTCCAAAAACTAATAAAACTTTAATTTTTAAAGCTAGCGTAGCTCGTAATCCAAGGATTAGAGCCTCATATTCTGCAATATTATTAGTACAAGCAAACTGTAATTTAAAAGATAAATGCATAAGGTGCTTTTGAGGAGATATTAATATAATACCTGCACCTGCACCACTCATACATCTAGCTCCATAAAAAAACAATGTCCAAGTTTCAAAATGATCTTCTTCTAAATTAAGACACTCATCAGGAAATTCAATGTTCATAGGATGAGTAGACTCTAAAGGCGCAACAGCTAACTGATCAGCTATAACTTGGCCTTTTATGGATTTTTGGCCGATAAATATGAGTTCAAACTCGCTAAGAGCAAGAACCCACTTAGTTGTGCATCCAGATAAATAAGGTCTACTCATCAAGTACCTTAATGGATCAGACTTAGCAATAACATATGTTTTCTGACTTAGCATATAATGACGCAACTTTTGCGTAGAAAACACAACTGTTAGACAAAGATTTTCTAATGGAGTATATCGGGTTTCATAACTTATTAAAGTTTTGCTTATATAATATGTGGCTCGTTCTTTCTTTTCATCATCAATTTGAGCTAACATAGCTCCAAGTGCAAGTTCCGAAGAAGAAATATATAGAATGAAAGGACAATCCGGTCTAGGCGAAACAAGCACTGGAGGGTTGAGAAGATATTGTTTAATACTATCAAAAGCTTCTTGATATTCCTTATCCCATTGAAAGGAAATGTTTTTCTTGAGCAATTTAAGAAAAGGTTTTGTTCTATCTGCCAATTTATCAATGAAGCGACGAATAGCTTGTAATTTTCCTTGTAAGCTTCTTAATTCTGATATGTTTTTAGGAGGTGGCATATCACGAATAGCCTTAATTTTTAGAGGATCTATTTCTATGCCTCGCATAGAAACAATGACTCCTAATAATTTTCTAGATTTTACTCCAAATACACACTTGTCTGGATTTAAACGTATCAAATATTCTCTTAATCTATCAAACACTTTTCTTAAATCATTAATGTGATCATCTTATTTTACTGAACGAGCTATAATATCATCCACATAATCATGCAAAATATCATACATCATATCATGAAAAATATATGTCATAGCTCTCTGATAAGTTGCACCTGCATTCTTTAATCCAAAGGGCATTACTTTCCAACAGAATGTTCCCCAAGGAGTAATAAAGGTTGTTTTAGCTTGGTCTTCAGGAGCTATTCTAATTTGGTTGTATCCTAAAAAACCATCCATAAGGGACAACATCCCACTCCCAACTGTAAAATCTATGATTTGATCCATATTAGGGAGAGGAAAGTCATCTTTAGGGCATGCAACATTAATATCTCTAAAATCCATGCAAACCCTAATCTTAGTAGCTTCTTTCTTAGTTACTAGAACAACATTCGATATCCACTCAACATAGTCAATAGCTTGTATAAAATTTACATTCAAAAGCTTTTCTAACTCACTTTTAACTAGTAGTGCTACTTTAGGATGCATTTTTCTAAGTTTTTGCTTTACAGGTTTAGCATCAAGGTGCACTACTAAATGGTGCATAACTACAGAAGGATCTAGGCCTAGCATATCTGCGTACATCCAAGCAAAGACATCAGAATATTCTATGAGGAATTCAATATATAGCTTTTTTTTTTTCTTTACTTAACTCTGATCCAATATTGACCATGCGAGGGTTCTCCTCTGTCCCAATATTGATTTTTAAAATATTTTCTACAACAATATTTAAATCTCTTTCAAATTTGGGTGGTGCGGGTGACACACCCATTTCTTGTAATTCTTCTAATGTGCATTTAGCTAACTCTTCTTGAGGAGTAGTAGCTTCTATATGAGCTATACATGGCATTGATCCATCAAAGAAGAACTTATTTCTTAAAACTTGATCAAGAGATATATCATGATAGATATCACCTTCTAAACATTCATCCATAGAAGCAATCATTTTTGGGTAAACCATAGTCAACATATTACAAGTATGTACCTTTTTAAGAAGCTCTTTTTGTTCCATATATTCTTGATATGTTATAAGATGATCATCATCTTCATATGGGAATGGTTCTATTTTTGTAGGAATATAACCAAGACCACATCGGATCGGCCATTCTTCGACTTCCAAAGGTTATTTTATACCATTTTCATGAGGTCCTAATCCTTTACCTCTATATCCCATATTACACATCATTGGTTTTGATTTTATATATCCATTAGAAAAATAACACTTAGCAAATCCATCCTGATCAATTGTAAATTTTACAATTGAAATTTTACCCCAATCATATCCCGCATACACAAAGGCACAACTCCCAATATGACAAATGCTTCCCTTCTTTGGCAAGCCTAATGTTCGGGGAGATGGTGGTAACTTAGATAGCACCAAGGAATCTTGGGTAGAAAAATTAACTTCTTCTGTAGTTGCAAGCACTGAAGATAAATCTGGTAGTACTTCATCCGAAATGGCATATGAAGTAGATGGACTATCCTCCTTAACTGGTTCTTTAGATGCTGTAAATTTAAATGTTGTAGACTCAGGAGGTGAATCTGCTATTATAGATTTAGGAAATGGATTAGATATAGGCTCAGAAGGTGATGATGATAATGATTGAGAATTTGTTGATGTTGATGTTTTAGAATGTGTTTTTAATGATATTGATTTAGAAGGTGATGATGATTTAAATTTAGAAGGTTTTGATGATGAGGGTGTACTAGGATGAACAATAGACATAGCAGGATAGAATGGAACTCCTATAGGTTCCATCGTAGCACACATGTCAAATGGCCTAGGGTCACCATGAATGGTGACTAATTGATTTTTAAACTCAAATTTAACACATTGATGTAATGTGGAAGGTATTGCTCTCATTGCATTGATCCAAGGTCGACCTAGAAGAATGTTGTATGATGCAAAACAAGGTACAACAAACACAATCATATCCAAAATCCTTGGGCCAACTTGCAATGGGATTTTCATTACTCCACATGTTTCTTGAGTTTCATCATTAAATGCTTTAATAATCATTTCAGTATTTTTCATATCTTCTTTTTTAAATCCAAATATTTGAAAGAAATCATATGTGCATATATTTAATGATGATCCATTATCAATTAGGACTCTTTTAACTCCTACATCTCCAATCAATGTTGTAATGTATAAAGGATTATCTCCATACAAACTTTGAGGAGGAATATCTTTATCACGAAAATCTATGAAATTTGTTTCATCCAAAGTTACAACATTTACTACAGCATTAGGTTCAATATCTTCAGGTACCATCATCTTGCTTAAAGTTTTCATCAGTTCTTCTCTATGTATGGAAGAAGTTCTTAAGAGATCCAAAAGAGAAATTCTAGCTGTGATGGTAGCTAATTGTTCATTAATATCATATGGAGATCTTTGTTGTGAACTTAGTACATTATTTCCTTTAGTAGGAGCTTTTAATACAAATGGAGTTGTTTTCTCATTTTGACTTTGATCTTGAGAATTTTGATTTTGTGCTTGTTGTCTTGTAATAGCTCCGATGGTACCCACAATGTTACTATGTCGAGGATCACCAAAATAGGGTCTAGCATTTTCTGCTTGCTCATTTGAAAGCCATTGTTGAGATGATGGTCTAGTAGTTACTCTTCTTGGAAATGGTTCTTCTGGAACTGATAAGTCTGTAATAGGAGTGACTTGATCTGATTCATACTCAAAACTATTTGAGGCAATTTCTAATTCACTCCCTGTTTCACTTTCTGTGTCACTTTCTAAAGATGTACTTTGGCAATTCTTTAGAGGTCTAATAGTGACTAGAGATTCAGTAGTTACACATGTTTTTTGCAAATCTTGATGTGGTAGAAAACTGCTAATAGTTCCTACATATCGAGTTGGATGAGGAACATTGTGATGTTCTACTTGATTTACAACTTCTTTACCATGCTTTGGTAAAGGGTGTTGAAAAATATCCAAATTTTGATTTGCATTTTGATTTTGAGGTTTCTGTGTATTATTTTGAGCATTTCTTGGAGGGAAATTTTCTACTTCCATTTTTTCATTGTCAATTAAATCTTGTATCATGTGTTTCAATATTTTACATGAGTTTGTTGAATGACCATCAACTCTATGGAAGTTACAATGTAAATCAGCTCTAAATCCAGCTACGGTTGTATCAGGTTGTCTTATTTTAGGCAACCGTATTAAGCCTTGTTCCAATAGTTGAGGTAAAATCATAGTTAAGGGCTGATTTAATCTTGTAAATTCTCTTGGTGGTTTATCAGGAACCTTTAATACAAACTTCTTCACAACTTCAGCAAGGTTAACATTTGAGTTGTTTCTACTATCAGTAACTCCATCACCCACTACTTGTTTATTCTTATATTGATTCTTAGAAGTTTTGTCTTCATCCTTCTTCTTAAATTGACCTCTTCTAATGAGGGCATCTTCTACCCTCCTTGCTAAATCGATGGCTTGATCAAAGGATGTTACTGTAGTAGTAGAAAGTTCATAAGACAATTGTTCTTGCAAATTTCCTATGAATATGTCCAACATTTCACGATGAGGTAATGCAAAGTGTAATTTACCCAAAATTTATCTCCACTTAGCCAAGAATTCAGCAAAACTTTCATCTTTTCCTTGTTTCAAGTTGTATAAATCTTTAATAGTCACATGCCTCTCTATGTAGGCACCAAATTGATGGACAAACATTTCCGTTGTCTCCTCAAAATTCCTTAGAGAATTAGTGGGTAACTGATAATACCACTCTAGAGCCATGCCTCCCAGACTCTTAGGGAACATATTTAGTAACAACAAGTCATCATGAGAAACATCATGACATGTTGTCCTAAACATGCGAAGATGCTCAATAGGATCTTCAGTTCCTTTATATATCGGGAGGACAGGCATAGGGAAATGTTTAGGGTAAGGTTGAGCTACCACAATAGGATCTAAAGGTTGACTACACATCTCTCGATAACTATATGAGGGACGGTAGGGATCCATCTGGTCTAGACGAGAAGCTAACTGTTTAACCATGGCTTCAAGTCCCTGTTGTTGTCCACCAAACTGATTTTGTTGCACCATATTATTGTGTCTTTGATAAGTTGATGTTGTTGTGTAAGGATTTCCAACTGAAACACTATTGTGTAAAGTCTGTGTGGGAACAATATTATGGAGTTGATATGAAATCTTGTTTTGTTGGATTTTCTGTTGATGATTGGTATTTTGCACTTGTTTAGCTTTTTGTTGATTTGACATTTGTTGATTAAGAGCTTGAGTGAACATGGATGTGAATGGTTGTTTTTGTTGTTTAGGATTTGTTTTTGGGTTGCTAGCAACAATCTTGGATGATTGTGCCATTGGTTTTTGAGCATTTTGATTTAAAGGTATCATGTTTTGATTAGATGGTCCTGCTTGATCATTATCTTGGTCTGTTGAGTTCATGTATGATAATGGATTTGTATGTATCTGAAAAGTAGATGCTAAGGCTGCTTCCATATCACCTTCTCCTGAATTATCAATTTGTATTGCTTGATTAAACTCTTCTATGTGGTTTTTTATAAATTGGGTAAATTTTCTAAGAGATTCAAATTTAACATTTCCTTTTTCATCTAATGTAGGTTCATCAGGATCTTCTATTTTGTCTTCTCCATTATCACCTTCATCTTCTGAAGGTACATAATCTTCAATGAGTGCTCTATCCCCAATATTTTCTTGTTCTTGTTCTCCCATATTATCATTGTCTACTTGTTTACCACTTCTTAATATAGGCATTTTGTTTTAGAATATTTTCTCTTGCAGATATATATTATATATATGTGCTAAAAATTTTGGGGTATATATGCTATATATACCTAACTAAATAAACTAAAATAATATGATTGTTTTTGGATTTTTGAGTTTTTAGATTGCAAACAACAAAGCAAACACAACTATAATATTATAGATAGTATACCTTAATTTTCTTGGAAAAGCCTATAGATATCATTAACAGGTTCAAGTTGGTCTGGTGACATGTAGTGTTCTTCTTCAAACTGGAAGTTGGATTTTAAGAATTTTATGAAATGTGCTATAGTGATGCAATCAACTTCACAATTGGACATATAAAAGCGTAATTCATGATAGTATTCTCGATAAAGCACAACTCTAGGAACTCTGTTAAATCTTCTCTTATCATCTAAGACAATCTCTTGATTTTCCACTCGTGATAGAAATTGATGTACTACTATTGCATTCTCAAGATAATCTTCAAAGGAATAAAGACTTGGAGAAATTACAGCTCTCTTATCTGCTAGCCACCTATCACAGGCTCTTTGAAGGTCAAAGTAAAAAGGTGCACTATCTGGATCCAGGATTCTAGACAAGTCAAACCTTATGATTTTCTTAAGTTCAGGTTCTTTAGCTCTTATAATCTCTAACCTTCTCCAAATCTCAGGGTATGGCACACTACCTAAAGAAGAAAATTCTTGGTTTGCTAGTACTGTACTAACATTAATTCGAACGACTCTCCTTATGTTGTAATCTACCATCTATGAAATGCAAAATTATGTGATTTAAAACTAATGCTCTTTTTTTATGACTATTAAAAATCAGAAGAAAGCCTATGTTTCACGTCGGGTTCACCAAAGAATGTAGCCCAAAAATTCTCGCACTCCTTTCCTCAAGGCTGATGGATCCGTGCCTCAGAGGGGAATGGGAGAATGGATGGTCTACACCTCAGAAGAGAGGTACTTGATCGTACCTTCTTATGGTGATTTTTTGACGAATTGGGTGGGTTCACCAGGAAATATTTTATGGTAGTTTTTGAGCCTAGGTTTTGGGATTTGTTTTGATGTGTTCCTTTTATCAAATCACGCATACACCTAGTTTGGCCAATATGCAACTACGCTAATCTATATGCAATTTTGATTTATATGTAAGCAACAAAAAGTAGAAAATAGAATCTAAATAGGCAATGCAGTGCTTAAAAAGTGATTTAGAACACTTACTTGTATCCGAAAGTCTGAAGAAGATTCTGATTTTTGATGCAAGCAATATCGGTCAAAATCCAGCAAAATCGGGTGGCCCGATTATGCGAAAAACCAACCGATCTTGACTAAAAGCTGTAGTTTTATAATTGGATGCAGAAAACAACAATTTCACAAGGAAACATGCATTTGAATGGACTGAATTACAATGAGAAATGATCTTAAGATAATAATGGAAGGATGTTCATATGTATATCTATGCTAAATGCTTGAATATTTATGATATCATGAAGGAATATGCCTATTAAATCCAAAATAATAATGGTAATGAATTGAAACTGATGTAATAGATATGAAATATAATTCTAAACGAGAGGAATGGAGAAAGAAGATGCAAACTCTGAGATCTGGATGCCCCCAATCGGCTAAATTGCAGCAATGCATGTTGCAGGTAAAATCGGGCACTTTTGTTCAAAATCAGGCAGAACGATATCGCGATCGGGTGATCCGATATCGCTTAAATCCGATCGATGCACAATATGAACCTACAAAAACATAGTGAAAAGGCAAAAGTATGGCATGAAAGTATGTGGGAGTTCCAGGGGAGAATCCGAGGTGAGGAGCCTGGATTAAAAAGAAGGGAGTCAGGTGAGCTATTGGGCCAGAAATGGAAAAGGTTGCAACTTCTTCTAATCCGGTCAAAATCGGGTGAACCGATCCCGCAACTACCATGCAGTTGCCCAAATAGAGACAAGGAGTTACAACTTATTTTTTCACCTTGCTAAAGTAGGCATTTTTCAGTTTTGGACGAAATCGGTGACTCGATTTCAGCATAGAGGTTAAAAATAAACTTGTAATGGGCACAAAAATTGAGGTAACAAATTAGGGGTGACAAATTTGATTTTTCAAAATGTTTTTACCTTAGTTTTAATTAATGTGAGTCATTTTTAGGGTGCTACAACATGTATATTTAGATGATGAATTCAATTTACCTGAGGCTATCGATGACCTCCATCTCATTCCCATCCTAGCTCAACTTCAATATGGGTCCCACATGCTTATGGAGGACACTATTAATGTTGATATTGGTGATGATCCCACTAATCCCCACATTGATAAACTATTGCCAATCTATATTTATAGGAACATGCTTCATTTACCTTCTTTCTTAAAGAATACATCAATATTTTTTCTTGGTCCCACATGGACATGCTTGGACTCAACCCATCATTAGTCGTCCATAACCTCACACTTGACGGGGATGCCAAGCTCATCAAGAAAAAATTATGTTGCATGCATCCCATGGTTGCTTTGATGGTAAAATATAAACTCCAAAAGCTTTTTTATGTGGGTTTCATACAACCCATTGATTACCCGAAATGGGAATCCAACATGGTCTCGGTGCTAGAACCCTCTGGATAGGTTTATGTTTGCATGGATTTTCAAGATCTAAATAAATATTTTACCAAGGACAACCTCCCCCTCCCTAACATTGATTCGTTGGTCGATTCCATCATAGGCCATGAAATGATATCTCTCATGGATGGATTTTCTAGCTACAATCAGATCAAGATCAACCCTATTGATCAACACAAGATGTCCTTTACAACCCCCTAGGGGAATTTCTATTATAAGGTCATGCCCTTTGGTCTTACGAACACTAGGACAACTTACTATTGTGTTATGACTTATATCTTCCATGACTACATGCACAAGATTATGGAAGACTATGTTTATGATCTCATAACTAAATCAAAAGAATGGTCATAACATCGCGTAGCTCTCCACAAGATATTTTATCATATTCTTGAATATAATGTCTTACTAAATCCAAATAAATGTGTCTTTTATGTCACTTCAAGTAAGATACTAGGATTCATTGTCTCTAAATGAGGCATTGAAGTAGATCCCAACAAAGTAAAAGCCATCATCAAGATGCCCCCTCCCACAAATCTCAAGAAATTATGTAGTCTAAAAGTCAAAATCCAAGTCATTCAGTGCTTCATCACCCAATTATCTAATAAATGTAAACCGTTTAATTACCTCTTACAAAAAGGGGTTGTCTTCAAATGGGATTCTAATTACCAGTAAACCTTTGACTCAATTAAGGCTTATCTCACCTCACCACTAGTTCTATCTCCACTACATCCATAATTACCATTCTTCTTATATATCTTTGTTATCAATTTCGCTATCAATTTTACCATAAAAAACTTATTGAATCAAAATAATGCACTCAACCATGAGCATACCATCTACTATATCAGTCATACTCTAGTTAGCTACGAGAAGTGATATGCCTATATGGAGAAGATATGTCTGGATGTATTCTTTTCTACACAAAAGCTATACCATTACATACTCAATCACATGAATTGTGTGATCATTCATGATAACCCCTTGCGATACATGATTAATAAGTGTTATCATAACTCTCGTACTATTAAATGGATCATTCTTCTCATCGAATTTGACCTTGAGTTCATTTCTCAAAAGTCCATAAAGGGATAGGTCATCGTCGACCAACTCGTTGAGGCTCCATTGATTGAATACCAACCACTCCTTATTCAACTTCTTGATGATTCCATATTACACATCACAAAGGCAAAAGAATATGTGGAACCCAAAATTCCAACTGATCTGATGCTATTTTTCAATGACTCCCACTACACCCACACTAGGGGTGCTAGAATTATATTCTTCACACCTGATGGGGAACCCCTTCCCTTCTCCTTTAAATTAGGTTTTCATTGCATGAATAACAATGTTGAATATGAAGCTCTCATTCTTGGCTTGAAGCTGGTGCTTTCAATGCACATTATATGCCTTCAAATAATTGGTTATTCTCTTTTTATCGTAAATCAAGTCAAGGAAATTTGGTAATGTCATTGCTTGGTACACCAATAATACAAATATATAGCTCAATAACTCCTCTCTTAGCTTAAGTGGTATGATATCGAGGTTGCTCATCGAGTGGTCCAAGAAACCCATGATGGAACTTGTGGTGGCCACTTCAGTGGCATGGCCATTACTAAGTGTATTTTATGCATGGGCTACTATTGACCAAAAATAGAAAATGATTGTTTTGAGTATGTTAAATAATTCATTGAGTATCAAAAATATGCCAACCTCACACACTTACCTTCACAAGCACTACAACCCATCTAATCTATGTGGCCCTTCTCACAGTAGGGCCTAGATCTTATTGGGAAAATTTTACCCACTTCCTCTAGCAACCATAAATTTTCAATGGTATTTTCAATGGGGTGACATTCATCACTGATCACATTATCTATTTCTTTGGAATTCCCTCATAAATCATTTTTGATAATGGTACACCATTCAAAAATAAAAAAATTTGCACCCTATGTGCCAAGTTTAACATTCATCATAGCTTATCTACCCCCTACTATCCATAGGGTAATGGCAAGGCATAAGCGACTAACAAAACCATCTATGCTATCCTTCGTAAAACCATCATAGAGCCTCATCATGATTGGCTTAATCAAATATCATTAGCCTTTTGGATCTACCAAATGAGTATTCATACTCCCATTGTGGAAAAACCCTTTTCTTTAGTCTATGGCGCTGAAGCGATTATGCCTCTTGAACTTGAGATACCCTCCTTACAAATATCCATGCATGATTTCAATGATGATGACACTACTCATCAAGCAAGATTCGACCAACTCTCTTAGATGAGCATTGCATCCACGCTATAAAAAACACAAGTATTTATCAAGATCATCTTTGTCATGCCTACAACAATAATTTACACTAGTGTAAATTCCAGATCAGTGACCTAGTTCTCAAAGAGAATCAATAAATCACTAGCAAACCCTACCAATAGTGAGATAAATTCATGCCAAATTGGCCAGGTCCTTACATTGTCACACACAAATTCAATTTTAGGTTCTATCGACTGGCCAACCTCAAAGTCCTTGTAGAACCGAAACCCATTAACATAATCCATCTACACACATTCAATGCCTAACTAGCCTAGGTACACATCACCAGTCATTGCACATACTATCATCATTATGTTATACACATCATCCCACTCATGCATGCATATTGCACACTACACTAAACACACATTTTGCACTTTTTATTAAAAAATGGAAACACATTTTCCTTTATATATTTTTTTATGCTATCTATATCCATTGTCTTGCAGGTTCACTATCGCCAGCTATACCACCTTCGCTAGGAAATTTTGCACTAGATCTACATCACAGGCCTAGTCTCAATCCATCATGTAGGAATTACTAATGCTCCTTCCCATACCAATCACCCCGATCGATCATGCAGAGCCCCTATCATTGTTCATGTTCACCAATTATCATTCTCATCACACTCATACCATGATGCTTAACTCTAGTTTCATTCACCTAACCGTAGAGATTTCTCCATTTATTATCACTTAGGTGATACTCAAGTCTCCTTATCTTACTTTGTATATGAGAGAACACTCCCACTCCCAATATCCTTATGCAAGGGGCTCAACCCCTCCCATATTAGTCAATGAAATAGACCCCTACCTACTAGCATCTTAAACACAATGACCTTCACTTGTCTAATTTTTACCTAACAGGGGAAATTCACCTACTCGCCCACATATCTCAGGATTACCTCCACCCTTGACTAATGGGATATCACCCTACAAATAGTCCCTTCATTAGCATATTTCCAAGGCTATCCCATTGGGTGCACACCCATATTGGCCACATCACTCCTTAAAATTGTCACAATCCCCACCTATTCTTTGTACACCTCCCACCCCCTTCCATGGAATTCATATTCAACCTTTGCCACCACCACCTCATCAATATTCATATCCACCTTTTCCATTCTTATATCCATGGTCATATCCAAATACCACCATTCCCTTGGGTTCTCATTCTCCTCCTACTTCAATACTGTCTCCTCCACCTATCAATATCTAGCACATCCTCTCCCATATTGATAATCTCAAGTTATATTTAAACCATTTTTTTTCATTCACCTACGTGCCATTTTGGTACATACCATACCCCTTCATTCTATTCCATTCCTGCCCCTCCTCCCGACACACAACATCCACGAGAACCAAGATCCACAGATAATCCAACCTAACCTATCCTACCTCCCCCGCACTCATCACCACTTGCGCCCTATATTTACCCTATGCCTATCCTTTTAGAGACTCTCTCCCACACTTTATACCAACTACTTCATGTAGGGCTCCTTGTGTTACCTAAAAAAATAAAACATGATTGTTGTAATTATGTTAAATAATGCATCAAGTTTCAACAACATGCCAAGATCATACACTTACCTTTGCAAGCACTGCAACCCATCCAATCTATTTGGCCCTTCTATAGTGGGGCCTAGATCTTATTGGGAAAATTTTGTTCGCTTCTTCTAGCAACCATAAAGTTATCATCCCTACCACCAAGTATTTCAAAAAGTGGGTCAAAGCCATCTTACTTATCTAGAATATGGGAGCTAAAATTGTGGTATTCATCACTGATCACATTATGTGTTACTTTATAATTTCCTCATAAGTCATCTCTGATAATGGTACACCATTCAAAAACAAAAATGTCTATGCCCTATGTACCAAGTTCAACATTCATCATAGCTTCTCTACCCCCTACTACCCCTAGGGTAATAGCCATGAAAAAGCTACTAACAAAACCATCTATGCTATCCTTCACAAAACCATCATAGAGTCTCATTGTGATTGGCATAATCAAATGCCATTAGCCTTTTGGATCCACCAAATGGGTATCCATACTCCCACTATGTCAACACCCTTTTCTTTAGTCTATGGCACTGAAGCCATTATGCCTCTCGAACTTGAGATACCCTCCTTACGAATATTCATGAGTGATTTCATTGATGATGATACTGCTCATCAAGCAAGATTCAACCAACTAACTCTGTTAGATGAGTGTCACATCCACACTATAGAAAACACAAGTGTTTATCAAGATCATCTTCATTGTGCCTTCAATAACAAGGTACACCAGTGCAAATTCCATATTTATGACTTGGTTCTCAAAGATAACCAACATATCACTAGCCAATCCTACCAAAAATGAGACAAATTAATACCTAATTGGCTAGGTCCTTACATAATCACGCACAAATCTAGTTTTGGGGCCTATCAATTGGCCAACCTTGAAGGTCTCGTAGAACTCAAACCCATTAACATACTCTATCTACACACATTCAATACCTAACTAGCCAAGGCACACATCACCAGTCATTGCACCTACTATCCCCATTATGTTATACACAACATCCCATTCATGCATGCACATTCCATACTACACTAAACACACACTTTACACTTTTTGTTACACAATAGAAATATCTTTTGTTTTATATATTATTTTTATGCTATATGTATTTGTTGTCTTGCAAGTTCACTATCACCAACTACACCACCTTATCTAGGATATCTTGCATTATATCTACATCATAGACCTAACCTCGATCCATCATGTAAGAATTTTTGATGCTCCTTCCCATACCAATCACCTCGACAGTTCATGCATAGCCACCTAGCATTGTTCATGTTCTCCAGTTGTCATTCTCATCACACTCATACCATGATGCTTCACTCTAGTCTCATTCACCCAACCGTAGATATTCCTCTACTTCTCCTCACTTCGATGATAGTTAGGTCTCCCTATCTTCCTTTGCAGATATAGTAGAATGCTCCCACTCCCCATATCCTCACACAAGGGGCCCATCCTCTCCCACATTAGTCAATGAAAGAGACCCCTACCTACCAATATCTTTAGCTCAATGACCTTCACTTGGCTACTTTCTGCCTAACAAGGGAAATTCACCTACTCGCTCACATACCTTAGGATTACCTCCACCCTTGCCTAATGGGATATCACCCTACGAATAGTCACTTCATCAACATATTTTCTAGGCTATCCCATCATGTTCACATCCATCTTGACCAAATTGCTCCTTATAGCCATCACAAGTATTGCCTATTCTCCCTACACCTCCCACCCCTACCATGGTATCCATATCCAACCTCTGCCACAACCATCTCATCAATATTCATCTCCACCTTCTTCACATTTTCCATTAACATATCCATGGTTGTATCCCAATAACACCATTCCATTGGATTCTTGTTCTCCTCCTACTTCAATACCATATCCCCCACTTGTTTATATCCAATACATCATCTCCTGTCTTGATAATCTCAAGTTACATTTGAGCCATTATCAATGTCATTCCACCTATGTGCCATTTTGGTACAACCCATACCCCTTAATTCTCTTCCTACCCCTCATCTCCACACACAAAATCCACCAAAACCAAGAACCATAGGCCACCCAACCTAGCCTATCCCACCTTCCTCACACTTGTCACCACCCATACCCTATGTTTACCCCATGCCTATCCTTTCAAAGCATCTCTACCACACTTTCCACCAACTACTTCATGTAGGGTTTCTCATGTTACCTAACATACATCTCGTTGATCCACTTTGCCCCAAGTCAAGGGGCTACAATGAGCACCAATACTATATATACCATCACCAACTAGGGTATAACATCAACAACTACCACATATTTGAGCACCTCATCAATGACATAGTAGATGGTAAAACTCCTCCATGATCTAAGCATGCCATATCTTCTTCTAGAGTTTTTATCACTTCACCTCATCCCATACCTCACCCCATGCCATCACGTGCATCATTAACCTCCACACCTCACTATTTATAGCCACTATCTAGCTACACCAACTATCAGAATCCTAGTTGCATCGTCACTTTGCCTAGTCATTCACGATTTGATCTTTGCTACTCCCCACATACTTAGTTTCACCTGATAACTCTTTCTTTTCCCTCTCTCCTTCTTGCTATCTTGCATTGTTGTATGGTCATGCTTCAAGCAGCTACATACCTATGCTACGATTTCTATTTTTTTTCTCCTTCTTGCTATTCTACCCTATTTTATGGTCATGCTTCGAGTGGCTACATACTTGTGTTGAATATCCCCTATCTTCTCTTTCTCTTATTCTTTTCCTCTATCCTTCTCCATCTCATTTATTCCATTTTACTTTCTCCATCATCATTTTATTTTGCCTATCACTCCTCCTGATATCGACTATCATGCACCTTCACCTTCTTACATTCATCTCTCCTACTGTATGCACCTCCCCACATGTTGGGGTAATAACATCTACTTTTCATTATTCTCATCATATTTCCTTCATCTATTCACTTTTCTCTTGACATTTCCCAATCTCATCTCATTACATTTCATAAATTATTCTTTTACATATTTCTTGCATGTTATGTCTTTCATACTACTTCCATTGCATATGCACATATCTCATATTTGCATCCATATCCATGCTTGTACATTCTCATTATATAAATTCACTTATAATGGATTAAAATGCACACTTGTTAGCATCACTTCTTGGATGTCCACTCCCCTTTTTTGGATTATGAATTGTGTAGTGTTTTGCATGATTTTGACCATTCACCAGTTGATTTAATTAAACGTTACCTCTATTTGACTAGTTCTTACACTTGTTACAACTCTTCTTGGTTGGTCTAATTTCTTTCATGGACCACTCACACATGTTATATCTTACGCAAATTTCAAGTCTAGGGATGACAATGCCTTGCATAGACATCACCACTTAGTGAATAGTTTTCCATGCTCATCCTATCATTTGTGTGATAAAAATACAACCTAGGGATAAACAAAGGGACAAGCATAAACACACATAGAATATGGGTATAAAACAAAATCCAATGCCCACAAAAAAAAAAAAAAAAAAAAATAGCACCACAAAAAGAGAATCAAAAGGAAGAGGGGCAAAAAACAAAAGGAAAATCCTCCAAGAGTATTACCACTATGCTTGATTCACTTTGATCCTTCAGTTTAACATAACATCATGGAATGATTTCCATTGCCAAAAATAGGCTCTAAGGGCCTGTCTGCCAGTGGAATGGTCTTACAAGTGGTGACACATTTGTCATATTAGCCACCTTCTTTTGTAGAGATCACTATGTGCTTATGGATGAGCTAGCTATTTTGGCTATGTTTACAACGGGTTAGTCCTACCTCCCTTAAAATGGATAAATGAATATCACTCATCACACATACTAGTCCATGATAGACTTTTATCTAGTCTAGTTAGTTATGAGTTGTGGTTGAACTGTGCTCAGTTTATCATGAGGTTTGATTGCTATAACTGTCATAGTCAACTTTACTGCACAATACCTATACCATCCTACATCCCTGAGATAACATAATGGATCATATTGCCACTAGTTCTACTATGATACAAGTGCTTCCTCTACACATTTCATCATACACATAAATGCATCATTGCATCTATATTACATTCACACATCTACATCACATCATTGTTAATCATATCTAATCTATGATGATCTCATTCTCATACATTTTACCACCTAATCTCATGTTGTTTCATTTACCATAGATTATATTATACATACACATAATCCTACGCTATCCATCCATTCACACAAATAATAACACATGTACATATAAAGCCATAAACATAAGCATGTATATATATATATATTATGATAAAAATATCCTCATTCTGCAAAAATAAAGTACATCTATCATATATTTATGGTTGGCCTCTATAGCGACCACCTCACTAGATCACACTACACATACATCTCAGCCCTAGTGATTGCTAGGAGTCTCGCCACTTCCCTCCTGTGCCATCATCACCAACTCCACCCTTCGTGCCTCTACCATCCCACTCAACTCTAGAGTAGCCTTCACCAACTACATTGCTACCAGTATTGCAATACTATCTAACTCTAGGGTAACTACTACCACCTACGATATCGTTGGTTCCACCAGCCTTGGTTCTCCTAACACTATCGATGGAGCACTCTACCAACTCTACTACGAGTGCGTGTGTTTCCATGACTACAACCTCGACCTTACCTGTTACCTTGAATACTTTGGAATTGCATACCCATATGATATCAAGGCAATACCACACTACACCCTCTATGATGCTTCCATTGAATACCTATCCAACAACTCTACATGCGCTCATCACCAATGATCTGCCTCAATCCTTAGACCTACCACCTTAGCCCTCAATCCTACTATCTCAACCATGGCCTACTCACCCACTATCCTAGCCTGATATACCTCCACATGTGCCTATCAGTATCTCTCTATCTCCTCATATAGTTGTGCTACCTCCACCTCATGTGTAGCTCACATCGTGTATGAATCAATCTGCACCCATAGTATACTCTCTTGTAAAGCCATAATCTTGGCTATCACTCTCACTTTGGTAGCCATGATCTCCTCTACATAGCATAACAGGTCTTCCACACACTCAGCATGAGTAGCCTACTCAACTTATAATTGTGCCCTTGCCTCATCTCTCTTTACCACCAACTACTCCTCTACCCTTTGACTTTCATCAATATCCCTCTATCCAATCCCCAATCGATCTCATTCTAGATCAACCTTTCCTTCAAAGCCTGCACTCCATCTTGCAATATGGCCAACTCATCATGGGTATCCATTACATCCTAAATATCAAAGGGCAAATCTATCATAGATACCTCATCCTCCTACTCTGGCATCATCACTCTATTTAAAGGCCAACTCTCACCACTATCTGATCGCCCTAGTGACCTAACTCCAAGAGACCCCATCGTATCATTTTGTGCTAATCTTCCTACCTCCTCATCCATTGGTATAATCTCATCTAAAGGCTATCCTCCATCACTCACTTATCACTCTAGAAATCCAACTACAAGCACTCCCTCTCCATCATCCTGGTATCATCGCTATCATAGGAGAGGCTCCTTTATCTCCTCCTTTGAATCTACATCAAGTATAGGTACAGCTCCTCTAGGCACCTATCCACCAATTATAAGAAATCCTAGCACTAGGTCCACCCACCCATCTATCACTCTAACTACAAGTCACCAACTCTATGTCATCCACCATATATCATACTATAGATTCATCCCTACATCATCCACATCAGGGATAACTATCGGTATATCCCTTGAAACATCCAATGGAGGCACTACAGGTTGTACTCCTAGATCTATAACCCCCCTCCATATCATGATCGATGGATCTGGTTGTCCCTACCATAGGCGAAACTACTGCATCACCTTAATGAATGGAAAAATACTCCATTTTTCACTGATATCATCCCAACACCCATTGCCCTTAGTGGATCTTCCCCAACTACTCTACATCCTCATCCCAAATGATCCCATTATTCCAAGGTCATCATACGATGTACTCAGGACATAAATCACCTAATATCCTCCTCCAAAATAGACCATCCCCCTCATACCCCCTATTTATCTTCTTCTCCATATTCGTACACCACCTCAAGGCATAGTGTATGAAAGATTTCATCAATCCATGCACATCGTATTGCAATAACTATGGCCACTCCATCATGATATGCATCCACACCCACACCTGCAACAATGGGCTAACACTCAAACCTGATCACCTCACCCTCACCACCTTGTACAAAACTTTGTATACCTATGCTAATAAAGTGGGTTCTCATACATACACCACCTCATGCTCCACCATATCGCACACTATGCCCATCATATTCCAAGGGAATATCATCCCTAAAATATTTGGTAAAGCATAAATAGCTATCATGAGCATTGCCATAAAATGGTAGTTCAACAACATATCATTATTCCAATAATGTTCATAATCCACCCCCTTCCCATGATCTACCTCTCCCCACCTATCACAAAAAGTCCACTGCAGTGCCTCATCTCGTGTCCCATATGATGCCACTCTCATTGTCACACCATCTATAAATAGATTATATATTCGGTATACATCTTCTAGCGTGATTGTCATCTCCCTTGTTGGGATATGGAAGGTGTTCCTATCCAGATCCCATATCTCACTTAATACTAATATGTAAGCCCTGTTGGCATGAATAATCAGTAGTTCCCACATGCCCTTAATCCAAACCTTACCATCTATTTCCCATATACTTTTGTCAACTTCTTTCCCAGGGTATCTCTAAAATTTTGCATACAATGTTGTGGATCAATCTTCCTCACCTGCATTTATTACAACACATCAAATGAATTGCTAGTCAGTTTTGCATGTCAATAAATTCCTTATAATTACTACATCAAATCATTCATCATATACACACATTATGTGAGACAAGCAAAGTCTCCCCAAGATCGAAGAATGCTCCACAAGATCAATCACACATAAAAGAGGTAAACCCACAACACAAATATTGAGTGGTAAAACCCTACTTCAAATGAAGAAGGGAAACATCCACTATGAAGCTCACTATATTACTCAATGATTCAACAGTACAAGAATGCTTCAATGTTATGCAACAATATGCATCAACATAAACTACAACACAAGTCAATATGACAAGATATGATAAGATATGATAATATGTAGTAGAAAACACCCCTATTTAAAGAGAAGCTTTTCTACTACAACCCTAAATCTTATCACAATCTATCAAATATTAGAAAGTGCTTTAGTTACTTTCTAATTTTATCACAATCTAATCTTTGAGATATGTGATAAGTGGCATCTATCAAATATTAGAAAGTGATTAGTTACTTTCTAATATTTTCTAGAAAAGGGAAATAACTTTTTCTCAAGAAATTAAATATTCCTAGCACCCTTAATTTATTTATTAATTGGGTGGGAATATTTTACATAAGATAGAATTATATTCTAATTCAAATATTATTCTTTAGACTTTATATTTTAGTCTAAGAATAATTTACACAATGTTGCATTACATATTCCAACACTCCCCCTTAATGCAATATTGGGGAAAGGAATTATGAGACAAAGAAACATTCTCCCCCTAAAGATACAAACGGGGATGAGAATCAAATGAGTAATATAGTTACAATGAGCTTCTATGACCAAGAATGGTCTACAATAAGGCACCAATACAAAATGGGCCAAAATGAGACTGCAAGCCCCCAACGGAGTAGCTTCAGATACAAGCAACTTACAAAGCCATCCATCAACCACAAGTGGTTGCAAATGACAAGAAGAAAACATCACAAGGGTGTCTTTAGTAAGCCTGCAAAATCCCAAATGAAAGTACCTACAAGCTACAAGCAGCTCAACATAAGATCAGTTAGATACATCATCATAAATATATTCACCACAACATATATGAATATCCAAAGATGATAACAAAACTGATCTAACAAATAGTGAACTATAAGTCATCACAAAAAGATGCCAAGCCATACTTATAGTCACGTGCTATATAGTTGATCAAAAAATATCATGTACAAAGTTGCATAAAGCAAACAAGGAGTACCATGATAATGCAAACTCTAAAGTACCATGTACAAAAGTAGCACAAGGCTAACAAAAAAGTACCATGTACAAGAGTTGCATAAGGTATATGAAAATAATAAAGTGTGCACACCGGTTGCATAAAGCCAACCATAAAATATCATGTACAAAAGTAGCATAAATGCTAACAAGAAAGTACCATGATAAACCAATTGCATAATGCCAACTACATAAAAAAACATGTACAAAGTTGCACAAGGCAACAAGAAAGTACCATGTAAAAGAGTCGCATAAAGCAATTGCATCATATACCATAATTGCACAATGCCATCTACAAAGTAACATGTACAAAAGTTGCACAAGGCAAACAAGAAAGTACCATGTTCAAAAGAGATGCAAAAAGCAATTATACCACCAAATATCAACTCATATATATAGCACAAAACACCTCATAAGGATGAAGTTGTCATCACACAAGTGTAACTACACTTCATTCCCCCTTGAGGACAACTTCACCAAACCAAGTGAGTCCCTCAACTTACAAAACTGCTCCTTGGGAAGAGGTTTGGTGAACAAATCAGCAGAATTAGAAGATGATGGGCAATACTCCAACTGAATAGTCCCATCCAATACCTTCTCTCTGATAAAATGGGCTTGGATTTCAACATGCTTTGTCCTTTGATGCATTACAAGATTTTTAGCCAAGGCAATAGTTGATTGATCATCATGAAAGATAATCATGAACTACTATAACCATCTTGCAATAAACAACTATAACCATATTGCAATTGAATAAACCAAGATCAACTTGCAATAGATTAACTTGCAATAAGAAGGTAACTAACCATAACAATCATCTTGCAACAAAATAAACTAACTTGAATTGAACCATAAAACATTTGTTAAATGTTAGATAGTCAATAAGTTAGTAAGTTAGTGTTCATTTTAGGTTTTGCTATAGCCTAATGAATTGCCAATTCATCTCACCCAAGGTCAACCAAGCTACCCAAAAGGGTACGGGTACGAGGACCCGAAAAGGACTTGCTACCGATAGAGCGGATTCTTTTGGATTCAATAGGTGTTTAGCAAATATAAACTGTGTTGCAAGATTAAGTAAATTTTAATCAAATACTAAAGTTGTGGTTAGGAAGTTGATTCATTTTTAACCTTCTTGATTAATATGAAAATTAGTAAATTGCAAGTTAGTTGGTTAGTAGATTGTTTAGTAGCAAGTTAGTAGTTAGATTAGTTGAGATGCAAAATGTAAGAAAGATGAACAAGAGATAGTGGAGACACAAAGCAAAACACAAATACACTCTCTCTCTCTCTTCTCTCTCTCTCACTCTCACTTTCATTCTCTTTTACTTTCATAATGAGAGATACAAGTTACATTAATTTACAATATGCTTCAAGCAAATACTGGAGAGAGATTAGAAGAAATTAATAAAAATAGGGGAAGAGAGTGAAAAAGTTGATCCGAAATTGCCTTGTATACTCCAAAACATACTTGGATAACCTTGCAAAACAAGCAAACTCACAAACAACCATTGTTAATGTGAGACAAAAAAATATTGCATTTTAAGGAGAATAATAATAATTTTTAATACAAAAAATTGCTTAAAAAAATGCAATTAAATTAATAAAATTTATTTTATTAATAAAAAAAATGGCATGAAAAAGTTTAAAGATTTTTATAAAGCAAAACTTTTTCAAAAAAACAAAACTGTTTTTTTTTTTTTTATAAAGCAAAACTGTTTTTTTTTTAAACAAAACTATTTTTTTTATAAAGCAAAACTGTTTTTTTTTAAACAAAACTATTTTTTTTATAAAGCAAAACTATTTTTTTTTAAATAAAGCAAAACTGTTTTTTTTTTTAAACAAAACTGTTTTTTTTTTAAACAAAACTGTTTTTTTTTTAAACAAAACTGTTTTTTTTTATAAACAAAATATATATATATATATATATATATAGCCGACTATTTTTTTTTAATAAATAAAAAAATGACTATATATGGAAATAGGGGTTTTTGGGTCTTCCGGACGCAACCATGGGGTCCGTTTGGCTCCAAAAACCTTTCCAGAAAAAGCTTAATGCCAAAAAAAATTTATAGATTTAAAATGAAAATATTGTTTGCAAAAGATCTAACAACTAGATCTAAAAACATAATAAATCTATAAACCCTAATGGCAGATTTGCAAAATAAGTTTACATAAAATACCCAAATATCAAATGCATGCAAAAAAAAATATATACCTTAATGGGTTTTTCACCTCAAAGGATTGAAGACACTTGATGGAGATCCCAACCGCTTTGATACCAAATGTGAGACAAGCAAAGTCTCCCCAAGATCGAAGAATGCTCCACAAGATCAATCACACATAAAAGAGGTAAACCCACAACACAAATATTGAGTGGTAAAACCCTACTTCAAATGAAGAAGGGAAACATCCACTATGAAGCTCACTATATTACTCAATGATTCAACAAGACAAGAATGCTTCAATGTTATGCAACAATATGCATCAACATAAACTACAACACAAGTCAATATGACAAGATATGATAAGATATGATAATATGTAGTAGAAAACACCCCTATTTAAAGAGAAGCTTTTCTACTACAACCCTAAATCTTATCACAATCTATCAAATATTAGAAAGTGCTTTAGTTACTTTCTAATTTTATCACAATCTAATCTTTGAGATATGTGATAAGTGGCATCTATCAAATATTAGAAAGTGATTAGTTACTTTCTAATATTTGCTAGAAAAGGGAAATAACTTTTTCCCAAGAAATTAAATATTCCTAGCACCCTTAATTTATTTATTAATTGGGTGGGAATATTTTACATAAGATAGAATTATATTCTAATTCAAATATTATTCTTTAGACTTTATATTTTAGTCTAAGAATAATTTACACAATGTTGCATTACATATTCCAACACATTATTCCTCATGCATCACATATTCTACAAAAAAAACTTATTGGTTTGCACCCCGACATACGAACCTGGTTCACACCCCACCATGCAAACCATGCACAAAGGGTATTTTTGAGCACACATTAGGCCCTTTCATGGTCACTTTTTTATCACACTCCACAAAAAACACATTCATTGCATACACACTCAAGTGAAACCTCACAAACACACTACATGGCATGCATTTGTAAAACTCACCAAAAAATAATAAAACAACAAACAAACAATATTTTTGGATACCCATTTTTGCCTTTCGTGGTCAAAATCAAATCAAATTCCAAAATAATACACCATTCCCACCACAAAAACAAATTCAACCTCACATGCACACACTTCGAGGCACAGATTTCCAACATGCTAAAACATCACAAAATAGAAAACAAACAATATTTTTGGACACCCATTTTATCCTTTCATAGTGAAAATTCATTCATATTTCAAAAATAGTACACCATTCACACAAAAAACAAACTCAAACCTCATACACACGCCACATGCCTCACAAGTCAAACATTACAATCCAACGGTCAAAACATAAAACAAATAGCATTTCTGGATATTCGTTTGACAATTTTCACACTTTGTGCACAAATTTCAATCAAACATAACATGCATTCACTCGATCACACTCAAACATGTATTTTTCTACTTTTCAATATTTCACGTAAATAAAAGAGTTAGGGTTACGTGCACTTACTGGTGGTGTACCACTCCTAACTTTCTACAGCAAAACATCTCCCCACCATATCTTTGTACCGATAGTGCTTCTCTTCACAACTTCACTCTCTCTCCTCTCCTCCAATGATTGCACAACATAAATGACATCTGCACATGCGAAAAGGTGATTTATTCCTCCACTATGCTCGATTTGCACCCCACCATGCAAACTTGGTTTGCACCCCACCATGTGAAGCTAGTTTGTACCCCACCATGCAAACCAATCATCACAACATCATCTATACCTTCTATATTTTTTAGATTTTTCTGCACTTCCCTTTACTATTTTTCACATTGTCCCACCTTGTATTACCCTCTTCATCTATCAATCGACTCATCACCATATTTCATTTGTATCATTACTGATTCCTTGCTTGAGGGGGTATTCATACACAAATCCACTTTGCACATGATCAAACAACCACACATCCAATCATAGATATCACATATATCTACGAATTTTTTTGCTGAAGATTATCTCAACATAAATTCCACACTAATCAAACATTTTCTAAATCATGAGATCCTCACGTAGAAATGGATATGTCTTGATGCTATTCATGATAGTGGCCCTAACCATAATCTGAATATGATACCTAATATATTCATACAGATCTTGATTTTATTCTGTATATTGGCCCTGATCACATACTGAATGTTATACCTGATCTGTCCTTACCACTCAACTCAAATGATTTAGCAAATGTCATCATGTGCTCATCAGTCAATCAGAAGTAAAAATTTGAATAGGTATTTTTTCTATTCTTAATTGGATCATTTTGCGTTGATCACAAGAACAAAGTAGTATTAAGTTTCTCTCACAAGAAACCAATACGATATTGCAAAATGTTGTACTAAATTGGCAAATCACTTGTTTCATCATCATGTTTCTTTTGTACTCATATATATTTATTCATCCACGTTCATCCATCCACATATTCTTCATCCTTCCAACCACTCCACCACCTTCTTCTATCATATTTTTGTACTAAACTATTTTTTGCACAACATAGTACAAAAGGGGGTAAATGTAGACATCCAAAAGTTATACATTATCACCCGTATTCATTTTTAGATTTATGTAGATATTTGTAAGCTTGCATAGGCCATCATAGGCCATCATAGGCTATTGTATTCCATCGTAGGCTATCACAGGTAATTGTAGTCATCCGTAGATGCAAAACCTACAAAAATACACAAAACACATTCAAAATGCCTCCTATCCACAAGAGGACCACCTATAAGCCCCTCTAGAACACCTAAGACATTTTCTACAACTAATTAGGGCCCCCATGGGACCATTCCCTCCAAAAATCCTAATTATACAAATTCAAATTCTATTTTAAAAGTCACTTTTCACTTAAGTGCACTTTATTGCCTAAATAGGATTAATTAGGGTTAAGATCCAAATTAGCGTAATTCTACCCTCACACATGTGTGCACCCACTTAGTTAGGATATTTCTAAATATACCTAACCTAACCTCCAACTAACCTAGGGATTAGCTAATCAAGGTTAACCCTAATCCTGGCTCACACATGTGTGCACCTAGGATATTTCCTTCAGGGCACATGAGGGAATGACTCAACACTCCACCTCATAACCCTAACTTCACCATGGTAGAACTTGAACCAGAGTCTAGAATACCTAACTCCCCCTAACCTTGGCTCACTCTATAAATAGAGGGTCATTTCCTTCATAATTCTCTCTCACGCATTTTGGCTAACATACCAAAACTCTATTGAAATTACCTTAGATTACATTCTACTATTTTTGCATCCGATAAACATCAACAAACATTACTTGGAACACATTCAAATAGAAAAGTCTCACTGATAGTCAACAGCAACATAGTTCACACACCATCGTGTGAACCCGGATAGAGATTTACACACCACCATGTGAACCAGGTCTATAGCAAATTTGTAGCTCCAAATCAGATAGGTATACTTTGCTTATGGTTTTTACAATATTTCCTTCAATTTTTATCAAGTTTTATCACATTTTCATGTCATTTTTTCTATATAAACATGGGGTCTGATCCATGATAGGTCCCCAAATACATTAACATATTTTTGTAGGTTTAAATAGGTATTTAAAGCATCCCCAAACATCCAATTGGTGGCACACATACAAATAAGCCCACCTACATTGAGGGAACTGTAAAGCATCAACTATTGCATTCGTATTTTCATTGAAAAAGAGAGGGAAATGTATCTCAAGAGAGACCACTCTGTAACCCCTTTTTTAAATGGATGATAAAGATCATTTTACATAATTGCCATTAGTTTTGGAATTGATGTTTCCACTTTTGGTGTGTTACAAAGAGTAATAACAACATCATAAGTATCTTTGTCTACATATTTCAGCTTGAAGGTGCGTTTGAACTCATTCCATGGGATCCAATCCCTAGTTTGGCAAGAAAAAAAATTACTTATTATAATAATACCTTTTTTGGAAAATCATTGAGCATGAATCCAGTGCACCTGAGCTAAGGGAGAACCTTTATGAAGAAACATGAGGGACCACCAAATATTCATAGAATTTATGGATAAACCTTTACTAAAGCCATCTCCTCTCCAATAGATCCACAGAGTAATTTGCTACCAAGATTTCCATATACTTTTAATAACAAAGTAGCCAAAAATATTAACAAAAATTGGAGCAACAATCAGAGAGGGAATATCCAACCCTCTCCACTCTCTACATTTTAATGGAAGATCAAAGGAACTGAAATGTTGAACTAGATATTCTAAGCTTTATCTCCCCTTAGAGCCTTGACCACCCACTTAGCACACAAAGTAATACCTTACCATCTACAGTCCAATAGACCCATTCTGCCATATTCTCTAGGAAGACAACAAATACCCCAGGTAACTCTATGAAATCCCTTTATTTTAGAAGAATTTTTCCAAAGAAAATATCAAAGGATTTTATCAAGCCTCTTATATCAAGCCTATGAAGGAACCCAACAAGAGGAATAGTATACATGAGTGGTAGCTAAAACTTTAGAGCAAATCTAAAATTTACCTACTAATGACAACTTCTTAGTAAGCCAAAAATCAAACTTCTTTTCAAATATTTGAAGCACATAATTCTAAATCTGAGCATGAAAGCCTTGAAAGGTAAAATAAATACCAAGAAAATAAAAAACTTCTCTATGAGGGATCCAATTCCAATGATACCCTTGAATCCAAGGTGGTATAGGCAAGGGAGACTGTCTAAAGCAAGATGTCTTCCTCCATTGTATGCTAGAACTAGAGGTTGTTCAAAATGTGTTCAAATAAAATAAAGCATTAGAAATAGATTGCTCTACTTCCCTTATAGTAAGAAAGGAGTCATCAGCAAAGTAACCCTTAATAAGTTGTCCCTGATCATTCAAAAGAGTAATTTCTTTAATAAGACCTACAGAAGTTTGAGCAGTTAAAAGATAGTTGAAGGCTTTAGCAATAAGTATATATAAAGAGAAAACAATAAGACACCCTTACCGAATATACCTAAAAATTCCCACTGCTTCAGACTATCAATTGTTCAAATTGAGAATAGTCGAAGCATATCTGAATAGCATAGAAAAAGTCTAAATGAAAATTGATCCAAATCCTAAAGATTTGACCATAGCAAGAATGAATCTCCATTCAATGTGGTCATAAACTTTCTCAAAAATAATATTAATAAAAATCATGTTTTGGTTTGACATCTAGGCCCATTCCATACCCTCCTAGATAGAAAAAATATTGTCGAGGATGTACCTTCCTTGAATAAATCCAGTTTGCTTTGATCTGACTATCAAAGTAAGAAGAGGCCTAAGGCAAAGAGCCAAACCCTTGGTAATGATCTTGTAACTAATTTTCAACAAAGTAATAGGCCTCCAATTAGTGATCAAATTTGGGTTCCCATGCTTGGGTATGAATTTGATACTGCCCCAGTAGCCCATCGCATGGGAAGTTGTCCTATCTTGTCTACAAGATTTTCAATCATATTAAAATATTTGCACATAAACCAAATAATATGGTAAAGAAAAAGCACACCATCGCTAGAGGCTACAACTCTCTTGAGCATCATTGGAGACAAACATTAATAATTACAAAATAAAGCCCACCAACCTCAAGTAAAACCTAAAATACATGATTGGAGGGATCCACATCCCATGAGAAAAAACTATCTTTCCACCTAGCTACAAAAAGAATGACAACTCCCCCTCTGCTAGGGGAAGGATTGGTTACATAATAAAGTCAAAAATCTTAATCTCTTGAAGACAAAGAAAGGATTACCATAAAACCTGGAACATAAGCAATGTCATCTTGGACCAAGTATTTGCAGATTGGGTTCATCAGCCCTCTAATATTCCATGATAAAAAACCATGGAGATCGATCAAGACTCATATGTCTAGCTACATCTTCAGTATCTTCGAGTTTTGAAAGAGAATCATAAACGTTACTGAGAAAATTCTCCTGACCTGCTTTCCAAAACTTTGTTTGATGCCTTTTATCCTGGTGAACTAGGGAGTCTCCTGGATTGGGCTATAGGATCTTCAACCATTGATAGAAGCTTGTTCAGGTTCCATGAATCTTGAGGAAGAATTCCCATTGATATGCAAAACTGGAGAATATAAATACTTAGTAGGAGTAGAAAAGTAACAATTTCAACAAAGGAAGTATGTGTTAGTGGTACACTAGCAACCATCTGTGAATCCCTAGTACTAGGTGCCATTAGTTGTGTGGTATGTTTCTCCATCACCACACCATGCCTAGCTAGTGCAGAAGACACAAGGGATTGAGGTGAGCTATTGGGATAAGTTGTAGGGTTTATAACTTTTCTATTCTTACATTTCTTCTAGACTACCTTCCATTCATCTTGCCCCCCTTGGAAGCAGGGATAGAGCTAGTAGTAACATAAGCCACAATTATCTCCTTAGCTTTAATATTATCTACCATTAAAGTATAATATTTTATCTTATGGGAAGATGATTGACAATGATAACATGTGTTAGGCAGGTTTATGTAGAAAACACATTACTTGAACCTATAGTCACCAACTTGGACATCAACAATCTTCCTAAGGTATTTAGAAAGATTGACTTGTACACAAAAATACTTTTGAGGGCGTGAGGCATAAATTTATCCATTTCACAATAGATAAATTCACCAATGGAGGCCACAAGGTTATGATAGTAAATACAAAGTGGTAAAGGAAGACCAGGGAATTCAACCCAAATTGAAACCCGTAAGGAAACATCATTAGTGACCGAAAAATCCTTGGTTTAGGGCTGAAAAATAAATAATGAGCTACAAACAGACCAATGCCCATGATTGACGACTGCTTTGGCCTGAGCAAGTCAGCAAAATGAAACAAAAAAATCTTTTGGTGAGGTTTTGAATACCATAAACCTTGATGCCATACCAAGCTTGTTAAATCTAGTTCTAAAAGAGGGTCTCACCAAGGATGCGACCTAGAAAAGACCCTACCAGCATATGGCTTTCCAGCCAAGAATAAGTAGTATAAAACTCACTCAACGAGATAACATTTTGAGGAGAAATATTACCTTGTGATAAAATTTAATAATGAACTTCCATGGTTGCTTGTTCACCTTTAGCACCATTGCTCCCTTCTATAGCTTCAATAGAATTTGGAGTTGTTGATTGAGCTCCATCCATAAAAAAAGGTTCAATCCACCAAATAGCTAAGTAAAGTCAACGAAAGCAGCAAAACAATGCCCTAAGAGGCATCCCACACATACTCCAAAGTGGAGAGGTAGTATGGCATATTTTGAAAGTTACATGCAAAACCATAATTTAGCCCTTTAATTTCCTAGTTGCATTTTTTAATTTTATCTTTTTTTATACTCACTATTTTAAAAACTAATTGCATATCCTGAATAGGCTGATCGAGATCTATCCATTAAAATTTTCAAAAAACCATTCTGACAACTTTAATTTTTGACACAAATTCCAAGGTCATACATTGTAGAAAAAAAAAAATTGTACCAAATTGGATTGTACAAATCTGTACAATCCAATTTGGTATAATTTGTTTATCTACAAGTCTTTCTTTTATGTTTTTTCTAATTTTGATTTTAGTTTTTTTTTTTTAAATAAAAATCCAAAATCCAATTTTTATATTTTTTAAATATAATCATTTTAAAAAATAATAATGATAGCACTATGTGATAACCAATATCTATTGTTTAAACTATTTTTAGTAGTAGATCTACTTTCATTCTTTGCTGATATTTATAAAATTAAAAAACTGCATTTTTTAATGCTTAAAAGGCTTTTTTTATGCCATAAATTCCCATTAAAATTGTGTAATTTTAATTTTAAATCTAAGGGAAGTTTTTTGGTATTCATTTAAGGGTAATTTGTGTTTCATAGCTATTTTTTTAAAAGAAAGGAAATGTTTTTTTATGGCTAACTTAAGTAGGTTTTGTTATATTTTCTGGAACTCTATTTTTAATTTTAAAGCAAAAAAGAATTCATTTGCATCACATGGGTATGTACTATGTTGGCTTTGACGTACCCCAATCTCAAGTTCCTGGCCTGCTATATCCATATGTTGGGGTGCACCATGAACACATTGAATACCATCCAAGCACCAGTGTCAATTGGTGAATTTAAGTTTGGGGAGGTTGCATGCATCTCCATGACATATATATTATTATTTTTCTCACACCCTTATGTGTTATTATTTTTTCCATTGGTGGACATATTTATAATGCTTGTCTTTGTTGTTATTTATGATAGAAGTTTAGAAGAATTCTTAATTTTGTTCATACATATAGCATATTGGTTTGGATTGTTTTTTTTTGGAAGATTAATATTTTCTAGAAATTAAAATTCGATGGTGTTTGTGCTATCCATTATTTTTTCCATCAATAAATGGATTCTATCCATACAAGATATTAGTTTTGATAATTAGTTGTTGGACTACTTTATTTTCTCGCTTTCTTGGGGATAGCAAAGTTTTTTAGGCATACATTTTGAGTGTTTTCGAATTTTAGTTGCAGTAGTTAATATACCTTATCTTAATGTACTTTTATTTATAAAGAAGAAGAAGAAGAAATCCTTCATGTACTAACATCTCATCTCAACTCAAGGTTCTACTGACATAGAATTTTTCTTCAAAGAATTCAATTTTGCATTAAAAGCTTAACATTAAAGACATGCCCATATTCACCCCAAAAAAATGAGGTTGTTGAAAGGAAAAGTAGGTCCATTGCAAATATGGCAATGACTTTCCTCCAAAATTTACCTAATTTATTATGGACTGAATGTTGTGTAGATTATGATGAAAATTTTGCTGAGGTTGCTAAAATACCTACAACTAGATTAATAATAGCATTAGCTACTACTTTTAATTGGAAAATTTTATCAGTTAGATGTAAAGAGTGTATTTCTAAAAGTTAACTTAGATGTTGAAGATTTATAAGGAGCAACCTCAAGTATTTGAGAACCTAGGCTTGTAAATCTACCAACAATCCCATAAGATTATGTTTTCTCAATCTAAGTATATATTGGAAATCTTGCAAAGGTTTAAAATGAAAAATTGTAAATGTGTTTTTACTCCTATGGTTTCTAAAAAATTTGAAACTAATAAAAACTCTAATTTTATAGATAAAACTTAATACAAGCAACTTATAGGTAGTTTACTCTATCTTACTATTTTCTAGGCCTGATATTGCTTATGTTGTTAATGTAATGGCTAGATTTATGCATAAGTCTTATGATATTCATCTTAATGTTGTTTATAAGTGGAACTCCTAATTTAGCTTTGGAATATTTAAGTAATTCTCATGTGAATTTTTTTGGCTATTAGGATAATTAAATTCATGTATTAACCCACAAATGAGAACATTTCTGATTTATTCATAAAACCATTAGTAGAATCTAAATTTTCTTACTTTAGAAGTAAACTAGGCTAAAAGAATTGCCCTCAAGGGGGAGTATTGCATACAATTATGTGATGTCAATTATTTTATTCTTTTAAAATTTTTAAAGGTTTTGTGAATTACATGTTGATGTATCCCTTTTCTTTCATGTTGATGGAATATTTATACCACTTATTTATCTATGTTGATGGATGCTTTTCTTCCATGTTGATGAAATATGTGTGCCACTTATTTATCCATGTTGATGGATGTTTTATTTTTTCATGTTGATGGAATATGTGTGCCACTTATTTATCCATGTTGATGGATGTGTTTCTTCCATGTTGATGGAATATGTGTGTCACTTATTTATCCATGTTGATGGAATATGTGTGCCACTTATTTATCCATGTTTATGGATGTTTTTCTTCCATGTTGATGGAATATGTGTGCCACTTATTTATCCATGTTGATGGATGTTTTTTTCATGTTGATGGAATATGTGTACCACTTATTTATCCATGTTAATGGAAACTTATTATTGAGGTTTTCCATGTTGATGAAAAACTTATTTACATGTCATATATATATATATATATATATATATATATATATATATATATATATATATATATATATATATATATATATATATATGATTACTAACTCTATGTCATGTTTTATTTTGTAGATCCATGTTGATGGATGGTACCTTGCCTGCAACTTGGAGTCCCTACTATGTCATTGTTGAAGAAGTGTTTTCCAAAATGTATGCTCCTTTGTAAATTGATTCCTTGGAACCTCACCTCTTGCAAAATTGTATTATATCCCCAAAATTAGAATAAGGTGGAGTGTTGGAACAAATAATTTAATTTTAGGATTATATTGTAAATTCACCTAAGTATAAATATGAATAATAAAATTAGGCATCTAGGCTTAAATATAAATTAAATAGATAAGTATTTAATTTAAATTTAATATACCTAGGTTAGACTAATATATATTATGGTATATAAGTAAAATAAATATATGAATAAAATAAATATATGCATATTTTGACCAAATCCCATAAGGGGGGCAAAGGTCCAAGGTTCAAATTTTGGGCCTCGTCGAATTGAATGCTTGTCCATTTCTTGGTGCTTTCAATAGCGAAAAAGGTTTAAAATGATTGTGGTATGGTGGTTATAGGGGTGAACTGCGCAAAGAACTGTGTGTCAGCTTTCGGGGCAGACAACGTAGAATATTGTGGTGATCGTAAAGTAAGACAACCTGCTCAAATTCGTGGTGGATACTGATTCCACCATGTAAATTCAAAAAATAAATAAATAAATATATACATATTTTTTATTCTAGTCAACTCAAGGTCAAAAGTGACATGGCATGAGACTTGAGTGTGGTGGCATGTGTGGAGCACATAATAGCATGTGGTATGAGTGGTGGTATGTGGCATAGGTTTGGTGGAACACACAAAGGTTTGGATGAGGACATGTGGCCTCAAATTTGAGTGGTGGTATAGAGGTGGAGTTTCATGAGACACTTGTGTCATACACTACACATTGTGGAAATTTTCATCCATATTTATATTTCAATAGGAGGATAGCCAAAATGATATATTTGGGCTAACTCATTGCTTCTAAAAAGGTTTCTTGATTATTCTGGAAATTCTTGAGGGGTTGACTATGAGAAAAAGGCATGTATATTTTGCTAAAAAGAATACAAAGAGGAGACCCAAGTGTTGTAGGTGAGTTGGAGAGGAGAGGGCAATCCTCCAAGGGAGGTCCCAGGTTCAAATCTCCACCCTACCAAAAAGCTTAATTGGATATCCAAAATCCAATTGATAATGTTGGTGCGGGTAGGGTCGGGTGTGACTCCCGGGTGACTTTGACGATGTAGAACCCCCTGTTCGTGGTCTCTCAGACCAAGGCAGCCCCACAAGGGGTTTTTCACTTTAAAAAAATAATAATAATACAAGGAGAAGATATGTTTTGGTCATGGTTTTCCTTTCACCAAGTTTTCACATAAGATTGTTGTGTTTTATATGGTTTGCTTCTCTTGATCTTATCTTCTAATTTTAAAGTTTAGTTTTAAGGTTTATGTTACACTCATGAAATACATTTTTTATGCATATTAATAATTTTGCTTATTAAGTTGATTTAACCATTGCATTTGAGGGATTTTATTTTCTTCTTCCCCCCTGAACTTGTGTCATCACCACTATAAAAAGCTTACTCTAACCCTATTAGTGAGAAAATCCTAGCATAAAATAACTATGTAGAAGATCCCAATGCATGGTATTGCCCATATTATTCAAATTTTTACCCTAAAATAGAATCACAACAAACCATATCAATGCCTAATGAAGTTGTATATGCCCAACCATACACTTCTTACCTAAGTATGGGTGCATATGTGTTAATCCAACCCTCTTAAGTCTAACAACTAATATATTTCCTAGGGATAAATTTTGTGACCCCCCAAAAAACTCTAATAACATGGGATGAAGAGGAAGGATATGTTATTTTTAATTAAAAAGGTACTTCAACAATAAGAAGATTGTACGTACAGTTAGACTATATGATATGGGCCAATATGAAGGTAATAAAAGAGTAAGGAAGGGCTAATCAAATGGGTCTCAACACCCAAGGCATATAACCTAATCCTAGAAAGAATATCCTTCCTATGATCACACCTAATAAAAATGTATAGAACCTCCTAGTAGTCATTAAAAGGATTGTTCCAAAAGCTTCAAAGCAATACACACTAATTCTAGAACTACCTAGATCTCCCCAACCTATAGTACAGAGGCCCTAACCTCAATGGGTCTTGAGCACAACTCAAAAGTCCCATATTGTTATATCATTTAATGTGGTGTACAATATAAAAATATATATTATGGTCATACCTCTCTAGGATGTATTATCCATGCTTAAGAAACATAAGCGCCTAGAGGGATCTTTGGAGAAGTAAAAAATACTAGATAATCAAAAGTTACCTATAGTCCTACAAATATGTACCCCCAAGTTAAACTAAGCCAAATCCATGCCATTTTACCTAACTCTAATCTATGATAATAAATTGATCCGTAATTACATATTATATTTTGAATAAAGCACTTTGATCATTCCTTAGGAGGTAGTAAATGCATTGGGGCTATTATATAATCCTACTAACAAATATATGATCCAACTTGATGATAATTCTATCTAGATATTTGGACTTTTAATGAACCTACCCCTCACACTATAGGATTTCTCTAAACTCAGTCTACTATAACATAACAATGATCAAAATGTTAGAGTATATTACATAATTTGGATCATGTAAATGTACCACCTTTGGTACATAACTAGAGTAGATGTTTACTTTAGAATAAATTTAGTTAGTTACTTCAAGTATTGTAATAAATGCACAAGTGTTAATGTGTAAGTTGTAAATGTACAATGATTCCACTTGTACATTAGGTAGATAGGTAGAGTAAGGGCCAAGGAATCTATCTTCCTATATAAAGACCTCATAGTGAGTGTTTTCTAAGTAGTAGTAAATATAGAGAGTGTGTGGTATAGTTTAGTAGTATGGTACAATGTAGTCCTTTCATATATGTTCATGGAGTGTTCATGTCCTCCATTATATAGCATTGTACTATTTTGTTTTGGTAATTTGGTGGTTCTATTATGTGGGTTTTGGTTGGGTCCCAATCCCAGAGGTACATAAAAAATTAATTGATAGATATAAAGTACTATTGGAAAGTTCTATACTGGGGAGGATAGACATAAAAAATATTAATAATCCCACGTAGGGGATGATAGATGCAAAATTTTCCATGTAGGGGATGGCGGTATTAACACAAAAGTAAACCTGCCCATGTAGGGGTGAAAGACCACATAAACTAAATTCTGACAACATATTGACCAGAACCCATGCAGGGGATGTCTGAGAAACAAAAATTTACAAACATGGAAAGGATGAAGCAAAACTATTAAAAAAACAAAAAAAACCCAATAGACCAAAAAAACCCAAAGAAGTAGGTTCTAGGATGCAGAAGCTAGCTTAGAGGGGCTCGACTTCTGGGAATTCCTCCTTGGTGGTGGTTGCACTGTGCTGGAGGTATTGTTTCATGGTTGAATTGACGCTCTCGAATGTGGTAATGAAACTCTTGAGGAACATCCTAGAAATTCTACTAGAAATTGTAGAGTCAGGGATTGAATTACCACTAATGTCCTTAGATATGTGGATAGGGGATCCGGCTCAAATTTTCCTTAACCTACTTTACTCTAGAATATCTTCAGATCTGGGTGGAAATATTTTCAGATTTGACTTTGCACTTAGCTAATATTGGTTTGTTGCCACTTGTAGCAAGGAATTTAGAGGAAGTAGCAGAAGATGGGGATCCCTTATTGGATATAGGAGTGTAGAATTTAGGGGCTTCCTCACTTACCAGGGGTTCACTATACAGGGAATGGGTAGGTCTATGAGTGGGAGAGGGATGGGGGGTGGATTTTATGAGGTTGGCCAAAATGGGTGGCGAGGTGGAGGTGGCTACATGGTGGAAAAAAATAGCAAATAGTCCCTGGTGAGTGGGAGCCGAGTGTTTCTTACAAGCGGTGAGCATAGAGAGTTGAATTGACCAATGGAGGAAAGCAAGGATGTTCATAGGCATGTATCCCCAAAGGTGGTTGACCAACGCAAGATGAAAGCTAGAGAGTGGCTTTGAAGGGTTATCATAGGATAGATACTGGAGTAGAGGGCTAGCTACTATGGGCCACATGGAGGGGAGGAATTCATGATCTAAGAAAACACCTAGCCACTTGAATTCTTGGCAATTAGGGAACCCCTCGAGCTCCTGGTCCTAGTTATATTTGTCTCACCAAACTAGGCATCCCATGAGAGGAAGGCCAGACACCTCAGCAATGAGAGTAGGTGTGACTTTGAATTGGATGTGTTGTACTGTAATGTACCCATTTGACCAGGTTCTCACAAAATTAGATGTGATGTCAACCTCAACACCCTTGAATTTTGATAGAAAAAGGATAAGGTCGATGGAAGGTAGCAAGGGAGATTAGGAAGTGGCTGGGGTGGTAGATATGAATTACGTAGGCCTACATGGTGACTCTCCTCGATCTTAAATAGGTATTAGGCAATCCATTGGTCATGTCATTAATCACAAGATAGCAACAAGTGGAAAGGCGATGGAAAGGGAAAGATGACTGGGGATTGGTTTGGGTCCTTAAAGTTCCAATGGGACTTAGCAACAACTAATCTAGGTGAAAGATTTGGCAGATAGGTAGTGGAGAACTCATGGATGATACTGTATAAAATACTTTAGAATCTATTGAAGTTTAAAATGAGCATATGATATCGAGCATCACAATCTAAGGGGACAGGCAGGTGGCCAATCATATGATGGATATACGTTACACAAAATAGAGATAACGCCCAGATAATTTCACCCCATGATACCTGTAAAAACATTGTTAAAAAAATCATGGAATAGGGTGGAAAACATTAAAAGCACATGGTCTGTCTTGGCCAATCTGCAGTCGCTATGTGGATGACACTTGGTAGTAATGAGCTATGCCAGATGGATATGGTTGGTTGGGTGGTACCCAATTTGGTGATACCATCATCAATCCTGTTGGCTTCATGGTACATGTAGGATGCTACAACCTACTTTTGTTGACCAATGAGGTTTTTGGTTTCCTATATCAGGGATCAGATGTTCCACGATGGGATTTTATCACTATTCATATATATCCGATGATGTTGAGGGAATACCCTTAAACTTGGAGTTGATTTTGTAATCCCTGATGATAAGCACGCTTCACCATAGTGCCCACACCTCAGCCATACTGTTGGTCTGGTGATCCAAGTTCTTATAGAAGGCTATGAAAACTTTACCTTTGTGATTCTTGATAACCCTAACTGCTCCTGCTAAACTTAGGTTTCCTTTGGATGCACCATCGAAGTTGAGCTTTAGCCAGTCTTTCAGGGGAGGTCTCCAATAAGCCTTCTTTTTGGGATGGGGAATTAGAGGGGACAAATTGAAGGGATTGGAATGTTCAATGATCGAATAACCTCAACTTCAAAGCTGCAAGTAGGTGGATTATAGCACGAAAGAAGTTGGGAATTTTTAGCAGTGTACGCGATAGCTTTAGAAGTTGTGGACACAGGGTCATTAGTCAATGTGGAAAAAACTCTATGGCTTCTCTCTAGCCAAATTTACCATAGAAAATGGTGGAGGCAGACCTTCCAAAGGAAATATACTAGGATTTTTGAATGAGATAGGCCGTTGAACAAAAAGGCCCAAAAGGTATTTGTGAGGGTCCCATTGGATCTAAAAAGTAGTCAGCATGTGACTCAGTCCCTCTTTAGTAAAGTCACAGTCTACAAAAAGGTGGTTGACAAATTTCTAGCTAGAAAGGCATAGGTGACATCTGTTTAGGATAGGGATACCTCTTTTCATGATATTATCGGTAGTAAGGGTTTTGTTTTGGATGGTGACCCATGAGAAGAAACCTATCTTGGGAATGATATGCTTAACCCACACCAATATGAATGGAATAGGGGAAACCTGGGAGCTGATCAGGAAAGAGTAGGCTAACTTTATTGAGAAATCCCCACTATAATTCTATTTCCAGATGGGGTAGTCCGAGGTGGCAATGGTTGGAATGATAGTGATTCTGAGTAAGCGGGATAAGAAAATCATAGCTCTGACCACTTGGTCACTTTCATTGGTAGTGAGAATGGTTTTCCATTTGTACCAGTTTTCAATGTAGTCCCTAACTTTGCTACCCTACCTCCTTTCAAGGATAGGTCTGAGAATGGAGACCTCAAGGATATCCGTAAGAGGTTTATCTTAAAACCAAGTATCATCCCAAAATATGATCTTTGAACCATTGCCTAGCTACCAATGAGTACCTTTGATGATGAGGGATTTAAACTGAATTATAGCCCACCAGAAATAAGATCCATTAGTGGGGGCGTTGTCCTCTAATAGGGACAGGTGTTGGAGATATTTGGCTTGAACGATGGAAACCCACTATACTTTGTAGTTGGTGAAGATTTTCCATGCCTGCTTTTCTAGGAGGGCGAGGTTCATGTTGGTTGATCTTCTGAGGCCAAGGCATCCTTGGTATTTAGGTTGGAAAACTCTGTCCCAACATTGTGCTATTTTTATCACTTTTATTAATGGTAAATTTTTGAGTTATTTGCATATGTTCATCTCATTAATTTATTGCATATTATTGTTCCATTAGTTTATAATTATCTTGCATCTTGTGGTTGTATTTCTTGTACTACCATCCCATCAAAAGCTAAGAGTGGTATTAGATCCATGGTAGATTAGTTAGGAAATAGGGAGAGCCACAAGTGAGATTGAGAGTAGATAACAAATCTCATTTCTAGAATTTTTTAGATTACATTTTGCTAGAATCTTTGCATAGGGTTAGAGAAAATCCGTGAAGACTAGGACTTAGTGTTCATTCCACTAGATTGACAAATCAACTAGTGAAGACTGATTATCTCTAGATTTAGAATTTCTTCCATTATAGTCCTAATACTTTGTTGTAGGGAAAGGATATTCAAATAAAGTTGGGAAGATTCCTACATAGAGCTAGGAATAATATCTTCTTTGAAATCAATCCATCACCAAAAGCAACAAGTGGAATATTGGAGATTTGGAGGCCTGAAGAAAAGGTCCCATTGCTAGAGATTGTAGACCTGCAAAGTGTAGAAGAAGAAAATACCATATTAGCCTTATTTCTGATTTGAGAGACTCCAAAGAAGAGTCTAAAAGTAGATAGTAGATTGGTGATCTCCATTGTAGATAGAATAAATTAGCTAAATAAATTTAAGAATATCTATGAGAGTCTCATTAAAGAACTCCCACTTCTGGAATATTGGAGGTTGGTGATCTTCATTAAAGCCTATAGATTCCAGAGTGAAGGACTAGCAAGGTCCTATTCTAGATTCTGGAAGCAACAAAATACAGGTATCCAAGAGGAAGATCTCATTACCAACACTTCCATAGTAGAACGTTGAATAAAATGTCTCATTTGGAAGATTATAAGAGCTATGATATTGAAGGCCTAGGAGAGGTCTCAAGGAGAAATAAGGAGAAGGTTTAGAGAGCCTTATTACAAAGTTCATAGAAGGCTGTTGAGGAGTTCTTAGGATAACTCATTGGAGAAATTCACTACCAAGGATAATTTCCTGATAGTGAAGAAATTGGGACAATTTTCACCATATGGAAACAAGTCCAAAAGAAATATTGGCAAGGAATTAGCAAAATTTCATAATACCTCAAGACTTTTAGATTCTTGAGAAGAAGGCCTAGATTGAAGTTAGATTTTAACAAGGAGGTTGAAGGAGAATGGAGATAGAAGGAGCCTACCAAATCCAAGATATTTGAATATCACCTTTGATAGCTATAAGGCACATTTCAGAGATAGGGGTTTGCTGAATATACAACAAAATACTGAAGGATTATTGAAGAAAAACTTAGCTACAATTTAGAGGAGTTTCCTACCAAAATTTTAAGTTTCAAGGATAGCATTTCAATGGAGAAGATTTATTGTGAAAGAGTAGAAATTAGGATAGTATCAAAGTTCATATTTCTAGGATACATCTTGAAGGAGAATCGAAGCCACCTACTCTAGTTAAAAGGAAACAAGTTAGAGGGTTTTTGAAGCTACTAAAAGGTGAGTTAGAGAGTTTTTTCAGACAACCAAGTAGAGCTACAAGTTCATCTAGTTAAGGGTAGAAATTTGGTGAATCTAATCACCAAGACATCCACCATCTTTAAAGATCTTAAAGTTAAGCATCTTAGGTGCAAAAGGTTCGTTAGTTGAACTTTAGATTTTTAGTTTATAAAGACTCATTAAGCACCATGTTAATTTAAAATTTGCATGGAGTGGATTCATTTTAAATTCTTCAATGGAGTGTAGAAGAGAGTTTCCTTTAAATTTATTACCTGCACATTAAATACTAGTTGGATATATTTTGACAGAAAGAAAAATATCATCTTTCTATTGTGTAGTTGAAACAAAGCAGACTACATTAAGTTGCAGATATTACTAGTGCATGATTTAAGGTTCATTAGAAAGAGTGATAAGGTGAGATCAATATTGCACTATACTAGTTGTTTTAAAAATTTCTTAAGGTGCACTAAGTATTTTAATTTGCAATCAAAATTAATGCATATTTTGAGTTACTTTGAGGATTCATTTATAGGAGTAACAAGGAGAAACTATTATTGCACTATAATAGTTATTTAAAGTTCACTAAGGATTTATTAGTTAAAGTGAACATTAGTTCAAAAGTTAAACCTCTAAAATTAGTTGCATGGTTAAGAGCTTGGATTCATTGGTGTTAAAGTTATCCAAGTAAAGAGTTAGAGGTTAGTGTTTTCTAGCAAAGAATACAATAATACATTACATCTTGCTCTTAGGAATAGAGCTAAGTGTTTCCATATTTAAAAATCAAGTGAAGCTTCAATAGGAGACATAACTTTAGTGCAAAATATAATGTTGCAAAGGGTTTTGTATTACATTGGCACAAACTTTGTCCTTTCAGTTACAACAAAATAGGATAAAAAAGAGTGTCTTAAAGACACTATTACAAGCAACAAGACACGGTCTCCAAGCAACCACATCACTAAAATTTTAGGAGTAAATTTTAAGTAAGGTAAAGAGCCATTCCAATGGGGCTCAACATCCACTGCTAGCAAGGTGAAAGCAAACTTAAGGTGCTTGAGAATAGATCTGGTTCTAGAGAGCTTAATATCTGCATCACCAAGGTGTGTCAAGATATCAACTCAATATCTACACTACAAGCCATAGCAACAATCCTACATAAGAAACTAGTACTCATTGCAAGGTGGAAAATACAAAGGAAAACATAACACATCCTACGTATAACAAGAAGTATCTTACTATAGCCCTAAAAATTTCTGCACTCCTTTCCTCAAGGCAGATGGATCTACGCCTTAGAGAGGAATGGGAGAATGGATGGTCTACACTTTGAAAGAGAGGTACTTAATCATATCTTCTATATATGGTGATTTTTCGAGGAATGGGTTTTGGGTTCACCACGAAATATTTATGGCTATTTTCGAGCCTAGGTTTCAGGATTTGTTTTGATGGGTTCTTTTTTTTAATCAAATCACACATACCTAAGTTTGGCCAAGATGCAAACTAAACTAAGCTACATGTATTTTAACTTCAAATGTAGACAAAGAATACAAAAAATAGAATATTTAAATTAATGCAATGCCTATTGAAGAGATTTCAAACCTTACCTAAATCCGGATGTCTGATGTAGATTCTGAAATTTGTAAGCAGTCCAATTTCGTATAGTGCAGGGCAATATCGTATTACGATCTCGCAAGATCGTATGACGATCAGAAATATCGTAATTCGATCACAAATAGAAAATATATGATTTTGATAGAAGATAACAGATGCATGGATAAAGGGTAAAGAACAAAAATTTGTGATTCTACTTATCTTTGCAAATGTGATTTAGACCTATTAAACAGTACTGAACAATGACACTAATAGAAGATGATAGAAAAATTCACCTAATTACCTACAACATGCAATTACATGAGATTTTAGGTGAACTCCAAGAATGCATATGATTTAATCTAAGATATCTTATGGTAAAATGCTAAATGAAATGTAAATCAAGCAAAGGAAGGTCAGAATATGTAAACTAGAACTCGGTGTTGCCCCCAGGCTAGTTATAGGTGTTATCGTATAATTCTATCGAGATTGCATCCTAAACTCGTAAGATCGTACTATGATCGCAATATCATATCCTCTGATTTGTGCCAAAATCCTTCGATCCTGCAAACAAATAGTGAAATAACAAGCGACAGTATGCAAAATTAAACTAGATTTTCCTAAATGCAGAGAGCCAGGAGTATTACAGATGGAAGAGTATGATTAAATAGGCAGGGAGGAGTGTCTAGAATAGGGAGGAGAGCAAATTTGTTAAAATTTGCTTCTAAGTTGGGCGAGGCCGAATGGATCCGATCCCATACTTCTCGCACAGTTACACAAGCGAAGGCAAAAACCGTTCAACTAACTTTGTCATTTTCTTATTTGAAATTTTTCTATTCCAGGACAAGATCATATTATGATCGTCGATATCATACGTTGACCGCAGAGATAGTAAAGAATAAAATCAAGCTATGATTTCCAAGGTCATACTATGATCTTTCTTATCGTAGTACGATCTTGTCAAAGAGGCATGATTTTCAAGGTAATAAATGCAAAATACAATTTTTACATTTTTTTTGTGTTTTTCATGCAAATGTGTCAAATGGGTGAATTAAGATGAGTCAATTTTAAGGTGTTACATTTTTCCCCCTCTTTAGCATAGTTTCAGAAGAAATTACGTTAAATAAAAAGTACGACACGTTGTACTAGAAAGTAAATTTTTTTGCAATTTTCATTGATGGTTGTAAGTTGTTTTGAAATACAATATTTAAGGTACCCCCTTTGAGTTTTTATATCCAAATTGACGTTTGGATAAAAAATTGAAAAATTTGGAGAAACTGAGTAAATAGGAAATAATAACATGAAAAAGTAACTTATTTTCTTTTTACCTTGTTCATTTTCAGAGCTCTGGATAAAAACATGGCAGGAGCTTCGCATCACACAGATTTTGTCCATGCGGGAGACGAAGCACTCCGGGTAAGGATTTCTTGCTTGTTTAGGATATATTTTTCATATTTTTTGTTGAATTTTTAATTAAATTTAGATTTTTAGGATGTGGCTATCGTTGTGTAGCCCTAATTGTGAAATCGTAACGATTTCACAAAATTGTAATGATTTTGTGAAATCGTAACGATTTTGCAATATCGTATAATACGATATTGAAGAAATCGATACGATTTCATTAATATCGTATCAATATGAGCAATATCATATGGTACAATATCAAAAAATTGATATGATTTTGATGAAATCAATACAATTTTGTTTGCTTTTTTATACGATTTTGCTATCTTTTAACTTGATGAAATATTTTTAAATTTGATTACTAATATTTCATTGTTTTATGTTTTTATTTTGATAGTTGGTTGAATTAAATAACGGGGAGTGGAGGCATGCTACCTTGCAAGAAGATTTAGATGCCCTTACAAATGATAAGCGGGCTACTCTAGAGGTAGTAGGTCTCACACATGTGCCAGAGATACCACACATTGTGTCAAACATTCGACTGCTAATAGCGTTAGCAGAGAGATGGTATTCACAGTTTTCTTGTTTTAGACTATCTATAGGAGATATGGCTCCTACATTGGAGGATGTCTGGCGAATTCTGATATTGCCACTATGGGGTATTCAAATTGCTGCATATGGCAACCAAGGCTAGACTATGCACTGACTGACTGGAGATCCAAGATTCCTTTTGAGGAAGGGATGAATTCCACTGCAGAGACTCGGTAGGACAGTAGGAGTTTCTTGATTGACAGTGCTACTGAGTGGTGTTGTGAGTGGACTGATTATGTGCCATCCCAGTGGGATGTAGCTTCCCTAAACACTAGTAGAGATCATCTTTGATAGAAGAGACCAGAGGATCCGCTTTGCTTGGGGTTCCTTCCTCCTATGTAGACTTTATAGATTTCTACACAGAGTAGTCTACAAAGGGGGCAAGGGCCTCATTTTGACATTATTTCTATAGGTGTGATGTTGGGAGCACATAGCTATCTAGCAACCTATAGGGCTTCCTTTGGGTATGGTGATAGATGATGAGCCTGGGGTGGCTGATGATAGACCTCAAGTATTTTATTGGCCTTTACAAGGAGGATGTGGGAAACGAGCTGACCTTGTTGGTGTGCGGTGGCTCATAGATGATTTATTGGCTGAGGACATTACATGGAGGTTCTGGAGAGGGCTTCCAGGATGGGAAGAGGATGCATTTGAGCTGGTCCGCATCAGGTAGACAATTTTGTTATGGATGCATGATGGGGAGGTAGATTTGCACCATTTTGATCGAGTGTGATGATAGTTTGAGCTCTGATAGGACATTCCTCAGTACAATAATATCACTTTTTCTAGGTCTACTCAAGATCCTACCACTCTTAGTGGGGCTCCCAACTTGGTAGAGTTTTTATATCCAAATCCAGATGATGCTCCAGTTGAGACAACGATTGAGGATGATGTTAGAGTTATAGATAGATATCAACATTGGTATGCCAGTATCTGTCCTTCTCGATTGACACCACGAAGGAGTGCAATGTTATGGGTAGCCAATAGAATTCTTATATAGTGTTGGTTAGGGAGCTAGTAGGAGCAGTTAGTGACTCATGCATCTTTGAGGAGACTGGGTCTTCATACTCGGGGTGGTCATATATCTCGAATGTGACTAATTCCCTAGGGTAGACAGGAGATGAGGGTTTCACCCTAGGAAGAGGGGGGAGTGTCTACTCATCAGGAGAAAAAACATCATTCACCTAGGAAGGGCAAGAGAGTACTGGAGGAGGGAGAGAGTAGTGATATGACTACTCTATGGGTGGAGGTGACTAGGCTGTAGGGGGAGACTATGGCCTCAAATACTATGATAGAGTCTCTAGAGGGAGAGCTAGCGTAAACTAGAGTTGAGGATGTGATTCTGCATAATAGGGACTCAGTCAAGATAGGGAGCTGGTACTATGACATCGGCTCAAACAGGTCGATCTAAGTGGAGTTAGATAGGGGATGATTTCTTGCAATCGATAGCACAAATGAACTTCTATATGACCCTATACTTTGTTTTGGTACCTGCAGATTGGATAAAGCCTCTCCCTACCGATTCGATCCGAGTTGGGTCATCCCGTTCTTCATCCAGGGCGACTTCTTCTAGGACCGCTATAGTGACACGTGATATGCCACCACCGCCTCCACCTGTTGTGGATATGATGAGGCACAAAGTTGTAGGGGTTCTAGGGGGTGAGCCTAGATATTTGTATGATATATATGACTAAGTATGCCAATTTTAAGGATTGTGGCATACCAGTCTAACTTTATGTTTGTATATAGATTTTCAAGATATATATATACATATATAGATCTTTTGTCTCTTCATGTGAATCCATGTGTTTTGTTTACATTTTAATTTTTTGAATGATAAGATGTTATTAATCATGCTTGAGTAAATGAAATAAGTAAAAATGATTTGATTTTTGAAAATGTGTTTGTTGGAGTGATGATAAGTTTTGATGGATTTTAGCAATATACCTCAAAGGATGTTATGTTGTTATGTTACTGTTGGTGGAGTTCAAAGCTCACTAAGTCACGAAGCTAATCCTATTTGTGAGGAATATTTTGATATTTCTAAAATGGTTTTTTTCTTAAGAATAATCTTAAGGCTTTTGTGGTAAAAAGGACATGTTTGATGTTGCTTTGGAACAATGTGTTTGATAAGTGTTTGTGAAAATTTATTGATTGGGCATGAAAAATTCGAAAGATGATTTGCGCTAGGCAAAGAATTCCTAATTACTTAGGGATAATACCATCATCACGAAAGTCAAAATGAAATGTAGGATGAACAATGTTATTATAATATGACTTATTGTGCTATTATGATAAAATAATTTGTAAGAACTAATGCAAATGATTGAAATTAATTATCTAATAAAATTCCAAAGAAATATTTTTAACTTATTTCCAAGATAAATTCAAATTTATCTAGAACCAGTGTGTGAAAAGTGAATTCATTATCTATTTTGATTGTCATGATGATACAAAATCTCTTGAGTGACAAATGTGTGTGCTTTGTAATGTTAATTTACCAATTTTGAGTAAGGCAATGATAAAGCAAACTTAAATGAACCAATGTGTGTGCGAGTGGAATATTCATTTGACCAAGATTTTGTGCATGCAATGGTACCGAACTACTATGTAAATTAAACTACCAAAAGCTAGCTAATCCAAATGCGAACATTGATCTGTAGAAAAGAGAAATTAGTAATGTGACAGGCATATCGCCACGTGAAAGGAATTACCCAATGTCAAGCAATTTGGGCACAAATCACCTATTATGGGGTTTACTTCATGGTTTTCAAATAGCTAAGAAATTCCAGGGATTCAAGTTCAATACCCCCTTCTTTTCTTCAAATTTTTGGAATAGGGGTTTCTTGTCCATTTCTGAACAAGGGGATTTTATTGCTTTGGAACATTTTTCTTGACTTTCTCTTTCTTCTTCGTTCTTTTTCTTTCTTTTCTCTCTTTTTTTTCTTTTTTCTTTCTTTTCCAAGATACTTTCCCAGATTAAATGTGGGCCAAGGTATTTTATTAGGGTAGGGAGGAGCTTTTCCTTTTTCCAATTTCTCAGTATTCTAGATCATGCACATGATAGGATAGCAAGAAAAAAATTTTCACTTAAGGTATTAAGATTTACTAAGCAGTATCACTTTTATCGAATTTGCAACAAATCATTTTTAATATGTAAAATGTGTTCTTGGTTCAAAAGAGTAGCAAAATCATTCTCAAACTCAAAATTATTTAATGAAGTAATAGTGGTATTTGGTACAAGAGAGATTTATAATCAAAATAACGAAATCAAAATTTATTAAATATGTGAAATTTTAGTGCATGGTTCAAGATAACTTTTGAATTTTAACTGAAATAAAGTAAAATATTACTTGCAATTTTAGTAGATAATAAATGCAAAAATATTTAATTCAATAATGCTTTTGGAATTCCAAATCTGCAAATGATTTGATTGAAAATAAATTTAGAAACTTGAACTCTTGTGCAAGAAGCTAAAGGCATAGCTTCAACCCACTTTGTAAAATATTTTGTTGTAGTTATTATAAATTTATGACCATCAGATGAGATAGGATTGATTTTACCAATAATGTCTAAACCCCATTTAGAGAAGGGCCAAGGAGAGGCTATGGTTTGGAGTTCCTGAGCAGGAGCATGGACAAGGTCAACATGTCTTTGACACTTGTCACAATGACGCACATAATCATTAGCATATTTTTCCATGGAAGGCCAAAAATAGCCCATTCTAAGGAGCTTTTTAGCAATGGCACTTCCACTAAAGTGACCTCCACAGGATCCATCATGGGCTTCACTTAAGGCTTTCTTAGATTCTTCTAGGTTTAGACATCTTAACAGGATACCTTCAAAGGATCTTCTATATAGGGTATTACCAACAATTACGAAGTGGACAACTCGCTTACGTAGTAGCCTACGTTGGTTTCTATCTAATCCTTCAGGGAAAGTCCCATTCTGCAAAAAGTTAAAGATATCTATGTACCAAGGTTCTGGGGTGATCTCATTAATCAAAAATACATCCAATGGCTCTAAGCAGGATTTAGAGGAAGTAGGTTCTTGGAGTTTGTGGATAATGATAGTAGCATATTCATCATCCAACTCCAAAGGCAACAAGGAGGCAGCCACAGCCATAGCATCGATAGCACGGTTGCTAGTTCTAGGAATGGCTTCTAAAGTCACCTTTTCAAACAATGAAATAAGCTTAAGCACATACTCTTTATAAGGATGAAGTTTCTCATCTCATGTTTGATAAACTTCATTGATTTGATTTATCACAAGTTGAGAATCTCCAAAAACTAATAAAACTTTAATATTTAAAGCTAAAGCGGCTCGTAATCCAAGGATTAGAGCCTCATATTCTACAGTGTTATTAGTACAAGCAAATTGTAATTTAAAAGATAAAGGTATTAGGTGCTTTTGAGGAGATATTAATATAATACCAACACCTGCACCACTCATACATCTAGCTCCATCAAAAAACAATGTCCAAGTTTCAGAATGATCTTCTTCTAAATAAAGGCACTCATCTAGAAATTCAATATTCATGGGGTGAGTAGACTCTATAGGTGCAACAACTAACTGATCAGCTATAACTTGGCATTTTATGGATTTTTGGCCGATAAATGCGAGTTCAAACTCACTAAGAGCAAGAACCCACTTAGCTGTGCATCTCGATAAGTATGGTCTACTCATCAAGTACCTCAATGGATCAGATTTAGCAATGACATATGTTTTCTGACTAAGCATATAATGACGCAACTTTTGCGTAGAAAACACAACTGCTAAACAAAGTTTTTCTAATGGAGTATATCTTGTTTCATAACTTATTAAAGTTCTACTTATGTAGTATGTGGCTTGTTCTTTCTTTTCATCATCAATTTGAGCCAACATAGCCCCAAGTGCAAGTTTCGAAGCATAAATATATAAAATGAAAGGACAATCTGGTCTAGGTGGAACAAGCACTGGAGGGTTGAGAAGATATTGTTTAATGCTATCAAAAGCTTCTTGACATTCCTTATCCCATTGAAAGGAAATGTTTTTCTTGAGCAATTTAAGAAAAGGTTTTGTTCTATCTGCCAATTTATCAATGAAGCGACGAATAGCTTGTAATTTTCCTTGTAAGCTTCTTAATTATGATATGTTTTTAGGAGGTGGCATATCATGGATAGCCTTAATATTTAAAGGATCTATCTCGATGCCTCACATAGAAACAATAACTCCTAATAATTTTCCAGATTTTACTCCAAATACACATTTGTCTGGGTTTAAACGTATCAGATATTCTCTTAATCTGTCAAACACTTTTCTTAAATCATTAATGTGATCATCTTCTTTAGTTGAGCGAGCTATAATGTCATCCACATAATCATGCAAAATATCATACATCATATCATGAAAAATATATGTCATAGCTCTTTGATAAGTTGCACCAACATTCTTTAAACCGAAGGGCATGACTTTCCAACAAAAAGTCCCCCAAGGTGTAATAAAAGTTGTTTTAGCTTGGTCTTCAGGAGCTATTCTAATTTGGTTGTATCCTAAAAAACCATCCATAAGGGACAACATCCCACTCCCAGCTGTAAAATCTATGATTTGATCCATATTAGGGAGAGGAAAGTCATCTTTAGGGCATGCAACATTAATATCTCTAAAATATGTGCAGACCCTAATTTTAGTAGCTTCTTTCTTAGTTACTGGAACAACATTTGATATCCACTCAGCATAGTCAATAGCTTGTATAAAATTTACATTCAAAAGCTTCTCTAATTCACTTTTAACTAGTAGTGCTACTTTAGGATGCATTTTTCTAAGTTTTTGCTTTACAGGTTTAGCATCAGGGCGCACTACTAGATGGTGCACAACTACAGAAGGATCTAGGCCTGGCATATCTACGTATGTCCAAGCGAAGACATCAGGATATTCGATAAGAAATTCAATATATAGCTTTTGTTTTTCTTCACTTAACTCAGATCCAATTTTGACCATGCGAGGATTCTCTTCTGTTCCAATGTTGATTTTTATGAAATTTTCTACAACAATATTTAGCTCTCTTTCAAAGTTGGGAGGTGCGGGTGATACCCCCATTTCTTGTAATTCTTCGAATGTGCATTTAGCTAACTCTTCTTGGGGAGTAGTAGCTTCTATGTGAGCTACACATGGCATTGATCCATCAAAGAAAAAATTATTTCTTAGAACTTCATCAAGAGATATATCATGACAAATATCCCCCTCTAAACATTCATCCAAAGAAGCAATCATTTTTGGATAAACCATAGTCAACATATTACAAGTATGTATCATTTTAAAAAGTTCTTTTTGTTCCATATACTCTTGATATGTTATAATATGGTCATCATATTTATATGGGAATGGTTCTATTTTTGTAGGAATATAACCAAGACCACATCGGGCAGGCCACTCTTCGACCTCCAAGGGTTCTTTTATTCCATTTTCATGAGGTCCTAAACCTTTACCTCTATAACCCATATTACACATCATTGGTTTTGATTTTACATATCCATTAGAGAAATAGCATTTAGCAAATCCATCTTGATCAATTGTAATCTGCATAACTAAAAATTTTCCCCAATCATATCCTGCATACACAAATTCACAACTCCCAATATGACAAATGCTCCCTTTCTTTGGTAAGCCTAATGTTCGGGGAGATGGTGGTAACTTAGATAGTACCAAAGAATCTTGAGTAGAAAAATTAACTTCTTCTGTAGTTGCAAGCACTGAAGATAAATCCGGTAATACTTCATCTGAAATGGCATATGAAGTAGATGGATTATCCTCCTTAGTTGGTTCTTTAGATGTTATAAATTTAAACATTGTAGACTCGGGAGGTGACTCTATTACTATAGACTTAGGAAATGGATTAGGTATAGTTTCAGAAGGTGATGATGATAATGATGTAGAATTTGTTGATGTTGATGATTTAGAATATGTTTTTAATGATGTTGATTTAGGAGGTGATTTAGATTTAGAAGGTTTTGATGATGAAGATGGACTAGGATGAACAACAGACATAGCAGGACAAAATGGAACCCCTATAGGTTCTGCCACAACACACATATCAAATGGTCTAGGATCACCATGAATGGTGACTAATTGATTTTTAAATTCAAATTTAACACATTGATGTAATGTGGAAGGTACTGCTCTCATTGCATTGATCCAAGGTCGACCTAGAAGAATGTTGTACGATGCAAAACATGGTACAACAAACACAGTCGTATCCAAAATCCTTGGACCAACTTGCAATGGGATCTTCATAACTCCACATGTTTCTTGAGTTTCATCATTAAATGCTTTAATGATCATTTCAGTATTTTTCATATCTTCTTTCTTAAATCCAAACCTTTGAAAGAAATCATATGTGCATATATTTAATGATGATCCATTATCAATTAAGACTCTCTTAACTCCTACATCTCCAATCAATGTTGTAATGTACAAAGGGTTATCTCCATACAAACTTTGAGGAGGGATATCTTTATCACGAAAATCTATAAAGTTTGTTTCATCCAAAGTTACAACATTTACTACAACATTTGGTTCAATATCTTCAGGTACCATCATCTTGCTCAAAGTTCTCATCAATTCTTCCCTATGTATGGAGGAAGTCCTTAAGAGATCCAAAAGAGATATTCTTGTTGTGATAGTAGCTAATTGTTCATTAATATCATATGGAGATCTTTGTTGTGAACTTGTTACATTATTTGCTTTAGTAGGAGCTTTTAATACAAATGGATTTGTCTTCTCATTTTGACTTTGATCTTGAGAATTTTGGTTTTGTGCTTGTTGTCTTGTAACAACTCCGATGGTACCTACAATGTTGCTATGTCATGGATTACCAAAATGGGGTCTAGCATTTTCTGCTTGCTCATTTGAAAGCCATTGTTGAGATGATGGTCTAGTAGTTATTCTTCTTGGAAATGGTTCTTCTGGAACAAATAAATCTGTAACAGGTGTGACTTGATCTGATTCATACTCAGAACTATTTGAAGCAATCTCTAATTCACTTCCTATTTCACTTTCCGTGTCACTTTCTAAAGGTGTGTTTTGATAGATTTTTAGAGGTCTAATAGTGACTAGGGATTCAGTGGTTACACATGTTTTTGGCAAGTCTTGATGCGGTAGAAAACTACTAATAGTTCCCACATATCGAGTTGGATGGGGAACATTATGATGTTCTACCTGATTTACAACTTCTTTACCATGCTTTGGTAAAGGGTGTTGGAAGATGTCCAAATTCTGATTTGCGTTTTGATTTTGAGATTTTTGTGTATTATTTTGAGCATCTTTTGGCGAGAATTTTTCTACTTCCATTTTTCCATTGTCAATTAGATCTTGTATCATGTGTTTCAATATTTTACATGAGTTTGTTGAATGACCATCAGCTCTATGGAAGTTACAATGTAAATCAGCTCTAAATCCAGCTACAGTTGTATCAGGTTGTCTTATTTTAGGCAACCATATCAAACCTTGTTCCAATAGTTGAGGTAAAATCATAGTTAAAGGCTGATTTAATCTTGTAAATTCTCTTGGTGGTTTATCAGGAACTTTCAATACAAATTTCTTCACAACTTCCACAAGATTAACATTTGAGTTGTTTCTACTATCAGTAACTCCATCACCTACTACTTGTTTGTTTTTGTATTGATTCTTAGAAGTTTTATCTTCATATTTCTTCTTAAATTGACCTCTCCTAATAAGGGCATCTTCTACCCTTCTTGCTAAATCAATGGCTTGATCGAAGGTGGTTACTGTAGTAGTAGAAAGTTCATAAGATAATTGTTCTTGCAAATTACCTATAAATATGTCCAACATTTCACGATGAGGTAATGCAAAGTGTAATTTTCCCAAAAGTTATCTCCATTTAGCCAAGAATTCTACAAAACTTTCATCTTTCCCTTGTTTCAGGTTGTATAAATCTTTAATGGTCACATGCCTTTCTATATAGGCACTAAATTGATGGACAAACATCTATGTTGTTTCCTCAAAATTCCTTAAAGAGTTATTGGGTAATTGATAATACCACTCTAGGGCCATACCTCCCAGAATTTTAGGGAACATCTTTAGCAACAACAAATCATCATGAGAAACATCATGACATGTCATTCTAAACATACGAAGATGCTCTATAGGATCTTCAGTTCCTTTATATATCGGGAGGACAGGCATGGGGAAATGCTTAGGATAAGGTTGCGCTACAACTACAGGATCCAAAGGTTGACTACACATCTCTCGATAACTGTACGAGGGATGGTAAGGATCCATATGGTCTAGACGAGAAGCTAACTGCTTAACCATAGCTTCAAGTCCCTGTTGTTGTCCACCAAACTGATTTTGTTGCACCATATTATTGTGTCTTTGATAATAAGTTGGTGTTGTTGTGTGAAGATTTCCAACTGAAACACTATTATGTAAAGTGTTTGTAGGAACTACATTTTGTTGAATTTGTTGGTAGTTGGTATTTTGTACTTGTTTAACCTTTTGTTGATTTGCCATTTGTTGATTAAGAGCTTGAGTGAACATGGATGTGAATGGTTGTTTTTGTTTTTTTAGATTTGCTTTTGGGTTGCTAGCAACAATTTTGGATGATTGTGCCATTGATTTTTGAGCATTTTGATTTAAAGGTATCATATTTGGATTAGATGGTCCTGCTTGATTATCATCTGGGTCTATTGAAGGCATGTAAGGTAATGGGTTTGTATGTATTCGAAAAGCGGATGCTAAGGCTGCTTCCATAGAACCTTCTCCTGAATTATCCATATGTACTGCTTGGCTAAATTCACCTATGTGATCTTTTATGAATTGAGTAAAATTTGCAAGAGTCTCAAATTTAACATGTCCATTTTCATCTAATTTAGGTTCATTAGGATCTTCTACTTCATTTTCCCCATTATCACCTTCATCTTCTGATAGTATATCCTCTCCATCAAGTGCTCTATCTTCAATATCATCTTGTTCTTGTTCTCCCATATTATCATTATCTACTTGTTTACCACTTCTTAATATAGGCATTTTATTTTTAGAATAATTTGTTTTTGCAGATATATATTATATATATGTGCTAAAATTTTGGGGTATATATGTTATATATATACCTAACTAGAAAAATAATATAATATGATTGTTTTTAGGTTTTTTTGTAGTTTTTAGATTGCAAATAACAAAATAAACACAACTATAATATTATAAATGTTATATTTCAAGTTTCTTGAAAAAGCCTATAGATATCATTAACAGGTTCCAATTGATCTGGTGATAGGTAGTGTTCTTCTTCAAATAGGAAGTTGGCTTTTAGGAATTTTATGAAATGTGCTATAGTAATGCAATCAACTTCACAATTTGATGTATAAAAGTGTAATTCGTGACAGTATTCTCGATAAAGCACAGCTCTAGGAACCCTGTTAAATCTTCTCTTATCGTCTAAAACAATTTCTTGATTTTCCACTTGTGATAAAAACTTATGTACTACTATTGCATTCTCAAGATAATCTTCAAAGGAATAAAGACTTGGAGAAATCACAGCTCTTTTGTCTGCTAGCCACCTATCACAGGCTCTTTGAAGGTCAAAGTAGAAAGGTGCACTATCAGGATCCAGGATTCTAGATAAATTGAACCTTATGATTTTCTCAAGTTCGGGTTCTTTAGCTCTTATAATCTCTAACCTTCTCCAAATATCAGAGTATGGCACACTACCTAATGAAGAAAATTCTTGGTTTGCTAGTACTGTACTAACATTAATATGAACGACTCTCCTTATGTTATAATCTACCATCTATGGCATGCAAAATTATGAAATTTGACTAATGTTTTTGGTTTGTTTTTGTTTTGTTTTTGTAACTATTTAGAATATCAGAAGAAATGCCTATGTTTCACGTCGGGTTCACCAAAGAATGTGTATCGCTCCAAATTTTTCGCATCCCTACCTTCAGGCTATTGGATCCGCGCCCGGAAGGAGGATGGGAAAAGGATGTCGCGGTACCTCAGACTGAGAGGACTTTGCGAAGGTCCCGCCTCTCAAGGGAGGTGTATTTTGATGATTTTTCGACGGATGGTGGGTTCACCAGGAAACATTTAATGGCAGCTTCCACGCCTAGGTTTTGGAATGTGTTTAAATGTGTTCATTTTTAACCTTAAGCATTCATATCCTAGGTTTGGCCGAATGTATCTAGATTACTCTATATGAAAATGCAAGTTCAATGAATACGGAAAATAAATTTAAATACAGAAAAATAGAGAGATTACGAGAATACAAATGAGGAATACGATCCGGATGTCGAAGAAGATTTCGATGTTGAAGCGATCTGGATCGTACGAGATTCGACAGAATCGTCCGCAATCGAGACAAGATCGTGCGAGATCTGACGAATTCGTCGGAGACCCGCAAAACCGAAAAGCAGATGCAAAATACAAAAGGTACTACGGGTGCTAACGAGAGGAAATGATATAAAATGGCAGCAATGTTATCAAGCTGAAACTTAAACACAGAGACAGAAATGAATCGTGCTAATTAGATAATAATTAGGATTTAATTATGCACTTAATCGAAATGGGTGAACTCCAAATGCAAAATGACATAAAACACTGAATAGACTATTTAATTTGCAGAATAAAATGACAGAGAAAAGGTTGAGAAATGCAAACTTCGAGGCACGCGATTGCCTTAATACGGAGCTGCGGTCGAGATCGTCTCGCATCGATACGAAATCGCCTCGAATTCGACGAGGTTCGCCTCCGATCTGAACAGGTTCGTCGGCGACGATAGGTGCTGGCTCCGGCTGAAAAATAGTGATGTACCTGCAATAAAATTGGTATGGGACCAGTGCAAATGGAAAATAGGGATGTTTTAACGTGAATGGAGTTAACTTGCAGATAATTTTCAGCCAGGGGTTGGGAAGGGAAAATCCTAGAGACTAAATAGGCTTAGGGGAGTAGTTAGGAGGTTGGAGATCATCCCAATTTGGGAGATCTCCAACGGGAGGAGGGTCCCAACGGTGCAGACACGCTTCGCCAGATTGGAGACCCGTTGGAGCAGATTCCAACTTTGCAAAATCGGTTTTGCGACAAGATCGTCCGGACGTCCTAGTCGAGACAAAATCGTCAAATCTAGGGCGATATCGTCTGATCGGCGACGATATCGTCAAACGGTCAAAACAACCTCTAAAAATGGCGCGAAAAAGGGGGAAACGGATTTCCCGGCGGTTAACGGGCGGTTTGGGAGGTTAAATTTGAATTTTAAATTATTTACTAAGGTGAATGTAATTATTGCAATTTTACTGCGCCAATTTTAGGGTGCTACATTTTGCCCCCTCTTTAGCGAATTTTCCGAAGAAAATGCGTTAAAGATGAGTTCTTCTCGATCTACGAGAAAGCAAAAATTATTCCCATTTTTAGGCGACGATTCTTGGTCGAATCGTACGACAACTTACTATGGTGCCCCCTCCGTGTTTTTACCCAAATCGAACGTTTGAGGTAAAAACGCGAAAAAGCAAAAAAATATTTTTGAATAAAATTAAGAAAAATAGGGTAAAACCCTAATTCATTTTATTGTTCATTTTTTGGTTTTGGAGCTCTGAAGCAAAAATGGTGGAGACGACGCACAGATCGACAGAGGTCCGGCGCGGTCTACGGGTAAGAGTCCAGACTGTTCTAGAATGCTCTAATTTAATTTTACATGCTTTTTAGGTAGATTTTAGATGATTTTTGAGCATCGCGGCCGTTTTTGGGCCGTCGACGTCGTCGGGACGAAATCGTCCCGATTTCGATGAAATCGTCTCAATTTCGGCAATTTCGCCCGAGGGCGAAATCGTCGAAAGGGGGACGATTTCGTCAAATTAGGGACGATTTCGAACTGCGAAATCGGAGACGATTATGCTCAAATTTGGGACGATATCGTCCAATAGTGGGCGATATCATCAATTGCACAAGATTAAATTTTTAACTTGCATTATTGTTTACTTGAATTATTGATTAATGATTGCTTGTTGTTTTGTTGTTTATGTTTGCAGAGGATTACTAAAGAGCAGAGAGTGGAAATACGGTGGGTTGAGAGATGACTTGGCCGCTCTCACACGAGCGAGAGCGGGATCGGGCGGCACGGGCCGGCTACTGCATGTGGCGGAGATGCCACAAGTTTCTACAGACATGGGGCTACTGGCGGCCCTAGCAGAGAGGTGGTATCCGGGCTCTTCATGTTTTCGGCTACCTACAGGGGAGATGGCTCCCACTTTGGAGGATGTATGGAGGATTCTAAGAATCCCCATACAAGGACGGCTGATTACACCTACGGCCAATCAGGGCCGCGCTATGGGACGATTGTGCGGTGACCCGAGCTTCGCCCTAGAGAAGGGCGGAGTTAACATCGAGGCACTACGCCAGATGCCTAGGGCATCTACACTCACACGGGTTCTAGGCTGGAGTAGTTGGTGGACTTCGTTGTGCCACCAGAGCGGGTGCGGGGTGTCGTGGATGCTCGTAGATGTGATCTACGATATGCGGGACCACGGGTACAGGTTCTCATGGGGCAATTTTGTTCTATGCCGGTTGTACAGGATCCTATATGGGGTCGTGTACAAGGGCGGCCGATGTCTGGTCATGACATCGCTACTACAGGTTTGGTGCTGGGAGCACATTGTGGTGCGGAGGCCGGTAGGGCTTCCTCTGATAGGGGTTGATGGGGAGAGGCCCCGAGTCTTCTCTCGGTGGCTCCGGAGAGGGGCACGGTGATGGATCGACCTATCGATGTCCCGGAGGCTACTAGATGACTTAGTCCCGGACCGAGATCACTGGAGGCCATGGAGGGAGCATCCGGGGTGGCGAGAGGATGGACGGGGAGTTAGCTCACATTAGGCGAGTTTGCTGGCTGAGGATGGAGAGGGGAGAGGTGGAGCTCCACAGGTATGACCGAGTTTTGAGGTAGTTCGGTCTACAGCAGGGGATCCCATCCCTCGGAGATTACGAGTTTTCCTGGACTATCCGGGATAACACTACGGTTAGCGGGGCTCCTGACATGCGGCGGTTTTGGAGCTAAGACACGGATGATGCCCCCATCCGGCCAGTGGATGGGGATGACGCAGGAGTAGCCGATGGCTACGATGCCAGTACGTAGGCATCCGCCCTCCTCGGATGACGAGGGCACAGGGTCCGATCCATGTGGTTGTGCATCGGATAGGGAGGCGGTGCCGAGTGGTGATGGAGGCAGCCCAGGGTCACGGTGGGAGAGAGAGGCGAGGAGGCCACAGGCACAGGAGCGGCCATGGCAGAGAGAGAGGGAGAGGAGGGAGGTGAGACCCCCATCTCCATAGAGGCCACCATCGCTCGATAAGGGCAAGGGTGTGGACACAGGAGAGAGTAGTGAGATGGCTACTCTTCGGGCGGAGAGAGATCATCTGTAGGCTCAGGTGCAGACGCTACAGGATGCGGCTGCACAACATCGGGCTGAGGTGTCACAGCTACGGGATGAGATTGCATGCCTCAGGGCACGGGGCGGAGGGGCGAGCTCTGGGGAGTTGACACGGGCTATCGCCCAGCTGACATTTTACCAGACACTATACTTCCAGCTGGTGCCAGAGGCGGATAGACTACCCCGCCAGCTAACATCGTAGATCCGATCGGGATCGGGTCATCGAGGACCACGTCCCGATCGAGGACGAGGACTACACAGACTGCGATGGGGCCACCTCGTCCACCTCAGGGCGGGGGAGGAGATGAGGCAGAGAGCTCGAGGGGCTCTCGAGGCTAGAGGGCTGGACACTGTATTTGTATTATATTTGTTTTTGTTGATAGAGGATTGAGTATGCCGAGGTTCAGATTGTGGCATACCAATCCAGTTTTGATGATGTACATATATTTGTGATATATATAGATGAGATATTTTTGATCATATGACTTGTGTCTTGTGTATGTTTATGAGGCTTTTAATGTTTGATTGATGTGATGATTGGATGTAATTATGTCGTTGGAGATATAATTTGAATGTCATGCGGTGATATTTTAAATGAAATAATCTGATGTAACAAATTGATTTGTTGTAATGAAATGTAAAAATAAAAAGAGACTTCTAACAATAATTTCAAAGGACATTGTCGCTATTATAGACCATTTCATGGAGTCGCTGCTCACTCGGTCGTCAAGCTAGTCCCATTTATAGAAATATTGTTAAAAAGTAAAAGAGTGCTTAAGAAAACTGTCTTAAGACTTTGGTGCAATGGTGCAAATGATGATGATGATGATGGTTTGTTTTCAGATTTTCATAAAAAATGTTTGTGCATGAAATGATGTTCAAATGATTTTTGCTAGGCATAAATTCCTAAGTGTGATAAATTTTTTGGATAATTCTTTAGGAATTATACCATCATTACAAAAGGTTGACATAATGACATGAAATAATGAAAATGTGTTTGCTTTTGAAAAGCATAATTTGTGTAAAATAATGAATTAAGTCATATGGTTTTCATGATTTTTAATAAATGGGGAATAAAATTGTTACAATGGTTTGCGCTAGGCATAGAATATGTAGGTATAGACTTATACCATCATCGCGAAAATCCAAAAAATAGTTTTATTGCACGATTGATTTTTGATGAACAGAAAATATGAAAAGGAGGACTTGCGCTAGGCATAAAAATTCCAATTTTGGTTTTGAAACTATACCATCGTCGCGAAAGTCAACCAGATATATATGTTTATGTTTTTGATTGTATATTTTGAAAGAAATTTTTGATTTTTGTATTATATAGTTGTCTTTGTGGTAAACGATTGTACTTGATTTATTCCAAACAAGTTGCAAAAATAATATTTCAAATTATTTTGAAGACAAAAGTTAGATTTATAAGGAATCCCATGTGCATATGTGAGTTCATTTCCAATCTTGATTTATCATAATGATACACAAAATCTCTCAAATACAAATGTGTGTGCAATTGCATTGTTCATTTACCGAGTTTTGAGCAAGATAATATGATACAAGTGATTTGAAGAAACCAAATAAGTGTTCATTAACCATGATGTAGATGCATATAACCATACTAGGCTACTATGTAGGTCGGATTATCAAGAGCTAGCTAATCCATAAGCGAGACATAGGTCTGTACAAAAGAAGGTCGCTAATGTGACGGACATATCACCACGCTAGGAGTTACCCAAGGCCAAGCGAGGTTGGACACAAACCACCTGTTATGGGGCTTACCTCACAGTTTTCGAATAATTGAGAATTCCAGGGATTCAAGCTCATCAACCCTTCTTTTCTTTTCAAAGGGTAGGGAAAGGGATTTTATTGCTTTCTTGCTTTCTTTTGAACTTTGCTTATTTTTTTGTTTGTATTTCTTTTGCTTGATAATGCTTGGAACATTGCTGAAATAACATTTTTCTTTTCTCTTTTTTTCTTTCTTGAACTTTTCTTCTCTTTTTTTTTCTTTTTTTTTGCTAGGGATACTTGCTCGGATTAGCTGTAGAGCAAGGGATTTTTATTACAGGTAGGGGTGAGCTTGTCCTTTTGCCAATTCTCAAAGATTCTAGACCATGTGCATGATAGGATAGCAGGGGAAACTTTTCGCTCAAGAAATCAGTTCTACTATGTAGCAAAACATGGAAATTACAAATATAATCATTTTATTGTGAAAAGATGTGCTTGGTTTAAGTAAATAACAAGATCAATTCTCCATGCTCAAACTTTATTTAAGTGAATTTTGTGAACTTTGATATAAGAGAGATTAGTAATCATGCCAGATAAAATCAAGATATTTATTGTTGTGAGTGTGCAAGTGAGGGATGCCACATAAATGCTAATTTATCCAAAAATAATTTAAAACATATAATCTGCGATAATTGTAAGAAAATATATATGAACACTTTTGAGAAAATTTTTGAGGATGTGGACTCTCTCTTTCTTCTTTATTTTATTTGGTTTCAAGCATATAGCTGTTATTATATTTTTATCATTATTTTGATTTTTGGTTTTATTTTTGATTTTGAGCGAGAAAAAATTTAACAAGTGCCTTAAATAAATGCAATAGATAGTTTTGAAGATTTTGGATGATTATGAATATTTTTGATGTTTTTGGATTTTTATAAATTTGAAAAAAAAATTGAAAACAAGTTATATACAAGGATGAAAGATGACCAAATTTATGCATAGTAACGTTTAAGATGCAAAATATTCATGGGTTCTTTAAGTTCTTTACCATCTAAGGTAGATAATTTGTATGCTCCTGATTCAAATTTAGCAGTAATAATGTATGGTCCAAGCCAATTGGGCTCGAATTTACCTTTAAGGTCCTTAGTTGCATTTGTATTTTTTTATTTTCTTTTAAAACAAGGTCGCCGATCTCAAAGGATCTGTGACGAACTTTTTTAGCATATGATCTTTTAAGCTTGTTTTGGTAAGCACGGAGATGCTCCAAAGCATTGATGCATTTTTCATCTAGGAGTTCCAGCTGACTAAGTCTGCCAGCATGATATTCATCTCCTACTTCGGTATCTTGAAGTAGCAGAGCCAAAGAAGGAACTTCCAATTCAAATGGAAAAACTGCTTCGGCACCATACACCAAAACAAATGGTGAAGTTCCAGTGGGGGTTCGAACACTAGTTTGATAGGCCCACAAGGCTGGATATAATTGAATGTGCCGGTCCACGGCCGGTTTTATTGACCAATATTTTGAGAATTTTGATTAAGGTTTTGTTAGATGCTTACCTTGACCATTACCCTGAGGATAATAGGGAGTGGACCGGCGATGTTGAATCTTATATTTTTGACATAATTTTTTAACATCTTTATTTTTGAAACAAGTTCCATTGTCAGAGATGAGATTGGCAGGGATTCCGAACCTGCAAATGATTTGATTAAAAATAAATTTAGAAACTTGTGTGCCGGTGCGGGAAGCTAAAGGCATAGCTTCGACCCACTTCGTGAAATACTCGGTGGCGGTTATGATGAACTTGTGTCCATCAGATGACACGGGATTGATTTTGCCAATAATATCCAAGCCCCATTTAGAAAAGGGCCATGGAGATGAAATAGCACTGCAGCTCTTGTGCGGGCGCATGGACAAGGTCAGCATGTTTTTGACACTTGTCGCAATGGCGCACATACTCATGTGCATCCGTTTCCATGGTAGGCCAAAAGTATCCTATCAGAAGGAGCTTTTTAGCAATAACACTACCACTAAAGTGTCCTCCACAAGATCCATCGTGGGCTTCACTCAAGGCTGATTTAGACTCTTCTAAGTTTAAACATCTTAATAGGATACCTTCAAAAGATCTCCTATATAAAGTATTGCCAATTATTACGAATCGACTTGCTCGTCGACGTAATAACCGACGTTAGTTTCTATTAGAATTGGCGGGGAAAGTCCCATTTTGAAGAAAATCAAATATGTCTATATACCAAGGCTCGGGAGTTGTTTCATTGATTAGAAACACATCCAAAGGCTCTAAGCATGACTTATTTGAGGCGGGTTCCTGGAGTCGACGAATAATGATAGTGGCATATTCGTCATCTAACTCCAAGGGCAGGAGAGATGCGGCTACGGCCATAGCATCGGCTGCACGGTTGCTAGTTCGAGGAATAGCTTCCAAGGTAACTTGATCAAATAAAGACATTAATTGTAAAACATAGGCCTTATATGGGCGCAGTTTATCATCTCGGGTTTGATAAACTTCATTAATTTGGTTTATAACCAGTTGGGAATCACCAAAAACTAAAAGGTGTTTAATTTTTAGCGCTAGGGCAGCTCGTAATCCAAGAATTAGAGCTTCATACTCAGCGATATTGTTGGTGCAAGCAAATGTCAATTTGAAGGACAGAGGAATAAGATGTTTTTGCGGAGATATTAAAATAATACCCGCACCAGCCCCACTCATGCATCGGGCTCCATCAAAGTATAAGGACCATTGTTCAGGATGGTCTGCCTCTAATTGAAGGCATTCATCTGGAAACTCGATGATGAGGGGATGGGTAGACTCTAAGGGTGCAGCAGCTAATTGATCTGCTATGATTTGACCCTTAACAGACTTTTGTCCTATGAATGTGAGATCGAACTCGCTTAGAGCAAGAACCCACTTGGTTGTGCGACCCGATAAATAAGGTCGACTCATGAGATACCTTAAGGGATCATATTTAGCAATGACATAAGTTTTTTGACTAAGCATATAATGTCATAATTTTTGCGTAGCAAACACGACTGCTAGACATAGTTTTTCCAACGTTGTGTAGCGGGTTTCATAACTGATGAAGGTTCGGCTAATATAATAATTAGCACGTTCTCGCTTTTCATCATCAAGTTGAGCTAACATAGCCCCTAAGGTAGAATCTGAAGCGGAAATATAGAGGAGAAATGGGCGATCGGATTTAGGTGGTGAAAGCACAGGTGGATTAAGGAGGTATTGTTTGAGAAGTTCAAAAGCTTCTCTACATTTTGTATCCCAATTAAAGGGGACATCCTTCTTAAGGAGTTTAAGAAAGGGACCGGTTTTATCCGCCAGCTTATCGATGAAGCGACGGATGGCTTGAAGCTTACCTTGTAAACTTCGTAACTCAGATATATTAGTAGGTGCGGGCATATCAGTGATGGCCGCAATCTTGAGAGGGTCGATTTCAATACCACGTAAAGAAACTAAAACCCCTAATAGTTTGTCGGATTTAACTCCGAATATGCATTTTGTTGGATTTAATCGAATGAGATATTCTCGTAATCGATTAAAGACTTTCCTTAAATCATCTAAATGATTATTTTCAATAATAGAGCGAGCTATAATATCATCCACATAATCATGTAGGATATCATGCATCATATCATGAAAAATGTAGGTCATAGCTCGTTGATAAGTTGCACCGGCGTTCTTTAAGCCAAATGGCATCACTTTCCGAGCAAAAGGTACCCCGGGGGGTAATAAAGGCTATTTTAGCTCTGATCTTCAGGAGCTATCCTGATCTGATTATAACCGGAGAATCCATCCATTAAGGACATCATCCCACTTTCGGCAGTGAAGTCAATGATTTGGTCCATGTTTGGAAGAGGAAAGTCATCTTTAGGGCATGCAGCGTTAATATCTCTAAAGTCTGTGCAAACCCTAACTTTGGTAGCTTCTTTCTTGGTGACTGGAACTACGTTTGAGATCCATTCAGCATAATCAATAGCTTGTATAAAGATAACATTCGGGAGTTTTTCTAACTCCCCTTTGACTAGCAGAGCCACTTTGGGATGCATTTTTCTAAGTTTTTGTTTAACAGGTTTAGCATCCGGATGGACCACTAGATGATGCATGACTACAGAAGGGTCTAGACCTGGCATATCTTCGTATGTCCAAGCGAAGACATCTTCATACTCTTTAAGGAATGCAATGTATTGTTCTTGTTTTTCTTGGCTTAATTCTGATCCAATATTGATTATGTGAGGATTATCCTCAGTTCCAATATTAATTTTAATGATGTTTTCTACCTCCATGTGTAGATCTCTTTCAAAGTTAGGTGGGGCGGGTGAAACACCCAATTCTTGTAATTCTTGTAAGGTTAATTTAGATAATTCATTCTGAGGATCAGTGGCCTCAAGTTGGGCTATAGTTGGTATAGAACCATCAAAATAAAATCCATTGTGTAACATCTCTTCAACAGAGACATCATGGAAGATATCTCCTTCCAATTCTTCATCGGGGTCAACAATCATTTCAGGGTATGCTATGGACAGCATGTTGCATGAAAATGACTGATTTTTAATAGGCAAATCAACATGCCTATCCATATAATCTTGATAGCATATGAGATGATCATCATCCTCAAAAGGAAAGGGTTGACCCTTACTAGGAAATAGGCCCACACCACAGCGGGCAGGCCACGGTTCTACCTCGAAAGGTTCTTTCATGCCATTTTGGGAAGGTCCCAAGCCTTTCCCTTCATATCCCATTTTAAGCATCATGGGTTTAGCTTTAATATAATCATTGGTAAAATAACACCGAGCGTATCCCTCATGATGAGTTTTGATATTCCGAGGGATTCTTCCCCAGTCATATCCTTTATAAATGAAGGCACAACTCCCGACTTGGTAAGTACTTCCCATAGGTTGTGGGAGGCCCAAAGTACGAGGAGATGGCGGTAAGTCATTTAAAAGGTTTGAATCTCGCATGAAAGCATTCATTTTTTCTGATATTAAGGTTGTAGATAAATCTGGTAAGAGTTCATCAGAAAGGGCATAAGATGTAGAAGGCTTATTACCTATGTCTTTAGCTGTGGAAGGTATGATAGATGTGTCTATAGGTTTTGAATTTATAGGGATAGAACTTGAAGGATTGGTTGTAGATTTAAAATCTTTTTGAGGTTCTAAAATGATTTGTTTAGAGGGTTGTTGGTCTACATAGGAGGATGAAATTAAAGGAGGGGAAATAGGTGAAGTTATGGGTTTATGTTTCACAGTTTTGGATGAAAAAGAAGAACTAGGATGTGTGGATGACGGAGCCAGGGCAAAATTGCACTCCAACGGGTTACGCCAAAGCACACATATCAAAGGGTCTAGGGTCACCATGGATAGTGACCAACTGATTTTTAAACTCAAATTTAACACATTGGTGTAAAGTTGAGGGGACCGCTCGCATGGCGTTGATCCAAGGGCGACCCAAAAGTATATTGTACGATCCTTGGACAATGTACAATAAACACGGTTGTTTCTAGGGTTCTAGGGCCAACTTGCAATGGGAGGGTAATAACTCCACACGTTTCTTGTGTTTCGTCATTAAAAGCTTTGATAATCATATCAGTTTTCTTCATTTCATCACTTCTAAAGCCAAATCGTTGGTAGAAGTCAAAGGTGCAAATGTTTAGAGATGAGCCATTATCAATCAAAACTCTTTTGATGGCTACATCTCCAATTAAAGCGAGTAATGTATAAGGGATTGTCCTTATGTAAACTGTGTTGTGGGATATCTTTATCCCGGAAGTCAATACAATCAATCTCTCGTGTGATGATAGTATTGGCCATAGCTTCAGGTTGAATGTTTTGAGGTACCATCATTTGGCTCAATGTAAGCATCAACTCATCCCTATGGGTGGGAGAGGATCTTAATAAATCTAAGAGGGAAATTCTGGCCGTAGTATTGGACAATTGCTCATTAATATTGTAAGGGGGTTTAGATGGAACAGTAGGAACATGATTCCCTTTATTGGGATTTTTCAAAATGAATGGAGCTGATCCATCGTTCTGATTTGGTTCTTGTTGAGAGTTTTGAGCTTGTTGTCGAGTAACGACTCCAATGGTACCTACAATGTTATAGTGAAGACGTTGAACTGGTCTCGGTTGAGCATTAATGGCTTCTTCATTAGAAAGGAATATATTGGAAGAAGGTCGAGTAGTGACTCTTCTAGGAAATGGTTCTTCTGGAACCATAGCATCTGTGACGGGTTGAATAGGATCTGATTCGTTTTCAGAACTATTCGATTGGTTTGAAGTAATGTCTAGTTCACTTTCACTATACGATTCTATATCACTAGAATCAGAAGTTTGAAAATTATGTAAGGGCCTGGTCGTAACCGGGGGATAAGGTCGTGTCAAATATTTGAGGATCCTGAATAGGTAATTGTCCGCTAATGGTTCCTACATATCGGGTAGGAGGGGGAACATTATGATGTTCGATTTGATTGGCTACCTCTTTACCATGTCTTGGTAAAGGGTGTTGAAATATGTCTAGAGTTTGATTGGCATTTTGATTTTGATTTTGGGGAATGGTCTTTTGAGTATTATTAGGAGGGTTTTGTTTAGGTTGGAAGGCTTGCACTTCCATTTCATTATTGTCAATCAAATCTTGTATTTTATGTTTTAACCTTTTACAAGCGTTGGTAGAATGTCCAGGTCCTCTATGGAAATCACAGTGCAAGTCAGCTCTATATCCGGGTATAGTTGGGTCAGGTTCCCGGATAGCTGGTAATTGGATCAAACCTCTTTCGAGTAATTGAGGTAAAATAGTTGATAAGGGTTGGTTTAATCTAGTGAATTCTCGAGGAGGCTTGTCGGGGAGGTTTCAATATGAATTTTTCTGTTGTCTTCGTTGCATTGATATTAGCAACGTTTCTGCTGTCAGTGACTCCGTCACCGACAACTTGTTTGTTTTTATATTGATTTCTGGATGTTTTCTCATCATCCTTCTTCCTAAGTTGGCCTCTCCTAATGAGGGCATCTTCTACTCTTCGAGCTAAATCTATAGCTTGATCGAAGGTAGTTAAAGTAGCGATTGATAGCTCATAAGATATCTGTTCTTGTAAATTGTTGATGAAAATGTCCAACATTTCCCTATAAGGCAGCACAAAGTGCAGTTTTCCTATCAATTGCCTCCATCTAGCTAAGAAATCGGCAAAGCATTCATCCTTGTCTTGTTTTAAATTGTATAGGTCTTTAATAGTTACATGCCTCTCGATGTAAGCACTAAATTGATGGACAAATGATTCCACTTGTTTCTTCGAAGTTTCTCAAAGAATGAGTGGGCAATTGATAGTACCACTCTAATGCCATTCCACCTAAACTTTTGGGGAACATTTTTAGTAATAGCAAGTCGTCATGCGATATGTCGTGACATGCTATCCTAAACATGCGAAGATGCTCTATGGGATCTTCGGTTCCTTTATATATAGGTGGGACGGGCATGGGAAAATTCTTAGGGTATGGTTGAACTACAACTATGGGGTCCAAAGGTTGACTACAGATCTCTCGATAATTATACGAGGGACGGTAGGGATCTATTTGGTCCATACGTGAAGCCAATTGTTTCACCATGGCTTCCAGATTACTAGTTTGCCCCCATATTGGTTTGGTAGGGCATTGACATGAGTGTTATGGGCATATGATGGAGGAACATGAAGATTAGATGCCATGTTACTTGTTGTGTAAAGTATTGGTAGGAAAAGTATTATGGAGGAATTTTGAAGTTGGATTATGTTGTATTCCGGATTGTTGAAAGTTTGTATTTGGCTTTGTTTTAGGTTTTTGTTTACTTGAAGCATATTGCTCAATAGTTTGGCGGAATAAAGTAGTGAAGGAAGGTTTCTTTTGTATGGGAGTGATTTTAGGTTGAATAACAGGCTCCTTAGGAGGTTGGGTAACCTATTGTTTTGACATGTTTTGAGCCATAGTGACCATATCCGTATTGGATGGCCCAGCCTTGTCACTTTCTTGATCAATGAAAGACAAGGGATTAGTGCGCATATTGCAAATATATTCCATGGCTGCTTGAGTGTTACTAATTTGCCCTTTATCAAGGCGAATTGCCACATTAAGGTCATCAATGTTATCCATGAGAAATTTCTTGAAATGCTCTGCATTGTCAAAGGCAATAGTTCCATTTGGAGCTACTCTAGGGGATGAGGATCCATCCTCTTTAACACTTCCTTCTTGTTCCTTATCTTCACCTAAGTCTTCGTCTGATTGACCTAGAGTTTCTCCTTCCGGATTTGAATCTCCAAGAAGGACATTTGGGTCTTTAGTTGTATCTTGTAACCAATCTTCTCCTTCTCCTAAAGTTTCTTTACCATTCCTAAGTTTAGGCATGGTGCTAAGTTTTGATTTCAGCAAATATATATATATATATATATATAAAAAATATATATATATATATATATATGCAACAAATTAAGAGGTATATATTTACTATATACCTACTACAATATTTGAAAATGAAATGTTTAAGTTTTTGCTAAGTTTTTTGATTTTTTTTTTTTAGTTTTTCTTTGTTGTTTTTGAAACAATATAATAAAGACAGCAAATAACACAATAACTGCAAGAAATAATACTGAAATAATAATCTAGTTTTCTATAAACAATTTATGAATATCATTAATAGGTTCGAGTTGTTCAGGAGTCATGAAGTGTTCTTCTTCAAATTGAAAGTTTTCTTTTAAAAATTTGATGAAAAGAGCTATAGAAATACCATGTATTTCAGATTTTGGTTTATAATAATAATTCTCATGGCAATACTCTCGATACAACATAGCTCTAGGAATTTTGTTCCATCTTCTTCTAATCATAAGATCAGTTTCTAGGGAATCTACATGAACTAGAAATGGGTGTACCACAGTTGTGTCGTTAAGATATTCCTCGAGAGTTAAAAATTTTGAAGATACAAGAGCTTTCCTATAAGCTAACCATCTATGGCAGGCTCTCCGAAGTTCATGATAAAAAACTAATTGATGAGGATCCAGGATTCTATCTAGGACTAGCCTCTTGATTTGCTTAAGTTGTGTGGACCTAGATGAGATGAGACTAAGTCTTCTATCAAGTTCGTTCCACAGGAATTGATTTCTACTTGTTTCAGGCACACTAAGGACAGAATTAACTTCTATAGCTGCCAATTGATTTTCTACGTTTATAGTAACCGCTAACCTTTTCTTAGGAGCTACCATCTAAACATGTTTTCAAACTTGAATGTTTTAAAATGCATCTATGTTTTAGTTGTTCTATAGATGTTTTTGTTTTTTGTTTTTGTTTTTCAAAAGGTTATGATGCATTCACGTCGGGTTCACCAAAATGTATCGCTCCAAATTTTTCGCATCCCTACCTTCAGGCTATTGGATCCGCGCCCGGAAGGAGGATGGGAAAAGGATGTCGTGGTACCTCGGACTGAGAGGACTTTGCGAAGGTCCCGCCTCTCAAGGGAGGTGTATTTTGATGATTTTTCGACGGATGGTGGGTTCACCAGGAAACATTTAACGGCGGCTTCCACGCCTAGGTTTTGGAATGTGTTTAAATGTGTTCATTTTTAACCTTAAGCATTCATATCCTAGGTTTGGCCGAATGTATCTAGATTACTCTATATGAAAATGCAAGTTCAATGAATACAGAAAATAAATTTAAAGACAAAAAAATAGAGAGATTACAGAATACAAATGAGGAATACCTGATCCGGATGTCTGAAGAAGATTCTGATGTTGAAGCGGTCTGGATCGTTTGAGATTCGACAGAATCGTCTGCAATCAGACAAGATCGTCTGAGATCTGACGAATTCGTCAGACGAATTCGTCAGAGACCTGCAAAACCGAAAACAGATGCAAAATACAAAAGGTACTACAGTGCTAACAGAGGGAAATGATATAAAATGGCAGCAATGTTATCAAACTGAAACTTAAACACAGAGACAGAAATGAATCGTGCTAATTAGATAATAATTAGGATTTAATTATGCACTTAATCGAAATGGGTGAACTCCAAATGCAAAATGACATAAAACACTGAATAGACTATTTAATTTGCAGAATAAAATGACAGAGAAAAGGTTGAGAAATGCAAACTTCAAGCACGTGATTGCCTTAATACGGACTGCAGTCGAGATCGTCTCGCATCAGTACGAAATCGCCTCGAATTCGACAGGTTCGCCTCCGATCTGAACAGGTTCGTCGGCGACGATAGGTGCTAGCTCCGGCTGAAAAATAGTGATGTACCTACAATAAAATTGGTATGGGACCAGTGCAAATGGAAAATAGGGATGTTTTAACGTGAATGGAGTTAACTTGCAGATAATTTTCAGCCAGGGGTTGGGAAGGGAAAATCCTAGAGACTAAATAGGCTTAGGGGAGTAGTTAGGAGGTTGGAGATCATCCCAATTTGGGAGATCTCCAATGGGGGGAGGGTCCCAACGGCGCAGACACGCTTCTGCCCAGATTGGAGACCCGTTGGAACAGATTCCAACTTTGCAAAATCAGTTTTGCGACAAGATCGTCTGGACGTCCTAGTCCAGACGAAATCGTCAAATCTAGGGCGATATCGTTCGATCGGCGACGATATCGTCAAACGGTCAAAACAACCTCTAAAAATGGCGCAGAAAAAGGGGAAACGGATTTCTCGACGGTTAACGGGCGGTTTGGGAGGTTAAATTTGAATTTTAAATTATTTACTAAGGTGAATGTAATTATTGTAATTTTACTGCGCCAATTTTAGGGTGCTACAAAATGTAGCCCCATAAATTCTCGCACTCCTTTCCTCAAAGCAGATGGATCTAATCCTTAGATGGGAATGGGAGAATGGATGGTCTACACCTCAAAAGAGAGGTACTTAATCATACCTTCTATATATGGTGATTTTTCAATGAATGGGTTTTGGGTTCACCAGGAAACATTTATGGTTGTTTTATAGCCTAGGTTTTGGGATTTGTTTTGATGGGTTATTTTTTTAATCAAATCACACATACCTAATTTTGGCTAAAATGCAAACTAAACCAAGCTACATGCATTTTAACTTCAAATGTAGACAAAGAATACAAAAAAAATAATTTTTAAGTTAATTCAATGCCTATTGAAGAGATTTTAAACCTTACTTGAATCCGGATGTCTGATGTAGATTCTAAAATTTTTAAGCAGTCCAATTTTGTATAGTGTAGGTCAATATAGTATTATTATATCACAATATCGTATGACGATCATCGATATCGTACTTCGATCATAGACAAAAAACATACTATTTTGATAGAATACAACAAATGCATGGATAGAGGATAAAGAACAAAAATTTGTGATTCTACTTATCTTTGCAAATGTGATTTAGACCTATTAAATAGTACTGAACAATGATAATAATAGAAAATGATAGACAAATGCATCTAATTACCTACAACATGCAATTACATGAGATTTTAGGTGAACTCCAAGAATGCATATAATTTAATCTAATATGTCTTATGGTAAAATGCTAAATAAAATGTAAATCAAGCAAAGCAAGGTCAGAATATGCAAACTAGAACATGGTGTTGCCCCTAGGCCAGTTGTAGGCGATATCGTATAATTCTATCAAAATTGTATCCCAAAATCGCAAGTTTGTACTACGATCGCAATATTGTATCCTCCAATATGTACCAAAATCCTTCCAATCCTATAAGCAAATAGTAAAATAAGAAGCGATAGTATGCAAAATTATACTAGATTCTCCTAAATGCAAAGATCCAGGAGTATTACAAAGGGAAGATTCTGATTAAATAGGCAGGGAGGAGTGTCTAGAATAGGTAGGAGAGCAAATTTTTTAAAATTTACTTCTAAGCTGGGCAAGGCTGAACGGATCCGATCCCGTACTTCTCACGTAGTTACACAAGAGGAGGCAAAAAAATGTTCAACTAACTTTATCATTTTATTATTTTAAATTTTTTATTTCAGGGTAAGATCGTATTACGATTGGTGATATCATACACCGATCGCAAAGATCGTAAAGGCTGAAATCAGGCTATGATTTCCAAGGTCGTACTACAATCTTGCTGATCATAGTACGATCTTGTAAAAGAGGCATGATTTTCAAGGTAATAAATGTAAAATACAATTTTTTGTGTTTTTCATGCAAATGTGTCAAATGGGTGAATTAAGATGAGTCAATTTTAAGGTGTTACACTTACCAAAGCTCCAATGTGGAAGAACCACCAACCAAGAGGGGGCACCATTGCAATGCTAGAGAATATTCATAGTTGGAGCCAACCTTGTTGGAATACATAATCCATATTCATTATAGAAAAGGAGAAGCCATATCACAATTTTTTGTCACAAAGGAGGCAAAGAAAGCTTGCAATAGTTGGCAAGAATATGTTGAGAAGCCTTAATACATTGGTACATTGAAGATAAGAGTGCATGCAAAGAAGGCTCAAACACTTGTCTTCACAAGAAGAGAATATTGTGCCACTTGGTACAAAGGTGTATGAGAATATTCAAACCCTAACCCCTAAATTCAAGGAGGAATAGCACTCAACCAAGTAACATTCTCATCTTATCTCCAATACTCAAGAGAATGGCACCCATCTAAGTAACGCCTTCCATCATTGCCCTAACATCCAAGAATTTTCAATGCTCAAAAAGAAGGAATTCATCCTACACCATAGGGTCTAACACTCCTCAAAGATAAGTGCTACTCAAGGAGGAGATAAAAGAATCTTTGTAACACCTCATACCACTTGGCACACCCATCAATAAGATGGTAGTGCATCTATAGCCGCCATAAAAATGAATGCTCTTGGAGAGAGTCGAAGCGCATTCTAAGCCTACATTAAGTGAGAGTGTATTCAAATCTTGAAGTCAAGGAGTCAAAGGTGCATTTAAGACTATCATAAGAGGATGTCCACTAGCTTGTCATAAACCAACAAGAGGATACAATGCATTTCAAGGAGTTTTAGCACTCATAAAACTTACTAAGGTATTATTTTATATAGGTTGATTAATTTTATTTCATAAGGAGTAATAAGGGATAATATAAGGTTGAATTAATCATTATCTTTTGCATTTAAAGTTATTTGCAAAATCAACCTTAATAAATTTGAGAGCAAATCAAGGGGTTAATATTCTTATTCTCAAATAGTATTATCACTCTAGTTGAAATACAATGTTTACAATTAATATCATAGGAGGTATAAGTTTTTCTACTTGGCAATAAATTATTATTATTATTGCAAATAACATTATTTTCTAAAATTCTAAAACTAGGGAAATATAAGGAGTGCTACATCAAAATTTAATTAATTGGAATTTAGAAAATTAAACCTTTGAAAATTTAAGGATGGAGAAGGAAAATTATTGCTTTGCTAATTAACTTGGAATTTATTGATCATTCTTGTCTCATAGTCACATTAAAGGAATAAAAGAAATCCAACCATAGAGAACTTCAAATTGATAAGTGCTTAATTCACAGGAGAGATAAGGTGAAATAGGATTTGATTATTGTTATTTACAAAATTTAACAAAATCAACACAATGTGAACTATTACTTGCTAAGCACTTTATTAAACTTATAGCACATTCCAATCACTAGGGAGACAAGGAATTCTACAAAATCTAAGTCTAGAAAGGTTTTATCAAATTGGTTCATATACTCTAAACTAAGGAGCTAAAAGGATGTCTACTCCACAGAAAAAATTAAATAGTGTAAGTATTAAAGGAGCAAGGAAAAGACCAATATGGCTTAAAATCATGATTGATGATTCAGAAAACTTAATGGATAATAAAGAAGATGCAAATGGGAGAGAAGAATCAATAGAATTTAAAGGGATTTCTGAAAATTTATAAACTAATGGTTTTGTGAAATTATATTCTTCAGACACATCTTCTAATGAGATAGTAAAGGGATTTTATGGTAATACTAATATTGAATATCATATTTAAAAGGTAGAAAAGAACATTGATAAAAAATATCTCATACAAATATATGAAAAATGTAAATATAGAATAACTTCAATTGTACACACATGGTTCAACTATTTCATCAAAGAAATAGATAAACATGATATTCCTAAAACAAATAACAAATATAATAGGATATCTTTACTATGCACCTACTATGGCAAATTTTGTCATGAGAAGGTTAACTACTAGAGCTTCCATCCATGCAAATATTATGGTGGAAAATCTCATTCATCTTACTCTTGTTATTTCAAATACAAGTACAATAAAATATTTGAAGAGAGACTAATATTCAAATTAGATTGTTTCTTCCAAGTTATTATTTTAGAAGCATCCACTATAAATGAGCTCAAGCTTGACATTTTTAAAGATCAAGGAAACATGCCTTACATAAAATCAACGAACAAAAGAGGGCAGAATTTTGATCCACATATGACTTGCAGGATTATAATATCACTAGTTCATCAAGGATACATAGAAGACTACAAGGTCAAAGACTCCTCCAAATACCTTAAAACAATAGAAAATAGTGGAATAAAGAAGACAAGAAGAGACAACATGAAGACTGAAGCAAGAGAATATGAGGAACCTGATCAAGATGAAGAAGATGAAGATCCATATTGAAGACTAAAGTCTTCAATATCCAAATAATGTAATACAGGAGGGTGTTAGAGTATATTATATCATTTGTGTCATGTAAATGTACCAACTTTGGTACAAAACTAGAGTACGATTTTACTTTAGATTAAAGTTGGTTAATTACTCCAAGTATTGTAATAAATGCACACGTTTCAATGTGCAAGTTGTAAATGTACAAGGAGTCCACTTGTATATCAGGTAGATAGATAGTGTAAGGGCCATAGAATCTATATTCCTATATAAAGACCTCTTAGTGAGTGTTTTCTATGTAGCATTAAATATAGAGAGTGTGTCATATAGTTTAGTAGTATGGTATAATGAAGTCCTTTCATATTTGTTCATGGGGTGTTCATGTCCTCTATTATATAGCATTATACTATTTTCATCACTTTCATTAATGGGATATTTTTGAGTTATAGAATACATGATAAAATTACTAATGGGTAGATGATATGTGGGATTCAGATCCTTATAGAATACATGATAAAATGAGCATAGGATGAAAATTTATATTAGGTCACTCTGTAACATAATTTATACATAAGAAACCTTGTATAAAAAAAAAAATTGAAACAAGAGTTTAACCCACACTAATTTATCAGGAGCATTCCTTTGTCCATAGAAATCATGAAGGCTCATGAGGTCTCAAAAATCATAAAGCACTATAGAGTAACTCATGTCATTGGAAGCCTTAAGATTGATCCAAATCAATGGCTTGCATAATTTTAGAAGTTCCCAAATGAATAATTCCCTCTAAAGTAGTATAAATTGTTAGGTCCCTAAGAGAAGGATATGCTTTGGGTTCATGCTTAATCAAGAGTGAAAAAAGGAAATCCTGAGTCTAGGTTAAAATAAATTTTATTAAGATAATCAGTGATTGGCATATTTTGATACAAAAAACTTCTTGAGTTTTGGCCACCATTAGATCATCAAATTTTGAAGCTCCCTAGTCATCTAATCTATGATAAGCACCTCCTTACATTAGTGTTTTAACACTTAGTTAAATTTTCACTCAATCCTACAGGGATAATTTTTTATGCAATATCATACTATTGAAAATAACACATAGAGAGCTAACGTTTAATTAAGAGGTAACACAAAAAAGCCTAAAATTGAAACAACGTGGATTGTCCACTCAAATCAATAAATGGATAATATTTTTTTCCAAAAAAAAGAGCAAATGACTCCTTGAGATAGTGTTAGTCATTTTATGGACCAATAAATCAAACTTTCTCACTAATCATTCAACAAAAAAGTGGTGATTTGAATTCGTGTAATGCAAATTTAATGTTAAAATAAGGTAATGTCCTTCTACCAATATTGCATGGGGAAGGAATTTGTGTGGCATAAATTTAGTACATTGATAGAAATTTCAATCCCTTCACATTGGCGTTGCAAGAAAATGGAAATAAATGCATGCATGCAAAATCATTGCCAAAAATATGGTAGTTGGTCTTAAAGAAAAAAAATTTGGTACTTGAAAGGTGGTGATATTCCCACACTAGCTTTGCCAAAAATTAAATCCATTTGAATCACATAAATTCAATGATAGGGAAGGTGGTAGACACTTCCTTCCCACCCTAGAGGAGGGAAAGAATGGAATCATATAAGGTGAATTCAATGTACTCAAGTTCTTAGTCCCCAAGAAAAAAGATCCATAAAAGGGATCCTTGTTTTCATTTTTCCCATTGATTCTTGAGTATCCAAGTAAACAAGGAGCCTAGAGAACAAGAAAGAGCATAGTTGCAAAGTCAAGATAGAGAAATCAAATCCACCAATGTATAATTATTCAAAGTACCATGGAGAAGAAAAATACTACCACCCGCCCATAAGTAGTTGGAGTAGGTCCATCCATTACTTCTCTTGCAAGAGAAACTACATCCTCCTCTTCCACCTTAGGTCAGTAAAAACTAGTCTAAGTCTCTCTATTTATAGCCCCTGAGTGGATGAAGGACTCAATAGAAAGATTCATGGATCCCAAGCTATCCAAGAGAACCAAACACTTAAGGGAAGGAGCACTGTAGATGTTCAATTCTAGATATCTTGACACCATTAAAGCATGAGTCTAGAGTAGCACCCTAGTGAAATACATGGTTCCTAAGGTGAATAATTGCTTTAAACTAGTGGCTACATGTATATAACTTTACAATGTCCAAGCTCAAGAGGTTTGGTTGCATGATAAAAATTTTAGGGTCACTATCATTGCCCATATCATCCAAAAGGTTCTATGAGTAGAGACTAGCAAACCGGCCATAAATTTGAAAAACATTACCAAATATTATGACACTATAGACACCAAAACAGCACCAATCCGATTATGTGACTGCAAACACTGATCGCATTGACACACACAACCCCAAGGGCAGCCCCCAGAGGTTAAACAGTGGTCCTAACCACTCTCACAGTAGTTTTGGAAGGTCAGAGATCAATTTGGCACCTTCAGGCACTTTGCTCAATACTCGTTTCACCCAGGGACGATTTCAAACTGGGATTCGCCCCACCCAGGGACGAATAGCAGTATTCGCTCCAGGGTGGGGCGAATAGCAGGTTTGATGGGCAAAAAGTCAAATCTTGACAAATGGCAGCTCAGATCCACCACTTAACGCTTCCTTCATCGCATGGGAGTGTGGGTGAGCATTTTCGAGCGTTAGAGGCAGTTACAAGGGCAGTCATGAAGTCCCTAATCAGGGAGGAATCTTCCTTCCCCTGGAAGGGCATGGTTGCCAAGTGGTGCCCCTGCATGCTCATTCAAAGAGACCTCCAGGTCTATAAATTGGTGAGTTTTATCACCCCAAAATATACAGAGAAGGAGCATTTTTGAGCAATGAAGTGCTATCATTTTACTTTCACACCCACACCCTTGTTTGATTTGTGCCTTTCACATCCGTGATCTCTTTTAGAGAGGAGGTCATTGGGTGACCATTGGAAGGTCAAATCTTGAGCCCAAAACCCGAAATTTTGCCACAACATACCACCCAATTTTTTGACAACACTTTACAAGAGATTTTGGACCCATCCCAAGTGGATTGGTGCCGAAATCGGGCCCCCAAACGGTGGGCGGCCTGCCCGGGCGCCCCCCCACATTGCTACAGTCCTAATCGTCCCATTTAGGAATGATTGGGAATCTATGGCAGATCTCTTTCATGTTATTCTTTGTATTTCATCTTATGCTGCTTAGATAGTTTGCAATTTTAATTTCATATCATTTTGATCAATTTTTATCATGTTTCATCAATTTTTCGTCTTTACTAACTTGTAGAGGGCATCATCAAAATCCGGTGTTAGAGGCCAAATTGGGGAAATATGACCATCTGGGTCTTCCCAAAATACCCCCAATTAGCTAACCCCAACTTTTGTAGGAGATTTGGAGCTGTCCAGATGTGACATTTGGGACAGTGCCTTTCGGCATTTTTGTTGTAGGTCTATTCGTCCCGCCCCAGAGCGAATTCAAATCTATGAGGAATTTCTTGACTATTCTATTTGCAATGTTTCCTTTGTGAGGTCTTGATGCCCCTATCAAATTTTTAGATCATTTGGATATATGTTAGTTATCATTTTATTTATTCTTTGCATGCACTAATCGTAGGCTTGGGGATTGCATGTTTCATCTCATCCATAGGTGCTACTGACTATTTCTTGTTTCTTTGAATGTAGGATCTAGACATTAGAGGAGCAGCGAAGAGTCAACATTCATCTATACAAGCGGCGATGACATTTTGGTCCGCCCATCTTACATGTGGGCACGCGGAAGAAGGATGGCTATCCATGGATGTAACAAAGAAACAAATTTAATGCTCCTCGCCCCTAAAAAGGGAGGAGGCGAATTGTAACCGAATTTTGAAACATATCAATAAAAGAAAGGGTTGTTTTCCGCATTGGCTTTTCATTTGGGTTTCAATTCGTTTATGCTTTTCCTATTTCATGCATTTTCAATTCGTAGGACTTAGCGTTAAGTTTAGTTCCATTTTGCATCGTACTTGGAGCTTTTCCTTTTTTGTTTTCGTATCCTCGTGCTTTCAGTGGCGATCACGGTGGGACTCTGTCCTCTATTTTTTTTAGATCAAAAATCTGATCAAAACTTGCTTTTTGCTTGCAGGTATCATTTTTTTCGAACGCGGGACTATTGTTCATTCCAGTCTATGGCGAATACAGAGCTAGAATTCATCTTATCCAGGGACGAATGGGAATGCGCCCCACCCTATGATGAATTCAGTTCTATTATTCATCCCATCCAGGGATGAATAGCTCTCTACATAGTTTCAGGGCAGAAACTCAGAGCCAGCAGATTTGGGCAGAGAAGAGGTAGGGATTCTAAACTTTTCCTATCATTTTTTGTTTTTAGTTTTTCTATTTTTGGGTTACTTGCTTGCTTAGGGAAAGTTTTCTTTTACTGCTTGCTTGTTTCCTTTTTGCAAAATAAAAAGAACCCCACACATCACGTGGCAAATTAAACACCAAGGAGCTGGTCGTAAAACCCCAGCCCTTGATCAAGACCAACGGTGGATTTCATCACCACCTTGGCTTGAATTTTTGCATCCATTACCCTGATCGCTACTGTTGCTAGACGTAAATCCTGATGAAAGCTGATCGAGTGTAGCTGGGGTGATTCCCAGCACATGAGGATAAGTCTTCTATGGTAGGTGTCATAAACAGGGTGATTCCCCTTTCGTACCGCCTACGTTCCATGTACCATCTGCTCTCACGTACCTATAGTTTCCCTCACGTAAGGGTGGGTATATAGAGAGGTTGGTATATCGGCCTGGCAATGGTATATCGAAGGGGTGACCATTTTTGGGAGTCATAAGAGCCATCATATTGCATTTAAATGTTCTTTACAAAAACCTTCAAAAAAAAAAAAACAAAAACCAAAACACACTAAACCAGGTCTAGGACACACTTTTAATCTTTAAACGAGATAATCATTGCTTTGTGTGTGTGTGATATTTTCTATTTAGTGTAGCAAAAAAATCATAAAAAGAGATAAAAACCTACATAGCTTGTAGAAAAACACCACCATGGTGTACACCCGTAGCCAAGCCCAATCAAGGGCGAAAGCTACGGAGAGTGTACAAGGGGGCACAAGTCGCCTCCGCTATAGCCCCAAGGACTTGGTCATACCGCCTTGGTGGCCTGACCCACAAGAGAGTCCACATCATTCCATTTCAGAATGGGACTATAGAGGCACCCCTTTGAGGGACACGCCCATTCATCATAGCCCCTTTCAGGAGGAGTCCTTACACGTGGTGCTCAACATAGACAAGAAGGCTCCCTTAGAAGCTCGATATGAGTGGCCACCATGCGATGAAGTGCTAGAGCAGCATAGGGTCCATAAGGAGAGGCCACATGATTATGGCATCCCTCCTTTACCCCTTCTCACTATTAGAACCAATAGACCAAATCCAGAGCACAAGGCTCTTCAAACAGGGTGAGCCAACTCTGCCCGCCCCTTTCACACATACGAAAGGGAGCACGAGGAAGACCATTACATTCCTCAAGAGCAATATACAGTGTGGGAGCCATGCGCTTCCACACCCGCTATATACCATGATCACCTACTGAGGCCAGAGCCTCGGGTAAATGCCACCAACCTCGATAGAGGGAAGTGACCTATTGAGATCTCGGATCATCATGACCGAGGTAAGTGCATAGGAGAGGCATCTAGGCCTCCTAGGCTCAAGATGGTGGAACAAATCGACCTGGCAGTCGCCAGACATGCCGCCCACCAAGCGTAGATCACGCGGCTTGAGCAAGACCAACAATAGCTAGAGCATCTATATCGCCTTAGCAAAGAGCGCATTCGGTGCCAAATAGATGAGCTGCTCCATAACCCGATGCCTGAGAGGGTTCCAACCCCTCACACCCAAAGAGCGGAACCGTATGAGAGGCGCAACCCCTTGGTGCGAGATAGGTCTCCATGACCTTACCAAGTGCTGCCTCCGAGACCTCCTAGACCTGAGCGGGAGGCCACTCCTCGGAACAATGATGGGTACCCTCCATGGGGACCCACCCAGGGTCATAGGTCTCATCCAGAGACTCCTCAGGAAGCTTACGAGGAGTATGAGCAAGAAGAAGAGTGGGCCAAAATGCCCTACCAAGGTGGAGGGGTTGCTATCCGGCCACCCCTCTATAGGCCTCAAGTCTCCCACAACCCACAATGGGAGCAAACTAAAGAGGAAGAGATTAAATCTTTAGATGCATATAAAGCGTTGCTAGAGCATCTGGAGTCTATGGAAACCAAAACTTTTGGGCCCCAAAAGCCCACTTTACGCCAGCTCCGTAGTCATCCTGTGCATCCGTCAGTGCCAACACCCCCTTACCCTGAACACTTTAAGCTACCTCAGTTGGCAACCTTTAGAGGTGAGGAAGATGCTCAAGAGCATGTGATGAGATTCCTGAGCCAATGCTTTGGCATTCAGGACAATGATGCTTTGTTATTAAGAACATTTATAACCACATTCGTAGGCCCTGCCTCGGATTGGTTTACTCAATTACCAAAGCACAACATTAACAACTTAGATCAGTTAGTGGATGCGTTCCTCGAACGCTTCACCTTCAACACCAAGAAGAAGGCGTCACTAAGTGACTTAGCCAGCCTCAGGAAGTATGAGGAAGAAACCATGGTGGCCTATGGGAATCGATGGAGGACTTTGCTTTCAAAGCTGCCCTACCTCCCTCCTATGTCCGACCTCACTCAAATGTTCTCAAAGAGCTATTTGAGATCGATCTCTATGCTATTGTAGCTGCAGCAATATGCCACCTTAGAAGAAGCTCTGGCGCAAGCCAGGATCATTGAAGAGATCAAGATACAGGATGGCGAGATAGCCAAACCTAAGAAAAAAGAGTGGACTAAGAACACTAAAATAGGGACCACGCAACAGAAACCCGTTGTGGTCAATCAAGTTGCTATCAATGTCCCTAAGCCTGCACAAGCAACACAGCCCCAAAAGGCTAACTATCAGGTGGTGCCTCCTAACAACTATGACAGAGAAAATCAGAGGCAAGAACAGAGTCAGCAGCGTCACCCTAGGCGACAATACACACCCTACACAGAGTCCAGGGACTCCCTGTTTGACCGCTTGTTAGCGGCAAATTTGATCAACCTGCCAGAGATTCAAACCATAGACCCCAATGCTCCCAAGCCTAAGGGGTATAGGGAGGACTTGTACTATAGGTTCCACAGATGGTAGGGACATGACCTAAATGCCTACTGGAAGTTTAAGGGCTTGGTGCAAGACCTAATTGATAACAAGACACTAGCGGTGGATAATCCTGTGGCACCAAGCAATCAACAAATGGAGGTCTTTAAAGACCCCTTGCCTGCTCATGCTCCATAGGCAAAGACCCTACAAGTTAATGAGGTCACACAGAACTGCCCCATGCAGGGGTATGTAGGGATGATCAGTATAGTGACTCGAAACAGGAGGTACCCGAGCACAAATGCTCCTACGATAGCTACAGGAGAGGTGCCAACAATGTCACAACCGCAACAACACCTTGCACAACCTCCTCCACCTAGACCAGTGGCCACACTTCGGACCAAACTCACTCAGAGTTTGAGGACCACCTCGGCTAGGCTCTCCATATACGAGCTCATACAACAATCAATGCCCCATCGAGAGGCTCTAATGGAGATATTGAAAGCCATCGAGTTGCAGCCCCATGAAACAAATTCTTTCAACAACTTCGTGGGACATGTCAAATGATGCACTGAGCCAGTCATCACATTTTGGGAAGATGAATTGAGATCAGTGACTGATGACATGGCGGATCCACCCCTGCACGTTATCGCGTGGGTCAACGGGATCCCATATAAGAGGGTGTTGATAGACACTGGCTCGTCCAGTAATATCATCACAACCATGGCCCTAAAACATCTAAAGTTGCTCGCATCTCACATCACAGCTTCCACCTACACTCTACGAGCATTCAATGATGCAATATGCTCGATAGTTGGCACAATAGTCCTACCCATCCAAGTGGGACAAAAGACTATACCTACATTGTGCCATATCTTGGAAGGTGAGATGGCCTACAACATCTTGTTGGGTCGGCCATGGATCAGGGACATGAAGTGTGTCCCTTCGATAGCTCACCAGTGCTTAAAGTATACATTTGAAGGGGAGGTGCATGTAGTCCCGATGGACTTAGAACCCTTCAAGTATTGTAATGCGGTGCAGCTGATGCCGCAATCGACCCTTCCATCAACGCATTTGGATTTCCAATTGAATCCATCTAAACAGGGTCCGATTTCGTAGGCATCCCCATTAGCAAGTTCTTCAAAACCCCAATCGGGTCCATCTTCATCGTCTGGTCCTCCACCAACGATGCCACCTATGGGGGCCAAACAGAAGGACAAAGGGAAGAAACCTCTGGAAGAGGTGCAACCTCTGGAAGAGACACTGCCATCAGTATCAACTATCTCTACTGAGGAGATGCCTAGCCGAATGGAAGTTGAGACTCCTAGTTCACCCGACATGGAGTGGACTCAGGGAGAACTTCCATTCCCTCCCCCTCAACCACCAACAATCATCATTGAAATGGCCAATACGGGCCTGGGGGAGTATCTGGTGTGGAATATTGTAGCAACACCCACACTGGAGTCCATGCAGGACATGGGGAGACCTCGCCTCCCCATCGGCACTATTGTTCCCCTAGGCTACCCGCCGAACCAGACAAACTTTGTGTATGGGGGCCTTGATCATGGCATTGCACCATGCATGCAAGAGGATGAAGATGAAGAGCCTTTTGCTAAAAATGTCAACTATTTGTCTAACCCAGACTTTGCTTTGAGATACCTTGGCCAATGCAATTGGCATGGATATGGGTTAGGCGAGATATGAGCAAGGGGTACGTGTTCTTTGCCAACCAAGATACCAAATGCCATATGACAAGTCGGGAGTAGGGTTCAACCACCCCCTGCCCTTGGACATCTTGGTGGAGAACATGCAAGGCCTAGGGATAGGCAACAAGGGGGGATTGGCATCAGATCCATATGCCAACCCTAACATGACATATACATTGAGGGATTATCTCCCATTAATGGCAATCAACCTTGTTGACCCTCGCAATCCCTTCCCTTCGCTCGAGAGAGGAGAAAGCTCGAGAGCTCATTTTCAAGGAGGGTCTAGACAATGTCAAGAAGGGTCCTCAGAGGACGAGTCAGAGTATGACCCCTTCGAATCAAATAGCGATCACTCACAGGTGATCCCCATGGATGATTATCAAGAAAACCTCTTGACAATGTTCCCTTTAGATGCTCCAATCGAGCAAGTGCCACTCCAAGGAAATCAAGTCCCCCCGTAGAGAGCGGAACAACCCCGATGGGGCCACATCAATTTGCTCGAGCAAGATGAGCCTCTAATGTCGCAAATAGTTGTTGGAGCCAATGAAGGCCTTTGGATCTTCGATAGTGATTATAAAGATGAAACTGAGATGGCCTATCTCAATCATATGCGACAACAACAATACCCCTTAGAGATTAACGACATATTTGAACAATTAAACATAGTGCCAGGGCATGAGTGGTACGTAGACCCAGCGTGGTGGGAACAAGTGTTGAATCTACCACTTTGGGCATACGAAGAATACCTTCCACCCAGAGACCCTAGAGTGATATCAGTGCCGAGGGCAGACCCTGTCTTCCTATCCGCACATAGGGCCGATCCATTCATGCCAATACCTCTAGAGCCAGATCCGGAGCACAGAGAACATCCAAAATGTTCGAGTCATCACACCCATGGTAATGGAGACCAAAATCATTTCATCAACATGATCTCCATTGATTTAACCGCCCCCATCCACAATCCGACCGATCCAGCATAGTCATTGTATCTAGACATAGATGCCATAGACTGGGATCACATCAATTCACCACCATCCCCATCCGAGTACTGGCCTTTCGATGAAATGCTTCATTTTACCCCTAGGCCAACTCAGGATATCTTCCATGCTGAAGAGGGACCCGAGGTTCCTAATGATGATTTAAACTCAGCAAATGATATCCACTTGATCCCAACTCCACACCAGTTGGAGGATGGATCCCACATGTCGATCGAGGAGACGACTGACGTAGACATCGGCTCGGATCCAATGAATCCATAGATTATCAAGCTGGGGGTAAGTCTATCCCTCGAAGAGCAAGCCGACTACATTGCCCTTCTCAAAGAGAAGAAGGAGGTTTTTGCATGGTCATACAAAGACATGTCGGGACTAGATCCGTAGCTAGTCACGCATAATCTAACGCTTGATCCGACAGTCAAGCCAGTTAAGCAAAAACTATGCAAGATGCACCCAACAGTGGCCTTAATGGTCAAAGATGAATTGCAAAAGTTGTTGGATGCACAGTTTGTCATCTGCATGGATTACCCACCATGGCTGTCCAACATGGTGCCCATCAAGAAGCCCGACGGGAGGATTCGCATATGCACCAATTTTTGAGATCTAAACAAAGTGAGTCCTAAGGATGATTTCCCCTTGTCGAGCATCGACGCATTGGTAGACGCTACAGTGGGCCACGAAATGCTTTCCCTCATGGATGGTTTCTTGGGATACAATCAGATTTGTATCAATCCCGAGGACCAACTAAAAATGGCGTTCACAATGCCTTGGGGGACATTTTGTTACAAGGTCATGCCCTTTGGCCTTAAAAATGTTGGCGCCACCTACCAACGTGCCATGACATACATCTTCCATGATTACATGCATAAAACTTTGGAAGATTACATGGATGATTTGTTGGCCAAATCTCTTTTGCGCCCAGATCATCTCGATGACTTAAGCAAGATCCTCGATCGCCTCATGGAACATAAAGTCGGACTGAATCCCAAGAAGTGCGTATTTGGCATCACATCTGGAAAACTCTTGGGTTTCATAGTCTCAAAGTGAGGCATCGAGGTGGACCCAAACAAAGTCAAGGCAATCCTTGAAATGCTTCCCCCAACTACCATCAAGCAGCTTAGAAGCCTACAGGGAAAGGTCACGTCGATCAAGCGCTTCATAGCGCAGCTATCTGACAAGTGCCGACCCATGAACAAATTATTGCACAAGGGGTAGCATTTCACTGGGATGACGAGTGCCAGTCAGCCTTCGATGACATTAAACAATACTTGGCTTCGCCACCAGTATTGGCACCACCTAGACCAGGAGTGTCATTCTACTTATACATCTCAGCTACTGAGGTGGCACTGGGTGCCATGTTAGCCCAGAAGAATGAACTTCATAAAGAACAGGCTACTTACTACCTTAGCCGCACCCTGGTCAGCTATGAACTTAACTATGCATACGTTGAGAAACTCTGCTTGGCAGTGGTGTTTGCTACCAAAAAGCTATGCCATTACATGCTGAGCAACAAGACGTATGTTGTGTCTAAGGAGAATCCATTGCGGTACATGATGAGTCGTACTTATCATAGTAGTCGCACGGTGAAATGGATCATGTTGTTGATGGAATTTGACATAGAGTTTATTGGACAAAAATCCATAAAAGGTCAGGTCATAGCCGATCAACTAGCAGAGGCTCCTCTCGAAGACGATCAGCCTCTAACCATAGAACTACCCGATGATGGGGTCTTCCATGTCTCAGAATCGCCAAATTCTGATGAGCCTGAGTCACGGGCCGACATAACCCTATTTTTTGATGGTTCTAAATGTGAGCAAGGTGGTGGCACGGGAATAGTATTCTTCACACTGCAAGGCGCTCCAATGCCTCTGTCATTTAAATTAAACTTCCCATGCACCAACAATAATGTCGAGTATGAAGCCTTGCTCATAGGTCTTCAGACAACAATCACCATGAACATTAAATGATTGAATATCTTTGGTGATTCGTTGTTAATTGTCAACCAAGTCAAAGGGGTATTCCAATGTAAATGCCCAGTTCTGCAGGCCTACAAAGCCCTTGTGGACAAATTCTTAGCAAAGCTTGAATGGTACGACATCGAGGCACTCCCTCGGTCATCGAATCATTTTGCGGACACTATGGCCTCCTTGGGGTCACTAATCCCGCAAGACATTTCTGGTGATATGACAACCATTCAAGTCAAAACACTATCGCAATCCATGATGGAGCGTGCAAGCTCTGACTTAATGCCAGGAATCCACATGATCCAGATTGAACCACCTCAGGATAGGTTCTCTCGAATCCACGATCATCTGAATCACGCCAACTGGGGGTCCTTATTCTCCCCTACTCCCCTTAATAGCAACACAACGCTATTCTTACAAGTTCTTTCCCACTCAACTTTTGCTAGGGATGAACTTCAAGAGGGATTGGTTATTCATACCATCGAGGTTTCGATCAACAGGATTGGTATTTACCCATAAGGGACTACCTCAAGTTAGGTAACCTCCCACTTGGATTGATGCATGCCACAAAATGAGCATTCAAACAGAAAGTGGCAAAGTATGTCTTGTTAGGAGACATTTTGTACCATCGTAGCTATGAAGGGATCCTCCTCCATTGCTTGGACCAACAAGAGTCCACTTGGGCAATCGCCCAAGCGCACGATGGTACGTGCGGTGGCCACTTCAATGGTATGGCCATCGCAAAGCGCATTCTTTGCATGGGCTATTATTGGCCATATTTAGAGCGAGATTGTTGTGCATATGTGAGGAAGTGCATGAAGTGTCAACATCATGCTAATTTGACACACGTACCTTCCCAGGCCTTGCAGCCGATCCAATCGGCTTGGCCATTTTTATAGTGGGGCTTAGATCTAATCGGAAAGATCTCCCCTGCATCGTCAGGTCATCACACGTTTATCATAATGGCCACAGAGTACTTCACCAAGTGGGTGGAAGCGGTTCTGCTTACCTCTACGACTGGACCCCGCATTGTGGAGTTCATTTTACATAACATCATATGTCATTTTGGTATTCCATCCAAGATAATCTCGGATAATGGGACGTCATTCAAGAACAAATATGTGCGTGCTTTGACCACAAAGTACAAAATTCAGCACAATTTTTCGACACCCTATTATCCATAGGCAAATGGGCAAGCAGAGGCGTCAAACAAAATGCTAGTCGCCATCCTCAAAAAGATAGTCACAGACAGTCATAAGGATTGGCACATTCAAATCCCACTTGCCCTATGGGCTTATCACACTAGCATTCGGACACCCACTAGGGCAACTCCATTTTTACTCGTGTATGGCTCCGAGGCAGTCATGCCTCTCGAGTTGGAAATTCCTTCCCTACGCATATCAATGCAAGAGTTCATCGATGATGACACTGCATGGCAGGCCCGGTTAGACCAGCTTACGTTGCTTGATGAATGACGTGTTAATGCTCTCGAGCATTTACGTATCTATCAAGAGTGACTTAAGAAAGCATACAACATGAAAGTTCACCTGAGGGACTTTCAGGTTGGTGACTTGGTCTTAAAAGAGAACCAACAGAACTCTAACTTGCCGCCCCATCTAAGGGACAAGTTCATGGCAAACTGGTTAGGTCCCTATGTAATTGATAGTAAAATAGGACCTGGAACATACCGGCTAGCCTCTCTTGATGGAATCAAGGAACTAGAACCCTTGAACATCAGTCATTTGAGGCCATTCCATATCTAGAAGAGCCATAGCCCAACCAAAAGCTCCAAGGATTCCCATAATCGCTTGTTCAACCCCAAAACGCCCAAGGATTCCCACAATCACTTGGTCAACCCCAAAAATCTCTAAGGATTCCCATAATCGCTTGGTCAACCCAAAAATGCTCCAAGGATTCCCATAATCGCTTGGTCAACCCAAAAAGCCCCAAGGATTCCCATAATCGCTTGGTCAAACCCAAAAATTCCCCAAAGGTGCCCATTACCCCTTTGGTCAAACCAAAAGCTCCAAGGGTTCCCACAATCGCTTGGTCAAAAATAAGAAAATTCAAAAACAATAAAATCATCAAAAATAACAAAAATTTGCATCTCATTTCCATGCATACTCACAATCATCACAACAATAAAGAGCTCTTTTTGCATCTCATCTTCATATTCACAAAAATCAATCCATCAAAAACACAAAAATATATAGCTGCCTTAAGCATCACATCCATACATTACATATTTGTGGTCATAAAGGTCAACGCACCATAGACTGCCATTACTTGGCAAAACCATCATTTTTCACATTTTTCCACTTTATCAATAATTCATCGCAAATAACCGCCACTCACGTTATTTTCCCACATCATAGTCGGTTGTCTTCTAATGTATCAAGAGTTTTCATCCTTCAGTCGTCATTAGCTTTCTAGCCACGTATTGTACCAAGTCAGACAGATTTTACAAAGGTAGAGTTCTACTTGGATCACACCTTGGTACGTAGCATCCCAACACAAATTAAAACACATAAGAATTCCCAAGTTGTGTGAACGAAAGATGAAACCTGCAAAGCAATCCAGGTCACCATAAGCGAAATGGTTATCTTGCTCATCCCCCTATGTGAATGACCCCAAGAATGCTGAGAGTTGGCAAAAGGACAAGCATCTTCCCTACCCAATTCCCCAAGAATCCCAAGTTCTCAAAAGGTTGCAAAACATCACAAATTTGCAAAAGTCAAAACTCCAAAAAATTTGACATCACAACCAAAGTGCATACATCAAGAAAAGCACATAAAATAGTGATTCTCATCACTCAATATTCAAATCCCTTGCTCAAAAGAAAAACAAAAATAAACAGTGATTTTTATCACTACAAAAGAGCAAGTATCCCAATACAATTGAAGAAAAGAAGGGAGTCGAACTTGAATCCCTGGAACTCTCAGCATTCCGACAGGTCATGAGGCAAACCTCAATACTGGTTTGGTGGATAGCCTATCGGTCACTGGTGGTAAACCTCCCGCATGACGATATATCTATCACATTAACTTGTGTGCAGATCAATGTTTGCATGTGGATGAGCTAGCTTATGGTATCCTACGACAGCACCGCAGATTAATCTGACTAAATACAACAAAGGAGTTAGTGGAGCTAATCAGGTGATCCTCAGTACAGGTTTGGTTGATAGCCTATCTGGCACTGGCGGTATCCTGACAAACACCACATAAATGAACTCAATTGCACACACAAGGATGTGAAATAACTTGGTCAAAAACAAGTCCGATTCATACCTTGTTAAAAAGTCTCGTAAGATAAAAGTATAGTCTTGGCTAGATAGTTAAAACATCTGAGTCTCAAAAAACCCTACCTACATTCTAAACCAACTTACTATCTTTCATTCTCACATTGCCATCAAAAAATACAAAAAATAGCCCGTATACATAAAGAAAGTCAAGTCACACAACAATCACCCAACACAAAAAGCCATAAATTCTAAATAGTCTATGGTGCGACCGCCAAAAATCACAAATTCAATTCATCCATTCCATTTGCATATCATATAAATTAAAAACATTTGCATTTCATCAAAACATATGCATCCATCAATATAAATTAACATGCATACATCCATATTCATCAATCATCGTGCATAACATCAAATCATGACATGTGCATAAATAAAATAAAGTCATCTGTATATATCATCAAAAATGCCCGTAGGCTACAATGAACCGGTCCTATGACCCCACAACAAAATCCAAAAGCTCAAAAATCCCCAAAGCCTAAGGCGTCGGCCACCATGATCACGCAGGATCGGTGCGATGGGAACTACCCCCCATGGTGTGGGTCCTATGGGACCCCTCAGGGCGGCTGCTGCTAGCCCCCGCATCATGCCTACTACCCCCTCCCTCATCCAATCGCCTACGATGAGATGATGCTGACTGCTCAGTATCACTGCCCCTCGTCCGGCGTGAAGAGCCACCTCCAGAGGGCTCAGGTACCCGCCCCCCGAGGTGGATGATCTCTCCCTCCAAATCCATCCGATGTCGACACCACTCCACCTCCCATCGATGGTACATCGCTACTACATCATCGCATTGTGCCAGCTACGTCCGTAGGAGATCCCTCTCCCGTGCAGCATCGGTATCCCCCTCCTATCGATGGTGCATAGCCCATGCATTCTCTCGCTCCGCTAGCTGAGCCCGCAAGAGATCCCTCTCTTGTAGAGCCTCCCCCAGCTCCTCATCTCACCTCCGTAGTAGCCCCACCAATCATGCATTCTCAGCATGCACCCCTACCTCCGTGTCCTCTGCCACTGCCTGGTGCATAGGCGAATCTGGGACTACAGCCTGCTCTGGCTCCCACTACTCTAGGGCATCCTGCATCTCCGGCTGATCTGGAACACCATAATCCGCACCCACATCATCTACCTCCACCATGTCCGCATCCTCTAGCGGAGCTCCCCAATCCTCACCTGGTGCCTCGGCACCCTCCCCACCTTCTTGCTACCTCCATGCCTCCCAGTGGCCCCTCTCCCCGCCATCACCGTAGTATCCACCATTGGTCATACTCATGGTAGTCCCGACGTCATCCACGTCTGAGACATCAATCACCATGTCCGAATCCTCACCAAGTGGCGCGATGACTGGCCGATCTAGAGTCCTCTCATCCCCCAAAGTCGATAGACCACGGGCTCACCAGGAAACCCCTAGCGCACCCCAAACTATCATGTCACCCAGCTATAAGGGAAGAACTCCTACTCAGTCCCATGCTGCCCAATCAGCCACCACTCCTTATGTACCCACTCGAAGCCACTCTCCAACCTCAGGCCAGTGGACAGTCCCGATAAGGGCACTCAGAACACCTCCCCTAGAGTCAAGCCGAGCGAAGGCATCGACATAGTGCCCTACGACACCTGCCCACCATCGACTCTATCCCTGCTCCTCAGACCACGCCACAGAGCCCCATACCCTATATCCTATCCACCATCTCCGCCCGAGTCATCCATGGTAACCCCACCGGCCTCTCCACCGCTATGTGCTGCCAAGCCCAACTCTGCAACCAGATAGCTACAGCTAATCCCCTTTCACCTCGACAATAGACCTCGTACAACTCACCATAGAGCTATGCGCTAGCGTCTGTCCCCACCTCATGATCAAAGGCTCATGCGTCGAACACTCCACCAACCGACAGACCACATCCAGAAGGTTCCACGGGAACCTCATGCCTGAAGAGTCGGGTAGCAGCATGTTGGAAATGAGGCCCATCAGCAATGCGTGCCTCACTCCCAACACCCCCTTCTCAAGCCACCATCGTACTAGAATACCGCCAATCTGGTAGTCAACCTCTGCCCTCTCCACTAGACTATCCACACCCACCTCCTCCCCATGCCCAAGCAAGCGTGTCAACACTTCCGTCTGCTTTTCCCGTGGCATCATCCTGATCGGTAATCCATCTATCAAAATCCACAAAATCTGATAGACATCCTCTAACGTAACCATCATCTCCCCTATTGGGAGATGGAAGGTATTAGTCCGAGGATCCCACAAGTTGATCAGGGCCGTCAGATAAGCCCGATCCCCGACCACAGGCTCCAGCTGAGTCACTTGCTTGAGCCCAAGGGCATCAAGCCACTCCCTCAGTCCATCAAATTTAGCGCCTCCCACGCTTCAGTAAACACAGTAGGCACACGATACCGGCTCTTCACAACCTGCAAAAAAAACACACAAAAACATTAAAAAAACATAAAAACATGGATATACACACTAAATTAAACAATCAAAACAAAATTCACAAATCAAAAAAATAGTTTGTCTTTAGTTTTTAACGTTAATCAAAACAAATAAAACAAAAAAACAAATCAACAAAATAGTTTGTCATTCTTAGGTTTTCGCATTCTAAGTTTAAACGATAACAACATAAAAAAAAAAACAAATTGTCAAAATGTCATTCTAGTTTTATTCTAAGTTAAATTAAAACCAAAAACAAATACAATAAAAATTAAAACACTAAAAAAAAACAACTATTTTTAAACTAAGTTTTGAACTCAATTTTTTCGTACCTAGGGTTTTATTTTAATTTAAACAACATCCATAACACAAATCAACAACAAACTACAAAAAAGCAACAATTACGGTATTAAAACGAAACAACAAAATACAAGCAATAACGAGGAGGATCACTTACTGGTCTCGCTTCGGCTCTGCCACTCGATCCGGTTCATGAACTCATGATGTCGAGAGAAATTTAGCAGCGCTTCGCTTCGCAGAATTGACCTCCTCCTCCTAGAGCTCCAAATCACCAAGAAAAACAAATGCAAATGACCCCAAATCTCAATTTTGGCCTTTAAATAGGATTTAAGCTTGTAATCGTTCTACCCTAGGATGAGCACTCGGTTAGCACTCATCCCACCCTAGGACGAATACCAAACTGTATTCGTCCTCACCCAAGAACGAATTCAAGGCAAAAAATTTCAAAAACATCAAAAACAAAAAAATGACCAAAAACAAAGTAATAAACTTGTCCAATGAGAGTGCTTTTGCACTTGATATTTCGGGCATGCAAAATAGATGTCGGGGTCACAAATCCTCACTATCCTACTCCCTAAGAAGGCTACCATAGCCGGACCGCTCCACGGGAGGATGAATTTTCGAGAATTTCATCCCCAAGGCATCGCAAAACGGGTCCACACCCAACCAAAAATAGCAATAACATTGCCAAACGAAGGCACCTTTGCCTGACATTCTTGGCATCCAAAATAGACATTGGGGTTACAAATTTTCACTATCCTACTCCCTAAGAAGGCCACCATAGCCAGACCACTCCACAGGAAGATAGATTTTTGCCAATTTCAGCCCACCAAAAGGGTTAACACCCACCAAAAATAGGTCTAAATGTCAGAAAACTGCACACACATTTAACGCTAAAACATCTGAAGGCACCCTTACACAAGTCATCTTGGGTCAAGTGACTCATCGCTTTTCTCATGTAGGTCATTCCCTCATCGATTCGTCGCTTGAGGGGGTAGTCACACTTAGTCACCAATCAACAAATACACACCCAATCATGGAAATGACATGCATTCAAAGAATCATTGACAAAGACAATTACGCTCCTGCTTGGGGCAGCAAACAAGCAATAATCACAAGCTGATCAAACACTTGGCATTCATGAATCATGAACTCAAGGTTCCCATAGACAAAAGGTTGCGCCCTTTGCCTATTCATGACTGATCAATGTCCAAGATCAAGTAACACCTCACCAAAAAAGGTTAACACTTGAATTGAGTTCCTTCGCTCGTCAGAAGCAAGGATTCAAGAATGCATGCCCTTTCCATACTTGGGGCATCAAAAGTTGGTTAGGTTACTGAGAAACCCTAATCATTAGTGCTTTGGTTATCTATTTTTGCTCAGCACTGCACCATGCACAACGCTTCCCAAAAAGGGGCATCTGTAGACACCAAAATAACACCAATCCGATTATGTGACTGCAAACACTGATCGCATTGACACACACAGCCCCAAGGGCAGCCCCCAGAGGTTAAACAGTGGTCCTAACCACTCTCACAATAGTTTTGGAAGGTCAGAGATCAATTTGGCACCTTCAAGCACTTTGCTCAATACTCGTTTCACCCAGGGACGATTTCAAACTGGGATTCGCCCCACCCAGGGACGAATAGCAGTATTCACTCCAGGGTGGGGCGAATAGCAGGTTTGATGGGAAAAAAGTCAAATCTTGACAAATGGCAGCTCAGATCCACCACTTAACGCTTCCTTCATCGCATGGGAGTGTGGGTGAGCATTTTCGAGCATTAGAGGCGGTTACAAGGGCAGTCATGAAGTCCCTAATCAGGGAGGAATCTCCTTCCCCCGGGAAGGCATGATTGCCAAGTGGCGCCTCTGCATGCTCAATTCAAGAGACCTCCAGGTCTATAAATTGGTGAGTTTCCTCACCCCAAAATATAGAGAGAAGGAGCATTTTTGAGCAACGAAGTGCTATCATTTTACTTTCACACCCACACCCTTTTTTGATTTGTGCCTTTCACATCCTTGATCTCTTTTGGAGAGGAGGTCATTGGGTGATCATTGGAAGGTCAAATTTGGAACCAAAACCCAAAATTTGGTCACAATATCCCACCAAATTTGCCGACAACACTTTACAAGAGATTTTGGACCCATCCCAAGTGGATTGGTGCCGAAATCGGGCCCCAAACGGTGGGCGGCCTGCCCCGGGTGCCCCCCACACTTGCTAGAATCTAATCGTCCCCCTTAGGAATGATTGGAAATATGTGCAGATATCTTTCCTGTTATTCTTTTGCATTTAATATTATGTTGCTTAGATAGTTTGCAATTTTAATTTCATAATGTTTCGAGCAATTTTTATCATGTTTCCATCTTTGTTCGCCTTTACTAATTTGCAGGTAACCATCATCCAAATTCCCATTAAGAGGCCAAATTGGGGAAATTTGACCATCTGGGTCTTCCCAAAATACCCCCAATTAGCTAATCCCAACTTTGTAGGTGATTGGGAGCTCCCCAGATGTGACATTTGGGACAGTGCCTTTCGGCATTTTTGTTGCAAGTCTATTCGTCCCGCCCCGGAGCGAATTCAAATCTGTGAGGAATTTCCAGACTGTTCTATTTGTAGTGTTTCCTTTGTGAGGTCTTGATGCCCCTATCAAATTTTTAGATCATTTGGATATATTTTAGTTATCATTTTATTTATTCTTTGCATGCACTAATCGTAGGCTTGGGGATTGCATGTTTCATCTCATCCGTAGGTGCTACTAACTGTTTCTTGTTTCTTTGAATGCAGGATCTAGACATTAGAGGAGCAGCGAAGAGTCAAGACTCATCAATACAAGCGGCGGTGACGTTTGGTCCGCCCATATTACATGTGGGCACGCGGAAGAAGGAATGGCTATCCATGGATGTAACAAAGAAACAAATTTAACGCTCCTCGCCCCTAAAAAGGGAGGAGGCGAATTGTAACCGAATTTCGAAACATATCAATAAAAGAAAGGGTTGTTTTCCGCATTGGCTTTTCATTTGGGTTTCAATTCGTTTATGCTTTTCCTATTTCATGCATTTTCAATTCGTAGGACTTAGCGTTAAGTTTAGTTCCATTTTGCATCGTACTTGGAGCTTTTCCTTTTTTGTTTCCGTATCCTCGTGCTTTCAGACACTATACTAGACAAGTTAGTGTTCCTATTGGATGAGTGTGTTATCAAGGACACCATGCCACCAAAATTCCCCCTAATCCATAAAACCTTGAGGGATAGAACTAGGGACACTACGAGCATACTAACATTTATTTTTGGGTTTGAAGACTACTAAGGCATGGTCTAGGACCAGTTCAACATTTTTTATATGATGAGGTGGACACCCAAAAGATATAGGATGATTTTTTATTTTGATAATTTCATTGTTGATTGAATTCATGATGGGATGCCTAGATTCAAGGACACAATATTGTTTTATTTTTTCATTTTTTGTTGATATGATTCTATTCTAGAACCCTGGGATATATCATAGGTTAGTTTTGAAACAAGTAGATAAGTCTAACCATGATTTTCCTATTTATTATTTGATAGATGTTCTAAGCAAGGACTCATATTATAATTTTGTGGAAAAAATTTTAGTCCCAACCTTGGAGACTCTAAGAAGGCATAAGCTATAGCGCCTTATGGTATCTAGTATCTATTTTTTTAGGGGAAGCATAGAGGAGACTGATACTTCATAGAGGAAACTACTATTTTAGAATTCATGGCTTAAATATACCTATTTATTAGCTACCCAAGTATGTATCAAAAAATATTTTTTCTTTGGATTTGTTTATGCAGATGGATTCAATTGATGTAACCTATGAGAGTGGGAAGGGCGAGACAAAATTATATAAACTTCCCCTTATCTTCGATAAAGTAACACTATAAAATTGAAAGACCACCTCTATCCTAGAAGATAAAATAAGAGATATAGGTATTGAGATGATGTCATGTGGTGGAACTATGACTTGAAGGGTAAGTTTACTATCTAGCTAGAAAGCATCAAGATTTTGACTAATTTTATGCATAAACTTAGATCGGACATATAAAGCCTAAAGAACCCAGTAGAATGGACTGACATGTGGTTGACAAAAATAAATTTTAATCACCCACAACATCCAATATCTTCTAAGACCTTCAATGAGAAGAAGAACCATGCAAACTTGCAAGTCCATATTAGTGCTAAGAAGAAATAAATTTTGAGATAGGAACCCTAGAAGAGGGTAAAAACTAGGGCATGGTGGAAATGCTATAAATACTATGAAGAAACTACAACAACATACGATAACCTAGATGAAGATAAAATTAATTTAGTGAGTTGTACAACTAGGAATATTTATATACTAAAAGCACCACCTCAGATGAATACAATGAGGAGGATATAGGTAATGTGTTTCCCCAAGCAACTAAAAGGGCATAGGTAGTGACAAAATAAATCTTCCATGTAGAAGGTTCCCTACCAATACTCAAAGAAGATATAGTCTTAAAATCTCCTTAGGTATCTCTTATGACAATAGAACCACCACCATATGTAGCCCAACAAGCATCAAAACAACAATGGAAGATATAATTGGTTCGTGATGCAAGTATTCCACCATCAAAGAGGAGAAAGGAGGATGCCCAGAGACACCACTATAAACTGCTCTACCCCTAGTATTTGATAAGTTCTCCCATATTTTTTGTATTTTTACTTTGGCTACTAGTCAGTGGCCTCCCATGTCTTCCATTATTTTGATACCATTGATATCCATGCCTAGTGCAACATCTATATTAGTTTTCAATCCTTCCATTATTTTTATAGTCGACTCCATTCAGTAGATGGTCCCATATACAACCCCTGAGCTCATCACCCCCATTGCTTTTGCTCCTACCACCATATATATAGGTCCTCAAGATACTCTATTGGAGGGATGCTTTCTTAATCCCTTCACTTCTCCACCTTCCTTGCTTTTCCTATTTTTAAACCATTGTCTCTATATCTAGATCTATAGATGAAGCTAACAAGCTCACAAGTTGATCCATCTACCTCTAGTGCACCATGATAATTCAAATAAATTTAGGATAAGACATTGTAGAACATCTTGAACAATGAAGACAAAAGAAAAAATACAATACTAGGAATATCAAGTCATGACAATAGGGCTCAACCTCAATGATGATCAAGCCAAGGACAAGGTATAGTTCATGAAACAAGTCAATAAGGTCATAAGCCATGACTACATCTCATTCGAGAGGAATTTTATGAAAAAAAAAACTTAAGAAGGTAAAAACTACCCTTAGGAACTTCTAGCTAAAGAACAAAGAACTCCAAAACTAGATAGACTAGGCAGAGAATGAATAAGCATCAAATTTTCTCCTAGAGAAATAAAGGAGCAAGATCCAAAGCGTACTTAATCATATCATAGTCCAAGAATCCCATATCAACAAGGATATGGCTAATTTTTGAAAGAAGCTAGAGGAAGAGCAAATAAAAAATGTAGGGCTAAGATAACAACCATATTTGTGAAATAGGTTTTATAAGAATACTAGAATAACATAACTAGTCACATCATCATTGTCCAAGCTACTTGAATTCAATGATATAGTTGCCAAAAAAAGCACCCAAATGAGTCAAGAAGTCAAACAAACCTTGATTATGACTTCTAAGAGGTCAATTAAAATAATGAGGTTTAGAGCAACAATATACACCTCACCCAACCAAGACTTGGTGGTTATAGGTATTCAATATTGAGAGAAAATGGTGCATAAAGTGCTAGATGTAATTGAATAATAATAGATTATGTAGAAATGCAATGCCTATATAAGATTCCTAACCATTGTAGTTGTAAACCTAAGGGGTCTCATTGACTCCTTAATTCAAAAGGTTTTGTCCTCCCCCTAAACATTAGATAATAGTATCCTTTTGAAATAGGAGTATACACAACTTCTTTAACAATAGAAAGAGAGGTAAACAAGTTTTGACATATGGTCAGGTGCCCCCACTTCAGAGGAAGTAGCCCATGTCATTAGTCTCCTAGAAAAGCTTGAGATGTGGATTCAAGAAGTTATGGATACAATGACAAGCTTATCATTCAATGACCAAATAAAAATCCATAGATGCTATCGTCAATACTAAAAACTAGAGCTAAACTTAAATGATTAATGAGGAGAAATTAAGACTTTAATGGAAAAATTGTCCTCTTAATGACCCTTCACTATTGCTTCATTTTTCCCATTCTTTATATTTTCTTTCATTTTTTTCAATCTTTCATTCTTTTATTTGACTCTATGCCTAATGGATAAGACTAATTTTTTTATGATTCTTTATCTCCAGTATGTAGATCCCTTATGAGTCATCAAAACTATAGTGGAAAAATTAGTACACTAAGAAAGAAGGTTTGTATTAGACTAATTTTACATGTTGGCCTCAACAAAAAGTAGACTAGCAAAAGAAGAAAAGTGGAGGTAAAGCACACCATCAATTTTGATATCAATCATGGGTATTGTATTGTGTAACAAGGATCCTTGAGATAATTTTTATACTATGTAGATAGTATGATTGTTTATCAATTGCAAACACTGATTTGATGAGTTGGGAGAGATAATAAAGTTTCAAAAGCCATGAACAACATCAATTTTTTAGATGTACAATGGGTACCTTTTCCAACAAAGTGATCAAAAGGGAGTTTTTATAGTTATGCGAGTCAACAATTATTCATCCAATGACCCATTCCATTTCACTAGGCTATTGAAGGAGTCATAAAATAAGGAACCTTGTTATTGGATAATGCTAATGGAACATGGAAATCACTCCATTAATCTACAAAGTCTTAGGCCAATGACTTGCATCTAATAAAGGATTGCCATAAATCATGATTTGGTGCAAATTCAACTTGTGGAAGATCAAAATAAATATTGAGACATCCAATTCATAAAATCCTATGGATCATTTGATTTTAATCATTAATAGCCTATATATGAGAATAAAAAAGTAGCACCAATCATTCAATCAAATGAGAAGCAGATCCTACCCATATCCTTCGAGCATAGGATTCCAATAAAAGTGAATGGTACCTAAATATGGTAGTAGTGGGAGATCCAATTCCTAGATACCTTGAATTTAGCAACATTGATTACCAAAATATCCCATCCTCGATTTTTAGGGAAATTTCTAGTAGAAGTAGTTATCAATATCGATGAAGGCTCTAGATCCAAAGGTTTTAAACCCTTTAGCATTAATAACTCTAGTCCTAGATACCTCAAGCCCATCAACATTGAATGTGGATCTATCTCCCAATTCATTTTATAGAGGGAATTTTTAATTTCTTATACATTTTTGAGTTAGAGAAGCCCTAGTTTTGATTATAAATAGAGTTTTCATTTTCATTGTAAGGTATAAAAAAACTACTCACTCATACCTATTATCTAGACTTGTATGTATATTTCTTTCACTTTTCTTCTGTATATAATTTGAACTTGAGCCTTTAGTATTTTATTAATAGAATTCAAACCTCTTTTGATCTAGCATATCTATACATTATGATATATATAGGAATTTATGACTAATTTTGTTGTTTCTTACTTTTTATGTATGTCTGAATACTTATATGTTAGATCAAAATCATGTCCACTTTCTAGATATTAGTGGAATGATGCATGTGTTCTCTTTTATGCATTGAAGGATCCTTTTGATTGTAGTGCATCACCTCCATAGCTTATTTTTTATTTTCTATAATCTCTCTCCATTTTACTTTGATGAATACAAATAGTGTAGGAATAATGTGCTAAAAATCACATCAAACAAGGAGTCGGTCTTGGCAAAATCTTGAGGGTTGTCCCATAAGCATCCCTCACTCATAGAGCTTCTCAACTATGTCTCTATATGTGAGGCATGAGTGTCAATGGTGTCTAGCCACAATGACAAGTGACTACGACATTCCAAGAGATCATCAATAATGATAAAAAAAACTAAAGTGTATGATATATTTAAAAGCAACAAGATGAATCAAATGATGATATAATAAGGTTTATAAATTATTATCTAAAGTGAGCATGTCAAAATATTTTCTATTATAAAGTCTTTGTTGAATGCCTTGAATGTCACTAACTAGTTGGGCAAAGTTTCAAAATGGTAGAAAAAAATATTTTTATCTTAGTAACACTTCATTTATGAAAAAAGTTAGTTCATGAGTATAGGTCTAGTTTTACAGGCAATACTAAGGGGCAGTGGTGGTAAAGGAATTTTCAATATAGAACATTATTAAAAGGTATATTGTTAGGAGGAGAATAAAAAAATTCTATTTTTTTATTTTCTTTCATGGTAAGGGTGGTGAGGATATAGTTTCTAAAGTGATGAAATACACACCCACAAGGATTATTCTAATGATTTTGTGGTAGATAGTTAATTATAATTTATTGCTTACTTTTTATTTTCTTTTCATTTTGAATAATAGCACTGCAGGGAGAAATTTCTATTGTGATACTAACAAAATGGTGCTAATACAAAAAAGCATTGTATCAATAGGCTTGTGGGATAGCATAGCATGAAATGGTAGAATTTGAAACTTAAACAATGGTGCTATCCATACTATAATAGCACTATAGAACTATCATTTTGAGACAATGCTTTTGCTAAAATATAATGGAGCTCACTTATTATTAGTCTTAGTTAGGATATTGATATGATGGTTGATGATGTTTGGATATATTTAGTATTAGTTGTATTATATTGAAATATGATTGGATAATTTCTCGGTGTGTAAATTTCCCCTTTTTGATAGATTCATAGAATAATAAGTGTATCAAAATCTAGCATAATAAATTCTTTAATATTTATTGGGAAGATAACATTAAATATATTGCTTGATTTTTAGCTTTTTTCTTAGTTTTGTTTGATCAATTTTGATTCTTATAAGTTGTGTCATATGATGTAAATGACTAATAAATTTATCCATTAAATATTGACTTACTTGTGTGTTCTCATTAATTTTTTAAGGTAAAGTTATTGGTGGAATGAAAAAACTTGACCATGCATGCAAGCACATAAGATCAAAGTAAAATTTAAAAAATGATGAAAGCTAGAACAAGCATGTGGTAAAACTAATGGGGGGGTTGGAATTCTTGTCTATTTATAGAAACAAATAGAGGTAAAATATTTACTCAAATCTTATATAAAAAGGAAGACAATGATAGAAATGAATTTTTGGATGCCCTTAAGCACAAATAATCACTAAATTATCGATAGATAAGGATAAAAAAACTTTGATGCAATGGATTAGATGGATGGGGTATTTATATCAATATTTAAACCCCAATAATAATAATTAGATAATATCATTAACCAAAGCTAACATAAAAAAAAAAAAATTAAGGTTAGTTGTGTGCCCTTAGGGTTATACATAAATAATTAATAATTACATTTCACAATTATTTCCCATAGGATTACATATTATTACATCATAAAATGTTAGCCTAGGATAATAAAGTTAAATTACAACTTTTAACCCCTCCTTATAATCTACATTTAGGGGTCAAGAAAAGAAAACATTAGTAACAATAACACCTTCCCTCAATAAGAAATGCTTTAATAGGACTTTGTACTTGAGGAATACTCAACTAAATCTCCCTCATCATCTAGAAATATGCTTACATGAATATACCATTTTACTTGCAAATAATATCATCAATCTCAACCATACCATAACCAATATCAAACACTCCCTCACATATACAATTTACACATCCCTGCAATTCCATATGAGGAATACAAGCCAAAGATACTTTCTCCAGAAACTACTTCAAAATTCTATAATCGCATAAGGTAAGACTTGGAAACTTAACATTTCATTTTATAGCTTACTTATTCTTTTGAGAGTATGAATTACCCTTGGTCCACTTGATCATTGTCACCAAAAAAGGATTTGCATGAACATGTTTATAAGAATAACCATATCAACTCCCCAATGATACCTAAATATACAATAGAAGAGGGAAGATATCATGATGAGCTAGATTTTCATGCATAAAATGAACCAATAGCTCAAGCATTTGATAGGGAGAAGAGGGATTGATAAGATAATTTTATTAGTCCTTTTCTATGTGCCTCCATAAGAACCCATAACTACTTTTAATGCCTCAAATCCAGCCATTTGTCCATGAATATAGACCAAAGATTCATATTCCATAATATCCTGTAAATTTGATCCTTTGAATGGGTGTTATAGGTCTTGAATACAATTACAATAATGAGGTGTGCCTCCATATATATTAAGACCTTAAAAAATACCACCAATGTGAAGAACTCAAAAATAATTTGATTTGAAAAAACATTAGCTCAAAATGCATTTGTATGCAAAATTTATGACCTCTAAAATAATTCCCTAATAATCCTCAAGTCCATAAAAAAATCTTCTCAAATATTATAAAATATACAAGTCTTTAAAATTCTCAACTTAGCACGCACTAACTTGTTAATGACTGCCACTTTCTCACCATCGAATATTGGAAGGAAATATGGGAAGGACACTTGTCTCAATTTGATTTCCCAAAAAATGATATATAAGTTAATTATTTTTGTGAGAAACAATAATGCCATATGAACTCACACATGGCCATCATATCATCTTATTATCTAAAAAATCCAATAGAATATCCACTCTACTTGAACGAGGATTTTCTATGTATAATGTGCCTTGGGATGGCAAGGCTAGCTAAGAGGCCAATGTGCACATTGAGAACATAAATCTACCTCCACTTATATGCAAATGAAGTTTATTTTAGTATCTCAAATGAATATACTCCAAGAGATTTTAATGGTGGTTTTTGAACCTAATATATTACCACCAAATAATTTTGCACATGTTGCATAGCCACGAGCATAATGTTGGAACTGCCCGCATTACCATCATGACTATTATGTAGTTCTACGGGTGCAAATATGAGCCAACCAAAATAATGGGTTCAAGGTTTGAACATATGACCTAATCCATAAATGATCAATGTAATGATGATACTAGAGAACTTGTCATCTATCCCTAGCTTGTATTGAGCTATGTAAGCGAAAACTCAACTAAATAGATTCAAATCAACAATAAAAATTAAATATAGTCCTATTCCAAATATGTCTAGCTAGTTTTCCATTATATTTTCTTGGGTATCAAGTTGCACCCTCTTGATGAATAAATTCACCAAAACCCATAACCAAAAATGGTGTAATCCATTTGAACAACCATGGTGCACGGTATTTGAACCAATGAAAATAACCATACCTTTTGTTCCTCCTTCTGACCAAGGTGTGAAAGCTTGAAAGTGGGATTAAATAAAACTTATATTATAAAACTTAGTGTGGTGTTATTGGTATGCCATAGCACCTATACATAACACTATCATTTCTTGGTAGTTTTATTACATATTTCTTTTACTTTTGTTGTAGCACTCTTGTTTGACACTATTATTCAATTGCAATACTTATATATTCAATAATACCACTAAAAATATAATTGCTAGCACTTCATCAGTTTTATGGTGCTTTTGTAATTTTAGGATTTTGATAAGTTATCTGATGAATTTTGAATGATATATATTTTGGTAAATACATTTTTTTTTCTTCAAAGCTTATTTAATTTGAAGATGATATCAATTTGAAGATTTTAGTTTTTTATGTGTATATAATACTATAAAGACTAGATATGTGAAAGTGATAACCGTATAATATTGATTTGATTCATTCCATTTTGGGTATAGAGGATCATGTATTTTTTATGGTGTTTGGACTCTACCATGTGGCACTAATGCCTAAGATAATTTCAATAGGAATTTTTTAGCATCCCTTCTTGAGATATTTCCAACTATCTATTATAGAGATGATTGTCACTTTGAAGGATATGTGGTGGATTATGTGGGTGCCTATTTAAGGTTATCCATAGAAGATATGTTAGTCTATGAGGTAATGTCTTCAATTATTAACCTCAAATATTAACTTTTCTATTATTCAAGTTAGCATTGATATTTTTTTTTTGGTAAATAAAAGTCTTCATTAATTACCGGGTTTTGCAGGTTAACACAAAACCTATTACAATATCCAGCCTTTTGCTGAGATTGTATATCCTAGTCATCCTTGAAACTTTCTTACTAGAAATTGTGTTGAATCCCCTACAACACCTTACTAAAAAAGCACACCCATACCTAAACATAACTGTAAACATTACTTACATTGACAGGAATTGAAGTTTGGAATTTTGCACTTGTGAAACCTATTGCTTGCCCATTTCCTATTCCTTGTAGGAATCTTCCAAGGATTACACCCTGTTACCTTCATTTCCAATTTGGTATGATTTAGAGGGAAACCCCATAGTTATTACCAGCTCCATGGGGAAAGAACACCCATTCATATTTCTCCTTAACGGGTAGGTTTCTTTTCATGACTAATAATGTTTTCCACTTCACGTGGCACACCTTGTGTCCATGTCACCAAACTACCAACATCGACACCTATGTTGGCTAATTTTTCAGCTGACCTATTGGCCTCACGATACAAGTGATGAGCCCTCATGTTCTGTCTTGCCATAAAAAGGATCCTCACTTCATGGATGACTCCCTCGATTCTCCATGGAGGTTTTTTGCCATTGGTTAACAGGTTGATGATGTTCATAGAATCACCTTCAATCATTAAGTTACCTTGAGTTGCTTGGGCTACTTGCAACCCTCTCCAAAGGGATCTAGCTTCTTCTTCATTATTAGTTCTGATTTCCAATGGTTTAGCGAAGGCCTTGACCAGATTTCCTTGATGATACCTGATTATTCCTCCAGCTCCAGCTCTTCCCAAGTTCTCCTTGGCTACACCATACAAATTTAGTTTAAACCAACCCTAGGGGGGTGGCTCCCAAGAAATCCCATTTCTGGGATTGGGTAAAGGAATGGAAGGTTTGTCCTCAATACCTAAGGCCCGAGCCAATTGTTTTTCCTTAGGGAATAATTGAGTGGTTCTCTTCCACTAAGGTTCTAAGGTTTTCTTTCGCAAAGACAATAATCCTGTTGAGGATGGTTTTTGGGTTATGGATGGTATCCTTAAAGGCTCTATGGTTCCTTTCTAGCCAAATCTGCCAGATAAAATGATGCCAACAAATTTTCCATAGGTACTTAAGTTTTAGGCTAACAAAGGGTTGAGGCCATTGATGGAACACTTCGGATATAAGAGCAGGCTTAACCCACGAGATCCTAAAGGCTTGGAAAAGTTCATCCAGGACGGACTCCGCTACCGAACACTCCAGAAACAAGTGTTGGGTTTTCTCCCATCCTGCCCTACACATGTAGCAATGGTTAGCAATAACCATACCTTTGGATAACATATTGTCCATAGTGAGGATTTTTCTTTGAATCACCAACCATGAAAAAAAGGATATTTTAGGAATTAAGCCTTTGATCCAAACCAAACTCGGTTGAAATTGTTGACCTTCCACATTGAGAAGCAAATTATAGGTAGACTTAACTGTGAAGTCACCACTTTCAGTCTCGGCCCAAACAATGTGATCTTCATCCTCTCCAGAGGGAATAATTTACTGAGTTAAAATGTTATAAAGCTCTTCAGACTCCGCTTCAAAACATTGTACTTTGATGTGTTTCCACCTATTGATATTTATATCCTGCCACATATAATTTGCAACCTTCTTCCCAATATGTTGCTCCATATTCTCTTGAATCCTAGCCAAACAAGGATTTTGGGATAACTCCTCAGCTCTCACCCATCGATCCTTCCAAAAGTCTATTGTTTGCCCATTTCCTAGAATCCATCTAAGACCTTTCTTGACAAGATCCCTACTCATGAGGATTGCCTTCCAAAAAGTAGACCCCCTGCTTGCTAAGTTTTCATTAAGGAAGTTCACACCTTGGAGGTATTTCCTCCTAACTATGGTAGTCCATTCATTATCGACCTTAGTCAATAACCGTCACGCTTGTTTGGCTAACAGAGTTGTATTGAGATGAGCAACTCTCCTCAATCCTACCCCCCCATCAGCTTTAGGTTTGCAAACCTTGTTCCAACCTACTAAATGGATCCTTTTCTTATCCTCAGTCCCGGACCAGAGAAATTTTTTTTGAAGCTGCTCAATTTTGTGATACACCTTGCTGGGAGCTCTGAATACTGATAGGAAGTAAACGGGTATACTTTGAAGTGAAGCCATAGTTAAAACTGAAAGCACGAGATTTCGGAAGCAAAAGGAAAACTATAACTATGCAATATAAGACGAAATGTAACGCTTTAATCCTATGCACAAAAACAAGGAAAGGAGATAAAGTGGAGACGAAAGAAAAGATGTAAGGAAATCATAGCCCTCTTTATTCAAATTTCTTATCCTCGGTTACATAGACGTCTCCTCCATTTTTAGGGGCTAGGAGAGTTAAATTGGTCTTTGTTACAATTTGTGACTTAGTCTTCCTCCTTCCGCATGCCCATGTTTGGAATGGGCGGGCCAAATATTGCCGCCACTTGCGTTGGTAAGGTAGACTCCTCGTCGCTCCTCTAATGCTGCAACTCTGCACTCAAAGAAATAAACAAGAAAGTCAGTAGCACCTGTGTATGAAAAATAAAATATGAATCTAACGATGGTTGAAATGAATCTAAATGAAATGAAAAACTTGACAAAAGCATAAACATGAAACTAAAATAAATACCACGATTATGAAAGCACAAATCGCCGATAAATGAATTAGCAGCACTTCGTCACTCAAAATTCTCCTTCTCGGTATCCCCTTTGGGTGAGGAAACTCACCATTTTATAAACCCAAGGGGTCTCTTTGAATTAACATGCAAAAGTGTTTCTTTGCATGAATGCTTTTGTTTGTGAAGAGAAGACTTCTTCTTGATCAAGGGCTTCTTAACTGCCTTTGTGCATGTCTTTGTGTGTTTTAGAAAAGCTCACTTGCACTCCCATGCAATGAAGGGATAATTAAGTGGCAAATCTGAGTTGTCTTAAAAAGCTTACTCTCCTTCCCATGCAGTGAAGGGAAAGTCAATTGGCAGATGTGTGTTGTCAAAAGAACTCACTCGCACTCCTATGTCATGCATGAAAAGCTGAGTGGTAGTTCTGAGTTGTCATGCACTGAGGTCTGACTTTTTGCTGGTCAAACCTGACATTCATCCCACCCAGAAGCGAGCGCTAGTAATCGTCCCTAGGTGAAACGAGTACAAATCCATACTCGTCCTTGGGTAGGACGAGTACAAATTCACACTCGTCCCTGGGTGGGACGAATAAGAAATAAAGTGTCTAAAAGGTGCCAAACTGATTTTTGACTTGCAAAACTGTCGTGTAAGTGGTTAGAACCACCGTTTAACCTCTGGGGGCTACCCTGGGGGCTGTGTGTGTTAATGTGATCAGTGTTTGTAGTCACATAATCGGATTGGTGCTATTTTGGTGTCTACAGATGCCCCTTTTTGGGAAGCGTTGTGCCGAGCAAAAATAGATAACCAAAGCACTAATGATTAGGGTTTCTTAGTAACCTAACCAACTTTTGATGCCCCAAACATGGAAAGGGCATGCATTCTTGAATCCTTGCTTCTGACGAGCTAAGGAATTTGATTTCAAGTATTAACCTGTTTTGGTGAGGTGTGACTTGAGCTTGGACATTGATCAGTCATGAATAGGCAAAGGGCGCAACCTTTTATCCATGGGGTAACCTTGTGTTCATGCTTCAGGAATGCCAAGTGTTTAATAAGTTTGTGATAATTGCTTGTTTGCTGCCCCAAGCAGGAGCATGATTGTCTTTGTCAATGATTCTTTGAATGCATGCTATTACCGTGATTAGGTGTGTTGTTGTTGATTGGTGACTTAAGTGTGACTACCCCCTCAAGCGACGAATCGATGAAGGAATGACTAACATGAGAAAAGTGACGAGTCGCTTGACCCAAGATGACTTAAGTGAGGGTGCCTTCAGATGTTGTCCGTTGAATGCGCGAGCAATTTCTCGATTTTTTTTGTGGACCTATTTTTGGTGGGTGTGAACCCATTTTGGGATGCCATTTGGGGGTAACATGGGCAAAAATCCGTCTTCTCGTGGAGCGGTCCGGCTATGGTAGCCTTCTTGGGGAGTAGGATAACGACAAGGTAGACCCCGACATCAATTTTCTAATGCGAAGAGGTTAAGTGCAAGAGCACTTTTGTCCAGCAATTTTTAGTGTTTTTGTTGGCATTTGTCATTTTTATATTTTGGTTGTTTTGTGTGTTTTTATGTATGTGTTTGATGTATGCAGAGGCGATTATGAATGTGATGTTTTTAATTTGTATGATGTATGGATAGGGAATGAATGAAATGAGGTGTTGATGATGTGTCGATGCACCATAGACTGTACAAGATTTGACTGACTTGCTATACTAATGGGATGACTTTGTGAAATGACTTTGCATGTAAAAACTTTGTTTTTGTATTTTGCATATATTTTGATGGTGATGTACGAAATAAAATGTGACAATTGTTTTTTAAAATGTAGTTAAGCTTTTCTTAGATTCAGATATTTTAACTAACTAGCCAAGACTGTACATTTATCTCGCAAGACTTTTGAACAAGGTATAAATTCGACTTGAATTTAACCAAGTTATTTCACATCCCTATGTGTGCAATTGAGTTCGTTTATGTGTTATTCATCAGGATACCGCCGATGCCGGATGGGCTTTCAACCGAACTCGTATCGAGGATCACCTAATTAGCTCCACTAACTCCTTGATTGTGTTTGGTTAGATTAATCTGCGATGCTATCTAGGATACCATAAGCTAGCTCATCCACATGCAAACATTGATCTATACACAAGTTAATGTGACAGATATATCGTCATGCGGGAGGTTTACTATCAGTGACTGATAGGCTATCAACCAAACCGGTACTGAAGCTTGCCTCATGACCTGTCGAAATGCTAAGAATTCCAGGGATTCAAGTTCGACTCCCTGCTTTTCTTCAATTGCATTGGGATACTTGCTCTTTATAGTGATAAGATCACTGTTTATTTTGTTTTATTGATGTTTTTTTTTTTTTTTTTTTTTGAGCAAGGGATTTGAATATGGAGTGACGAGAATCACTATTGTTTGTGCCTTTTGATGTGTGCACTGTAAGATGTCAAATTTTAGTGTTTTGACGTTTGCAAATGTTTGATGTTTTTTTGCAACTTTTGAGAACTTGGGATTCATGGGGAATTGGGTAGGGAGGAAGCTTGTCCTTTTGCCAACTCTCAGCATTTCTAGGGTCATTCGCACAGGGGGATAAGCAAGATAGTCGTTTTGTTTATGGTAATTGGGATTATGGTGCAGGTTTCATCTTTCATTCACACAACTTAGGAATTTTTTATATGTGTGTTAATTGGTGTTGGGATGCTACGTAACAAGGCGTGATCCAAGTAAAACTTTTTCGTGTAAAATCTGTTTAACTGTGTATAGTTTTTGGCTAGAAATTTAAAGACAGCTGAATGACGAAAACCCTATATACAGTAGGAGACAACTGACTATGCTAAAAATGGTCGTAGTGTTATGCTGGATGTATGCATTTATGCACATGGATGTGATGTGGAAAATGATGGTCTTGTCAAGTAATGACAACCTATGGTATTTTTGACTTGTATGATCTAGCAAATGTATAATGTATGGATGCGATGCCTAATGCAACCTATATTTTTGTATTTTGATTTGTATGAGAATGCATGGAATTGGAATGCAATTGTTTTTGTAATTTTGATTTTTTTATGAGTATGCATGGAATTGAAATGCAATTTGTTTTGTGATTGTTGATGATTTTATTGTTATGCATGGAATAGAAATGCAATTGTTTTTGTAATTTTTGATGATTTTATTGTTATGCATGGAATTGAAATGCCATTGTTTTTGTAATTTTTGATGATGTTATTGTTATGCATGGAATTGAAATGCAAATGTTTTTGTGATTTTGATTTTTGTGTTGTTTTTGTTGATTTTTGAATACTTATGTTGACCAAGCAGTTATGGTAACTCTTGGAGATTTTGGGTTGACCAAGCGATTGTGGTAATCCTTGGAGCTTTTGTCTTGACCAAAGGGTTTATAGATACCTTTGGGGCATTTAGGGTTTGACCAAGCAATTAAGAAAATCCCTGGAGCTTTTAGGGTGACCAAGTGATTGTGATAATCCTTGGAGCTTTTTTGGGATGACCAAGCGATTGCGATAATCCTTGGAGCTTTTTGGGATGACCAAGTGATTGCAATAATCCTTGGAGCTTTTTGGGATGACCAAGCGATTACGATAATCCTTGGAGCTTTTGGGGATGACCAAGAGATTATGATAATCGTTGGAGCTTTTTGGGATGACCAAGCGATTGCGATAATCCTTGGAGCTTTTGGTATGACCAAGAGATTGCAATAATCCTTGGAGCTTTTTGGGATGACCAAGCAATTGCGATAATCCTTGGAGCTTTTGGTATGACCAAGAGATTGCGATAATCCTTGGAGATTTTTGGGATGACCAAGCGATTGCGATAATCCTTGGAGCTTTTTGGGATGACCAAGCGATTGCGATAATCCTTGGAGCTTTTTGGGATGACCAAGAGATTATGATAATCCTTGGAGCTTTTGGGGATGACCAAGAGATTGCGATAATCCTTGGAGCTTTTTGGGATGACCAAGCGATTGCGATAATCCTTGGAGCTTTTGGGATGACCAAGAGATTGCGATAATCCTTGGAGCTTTTGGGATGACCAAGATATTGCGATAATCCTTGGAGCTTTTTGGGGTGACCAAGTGATTGCGATAATCCTTGGAGCTTTTGGGATGACCAAGAGATTGCGATAATCCTTGGAGCTTTTGGTTTGACCAAAGGGTTTATGGACACCTTTGGAGTGTTTGGTTTGACCAAAGGGTTTATGGACACCTTTGGAGCATTTGGTGTAACCCATTGGCTCTTCAGGGAATAGAGGTACCCCAGCCGTGATGATCTTTGTGCACCGGATCTGGCTCTATAGGAATTGGCACGAATGGATCGGCCTTATGCACGGATAGGAGGGCAAGGTCTGCCTTCGGCACTGATGGTGCTATGATATCTCTGGGTGGAAGGTGCTCGTGATATTCCCAAAGGAGTGGGATCAACATGTGATGCCAGTGGGCTAGGTCTATGCGCCACTCATGCCCTAGTCTTATGCCTAGTTGGGCCATTAGTTCGTCATGGGTGACAGGGTGATTGTGTCGTCGTGCATGATTGAGATAATCCATCTCAGTTTCATCTTCGTAATCATTGTCAGTGATCCAAAGGCCCTCATTGGCCTCGATAGTTGTCTGCGACATGTTAAGATCTTCTTGTTCGAGCAGATTGATGTGGTCCTCATGGAGTTGTTTCGTGCTTTGCGGGGGGACCTGATTTTTTGGCAATGGCACGGGCTCGATGGGAGCCTCCAAAGGGAGTAATGTTAGGAGAATTGTGTGATGCTCATCCATCGGGACCACCTGTGAATTAATGTTATCAGAATCGAATGGGTCCCATGGCGCTATTGCATATGCTGACTCGTCTTTGGTGAGAGAGTCAGGCTTATCAAAATCTGGTGATTCTAAGATATGGAAGACCTCATCATCAGGTAGCTCTACAACCAGGGGTTGATCCTCTTTGAGAGGAGTTTCGCATGAGTTGGGCTTTTGTGGCCCCAAAATCTTGGTCTCTACTGACTCTAAGTGCTTGGGCAGTGCATTTATTGTATCTAGGGATTTGAGCTCCTCCTGTTTGATTTGTTCCTGTTGCAAGTTGTGGGAAACTTGATGCCTTGGGAGGGGTGGCCGAATAGCACCCCCCATGTCTTGGTAGGGCATTTCATCCTGTTCTTCTTCACGCTTAGGTTCCTCAGAGGCTTCTTGAAGAATTTCTGGGGGTGGCCCATGAACCTGGGTGGGCGCCTGAAGAAGGCACCTGTCATTGGTCTTAGGATTGGCCTCCCGCTCAAGTCTAGGAGGCGTCGAGGGCAACGTTTGATAAGGTCGTAGAGACCTGTCTTGCACCCAGTTGTGTTTCTCATAATGTTTTGTCTTATGCATGCGAGGGGTTGGAGTATTCACCTGCATAGTGTGTTGTAACAACTCATCCTCCTGGCGCTGAGAAGTTATGGCCCCGACAAGATGCACTAAAATTTAGGGAAAAATACAAGATTTCCCATATTTTGTTGGATGGTCCTGCATCACTTATGGGCACCTTCAGGGTGCTTTTGGGTTGACCAAAGGGTTCATGGACACCTTTGGGGCATTTTGGAGTGACCAAGCGATTGCAAGAATCCTTGGAGCTTTTTTTTTTTTTTGGAGTCAGTGACAAAATGCGTAGATTTTTATCTTTGTTTATGATTTTTTTTATTTTTGATTTTTTTTGTCTAAACAGAAAATAGCATACACACACAAGCAATGTTTATCTCTTTTAAAGATTAATAGTGTGCCCTAAATCTGGTTTAGTGTGTTTTTGTTGTTTGTTTTGTTTTTGAAGATTTTTGTGAAACGTTTAAATGCAAGTATGAAGGCTCTTATGACTCCCAATATGGTCGCCCCTTCAATATACCATTTTCTGACTGATATACCAACCTCTCTATATACCCGCCCTTACGTGAGGGAGACTATAGGTACGTGAGATCATATGATACGTGGAACATAGGCGGTACGAAAGGGGAATCGCTCTGTTTATTACACCTACCATAGAAGACTTATCCTCACATGCTGGGAATCACCCCAAGCTACACTCGGTCAGCTTTCGTCAAGATTTACGTCTACCAACAGTCGCGATCGAGGTAATGGATGCAATATATCAAGCCAAAGTGATAATGGAATCCACCTTTGGTCTTGTTCAAGGGTTGGGGTTTTATGACCAATGCCTTGGTTTAAAATGCCTCGTGATGTGTGGGGTTCGTTTTAATTGTGCAAAATTGAAACAGGAAAACGAAAAGAAATCTTTCCCTAAGCCATACAAACTGAAAACCAGAAAACAAAAAAATAGAAATTTGACAGAAGCTGTAAAAACCCCTACCTCTTCTCTGCCTAACAGGATGTCTCTGATTTTCTCTAAAAATTGCACAAAATTATAATCGTCCCTGGGTGGAGCGAATAACAGACCGTAATCATCCCAGGGTGGAATGAATAGTTTATTCGTCCCGGGGTGAGACGAGTACCAATTCTGTAATCGTCACGTGTAGAGACGAATAACAGTCCGAGGTTAAAAAAAATAGGTACCTGTAAAAACAAGCAATTTTAGATCAGTAAATTAACCTAAAAAAAATAGAGGACAGTCATCCCACCGTGATCGCCATTGAAAGCACGAGATTTCGGAAGCAAAAGGAAAACTATAACTATGCAATATAAGACGAAATGTAACGCTTTAATCCTATGCACAAAAACAAGGAAAGGAGATAAAGTGGAGACGAAAGAAAAGATGTAAGGAAATCATAGCCCTCTTTATTCAAATTTCTTATCCTCGATTACATAGACGTCTCCTCCCTTTTTAGGGGCTAGGAGCGTTAAATTGGTCTTTGTTACAATTTGTGACTTAGTCTTCCTCCTTCTGCATGCCCACGTTTGGAATGGGCGGGCCAAATATTGTCGCCGCTTGCGTTGGTAAGGTAGACTCCTCGCTGCTCCTCTAATGCTGCAACTCTGCACTCAAAGAAACAAACAAGAAATTCAGTAGCACCTGTGTATGAAAAATAAAATATGAATCTAACGATGGTTGAAATGAATCTAAATGAAATGAAAAACTTGACAAAAGCATAAACATGAAACTAAAAGAAATACCACGATTATGAAAGCACAAATCGCCAGTAAATGAATTAGCAGCACTTCGTCACTCAAAATGCTCCTTCTCGGTATCCCCTTTGGGTGAGGAAACTCACCATTTTATAGACCCAAGGGGTCTCTTTGAATTAACATGCAAAAGTGTTTCTTTGCATGAATGCTTTTGTTTGTGAAGAGAAGACTTCTTCTTGATCAAGGGCTTCTTAACTGCCTCTGTGCATGTCTTTGAGTGTTTTAGAAAAGCTCACTTGCACTCCCATGCAATGAAGGGATAACTAAGTGGAAAATCTGAGTTGTCTTAAAAAGCTTACTCTCCTTCCCATGCAGGGAAGGGAAAGTCAATTGGCAGATGTGTGTTGTCAAAAGAACTCACTCGCACTCCTATGTCATGCATGAAAAGCTGAGTGGTAGTTCTGAGTTGTCATGCGCTGAGGTCTGACTTTTTGCTGGTCAAACCTGACATTCGTCCCACCCAAAAGCGAGCGCTAGTAATCATCCCTGGATGAAACGAGTACAAATCCATACTCGTCCTTGGGTAGGACGAGTACAAATTCGCACTCGTCCCTGGGTGGGATGAATAAGAAATAAAGTGTCTAAAAGGTGCCAAACTGATTTTTTACTTGCAAAACTGTTGTGTAAGTGGTTAGAACCACTATTTAACCTCTGGGGGCTGTGTGTGTTAATGTGATCAGTGTTTGTAGTCACATAATCAGATTGGTGCTGTTTTGGTGTCTACAAAAACTACTTTACCTGCTTGAGATAACAGATGTCCTTTCCAACCTGCTAGCTTTTTTTGGATCCTCTCCAAAACTATGCTCCACATTGATCCTTCAGGTTTCCTCGTAAATAGGGGAAGACCTAAATAGGAGGTGGGAAGGGATGCAATCTGACATTCCATGATCCTTGCTATGTTGTTTTGCCTAGGAATGGGGGTATTGATGAAATAAATTTTGCTCTTATCAAGATTCACTTTCTGTCCAGCCGCTTCTTCATACATTATGAGAATATTTTTAATCCTTCTTCCCTCAACCATAGAAGCCAAAGTCAGTAGCAATGTATCATCAAAAAATTGTTGATGTGTCACTTGGGTAGTTAACGACATGGCCTTGATACCTGATATGAGTCTAGCTACCACTGTTGCCTTAATGGTTCTTCCCAAGGCCTCAACTACAATGATGAACAACATAGGACTTATGGGATCTCCTTGTCTTAGACCACATTTGTTTTGAAAAAAACCTGCAGTAGACCCATTAACCAAAACTACAAAACAAGGCTTAGAAATACACTCTCTTATTAACTTGACACATTTCATGTTGAAGCCAAATTTTAATAAAATTGCCTCTGGGAATTCCCAATTTATCCTGTCATAAGCTTTGTTCATGTATAAATTTAAAGCCATGACTACTTTTTTGGTATGAGCAACTGTATGAAGAGCCTCATGAATAGTAATAACTCCATCTAAGATTGATCTTCCTTGTACAAAACTTCCTTGACTTGGATCAATGATAATCGGTAGAACTTTCTTCAAACGGTTGGCTAAAACTTTGGATAGAATTTTATAGGATATATTACACAAGCTAACCGGCCTAAAGTCAGCCATAGTCTTGGGGTTGGGGTCTTTAGGGATAAAAACAATGAAAGTTGAATTGAAACCCCTTGGAATATGATTTGAACTTTGGAACTCCTTGATTGCAGCAATAACTTATGCTCCAACAATATCCCAACAAACTTGGAAAAACCGTGGTGAAAACCCATCCGGCCCAGGAGCTTTGTTAGGATCCATGTTAAACAAAGCCTCCTTGATTTCTTCATCTAAAAAAGCTACTGTAAGAGACTCGTTAATCATTTCATCAATGATTTGTGGAATGAATGGAAGGAGAGAGTCCTTTGCTTGGGCATTACAGGCCCGTTCTTCACCCAATAATGAACTAAAAAAATTAATAGCCTCATCCCTGATCTCCTGAATGTTTTGAGTTGAGGATCCATACACCTTAGTTAAATTTCTAATATTATTGTTGCTTCTATTGCTCAATGTGGTAACATGGAAAATTTTTGAATTAGAGTCCCCTTCCTTTAGCCATAATGCCCTTGATTTATGCCTCCAATACATTTCTTCACAAGCTAAAATATTATAAAACTCACAAAGGGTTTCCTTGTCTTCAGTCCTTGTCGCCTCATCATAGGTTCCATTTTGGATTTTGCTTTCTATTATTCTCAAATTTTCCCCCACTGCTCTCTTATTCTCAAAAATATTTTCAAAAACTTCTTTATTCCATATTCTAAGGTTATTTTTCACCATCTTAAGTTTTTGAGATAGTTTGAAGGAAGCACTTCCCTGGATAGGCTGCTGCCACCATTCCTCTATTTTTTTCTTGAAGTCCATATGTTTAACCCACATTGACAAAAATTTGAATGGCTTTTTAAAGGAGTTAGCCTGAAATGCCTCCCATAGAAAAATATTATGGTCTAAAGCTCATTTAGGAAGGGCTTGTAACGTTGAATCACCAAACATTGTTATAGCTTCCTTGGATAAAAAAAACCTGTCCAACCTTTCTTGAATCAACTGACTTCCTATGCTCTTATTACTCCATGTAAATTTGGCTCCTTTTAGTCTTACATCCATCAATTCATTTGTGTTAATGAATTCATTGAAGTCCTCCATGCTCCTTGAGGGTAACCCAGATCCTCCCTTCTTATCAGATGGGTAAAGGGGGTAATTGAAATCTCCCCCAATCACCCAAGGAATGTCTTTAAAAGCTTGGCTAAAATGCCCCAAAAACTCCCATAGTTTAGACCGCCCTTGGACAGAGGTGGGGGAATAAATATTTGACATAATCCAATTCTTATTAGCATCAAAATCATGAAATAATACGCTTAAGACTCTTTCATTTACCTGAATAATACTTCCTTCTATTTTAATAGGATCCCATAAGATCATGAGGCCCCCCGGATGCTCCTCTTGCCTGTTGAAAGGCCACTTCCCCTTGCTTCCAAATCCTTCTAGCTATAAGTGTTGATTGTGCCGCATCTGTTTTGGTTTCTTTAAGAAAAATGATAGTAGGATTCCAATCCTTCCTTATAGACTTCACCATCCTTTGTTTTGGTGGGCCGTTTAGGCCCCTCACATTCCATGAGAGAACCTTCATTTAGACTATTTTATATTTTTTCCCCGCCCCCTTCCCTGATCCAAAGGGGGTTTGTCAATTTTACCATTATCCTAGCCAGGAATAGCTTGCTGTAACAATGTTATTTGCTTTCCGTTTGCAATTTCTTTATTGATTCTCATTCTATAGTGCTCTGTTGTAGATATTCTCCCTTTCTTTCTTTCACTTCCATAATCTATCAGAGGCTTGGTAGTGCTTCTAGTCTATTTTGAACTGAAATGAGGAGGCATATACTGTGATAGTCTAGGGCTTGAACCTTCTTCCATATTTTGGGGGTTTTCAATTCCCTCTTCATCCTCAGCCTTGTTTTGGTTCACCTCTCCTATCTAGTTCCTAAACAAGGGGCTTTCCTTCAAGGAACCTTTTACCGTTGGGCTCATCTGATAAGGGATAATTTGATCCACTACCAGATTAGGAGCTACATTCTTGGCTCTTGTTTCCACAACTTCGACTCTTGACTCTATTTTTTCCATGTTTAAACTGAAATGACCTAGAAAATTTTCTTCATTTTGAGCATAGCTTTTGGGGCTTTTTTTCATAGTTGTGGATGGTCCCGATTTGGATGGGGAGTCTAGGGTTTCAAGAAAATTGACACTGATGGTATCATCCTTACTATTTTCTTTTTCAACTTCTAGATTTGATAGGATATCAAACATGTTCAAGCTGGGATCTTTATTACATACCTTATAATTTTTGCCTCCCTCATTATGATGCTTTCCTTTTTCCTAGATTTTTGCCAGTTCTGTGTTGGCTTGGTCAGCCTGGTTATTCTTAACTTGTCTGTATCCTTCCAAGTTAAGATGCGGTCCTTGAAACTTTGGGATCCCTCTCCCATTAGCTTTCCCCAAAAAACCTTCGCTCGTGGCTTCCTTGTTTACAGTTATTGTGAGACATTAGGCTTGAAGGTGGCCCTGGGTTTTGCACACGCTACAAAATGTCAGCTTGTTCTCATACTCCACAGGCTGAATCCTTAGAAAATCTCCATATGCAAGTTCCACCTGAGAAGGTAGATCAGAATCCAAGTTTACATTTACATAGATCCTGGCATGCGTCATTCTAATCCTTGCCCAGGTTGAATGGTCTATTTCCACGAGCTCTCCTATCGTCTTTGCTATGCCACAAAGCTAGTACTCATTAACAAACTGGGCTGGGAGGTTTGGTAAGTGGACCCAAATGGGTGCCATATTAATGTTCTGCTTCTCAAGGTTGAAATCCTCCCCCCAATTCCTCAGAAATAGGCTACGCCTTCCTAGAAACCAGGGTCCTCCTATCAAGATACGCTCTGCATCATATTTTTTGTTGAGTCTTATCATAAAAAACCTCTTGACATGGCTACGATTTCTAATATTTCGAAAGTTTTCCACGTTGCCATGGCCATGAGCGAATAGTATCAATGTCCGGCCTTCCTCCCAAAAACTTGCCAACTAAGGATGATGCCTCCATATCCAAGAATCTTTCCATAATCTCCACTAGTGTAGTTAACCTGTTCTTGTTTGGTATTAGGGACGGTAGTTCACTGACTGGATCCTTCTTTTTCCCTTTCAACATTTCCAAAAAGGTTGGGCCCTTGTTGCGAGCTCCCGAACCCCAATGGGACCCTTTGTCTGAGGGTTTATCTGGAGGATCTATACCTTTAGCCTTTTTGAACTGAGCTGACAAGGAATCCTTTTCCTTTCTAGCTACAACATTCTGCCCTACGTCTGGATCTTCTCCTTCCGTTGGATCAAAATTCCTACCTATTGTTTTTGGTCCTCCTTCTCTTCCTCCACCGCTCCTCATCTCTCCAATTTAGCATTGATATGAATACTACATTCATGAGAGGTTTCTAAAATACCAAGAGGATTTACAGGTATCATTGATATTATGGTTACTTCTTCCATATCTTATTAGGTGAATCTTTCCATGGGTGCTAGCGAATATAGTGCTAAAGATGGTTGACCACCTGGTTATCTATAATTTGGGTTCAAATATTCTAGCCATGATCTATCATGAGTTACATCATATAGATGAGGTCAAAACATCACATTCTACACATTACTATAGGTCTAATCCTAAGAGAATATAATAATTATTTAACCATCTAGGTTACCTAAATTTATAGATGATGTGTAGGTTCCTCGATCATATAGGTGGGCTTATTATTTTTAGGAAATTATGGGCAACCTCATAAAGGCATTTTGTATTGGGTATAGAGACAAATAGATGATCTAAGATTTTAGGATATCATTTGGTGTTCTTATAGATTCTACCTTAGATGGATATAGGATATACACTAGATGATATAGATTTGACAAAGGAGTTGATTTTTCGAAATGCACAATGGTAGAGAGCCATTTCATTATGAGTGCATTGCATGATAGTTTGGGCTAGTACAAGATATCCTACAATATGGAACTTGGTATATGAGGGATGATATGGAGAGATTTTGGAGTACCATTAGACCCAAAATCATACCTAGATATAAATGTGGATGGTCTTTTCATCCAAGATCTACATGATTATGAATTTGGAATCATTGATCGATACTAGAATTTATATCCAAGTTTCATCCTTATATGTTGATCATGGTGGGGTTATAGATTGACCAATTTATCCATCTTGGGAGGATGGCCAAAAAAAATATTTTATCAAAAGAGATTCTTCCAACAAGAATAAACCTTCCAATGGAGAAAGTTTTTTTTAAGGATAATGTTGCCCAACTAGATCTCAATAAAGTAGATGTCAGAAAAGTGGATACCAAAGCAATGGAAACTTTGAAAGTTATGGCAGATATTTATGAAATAGAAAAACAATAGCATAATGTAAATGTCTAGAGTGCTTTAGACAAGATGACTAAGATCATTAAATATATGGAAGAATTTTCCCCAAAAATATTTTTAGAAATGGTTTTTGGACCCAACATTCAACAATAAGAAGATACATGGCTATTTTAGTGTGTTTATCTATATTCAGTCATCACTTGAGAAGTTCACAATTGTCACTTTTAATTTTCAAAGCATTTCAATTTGTAATATTGATCTGATTCAAAAGTCCTATTATATGGAGGAAATTGTTATCATAACTGACTTGGTAGTTGTTTAACTACTTTTTAAACTTTCTATTCTAGGTAGAAAGACATAATGATTTGGGGTTCAATTCATGTTTATTTTTATTATTATTGAAGTTAACAAGCAAACACTTGAATGCTATTAACGTTTATTGCATATTTATAATTCTAAATATAATTCAAATTTAGTTATGTTGATGTTAATGTTTCTTTTGAGAAGATATCTTTTTTGTTTCATGAATGTGAATACTTTCCATTTACATGAAACTGTAAGTAAACTCTCAGTGAATAGGTTTTAATGCTTGCTAGTTTAAAACTTATTTATAGATATGCTCTATAAATAAGCTATGGTATGTGATTTTCTAATTCTTCTTGGTCCAATTACCTACCTTTGAGAGTAATTAATTGACAAATGAACCAAGGTATGTGTTGAGCAAGATGCAGAAACAATATTGTCATTGTTGTCAACACAGTCAGACAGATCGGTTGATGCAGTGGACAGGAGTTAAGAGATTCTTCAGAATATGTATAGTGATTATCCAAAAGATAGAAGTGGCCCATATGCAAAAAATCAAAAGAAAATCACAAGGAAGAAAACTGTCGCGATATCGCGACATGTTGAAAGAAAGAAAAACTGTCGCGATATCGCGACATGTTGAGGAGAGAGAAAAACATATCGCGACATATTGAGGAGAGAGAAAAACTGTCGCGATATCGCGACACGTTTGAAGAGAAAGCGCAAGAAAGAAAAACTGTCGCGATATCGCGACATATTGAGGAGAGAGAAAAACTGTCGCGATATCGCGACATGTTTGGAGAGAAAGCGCAAGCAAGCAAAACTGTCACGATTTCGTGACATGTTCGAAGAGGAAGCGCAAGCAAGAAAAACTATCACGATTTCGTGACATGTTCAAAGAGAAAGCGCAAGCAAGAAAAAGTGTCACGATTTCGTGACATGTTCGGAGAGAGATAGTACGAAAGAAAAACTGTCATGATTTCATGACATGTTGGAAGAGAAAAAGACAAGTAGAAAAAGTGTCACGATTTCATGACATATTGCAAGAGAAAGAGGAGAGAGAAAAAGGTGTCACGATTTCGTGACATGTTTCATTTTCGCGATCCAAAGCGAAGAGAAAGAGGAGAGAGAAAAAGGTGTCATGATTTCGTGACATGTTTCATTTTCACGATCCAAAGCGAAGAGAAAGAGGAGAGAGAAAAAGGTGTCACGATTTCATGACATGTTTCATTTTCGTGATCCAAAGCGAAGAGAAAGAGGAGAGAGAAAAAGGTGTCATGATTTCGTGACATGTTTCATTTTCATGATCCAAAGCGAAGAGAAAGAGGAGAGAGAAAAAAAGGTGTCACGATTTCGCGACATGTTTTAAAGGAAGGAAGTATGGACGAAAAGTGTCACGATTTCATGACATATTGAAGGAAGGATGTAAGGAGAAAAGTGTCACGATTTCATGACATATTGCAAGGAAGATTGTACGGAAAAAGTGTCACGATTTCGGGACATGTTGCAGGAGAGAGAGTCCGAAAGAAAAAGTGTCACGATTTCATGACATGTTGCAGGAGAAAGAGCTAAGGAGAAAAAGTGTCGCGATATCGTGACATTTGTCGGTTTTGACCAAGGAAGAGAAAGCGCAAGGAGAAAAGTGTCACGATATCGCGACATGTCGCATTTTTGACTTAAGGAGGAGAGAGAAAGTAAGAAGGTGGAAGTGTCGCGATATCGCGACATGTCATGTTTTTGCGGGTGAAAGCCGAGAAGAGAACAAAGAGGCAGAAGTGTCACGATTTCGCGATAGGTCTCGTTGGCGCGAGCAAGAAGAGAACCCAACCAAAATAAGATATGTGACAGTTAACTGAAGTTCCATGACAGTTATAGGGGCAGTTGTAGAAGAAATACATGCAGCTAAAATAAGAAGAGTTAACTGAAGTTATACAATAGTTACAAGTGCATTTACAGAGAAAAATCATGCAACTAAAATAAGAACAGTGAACTGGAGTCAGAACGATAGTTACAAGGTCAGTTACGGAGTGAATGCATCTAGCGACGGTTAAACCGAAAGTCATCAGTCGAAGACCAAACAAAGAACCGTAACTATTTATAGGATGCATGAAAGAATACTGTGAGATAAAGGAAGTTGAAAATAGAATTTTCTATTAATAAGCTGCATGTGAAAATATGGAAGCTAAAAATAGAATCAGAATTCTGTTATAAAAGGAGGTCTGCATGGAGAATTAAATTGCTGTTGAAAGAGAGAAAAAGTGTTGTTAGAAGAGGGTTGGAAGAGTGCCGCAAGAGAGAGTTGAGCAGAGCCGTGAGAGCCATAAAAAGTGCAGCAAGCAGAGCCTTCAGTGTGTGGTATTTTGGTGAATAGTGAGAGAGGTTGGGTTAGCAATAGACCAGTCAGGGTCTTGAATAAGTGAAGGCATTTTTATGTCAATCTTATAGCTTCATATTTGCAGACCAAGTTGGTGCTTGGAATTAGGGGTTGGTGCTCCTTTCTGTGGGTGCAGATAAATTAGGGGTTGGTGCTCCTTTCTGTGGGTGCAGATAAATTAGGGGTTGGTGCTCCTTCCAGTTGGTGCTAGTAAAGTGATTGTAAAATTGGTGTTTTGCAAAGGCTGGATTTGGACGGTAATCCAAGCAGTCATTTTTGAGGAGTAGCCAAATTGGTGAACCTCGTTACATCGTGTGTTGTGGAATGCTCTCTTGTGATATTTGCATTATCTGATTTAAATCTTCATTGTTTCAGTATTAAGAGTTGTAGATTTGAATTTGAATAGCTACACTGATTCACCCCCCCTCTCAGTGTCATTGTGAGACTAACAATTGGTATCAGAGCCAAGTTCCTGAACAAGCTTAATCGGCTAAGGTGATCTTGGAAGTAAGACAATGGCAGGTGGTGAAGGATTCTCTTCAAACAAAGCACCATTGTTTGATGGAACAAATTACTCATTTTGGAGACTCAGGATGCAGACATATCCGTGTGCTTTGGGATTCGACATTTGGGAGTCAGTAGAAAGTGGATACACAATACCCACCACTCCTCCAACCGATGTTGCCGGTAAGAAATTGTTTGAGAATAACTCTAAAGCCAAAAATGCTATCATGTGCGGTTTAGTGGACAACGAACTGATAAAGATTATGAGTTGCAAAATGGCAAAGGACATGTGGGACAAACTAAAGAGCATTCATGAAGGAGATGGCAAGATCAAGGAGGCCAAGCTACAAACGCATCGAGCTCAGTTCGAAGCATTAAAGATGAATGACGATGAGAACATTGAGGCATACATGCTGAGAGTTAATGGAATCATTAATGCGATTAGAGGACTCGACGAGGAAATGGAAGATGTTGTCATCATGAAAAAGGTACTAAGATCTCTTCCCCAAAGATTTGATTCTAAAGTTTCAGCAATAGAAGAAGCTAAAGATCTAAATACTTTTAGTATGGATGAGATGCATGGTTCTTTGACTGCATATGAGATGAGAATAGGAAAAACTAAACCCACAGACAGAGAAGCTGCTTTTAAAGCACATAAAAATGTAAAAGCAAAGCAAGAATCCGAGGAAGAAGAGACATCAGATGAAACAGAAGCAAACTTTGTTCGAAAACTAATAAGGGGAAAAGGAAAATACAGAGGAAAGCTACCATTTAAGTGTTTCAACTGTGGAAGCATTGGACACTTTGCAGCTAAATGTCCACTTAATGAGAAAAGCAAAAGTGATGAAGGTTCACATCAAGAAAGAAGTGACTGGAAGAAGAAACCAAATTTTAGAAAAGGAAACTACAAGAAGAAAAGTTTCATATCCAAGAATGTCAGTTCTTCAGAAGACAACTCTGATGAGGATTCTGAAGAAGAAACAGGTGAAGCTCTTTTCATGGCATTCGAAGAAGAAAGAACAGAAGAAAAATAGGAAGGTGATAAAAAATTTGAGGTTGAGGTTGAAGTAGATCTGGAAGGTGAGTTGGTCGCTGCACTTCAAGAGCTAAGTATAGAAAGGAAAAAGAATAAGAAAACTTCAAGAAAGCTTGAGGATGCCAATGAAATCATAACCAACTTAAAAGTACAGATAGACAAATTTAAGAAAATATCTGAAGATATCGAAGTACAATTAACCATGAAAATAGATGAGTGCAGCAAGCTAGAAGAAGAGATTGTTGGTTTAAAGATACAACTAGAAGAGATGAATCAAAAAATGACTTGCTATCACAAACTTGAAGGAAGTTCTGTGAAGCTGGATGAGATTTTAAATAACCAAAGGTCTACAGGCATCAAATTTGGGTTAGGCTTCATCGAAGGAGAATCATCAAATGGATCAAAGGCCATAACTATAGAACCCATAAAGAATGAAGACAAGATCAGGGTTAATCAAGAAAAAATGAATCATTCAAAAGAAAGCAATAATGCCAGGCAAGAGAGGAGTATTGACAATGATGGATTCACCAAAGTCACTCATCAGAGGAGAAGAAGATTTATGGCTCCCACTACAAAATGGCAGAGACCATCACCCAGGTTCACTCATTCCTTTTCTGGTTATTGTTTTAAATGCAATAGTTATGGACATAAGATTTCTGATTGCAAGTATAAAGTAGGACAAAGGAACTTTTCCAGTAGAAATGTTTTTTCACCATTAATGGATTATGCAGTTGAATGTTATAACTGTCATAATTATGGGCACATTGCGAGAAATTGTCGAAGTACATTTGCAGCAAATAAACATCAGGGAAGAAAATTTCAACCAAATGGTTGGAAACAAAATAGAAAATTTCTCAAAAAATAGGCACAGGCTACTGACAAAGAAAAGTCAAAGCAAGTGACCAAAACTGCAATCAAATCAGAGTGGAAACAAAAGGAGCAACCCAAGGAAGAAAAGGAATCCTTGATTGTACAGACAACATTTAAAGCACAGAACAAATCTGCACCTTGGATACTTGATAGTGGATGCTCCAGTCATATGACAGGGGACAAACAAAAATTTGAAAAGCTACAGAATTATGAAGGTGGTTCTGTAAAATTTGGAAATAATGATGGAGCTAAGATAGTTGGAAAAGGATCAGTTAAGATCAACGATGGAAAAATCAAGTCGAAAGAAGTCCTGTTTGTGATTGGTCTGAAGCATAACTTATTAAGCGTAAGTCAAATTTGTGACAGAGGTCATGAAGTAATTTTCAAGAAGCAGGGTTGTGAAGTCAGAACAACAAACTATGGAAAGTTGATAGCAACTGGATCAAGGACATCTGGCAACCTGTATACTCTCTCAGAGACTTCAGAAAGAGCATGCTTGATTGGACAGGAAGAAGAAAATTGGCTGTGGCACAAGAGGCTCGGTCATATTAGCTTTGACAATCTAGTAAGAATCAGCTCAAAAAGGGCAGTGAGAGATATTCCCACCATTGGTAAACCTTTAAATAGCATTTGTGCTTCATGCCAAAAGGGGAAGCAAACTAGAGCCACATTTAAAACAAAAGAATACTTCACAAGCAAACCTCTAGAACTAATACATACTGATTTATGTGGACCCATGAGAACGCAAAGCATAAATGGTGACAAATACTTTATGTTGTGCATAGATGACTATTCCAGGATGACATGGGTACTATTTTTGAAGCTTAAATCAGATGCCTTTGAAATGTTCAAGATTTTCAAAAAACAAGTTGAGAATCAAACAGAAAAAGGATTAAATGCTTAAGATCAGACAGAGGAGGAGAGTTCATTTCAGAAGAGTTTGCAGAGTACTATGAAAAATATGGGATTAGGAGACAGTTTTCAGCAGCAAGGACACCTCAACAGAATGGAGTGGTAGAAAGAAAGAACAGGTCAGTGCAGGAAATGGCACGGACTATGTTGACTGAGAGCAAAATAGCAGACAGATTTTGGAAAGAGGCAGTCCATACTGCGGTATACATCCAAAATAGGTGCATGTTGAGGACGCATGAAAGCAAAACTCCGTATGAACTGTGGTTCGGTAAAAAGGCAACAACAAAATACTTTAAAGTCTTTGGAAGCAAGTGTTATATCAAAAGAACTGAAGATAATCTTGGAAAATTTGAAGATAGAGCTGATGAAGGTATTTTTCTAGGCTATTCGACAAAAAGCAAAGCCTACACTTGCTACAACAAGAAGCTAAAGAAAATTGTGGAGAGTGTCGATGTTAAAGTTGATGAAGGTAGGGAACAAGAAAGAAGCTATAAAGAAAACTACCCAATATATGAAGAAGTTATTGAAGGAGATGATGAAACCGAACAGAAACAGAAAATAGACTCAGATGATTTAAGTCGTGATTCAGAAGAGGAAGAAAACAAGAAATTCAAAACAGGCAGCTGGCAGAAAAATCATCCTAGAGAGCAAATAATTGGAGACCCCACAGTTGGTGTTCAGACAAGAAGAAGAGTAGTAAGTAACTACTCTCTATTATCCAGCATTGAGCCCAAAAATGTTGCTGAAGCAAGCAAAGATGAAAGTTGGATGACAGCAATAAATGAAGAATTAGATCAGATCGAGAAAAACAAAACCTGGGAGTTAGTACCAAGACCTGCAAATAAAAATATAATCGGTACTAAATGGATTTTTCGAAACAAATTGAATGAAGATGGACAAGTAGTAAGGAATAAAGCAAGATTGGTCTATAAAGGCTATGCACAAGTTGAAGGTATTGACTTTGAGGAAACCTTTGCACCAATGGCTAGACTAGAGGCAATAAGAATGTTTCTGGCTTTAGCAGTTCACAAGAATTTCAAAGTTTATCAAATGGACGTAAAATCAGCATTTTTGAATGGAAAACTTGAAGAAGAGGTCTATATTGAACAACCAGATGGTTTCCAAATCGGTGATAATCCCAATTTCGTCTGCAAGTTGAAGAAAGCATTGTATGGCTTGAAACAGGCACCCAGAGCATGGTATGCAAGACTAGACAACTATCTTACTCAACAAGGGTTTAAAAAAGGTATGGTGGATAGCAATTTGTATGTCAAAACAGCAAATGGCCATCTCATTGTCCTTGTTGTATATGTAGATGATATCATCTTTGGCAGCAACAATGATAATTCGTGTAAAGATTTAGCGATTAAGATGCAAAAAGAATTTGAAATGTCAATGATTGGTGAACTTTCGTATTTTCTCGGACTGCAAGTTAATCAAAATGAGAAGGGCATATTCATTTCTCAAGTCAAATATGTGAAAGAGATGCTTAAAAAGTTCACAATGGAGGATTGTAAGCCTGTTAGCACTCCCATGATGACAAGTTGCAAGTTGAGCAAGGATGACAAATCTCCAGATGTTGATCAAACCATGTACAGATCTATGATTGGGAGCCTATTGTATTTGATAGCTACTAGACCAGATATCTTGTAGGCAGTTTGCATGGTAGCACGATTTTAGGCGAGTCCCAAGGAGACTCATGTGACAGTAGTGAAGAGGATTCTTCGATATCTGAAGGGTACTATGGAGTATGGGTTATGGTATCCGAAAGGTAAGGACTTCACCCTTATTGCGTATTCAGATGCAGATTGGGCAGGATGTGTCGATGATAGAAAGAGTACCAGTGGAGGGGCATTTTATCTTGGAGACAAGTTGGTTGCATGGCACAGTAAGAAACAAGAGTCAGTTTCTTTATCCATAGCAGAGGCAGAATATATTGCAACAACTACGAGTTGTACGCAGGTCTTATGGATGAAACAAACCCTGAAAGATCTTGGCATTAACTTCAGTGAGCCAATTTTAGTTAAGTGTGATAACACCAATGCCATTAACATCTCAAAGAATCCAGTTATGCATTCTCGCACAAAACATATTGCTATCCGATATCACTTTCTGAAGGAGAAAGTTGCGAGAAGGTGAGGTAAAGTTGGATTTTGTCCCAACTACAGAGCAAGTAGCGGATATCTTCACAAAACCGTTGCCCAAAGAAATTTTTGAGTACCTTCGCAATAAATTGGGAGTGGTTATGCTTCCCAAGAACTGACTAGCTATCGAAACCACATTCTCAGGGGGAGCATTTATATATTTGATTATCTTTTTGCTCATATTTGTAATTTTTGCTAACTGTCATAACGTGTGCCTGAGAATGATGTGCATGGACTCAGGGGGAGTCTACAGTAGCCCTTTGGTATTATTGTCAAAGGGGGAGAAGTATTACAGGAAATTGCATGTGTGTTGCCAACAATTCCAAAGGGGGAGATTGTTGAGCAAGGTGCAGAAATAGTATTGTCATTGTTGTCAACACAGTCAGACAGATCGGTTGATGCAAGTGACAGGAGTTAAGAGGTTCTTCAGAGTAGTGGTTTTCCAAAAGATAGAAGTGGCCCATATGCAAAAAATCAAAAGAAAATCACAAGGAAGAAAACTGTCGCGATATCGCGACATGTTGGAAAGAAAGAAAAACTGTCGCGATATCGCGACATGTTGAGGAGAGAGAAAAATGTCGCGATTCAATATGGAGAGAGAAAAAATGTCACGATATCGCGACATGTTTGAAGAGAAAGGAAGAGAGAAAAATGTCGCGATATCGCGACATATTGAGGAGAGAGAAAAACTGTCGCGATATCGTGGACATGTTTGGAGAGAAAGAGCAAGAAGAAAATGTCACGATTTTGACATGTTCGAAGAGGAAGCGCAAGCAAGAAAAATGTCACGATTTCGTGACATGTTCAAAGAGAAAGCGCAAGTAAGAAAAAGTGTCACGATTTCGCGACATGTTCGGAGAGAGATAGTACGGAAGAAAAAGTGTCACGATTTCGCGACATATTGCAAGAGAAAGAGGAGAGAGAAAAAGTGTCACGATTTTCGTGACATGTTGATAGGAAGAGAAGAGAGAGAAAAAGTGTCACGATTTCGTGACATGTTTATGTAAAGGAAGAGAAAGAGGAGAGAGAAAAAGTGTCACGATTTCATGACATGTTTCATTTTGGTCAAAGGAAGAGAAAGAGGAGAGAGAAAAAGTGTCGCGATTTCGTGACATGTGTTTCAGTTTCGTGACCAAAGAAGAGAAAGAGGAAAGAGAAAAAGTGTCATGATTTGCGAAGGTTCATTTTCACAAGAAGAGAAAGAGGAGAGAAAAAGTGTCACGATTTCGTGACATGTCTTATTGCAAGGAAGAGAAAGTAACGGAGAAAAAGTGTCACGATATCGCGACATATTGCAAGGAGAGTAAGGCACGATTCATGACATAGAGAGAGCAAAGAAAAGTGTCACGATATCGCGACATGTTGCAGGAGAAAGTAGCTAAGGAGAAAAGTGTCACGATATCGCGACATGTCGGTTTTCGTGAAGCCAAGGCAAGAGAAAGGCAAGGAGGAAAAAGTGTCGCGATATCGCGACATGTCGCATTTTTGCGACTTAAGGAGGAGAGAGAAAGTAAGAAGGCGAAAGTGTCGCGATATCGCGACATGTCGTGTTTTCATGGGTGCAAAGCCGAGAAGAGAACAAAGAGGCAGAAGTGTCACGATTTCGCGATAGGTCTCGTTGGCGCGAGCAAGAAGAGAACCCAGCCAAAATAAGATATGTGACAGTTACTGGGGTAGTTGCAGAAGAAATACATGCAGCTAAAATAAGAAGAGTTAACTAAAGTTATACAACAGTTACAAGTGCATTTACAGAGAAAAATCATGCAGCTAAAATAAGAACAGTGAACTGGAGTCAGAACGATAGTTACAAGGTCAGTTACGGAGTGAATGCATCTAGCGGCGGTTAAACTGAAAGTCATCAGTCGAAGACCAAACAAAGAACCGTAACTATTTATAGGATGCATGAAAGAATACTGTGAGATAAAGGAAGTTGAAAATAGAATTTTCTATTAATAAGCTGCATGTGAAAATATGGAAGCTAAAAATAGAATCAGAATTCTGTTATAAAAGGAGGTCTGCGTGGAGAATTAAATTGCTGCTGAAAGAGAGAAAAAGTGTTGTTAGAAGAGGGTTGGAAGAGTGCCGCAAGAGAGAGTTGAGCAGAGCCGTGAGAGCCATAAAAAGTGCAGCAAGAAGAGCCTTCAGTGTGTGGTATTTTGGTGAATAGTGAGAGAGGTTGGGTTAGCAATAGACCAGTCAGGGTCTTGAATAAGTGAAGGCATTTTTATGTCAATCTTATAGCTTCATATTTGCAGACCAAGTTGGTGCTTGGAATTAGGGGTTGGTGCTCCTTTCTGTGGGTGCAGATAAATTAGGGGTTGGTGCTCCTTTCTGTGGGTGCAGATAAATTAGGGGTTGGTGCTCCTTCCAGTTGGTGCTGGTAAAGTGATTGTAAAATTGGTGTTTTGCAAAGGCTGGATTTGGACGGTAATCCAAGCAAGTCATTTTTGAGGAGTAGCCAAATTGGTGAACCTCGTTACATCGTGTGTTGTGGAATGCTCTCTTGTGATATTTGCATTATCTGATTTAAATCTTCATTGTTTCAGTATTAAGAGTTGTAGATTTGAATTTGAATAGCTACACTGATTCACCCCCCCTCTCAGTGTCATTGTGAGACTAACAAAGTATGTGGATTTCTAATTGTTATTGGTCCACATACTCGCTCTTTTAAGTGATAAAACAACTAGTGTTTTGAATTGGAGGGTTGTAAAACCCCTTGGTTTTTTACATAAAAACTTATCAATATTTTTTGGTGACTCTATTTAAGACCAAGCCCAGAATTTTATCTTTATGTATGTTTGTTTTCTTTTCTTTTGATTTCACCCATAATTGCTTGATCTTATTTCTTTTATATTTTGATTTTTAACAAAATAAGTGGTGTTTAAGTGACTCATTCATTGTGCTATACAAAATTGATCATGCTTAACTTTATTATTGGAAAATTTATTTACTAAAAATTATCAATTTTTGGAGTAGAGAAAAGGTTCATTAAATATCCATGATGTGAATAGGTTAGTAGTGTTATTTTTACCAACATTCTCTGACTAGTCCTTTTTTTAATGTCTTTAGGGCATATCAAAATTTACACCCCTTAGCAGTGAAGCTAAAAACAATAGTGAAGCTCTATAAAAAGGTATATTTTGAGCTATCTTAATATCCATAAGATCTATAGATGCTCGATTGGTAATGGAGAAATAAAATCCTAAGGTAGGATGAAAAATATCCAAAAGCCCAAATGACTAGAAACAAATGAAAATTTGGGCATTAAGGTTAATGGGGTATTACTATAATAAATTTTTTAAATGGTTGAATATTTCATCCTCCTACTTTTGTAATTGGTAACTTAAATTTCTTACAACCAGAGACTGAGTTAAAAAATTATCATGCATAGTAAGTCGCCAAAATTTTGTCATGATAAATTTATTATAATTTTTATATAATGGGCTCCAACTTACATTTTTTTTTGGTACCATTGTATGTATTTTTTTGTTATGTTTATTATATTTATATTTACTTAAATTAAACCCCAAGGTAATTTTGAAATTTCATAAATTCTAGCCTTGCATGCATGAAAGAAAATTTTATTTTACTGACAATTTTGAAAATTTACTAAATGTTCATAGTGAAAATCTTGTGGAGGAAAATTTACATAAGTACTTGGGCCTTCATTTAAATTAAGTCTATTCAATGGAATGAATTGATATTATGGATAGGATAGATCCTAAGGGAAAGGCATCATCTTCAGAGGAAAATCTTTCTTCAAAAGAGATTCTTTCAAGGAAATAAACTTTTCAGTGGAGAAAAAGTTTGCTAAGGATAATGTTTCCCAAGTGAATCATGGGAAAGAAAATGTAAGAGAAGTGGAGACCAAAGTGATGAAAATTTTGAAAGTTATAGCAGATATTTGATGAAATGGAAGAAGAATAGTATAAGGTAAATTATTAGATTGTTTTAGCCAAGATGATTGAGGTGATTAGATCTATGGAGGAATTTTCTCCAAAATATTTCTAAAAAAGGATCATGGACCCAACATTAAACAATGAGAATATATGTGGCTATTTCAATTGGTTTATCTCTATTGATTCATGACTTGAGGATAAGTTCACAACCATCACTTTTGATTTCCAATGTATTTTAATTTATGACACTAATCTTATTCAAAAGTCCTTTTGTCAAATGGAGGTAGTTATTATCTTAATTGACTTGGTAGTTGTTTAACTATGTTTTAGACTTTCTATTTTAGGCAAAAGGATAAAATGATTCGAGGTTTACTTATGATTTATGTTTACTTTTATAGAAGTTTAAAAGAAGACACTTGAATGCTATTAGATTTTATTGCATGTTTATGATTCTAAATATGATTTAAATTTAGTTAGATTAACTTTAATGTTGCTTGTGATAATATGCTTAATTTTTATTTCATGAATGTGAATGCTTTCCATTTACATGAAATTGGAAGTAAACTCTTAGTGAATAGGTTTTAGTGCTTGCTAGTTTAAAACTTATTTATTGATATGCTTTATATGATTCAAGTGTTTGGTGAATGAGCTATGGTATGTGGATTTCTAATTATTATTGGTCCAATTACCTACCTTTGAAATTAATTAGTTGATGAATGAATTAGGATATATGGATTTCTAATTACTATTGGTCCAAATACCCACTCTTTTAAGTGAGAAAGTAACTAGTGCTTTGAATGGGAGGGTTGTAAAACCCCTTGGTTGTTGCTTGATAAAAACTAGTCAATTGGACTATACCACATAAGTCTTTAGGTGCATCATAAAATGCAAATATGATAGCTTTGTATTTTTTTTTTACATTTAAATTATGCATCCTAAGACTCATGACCATATTCTCAATGTTTTCTTATAATTTGAATTTGAATATTGGGTTAAATAGATTTTAAATATAATAAAATAGGCAATGATGGGGATTTATTATCACCAATATTTGTGATACCATAGTATTCATCACTTTATAGTGAGTAAGAAGATGAAAATATTAGATATATTCTAGAAAACAATGTTGTAAAGTAGAACAATAAATTATCATGTTGTATAAAAGGATTAAACATGTAAAACAAAGGATTCTCCCACACTTTTTATGACTCATCCTAAGATGCATCAAAAGATTTATGAACAAGGTTCTATAGCATAAGCAATGGTATTCTTTATGAGGGGGGTGTGATGAGAGATTTTAGAATGATTTCTAATGATTTGTATCCAATTCTAGACAACCATACGGTTGTAAGATCACAACTGTACAATGCTAAAATTTTTCAATCATAGATTATGATTGTATGGTCACAAACATACAATCACAATGAACTGTACGATTTTCCAAAATGTACAATTTATGAGAAACATTCAATTATAAATCGATTGCCTTATCAACAAAATCTTGTAATCATTCACTTGGTAAATCACTGATCTTGCTCTAGAATATGAAACAAGGAATTTAGAGTTAAAATAGGATATAACTTGACCAATTGTACAATTAGACTGATTGATTGTATGGTTAGATAGACTAACTACATGATTTTTTAATATGCATATATGCCATGAATCAACTACAACAATATCGTCAACAATAAATAAGGATTTGACTTCTAATGCATGCATAAACAGATCTAGTTAATTGGGAATCAAAACATCCATAATGAAAAATTATAGTAATAGTACAATTACATTAAACACATGTACTCCATCAATGAGTTATCATTGTTCTCCACAAATATCTTCCAACAAAAATAAACATGAATAGTGATTCAACTTCCTTTTTAAATCTTGAACAACCATCAACAATCTCATCACATGTATGAACCTGTATCTACAAATAGCTACCAATGAACAACCTGCAAAATAAGCATAGGGACACTTATAATGCCTATCCAGGCCATTCTAAAGCATTTACTAAGACAACACATCATTCATAATTGTTGCCCGTAACTTCTTGATAACAACTTCATTAATGTTTTACTAAGGTTTTAATTTGATTTTTATCAAATAACTTTCCATCCACATGTCTTTACATTTTATTTCAATTTACTTTATTATTTTCCTATATTGTACATTTATCAAAACCTTACATTGTACGTTTACTCAAAATTGTGCAGATACTTTGAATTGTACATTCACTTTCTTTTCTTATGGGAGATGGATTTGCTACCTAAATTTGGCCTCCCCTTTAAATTATTCAGTGTACCTACCAACTTGTTAGTCTTACCCTTAGATTGTTGGTCCTACTTCTAGAGATCTTAAATTTGTACTTGAAGAATCATTCGTTTATCTCACAACTTGACGATATAGTTACCAAGTTTTACGGCCTTCAACCCTTATTTGTTTTCCTTCTCTTTATATTTTACCAAGGCTTGTAGAAAATCCTTCTCTTTATTTGATGTACCTTTTATAGCTTCTATATCAATGTTGCCTCTGTCTTAATGATGATGGTGAGTTCCTCATTCTTCTCTATGATCACTTGATCTCATTGCTGCAGCTTGGTATGATGAGCACACTATTGTTATTTTCTAACCTAAAGCATAGACTTGTAGTCTACGATCATCTAGTTATAGTAGTCTACATATTTTTCCATATCTATGATTTTGCAATCCTTTTGTTACAATTGCCCATCATACATCTTTACTTGTTCTTTATTTTTCAGCAATTGTGTTTGTTGTGCTACTAGCTGCTCCTACTATTTGAGATGTGATTATTCAAGATCAAATATTCCTCCTATTGATTTATCATAACAACATACTTATGTAACATCTCCTCCTATTCCTACAACCACTTCTTATGTTCTTCCACATGTTGTGTTAGAAGTTGCCTTTGTTCTTCCTAGATTCTAAGCTTATCTTCAAAATTTTGCTTCATGTTATTCATTTCTATTTCCATATCCTTTTTATTGACTTGCACTTATTTCTTATTGTGCTCTAGCTCATATTCTATTACATCCATTTCTTTTTTAGTTGTTTTAGTTTCTTCTTGTCGAGATTCCTTAGCTTGATAGATCTACTCCAGTCCCAAGGTTAACCATTCTATCCAATGTGTTAGTAAATTGTACTTATAAAATAGGAATGCTAACTTTGGTGGTGCTTTTCGCTTGGTTTTACCTAGTGTACATAATTGTGTACTATCCAAATCAAGATACATTTATGAAGGTACTCTATAGTTTGTCTTTCTTCTTTTTGGCAAGTCACCAATTCCTAACATACTTGTTACCCCTCCCATAGGTAACTGCCATGGGTGGCATGCATAAATATTTGCTATTATTTTTGTCATATTTTCATGACACACCCATTCTAACACTTTCTCTAGTTCACTAAATATCCATTTCTTCCAACACTTTAGTTATCCCACATAGCCTAGGCAAAATTATAAGTGAGTGCTCAAAAATATCTCAGATACTTGTTCCAATATTGATCCACTCATTTTTGTCTCTTCTCCTTTTCCATGAGATTCCAAATATAAGTACTTAAATATGAAAATGAGTCTAAAGTTTCCTATCCATTCCCTGCATTTGGTTATCCTCCATTTCTTCCTATGGAAGGAAGCTTTCCTCAATCTCATCGATTGGTCTCATCCCAATCACTTCCTATAGAAAAATTTATGCTATAGTAAACTCCTACTGCTCCTCCTCTTATGGCATGCTCTCATCCATATTTATAATTTCTTTGGTTGGATGTTTCTCTTGACCCGATACCTAAGCTTATTCTTGTGGATTTTGTTGCTCCTCTACCTGCTTATGAGGTTTAGGTACCTGATTAGGTTGTTTTCCTCTTTTTGTGATATTATATTCCCTTATATTACTATTGCCATCTCTCATAACAATCATATAATATAAATTTTACTTGACCTTCTTCTCTTTTGGTGGTATCACCATTGCTTATTTTTATTTTGACCATGGTGGAGTTGCCAATTTATCCAACAATTGTTTAGCTTTGTTCATTAGTTCAAATTCATTGACATCGATCAACGTGGGAGATCCCATTTTTTATCCTAGATAATTTTCTCTCATTGGCAAATTAATGTTTATCAATTCTAATTCCTCCATCTCCAAATGCATCTCCTTGGATAGTTCTATGGGCCTCACTTGTTGTTGTTCACTATGTACATGAGATATTTCAAGTGTTCTCCTCTCCTATTGCCTTCTTGTCCGCACAGTACTTGGTGATGGTGTTTTTGTCTCTTCCTCAATCTAAGATAGTGGTTGCTCCTATAGTCCTTGCTTAGGCACATTTCTAGTTTAATCCAAATTCAACTCCAAATTTTATCATCGTTTCCTCTTGGGGTGGACTTCTTCCTTTGAAATATCATTTTCATCCACCACTACTAGTTTAGTCTTCTTTATGTTTCTCTTTGGTTTCAATTTTTTTGGAGTGGCATTCTGGATTAAAACTATATTTACCCATCACAATACTAAAGGTTAATCCTTCAATAAATATTTTGGTATTGTTAACCCATAAAATGACATGCTTGTATGAGATACTACACTAAAATTACTATGATTGCATGGAATATCATGGAAAAAAAATTCTTTTTTCTCTACAATAGTTTATGAATCCATTGAGCCCAATATGTAACCCAATCATATTGTACTCCTTTTATAACACCTTCCACATACTATGCTACCCATACCAACATCCTCAAGGATCATGTCTCTTCTAACAGATGAGACATTACCACATTCATGGTATACTAGAGTTCCTTATTCTTCAAAAAGCTCTACTTGATTCTATGTACTCCTAGACTGAAAGAGTTAGTGGTTGTTGGAAACTTGATCAATGTCAACTCACTAGGCAATCTATGGGCTTCAATTGCATCAACATTCCCTTTCTTAACCAGTTTTCCTACTTTTGGCAACCCAAATATTCATTGAAAACATGTGGTTGAAAACTCTACCTTCAAATATTAGTTCCCAATACAAGCAAAGGTTCAATTCTTGTTGGCATAATATTATTGTACAATTTGTCAGAAGTACTCATTGAAGAAAAATCTATTAAATGGAGGTACTTGTGCCAACACATGTACACCTACTTTTTTTAGGACTAGTTTTAGTTGTTGGTTATCTGGGTGTTTACTCCACCATTTTTGAAAAAATTCCCCTGTAGATTGTGTGAAAGTTATATATTTTAATTCCACCTACCCACCTTCATCTTCACTCGACGAGTCATCTTGATATTTTGGAGTATCTTCTCAATGAACTTCACTCCAAAGTTCTCTTTGATGCACTCATGGGGGTTCCATTAGAGATTCCCTTCTGAATTGTAGTTGCTCATTCCAATTTTTGTATCCTCTCCATGACGTATAATTTATTCCCCTCCAAGTATGGTAGCCACATTCTCTCCATGGATGAAAACCTTGTCCTTGCCCTTAAGAAGAGTAGGTTACCTCTTGCCATACTGGAGATCCACTCCCTTGTTTGGGCCACAAATTCCTTTGATGTAGTGGTCCAAGTGAGCATTCTATGAGCTCAAAATTCTTTGTATATGAGCTCAAAATTTATTCTTGCTGCTCATCCTTCCAATATATTCATTATTATACAACCAACTATACCCCCTTATTGAATTTGTAAAATTGCAATTAATTTTGTACAATTGCACCCAAATTTGTATAATTGCACCCAAATCTATACAATTCCTCTCAATTTTGTACAATTGTACCCAAATCCATATAATTGCATTGGAATCATAAAATTTTCCTTGTAATCATATAGTTGCACCCCAAATTGTACAATTGCACTTCAAATCATACAATTGCACTTCAAATCATACAATTGCACTCCAAATCATGCACTTAACCTTGAAATTGTATAATTTGTTCTATTTGGTATGATGTTTCCTAGAATTTCTATGCAATTTCGCAGTTCTCCTTAACTGTATCATTTCTTCCTTTACTTGTGTAATTCTACCATCAATCGTATAAATTTTCCCTTTCTAGTTATGTAATTCTATTACTTGTTTAATATTATCCCTTATCAATCGTGCAATTGCTCCTTTTGTATGGCCTTCTTCAACTTGTAGTGGCTAAAAAATTCTTATTTACGGTAATCTTATCAACATGCACAGCTAGGGTTTCAATATTGCTCCAATTTTACTATGCTTTTTCTAAAAATACTTCACCAAACCCTAGCTTTCTCTATAATAATTGATAAACCCTAGCTCTTTTCCTAAAATTTGAGAAAATAAAAAACCTTTTTGTGCTATTTTTAATGGGTAATTGTTTGAAAATAAATATATGTAACTTCATATATTTGATTTCTTGTATCATATTTGGCTAATTCAATGTTGTACAATTCTTCACATACTCAAATACCTTCAACTCTGATGCCTCTATGCTTCCAACTATGTTTAAATTTATTATTGGCACCCCCTTTTTACAAATTTAACTACCAAGTGCATGGATGATTGCTATTTTTTGGAGATATAAAAAACTTCTTATTATTCTATGAAAGGAACCTTGCTTAAATATAAAAGGTGTACAATATTATCCAAAGGATCATAATAAACTGAGTTGATATCAACCACACAAATTATCCTAGTAACAACTTAGGATATAATATACTCTAACACCCCCCTTAAGTGGTACTAGGATATCTCTAACACCCCCCCTTAAGTGGTACTAGGAGGTAGTAAAAAAACAAAAAAACCAAACAAGTGGCATATCCACATATATGAGTCCTAGAAACAAGGCATGATAAGGTACTCATGTACAATATATCCATAAGAAAAATATATTGAAAGATGATGAAAAAAAATGCAAGGGAGAAAACCATCTACTAGAAAATAATAAGAAGGAAGATGTGTATGGAGGATAGAAGATGTTCTTTTCAACCCCCCTAGGACAACTTCCATCAAGAACCTGCAAAGAATCCATGAGATGTCTCAAAAAAAGTAGAGAAGCTTTGTCACCGAACTGAATGTCTCCCACTCTAAGACTAGTGCTTGTGACAATGAACAAGGTTGTGAACCATGAAAAAGTCACTAAAGAAAACCCTTTGAAACCAAAGTGTCTCACAAAAAAAGAGTGTGAAGATAGTGTGGAAAAAGAAGCACCACAATGGCAAGGGTAGTCCAAAATTGACCCCACAAGCACATTTAGTGGTTTCCACCTATACGAACACAATGGAATGATAACAAGGTCCAAAATATGTGGAAAAATAGCTAAAACAAGGAAATGAAAAAAGCAAAAGGCACCAATGTAGTGTTAGGATCCTAATCCTAAAATTAATATTATTAACTTATTTATTATTATTATTATATTTGAATAATCATGATCCTTCATTCGTAACCCTAGGAGAATATAAGTAATAGGAGGAAGGCATAAAATTGATTATCCAAGAACATTATTAAATACATCTCTTTGAGAGCATTTGGTAGGGAAATCCTCCATTTGAAACAGTGATTCTAACAAAGGCGATTGACAAGTTTACTTGTTACATTTATTTCCATTCCTTTTGCATTGAAATCCAACTGCTAGGAACTAGGTTCCTACCATCTGGCATCAGAGCCAAGTCTTGAAGGAATTTTTTTTTCCTTTTTTCTCGTTCTCCGAATACAACCTACGGACGCTACCGAAAACCATTTCAAAACATCGTTAAACAGTTTTGATCGTCGTTGAAGGTTTCTGCATGAACAACATTTTGACTACGTCAACAGAACTCCAGCGACCAAAATTTTGTGATCAAACACAAGAAATTGCAAGACAAATCATCCAGTCACTACAAACTGCGATATCAATTTGAATTAGCAGCAAAAAAGAGGGCAATTCCAATCAGTTCAGGCAAACAACGTCATGGGATACGTTTTCGATCGTCTTATAAAGTTCCCGATGCAAAAAAAAAAAAAATAGTCAACAAACCTTATTAAACCTAAGGTTATTTTTATTTTTCGATCGTCGACAAAAATTAACGGTGACGGTTTTTGTTTTATATAAAAAAAGTGGCATAACACTATCCCACATCGGGAGTGTGGGGAGGACGCATACGAATAAAAGGAAATAGGTGCAATAGGTTGGTTGTGACTACCTTGTGGTAATCACGCGCTTGCACCGATCCCCTATATCGCCTCGATCGCCTCGTCCTTGTACCGCCTTGGTCGCCTCATCTTTGTGTCACCTTGGTCGCCTCGTCCCTGTGTCACCTCATCTTCAGTTCTCCACCTCGGTTGTTGCCTCACCTGCCTTGATCGTCGTCTCACATGCCTTGATCACTGTTTCAACCTGCCACTCATCTTCAGTTCTCCTGTCATGGTTGTCATCTTATCTTCAGCTCCTCTGCCTCTGTTGTCACCTCGTCTTAAGTTACCCTACCTCGGTTGCCGCCTCAACCTGCCAACTTGTCTTGATTTCGCTACCACCTTGATCATCCTACTCTGCCAACGTTGACCTAACCTATCGCGGAATGCCAAATTACAAAAATAAAAGTTGAAACCAAATTTTTGCAACATTAGAAACCATAATTTTAATTTTTGCAAAAAAATTGTTTTGACATTAAAATCACAAATTTTAAAAATTAAAAATCTAGCAAAACCAAACAGTGCAAACTAATCTTTGCAACCAAAGACATCATACAAATCATGCCCAAATGGCCGATGGAAGAATATCTCACGACCCCAACCTACTTTTGCTACTTAATCTTGCCCACCTACATCAAATCACATCAGTGAGTGTATATAAAATTTAGTTCCAGGATATCGCCAATCGCATCACAGGGTTGGATGAATCAGTTCTCATAAGCGGTTTCATCAATGGATTAAAAGAAGCAATTAGAGTGGTGGTCATGATGTACACTCCTCGCACCCTATAGGAAGCCATTGGATTAGCCTTGTTAGCTGAAGATAAATTTAATGTTCAATGACGACATAGGGAGCAACGTATTGACAAATCATCATTCTCGCCCGCTATCCCAAAACCTAAACCCTTGCCAGTTAAGTACCTCAGCCTGCAAGAAATGGAGGAACGATGAGCGAAAGACCTCTGTTGTACTTGTGATGAGAAATCAGAGCCTCATCATCGTTGCACTACACCAACATTATATTTATTAAATTTAGATGGTCCTTATCCCTCCACAGGGGCCAAAGATGAGGTAGATGTACAATTGTTGAATGTAGTTGATCCCTGTCTATCCGTAGAGCAAGCAGACGAGGTAATTGTGATCGAAGCGGCCAGTGCACCTACTCACCACAATGAAGACAATGAGGTCGATGTGCAAGAAGTGATCAATGGACCAAGCAAGGATGAGGTAAACATCCACACAGTGAAAAATGAAGGCCAGACATACACTCTAAAAAGACTAGCCTCAAGTTCCTCACAAATAGTGAGTTCTCACCACATGGTAAAACCTATCAAAAAACAAAGCAAAAAGGTCACTACATACTCATTTTCCGTTGACTCTCCCAGGAAACAACAGGAAGATACAAAAGTATTACCACCACTTTTAATGCATTATTTTGAAGTGTTTAAGGAACCCCACAAGTTGTCCTCCCATCGTCATCACAATTATCCCAAGGAAGATTCTCCTATTTCTCTTGGAAATCCACCACTAACGATTCCCCCTTCCCGATATCCTTGCTTACGAAAAAAAGACATTAAAGTTGTGCAAGAACATGAGCAAATGCGTCTTGGAAAACAAAGGACGAAGCTCCTCCCTTTGAGATTTGAGGACAAAGCTCTTTTTAAGGAGGGTGGCATGTTAGGATCCTAATCCTAACATTAATATTATTAACTTATTTATTATTATTATTATATTTGAATAATCATGATCCTTCATTCGTAACCCTAGGAGAATATAAGTAATAGGAGGAAGGCATAAAATTGATTATCCAAGAACATTATTAAATACATCTCTTTGAGAGCATTTGGTAGGGAAATCCTCCATTTGAAACAACGATTCTAACAAAGGCGATTGACAAGTTTACTTGTTACATTTATTTCCATTCCTTTTGCATTGAAATCCAACTGCTAGGAACTAGGTTCCTACCATGTAGCTTCAAATGTGTCCTTATGGTGACCTCCTCATCCTACTGGAATGCATGAGTAACAATTTGCTACATCCACCAGGTGCTATAGAGAAGGTGACTAGATACTAGGATCATATACAAATCCCTTGGGAGTGTTGGGTTCAACCGAGAATGCACTCAATGATAGAATATATTGGAGATCCAAAAAACACATATAAAACTACCTCAAAATGGAATTTCGACACCACCAATGTGTCCATCACAGAAAACATTTCTGACGACTATAAACATCCCTATGATTGGGTGTTAATGTGACCTTCATCTGCAAGAAAAACAACAATCTTCTCCTTCACAAGAGAATATTCCAAAATGTCCTTCGAAAAAATGATTTAAAAAATATTTCATGGGCCCACTTGAACCTTTGGTTGTCCACCTTTTTACAAATTTAAAAATTAAAGTGGTCCCCTAAAGGACAAATTATGCCTCCTTTTTTATATGAAAAAAAAAACAAATTTAAAAATTCCCTTAACAAAAGGAAAATTCCCCCCTTTTTTAATTTCAAAATGAAATATTCTAGCATATTCCACTATTATTGGTGAACACTCAATGGAGTCACTATTACAACTAGTGAAATACATCCACACGATCCTAGCTTCAGTGGGAATAACTCTAAAACTCATATTGTTTGGCAATGCAAAGCTCCACAACTCAACAACATTTGCTTGATCCGACAAAAATTAAATAATTAAAGTAAATCATGTTAGCAAGTGGTTGTGGGGTGGTTGATCCATGCAAAAGGAGGAAAGATGGCTTGCAATGAAACAAAAAAAATTGAGGGTAAATTCGCACACGTCTCTGCACTGATATCTTCCTTTTTGGAAATCAGGACTCACCACAAGCATATCACCATTTTTAAGCAAATCCGAATCTAAAAATGGGGTTGGAAAATCTGCAATGTTAAATGGATGAAATATGAGTATCGAAATGATACCTCCTCACAATGCCACATGGCACAAGATCCAGTAAAAAAATTCTTTCGTTGCAATTTTGTTCATCCCTAGTGATGGTTCACACAGCCTGCTTTGCTTCACTGGTCGTTCTACCTCTGCTTGTTATGTCATGGAGGGAAGAGGCATTGATCCACTTGATAGGGAAAATCTTCAAAATGATGACGCAAGAGTGGAAGCTCTAGTGTTGCCTCCACTTCTAGATCGATGGTCCATACTTCTACACTACGATCTCGTCTACATAGTCTCTATCTTGCAGTTTTGATTGCTCAAGTTATAACCAACAAGGATGGTAAAAAAAAACTACAATCAAATGCTCTACCACTAATCACAAAATATAGTACAATCAAAACAAATATTCGGTTAACATGACTGCAAAATGATGCATATACACCAATATTCAATCATCCAACTCATAAATATGGCACCACGACCATGAGAGTTTTTTGGAAGTGAAAAATAGGCCAGTTGACTGCACATTAGATTTACTCTATGTCAAAGAGAACTACAATGGTCAGCAAATATATGCATTCATGGATTGTCGCTCGTGAGAGATCGTAACAAACAGTGAACTATGTTGTAATTTCATGAATTTTATATCCTTTCTTCATGCACCCCACAAGACAAAAAAATACTAGCTCTCAAACTGAAGTTACACTTGGCGAGTACCATTATGGCTACCACTTGATGCTCCACTCACCATGAATTTATGGTATAAATAGGAATTGTGGTAGGGTCCATCCATGTATAGTTGTTTTGCCAAGCAACTAAGCCACCAAGTAATAATTCTATAGGAATTAATTCTGCAATCCCAACTTAATAATAATTCTATATTGTAGCTTCAAGAAATAATAACAATGCTCTTCAAAGGAGGTGGCATTTAAAATAGGAGGACATCACATAGTAGCAGCATACAACAATTCATCATCTCATCCAGTATCACGTCTGCATTCAAAAAACTTATAGCTTCTTTGAAATTGAGTAATCCTGAGGTCGAGAGTTTGAGCCTCTCTCACCCCATTCTAGATGTTATAATTTTCAATTGTGAATCTTAGTTTAGATTTGCAAAATATCAACATTGCTATTTATTTCACTTAAATAGAGAGTGTCATCGTAGCATTGTGGAGCCAAAATAACAGTAGCCCCTTTTCCTTCATGTGACCACCTCGAGGGCCCAATTTCTTTGAAATATTATCATACTACCAAATGACACAACTTGGCCTTTAGGTAATATTTTTGTGGTATATCCATCTCATATACTAAATACAAACAAGCTTCACATACTTTCAATTTCTACAAAAAAATGACTTTGCACGGGATTTACAATGGGTAAATTCTGAACACCATGAAAATGTAATTGTGTGATTTACCAACATAGATGCACAGGAGAGATGCATTTCAGTGGTGAGGGATGTCACTACACCAAGTATGTCGATCAACTAAATATTTCCTATGGTAGAAATATTGAGCTAGCTATCGGTGCCTTGGAAAATGCACAGGAAAAGTCTCATAACTCAGCAAATCTTTATTTTGGTCTACAACGTGTGTCCACCTTGCAAAACTAAAATACGTGGACTAAAATAGGATGCCCATACTAAATGTAATATCTCCAATAATTCTTAGCACATGCTTATCATAACTACATGTTCAACTGCTGCTCAAGAATTGGCTCGACAGCTAGTGGCATTCTAATAAAAATGAATCTCCACCTGGCCAACTTGAGGTGTGGAAAACTGCCAAATAACTAAAAATATTGCTCGTTGTTGGTAGTTTTGCACTTTGCCACATTGGGATTTTGGTTTTATTTTAATGGAGCATTTTGATTGTAATACGATGACATACATTAATCCTAATATAATATTTTGGGCCGAATTTATATGTTGCAGTTATTTTATCTTTCTATTTTATTTGTATATATACTCTTTTAGCTTGGAAGTGATGAATGTTTAAGGAGAGAAGTTGAAAACTGCATTAGAAATTCAAGTTTGCGTCATTCGAAAGCTCACTGCAAATTGAAGACGCGTTCAGCCCTGCACATAGCCAAAGAAAAAGAGAAAACATTAAAAATGGAAAAATAATTGAAAGGAGTGAAAGCGCCCAAGGATGAGACTTGAAAGAGTGTGTTCACCCCAAAGTTGGGGTGAAGGCTCCATTCGCCCCACTTTGGGGTGAACGTCTTTCTAGAGTTTGAAATAATGCGTGCCCACTATTATAAAGAAAATTATTTTGGCTAAGGATCGCGTTCACCCCAAGGATGGGGTGAAAGCTCCATTCGCCCCACTTTGGGGTGAACGTAATGTAGAAGCATGATGGAAGAAGGAAAGTCAATGATGCGTGCACGACCAAATGGTCAACATCGCGTTCACCTAGGTTGAGGGGTGAACACCCCGTTCACCCCTCCCATGGGTGAACGTCCTCCCAAGAATAGAATCGCGTGAATGCGCTGGAGAATGGATATTGGGTGAATGCGTCAAGAGGGTTGAGGCGACATTGAATAGTCAACATCGCGTTCACCCCAAAGGGAGGGCGACTATCTTTGGCACCCCTTTTGGGGGTGAACGCGATTTTTAAAAGGCAAGCGACGTGGCTGTTAAGTATTTTTTCCAAGGATAAAAGGAATTGTTGTCGCCATGGTCAAAGAAGGAAGGTAGTCAATGAAAAGTGTATTCACCATTAATATCCAAATTTTCAAAGGCACCCAGGGTAGATCATGGAAAATATTAAATAATGGAGGCAAGGAGTAACTCAAATCATGAATCCCGAGCAAAGAAGAAAGTCATATTAAAAATACAGGATGATTTTCATGATTTCTAAAGTAGGAGCACATTTTCAAGATATCGAATGTCTCTTAATTTTCTATGCACCGAATCTAGAAGTGCAGATTTCATGAAGAAGTTTCCTTGTAAACCGGATCATTGTTTCAAGACAACAAGCTTTGAATATTTCCAAGGAGGAATTTCCTCACTATGGTTCCTGATCTATGATCATTTTGTCTCCATGTGCATTTAATGAAAGAGGCAAAATCCTCTATAAATACTACTCAATTCTCATTGTAAAAGGAGGTTAGACACTTTGCGAGAAAACTCTCCAAGTTCTCTACATCAATAGAAGACACAAGGCTTATGAATTTGCAAGTGATCTTGTGTGCAATTTCCTTTTGTATTCATGCACTTCTATTTTACATTCATGTTCCTTATTTGTTGTTAAATTTGAATTCTACATCTGAATTTAAATGTTGCTAATGAGGGAGTGAGTGTTGGAGTGTTACTTTGGAGGTTGTTATTGCAAGTTTATAAGTAAATTCTACTTGTCATTCTTTTGTTATATGCTATTTCATGCTTGGGTGAATTTCCTATTGTTAGTCTACCCCGAATCCTACACCTTCGGCCTGTGGCCATATTTCCTATTTCTTTCTACAATTTCTAATTTCTTTCCTACAACTCTAGTCTTCAACCAGTGTAGGATTTAGCTTGGGAGCCAACCCTCTCTGGAGATTGGCATGGAGGACATTTCTTTCCTTCGATCATTCAATGTTGGCCATGTCTAGGGTGCACAAACATAGTTTTGTTGATTAGGCAGATATTTGACCAATAATTTTTGGCATGCCTGATGGGACCCCGAAAGTTCCACTTTCGACAGTATTAAGGTTTGATGTTCACCTTCGTGCTGTATAGTTAGAACATCTGGCGACTCGATTATACCCAAAAACCTCCAAACGTGAGGACAATGAAAGTTGTGTCTCATGAATACAAGATCGAAGGCCAAAAATCTCAAAAATCCCATTGAGTTCTATGAGCTTGATATCCAAAGGTTAGGGGAGCATCCTCAATTAGCCACTTTACATCGTACATCATCATTACCTCATACATCTATATCTCACACTCCTCAGACTACGGATTTTCTCCACAAGTCTAGTTAGTACTACCACTAGCATTCCTCAAGCTCCACCTCACACACCAGTTCACATGGCTCAGAACCCACCACCATAGCAACCACAACCACCAAGGTAGTTCCTAGCATGGAATAGCTCAGGGACCTTGAACTTACAAGCACAAAATCTAGTGCCTCAAGAAGCTTTGAAGGCTTTACCGACCTATGATGGCACTAGTAAAATGACCTATGAACATATTCAAGATGTAGCTTCTTTGGCTACGATCCATGGAATAACGGATGAAGATGTAATGGTAAAATTACTAGTATTGTCATTGAGAGGAAAGTTGTTGTATTGGTACCGATCATTGCAACCTGGTACTATTACCTCATGGGATCAGTTGGTGGAGTTGTTGATAAAAAATTTCCATGAACAAGTCGACCCATACTCCTTGTTGCATCAGTTTACAATGATCCAAAGACATCCACAAGAGGAGATAGTTGATTTCAATATCAGGTTTACCCAAAGTTGGCAAAGAGTTCCTGATGGTTTGCAGCCCATGCATGAACAAGTTGCATTCTATTACCTCAGGGTATTCAACACTGACATTGGCATGGCTTTGCAAACCAATGTGAATACCTTCCCTGATATGTATACGCAAGCCCAGAAAGCTGAATCCGACTTGATCACCATAGGCAAGCTTCCTCCAAAAATGATGATGCCTATTCTTCCTGATCTCCCACAACATTTGTATTCAAGTGCATTTTCATAACCCATGCCTTCCATGTACCCAGTTCCCTCATGGAGCTCAGGTCCACCTCAAATCACTCCGATTCCTATCCCACAACTTCCTACTCCAAGTTTTCCGTAATTACCCGCTCCGATAGTGCCACAATTTCCAGCACCCATTCCTTTCCCAATATTGCCAGTGCCACCGGTTCCACTACCATTACCTGCTCCATCAGCTCCTCTACCTTTACCGGTAGCCCCCACACCTTCTAACCCTGATCCATTCATGACATTATTACAAGAGGTGAAATCTAATAACTCAGCCTTAAGGACAATATCAAATGAGCTTACGATGGTAAGGAAGAAGCAAGTCGAGGCTGAATTTTGGTCAAGGAGATTTCAAACTCCATCGATTACTCGAGAGCAAGCATCTCTAGTAGAGGCCCTGAGAGGAGCACAACTGTGTTAGCAAATGAAGAGACTAGCATGATAGAAAAGGTGTACTGGTGTTCAACATGCAATGATCCTCATGGAGAAGAAACCTGCATGGTGCATATGAACTATGTGCAGACGCTTGTAGAAATTTTAGTTGGAGAACAAGTCAACATGATCAGGGAGGTTGATCACAATTTTATGATGCCATCCTTGGAGCAAGTTTTGGTTCTTACGAGGTCCGAAAAGAAGCCAGTAACTGTAGATCCAACTGAGCTTGAACCCTTGAAGGTGCCTGTAGAACCAAAGGTGCAAAATGAAAAGGGGCAACCTCCAGCAAAAGCACCTAGTGCAATGGCTAAGCAACAGGATTCTATCATGTTGAAATATTTACTACCTAAGCAAGCTCAAGAAAAGACACAAATAAAGGCATCGACGTCACAACCTATAGTAGCTGCTCAAACGTAGAATGAGGTAAAGGAGTAGGCCAAAGAGTGCCTCAAGTACCCATCATTGACAAAGAGACAAAGGGTAGAAGCTACTCAGCAGTATCAGGACAAGTATGAGTGGGTTGTAGAAGAAAAGGCTCCGACTATCTCAAATTATAACATTGTGGAAGAAATGAAGAAGATACCTACGAAAGTGAGCCTATATGATGCACTACAGTTGCCTGGACAAGTTGACCTATTGCAAGAATCTCTTAAGACTGCTAAAGACCAAAAGAAAAGTCCTTCTCAAATAGTGTTGGTGCAAGCACTACCAACTTTAGCCACTGGAAAGAATAGGCCACCCCCTTCTATTTGTCACTCAGAATGGAGGGGTGGATAGTACACAATTGTATGATTGATTTCGGTGCTGTGACTACTGTCATGCCAAAGGTAGTATGCGAAGTGATGGGGATGGAATACACAAGAAGTAGCCCTAGAGTGTTGTAGTTGGATGGGACTCTGGTCAAAATTGTGGGAGTAATCAAAGATATTCCTATTGTTCTACATAGCATACCATAAATTACTATCATCCAAGAAGTAGTAGTGGTTGACCTGGAGCCATACTTTAGCATGTGCCTCTCAAGGGAGTTCATAACGAAACTAGGAGGATACCTTTCCTTAGACTACTCACATTTGGAGATTCCATTTAAAGGAAAGAGAATTCACATATATAATGAAAAGCCATCAACTTTTCATATTGAGAAGTTGGAGGAGGAAGAAAAATCTCCAGGCATAGTTAACATGATGACTGAAGAATTAGGAGAGGTTGACTTGATGGAAGAAGCACTTGGTGAACTTCACCTTGAAGATGAATTCTCACTCACAGATTTCAATGCAATGATTGAAATAGACATTGGTTGTTATACGATAACCAAACCGGAGCAGATTGAAGAAAAAGTCCCTGATTTCCCGAACCCTATCACAGATCAATTATGGAAGCTATATTTTGATGGTGCTAGATGTAAGAATGGTGTAGGGGCTGGTATTATTTTGATCTCTCCCATAGGGTTATAGAAGACTTATTCTTACAGATTGACTTGGAGTTGCACAAATAATGCAGTCGAATATGAAGCATTGTGCCTCGGATTGAAGAAGGCTAAAAAGTTGGGCATTAAACAGCTGCAAATTTTTGGTGACTCCGAACTCATTGTCAATCAAACCATAAATAAATGTGTGTCTAAGAAACATTACCTGAAAGCCTATCACAAAAAAGTGTGGGATTTGTTTGAGTCCTTCACAACCTTGAACATTCAGGCGATTTCCCATGAGCAAAACAAACACGCAGATATTTTAGCCTCTCTTGGCATGAATTATTCTCCCATGGAGAAAATAGTCAGAAATCCCAAGACTATCAAGGTGATCTATAGACCCTCAATCCCTGACAAGAACATCTATTGGCAAGTATTCGACAATGACGAGCAAATAGTCAATTTTTTGATCAAGGAAGTTGCAAGCGTAGATGATAGAAAGCTTGTTGAAGAAGAGATGGAGGGGATGATACAATTGAAGAACAATCACATTCCTAGGGGACTGATTTCATTGGAAAGTTTATTTGATCAAAATGATAGGGCCGAGAAGCACATAATCAAGGTGGATGCAAAGGAGTATAAGGAGTTGCAGCTAGAACCTGAGAAGATCATCAAAATAGAAACTGATTGCATGCTAGAAGAGTTGGAAGACATTAAGAACTTATGCTATGAGTACCCTGACATCATTGCATGGAGCTATCAAGATTTGAAGGGATATGACAAGAACGTGATCCAACACACCATTGAGCTACAGGAGGGAGTAAAACCCTTTTGGTAGAAATAGTGACCCATCAATCCCAAGATAGAAGTACTCATGAAGGTGAAATTATTGAAGATGCTAGAGGTAAAGATAATATACCCAATTAAGCACTCAACATGGGTGGCGAATCTAGTGCCAGTATGAAAGAAGAACGAGAGATATTCGATTGTGTGTTGATTTTTGCAACTTGAACTAGGCATCATTAAAATATCATTACCCTCTATCGTAGATTGATCAAATCCTTCATGTGGTTGCCAGTGCATAGAGATTTTCATTGTTAGATGGCTTCTCTAGTTATAATCAGATATGGGTGAAGGATGAAGACCAACATAAAATGATATTCACTACGAAGTGGGGCACATTTGCCTATCAAAGGATGCCATTTGGACTCTCAAATATTGGTGCTACTTTCCAAAGGGCCATGGACATCACTTTCGATGAGTTATTGAATAGAATTATTGTAATCTATCTTGATGACATGACTATGTTTTCACATCACAGAGAAGACCACGTTTCTCATTTGAGGTAGGTGTTCAAAAAATATCATGAGTTCAAGATTTCTATTAATCTGAAGAAGTCAATATTTGTTATTAAAGAAGGAAAATTATTGGGTCATGTGATTTCACAAGAAGGATTGGCAATTGATCCTATGAGAGTTGAAGCACTCTTGAAGCTACCATTGCCTACTAACAAAAAGGACCTACAATATTTCTTTGACCAAATAAATTTCATTCGCAAGTTCATTGTTGACTTTGCTCAGGTTGTGAAACCCATGACTGAGCTCTTAAAGAAGAATACTGATTTTAAATGGATAGAAGCCAGAAGATGAGATTTTTAGGAGATCAAGGAAAGAATCACCCAAGCTCCAGTGTTGATTAATCCTGATTATTCAAAGGACTTCATTCTCTATGTAGTAGGTGAGCAAGAGAGCTATGTTGTAGTTTTGACATAGAAGCAAGAAGATGGAGATGAGAAGCCAATTGCCTTCTTGAGCCAAGTCATTGTACCTCACCAAGAGAAGTACAATTTCATTGAGAAATAGGTGTACACGATGATGAAATCATTGAAGAAGTTTTGACACTTTGTTTCCCAGAGCAAAACTATCATTTATGTTATACATCCTGATGTTCGAAACTTCATACTCCAAGGAGAACTAGGTGAAAAAAGAGCAGGTTGGGTCTCAAAAATTCAAGAATATGACGTGGAGATCCGATCGACAAAATTAGTTCATGGACGAGCTCTTTGTCAAGAATTGGCTAAAAGTGCAACATCAGAATCATTGGCTATAATGCAAGAAGAAGAAGTTGGTGAAAGCATTTGTGCAATTCATACTGCAAGCAATCATGACTGGATAGAAGAGCTTATTGACTTCTTTACTTCTAGGAAGTGTCCACCACACCTTGATGCTTCACAGCATCGAAGGTTTAGGTTGCAAGTGCTCAAATATGTTATGTTGCCTAATGGATTATTTCACAAGAATATTGATGGAGTTCTCCTCAGATGTGTGAAGGAGTCTAAAAAAGAGAAAATACTGGAAGAGTTTCATTCTGGACTCTCTGGTGGCCATTATGTAGGAAGGCCTATGGCCTTGAAAATCATTCGAGCTGGTTACTTTTGGCCTACTCTATTCATCGACACTCATAAAGTGAGTCAACACTATGATAGTTATCAGCGGTATGTTGGCAGGACTAGGAAAGGAGCACTACCCCTGCGCCCAATTCAAGTAGAAGCACCCTTTTAGCAATGGGGTCTTGACTTCATTGGAGTTATTGATCCACATTCCTCCATAGAGCATAAATACATTTTAATGGTGACTGATTATTTCACCAGGTGGGCAGAGGCTATCCCTACCAAAAAGGTTGATCAGGTGACTATCATCTCTTTCCTAGAAGGACTCATTACCCATTTTGGTGTCCCAGATTCAATTGTAATAGATAATGGAACTCCATTTATTGGAGCTAAAATTACTGAGTTCACCAAAAAATATGGAATTTATCTCAAGATGTCATCCAATTATTACCCACAAGGGAATGGCTTGGCCGAATCTACCAATAAAAATTTGCTGCGAATTTTGAAAAGGACACTCAAAAATAATAAAAGGAGTTGGCACCTGTTGTTGAACCAAGCTCTTTGGGCAGACCGTATATCTATGAAAAAATCTATTAAGACTTCTCCGTATGCTTTGGTGTATGGGAAAGAAGTGATCCTGCCTACCCACATTGAGCTTCCAGTGCTCCAAACATTGCAGTTATTTAAAGATGAAGATGAGGAATATGATCCGATGAGTGCTAGATTGGCACAACTTTTGTAGTTGGAGGAGGATAGAGAAAAGGCTTATCAAGCATTCGTCGATCACACTAAAGAGATGCAGAGGTGGTTTGGAAAGAAAACTACTGAGCGCAGATTTCAGGTGGGAGATTTAGTTCTCAAATGGAATGAAAATAAAGCCAAGCCAGGGAAACACCATAAGTTTGATGCAATCTGGGAAGGCCCTTTTCATATTTTTGCAGTAAATTCTACCAATGCATATCATCTTCATGACATGGAGGGATGGGACCTTCCTATTCCAGTGAATGGCCTTCATTTGAAGGCTTATATCCAATGAGACAAAACTATAACCATGCATCAATTCATGGAGACAACTGATTAAAGAGCCACCGATGGGGTGGCTTCCAAATTTACCTAAGTCGCTCACATAATTTTAAAATTTAGATATTTATTTCATGTTGGTGTGGGTGGCAGGTTTGCCTACAGACTCTACTATTCATAAGTGGTAGGCGGACCTAACACAGTGCATTTACCAAACTAAATTTTACTCTCCATCAGCTATGAGGAAAGATACCAATCCAATTGGGTTGATTTTATTTCCAGAAGGATGATTTTTTAATTGGAGAAGTTGTAGACTAGGGAAGAGATGGATTTCAGACATACCTCTTTCCTGGTATGGTATTTATTTTTTTACTTGCAACAATATTTTCCTTTCATCGCGGTAAGACATATGGATGAAAGAGATGAACTTCTACCAGTATACATGTGGACTTCTATTTTGACAACTAGGGAGTCATTTTACAGTTTCAACAATTTATTTTTGGGACCTACGATAGAATTACTATGCGGTACATGCGAGAGGGTGCCACGAGAGTTGAGAGAATTGGTGGTTAATGGAGAGAAAGGAGATATTTTTTTGCTCACTCAAGGCATGGTCGTGAGGATTTTTGGCTTTACAGGTAAGCCATTTTTGTTGCCTTATTTTGCCATCGAGCATGTTTTCGCTATGGAGGTGGTGTGCCAGTCTGACTATGTAAACGATGTATATGGCATTGGGTGCAATAAGAAAATGACCTATAATATGCCATTCAAATTCAACAGTATAGAAGTGAGCCAAGTAGGGTAGAATTGGATGCTCACAGTGACACTACAAGATTTGGGCTTGATAGAATTACCATAGTTATGGAGATTGAACCCATTGGGAAATTTTATAGTGATAATAAAAGCCAAGTCATTCCATTTTTTCCCATGGCCTGATATTGAGAAAAGGTAAAATAATTTTGATGGGCCTGACATGGATTGGCATATTGAAGACATGATGGTGCTCCCACCCTGGCATGATTGCTACGAATAGGAGGTCGAATATAATCTAGTAAAATATAAGAATCAGATTCCTCCACCTGGTTTGTTTAGCTAGGTAAAATATAGTGAACCTAAATGGACTGAAGAGAAAATCACAAACTAGTGGATAATGCGGGTTCACCGAGGCAAGACTACCACTCCTTATGGGTTGAAATTGGATGAGGCATTTTTGGACACCTATGATAAATTCGTTGAATCCTATCAACCTGTTGCTTTCGCTAAGATTTTGCCTTAGAGTCTCCATCATTATGATAGTGGCAAAAGCAGAGGCAAAATTGAACGTCCTTCAGTTGAAGAAGATATTCTGGAAGAGGAGGAACAACAGTATGTGTTCAGACAAAGGTCACAGTGGATAAAGCAAAAAATAGAGGAGGCACCTGTATTAGAGAAGCAAAATGTTTGAGATGCACCCCCATTTTGCAAAGCGACAAAGAGGCCAAGGATTGGTGCCATTTCATGCTCTACTATTTAGATTTCAGTTGTTGTAGTTCCTATAGTTCCTGTTGTTTTGGTGGCAATTATCAATCCTTCACCAGTGACATAGGTTTTGACCATGGTTGCACAAATATTTCTAATTATTCTAACCATGGTTGCACAAATATTTCTAGTGATTCTCAGGTGGAAGTCATGGATGTCGTGGGCAATGTGAATGTTGAGGAGAGAGTGGAGGAGCAATAGGAATAAGTTATTTCATAATCACTCCCATCACCGCATCACACGATACCTACGCTCGAAGGTACATCTTCTATTTCCTCTTCTTCTTCTCTGGAGCATGTAGTGACTTTTGATTCACTCCCATCAGTTTCTGTCTCCATTTATCCACCCTTTGGTATGCCCTATGTATCTCTTTCACTTCCTACTTCTTCCCCTCTCAAAGCCACTGCTGCTCCTTCTCTTCCCTTTTATTCGACCTCCATTTCTTTTAGTTCATATGCATTTAGGTCGAACCCACTTTTGCACCCTTCCCTTTTCGTTGTTGCCACCACTACCATTGAGGTTGTAAGTATGCAAGCTCCTCCCAGAGTGAGCGTAACTATAGCTAAACCAGGTTCTTCCTATAGCACCCTAAAATTGGCGCAGTAAAACTTAGCAATAATTAAAATTACCTTAGTAATAATTCAAATTCAATTTCAACCCCAAAACCGCTCCAAAATTGTATTTTAACCCGTTTCCTCATTTCCCACACCATTTTTAGAGTTTGTTTTGTTCGTTTGACGATATCGTCGTCGATCAGACGATTTCGCCTCAAATCGAACGATTTCGTCTGGACTAGGACGTCCAGACGATCTTGTCCCAAAACTGATTTTTCATAGTTAGCTTCTGTTTCAACGGCGTCTCTAAGTTGGGCGAAAGCGTGTCTGCACGGTTAGAGACCTCCCCCATTGGAGATCTTCCAAATTAGGATGATCTCCAACCTCTCAACTTCCCTTCTAAGCCTATTTAAACCTTAGGACCCCCCTTGACTTTCCCTTGGTTGAATTTTCCTGTAACTTGACCTTTACATGCATTAGAATACCTTGGATTACCATCTACATTTATGCTTTCCAAGTTTTGTTGCAGGAACCTTATCATTCTTTAGCTGGAGCAAGCTCAGATCATCGCAGACGATCCTGTCCAATTTGAGATAATTTCGTACCAAGTCGAGACGATTTCGACTACAGTCAACATTGGGGGTAATCAGTGCCTAGAGTTTGCACTTTTCCTATACTTTGTTGCTATTTTATTCTGCATTTAGTTAGTTTTATTCTTATTTCCTGTTATCCTGCATCTTGGAGTTCACCCATGTAATTTAATTGCATAATAAGATCATGATTAGCTATTAAAGAATCGTAATTTACTTGCATTTCCATTTGGGACTATCTTATTAACATCCTTATTATTATTTCATATCATTTTCCTTTATCAGAATAGTTGCAATTTTGGTATTTTATATCTATTTCTCTGTTTGCAGGTCTCTGATGTCTGACAAATTTTTCGGATCTCAGATGATCCTATCAGATAGGAGACAATCCTGTAAAATTCCAGACAATCTTAACTGCTTCAAAAATCAGAACCCCCATCAGACATCCGGAACCAGGTATGGATTTCTTCACTTAATTTATTCTATGTGTTTTTTGTTAATTCTATTTTTTGTATTCATTTAAATCTGCATTCCATATAGAACAACTTATATTCATTTGGCCAAACCTAGTATTTGAATGTTTAAAGATAAAATTGAACACATAAAACACATTCCCAACCTAGGCGTGGAAACTGCCACTAAATGTTTCCTGGTGAACCCCACCATCCGTCGAAAAATCACCTTAATACACCTCCCTCGAGAGGCGGGACCTTCCAAAGGCCTCTCAGTCTAAGGTATTGTCCCATCCTTTTCACATCCCCCTTCCGGGCATGGATCCTATAGCCTGAAGGTAAGGGTGTGAAAAATTTGGAGCGATACATTTTGGTGAACCCGATGTGAAACTAAAACCTTTTGAAAACAAAAAAAAAAAAACAAACAAAAAAACATAGATGCATTTAAAATCATTAGAAAAATTACTAAGTTGCATATCATGTTTAGATGGTAGCTCCTAAGAAAAGACTAGCAGTTATTATAAATGTTGAAAATCAATTGGCAGCTATAGAAATCAATTACGTGCTTAGTGTGCCTGAAAGAGATAGAAACCAACTTTTGTTGGACGAACTTAATAGGAGACTAGGTATCATTTCATCTATGTTCACAAAACTTAAACAAATCAAGAGGCTTGTCCTAGATAGAATCATGGATCCTCATCAACTCATTTTTTATCATGAACTTCAGAGAGCTTGCCATAGATGGTTAGCTTATAGGAGAGCTCTTGTGTCTTCAGAATTGTTCACCTTTGAGGAATACCTCGAGAACGTAGTTGTTATACACCAATTTCTAGGTCATGTAGAAGACCAAGAGGTCGTTCTTACAGATAGGGAAATATGGAATAGAGTTCCTAGAGCTGTGTTATATCGAGAGTATTGCCACGAAATTTACTTCTACCAACCGGAGTCTGAGACAGATAATATCACTATAGCACTTTTTGTCAAATTTTTGAAAGAAAATTTTCAATTTGAAGAAGAACATTTCATGACTCCTGAAGAACTTGAGCCCATTAATGGTATTTATAAATTGTTTATAGAAAACTAGATCATTGCTTTCATTATTATTATTTCTTGTGTTTTATGTGTTGTTTTTTATCTTTATAATATTGTTATAAAAAAACAAGAAAAACCAAAAAAACATAATCAAATCAAAACATTTTATTTCAAATACTATAGTAGGTATATAATTAAAATATATACCTCTTAAGCTTGTCGCACATATATATAAATATATATATTTGCTGAAACCTAAGTTTAAGCATAATGACTAAACTTAGGAATGGTAAACAAACTGAAGAAGAAGAAGAAGAATATTGGTTAGGTAAGAAAAATAAAAAATTAAATACCCTTCCTGAGGATCCAATTCCAGAAGGAGAAACTCTAGAACAACCAGAAGATGAGTCGGCTGAAGAAAATGAACAACAAGAAAATGTTAGAGAGGAAGGATCCTCATCCCCTAGAATGGCTTTAGATGGAACTATTGCTTTTGATAACTTAGATCATTTCTAGAAATTTTTCAATAATAACATTGGTGCTCTTAATATGGCAGTTCGTATTGATAGAGGACAAATTAGTGACACTCAAGTAGCCATGGAAGATATGTTTAACATACACACTAATCCCTTGTCCTTTTTTGATCAATAAAGTGATAAAGCTGGACCATCCAATATGGATATGGCCACTATAATTCAGAACATGCAAAAACAACAGGTTACCCAACCTCCTAAGGAACCTGTTATTGATCCTAAAATCATTTCCACACAAAATAAACCTTCATTCACTGCTTTATTTTGCCAAACTATAGATCAATATGCTTCAAACCGACAAAAACCTAAAATGAAGCCAAACACCAATTTTCAACAATCTGGGATACAACATAATACAACTTCAAAACTTCTTCATAACACCCTTCCTACCAACAATTTACACAATAGCAATATAGCATCTAATATGCATGTCCCTCCATCATATGCTCACAAATCTCATATTAATGCCCTACCGAACCAATATGGTGGGCAAACCAGTAATTTGGAAGCCATGGTGAAATAGTTAACTTTTCACATGGACCAGATAGATCCCTACCATCCCTCGTACAATTATCGAGAGATGTGTAGTCAACCTCTAGATCCTATGGTTGTAGCACAACCATATCCTAAACATTTTCCCATGCTCGTCCTGCCTATATATAAAGGAACTGAAGATCCCATAGAGCATCTTTGCATGTTTAGGATAGCATGTCATGATATATCACACGATGACTTGTTATTACTAAAAATGTTCTCAAAAAGTTTAGGAGGAATGGCATTAGAGTGGTACTATCAATTGCCCACTCATTATTTGAGAAATTTTGAAGAGACTGCTGAATCTTTTGTCCATCAATTTAGTGCCTACATCGAGAGGCATGTCACCATTAAAGATTTGTACAATTTAAAACAAGAAAAAGATGAATGTTTTGCTGATTTCCTAGCTAGATGGAGGCAGTTGATAGGAAACTGCACTTTGTGCTACCTTATAGGGAAATGTTGGATATTTTTATCAATAATTTGCAAGAACAAATATCTTATGAGTTATCAATTGCTACCTTAACTACCTTCGATCAAGCTATAGACTTAGCTCGAAGGGTAGAAGATTCTCTCATTAGAAGAGGTTAGCTCAAAAAGAAAGATGATGAGAAAACATCTAGAAATCAGTACAAAAACAAACAAGTTGTAGATGACGGAGTCATTGATAGCATAAATGTTGCTAATATCAATACAACAAAGACAACAGAAAAATTTATATTGAAACCTCCTGATAAACCTCCTCGAGAGTTTACTAGATTGAACCAACCATTATCAACTATTCTACCCCAATTACTCGAAAGAGGTTTGATTCAATTACCAGCTATCCGGGAACCTGATCCGACCATACCCGGATACAGAGCCGATTTACACTGTGATTTCCATAGAGGGCCTAGACACTCTACCAACTCTTGTAAAAGGTTAAAACATAAAATACAAGATCTGATTGATAATAATGAAATGGAGGTGCAAGCCTTCCAACCTAAACAAAATGCTCCTAATAATGCTCAAAATAACATTCCCCAAAATCAAAATCAAAATGCTAATCAATCATTAGATATATTTCAACATCCTTTACCAAAACATGGTAAAGAGGTAGCCAATCAAATCAAACATCATAATGTCCCTCCTCCTACCCGATATGTAGGGACTATTAGCGGACAATTATATGTTCAAGATCCTCAAATATTTGGCACAACTTTCTCCATGGTTACGTCCAGACCCCTATATAATACTCAAACATCGGATCCTAGTGATGAAGAATCAGATACTAAAAGTGAAATCGACATCACCTCAAACCAATCGAATAGTTCTGAAAATGAATCAGATCCTATTCAACCTATCACAGATGTTATGGTTCCAGAAGAACCATTTCCTATAAGAGTTGCTACTCAACCCTCTTCTAATCAGTTCCTTCCTAATGAAAAAGCCATAAACGCTCAACAAAGTCCAGTTCAGTGTCTTCAATATAACATTGTAGGTACCATCATAGTCGTTAACAGACAACAGGCTCAAAATTCTCAATAGGATCAAACTCAAAATGATGGATCAGCTCCATTTATTTTGAAAAATCCCAATAATGGGAATCATATGTCTAATGTTCAACCTAAGCCTCCTTACAATATTAATGAGCAATTATCCATTACTACAGCCAGAATTTCCCTTTTGGATTTATTAAGATCTTCTCCTACCCATAGGGATGAGTTAATGCTTACATTAAGCCAAATGATGGTACCACAAAACATTCAACCTGAAGCCATGACCAATACTATCATCACTAGAGAAATTGATTGTATCGACTTTCGAGATAAAGATATACCACAACACAGTTTACATAAGGATAACCCCTTATATATTATTGCCTTAATTGGAGATGTAGTTGTTAAATGAGTCTTGATTGATAATGGTTCATCTCTAAACATTTCCACTTTTGACTTCTACCAGAGATTTGGGTTTAGAAGTGATGAAATGAAGAAAACTGACATGATCATAAAAGCTTTCAATGACGAAACACAAGAAACGTGTGGAGTTATTACCATCCCATTGCAAGTTGGTCCTAGAACCCTAGATACGACCATATTTATTGTACATTGCCCCACATCGTACAATATACTCTTGGGTCGTCCCTGGATCAATGCAATGCGTGCTGTCCCATCAACTTTACACCAATGTGTTAAATTCAAATTTAAAAATCAGTTGGTCACTATCCATGGTGATCCTAGACCTTGTGATATGTGTGCTTTGGCAGAACCTGTTGGAGTTTAATTTTGCCCTGTTCTGTCATCCACACATCCTAATTCTTATTTTTCATCTAAAACTATGAAACGCACACCCATAACTTCATCTATATTTCCTCCATTAATTTCACCCTCATATATAGATCAACAATCTTCTAAACAAACCACTCTAGAACCTCAAAAAGATCTTCAATCCACAACCAACCCTTCATGTTCCATCCCTATAATTTCAAAACCTATAGACCCATCTATTAACACTTCCACATTATCTACATCTATTACACCTTCCAAATCTAAAGATATAGGGAATGATCCTTCTACATCGTATGCTCTTTCTGATGAACTTTTATTGGATTTATCTAAAATCTTAATATCAGAAAAAACAAATGCTTTTATGCAAGATTCAATTCTTTTTAATAACTTGCCACCATCTCCTCGTACTTTGGGACTCCCACAACCTATGGGTAGTACTTACTAAGTCGAGAGTTGTGCCTTCATTTATAAGGGATATGACTATGGAAGAATACCTAGGAACATCAAAACTCATCATGATGGATATGCTCGATGTTATTTTACTAATGAGTATATTAAAGATAAACCTATAATGCTTAAAATGGTATATAAAGGGAAAGGCTTTGGACCTTTCCAAGATGGTATGAAAGAACCTTTCAAGGTAGAACCATGGCCCGCCCGATGTGGTGTGGGCCTATTTCCTAGTAAGGGTCAACCCTTCCCTTTTGAAGATGATGATCAACTCATATGTTATCAAGATTATTTGGATGGACGTGATGATTTGCCTCTAAAAAATCAACCATTTACATGCAATATGCTATCCATAGCTTACCCTGAATTGATTGTTGAATCCGACGATGAGTTGGAAGGAGATATTTTCCATGATGTCTCCATTGAAGAAATGTTACACAATGGTTTTTATTTTGATGGTTCTATACCAACTATAGCCCAGCTTGAGGCCACGACTCCTCAAGATGAATTATCCAAGTTAACCTTAAAATAATTACAAGAATTGGGCATTTCACCCACCCCACCTAATTTTGAAAGAGATTTACACATGGAAGTAGAAAACGTCATTAAAGTTAACATTGGACCTGAGGATAATCCTCACATAATCAATATTGGGTCAGAATTAAGTCAAGAAAAACAAGAGCAATACATTTCATTCCTTAAAGAGTATGAAGATGTCTTTACTTGGACATACGAAGATATGCCAGGTTTAGACCCTTCTGTAGTCATGCATCACCTAGTAGTCCATCCGGATGCTAAACCTGTTAAACATAAATTTAGAAAAATGCATCCTAAAGTGGCTTTGCTAGTCAAAGGGGAGTTAGAAAAACTCTTGAATGTTGTTTTTATACAAGCTATTGATTATGCTGAATGGATCTCGAATCTAGTTCCAGTCACCAAGAAATAAGCTACCAAAGTTAGGGTTTGCACAAATTTTAGAGATATTAACGTTGCATGCCCTAAAGATGATTTTCCTCTTCCAAACATGGATCAAATCATTGACTTTACTGTCGGGAGTGGAATGATGTCCCTAATGGATGGATTTTTTGGCTATAATCAGATCGGGATAGCTCCGAGGATCAGAGCTAAAATAGCCTTTATTACCCCTTGGGGTACCTTTTGTTGGAAAGTGATGCCATTTGGTTTAAAGAATGCAGGTGCAACATATCAATGAGCCATGACTTATATCTTTCATGATATGATGCATGATATCCTACATGATTATGTAGATGATATTATAGCTCGCTCTATTAATGAAGATGATCATTTAGATGATTTGAGAAAAGTATTTAATCGGTTAAGAGAATACCTTATTCGATTAAATCCAGCCAAATGCATATTCGAAGTTAAGTCCGATAAACTATTAGGAGTTATAGTTTCTTTATGTGGCATTGAAATTGACCCTCTCAAGATTGCGGCTATCACTGATATGCTCGCACCTACCAATATATCTGAATTACGAAGTTTACAAGGTAAACTTCAAGCTATCCGTCGCTTCATCGATAAGCTGGTGAACAAAATTGGTCCCTTTCTTAAGCTCCTTAAGAAGGATATCCCTTTTAATTGGGACGACGAATGTAAGGAAGCTTTTGAACTTCTTAAAAAATACCTCCTCCGCCTAGACCTGATCGTCCGTTTATCCTGTATATTTCAACTTCAAATTTTGCTTTGGGAGCTATGTTAGCTCAACTTGATGATGAGAAGAAAGAACATGCTAATTATTATATTAGCCAAACTTTAATCAGTTATGAACCCCGTTACACAGCATTAGAAAAACTATGTCTAGCAGTCGTGTTTTCTATGCAAAAATTACGTCATTACATACTTAGTCAGAAAACTTATGTCATTGCTAAATATGACCCCTTGCGATATCTCATGAGTCGACCTTATTTATCGGGTTGCACAGCCAAGTGGGTTCTTTCTCTAAGCGAGTTTGAACTCACGTTTATAGGACAGAAGTCTGTTAAGGGTCAAATCATAGCAGATCAATTAGCTGATGCACCCTTAGAGTCTACTCATCCCCTCATCATTGAGTTTCCTAATGAATGCCTTCAATTAGAGGTAGACCATGTTGAACAATGGTCCTTATACTTTGATGGAGCCCGATGCATGAGTTGGGCTGGTGCGGGTATTATTTTAATATCCCTGCAAAAACATCTTATACCTTTGTCCTTTAAATTAACATTTGCTTGCACTAATAATACTGCTGAGTATGAAGCTCTAATCCTTGGATTACGAGCTGCCCTGGCATTAAAAATTAAACATCTGCTAGTTTTTGGTGATTCTCAACTTGTTATAAACCAAATTAATGAAGTTTATTAGACTAGATATGATAAACTATGCCCATATAAAGCCTATGTTTTACAATTAATATCTCTATTTGATCAAGTTACCTTGGAAGCTATTCCTCGAATTAACAATCGTGCAGCTGATGCTATGGCCGCAGCTGCATCTCTTCTACACTTGGAGTTAGATGATGAATATGCCACCATCATTATTCGTCGACTCCAGGAACCTGCTTCAAATAAGTCATTCTTAGAACCTTTGGATGTGTTCCTAATCAATGAAACTACTCCTGAACCTTGGTATACAAATGTATCGCTCCAAATTTTTTGCATCCCTACCTTCATGCTATAGGATCCGCACCCGAAAGGAGGATGGGAAAATGATGGTGCGGTACCTCGGACTAAGAGGACTTTGCGAAGGTCCTGCCTCTCAAGGGAGGTGTATTTTGATGATTTTTCGACGGATGGTGGGTTCACCAGGAAACATTTGATGACAGTTTCCACGCCTAGGTTTTGGAATGTGTTTAAATGTGTTCGTTTTAACCTTAAGCATTCATATCCTAGGTTTGGCCGAATGAATCTATATTAATCTATATGAAAATGCAAGTTCAATGAATACAAAAAATAGATTTAAAGACAGAAACAGAGAGATTACAGAATGCAAATGATGAATACCTGATCCGGATGTCTGAAGAATATTTTGATGTTGAAGTAGTCGGGATCGTCTGAGATTCGACAGAATCGTCTGCAATCAAACAAGATCGTCTGAGATCTGACGAATTCGTCAAACGAATTCGTCAAAGACCTACAAAATCGAAAACAGATGCAAAATAAAAAAAAATACTATAGTGCTAACAGAGGGAAATGATATAAAATGGCAGCAATGTTATCAAACTGCAACTTAAACACAGAAACAGAAATGAATTGTGCTAATTTGATGATAATTAAGATTTAATTATCCACTTAATCTAAATGGGTGAACTCCAAATGCAAGATAATATAAAACACTGAATAGATTAACTAATTTGCAGAATAAAATGATAGAAAAAGGGTTGAGGAACGTAAACTTCGAGCACTGATTGCCTTAATACGGACTGCGGTCGAGATCGTCTCGCATCAGTACGAAATCGCCTCGAATTCGACAGGTTCGCCTCCGATCTGAACAGGTTCGTCGGCGACGATAGGTGCTGGCTTCGACTGAAAAATAGTGTTGTACCTACAACAAAATTGATGTGGAACTAGTGCAAATGCAAGATAGAGATGATTTAACGTATATGGAATTGAATTGCAGAGAATTTCGGCCAGGGGTTGGGAAGGGAAAATCCTAGAGACTAAATAGGCTTAGGGGAGAAGTTAGGAGGTTGGAGATCATCCCAATTTGGGAGATCTCCAACGGGGGGAGGGTCCCAACGGTGCAGACACGCTTTTGCCCAAATTGGAGACCCATTGGAACAAATTTCAACTTTGCAAAATCAGTTTTGTGACAAGATCGTCTGGACGTCCTAGTCTAGACGATATCGTCTGATCGGCGACGATATCGTCAAACGATCAAAACAACCTCTAAAAATGGTGCAGAAAAGGGGCAAACGGATTTCCTGGCAGTTAACGGGTGGTTTGGGAGGTTAAATTTGAATTTTAAATTATTTACTAAGGTGAATGTAATTATTGCATTTTTACTGCGCCAATTTTAGGGTGCTACATTTTGCCCCCTCTTTAGTGAATTTTTCGAAGAAAATGTGTTAAAGATGATTTCTTCTCGATCTACAAGAAAGCAAAAATTATTCCCATTTTTCGACGATGATTCTTGGTCGAATCGTACGACAGCTTACTATGGTACCCCCTCCGTGTTTTTACCCAAATCGAATGTTTGAGGTAAAAACGCGAAAAAGCAAAAAATTATTTTTGAATAAAATTAAGAAAAATAGGGTAAAACCCTAATTCATTTTTACTGTTCATTTTCTGGTTTTAGAGCTCTGGAAGCAAAAATGGTGGAGACGACGCATAGATCAATAGAGGTCCGGTGCGGTCTACGGGTAAGAGTCCAGACTTATCTAGAATGCTTTAATTTTAACTTTACATGTTTTTTAGATGAATTTTAGATGGATTTTGAGCATCGCGGCCGTTTTTGGGCCGTCAACGTCGTCGTCTCAATTTCGACAATTTCTTCCGAGGGCGAAATCGTCGAAATGGGGACGATTTAGTCAAATTAGAGATGATTTCGAACTGCAAAATTGAAAATGATTATGCTCAAATTTGGGACGATATCGTCCAATAGTGGGCGATATCATCAATTACACAAAGTTGAAATTTTTTTTTTTTAATTTGCATTATTGATTACTTGAATTGTTGATTAATAATTGTTTATTGTTTTGTTGTTTATGTTTGCAGAGAGGATTACTAAAGAGCAGGGAGTGGAAATATGGAGGTTTGAGAGATGACTTGGTCACTCTGACACAAGCAGAGCGAGATCGGTCGGCACGAGCCGGCTATCGCATGTGGCAGAAATGCCACAAGTATCTACAGACATGGGGCTACTGATGGCCCTAGCAGAGAGGTGGTATCCGGGGTCCTCATGTTTTCGGCTACCGACAGGGGAGATGACTCCCACTTTGGAGGACATATGGAGGATTTTGAGAATCTCCATACAAGGACTGCTGATGACTCCTACGGCCAATCAGGGCCGTGTTATGGGACGGTAATGTGATGACCCGAGCTTTGCCCTGGAGAAGGGCGGAGTTAACATCAAGGCACTATTCCAGATGCCTGGGGCATCTACACTCACACGGGTGCTAGCTGGAGTAGTTGGTGGACTTTTGCTGTGCCACCAGAGCGGGTGCAGGGTTCTATGGATGCTTGTAGATGTGATCTATGATATGAGAGACCACGGCTATAAGTTTGCTTGGGGTAGTTTTGTTCTATGCCGATTGTATAGGATCCTGTATGGGGTCGTGTACAAGGGCAGCCAATGTCTGGTTATGACATCGCTACTACAGGTTTGGTGCTAGGAGCACATTGCGGTGCGGAAGCTAATAGGGCTTCCTCTGACAGGGGTTGATGGGGAGAGGCCCCGAGTCTTCTACTGGTGGCTCCAGAGAGGGTCACAGTGGCGGATCGACCTGCCGATGTCCTAGAGGCTATTGGATGACCTAGTCCCAGACCAGATCACCTGGAGGCCGTGGAGAGAGCATCCAGGGTGGCCAGAGGACGGACAGGAGCTGGCTCGCATCAGGCAAGTTTTTTGGCTGAGGATGGAGAGGGGAGAGGTGGAGCTCCATAGTTACGACCAAGTTTTGAGGCAGTTCGGTCTACAGCAAGGGGTCCCATCCCTCAGATACTACGAGTTTTCTTGAACTATCTGGGATAACACTACAGTTAGTGGGGCTCCGAACATGCAGCGGTTTTAGAGCCAGGACACAGATGATGCCCCCATCCAGCCAGTGGATGGGGATGACACAGGGGTAGCTGATGGCTACGATGCCTGGTACGCAGGCATCTACCCTCCTCAGATGATGAGGGCATAAGGTCCGATCCACACAGTTGTGCATCAGATAGGGAGGCAACGCCAGGTGGCGATGGAGGCAGCCCAGGGTCGCGGTGGGAGAGAGGTAAGGAGGCCACAGGCACAGGAGCGGTTGTGATAGATAGATAGGGAGAGGAGGGAGGCGAGACCCCCATCTCCATAGAGGCCACCATCGCCCGATAAGGGCAAGGGTGTGGACACAGGAGAGAGTAGCGAGATGGCTACTCTCCGGGCAAGGAGATATCTTCTGCAGGCCCAGGTGTAGACGCTACAGGATGCGGCTACACGACACCGGGCTGAGGTGTCACAGCTACAGGATGAGATTGCACGCCTCAGGGCACGGGGCAGAGGGGCAAGCACACAGGAGCTGGCATGATCAATTGCTCAGACCGCATTTTACCAGGGCATCTACTTCCAGATGGTGCCAGAGGGTCAAAGGGTACAGCTGCCAGCCGGCATTGCTGACCCTATCAGGATTGGGTCCTCGAGGACTACGTCTCGATCGAGGACGAGAACTACACAGACGGCGATAGGGCCACCTCCTCCACCTCAGGGCGGGGGAGGAGATGAGGCAGAGATCTCAAGAGGCTCTCGAGGCTAGAGGGTGGGATTGACATTTGTATGATATGATTATTTTTGATAGAGGATTGAGTATGCCAAGGTACAGATTGTGGCATACCAATCTAGTTTTGATGATGTACATATGTTGATATATATATATATATATGAGATATTTTTGATCATATGACTTGTGTCTTTGTGTATGTTTATGATGCTTTTATGTTTTGATTGATTGATTTGATAATTGGATGTAATTATGTCGTTGGAGATATTATAATTTGAATGTCATGGTGATATTTTTAAATGAAAATAATCTGATGTAACAAATTGATTGTTTATGATGAAATGTGATAAAAATAAAAAATAAAAAGAGACTTCTAACAATAATTTCAAAGGACATTGTCGCTATTATAGACCATTTCACGGAGTCGCTGCTCACTCGGTCGTCAAGCTAATCCCAGGATAGAAATATTGTTAAAAGTAAAAGAGTGCTTAAGAGACTGTCTTAAGACTTTGTTGTGATAGTGCAAATGATAATGATGATGATGGTTTGTTTTCATATTTTCATAAAAAATGTTTGTGCATAAAATGATGTTCAAATGATTTTTGCTAGGCATAAATTCCTAAGGGTGATAAATTTTTTGGATAATTCTTAGGAATTATACCATCATTGCAAAATTGAAGGTTGACATAATGACATGAAATAATGAAAATGTGTTTGCTTTTGAAAAGCATAATTTGTGTAACGTAATGAATTAAGCCATATGGTTTTCATGATTTTTAATAAATGGGGAATAAAAATGTTACAATGGTTTGCGCTAGGCATAGAATATGTAGGTATAGACTTATACCATCATCGCCAAAATCCAAAAAAAGATAGTTTTATTGTATGGTTGATTTTTGATGAACAAAAAATATGAAAATGAGGACTTGTGCTAGGCATAATATTTCAATTTGGGTTTTGAAACTATACCATCGTCGCGAAAGTCAATCAGATATATATGTATATGTTTTGATTTGAAAGAAATTTTTGATTTTTCTATTATATAGTTGTCTTTATGGTAAACAACTGTACTTGATTTATTCCAAACAAGTTGCAAAAATAATATTTCAAATTATTTTGAAGACAAAAGTTAGATTTATAAGGAATCCCATGTGCATATGTGAATTCATTTCTGATCTTGATTTATCATAATGATACACGAAATCTCTCAAATACAAATGTGTGTGCAATTGCATTGTTCATTTACCGAGTTTTGAGCAAGATACTATGATACAAGTGATTTGAAGAAACCAAATAAGTGTTCATTAACCATGATGTAGATGCATATAACCATACTAGGCTACTATGTAGATCGGATTATCAAAAGCTAGCTAATCCATAAGCAGACATAGGTCCATACAAAAGAAGGTCGTTAATGTGACAGACATATCACCACGCTAGGAGTTACCCAAGGCCAAGCGGGTTGGGCACAAACCACCTATTATGGGGCTTACCTCACAGTTTTTGAATAATTGAGAATTCCATGGATTCAAGCTCATCAACCCTTCTTTTCTTTTCAAAGGGTAGGGAAAGGGATTTTATTGCTTTCTTGCTTTCTTTTGAACTTTGCTTATTTTTCTTTTTGTATTTCTTTTGCTTGATAATGCTTGTAACATTGTTGTAATGATATAAAAGAACATTTTTCTTTTCTCTTTTTCTTGAATTTTTCTTTTCTTTTTCTTTTTCTTTTTCTTTGCTAGGGATACTTGCTCGGATTAGCTGTAGAGCAAGGGATTTTTATTCTGGGTAGGGGTGAGCTTGTCCTTTTGCCAATTCTCAAATATTCTAGACCATGTGCATGATAGGATAGCAGGGGAAAATTTTCGCTCAAGAAATCAGTTCTACTATGTAGAAAAACATGGAAATTACAAATATAATCATGTTATTGTGAAAAGATGTGCTTGGTTTAAGTAAATAACAAGATCAATTCTCTATGCTCAAACTTTATTTAATTGAATTTTGTGGACTTTGATATAAGAGAGATTAGTAATCATGCCAGATAAAATCAAGATATTTATTTGTTGTGAGTGTGCAAGTGAGGGATTCGAAATAAATGCTAATTTATCCCAAAATAAGTTGAAACATATAACTGCAATAATTGTAAGAAAATATATATAAATGATTTTTTGAGAAGTTTGGAGAATGTTGACTCTCTCTTTCTTCTGTATATTGTTTTGGTTTCGAAAGAGTCAAGCATATAGCTGTTTTTAGATTTTTATTTTGATTTTTGTTTTTGAGTAAACAATTTAACAAGTGCTTTAAATAAATGCAATAGATAGTGTTGAAGATTTTGGATGATTATGAATATTTTTGATGTTTTTGAATAAATTGAAAGAAATACAAGAGAGTAATTTTGAACAAATATATACATGGATGAAATGACCAGATTTATGCATAGTAACATTTAAGATGCAAAATATTCATGGGTTCTTTAAGTTCTTTACCATCTAAGGTAGATAATTTATATGCTCCTGATTCAAATTTAGCAGTAATAATGTATGGTCCAAGCCAATTGGGCTCGAATTTACCTTTAATTTCCTTAGTTGCATTTGTATTTTTTTTATTTTCTTTTAAAACAAGGTCGCCAATCTCAAAGGAGCGATGACGAACTTTCTTAGCATATGATCTTTTAAGCTTGTTTTGGTAAGCACGGACCAAAGCATTGATGCGTTTTTCATCTAGGAGTTCCAGTGGTCGAGTGCCACGACACGATATTCATCTCCTACTTCGGTATCTTGAAGTAGCGAGCTAAAGAAGGAACTTCCAATTCAAATGGAAAAAGCTGTCGGCACCATACACCAAAACAAATGGTGAAGTTCCAGTGGGGGTTCGAATACTAGTTCGATAGGCCCAAAAGGCTGGATATAATTGAATGTGCCAGTCATAGCCAGTTTTATTGACTAATATTTTGAGAATTTTGATTAAGGTTTTGTTAGACACTTCTGCTTGACCATTACCCCGAGGATAATAGGGAGTGGACCAGCGATGTTGAATCTTATATTTTTGACATAATTTTTTAACATCTTTATTTTTGAAGCAAGTTCCATTGTCAGAGATGAGATTGGCGGGATTTCGAACCTGCAAATGATTTGATTAAAAATAAATTTAGAAACTTGTGTGCCAGTGCAGGAAGCTAAAGGCATAGCTTCAACCCACTTCGTGAAATACTTAGTGGTAGTTATGATGAACTTGTGTCCATCAGATGACATAGGATTGATTTTGCCAATAATATCCAAGCCCCATTTAGAAAAGGGCCATGGAGATGAAATAGCCTGCAGCTCTTGTGCAGGCACATGGACAAGGTCAGCATGTTTTTGACACTTGTCACAATGGTGCACATATTCATGTGCATCCATTTCCATGGTAGGCCAAAAGTATCCTATCCGAAGGAGTTTTTTAGCAATAACATTACCACTAAAGTGTCCTCCACAAGATCCATCGTGGGCTTCACTCAAGGCTGATTTAGACTCTTCTAAGTTTAAGCATCTTAATAGGATACCTTCAAAAGATCTCCTATATAAAGTATTGCCAATTATTACGAATCGACTTGCTCGTCGACGTAATAACCGACGCTGGTTTCTATTAGAATTGGCAGGGAAAGTCCCATTTTGAAGAAAATCAAATATGTCTATATACCAAGGCTCAAGAGTAGTTTCATTGATTAGAAACACATCCAAAGGCTCTAAGCATGACTTATTTGAGGCGGGTTCCTGGAGTCGACGAATAATGATAGTGGCATATTCGTCATCTAACTCCAAGGGCAAGAGAGATGCAGCTGCGGCCATAGCATCAGCTGCACGGTTGCTAGTTCGAGGAATAGCTTCCAAGGTGACTTGATCGAATAGGGACATTAATTGTAAAACATAGGCCTTATATGGGCATAGTTTATCATCTCTGATTTGATAAACTTCATTAATTTGGTTTATAGCCAGTTGGAAATCACCAAAAACTAAAAGATGTTTAATTTTTAGTGCTAGAGCAGCTCGTAATCCAAGGATTAGAGCTTCATACTCAACAGTATTGTTGGTGCAAGCAAAGGTCAGTTTGAAGGATAGAGGAATAAGATGTTTTTGTGGAGATATTAAAATAATACCCGCACTAGCCCCACTCATGCATCGGGCTCCATCAAAGTATAAGGACCATTTTTTAGGATGGTCTACCTCTAATTGAAGGCATTCATCTGGAAACTCGATGATGAGGGGATGGGTAGACTCTAAGGGTGCAGCAGCTAATTGATCTGCTATGATTTGACCCTTAACGAGACTTCGTCCTATGAATGTGAGATCAAACTCGCTTAGAGCAAGAACCCACTTGGCTGTGCGACCCGATAAATAAGCTTGACTCATGAGATACCTTAAGGGATCATATTTAGCAATGACATAAGTTTTTTGGCTAAGCATATAATATCATAATTTTTGCATAGCAAACACGACTGCTAGACATAGTTTTTCCAATGCTGTGTAGCGGGTTTCATAACTGATGAAGGTTCGGCTAATATAATAATTAGCACGTTCTCGATTTTCATCATCAAGTTGGGATAACATAGCCCCTAAGGTAGAATCTGAAGCTAAAATATATAGGAGAAATGGGCGATCAGATTTAGGTGGTGAAAGCACAGGTGGATTAAGGAGGTATTGTTTGAGAAGTTCAAAAGCTTCTCTACATTCGGTATCCCAATTAAAGGGGACATCCTTCTTAAGGAGTTTAAGAAAGGGATCGGTTTTATCCGCTAGCTTATCGATGAAGCGACGGATGGCTTGAAGCTTACCTTGTAAACTTCGTAACTCAGATATATTAGTCGGTGCGGGCATATCGGTGATGGCCGCAATCTTGAGAGGGTCGATTTCAATACCACGTAAAGAAACTAAAACCCCTAATAGTTTGCTAGATTTAACTCCGAATATGCATTTTTTTGGATTTAATCGAATGAGATATTCTCGTAATCGATTAAAGACTTTCCTTAAATCATCTAAATGATTATTTTCAATAATAGAGCGAGCTATAATATCATCCACATAATCATGTAGGATATCATGCATCATATCATGAAAAATGTAGGTCATAGCTCGTTGATAAGTTGCATCGGCATTCTTTAAGCCAAATGGCATCACTTTCTAGCAAAAGGTACCCCAGGGGGTAATAAAGGTTGTTTTAGCCTGGTCTTCAGGAGCTATCCTGATCTGATTATAACCATAGAATCCGTCCATTAAGGACATCATCCCACTTTTGACAGTGAAGTCAATGATTTGGTCCATGTTTGGAAGAGGAAAGTCATCTTTAGGGCATGCAGCGTTAATATCTCTAAAGTCCATGCAAACCCTAACTTTGGTAGCTTCTTTCTTGGTGACTAGAACTACATTTGAGATCCATTCAGTATAATCAATAGCTTGTATAAAGATAACATTCAAGAGTTTTTCTAACTCCCATTTGACTAGCAGAGCCACTTTGGGATGCATTTTTCTAAGTTTTTGTTTGACAGGTTTAGCATCCGGATGGACTACTAGATGATGCATGACTACGGAAGGGTCTAGACCTGGCATATCTTCGTATGTCCAAGCGAAGACATCTTCATACTCTTTAAGGAATGTGATGTATTGTTCTTGTTTTTCTTGACTTAATTTTGATCCAATATTGATTATGTGAGGATTGTCCTCAGTTCCAATGTTAATTTTAATGACATTTTCTACCTCCATGTGTAGATCTCTTTCAAAATTAGGTGGGGCGGGTGAAACGCCCAATTCTTGTAATTCTTGTAAGGTTAATTTAGATAATTCATCTTGAGGATTAGTGGCATCAAGTTGGGCTATAGTTGGTATAGAACCATCAAAATAAAATCCATTGTGTAACATCTCTTCAACAGAGACATCATGGAAGATATCTCCTTCCAACTCTTCATCGGGGTCGGCAATCATTTCAGGGTATGCTATGGACAGCATGTTGCATGAAAATGACTAATTTTTAAGAGGCAAATCAACATGCCTATCCATATAATCTTGATAGCATATGAGATGATCATCATCCTCAAAATGAAAGGGTTGACCCTTACTAGGAAATAAGCCCACACCACAGCGGGCAGGCCACGGTTCTACCTCGAAAGGTTATTTCATGCCATTTTGGAAAGGTCCCAAGCCTTTCCCTTCATATCCCATTTTAAGCATCATGGGTTTAGCTTTAATATAATCATTGGTAAAATAACACCGAGTGTATCCTTCATGGTGAGTTTTGATATTTCGAGGGATTCTTCCCCAGTCATATCCTTTATAAATGAAGGCACAACTCCTGACTTGGTAAGTACTTCCCATAGGTTGATGGAGGCACAAAGTACGAGGATATGGCATCAAGTTATTTAAAAGGTTTGAATATTGCATGAAAGCATTCATTTTTTTTGATATTAAGGTTGTAGATAAATCTGGTAAAAGGTCATCAGAAAGGGCATAATATGTAGAAGGCTTATTACCTATGTCTTTAGTTGTGGAAGGTATGATAGATGTGTCTATAGGTCTTGAATTTATAAAGATAAAACTTGAAGGATTGGTTGTAGACTTAAGATCTGTTTGAGGTTCTAAAATGATTTGTTTAGAGGATTGTTGATCTATATAGGAGGATGAAATTAATGGAGGGGAAATAGGTGAAGTTATGGGTGTATGTTTCATAGTTTTAGATGAAAAATACGAACTAGGTTGTGTGGATGACAGAGCTGGGCAAAATTGCACTCCAACGGGTTCTGCCAAAGCACACATATCAAAAGGTCTAGGGTCACCATGAATAGTGACCAACTAATTTTTGAATTCAAATTTAACACATTGGTGTAAAGTTGATGGGACCGCTCGCATGGCGTTGATCCAAGGGTGACCCAAAAGTATATTGTATGATGTTGGACAATGTACAATAAACACGATTGTTTCTAGGGTTCTAGGACCAACTTGCAATGGGAGGGTAATAACTCCACACGTTTCTTGTGTTTCGTCATTAAAAGCTTTGATAATCATATCGGTTTTCTTCATTTCATCACTTCTAAAGCCAAATCGTTGGTAGAAGTCAAAGGTGCAAATGTTTAGAGATGAGCCATTATCAATCAAAACTCGTTTGATGACTACATCTCCAATTAAAGCGAGTAATGTATAAGGGATTGTCCTTATGTAAGCTGTGTTGTGGGATATCTTTATCCCAGAAGTCAATACAATCAATATCTCGAGTGATGATAGTATTGACCATAGCTTCTGGTTGAATGTTTTGAGGTACCATCATTTGGCTCAATGTAAGCATCAACTCATCCCTATGGGTGGGAGAGGATCTTAATAAATCTAAGAGGGAAATTTTGGCCGTAGTATTAGACAATTGCTCATTAATGTTGTAAGGGGGTTTAGATTGCATATTAGGAGCATGATTCCCTTTATTAGGGTTTTTCAGAACGAATGGAGTCGATCCATCATTTTGGTTTGGTTCTTGTTGGGAGTTTTGAGCTTGTTGTCGAGTAACGACTCCAATGGTACCTACGATGTTATAGTGAAGACGTTGAACTGGTCTTGGTTGAGCATTAATGGCTTGTTCATTAGAAAGGAATATATTGGAAGAAGGTCGAGTAGTGACTCTTCTAGGGAATGGTTCTTCTGGAACATTAGCATCTGTGACTGGTTGAATAGGATCGATTCATTTTCAGAACTATTCGATTGGTTTGAAGTAATGTCTAGTTCACTTTCACTATCTGATTCTATATCACTAGAATCAGAAGTTTGAAAATTATGTAAGGGCCTAGTCATAACTAGGGATAAGGTCGTGTCAAATATTTGAGGATCCTAAACAGGTAATTGTCCGCTAATGGTTCCTACATATCGGGTAGGAGGGGGAACATTATGATGTTCGATTTGATTGGCTACCTCTTTACCATGTCTTGGTAAAGGGTGTTGAAATATATCTAGAGTTTGATTGGCATTTTGATTTTGATTTTGGGGAATGGTCTTTTGAGTATTATTAGGAGGGTTTTGTTTAGGTTGGAAGGCTTGTACTTCCATTTCATTATTGTCAATCAAATCTTGTATTTTATGTTTCAATATTTTACAAGCGTTGGTAGAATGTCCAGGTCCTCTATGGAAATCACAGTGCAAGTCAGCTCTGTATCCGGGTATAGTTGGGTCAGGTTCCCGGATAGCTGGTAATTGGATCAAACCTCTTTCAAGTAATTGAGGTAAAATAGTTGATAAAGGTTGGTTTAATCTAGTGAATTCTTGAGGAGCCTTGTTAGGACGTTTTAATATGAATTTTTCTGTTGTCTTCGTTGCATTGATATTAGCAACATTTTTGCTGTCAGTGACTCCGTCACCAACAACTTGTTTGTTTTTATATTTATTTTTGGATGTTTTCTCATCATCCTTCTTCCTAAGTTGGCCTCTCCTAATGAGGGCATATTCTACTCTTCAAGCTAAATCTATAGCTTGATCGAAGGTAGTTAAAGTAGCAGTTGATAGCTCATAAGATATCTGTTCTTGTAAATTGTTGATGAAAATGTCCAACATTTCCCTATAAGGCAGCACAAAGTGTAGTTTTCCTGTCAATTGCCTCCATCTAGCTAAGAAATCGGCAAAACATTCATCCTTGTCTTGTTTTAAATTGTATAGGTCTTTAATAGTTACATGCCTCTCGATGTAGGCACTAAATTGATGGACAAATGATTCCACTGTTTCTTCGAAGTTTCTCAAAGAATGAGTGGGCAACTGATAGTACCACTCTAATGCCATCCCACCTAAACTTTTTGGGAACATTTTTAGTAATAGCAAGTCTTCATGTGATATGTCATGACATGCTATCCTAAACATGCGAAGATGCTCTATGGGATCTTCGGTTCCTTTATATATAGGCAGGACGGGCATGGGAAAATGCTTAGGGTATGGTTGAGCTACAACTATGGGATCCAAAGGTTGACTACAGATCTCTCTATAATTATATGAGGGATGGTAGGGATCTATCTGGTCCATACGTGAAGCCAATTGTTTCACCATGGCTTCCAGATTACTAGTTTGCCCCCCATATTGGTTTGGTAGGGCATTGACATGGGTTTTATGGGCGTAGGATGGAGGAACATGCAGATTAGATGCCATGTTACTATTGTGTAAAGTATTGGTAGGAAAAGTATTATGGAGGAATTTTGAAGTTGGATTATGTTGTATTTCGGATTGTTGAAAGTTTGTATTTGGCTTTGTTTTAGGTTTTTGTTTATTTGAAGCATATTGCTCAATAGTTTGATGGAATAAAGTAGTGAAGGAAGGTTTATTTTGTGTGGGAGTGATTTTAGGTTGAATAATAGGTTCCTTAGGAGGTTGGGTAACCTGTTTTTTTGACATGTTTTGATCCATAGTGACCATATCCGTATTGGATGGCCCAACCTTGTCACTTTCTTGATCAATGAAAGACAAGGGATTAATGCGCATATTAAATGCCTATTCTATAGCTGCTTGAGCGTCACTGATTTTCCCTTTATCAAGGCGAATTGCCACATTAAGGTCATCAATGTTATCTATGAAAAATTTCTTGAAATGCTCTGCATTGTCAAAGGCAATAGTTCCATTAGGAGCTACTCTAGGGGATGAGGATCCATCCTCTTTAACACTTCCTTCTTGTTCCTTATCTTCACCTAAGTCTTCATCTGATTGACCTAGAGTTTCTCCTTCCGGATTTGTATCTCCAAGAAGGACATTTGGGTCTTTAGTTGTATCTTGTAACCAATCTTCTCCTTCCCCTAAAGTTTCTTTACCATTCCTAAGTTTAGGCATGGTGCTAAGTTTTGATTTCAGCAAATATATATATATATATATATATATATATATATATATATATATATATATATATATATATATATATATATGCAACAAACTAAGAGGTATATATTTACTATATACCTACTATAATATTTGAAAATGAAATGTTTAAGTTTTTGCTAAGTTTTTTGATTTTTAGTTTTTCTTTAATTTTTTGAAACAATACAATAAAGACAGCAAATAACACAATAAATGCAAGAGATAATACTAACGTAATAATCTAATTTTCTATAAACAATTTATGAATATCATTGATAGGTTCAAGTTGTTCAGGAGTCATGAAGTGTTCTTCTTCAAATTGAAAGTTTTCTTTTAAAAATTTGATGAAAAGAGCTATAGTGATGTTGTCTGTTTCAGATTCTGGTTTATAATAATAATTCTCACGACAATATTCACGATACAACATAGCTCTAGGAATTTTGTTCCATATTCTTCTAATCATAAGATCGGTTTCTAGGGAATCTACATGAACTAGAAATGGGTGTACCACAATTGTGTCGTTGAGATATTCCTCGAGAGTTAAAAATTTTGAAGATACAAGAGCTTTTCTATAAGCTAACCATCTATGGCAGGCTCTCTGAAGTTCATGATAAAAAACTAGTTGGTGAGGATCCAGGATTCTATCTAGGACTAGCCTCTTGATTTGCTTAAGTTGTGTGGACCTAGATGAGATGAGACTAAGTCTCCTATCAAGTTCGTTCCATAGGAATTGACTTCTACTTGTTTCAGGCACACTAAGGACAGAATTAACTTCTATAGCTGCCAATTGATTTTCTACATTTATAGTAATCGCTAACCTTTTCTTAGGAGCTACCATCTAAACATGTTTTCAAACTTAAATGTTTAAAATGCATCTATGTTTCAGTTGTTCTATATATTTTTTTGTTTTTTTTTTTGTTTTTCAAAAGGTTATTATGCATTCACGTCGGGTTCACCAAAATGTGTCGCTCCAAATTTTTTGCATCCCTACCTTCAGGCTATAGGATCCATGCCCGAAAGGAGGATGGGAAAAGGATGGTGTTGTACCTCGAATTGAGAGGACTTTGCGAAGGTCCCGCCTCTCAAGGGAGGTGTATTTTGATGATTTTTCGATGGATGGTGGGTTCACTAGGAAACATTTGACGGTAGTTTCCACGCCTAGGTTTTGGAATGTGTTTAAATGTGTTCATTTTAACCTTAAGCATTCATATCCTAGGTTTGGCTGAATGAATCTATATTAATCTATATGAAAATGCAAGTTCAATGAATATAGAAAATAGATTTAAAGATAGAAACAGAGAGATTACAGAATGCAAATGATGAATACCTGATCCGGATGTCTAAAGAAGATTCTGATGTTGAAGTAGTCTAGATCGTCTGAGATTCGACAGAATCGTCTGCAATCAGACAAGATCGTCTGAGATCTGACGAATTCATCAGACGAATTTGTCAGAGACCTGCAAAACCGAAAACAGATGCAAAATACAAAAAATACTACAGTGCTAACGAGAGGAAATGATATAAAATGGCATCAATGTTATCAAACTGCAACTTAAACACAGAAACAGAAATGAATTGTACTAATTTGATGATAATTAAGATTTAATTATGCACTTAATCTAAATGGGTGAACTCCAAATGCAAGATAATATAAAACACTGAATAGATTATCTAATTTGTAGAATAAAATGACAAAAAAAGGGTTGAGGAACGTAAACTTTAGGCACTAATTGCCTTAATATGGACTGCAGTCGAGATCATCTCGCATCAGTATGAAATCACCTCGAATTCGACAGGTTCGCCTCCGATCTGAACAGGTTCGTCGACGACGATAGGTGCTGGCTTCCGCTAAAAAATAGTGTTGTACCTACAACAAAATTGATGTGGAACTAGTGCAAATGCAAGATAGAGATGATTTAACGTATATGGAATTGAATTGCAGAGAATTTCGGCCAGGGGTTGGGAAGGGAAAATCCTAGAGACTAAATAGGCTTAGGGGAGAAGTTAGGAGGTTGGAGATCATCCCAATTTGGGAGATCTCCAATGGGGGGAGGGTCCCAACGGTGCAGACACGCTTCTGCCCAAATTGGAGACCCGTTGGAACAAATTCCAACTTTGCAAAATCAGTTTTGCGACAAGATCGTCTGGACGTCCTAGTCCAGACGAAATCGTCAAATTTGGGGCGATATCGTCTGATCGACGACGATATCGTCAAACGGTCAAAAAAACCTCTAAAAATGGCATGGAAAAGGGGGAAACGGATTTCCCGATGGTTAACGAGCGGTTTGGGAGGTTAAATTTGAATTTTAAATTATTTACTAAGGTGAATGTAATTATTGCATTTTTATTGCGCCAATTTTAGGGTGCTACAACGGATATATTTGATTTTTTTCAAAATGGGACTTTCCTTGCCAATTCTAATAGAAACCAACGTCGGTTATTATGTAGACGAGCAAGTCGATTTGTAATAATTGACAATACTTTATATAGGAGATATTTTGAAGGTATCCTATTGAGATGTTTGAATTTGGAAGAATCCAGATCAGCTTTGAGTGAAGCCCACGATGGATCTTGTGGAGTACACTTCAGTGGTAGTGTCATTGCTAAAAAGCTCCTTAGGATAGGATACTTTTGGCCTACCATGGAGAATGATGCACATGATTATGTGCGCCATTGCGACAAGTGCCAGAAACATGCTGACCTTGTCCATGTGCCTGCATAAGAACTACAGGCTATTTCATCTCCTTGGCCCTTTTCAAAATGGGGCTTAGACATTATTGGCAAAATTAATCCTGTGTCATCTGATGGACACAAATTCATCATAATCACCATTGAGTATTTCACGAAGTGGGTTGAAGCTATGCCTTTAGCTTCCTGCACTGGAACACAAGTCTCTAAATTTATTTTTAATCAAATCATTTGTAGGTTCGGAATTCCTACAAATCTCATCTCAGACAATGGAACTTGTTTCAAAAATAAAGATGTTAAGAAATTATGCCAAAAATATAAGATTCAACATCGCTGGTCCACTCCCTATTATCCTTAGGGTAATGGCCAAGCAGAAGCTTCAAATAAAACCTTAATCAAAATTCTCAAAATATTGGTCAATAAATCTGGCCGCGACTGGCACATTCAATTATATCCAGCTTTGTGGGCTTATCGAACTAGTGTTCGAACTCCCATTGGAACTTCACCATTTGTATTGGTTTATGGCGTTGAAGCCTTTTTTCCCTTTGAATTAGAAGTTCCTTCTTTGGCTCTACTACTTCAAGATACCGAAGTAGGAGATGAATATCGAGCTGGCAGACTCAGTCAGCTGGAGATCCTAGATGAAAAGCACATCAATGCTTTGGAGCATCTTCGTGCTTACCAAAACAAGCTTAAAAGATCATATGCTAAGAAAGTTCGTCATCGATCCTTTGAGGTCGGTGATCTTGTTTTAAAATAAAATCAAAAGAATACTAATGCAACTAAAGACCTTAAAGGTAAATTTGAGCCCAACTGGCTTGGACCATATATTATCACTACTAAATTTGAATCGGGAGCATACAAATTATCTACCTTAGATGGTAAAGAACTTAAAGAACCCATGAACATTTTACATCTTAAACGTTACTAGGCATAAAAAATTGGTCATTTCATCATTGTATATATTTGTTTAAAATATTTCAAAAAACCACTATCTTGTATTTCTTTCAATTTATAAAAACACCAAAAACATTCAAAATCATTAAAATCTTCAAAAACATCTTTTATTTTTTGTACCTTCTCACATTGTGACATATTGCAGTTATATTTTCAAATTATTTTGGATAAATTAGAATTTATTTGGAATCCCACACTTTCACATTCACATGAATAAATATCTTGATTTTATTTGGTATGATTACTAATCTCTCTTATATCAAAGTACACAAAATTCGATTAAATAAATTTTGAGCATAGAGAATTGATCTTGTTATTTACTTAAACCAAGCATATATTTTCACACTAAAATGATTATATTTGTAATGTCCATGCTATGCTACATAGTAAAAGTGGTTTCTTGAGCGAAAAGTTTCCCCTGCTATCCTATCATGCACATGGTCTAGAATCTTTGAGAATTGAAAAAATGACAAGCTCACCCCTACCCAAAATAAAAATCCCTTACTCTACAGCTAATCCGAGCAAGTATCCCTAGAATAGGAAGCAAAAGAAAAAGAAAAATCAAGCAAAATCATTTAGCACTATTTCAACATTATCTCAAACATCAAAGCAAAAGATACAAAAAAAAAAAAAAGAGAAAGCAAAGAAAGAAAGAAAGAGAGCAAAATGAGCAAAATCAAAAGCAATAAAATCCCTTTCCCTACCCTTTGAAAAGAAAAGAAGGGTTGATGAGCTTGAATCCCTGGAATTCTCAATTATTCGAAAACTGTGAGGTAAGCCCCATAACAGGTGGTTTGTGCCCAACCCGCTTGGCCTTGGGTAACTCCTAGCGTGGTGATATGTCTGTCACATTAGCGACCTTATTTTGTACAGACCTATGTCTGCTTATGGATTAGCTAGCTCTTGATAACCCGACTTACATAGTAGTCTGGTATGGTTATATGCATCTAAATCATGGTTAATGAACACTTATTTGGTTAATTCAAATCACTTGTATCATAGTATCTTGCTCAAAACTGGTAAATGAACAAAGCAATCGCACACACATTTGTATTTGAGAGATTTTGTGTATCATTATGATAAATCAAGATCGGAAATGAACTCACATACACACATGGGATTCCTTATAAATCTAACTTTTGTCTTTAAGATACTTTGAAATATTTTTTGCACATTGTCTGGAATAATTTCATTTTCTTCTCTGAGAACAGTTGTTTAGTATAAAGACAACCACATGCATTACCAACAAATCAAAATCATTTTTCAAAAACATGCAATAAAGTCACATATAACTTTTGACTTTTGCGACGATGGTATAGTTCCAAAACCAAAAGTGGAATTTTATGCCTAGCACAAGTCCTCATCTTCATATTTTTTGTTTATTTTCAAAAAATTAAAAATCAACCATGCAATAAAACTATTTATTTTCTTCTTTTCGATTTCGCAATGATGCTATAAGTCTATACCTAAATATTCTATGCCTAGCGCAAACCAGTGCTTTACTTTTATTTCCCATTTATTTCAAATCAATTCATCAAAACATATGACTTAAATCATTATGTTACACAATTATGCTTTCAAAGAATGCAACTTATTCTATTTCATGACATTATGTTCAAATTCAATATTGCAACCATGGTATAATTTCTAAGGAATTATTCAAAATTTTATCACACTTAGGAATTTATGCCTAGCAAAAATCATTTTTATACATAATATTTTCATGGAAATCTGAAAACAAATCACCATCATCATCATCATTTGCAACATCACAACAAAGTCTTAAGACAGTCTCTTAAGCACTCTTTTACTTTTAACAATATTTCTATACTGGGATTAGCTTGACGACCGAGTGAGCGGCGACTCCATGAAATGGTCTATAATAGCGACAATATCCTTTGAAATTATTTTTAACAGTCCCTTTTATTTTTTATCAAATTATCATCACAACAACCAATTTGTTTACATTAGATTATTTCATTTAAATTTTTAAAAGCATGACATTCAAACCATAATATTTCCAAACAACATAATTACATGAATCATCCAATCAATCACATCAAAAACATTAAAGCATCATACATAAGACAAGTCATATGATCAAAAATATCATATATATATATATATATATATATATCTCCAATCTATGTACATCATATCAAAACTAGATTGGTATGCCACAATCTACATCTTGGCATACTCAATCCTCTCAATCATATATCCAGTTTGTGCAGTGCAGTTGCCTAGCCTCGAGAAGCCCTCGAGCTCTTAGCCTCATCTCCTCCCCCACCCTGAGGTGGAGGAGGTGGCCCCATCATAGTTCGTGTCGTGCCATGAGTCCTGGACGTCGATCATGATGATGTCCTAGATGACCCCATCACGACAGGCTCTACAATATGAGCTGGTAATGGCACCCTCTGCTCTGCTGGCATCGCCTGGTAATATAGAGCCTGATAGAATGTAACCTGGGCAATAGCTCATGCTAAATCCTGAGTGCTCACCCCTCTACCTCGAGCCCTGAGTCATGCAACCTCATCCTGCAAGGACTGCACCTGAGCTCAAAGATGAACAGTCTCCTCCCGGAGAGTAGCCATCTCGCTACTCTCTCCTACCTTGACACCCTTGCCCTTTTCGGGCGATGGTGGCCTCTCTCTCTGTGGAGAAGGGGGTCTCTCCTCCCTCCTCTCCTACTTTTGTGGCCTCTACTGAGCTTGTGGCCTCCTCTGCTCTCTCCTGCCGTGACCCTGTGCCGCCTCAATGGCCGCCTGGCATCGCCTCCCCATCCGACGCACAACTGCATGAATCGGACCCTAAGCCCTCGTCATCCGAGGAGGGCGGATGCCTATGTACCAGGCATCATAGCCATCGGCTACCCTAGCGTCATCACCATCCATTGGCTGGATGGGGGCATCATCTGCATCCTTACTCCATAAGTGTTGCATATCTGGAGCCTCGCTAACTGTAGTGTTATCCCGAATGGTCTAGGAAAACTCGTAGTCTCTGAGAGATGGGATCCCCTGTTGTAGACCGAACTGCCTCAAAACTCGATCGTACCGATGGAGCTCCACCTCTCCCCTCTCCATCCTCAGCCAGTAGACTCACCTGATGTGAGCTAGCTCCTGTCCATCCTTGGCCCACCCTGGATGATCTCTCCAAGGCCTCCAGGTGATCTGGTCGGAGACAAGGTCATCAAGTAGTCTCCGGGACACTAGCAGATCTACCCATCGTTGTGACCCTCTCTGGAGCCACCAGTAGAAAACTTGAGGCCTCTCCCTATCAATCCCTATCAGTGGGAGCCCTACCGGTCTTCACACCGCAATGTGCTCCCAGCACCAAACCTATAGTAGTGATGTCATAACTAGACATTGACCGCCCTTATATACGACCCCATGTAGGATCCTATACAATCGACATAGTACAAAGCTCCCCCAAGAAAACCTGTATCCATGGTCTCTCATGTCATAGACCACATATGTCAATAGCCATGGTAGCCTGCATCCACTTTGATGGCATAGTAGTAGACCACCTACCACCCTAGCCAAAACCTGTGTTAGCCTAGATGCCCCAGGCATCTGGTGTAGAGACTCGATGTTCACTCCGCCCTTCTCCAGGGTGAAGCTTGGATCTCCGCATAGTCGCATCATCACGTGGCCCTGATTGGTCATGGGAGTGATTAGCCGTCCTTGTATGGGGATCCTCAAAATCCTCCATACATCCTCCAGTGTGGGAGTCATCTCCCCTATCGGTAACCGAAAACATGAAGAACCCGAATACCACCTCTCTGCTAGGGCTGTCAATAGCCCCATGTCTGTAGACACTTGTGGCATATCTGCCATGTGCTACAAGATGACCTGCACCAACTGATCTCGATCTTCCTGAGATAGAGCGGCCAAGTCATCCCTTAGTCCATCGTATTTCCATTCTCGGCTCTTTAGTAATCCTCTCTGCAACATAAACAACAAAACAATAAAAATCATTAATCAAAATGCAAGTAAAATAAGTTCACTTTCATACAAATGATGATATCATCCACTATTGGACGATATTGTCCCAAATTTGAGCAATTTCGTCTCCGATTTCACATGAGGGAATCATCCCTTATTGGACGAAATCGTCCCCATATCGTCGATTTCGCCCTTGGACGAAATCGGCGATATCGAGACAATTTCGTCCCGATGACGTCGACGGCCCAAAAATGGCCGTGATGCTCAAAAATCATTCAAAATTAATCTAAAAAGCATGAAATTCTAAATTAAAACATTCTAAACTAAGTTTAGACCCTTACCCGTAGCCCGCGTCGGACCTCTGTCGATCTGTGCACTGTTTCGACCATCTTGTCTGCAGAGCTCTAAAAATAAAAAAAAATGAATAGTATAACTGAATTAGGGTTTTACCCTATTTTTCTTAATTTTATTCAAAAATGAATTAATAACATTTTTAAAATTTTGCTTTTTCGTGTTTTTACCTCAAACATTCGATTTGGGTAAAAACACGGAGGGGGCACCATAGTAAGCTATCGTACGATTCGACCTAGAATCATCGCCTAAAAATGGGAATAATTTTTGCTTTCTCGTAGATTGAGAAGAACTCATCTTTAACGCATTTTCTTCAGAAAATTTGCTAAAGAGGGGGAAAAATGTAGCACCCTAAAATTGGCGCAGTAAAACTTAGCAATAATTAAAATTACCTTAGTAATAATTCAAATTCAATTTCAACCCCAAAACCGCTCCAAAACCGCCTTTTAACCCATTTCCTCATTTCTCGTGCCATTTTTAGAGTTTGTTTTGTCTGTTTGATGATATCATCGCCGATCAGACGATATCACCTCAGATCGGACGATTTCGTCTGGACTAGGACGTCCAGACGATCTTGTCCCAAAATTGATTTTTCATAGTTAGCTTATGTTTCAACGATGTCTCTAAGTTGGGCAGAAGCGTGTCTGCATGGTTAGAGACCTCCCCCATTGGAGATCTTCCAAATTAGGATGATCTCCAACCTCCCAACTTCCCTCCTAAGCCTATTTAAACCTTAGGACCCCCCTTGACTTTCCCCTGGCTAAATTTTCCTGTAACTTGACCTTTACACGCATTAGAATACCCTAGATTACCATCTGCATTTATGCTTTCCAAGTTTTGTTGCAGGAACCTTATCATTCTTCAGTCGGAGCAAGCTCAGATCGTCGCAGATGATCCTATCCAATTCGAGACGATTTCATACCAAGCCGAGACGATTTCAACTGTAGTCAACATTGGGGGCAATCAGTGCCTAGAGTTTGCACTTTTCCTATACTTTGCTGCTATTTTATTCTGCATTTAGTCAGTTTTATTCTTATTTCCTGTTATCCTGCATCTTGGAGTTCACCCATGTAATTTAATTGAATAATAAGATCATGATTAGCTATTAAATAATTGTAATTTACTTGCATTTCCATTTGGGACTATCTTATTAACATCCTTATTATTATTTCATATCATTTTCCTTTATCAGAATAGTTGCAATTTTGGTATTTTGTATCTATTTCTCTATTTGCAGGTCTCTGACGAATTCGTCGGATCTCAGATGATCCTGTCAGATAGGAGACGATCCTGTAAAATTCCAGACGATCTTAACTGCTTCAAAAATCAGAACCCCCATCAGACATCCGAAACCAGGTATGGATTTCTTCACTTAATTTATTCTCTATGTTTTTTGTTAATTTTGTTTTTTGTATTCATTTAAATCTGCATTCCATATAGAACAACTTAGATTCATTTGGCCAAACCTAGGATTTGAATGTTTAAAGATAAAATTGAACACATAAAACACATTCCCAACCTAGGCATGGAAACTGCCACTAAACGTTTCCTAGTGAACCCCACCATCCGTCAAAAAATCACCTTAATACACCTCCCCCGAGAGGCGGGACCTTCCAAAGGCCTCTTAGTCCGAGGTATTGTCCCATCCTTTTCACATCCCCCTTCCGGGCACGGATCCTATAGCCTGAAGGTAAGGGTGCAAAAAATTTGGAGCGATACACTTCCATCCATTTTTTCATTTTAGTTCCCCCACTTATAACCAGCACAACTACTTCTTTTGAGCCTACCCACTCATAATTTGTAATTCCATTCATCCTATTTTTAGAAATACAAGCATTTCCCAAAGTTCAAGTGGCACCGAAATAGCCTTACATAAAGAAAATTAGTTAGGAGCCCCTGAGTTGCACAATGGTTAAAGAGCAAGAGGTGAAAGGAGACCCTGAATCTGGCTCGATTTATCAATAAGGTTACCTTTGACCTAGTCACCATGGAGTCCCACATGACTAGAATCACTCCATTAGTCCAAAAGCCACAAGGATTGATCCAACAGAGAAAATGGGAAACATACAAGTTTATATGAGCTCGGTATATTTGCATGGTGAATACTACAAGGAGAAATATTTTGAGAATGAAAATAAAATTATTGAGCTCAAAAATGCCCTAGCTAAGAGTAGAGTGCAAGAAGAAATAATTGCCACAGAAAATGAACACATGCGTCGATAGGTCGAAGTACACTTAAAGGAAAGAGATGCAGATAGGATTGAGATGCATTCACTCTGATAGTAGTTAGAGGCTATTCAGAATCAACTAGCCAAAATGGTTGCACAAGCTACAGTATTTTCTCTAAATAACATTAAAGAAGTGCACCTTTGCTCAGCCCAAAACTACGAGAAGCTAGCCGAATAAGTAGTTCAGGTATTGCACTATTTATGGACGGCTAGCATACATATTCAACTATGATAGCAATTGATTGATAACACGAAGGAAAGACTAGATCCATATATGGAGATGGTAGTAAAGATTCAAGCTCTGGCCAATTCCAGCATTCACATTCACCCCCTGAGCGAAATGGATCATGCTTGGTCCACTACAAAAGTCACTTTGCACAGTTATTTTTAGAGAATGGACCTGGTGAGAGAGGGATAAAAAATTCTTAATACCATCAAGCGAGAGCATACTATTTCCATGACTTATTTTGATACTCTTGTCAAGTTGGGATTCCCAAACTTCACTAACGAATGGGGTGAACCTCTCCCTAAGGAACAATTGACTGCTACCTAGAGGAAGTTCGTAGAGGATACCTCGGATATCAATGCATGGGAGGAGCCCATCACAGAAGCGTAGGTATTGCCTCTAATGCATAAATATACCCACTTGAATATGTCATTGTATGAGCTAGCTTAGAGAGCAAAGCACCTCAGCTTGGAGGATGTTTAGAACCTACGCTTTGTATATGAATCCTTGAGTACTCCCAGCCTATTCACCACCCATGCTTGGGAAGAAGCTATTACATTTTATGAGGTTACTTATGTGATCCTCAAAGAGCAGGAATAGTAGGCAGCAATAGAGCATGCGGTGGTAGAGAAGGTAGCAGAAAAAGTAGAGCGAGCTGAAGTCCTCAAATTTGTGGTTGAAGTTGAAGCCAAGGATAAAGCCGAAGAGGAGGTGCATTAGAAGGCATCTACAATGAAAGTTCCAGCCAAGGCAACTAGCAAAAAGACTCTATAATAGCCCAATGGATAAAGGTCTAGGATCTCTTGCATCCATGCAATCTGGATACCCCATGAGTTGCCAAAAATATTGGCAGTTTTACACCTTATCACATTGGGATTTTGGTTTGATTTTACTGGAGCATTTTGATTGTAATACAACGATATATATCAATCCTAATATAATTTTTTTGGCCATTTTTATATGTTACAATTATTTCATATTTCTATTTTATTTGTATATATTCTCTTTTGTCTTGGAAAAGATGAATGTTTAAAGGGAGAAGTTGAAAACAACATTGAAATTTTCAAATTGCGTCATGCAAAAACTCACTGCAAATGGAAAACGTGTTCGACCCTGCACATAGCCAAAGAAAAAAGAGAAAACATTAAAAATGGTAAAATAATTAGGAGTAAAAATGCCCGAGGATAAGTTTTGAAAGAGTGTGTTCACCCCAAAGTTGGGGTGAAGACTCCGTTCACCCCACTTTGGGGTGAATGTCTTTCTAGATTAGAATTAACGCGTGCATCTTTAAAAGATTATTTTAGTGATAGAATGAGTTCACCCCAAGGATGGGGTGAAACATCAATTCATACATTTTTGGGGGTGAACGTAATATAAAACACGACAAAAGAAGGAAATTCAATGGTGCACATGCGACCGAATAGTCAACATTGTGTTTGTCCAGGGTGAGGGACGAATGCCCTGTTTGCCTCTCCCATGTGCGAACGACCTCCCAAGAATAGAATAATGTAAATGCATTGGCAAATGAATATTAGGTGAATGTGTCAAGAGGGTTGAGGTGACATTAAATAGTCAACATCGCGTTCACCCCAAAAGAATGGTGACTATCTTTGGTATCCCTTTTGGGGGTGAATGCAATTTTTTAAAAGGCAAGCGATGCGACTGGTAAGTATTTTCACCAAACATAAAAGGAAGTGTTTTTTCCATGGTCAAAAAAGGAATAAAGTCAATAAGAAGCATATTCATCATTATTATCCAGATTTTCAAAGGCATCCAAGGTAGATCATGGAAAACATTAAATAATGAAGACCATGAGTAACTCAAATTGTGAATCCTGAGAAAATAAGAAAGTTGTATTAAATATATAGAGGGATTTTCATGATTTTCGAAGCAGGAGCACATTTTCAAGGTATCAAATGTATTTGAATTTTCTATGCACCAAATCCAAAAGTGCAAATTTTGTGAAGAGGTATCCTTGTAATCCGGATCATTGTTTAAAGACAACAAGCTTTGAATATTTCCAAGGAGGAATTATCTCACTATGGTTCCTAATCTGTGATAATTTTGTTTCCATGTGCATTTAATGAAAGAGGTAAAATCTTCTATAAATACTACTCAATTCTTATTTTAAAAAGGAGGTTAAACACTTTGTGAGAAAACTCTCCAAGTTCTCTGCATCAATAGAAGACATCAGGCTTCTGAATTTACAAGTGATCCTGTGTGCAATTTCCTTCTGTATTCGTACACTTCTATTTCATATTCATGTGCCTTATTTACTGTTAGATTTGAATTATGTATCTGAATTTAAATTTTTCTAATGAGGGAGTGAGTTTTGGAGTGTTACTTTGGAGGTGATTATTGCAATTTTATAAGTAAATTCTATGGCCATTCTTTCATTATATGTTATTTCATGCTTGGGTAAATTTCTTGCCGATAGTCTGCCCGAATCCTACACCTTCGGCCTGTGGCCATATTTCCTATTTCTTTTTGCAATTTCTAATTTCTTTCCTACAACTCTAGTCTTCAACCGATGTAGGATTTAGCTAGGGATTTAGCCCTCTCTAGATATTTACACGGAGGACATTTCTTTCCTCTGGTCATTCAATGTTGGCCATATCTAGGGCGCACAAATGTAGTTTTTTTGATTAAGCATATATTTGACCAACACTCATCAGTGAAGTATTTTTCCAGGTGATGAATGGTCGATGAGGTTGATGCGCTAATTCTCCTTCTCATTCCCTTACAGTCTCCAAGGAAATCTCAATCTAAAACTCCTGGTTGGAAAAATTGTGCTCTACGACTGGTGCCAGAATCAACGACTTCAAAATAGGGGTAAAAAACTTGTAATAACTATAGCGTTCTTCTCCCCTCTATGACAGATCACTCGAAGACCTTGTGAGAGATCACCGAGAATATCTAAACCCGATACCACTTTTTTGTACCCAAGGTCCTAGTATTTTGGATATACACATAATTTAGAGACTCATAAATATGAGCATCAACCTACCACATTGGCACAAGTACTCGTTATGCTTTCCACACTAGTAGTACCTAGAACATGACTAGTGAGCCTACAAGGGCATCCATTCTAATGTCTTCTTTGCCCTAGCCACTGCATGTAGTGGCGTGTCACTCTGATGACCTAACAATGACTTCTTTTGGTAAAAGCTCATCTACCTCTTTGGTTTTAGCATGAACAGTGGAAACTACCAGTTTTATTCACACCAAAATAGCTAAAGAAAATATTAAAAAATTTCACGCTTGACAGATCGAGGACCAAAATGGTTCATTAGAATCCATTGCTGGGATCTGACTCACCATAAGCTTTGTATATGAAATAGGTAAGGTTGTGATGTGTGTATTTTTCTTCTTCAATGATCACTGGATGTATTTCAACAAAGTTATGGATGAAAGTTTCTATACTTGATAGAACTCAGGACTAAATCTTCTACTGCATGAATATCATAGGCACAACAAAATCCATTTGAGATCTTCTAGAACTAGTTTTTTTACACCATAAAATGCCACGTAGGCCACCTATCGTAGTGGCCGAGTCCCCATAGAGTGGCTCCACCATTGGAAATATGTTTTGTTTTTGGCATAGTATTCATTGGAGATATGTTTTTTTTGGTAATACGATCGTGGTCTAAACCATATGAGAGTTTTTGGGCCATGAGCTCAGAGTTTTTAGAATGTAATTTACCCCACAAGAACCACTACACTTTGCTATGATCTACCGCAAATGCGCAAATCACAGCAAAAAAACTAACTCTAAATTTCATGATCTGGTGCGACTGATATTGCATACAAGAATGATGGCTTCAAGACTTTAAAATAGGCTATGTGTGCTTCAAATGAATGTGTGATAAGAACATGTGGTGTAGATAATTTCCACTTGGATTAGACCATATTTTTTGTACTTTCGAGTGACGATTTCTAAACATAACCATGATGTTATAGAACATAAGACAAAGCTACACACAACTTGGCCACCGAGAACAAATCAATTGGGCATGATCTTTGGATCTAAAAAAAATAGTCAATAGACTCTTTAAAAGCATCCAAAAAACTTTTAGCCCTCATCACCAAAAACAAACATCGTCCAATAAAAACCTGCAATAAGTGAAAAAAAAATGGGCTGCAATAATACAAGGGCTAAATACAAAACCTTGAAACAATACTTATCACAGAAATAATGGATAAAAAATATATTTTAATAGCTAGTAGAAGATATTCTTTCTGATAAACAAAAAAAAAGCCTTTTTTTCATTAAAATACAAAGATCCTTTTTGATAAACCAGATCGGTTTGAACCGGCAATTTTAGAGCATACTCAGATGTTTTGCATTAAAAAGGAAAAAATAGGAAATGAGGGGAAGAAAAATGAGGGGGGGATTTCCATGAGGGAAATCCCCTCTCAGGTTCATAGGGTAGGGAAAGCCCGCTTTGATATCATTGTAGAAATAAACACTTATTATTCTATGAAAGGCACCTTGCTTAAATAGCAAAGGTGTACAATCTGATCCATCAGATCATAACAAACTGAGTTGATCTCAGCCACACAAATTATCCTAGTAACAACTTAGGATATAATATACTCTAACACTATTTTATATTTTTGCATGTGCTTTTATTACTTTGTACGGATGACTGCCACATGTGCTTTTACATGTACTTTTTGCTTTTTTCCTTTTCTTTTCTTTTATTTTCTTTGTAATTTTTTTATTTTTCTCTTTTTTTATTTTTCTTTTTCTTTTTTTCTTACTAACGTGGAAATTGTACAATGACATTCACTTGTACAATTACCTCTACTATCATGTTAATATATGGTTCCATTGGATTATCTATGGCAACAACAGGTTGACCAATCATGCAATTTGGTTTAGATTGGTCAACTATATGATTTACCCCTTCTAGATTTCCAATTGTATTATTGGAAACTATACAATTGTCAACTATATGATTTGGAATTGTACAATTGCCAACCACATGATTTGGAGCTATACAATTACCAATTGTATGATTTAGAATTGTGTAATTCTCTAAGTCTGTAATCATACAATCTCTATCCCTTCTTTCTTGATCACTACCTCATTCTAAACTTTCTCTTTGTTCTATTGAATGGTTATTTGGTGAAGGATCTCTATTTATCCAATTCTCATTTGGGTGACTTATGCTTCTATATCCTTGGAATAAATCTTCCTATAAACTTGGTGAATGAGTTCTTTACCTACTTCAACTATCTTCTTGAAAGCATACACTTCCCATTCCAACAAGCTCTCTTCCTCAAGTGTGTCTTCCATGGCCTTTTTCCCTAGTTACAAAACCCATCGACTATTGAATGGGATATCATGTCTTTTAAGAAATCCTCTTCCTAGTTATATCCTTCTTGTTCCTTTTTAATGCACTAGTTATCTCCCTAAATTCCCTCTATACAAATGCAATCCCCTAAGATTTTACAAGAATCCACCCCCAAAATTACATCCTTTTTGTACATTCCTTATCAAATTTAAGGGTGTATGTTGTGTCTCATTGTATTGCCTAGGCCATATTGGAGTAGGGGGTTGATTCCTTCCCTTCCTTTTTCTAGGTAAAGGGTTCAAATTATTTATAACCTCATTCACTTATCAGAATCCTCCTCTATGACTTAGTTTTCAACCTATAGTACTTTGAATTCCTTGTTTGTGATCTTGTTGTTGAATTGGCTCCCCCCTTTCCCAAGTGCTAGGAGTCATATCCATGAATTTTATATTAGCAATATGTCCTTCATTACGTTGAGCTCCTAGTGATATTTATCATAGTACCCTCAGTCTATGTTTTGCATGTTAGTCATCTTATCCATCTTCGCTCTTCAAAATGATGTTGTGGGGCAAAAATTGCTAATGCCTCCCTATAGTCATATAAAAAATTAGAGCCACTACTTGATTCATTGCGGCTATCATCTCTTCATGAAGACTATTTTAGTGGCATATCCATTATTCTTTAGAGTCTCCTCACTTCCCTCCTTTCTCTTCTTAATTATCAATATGTTGTAACTTAGGCATCTAATTTAGGATGAGTATGAGATTCTTGTATTATTCATCTCTACTACTATCTTGACTACTATTTCTTGTTAGTAAAGAAATTTCTTCATCACTAGAATCAATAGAATTTTCATATCAGTTCTCTTATTGCTCAAGAGATGTGAAGTTCTCTTCAATATCTCACCATAATATTTTTGCTACCTCATTCATAATTGATGGATCTTGTGTTGGACCCCTTGGTTCTGCTTGTGATATTTCATCCTCACTATAAATTTTCCTTGAGCCTTCCTATTATCTTCCATGTACCTGAGGTACTTATTCATTTTTGTCATCTTGCAATTCGAGCTTCCTTTGCATTATAGTTTGTTGCTCATCAAGTTGTTGCATTGTATCATCTAACTCTTGAATGATCTATCCTCGAATTCATGCATTATATGCTTGTAATGCTTCATACTCTTGCAATTATTGTGCTTGATGGCACATCCACTGTTAAATCATAACAATTTGGGCTAATGGGGTAAGCCCTACTAATTCTTCATCTACAATACCTCCATATGAATTTGGTATTTCCATGTCAAATGTATCCATCCTATATATTGTTTCTCTAGGGATACACTACTACTTCCAATGGTTGGAAGGTTTCTTCCTATATTTCCAAGTTTATCACTAATGGTAATACCTCTTGATTACTTGTTTATTTTTTAGCAATCCTTTCTTCCTCCTCTTCCTCAATTCTTTCTATCCCATCTATGAACCTCACGTGCACTTGCATGATTCTTCTTTCCCTAGGGCAAGGTGCAAATTATTGTTGTTCCACAATCATCTATGCCCCCTCCCCTTCTACAAATAGATGTGCAATCCCAATATCATATTCCCCTTGTAGAGGATTTTTGTTATTTTGGATTGCTTGCACTTGTTCGTGAGACATTGCTTCTTGTTGCTATATTTGTTCTATTTCATTAAAAGTGATGAACAAGCACTATGCTTTCTATGGTTTCAAATTTGAACCATTCACTATTTTGGATACCACTGCCCCATCCAACTTCTATAATTTAACTATACCATTTTTCATAACCTCTACTACTCTTGATGGACCAAGCCATAATATTTTTAACTTTCCTAGCTTGATTTCTCGTTTACCATTATACTTTAGAACTAAATCACCTTGATTGAGTTTTAATTTTTGAATATGTTTATCATGTCACAACTTCCTTCGCTTTTGGGCTACTTCAATTTCCCATTGTCCTATGATCATATTTTGTCGAAATTTATTAATGTTGCTAATATTCCCTCTAAACTTTCTTGGTCACCTAAACGGTGCTCCATGGCTACCCATAGACTAGGTACCAAGAATTCTACTAGCATGACTGCCTCATGGCCATACATTAGCTGAAATGGTGCATGATCTATTGTAGATTTAAAGGTTATTCTATATGCCCATAGAACAAATGGCAACATCTCCTCCCAATATACTCATATTTCATAGGTTTTTTACAACATAGAGACTAGGATTTTGTTAGTTACCTTTGCCGACCAATTTGTTATTGGGAAGAATGGACTTGACAATGAATGCAAAATCTAAAATTCAATTGTCATCTTCTTAATAACCTCATTAACAAGGTGACCACCCCTATCACTTGTTATTTGTAATAGAATTTTGAATCTTGTGATTACCGGCTTGTATAAGAAATAGACTATATTTTTTACTATATTTTTTGTAGTGCCCTTTCTTCTACCCATTTGGTTAGGTATTTTTTGCTACCACAATATATCAATATTCTTGCCTTTGAATTTTTTTTATTGGACTAAAAAATTATAAACCCCATATTTCAAACAATTCTTGAGGTTGAGATGGCTGTAAGAGCATAAAATTGTGATGTAATGGTTTCCCCACTCTTTTATAGGTATCACATGCCTGCACATATTCCTTTGCATCATGGTATAGCATATGCGACCATAGTCCTACTAAAAGTATTTTCCTTTCAATAGCATCTAGCCCCATATGTCCTCCTACAAAACCTTCATATGCTTCTTTTAATGTTGTTTTAACTTACTCCTTTATTACACATCTTTTTTAAATGCCATCTACACCCATTTTGTACAATAATCCAACTATCAACTAGAAAGGTGCCAACTTTATTATTACTTTCTTCTTCTCTATTGTTGTCAATTCCATAAGTAATTCCCCTATGTATAGATATGCATCAATTAATTTATACCATGATGGTACAACATTAATTGCAAATAGCTAAGCATCAAGAAACTCATTTGACACTTTCATTCTTATAGGTTCTCCTGAGTGAATTCTTGATAAATGATCTACTATTACATACCTTTTATTAGGTCTGACCACCACCTGAAACACATATTCTTCTAAGGTAACGAGCCACCTACTAACACATCCTTATAATATTAGTTTATTTATCAATTACAATAGAGCTCGATGATACACATAAAAGGTAAATGGATTTGCCAATAGATAATGTCTAAACTTTTGTACTGCATATACCATTCCCAAAGCTTCTCATTGTATTATACTATAGTTCTTTTTTTCCCTTAATAGTAGATAATTTGAAAAATAGATACTCTGATCTAGTATAAATTATCCTTCTTGAGCCAATGTGTGGCCTATTGTGAAATTGGATGCATCAATATGAACATGGAACACCTTATCCTAGTCTAGAAATACCAAAATGGGACTACACATAATCTTTGCTTTCAACTCCTAAAAATCTCCTTGATGCTCCTATGTCCAACTAAAGGGGATATTATTTTTTGTCAGTGAATCCAACGGATAGTATAAATGTGCATAATTCCTAATAAAACTTTGATAATACCCTATGTATCCCAAGAATATTTTTAATGGGCTCACATCATAAGGCTCTTTCATATTTAGAATGACGTGAATCTTATCAGGATTTGGCTTCAACCCTTCACTACACACTATGTGTCCCAACAACTTGCCATATGGTACCATCAAGAAACATTTTCTTAGATTCAAGGATATTTGTGCATTTTTATTGTGACTCATACATTCACTTAGATTCGATAGATGATCCTTATTTTCCATATATAAACCAATCATTTAGGAATACCTTGAATTAACCTATTGCCAATTGATAAAATATGTACAAAATAATTCACTGAAATATGGTAGGCACATTGCATAGCCCAAATGGTATTCTATTATAATCATAAATACCATTTTCCACTAAAATTGTGGTCTTCATATTATCTTCTTCTATTATGTTAATCTGATTATAGCTAGAAAACCCATCCAAAAATGAGTACTTTTCATGTCCTATAACTTCCTCCAAGATAGAATATGTAAAAGGAATGGAAATGGATTCTTGATCATAACTGCATTCAAACTATGAAAGTCCACACATGTATGTGTTTTGTCCACTTAGTTCTTAAAGGTGATCACAATAGGTGAAACCTAATCGCTTGTGATAACTTTAAAAATAATATTGGCATCCAACATCTTCTTTATTTTTACATTTACCAAAGCTGCATATTTTGGGTTCATTCTATAAAATCTCCTTTAATTGGTTGTGCTCCAAAAATTAATGAATCTTATGCACACATAATTATAGTGGCATCCCTCTTAAGTCCTTATATTTCCATGCAAAAACATCTTTATATTCCAAGAATATTTTGAAAGTTGTTGCTTTCAACATAGGATCCCAATCATCTCTACACTAGATTAATCTTGGTTTATTATTAGTCCCCAATTATACTTTTGCTATTCATGGTCCTTCATGTTTAATAATTTTTAGCTCTATCTTAGCCTTTGCCACATTCTATGGATGTGTTGGCTTTACATCTATTTTTGCATCACCAATCATATACTTTATGAAGCTTTTGGAAAATTCCCATTTCTCTTGTTCTGCTTCCTTTAGTTTTTTATTGACCTTCTTCTCATATTCTATTTTTGTAGTCTCCTCTGTATTAATATGAAGGTATTTGGGCTAAAACACTTCATACTCCATCTTCTAGAGGAGAAGTATGTTATTTGATTGAGCTTATCCTAACTAAATTTCTCAAGCTTTAACATTACTTCTTCATTAGGCTCATATTGGTCTTCCTCCTCTAAAGAACTCCCTAATTCATCTGTTGTGGCAACATCTTCACTAATTATTTTATTTTTTAGGTTAATCATATATTTACACTATCCTTTCTTAAATTTAATTCAATACTTTTCCCATTTGTGATTAACTTTGGCCACTCTCATCCAACATCTTCCTAGAAATGTATCATATGGTATTGTAATCATGACTATATCCAATATGAACTCCTAATCAGCTATTATTACTTTATGTTTCGTCAAAACTCCCTTAGTTTCAATACCATACTGGTTAGTGTTGCAAGTGTGAATAGGGTTTCTCCAAAGTGGCTTAGAAAAATCTCTTTTTCTAGCCCTAAGTGTGAAATGTCTTCAGGTTTGTCGGCAAGTTTTTTTGTCGGCACACTTTGTTGGCAAATTTCTTCCATCCTTTTCTCCCCTATTTCTTCTCCTATATTCCCTCCTTATCCCTCCATTTCCTCCTTATCCCTCTGTTATTCCTTATTTTCCCTTATCCCTCCAACTCCCTTTCCCCTTATCCCTCCAACTTCTTTTGTCGACTTCTTCCCTATAGCATAAATATATATGCACCATAGTTTGTAATTTTTTGAAGGTTGGAGAAGATTTTAATAAAGTCTAATTTTTAAATATTCCGCTGCATTTTAGTTTGACGTTTACCTGCACTCGGTCTTACACTGGTATCAGAGCCAGATTCTAACAGTCGTTCGGGCTCGACATCCCGAGGCAGGAGCCAGCAGGGCTCGGATCCTAAGGTGGATCGCGAGCAGGATCGGGCATGGATCCTGAGGTATATCATGCACAGGATCGACATGGATCCTAAGGTGGTAGCAGACAATAGGCTTGACAGCAGGCATAGATTCCGAGGTGACATGTGGCGGCTAGCATTGTGTTGACTAGGTAGCACGTGGTTCGAGGTGAGTGACATGGCAGAGTGCGTGGCAGCGTGCGATTGGCTGACATGGCGGCGATCGAGCTGACGTGGCAGCATGTGATTTGTCAAAAAGTGTGCCATGTGGTGACAAGTGGCAAGTGTGCATTGGTCAACGTGGCGGTTTGTGATTGGCTGTGTTTTTTTGACAAAATAGCGGCATCTGACTGCCCAAAGTTGGAGGGATAAGGGGAAAGAAGGAATAACGGAGGGATAAGGAGGAAATGGAGGGATAAGGAGGGAATATAGGAGAAGAAATAGGGGAGAATAGGATGGAAGAAATTTGTCGACAAAGTTGCCGACAAAACTTGCCGACAAACCTGAAGAATTTTCACACTTAGGGCTAGAAAAGAGATTTTTCTAAGCCACTTATGGAGAAACCCTATTCACACTTGCAACATTCTCCCCTTAAAGTTGAGAGGACTGACTACACAGTCTCTCGACTTTACAAATTGAGCTTTAGTCATCGCCTTGGTGAAGATGTCCGCGACGTTCTCCAAAGTGTGACAAGATTGAAGCTCAACAATTTCATGTTCCACCATATCTCTCGATGAAGTGGTACTTCATATCAAAATGCTTCGTTCTCGCTATGGTGGACAGGATTATATGCCAACCGAATGGCACCGATGTTGTCGCAAGAGATTCTGGTCAGACCACTTTGTTGTTCTCCAATATCTTCTAGTACTTTCCTTAGCCACAAGGCTTGAGTACTTGCATAAGTAACTGCTATATACTCAGCTTCTGTTGAAGATAGTGTTACTACTCGTCTCGCTTTTTTGAACTCCAAGTTATTAGTCCTGATCCAAGACTAAAACAGTTTCCTGATGTTGACTTCCCGTCATCAATATTGCTACCCCAATCACTATCACTGAAGCCTACAAGCTTGATAGTGTTACATTTATGGTACTGGATTCCAAAATCCAATGTACCTTTCACATATCTCAAAATTCTTTTAGCTGCTTGCAAATGCAACTCAGATGGGTTAGCCATAAATCTAGAAACAAGAGATACAAGATACTCGAATATCCGGTCCGGTGTTGGCGAGAAACATCAAACTCCCAACCATGCTTCTGAAAGTGGTCACGTCAACTTTTGGTGCTCCATCATCTTTGCTTAATTGGATCCCATGTCCAACTGGAGTTGCAACTGGTTTGCAATGCTCCATAGCAAACTTCTTGATCATATCCTGAGCATACTTATGTTGACAGATGAAGATCCCGGTATCTGACTGATGAACCTCCATTCCAAGGTAGTAGTGCATTAAGCCAAGATCCTTCATCTCAAACCGCGTCATCATGGAGTGTTTGAACTCCATATTCATTTTTTCATTACTACCCATAAAAATGAGATCATCCACATACAAGCAAACTATGAGGATGTCTTTACCTTGCTTTAGGTAGTAGAGTGTGGGTTCATTTTTGCTCCCGGTGAACCCATAATCTTTGAAGTACCCATCAATGCGTGAGTACCAAGCTCTTGGTGCCTCGTTTAAGACCATAGAGTGCCTTCTTCAATCTGTAAACAAGGTGTTCCTTACCTTGCACTTCAAATCCCCGTGGTTGCTCAACGTACACTTCTTCTGTCAAGTAACCATTGAGAAATGCACTCTTTACATCCATGTGTTGGACTTTCCATCCTTTGTGTGCAGCTAAGGCAAGAACTGTTTCGATAGTCTCCTGTCTGCTACAGGAGCAAAAGTCTCTTCATAATCTATTCCATATTTTTGAGTAAAACCCTTTGCCACTAATCTTGCCTTATGCTTCTCAATGCTTCCATCAGCATTAAACTTGGTCTTGAAGATCCATTTACAGCCAACACATTTCTTTCCTTTAGGAAGCTTCACGAGCTCCCAAGTGTCGTTGTTTTTTATAGAGGTTATCTCCTCTTTCATGGCATCTTGCCAAATCTTCTCGAGTACATGCCTTCTCATAACTAGAAGGTTCAAGTTGTGCACTAGTTAACAAAGCATAGTTAACTTGATCTCCCCTAGGTTCCCGCTGGGATTCATCATCACCATACAAGTGCATACTTTCTAATCTGTGTAAAACAGATTCCATTTCACTAGCTTGACTCCTAGTGTATCTTCTTGAAAAATTTTTATCCAACATCTGAGATGATGGATGATACTGTAGAGTTCTCTTACCTTTGGATGGAACATCAATGTCCATTGGTGAGGAACTTACTGATCGCCGTGAAGAAGGACTTGGTGAAGAAGTTGAATCGAAGATGGACTTGGAGGATGTGTGGGAGGAGACTGCTTTCCTTTCTGTGGGAGCTCGTGGTTGCACTCGCTGAGCAACTATATCAATGGCTTCAACATCACTGAATATTTGGGGCTTACCCCACTCTCCCCCTTCATCAAAAATCACATCCCTTGAAATCACTATCTTTCGAGTCGTAGGATTGTAGAGTCTATAACCCTTTGTGTTTTCACAATATCCTACAAAAATGCATGCCTGACTCTTTGGATCCAGCTTCTTTCTCAGCTCATCAGAATGTGAGCATATGCCAATGAACTAAAATACTTCACATTTGGTTTCTTACCATACCAGGCTTGGTAAGGTGTCTTCCCTTTCAAACTTGAAGTAGGACTTCTGTTCAAGATGTGAACACTAGTCCTTGTTGCATCTCCCCAATATGAATTACTCAAATGCTTTGTCTAAAGCATTGATCTTGCCATCTCCACAATGGTGCGATTCTTCCTTTCTCGCTACACCATTTTGTTGTGGAGTGTAGGCAGCTGAGAACCGCCTCTTGATGCCATGATGTTTACAAAAATTCAAAACCGATTAGAGGAGTATTCTCCTCCTTTATCTGATCTAAGACATTTTACTGAATATCCACTCTCACTTTCAACTTTTGCTTTAAAATCAACAAAGCATGCAAATGCTTCATCCTTATGCTTCAAAAAATATATCCAACACATTCTTGTGCAATCATCAATGAAAAGTAGGAAGTAAGAGTGGTTACCTAGACTCTTGGTCTCGCATCGGACCACAGATGTCTGAATGCACTAATTGGAGTGGATAGCTGGCCCGCCATGCTTGTCCATGAGGAAATTTTGATCTGGCATGCTTGCCCAAGGCACACCCTTCACAGACTTCCTTACTATCTTGAATTTTGGGAAGTCCAGTTACCATTGCTTGTGAAGTTAGCATTTTCAAACTTGCTGAATTCAAATGACCATATCTCAAGTGCCATAGGACACTTGGATTGGTAATAGCAACATTTGCTAACTTATTTCCTCCTGGCTGGCCAAACTTCAAAGGGAATAATCTATTCTTTGACATTGGCACTTGTGTAATGATTCTATTACTATTGTTCTTGTCAAAAATGGTGCATTTACCCTCATCAAAAATCAACTTATAATTCTTTTCTAGCATTTGACCAACACTTAAAAGATTGTGTTGAAGATGAGGTGTGTAATAGATATCACTTACTTGCTTGATGCCTTCTTTCGTTGGAACCTCCATGGCTCCAATGCCTTCAACTGCCAATGACTTGTCATCTCCCAATCGGATGCTGGATTTGTATGAGGAGTCTAAAGTAGCAAAGAGTTCTTCTTTGCCACTCATGTGATTTGAACACCCAATGTCCAAAATCCATGTATCATTCATATTTTGCTCTGTCTGGCCATAAGAAAGAAAGAGATTTGTGGACTCTTCCTCTTCTCCAAAATTTCCAAACTGACTTCTTTGGTTGCTGCTGTTTCCTTGCGAAGTCTTTGACCAACAATCTCGAGCATAATGGCTAGGTTTGCCACAATTGTAGCAAACTTGTTTTGATTTATCTCCTCCTTTTCCTTTGCCAGATTGTTTCCCTCTATATTGTTGTTGTCCTCCTCTATTCTGATTTCCACCTCTCGTTGGATGATCCTCCTCTCGTTAGGAGTTCCTCCTCTTTGATTATTCCCGCCTCTGCCTCTTTGTTGTCCTCTCGCCATGGCCTCTACCTCTTCCTTCATGTGTGGCAAAAGCTTTATCATCTCCTCCATAACTGGTGGTAGGAGTTTCCCGTAACCTCTCTTCATGTGAGAGAAGTGAACCAGTTAGTGCATCAAAAGACAATGAGGTTAAGTCTTTGGATTCTTCAATAATTATTGCAACAGAATTCCATTTAGGAAGAAGTGTTCTCAACACTTTCTTCACCATAACCTCTGGCTTAATATCTTCCCCTAGTGTGACCATTTTATCAACTACGGCTTTCACTCGCACGCAGTAATCTCCCACTTTTTCATTTTCTTGCATCCTGAGATTTTCAAAATCTCGTTTCAATGTTTGCAGCTTTACCTGCTTTACTTGGTCACTACCTCTATAGCTTTCTTTTAGGGCATTCCATGCATCTTGTGCAATTACATAAGAGGCAACCCTAGGGAAGATACTTTTATCTAGGGCAGCATGTATGTGATAAAGGGCGAAAGCATTGTTCTTTTGTGCTTCTTTTCTAGCCTTTTTATCAGCATTAGAGAAAGCTGCCCATTCAGCAGCAGTAGGTTCAGAATAGCCCTCTTCGACTACATCCCATAAACCTTTTCCTATCAAAAGGGTTTTCATTTTAATAGACCAATATTCATAGTCTCCTCCATTGAACTCAAGAATCGGAAGACTAGTATTGGATGCCATTGCAGAATAAAAACAAACTTTATTTGAAGCAAACAAGTACTATAAAGCAGTACAAAGAGATTAATGATTCAAATCAAATCTCGCCTTTTTAGTACATTCAGGTTCTGCTTCGGAACTACTGCTGATGACAATGACCTCAGGTTCTTCAGGATCCACTTCCTCTGGATCTTCTTCTTCTTCTTCAGCTTCTTCTTCTTCTTCGTCTTCTTCTTCGTCTTCTTCTTCTTCATCTTCTTCTTTTGCTGCTAGGAGAGCGTGGTGAATAGCTCTCACTTGATTCTGCTACCCGTACACCAGGTGTATAACTGGCACTTGCTTGATCCTCTGGAACAACTTCCTCTGGTACAACTTCCACAGTCTCTGACTCTTCAATTCTTTGTCCGAAAATGTTGTCTTCTGAATCTGCCTCGTACCTTGAATCCGGCTTTCTCGTATGATCAATCACCTGATTTTCCAGCCGACAAAACACTGTATGGAGACTTGTTCGTCGAACCCTTTCATCAAAGGATTCCGGTGTCTCTCGTCTCAAAATCGAGAGAAGTGCATTATAACACCCCCTGACCGGATCATCTAACATTTCACGGGCACATTATTTCTCCTTTTTCAAAAAAGCTCTTTCAAACAAGGTTTTTAAAATTTTTATAAAGTCTTTTAAAAAATTTAATAAATTTTTATATTTTTTTAAATTACCTTTTAAATTAATTATTAAAAAGATAATTTTAAATAAAATATAATTTAAATTTATTAAATAATTTTAAAAACTTAAATAAAAAATTTAAAACCTTTAAATTTTTAAAAAAAAAATTTACCTTTTGCACGCGGGCGATTCGACCCCGCGACCTCCACAACAAGCAAAAGACGTGACCGCTGCACCACGCGGCTGAGATGAGACCAAAGGGAATGAAATCCCTTTTATTCTTGGCGGCAGCGATAATTTAAAAAAAAAATTAAAACTTTTGTTATGGCAACCAACGGGATTCGATCCCGCGTCGTCCCCACGCTAGCGGATCGCCTTGGCCGCTGCACCACGTCCCTCGGACGTGTCTTCAATGGCACCGGGGGCTATTATAAAGCACGACGGGCGAACATTTTTTTTTTTAAATTGGCATTCAATTATCCCACATTCGCTGTGTGGGAGCTCCAGCGGGGTTTATCAACCCAAAATCGCACAATGATATTCGACTGCCTTCGGGCAGTCAGATGCCGCTATTTTGTCAAAAAAACATAGCCAATCACAAACCGCCACGTTGACCAATGCACACTTGCCACTTGTCACCATGTGGCACACTTTTCAACAAATCACACGCTGCCACATCATCTTGATCTTCGCCATGTCAGCAAATCGCACGCTGCCACGCACTCTGCCACGTCACTCACCTCGAACCACGTGTTGCCCAGTTAGCACAATGCTAGCCACCACATGTCACCTCAGAATCCGTTCCTACTGTCGAGCCTGTTGTCTGCTACCACCTCGGGATCCATGTCGATCCTATGCATGATCTACCTCGGGATCCATGCCCAATCCTGCTTGCAATCCGCCTTAGGATCCGAGCCCTGCTGGCTCCTGCCTCGGGAGCTGTACTCAAACAAAATGGTCATCCAGTTGCTTATCATTTAGAAACTTTTTTTGCTGCTAAGTTGAACTATTCTACATATGAGAAGGAGTTGTATGCATTAGTTCAAGCTATTAAGTATTGGAGACATTATCTTTTGGAAAAAGATACAGTAGTACACACTGATCATATGCCTCTCAAGTTTTTACAATCTCAAAGTAAAATTGAAGAATCAAGACATATGAAGTGGGCCTCTTACCTCCAAAAATTTCACTTGGTGATCAAGTACAAAAAGGGGAAGAGTAATACTATTGCTGATTGTTTGAGTAAGCCTCCAGCCGCTCTTGCCTTAACAGTTATGTCCACTTCACACTTGGGATTTCAGACTTGGCCTAATCAGTATTCACAGGATCCTAATTTTGGAAAAATATTTGAGCAAGTGAGTAAGCCTTCTTCTTCCAATTTGCATCCTTTCCAAGATTTCTACATCAAAGAAGGACTTCTTTACAAATTGGACAAGGTTTGTGTTCCTTGTGAGCCTAGAGTGTCACTTCTGAAGGAAGCTCATTCTACACTTTATGGTGGTCACTTTGGGAAACATAAAACACTTCATCATTTGCAAAGATTTTTCTATTGGCCTAAAATGCAGAGGGATGTGTTGAGATTTCTCAAACAAGTGTGCGCTTTGTTGTCGCTCAAAACCAACTAATAGGAAGTTTGTCTTAGGCATGCCTTTGCCCATTCCTTCCCATCCTTGGGAAAGCATTTCCATGGATTTGGTTAGTGGGTTTCCTATAACAAAGTGCGCCAACATGATTGTGTGTTCGTAGTGGTTGACAGATTCAATAAAATGGCTAAGTTTATTCCATGCCGCAAGACAAGTTCTGCATCAGACTTAGCTCAATTTTTCTTTGACAACATTTGGCGTTCCTTTGGTCTACCTACAAGCATTATCTTGGATCGTGATTCATGCTTTGTGGGTCATTTTTGGCGTTCTTTGTGGAAAATTTTAGGAGTTTCCCTTAACTTTTCCATCGCCTATCATCCACAATCCGATGGGCAGACTGAAGTGGTAAACCGTACACTTGTGCAAAGTTTACGAATCTATCATCACACTTCACCAGCAAAGTGGGACTTGAGTCTCACTCATATTGAACATGCCTATAATAGGGCCCTACATTCTTCTACAGGTCATTCACCCTTTGAGGTTTGTATGGGATTTCAGCCCTTGGCACCTTATGAGTTACCTTTTTCTTTGCCTTCTCCTGTCACTTCACATCTTTAGAAGGAGCAAGACAAGGCACACTCATTTATTCAACATTTGCACAATCTGCAATCAAAGGTGGTTGATATTTTGTAAAAGACACAGCAGCAGCAGAAAAATGCCATGGATCGACATCGAATTCCTCATCCATTTCATGTTGGTGACAAATTTTGGTTGCATCTTGACAAGCGGCATTTTACTGATAAGACTCATAGAAAAATCAAACCAATTCACTATGGTCCTTATACTATTCTTCAGCAGGTGTCCGAGAATGCTTTTCGCCTTGATCTTCCCGCACACTTGGGAATTCATGACATCGTCAATGTAGATCTTTTGAAGTTGTACTTTGACTCTACATTGGAGACTGCATCGGCTATCAGTCATCCTATGGATGTGGTTCTTGATGCTCAGTTACCATTGGATGCAAATCAGATCTATGACACGAAGACTTGACAGACTCACCAGGGGTCTACCACCTCATATCTTGTGGCTCGACGAGGACAGTTGTCGCATCAGGCTCATTGGATTTCTTTTCATCAGATGTCCCATGACTTTCCTATTCTTCTAAAAGCATTGGAGTCCAATGCTTCTATTGTGGGGAGGCATGATGAGGATTGATGTTTGATCTTTCATATGACCCCTCTAGTAGTTCCTAGCTAGGTTTGCATAGTTTATTTCTTACAAATTAATAATTGTAAGTGAGTCTCCTTCTCACATGCACTTGTGGGCACTAGTTATCTTCTAGTTGTCATTTAGAGTGTTAGTTAGTAAGTGTGAACTCAAAGTAGGAAGTGTGTACTTCAAGATAGCTAAAATGGATCTTCTAGTTAGCAATATTCCTTTCTCTTAACTTAGAAGTTTACGTGCATTCTCCCTTGCACTTTTGTAGCTTATGGTTAAGCATATTGGATCAAATCCATGATTTGATGGGTTTGGTTATGTATTTTGGGCCATTAGTGCCTGTAAATTGAATTGTAAATAATAGAACACTTGGTTGGATTTTCAATCCTTTTCAATACGTGGATTTTGTAATAGCACCATACAAACCATCTTGTGCACCTGAATCGTGTAGCATCCAGTCCAAATAGATGAAAGCAAGTAGAGTTTTTTCTTGGCAATATAAGCACCCGAAGGCAGGCTAAGTAACCCTAATCAAGCGAAAGGCTTCCAGCCCAAGGTGGTTGTGGAACTTGAGGGAAATTTTGCTACAAGGTGCGTGACTATTATAACCTAAATGATAAACAGAGTTAGAGATGCTACACCAAGAGCGTAATAGAATTCCAAGGTAATGTTCAAGAAAAAAATGATGGGCTCCATTTACAATGCCTCAAATTTGTGAGACTGGATCATACATTGGCATGGGGGAGATACCATACCATGCCAATAGTTCTAACGAATGTTCACACATTCATTAATAAGAGGAGGATACGCAAAAAAAAATACGAGAGGCACCTTACTCCCATAGTAAGGCAAAAAAAAATTACAGGAGGCACCTTACTTCTATAGTAAGGTGCCTTACTCCTGATGCCTTACCCCCATAGTAAGGTGTCTTACTCTCGGTGCCTTACTCCCATAGTAAGGTGCCTTACTCCTAATGTCTTACCCCTATAGTAAGGTGCCTTACTCCCTATGCCTTCCTCCTGGCATCTTACTCCCAGTGCCTTCCTCTTGATGCCTTACTCTCGATGCCTAGCTCCCATTGCCTTACTCTCGATGCCTACCTCCCAGTTCCTTACTCCCATAGTAAGGTATCTTACTCATGGTACCTATCTCCCAATGTCTTACTCACATAGTAAGGTGCCTTACTCCTAATGCCTACCTCTTGGTACCTTACTCTCGATGCCTATATCCCTGTGCCTTACTCTTGATGACTTACTCCCATAGTAAGGCACCTTACTCCCCCTGACACCTTACTTCAAAGAGAAAATAGAATTATGTGAATCCTCCCAATGGTTTAAAAAAAAAAACCCACATGGAACATGTCCTGCTTAGCATAAAATTTCTTTTTATTTTTTATTTGTAGTAAATCATGAACCACATGCAAGATGTAGGTATCCTAAGAGCCAGGGCCTAACATATATGAATTCATAACTCTTATTTTCTTGCTTTTGTGTGTTTTTATTTGTAGGTCATCGTACCCTATGAATACAATCTAAAGGTATCATAAGAGCTAGGGCCTTAGGCACAGGAATGATTCCTATTTTCCTACTTTTGTGTGTTTAGTTTTGTAGGACACAACCATGAGCACGATCTGTAGACAGAGCCAGCTTAAACTAGGCCTAACAGATATGACATCTTGTGCCCTACAATTAGGAGTGTAGCAAAGTAGAAAAAGGCACTTACTTCCCATGAGGAAGAGAGTACCTACAATCAGCCCAGTACAACAGTACCTTTTTCCACCTGGAAGAAGGCACCAATAAGTGATGTTACTCTCCCACCAGGAAGAGTGGTGCCCATATATTTGAAAAAAAATTATGGAGAATTTGATGGTTGGGTGCTAAAAATAAGTTGTAGCCCTTCCTTGAGAAGAGAGTGTAGATCCACTCTATACCCAGTAGTGCTCAAACTTATTCTCCCTAGATTAGGGGTACCTATTGATTCATTGTGGGACCTGATGTTCAAAGGGCTGTAGACCTATTGCATATAGGGACCTGTTACTGTTGATGAGGGCATCACCAATTTAAGTGGGGAAGAGTATGGGTGAATCTGAATCTCTTGCAAAAAAAAAATCTTCTACTGAAAAGGCTCCAAATTAAAATGCAGATTAGAAACAGAGTTTTATTTTTTTGCTACTTGTTGGAAGAGAGTATCTTATTTCCCAAGGACCAACTTGGTCCAAAAGAAAAATGAGAAATATCCAACCGATAGCTAAATAATGGGGGAGGATCCTAGAAGAAATCAGATGTCAAATGTCTATATGAAGGCCACATGGTGCTTGAGCACGATAAATCATATGAACGAAGCTCGTAGTGGCCAGGAACAATAGCACATAAATCTCAACGATATGTCTCATGAAAATGTCATACCTGAACGCCCAAAAGATGTTGCAGATGATGATGGATAAAATTGTTTTTACCTCACTCCAAGAAAAAAATAGAAGATCATAGTGATGTTCCAATTATGCATGCGAAGGAAATAATTCAGAGTGGAAGATCATTTGATTTGGGCACATGCATGTTAGAACAGTATAAAGTTTAATCAATTAAAAAACAAAGTGACATGTTCAGGAGCACACGGTGAGAAAATAATGATGTACAAATTTGTTATTAATTACGGCGATCCCTGCAATGCATCCAAATCCAGATTAAAATATTTTTGTGTTGTTGATGATGAGCTTGGTGTTTCAAAAAGTTCAAATTTGTTGGTTGTCATAAATCTTTAATAGTGGTACATGGATCATAAGTAGACTACGTAGTTACCTGGTTCAATTACAGCCTACACAGCCTCCATTTTTTTAATGCATAGTGCCAATGTTACGGTTTTTTATGATAGCATTTCATTCTATTAGAATATATGAAAAGAACAATCTCACTATGGTGGAGGAGAAATTCAACTTTACAAAGAGATGGTGAGGATTTGAAATCATGGAAGAAATCTGGTATCACAATGCAAATTCCCACAAACAGTTGGGTGAAGAAGATGTTCCAGTACATAGCATGCCAGACCACTGACAGTTCTCCAGCTTGGCCACCTGATTTTAAAATCACCAGCTCACATTATTGTAGATGACTTTTTGTTCTTTGATGTAGATGATGAAAAAATGGTGACGATGAACCAAGATTTTTTCTGGGTATGCGCCCTTCCATCGTACAATGAATGAAAAATAAATCACTACGACGCTGGACTTGTTAAAGTCCACACCTACAAAAGAATACCTCAATGGGTAAAACTGAATATAGTGCAACCATCTGTGCAATAGAGTTCCCATGCCTATTTTCATCAAGGATATGACACTTACTTTCATGAAAAAAATTCCCCTATTTTCTAGACATAATTTCCACTAAAATGTGGTGCATGATCCATGCAAAATAACTATTATTTGCTTGAGGAGAACACCACAGAAAGAATGCCATGTTTTTTTACTATTCTCTATCAGCAATACGGATGGGCACAAAATTTTATATCTACCTTTTGAAAGCTACGTAGGAAGGATCCATCGATGGAAATTTAAAAACTGCATCATTTTCTAGATTGTCACGCTCAGGGAAAGTGATGTCTTCATTGATTGTGAGGGTCGTTGATGGGTTTTTCTAACGTATTTATTATATTGGTCTCACTGCTAGAGTAGCAATGCTCAAAGAAATAACAATAATGACTAGTGGTATGGATGATAAAGGCAACCAAAAAAATAAATAAAAAAATAAAAATACAAATTCTCCAAGAGCACCAATGTCACAACAATCTCATTTTACTGGTACACCATGGTTACAGGTAGCATGAAGGCATTTCACACAATCAACATCATACACATTAGGTTCTATGAAATTCACCTAGGATTGTACTATTTTTTTGTTAATTATGTGAAGATTTATTTTAAAAATCATTTTGATGTTAATACCAGTAGATGCCTCCATAATCTTTTAAAATCTTCCATTAGAATTCAAGTGCATGACATGCCTCAGATGTATAAAAAATTCATTGCTCCGAGATAATTTAAAAAAAAATATGGCATTCACATGAATAAATTTGGCACTACTGCATTGTGACAATGGTGGCCAACACATGTAGATGATGCTACTTTGTACCACAAAGGAGGGTCAAACATGTTTCAGATGTAGGTAAAAGTAGCAGTAGATGCCCACACTCATTTTAAAATTTGATCTCACCAAAACTGATCACTATGCAAAACTGGAAGTAGGCTCTATTGACAGTTGCATGAAGGCTGAGATGGGTAATTACATGGTAGTATTTATCAACATCAGCATAGTAATAATTTAGTTATGGTGTTTGAATAGTATGGTCATGATTTAACTATTTACCCGTAGTTTTATTATTAGGCATGACATGTTTCTGACTTCTGCTGGTGCAGCATTGCTTAATGAAAAAATAGTAGTGCAATAATAGCGCTCAATAAAAAAAATAGTAGTGCTCAATGAAACAAATAGCAGTGCTCAATAGAAAAAAATAGCAACGCTCAATGAAAAAACCCAACAGTGCTTGATAGAAAAAAAAATAACAGCACTCAATGAAGAAAACCAACAGTGCTCAATAGAAAAAAATAGCAGCGCTCAGCGCTTAATGGAAGAAAAACAACTATGCTTGAAGGAAAAAAATAGAGATGCTAAAGGCCACTTAAAAAATAATAAATAAATAAAATATTATTCTCGTGGCTGTTGTCATGAGGATGTGACAATCTATAGGCATGGGAAGATGATGAGAACTAGAAATGCTTATTTTATATACATTCTTAAGGGGCATCATTACTGGTTTAATTAGCATGTGAGCTATATTTTATTTAAATTATGCATATAATTGATAGAAAATCCAGTATTATGCTTGATCGATGTTTTTAGTGGAAACTGTGTATAAATGCATATTTTGCTACTACTAATATGGTGTTTTCTAGTCTACATCCCAATTGGACTTGACATGCTTTTGCTTCAATGAGTATAATGTATATTTAGTAGGTGCCTTACTCTGCAAGTAGATGCCTTACTCTGACGCCTTACTATGGTGCCTTACTCTGACTAAGTCAATAGGCACATTACTCAAGCAGGTACCTTACTCAAGCAGGCGCCTTACTCAAGTAGGTGCCTTACTCAATAAAGCGCCAAGCAGGTGCCTTATGCAATGATTATGCACGTTGATCGAACGGTTGTAAAAGGACCATGTTGACCATTGATGATTGTTCATTCCTCCACACTACAGGCATATACTGTGTGTGACACTCATAAGTTTACGAACTTACTAGATTGATAATTTATGGTAAAAGAAATGACTATTTTCTAAACATAATTTTTGCTCACCACAATCCATGTACTTCTTGTCAAAATTTTCTCCTCTCTATGATCTAGTCTCCCATGTCTTTGTAGAGTTGTATCTATCATCCACCCCTATTTACTTCATGCTACTTACTAGTCCAAATCCTTAAATTTTAATTAGATAACGATGTCAAATATAGCATGAGTGATGGTATTCTCAATGATGGGGGTGTAATGAGATATTTTGGAATAATTTCCATTGATTTATACCCAATTCTAGGCAACAGTACACTTGTATGATCACAACTGTACAACTCCAAAATTGTTCAATCACTAACTATACGGTTATAAAATTTATATTGTATGATTTTATGATCACAAATGTATAATTATAATGAACTATATGATTTTCCAAAATATACAATTTACTAGAAATGTTCAATTAGCAATTGATTGTCTTATCAACCAAATCTTGTAATCTTTCACTTGGTAAATCATTGATCTTGCTCCAAAATGTACCATAAGGAATTTAGGCTTAAAAGAGGATATAATATGACCAGCTGTAATATTATATTTACTGACTGTACAGTTATATATACTAATTATACAATTTTTGAATATGCATATTTTCCATGAATCAACTACAATAATATCATTAACAATAAATAAGGATTCAACTTCTAACGCATGCATAAATAGATCTAGTTAATTGGGAGCCAAAACATCCATAATGATAAATTCTAGTAATAGTACAATCACATAAAACACATGTACTCCATCAATGAGTTACCCTTGTTCTCCATTGATATCTTCCAACATAAATAAAAATGAGCAATGATCCAAATTCCTATTTGAATTCTGAACAACCATCAATAATCTCATCACATGTATGAACCTATATTTATGAATATATATCAATGAACAACCGCTAAAATGAGCATGGGGGCTCTTATAATGCCTGCCCAAACTATTCCAAAGTGGTTCCTAAGCATGGGGGCTTGCGACATGTTGTTCCTTCCTATCCAAAAGCAACAAAAGAGGTCAAAGTGGTAGAAGCGCCATGATTTTGGGACATGTCATTTTATCGATACGTCGCAGTTTCGTGACGATCTAGAGCTAATGAAGGAAAAGACTCAAGGATGACGTGATTTCGTGACATGTCGATTCTTTGTGGATGGAAGTGGCAAGAGAACAAAACGTGCAACAATTGTCATGATTTCGTGACATGTCTCAGTTTCACGACAGGCAGTAGCAAAGGAGCTGAACGAAGGCAGTTTGTCACATTTTCATGACAGGTCTCTTGGTCATGACACACCGTTGTTTCGTGACTCTCCAAAAAAAATGAAGGAAAAGACATAAGGGTGTCGCAATTTCGTGACATGTCTCAAGGTCGCGGTTGGAAGTGTCAAGTGTGCAGAATGGGAGACGAATGTCGTGATTTCGTGACATGTCTCATGGGCACGATATGTCGTATTTTTGTGACATATAGTGGCAAAGGAGCAGAACGAAGGCAGAATATCACGATTTCGTGACATGTTTCCTTTTCGTGACAGGTCGCATTTTTGCAAATTTCCAAACTAAAAGATGGAAACAGCTTAAGGATGTCATGATTTCGCGACATGTCGTATATTCGTGGCTAGAAGCAGATAGAGTGCAAATTGGGAGATGACTGTCGTGATTTCACAACATGTCTCATTTTTGTGACATGTTACCGTTGCATGACTCTTCAGAGCAAGTGAAGGAGAAGACTTCATGGCATCGCGGTGCTCTTTTTTGGTAGTGTGGCATTAGTAGGGGGCTAATTGCAAAGGAAATACTATGCCTATTGTGGTTTTGATCCCTTTCAGCATTGTGCTAATTTTGTAAAAGGTTTTGGGTCAACCTGTAAAACCCGATTGTAATGAAATTGTATCTTAATTACCAAAAAAAAAAGTGGTTCCTGAGGCAACACATCATTCACAACTATCACCTAAATCTTCTCAATAATAGTACCAGGATACTGAAATAAATCAAAAACATTAAAAATGGGCGAAATATCAAATTCATGGGGCAGCTCCTCTTTATAGGCATTATCATTGATCTTCTTCAAAATCTTGCATGGCCCGATTATCATTGATCTCATGGATGGTTTTTATGTTGTGGATTTCTTTGGCTAGTATTTCTAGTGTTATTTTCTTAAATCGGCTATTCTCATGAGGGGTTCTCCTGTTTTGTGCTTTGTTGGATAGATTTGTTGATTGTGATGACAAAATTCCTCTGTTCTCCTTTCATGTGAAGATCTCCTGGATGGTTTTTATGTTGTCGATTTTGTTGGCTAGCATTTCTAGTGTTGTTTTATTAAATTGGCTATTCTCATGAGGGGTTCTCCTATTACTAAGGTTCTAATTTAATTTTTATCAAATATTCCATCCACATATTTTTTACATTTTCTTTCAATATGCTATATTATTTCCCTACATTGTACATTTAGCAAAACCCTATATTGTACGTTTACTCAAAATTATGCAAATCCTTTGAATTGTACATTCACTTTATTTTCTTATAGAAAGTGGATTTGTTACCTACAGGTTACTTCATTCTTTATTATTTCTAACTCATCCTAGGAAATAACATATAGATCTTTCTATCCTAGGTACAAACTAGACCATAAAAATAACAAATATCTTGAATGGATAATAAAAAAAATGGGTTGATGATAGATTGAAGATAGTAGATATGATAATATTTTTATGATAACCTACTAGTATAAGATTTATTGTAAAAATTGCAAATCAACTAATCCTAACTAGCAACATCTCTTGTTAGTTGGTGTGGATATAGATGAGATATTATAGATTAAGTTGTTATATCAAGTAATGGAAGAAGTTGATGAAATTTAGCTATAAATTTTAAGGTTAACTTTTTTATATCTATTAACCAAAATGCTTTGAACTAAGGGAAGATCATACATCCTACTTCTCCTATTAAATGTAAAGCAACCATATAATAGACATAAAAGTTGAAATTGTGAGCTCCTACATCTACCATCTAGGATGCTCTGATTGAAGGGAAGAACATAAGTTTTTTTTTCTCTTTTTGGATATAAAGTAGACAAGATGGCTAATGCAAGATTCATTTATAAGATGATTCATTGAAAGAATCATAATATCCATTCATACCAATATGTGTATGTCCTTATGAATGAATGAAAAGTATTAGCACAATCATAAGCAATTAAAAGCATACGTATTTTTGTTTCATATCTATGATGTGCATGTCCCTATGGATATTATATCTAAAGCAATCAACAAAGATAAATAAGTAGAGCATAATTATAAAGGGAACTTCCTTGCATCAACTACCTAGCAAAATTAAAAATACACAATCCTATTTTGTATCATATTGTGTATATCCTCACTAGCAATGCACAAAAAAATAAAAAGGATGAACAATCAAGACAAGCAAGATAACAAATAAAGTTATAAATACGTTTGCAAGGCATAAATCAATGAAAAAGATAAATTTATAATAAAATCATTTTGTAAATAATAACAATTTTTATAACCATACAAATTCAAATATTTTTATCACTAATTTGAATTAAAAATGATAATAAAAATTAATGTCAAATCACAAAATATAAGAAAGTTAACATAAATCAACAAATAGTCAATTATCATTTACCCAATTAGTTGGTACAAAGGTAAAAATGTTTCAATTTTACTTTTTTTGAACATAAATTAATTTTGGGTGCCTGATATTTATTGGCTCTCTTAGTTCTTTGTCAATAACAATGGCAAGATAATATGCACATAAGCTTTACATGGAAATTATTATTAATGGATCTAGATAATTGGATTTGAAATTTCCTTTTTGTTTATTTTTGGTATCAATGTTTCTTTTTCTTTTTTTTTGAAATAATATCACCAACATCAAAGGATTACATTCTAACCTTTTTACCATAGGGTCATTTAATCCTTTACTAGTATATTAGTAGATTATCTAAAGCATAAATTATATTTTTATCAAATGATCACAATTGATTGAGACATACTAGATGGTACATATCTTGGATAAAAATATCTCATAAGAAAATATTAAATTATGAAATCTCTAGTTAAAAATAAAATATTGCCTTAGTTTGATACACCCAAAGATCAATGCAGAGTTATAGATGTCAATGATGACCTATTTTTGTGGTAGGTGGTAAAAATTATATTATATGGGTTTTAACTGATCCCCAAAACTAGGAACATAAATATAGAAAGAAGAGTACGTAGAGGAAGCACAACCAGAGTGCCTACACCCTGACAACTCCACAAACCAAACTAGAACTAAACCAAACCCATGCAAGGGTTTTTGAAAAGAAAATATTAGATCTAAGAAAAGAAACCCACACATGGGCTATAGAAGAAATAAAGCAAAACCAAAATAAAACCCACTTAAGGAATATGGTAAAAAAATCCCACGCAGGGGAGCAGAGCTCGGGAGACAAACCAGACCCTCTACACGGGGACTAAACATTGACAATCTCTTCATTTTTAAGGCCTTTTTTGCCATGGTTCTTGATTAGCAGCTTTAGGAAATCACTAATGTTGTCCATGTCATTTATGATGTTGTTGAGGATGGTGTTTTGGATCATGCTGATAATAGCTACAGGAGGTTCAGTTCTGTAACTTCCATCATCTAAGATATGCTAGGGAGAATTTTGACTTATTTCAAAAGACTTTTTTAGGCGGTTAGACCTTCTATTTTGAGTGGTCTTCCATAATGGCTTTCCATTTAGGATGCAGAGAGGGACCAAGAATAGGGGACATTGTCACCTTAGAGGTAGGGCACTAGATTTGAAATGTAGCTTCACCATTATTCTCTTTAGGAAGGGATTGGGATGGACTGAAGGTATATGGGGAATGGGACATGTTAGAATGGAGTGGTGAGGAGAAAAATGCAAGCATAAGGGTGGCTTCAACATGATGATAAATGATGGAAAAAATACCTTGATGGGTTGGTGGGGTTTGGGACTTTCTCTTTCTAGCATTGTGGATGGAATACCTGATTGACCAATAGAGAAATTCTGGGATATTAACCGGATTGAAACCTCTCAGGTGATTAACCAAGGCAACATGAAAACTAAACAAAGGTTTGGAAGGATCATCAATAGTGAGGTATTGGAGGATAGGTATAGTTACCATTGGCCACGGAACAGGGAGAGACTCATGTTCAATTATGATTTCCTTCCATTTGAACATCTTAGAATAGTTCAAAAAACCTTTGAGCTCAAGATTCCAATTATGATAGTCCCTATGCACCACACGTCGAGCTACAGGTAGCTCCATAAATTTTGCCATAATCTTAATAGTAACTTGAAATGATGACTACAAACAATGGCATAGCCATTATTCCAAGTACTGACAAAGGCATCCATAATGTCTTGTTTGACTCCCTTAAACTTATTGAGGAAAGGAATAAGACCTTGGGCTTCTAGGAAGGGCTGAGACAGATGATCAAGCTATATATTGGAAGGTTCAAGAAAGGCCATGGGGACAATATTGAAGACCCAGGGAAACCAAAAAATCTAGACTAAAATATCACAACCTCCAAGGATACTCAAAGGTAAAATCTTATAGATAGTGAAGATACTCATATAGGGATTGAATTTAAAAGGTTCCTTAGCCAAAAAAGAGGAAAATTAATGAAAATAGGTCATTGGATGATGGGACATTGGGAAGGGGCAAAAAAAAAATCTTGACTTAGCACAAGAATAACACATATCAAATCTAGAAAATTTTCTTATTTGAGCCAATAACTACAGATTTTGAAACTGAGTGAAACACATAGGCTTTGATGAATTCCCTTAAAACTAGCTTTGGAACTTAGCACAATTTGTATAGTGAAGCAAAAAATGTTGATAAAAAGTGAACTCAAAGGGAAGAGGGTGCCAATGATCACATGAGAAATAGGGGATCCCAATCCTATCGGGGTGAGACCTACGCCACCCTAAAAATGAAACATACCTCTTAGGACCGGTTATGCAGTTCCAAGTCATCAACAACAACATTAAGAATATTTTAAGGGAAAATTTGGTACCATATGGATAGATTTTTATGACTAACCCCAATATTAGCAAGCAGACCAGCATACTTGTAAGCTTCCTAAAACACATGATAGGTTGTAGTATTATTGAAATTATGCATGAAAATCTTAGCTTCTTGAATAAAAGTTTGCACGTTCCATGAAGGAATTTTGTCATTGATAATAGAGTTTGTAATATTCATGGAATATCCTTTGATTTGTAAATTTCCCTTGTAATATTCGAGAGTGTCTAAACCTCTCCAAAAAGCATGAGCTTTAGCATAGTGGTCAGTTTGAAAGCCTAGAAAATCAACATAGGCCACTATGATTCACCTAGTATGATCCTTGACCAATCCTACAGCTCTAGTTGCTCCTATATTTCCCTTAGAATCACCATCATAATTAAGTTTAATCCATACTATAGGAGGATGTGTCTAGTGAGAACCAATTATGGGATGAGGATTTGAAAGAATGGAGCTAGGGTTATGGGAAATTTTAAGAAATAGGAAAAGAGTAGACTCAAGGCTAAATTCAGGGGACTTGGCACAAGGGAAAAGCTTAGAATTTTTATAGCAAAGGTGATATATTTATTGGCAATAGATATAGATCCCCTTAAGGAGTTTTAAAATACTCTATTGTTTCTTTCAAGCCAGGTCTGCCATAGGAGATGATGGAGATAAACTTTCCATAAAGAAGACAACCTAAAATTTTTGAAAGGCATGGGCCACTAAGTGAAGAAATGTACCAGGGAATTGGGTTGGATCCAAGAGATATGAAAGGTGGATATGAGATTATCCATGGTAGAGTGGAAGAAAGAAAATTTTGTAAATATAATATTGATAGATTCCTAGGCCACCATACAAAGATGACATTTATTAGGAACAACCATACCTCTCTTCATGAGATTATCAGTTGTGAGGATTTTGTTTTGGATGGCCAACCAAGAAAAGATAGTAATTTTAGGAATGAGGTGTTTATGCCAAACCATATTGAAAGGAATGTGGATATTTTAGGGATTGAGAGTCAAAATTGATCAAATTTGATAGAAAAAGACCAAATTCAGTTTCTTTCCAAATAGGGGTATCATGGGACATACCAGATGGGTTTATAGTTTCCCTCAATAAGGTTGAAAATTTTGTTACAACATTTAAAATTTGAGCATCAACATTGGCAATGTGGAGCTCTTTCCATATTCTGGGTTGAACTAAATATTCTATGAAATCTACCACATTTCTACCTATTAGAATATCCAACAAAGGTTGCAACACTGAGATCCCATTGTTCTCACTAAGATATTGATTGAAGATATACATAAATATCAAAAAATTAATCATGTTTCCTATTCCAAGTTGTCATCTGGTCCCATTTTGTATAAGAAATATGGTTTGGAGGATTTATTTCTAGAAAGTGGACCCAACTTTAGGAATATTTTCATCCATGAAATTCCAGTTTTGAATGTATTTCTTATTTATGATTGAAACCCATTCAAGGTTACAATTTGTAAACACCTTCCAAGCCTGTTTGACCAATAATACCATGTTAATATTGCTAAATCTTCTAAGTCCCAGGCCTCCCTTACTTTTATGTGAATAGACATTTTCCCAATTTACCAAATGGAACCTTTTTTTGTCTTCTGAACATGCCCACAAAAATCTCTTCTGAATCTATTAAATTTTATTATAAATGGAAACCAGGGCCTTGAATACTGACATAAAATAAACCAGTATACTTTGAGGATAGGCCATTGTGAGTGTAGCTTTGGTTGCTTGATATAGGAGGGTCCCTTTCCAACCTACAATTTTTGTATTGATTCTTTCAATAATATTGCTCCACATAGACTCTTTGGGACAACTGGTGAATGTAGGCAGTAAATCCACCTCCTAGAGAAAGAAGTGATTTGCTAAATTTTTTACTATTTTGGAGATGATTTGCTCTAGTTTTGCGAAACCATATAGTAGGAATCAAATCGTACATAAGATCGTACAACTGAAGTGGCAAACCGTATGGAGCAGTGGCAAATCATACAGGGCACACCGAAATTCACTAAAATGTAAAGGAAATGTAATTTCGAGATGAAATGTCGCATGGATTTTCTAACCTAAGGTGTAAACTTAGGAAAATGACAAAATAATGTATTCAATTGTAATTGGGTAGTTGTGAATAATGGATTATCTCAGGAACCGCTTTGGAACGACCTGGGCAACATTATATTAGGCCCCATTTTTGAATTTATAAGTCTGGCTACTAGTTTACTGGTTCATACTTGCTAGGATAGAGAGTTAGCCATATTTATAAGTTATTGCTATAGTATGGATAGAGTTTCCACATTGTACTGAGTTGATCACCATTAATAATAAAAAATAGATGTTGTGGATGACAGTGTATGATCCTGTGTGTATGGTTGATGCATTGTGGATGTTTATTGTGTGATTGAGTTTCTTCCTTACTGTCATATGTTAGTTTTAGGCTTCATTGCAGGTTGTGAGCAGATTGCTACTAGTGGGAATCATGGAGAATGATCTAGGAGCATGAGGATATTTTCAAGGATGTATTGAAGTAGACTGTATGATTTTTGGGCATAATTGCTTGAATGGAATCACTTATAATCCCGGATTGGATGCTTTGCTTGTGTGTGGAATCATCTTGTTTGGACTGTTAAAACCTTACAAAAAATTTCAAAGAGAGATTGGAGTAGAAGAGCATTACAAATACTATATTGTTGTACCTTTGTATCGTACATATCATACATCGTACAAATCATACACAAAATCCTTATCCAATTTGGTAAAACAGATGATTGATAGAAACTTACCTGATTTGGCAGTTTTGGTAATCGGCTTGAACCATTACAAAACTATGTATGAAAGCCTCCAAAACAGCATCCGTTAGTTTTACTGAGTGTAATATCATACCATCTTGGCCACTGTACAGTCTTAGATCGTACAATGTATGTTGGAAGGTCGTACAAGAGATTGATAGTCCGTACGAGGGTAGTTTGGGTACTTGGAAGGTTGTTCGCTTTGGTACTTAAGATCAAGCTCATCCTAGGGATTATTCTGACCATCAAAAGATACCTCCCCACTAGGAATACTCCATCGTTGTGTTATATTTAGCTTCGTTTCCTTATCAAATTTGGAATTTTTGTTAAAACGGGTCAAATTTGACAAAACAATTGGAGGTGATTTCTTATGATAGACACCACTACACGAAGTCATGGGAGAAGAGAACCACGAGAGAACATTCCAATAAGAAGGAGCATAAGGATTCCTCAAAGAGGAAACACAAGTAACTTAGATTAGAGTACACACAAACCAAATATAGAGCAAGTTTGGACATCCAAAGAAGGATACTTTGAGACGTTGATTGAGACAAAAGACGAGGAGAAAAACCCACCGATCATAGAGAAGACAGGTCACAAAGAGAAAGTGCACGATGATGGATAGTGTATGGTAAGGTCTGATAAATTAGCAACAGGGTTGTGAGAGGGTTCAGATTATAGGAGTCAGTCACCAAGGCAATAGGATGCGGGGACTCAGGAAGATAGACCAAGATAATCTACATCACATCAGCAAAGAAGGTCGTAGAGTGAGGATGCATGAGAATTTGGTCACTGAGTTACGGGACATAATAAGATACCTCAAATTGATTCTTTTGATGACAATGAAAGTAAGACACCTCCAAGGAGGAATTCGGTTGATATTCCACGGGAGACCTCGAGTGAGAGTGACGACTCTCCCAAGATTGCTAATAGAGCAGCCAAGAAAATATGTCCATTATTTTCATGTGAGGGTAAGGAAGACCCCACATGGCATGTAGGAACTTGCATAACCATTTGGAGGTAAAATGGTATAAAGAAGAAGGTTGTCACTAGTGATGTAGTTTGTGACACTCCTCACAATAATAAAAGATGCAGAATATGGTATGACATGGAAGATGTTGACATGGAAGATGTTGACATAGAAGATGTTGTCATGGAAGATGTTGACATGGAAGATGTTGACATGGAGGATGTTTTGATGGAAGACATTGTTATGGAAGATGTTTCCCAAATAGAACAACCCATCATACACTCAAAATTCCCTAAGGAAGAATGGGATTGTACAACTTTACAAGAGGGAATTGTATGGTGGCTGGGTGAGATCGTACGGTTGGCAGAGATTGTATGATTTCAAGCCAAATTGCACAATGTGAGATCGTACAAGAAGAAATCATGCAAAAGGAAATCGTACAAGATGAAATCGTACAGAGGGCAGTTCGGGTACTTGGAAGATTGTTCACTTAGGTACTTAAGATAAAGCTCATCCTAGATATTATTCTAACCATTGGAAGATACCTCCCCACCGAGAATACTCCACCACTGTGTTACAGTGAATAGGTGAAGGTCCATTAGATAGTGGGAAACTCAGATATAACACACTAAAGAATATGAGAAATCTTGACCTATCTAGATAGGGAGGTGTTGAGAAAGAAAACTTTACTCTTTGCATAATTAATATTTTTCCCTGCAACCTCCTCATAGAGATATAAAATACCTTTAATTGACTTTGCTTCCCAAACTAAATCATGGGTGGTTAAGATAGTGTCATTTACAAATTATCGATAAGAAAGGGGTCTCATTTTGGAAGCAACTTGAATACCCAAGATTGTGCCATCTGAGCAGGTAGCTTTGATATCTCTTCCAAGGGATTCAGCAAGAATTGTAAAGAGAATAGGGGATAGGGGATCCTCCTACCTAAGCCCTTTGTTGCTTGGGAAATAACCTGTGATAGACCCATTGACCAAAACTAAAAACTAGGGGCTAGAAATGCAGCCTTAGATTAGTTCAACCCATTCTCTATGGAATCCAAATTTGAGAAGAACAACAAGAAGGAAATCTCTATTAACCCTATCAAAATATTTATTCATATCAATATTAAGGACTAGGGTAGCTTTTTTGTTGCTGGATACAAATTTAATAACTTCATGTAAAGTTATGATGCCATCAGTTATGGATATTCCTTTTACAACACTACCTTAGCAAGGATCTATGATCTGAGGGAGAAATTATTTTAATCTAGATGCCATAACTATGGTTAGTATTTTATAAATCACATTGCATAAACTGATGGGTCTAAAATTTGCCATAGATTTGCACACAGGCCCTTTGGGAACAAGAGCTATGAAAGTAGAATTGATACCTCTAGGAATGGATTTGGAATGTTGGAGTTCTATGATGGCCTTATAGACATCTTGACCAATAATATCCTAAAAGGTTTGAAGAATTTGGGGGATAATCCATCAAGCCCAGTGGATTTATCAGGGTGTATAGTGAATAATGCTTGTTTTATCTCATTAGAATAAAGAGGCTTAATGAGCAAGGAATTCATTTCTGGAGTGACCAGGTCAAGAATGTGATTGAGCAATTTGCTTTTATCCTGGTCATAATTATGGGGGTTGGCTCCCAAAATATATTCAAAAAATAAAGAGGCTTCATCTTGAATTTCAAAAATATCTCTAGTAGTGGAGCCATCATCTCTAATCAATTCCCTAATTTTATTTGAGATTTTTTTCCTGAGGATTGAGGCATGAAAAAAATTTGTATTTGAGTCACCTTCCTTGAGCCATAGGGCTCTAGATTTTTATCTCCAAAAAATCTCTTCTTTGCCCAAAATATTATGATAATTAGCTAGAATTTGTTTCTCTTCAACTTTGATTTAATCACTCAACTGACCATTCTATATTTGTTGTTCGATGCTTTTTAGCTTATCCAAAATATGCTTTTTACTTTCAAAAATGTTATCGAAAACTTCCTTGTTCCAAATTTTGAGGTTTTCCTTGACAACCTTGAGCTTTTGGAAAACTTGAGTAATAAAAGATCCAATAAAATCTTGTTGCCACCAATCAGAGATTCAATCACGAAGATCAAGGTGTTGCATCCACATGGATTTGAATCTAAAATAAATCTTGAAATTGGGTCCCTTATCAACTTAAAATAAAAGGGGGAAATGATTTGAATGAACTCTTAAGAGATATGAGAGTAGCATCACCCATAACAGGCATAGCTTCCTTGGAAAGGAAAAATCTGTTAATCTTGACTTGGACATGTTGATCCCCAACTCTCCTGTCGCTCCATGTGTTTTTGCCCCTTTAATTTGGATGTCTATTAGTTCACTTTTAGTTACAAAATTATGGAAATCTTCAATACTTTTGGATGGAATGATATTTCCCCCTTTCTTATCTAAGGGGAAAAAAGGAGAATTAAAATCTCTGGCAAGAATCCATGAAATATTTTTGAAGAATTCCTCATGTGACTCGAAGTATCTCATAAGGTATTTCTACTAGTTGGATTGTTAGGGATGTAGACATTGGATAAATCCTAGGAGTAATTGTTATCTTTGCAGTAGAACAACATGTTCAGTATTCTGCCCAACAAAGAAATTATTCTACCTTCAAATTTACTGGGATCCCATAGATAAATTAATCCCCCTAAAGTGCCATGAGTGGGGCTAAAATTGAAATCACCATTCCTCAAAATAGATTTAGCATTTTTTTGAATTGTATTTATTTCATAATCATGATAGTGGGCCTATACTCTTTCCTGAAAGTGCTTGCAAGTCTCTGCTTGACAACACTATTGAGGCCTCTCACATTCCATGAGAGGATCCTCATTTAGAAATTTTGGAGACTTTTTTGCCTCCCTTTAACTATTGTAAGGGAGGTTTGGGTCTTTTTGATTCATCCTTCTCCTAACTAAATAAGTCTTGGAATAGAGTATTTTGAATACCATTGGAAATTTCATTACCTATTTCTTTTTTATTTTGGTTATTTATGGAAGGTCTTTCCTTATTTTATCACTATCAACATCCATAGAGGCTTTCTTGTAATTTTTGGTATTGATAGGGCTGAAATCAGGTTTATCTGAGTTAGGGTTACAAACTTCAATCTCGATGTTGATAGGAATGGGACTGTAGATTTTGATTTAACCTTCAAGATTAGGTGGGGGTTTAAAGGGAGTATGAGAAGGCCCAAATTTGGAAGGGGATTGGGGTTCCTCTTGGGTGGAAGAGATAGGTCTAAGGAGTGTAGAATCATGAAACATGGTCTCATCATTGGGAGAGGACTCAAAAATAATATTTTCAGCTAGAACACCAAATTAGTTAGGGAAAGCAAAGGAGATATTACCTTAGCTTGATCATCCACCAGATATAGGATTGCAGCTTACTTCCCTTTGAGAAAAATAGAGCTTAATTTTTTTTTGGTAATATCCAGCATGAGTCTGCTTTCCTTGGAACCTATCGCCTAGACATCTAGCATGAGACCTAGATCTTAATATTTCCTTAGAGGGTTTGAGATAAGGGCATTGACCTTTGAGGTGACCCTAAGTCTAACACTCAATACAAAAAAGTGGGCTTATTTTTGTATTCAATAGCCTAGCATCTGCGATAGGAGCCATAGACCAGGTTGATACGGGTAGGTAGTTGAGAATCCAAATTTGCATTAACACATATTCTTGCATGAATCATATGAGTTCGAGCTTGGATGATAGGATTGTTTGATACTAATTCTCCAATGTATTTGGAAATGCCTTTTAGGATGTCTTCATGCTAAAAATCGTTAGGAAAATTTGGAAGACAAACCCAGATTGGAGCATAGTTGATACTTTATGTTTTTGGGTTGAAATATTCTCCTCACTTCTATAGAAAAAGGCTCTTTTGACTATAAAACAAAGGCCCACCTATAATAATCTGGGAGGTGTCATCCTGGTTGTTGAGGCAGATCGGAGAAAAAATCGATATAGGGCAACCAACTCCATTTTACCTAGGTTTATCCACTTGGAAAATGCCCACCATTGTATGGACTCCATATCAGGTCTGCCTTCGATAAATTTCCCAACCAGAGTGTGGGACTCAAGAAAAAGATACTCAGCCATTATATTTTCAAGGATTACCATCTCATCACCTTTGGGGAATAAGGTATTATCTTTTTTAGAAAAATATTTCTCCTACCCTTTCTTTTTCTTAGCAAAGGTGGGCAAAGGGGAAGCAATACCTTTGGGGGCCCGCTCTATTTGTTCAGAGGATATTTTTCCCAAAATGGTTCCACATTTATAGAAAATATATCAAGCCCTATGGCCTATGATTAACCTTGTTATGTTAAAACAATATGATTATTGAAAACATGATACCTTGTTTGATGAAAACAGGTTGTTACTGAATATATTTGGAAAGAATGGTGTTCTTTCATAACATAAAGAATTGTGGAAATTCTTATGTAATATATGGATACTTTTAAAAAATAGAATTGTGGAAATTCCTTAAATTGATTGTATTACAGAAAATTACGATTACATAATGAAAAGATATATTTAAAGATGGGTTTTTACCTTTGGGGTTTCCCAAGATAAAAGTGGTGTTATCTTTGAAACTTGCATTTTCTATTTTAATTTATTTTATGCTCTTCAATGGAAAGTTATTATTATTATGGATATGAATTGAACCAAGAATTCCTTTGATATGCAAGTAAAATTATTTATGATGTTATGAAATAAAAATGATATATGCATAGTATTTTATGGAATATGAATGAAATCATGTCTTATTTATATGATGGAATAGTTATATTCACTTAAGAATGCTTTAGTTAATGATATTTGTCCATTGCAATGGTTTTATGAAATATTAAAGGAATATAATATGCTTATAGAGAGATGGTATGCGGTTTATTTATGTTCATGTGGGGGTACTTGGGAATACAATGCTTTTGACTTCTTGTCTAGTACCTTTTCAAGATATTTCCATGATTTGGGATAGTCGCAAGGAGGTAACTACCAAATCGGTTGAAGGAACACTTTTTGAGTTGTAGCTCGAAAGTAAATTCTAGTTTTTAGCCCGAATATGTTTCGGTTGTAGCCCAAACAATAGTTACAAGAAGGTAACTAGAAATCATTGGCAATAAAACATTTCAGGTTGTATCTCGAAAGTGTTTGATTTGTAGCTCAAACAAGTTCTTACATTATAAGTTGTAGCTTGAATGTTCATGTTGGGTTGTAGCCTGCATGTGTCTGGGTTAGAGCCCAAAATATAAGAACTCTAAGCTATGGGACATTGATCAGTCTTATCCACTTGAGTGTTGTAAGCTACGATCGATCTCAAAAGTGGTTATACCTTATGTGAAATAGAAATATTTTGTGAACCTTACTTGTGTAACCTTTGCATGTGAATTCCACACTAAAAAAAATCATTCTCTCTTTTGGGTTGCTTTGAATTGAGTAATTAGTGGGTCATTACAATCCTAGAAGTAATTGCATCATATTGCTTTTGTTGTATGGAATAACATTATTGTTCAAAATTTGAACATAAACTTCTCACCCAAACATCCCACCAATGGGTATATTTTGCATTAGCATCAAGTTGTCATTAGTGATAGCCAAATAATATATATTAGAACATACTTATTAGTTTCATGGGAAATCTAGTTGCTCGTAACCACTAGCCTATTCCTAGTTATTGGTTATAACAAACACAAACTAATATTAACCAAATGGATGTATAAAAGCATAGCTTAATCAATACAAAAATAGATTTTGTTGATTTGTGTAGTGTTGTTGGAGAAGGAGTGCAAGAGAATGGTGTGGTGTGTCCATGGTGTCTTGATTTCCTCCCAACCATCTATCATAAGCCTAATGGCCTAATAGATTATTTTAATACTCCAAAATGCACATAGCTTTTGGAGAATTTACACAAGGAGTGTTGAATAGAAATAAATGTAGTGTTATTTGCTTTCCTTCAAGGTCAAATGTAAAAATTCTGATTGATAATTCAATTGAATTGTTTATAAACAAATAAGAACATGCTCATATAAAATGCTTGATCACATACTTGTGGAACACAAGTCCCAATAGAGAGAGGCAACATGCGAGCTAAGAATACATAATAAAATCAATGAAGTTGAAGGTATTATCTATGAGAGAAAAGTCCCTATTAAGAGATTGTTCCAAGAAGGTAGCGGTGGCCTCTATGATGAGAAAATTATCATCAAAACCCAATAAGAGAACCCTATGAATCCCTAATAGGTATTTATAGATAAGGCATCCTCATTGTGGAGAATATTTCCCTCTCCTCACTAGGGATTCAAAACCTTTTCACTCCTCGTCATTCAAATTTGGCCTAGATGGTTATAAAGACTCCCACAATTTTCTTATGGGTCTAATTAATCAGAGTCTAAATAGTAGGTGGAAGACATTTAGAGTAATATGTTGGACGTTTGACGTTAAAATTGAATAGGTTCAAAAGGGACACAATAGCTTAAAAAACTAATGATAAAGGAGATAGGATTGTCTTCTAAAGTGCTCCTCATGTAACCATATTTTTTTTTAACTAAAGTTGTCAATGCAAATGGAAAAGGAAAATGGGATATTAACTCCTCAAATTTCAAATATATCAGCATAACTAGGTAGCTCTCTCTAGCTAGAGTAGAGCCAATCAATGATATGCCTCTATTGATGCGAATAAAATATTTAATAACTTTGGCATATAGTTTGTGTGGAAATTTTATGACCTCCATATAAAATAAATGTCATCGATGCAAAATTATGAAAATAAAACACCTAAAATTGAAGTAAAAAAATTGTAAAGTGAACTATCAAGTTTGAAGTCCATATGAGTTTAAATGCATGCAAGGTTGGTGCATTTGCATTAATACCAAACTAGTGGAGGTATACCCCTTTCAAATAGGAAAATAATTGAATTGGAATCAAAGCCAATGTAAATTCATATGAGTTTGGAGGTCACAGGTTCATTTACCTACTTTATATATTTTTCTTCCAATTGCATTTTTTATAATGCAAAAAAACCTGTCTTTTTCTAATGTATGAAGCAAATAATAGGGGGGTTGGCAATTTGAAACAATTATGAATATTTTAAGCAGATGTCAAGGGGTCAAAACACACAACTTAAAAAAAAAAATTACTATCCTAGAAAGCAAAAGTATTTAAATTTTGTAAATTTCTATAGTTTATTTTGGAAAAGTATCAAATAATGAAACTATAGTGAATATTTTTCAAAATTAAGAGTAGTAGTAATTTTGTTATAGGTGCAATTTTTCTTTTCTTGTCACCTTCAAATTGTAATATATTTTCTTTAAAAACTTTATACTTTGTATATCACATAAACCACATGCTTAAGCACACTAGAAGCCTTTAGTATGAATGGTCCCTCTAGCTTGCATTTACAAGTAAAGTTGTCCTATTGAGCTACTATGTCTATAGCCTAAAATAACTTCCATAATGACATCAAGGCATTGACCCTTTAAATTGTCGAGGAGATTTAAGGTCATATTTTCTTGATACTTTCACTCTATCATCCTACCCTATTCATGATTATCACTAGACATAAACCCTAAAATTGAGATATTTTTAATATATGTAAAAGTTACACCTATGTATAATGATTTCTCTTTAAGTTGGTGTCATTGATAGAGCAAATACCTTTCTATACTACCATGGTACCTTGTATCATTATCTTTCATGTACTTTAAAGTCTCTCTCATTTATATTTGTGTATATTAAGATACTAGCTTTGTCCATGTACTGATTGGTATATAGGAAGAGAGGGTATATAGAAAGGTTTTGTATATTGGATTAGCGGTATATTGAAAGGGAGACAATTTGGGAGTTATAAGGAACCCTCCATGGAAACATTAAAAGTTTTTCTTATCGATTCATAACTAATCAAAGGTTCAAATGTTGGACCTTGGAAGACTAATATGAGAACCACCTTGGTAGTTGAGAAACTTTGGGACATTGGGACATTGTCATTGGCACATTCACTTAGCCTAAAGAGGATGAAGATTCCCAATAAAAAATTTATGATGCAAATGTTCGGGTAGTGATGATCATCACCCTTTCTATAGTAGATATTATGTAGCCACATATTTACAAAGCATAAACATCCAAGGAGACATGGGATACAATTTCTACCATCTATGAAGGGAATAATAAATCAACAATACTTCATCTTCAGTCTCAACTCCACACATTGAGTGTTCATAATGGAGAAAGCATTGAGGTATTTCTTTGTTGAGTTGTAAAGTTGAAAGCCATTTTGAATTCCATGAGAGAACTAGTGGATGATAAATACTTAGTATCCATCATCCTTTGATCTCTACCAGATTCATTTTGAGTGCTAATCACTTCCTTGAAAGTATCAAATAGGAAGGTGTCCTTTGATAAGTTGGTAAAAATTCTTCAACAAGAAGAAACAACCAACAAATTAAGGGATTAGTTGATAAACAATGCACTTATTTCTAAAAAAAAAGTGGAAGAAAGAAGCCACATAAGCGCCCTTCCACATCATCATCATCATCATAGAAACAACCTCCAAAACAAAATATATACCACCATATCTATAATAAATAAGGAAATGATACAAAGATTTTTTGGTATCTCTATGACTGATGGAGGTCAAGTTTATCAACATCATCATAAAAATACTTAAAATAAACCATATCCTAAGCAGAAGTGGCAACAAGGGCATGTTGCACATGAAGAATCAACTTTAGAATCTAAATAGGCACATAAGATGCTCATGTCCAAGGTAATGGAAATACCAAAGGATGAAATTTGATATATTGATTTAGGTGATAGCTAGCACATGACTAGGGAGAAATCATGGTTTGACTCCTTATAAGCCATAGAAGGGAAACCAATAACCATTGTCGATGATAAAATCTATCATGTCAAAGGAGTGGGAGATGTTCCTCTCAATATTCTTCGAGCCATATGCATAATTGAAATTTCCTATATGTACTAGATTAGCAAACAACTTATTGTTTGTACCACAAGTTTTAGATTGCAATATGGTGGTTAAATTATGAGTTGTCAATGGCAACAAAAGGTGTTTTATCATAAAACATGTTAAGATTGTGGTAACTAGTTTCTACAAGAATGGCTTATTTACACTTGATGTCATATCATCTCCTAATTGACCTATCCCAAAAAGCGTGCACCTAGCTATAGCATTAATGGAAATCAACATAAAAGCACGACAAGATAACAAGATTGCATATAACAATGAAATGCATATTTCTTTTATTGATATTGGAAATGAATCTCGATTACAATCTTGCCCCTCTTAGGGTCACCCAAATGTTGATACAATCAATACAATGCCAAAGCCCTCAATGGGGTAGGCGCACTATTATTGCTTTTCCAAATAGTCACAAACTGCTCTAGGGTGGAGTTAACCCTCTTCTTCACATTGAGGAAGGTATTTGAACAATTGAAGCTCCCTTTAAACCTATTTCCTATGATCAAGAAACAACACAAGAATGTTATACAAATAGGCAACCTCTCGTGATGAGGCCCTTTGAAGGATTGATGCATGAAAAAGCCATGAAAAGCATATAATCAAGAAAGCATGAAAAACATATCTAAACTATGCCAAATTAGTAAATATTCATGGAAATGCATAAAATACTATTACAACTAAGTATTGAATGGTCCAATTAAATGAAATAGAGCATGAAAGCATAAAAAGAAACCATTCTTGCATATTCTACACTAATGTACTAGAATTACTCTAAACACTAAATCTATGGGTCAAAGGTCTCTAAAACTCTATCTTAACCATGCAAATGATTAAACTAATCTAATTAAGTAATCTGAAATAGGAACAGTAAGGAGATCGTATACCTATGGCAAACCGCAACTCTGATGAGTGGTCTGCACTATAAACCGTGGTTGAAAGCCATGGTGAGCAACCAAGTAGGTTTACCCTCCAATTTCAAGGGTAGTGGGCTTGATCCTCCTTGTCAAATTGATGATCAAGGGTCGCCTCAGTGTCCTCTAACAAGTTTGGTGGTTGAATTATCGAATAGGGCCTCCATTTGCCCAAATTAGCATTTCTTGGCTCTCTAGCTCCTTAGGGCATCCATGGCACAATTTGTCATGATGGTTGATGAATTAGCAAAGGGGTTGGCAACAAATCTCTCTCAGTACTCTCAAGTGAGTGTACAATTTGATAGGGCTTCACTTCTCAAGTGTGCTATCTCATCTCTCTTTTTTGCCCTATTTTTGAGGGGTACTTATAGGATTACCCAAGGGCTAGGGGTGGCTTCATGGAGAAGCCAAGATCAAGAAGGGGTGGTTAGGACAGTTGGATTGGAAACTTCCATCCTTTAACCACCTTCTTCTAGAACAAATGGTCATTCAAACCGATTTGGCTCGGATGAAGGCCAATTGAACTTTAGTTGAGACCGTAGGTAATAGCTACGGTCCAGACTATAAACCGTAGGTGTCATCTACGGTTCAGACTGTAGACCGTAGGTCTGAGCTACGGTTCAGACTGAATAGGCCAAGGAGCCCAAATTGAGTGGTTAGAACCACTGCTCTATCTTGGAGTCTATCCAAGATCTTCCATATGGTCTTGTAGCATGTCCATATGAGTAGTCGCCATCGACATGACATGTTTTAGGTGTCTATAGATGCCCCTTTTGAGATGCATTGTGAGATCGAACAATGCGTGAGCAAAAATATACCTCCTAAAATGATGTCGAAGGTTCTATGATGATCATTAGTCAGATCAACATTAGATACCTCTTGTCCCAATAAAAGGATGCGCATCCTGGAATCATTGCTTCCAACTGGGTGAAAGGCTTACATTTGAAAAGCTTGTGCCCTTCTCATCTCATTCGGTGCAGTTGTGCATTCCATAGGTATCTTCTGACCCATAGATCCGAAAGGTGGAGAACAACAAGCAAATTCATATTTGCTATTTACCCCAAGCAAAGGGGTAAGCTTATGATAGTTGTTGACAATGATTCACAAGGATGAACACAATTTTGACAAGATCAAGGGATCTACGATCTCCGAGATCTTCTATTGATTTTGATTATGATTTGATATTATGACTACCCCCTCAAGCGACGAGTCGATGAGGGTAATGACAATGTATGAAGCGATGAGGTCGCTTGACCATAATGAATGATCTGCACAAACTTAGAATTGAGCATTTAATTACTTGGCTAAGCCTAGTTCAACTTATGATTCCAACTGTTAATAGTAATTGCACATTTCTATCCCATGGAGCAGTCAGGCTACAATAGCCATCTTAGGGAATCGAAATGATACAAATCCAATTAGTTTTGTGTTGAATCAATTTGTCGATGATTTGCTGAAAATATGTCATAAAGGGAATGACATGCAATGCCTCATTTCCATGGAGCAGTCCAGCCTCAAAGGCCTTCTTCAGAATTGAAAAGAAGCATATCATATCAACGATGATAATTTTTGCCCCAAATGTCCTTATGGTAATTTACTCATCTTGTCGGATTGCATGGATCGCAAGTCATTGCAACCGCCAAGTGTATAGGGTAAATTACTGAATACGAGGTGCATTTGGTTTTTAATTATTTGATTTTTTTGTTAATTTTGGATTTATTAATCGATCCTAGTGCTTTGAACATCACCAAATTTGCAACATTGATTGCTCTTTTTGAAATTTGATCCATTAGGAGTCATTAATTTGTCATTTTAGACCTTCCCACGATGGGGTTTGAATGCATTTATTGCTAGTTGCAAACCATGAGTACGGTCTATGATTGAAGTTTTCAAATTTTGGGAACCGCAGATCGGACTATGCAGGCTAAAAACCCTAATTTCGAGACCATAGGTGTCAGCTACGATCCACAAAAATTAGGAGGACCTATAAATAACATTTCCCATTTGAATTTTTCATTATTTCCTTGAAAGCAACTACATTTGTGAGAGCTCTGGTGAGGTAGAAGACATATTTTGATCCGGAATGTGGCTGAAAACTCAACCAAACTCACACCTATACCCCGATGGTGGATCCTGGACAACCATCCACTAGCGAAGGCCATAGAGCGGGCAAGGTAACTCGAAACCGAGTCCTCACAATCAATACCAATTTAAAATGAACCACATTAAGTAATGCGGTAAATCAATTTCACTAAACAATTGGTAATGAACCTCACACTAGATTAGATTAGATTAGTTTTAATTTTTTTTTTGTCAGCAAGGCTAGGAAGGGACCCAAAATGGGTATCCTTCCTAGACCATAGCTAGCAACTGCGGTTCCCAATTGTCAGATTGGGGACCGCAGGTATCAATTATGGTTGGAATTCAAATTCCAATGGTCAAATTTTGACCACACATGGACCGTAGGGTTGACCCGCGGTTCACGAACTTTAGAAAAAAATTATCAAATTTTTTAATTTTTCTAAGGTTTAATAGGTAATTAATATTATTTAATGCAATTTTGACTTGCCTAATTGATTTTTTTGATTTTTCTGAATGCTTTGTGACATGTTTTTGTCTTTTTATCAGTTTTTGAATATTTTTGACATTTTTAAGGTCATTTTTTATCTATTTTTGCTTGTTTTTAGTTAGATTTTCTCTTATACAATGCTTTTATTTCAGAGGTTGACCTCTAGAGCTCATGAGCCAGACCTTCTGAAGACTCTCCATAGATAGCTCACTCTTGGAGAGTGGACGTGGTTTGGAGTTGTCGACTTCAGCTACATTCTAGATCTACCCACTATTAGGGTGGATCAGGCCTACTTGACTGCGTTGGCCCGATGTTGGAATGCATGGACCAACACCTTTCACCTACCTACGGGTGAGATGACCATCACTCCTCGAGCACTCCTATAGATCTACCCCTTCATATTACTACTATTGATGATCAACATCAGTGCTACACCACATGTTGGCCTCAAGAGGAGGAGGGGTTCCAGAGTAGGACCCATCACCGGCAGACTCGAGTCGGATGACATTGAGTGGCATCCCTACATGGATTGCCCAAGCTGGATAGAGGCAGGCGAGTGGCTATGATAGGCTCACCGAGATAGGTGGCTACTCGATCATAAGGTCGAGGTTAGGGAGTACCAGTTCTACTCTCACATCCTACGGTAGTTCGGCCTAGTGCAGGACATCCCAAAGATTCCTTTTATTTATAGGCGTCTAGTCTTGGAGACGCACCTACCATGGATTCAGCCTACGACACTTGGAGATGAGGCTGATGACTTTCAAGAGTCTAGAGATGATAGGGTTGGGACCACCCCAACATATGATACATGGTGGTCCTTACTACAGTGGTAGGGATCTGGGCCTCTAGGCAGGGTGGACGACCAGGCAGAGGCAGAGGTCGATCCAGATGGGCGTAGGGTGCACCAGCGGACTGAGGGTGGATGGGGCATAGAGGCCACCACCAAGGAGGCTTCATAGGAGGAGGCTGAGGAGGGTGAGGTACCTCCTGATAGTGATGTAGGATAGCTCCTTGCTCAGGTTGCCGACTTACAGAGTCATATTGGGAGGCTATAGACTCAGCAGTTGTAGTGGGATACTTCCATCGCCCTTCTAGAGGTGAAGCTAGCTCATAGGGATAGGTAGCTAGTAGAGGCTCAAGAGTAGGTCATGAGTCTGACCATGGGTTACAATGGTAGAGACTCATGTCCGAGAGCTTACTAGTGCATGAGATGTGGCACTAGCATAGCGGGGTGAGGCTATTGTAGAGTGAGACTTGCTCAGGGCATAGAGGGGGATCCTTCATCCTCCCAGGCTGTTATGGGACCACCAACTGCACCATTATCTTTATTACCAGGTGGTCGAGACCCCATGTCAGATATTCGATGCTTGTAGGCCCTCGTGGAGGAGGGCAATGATAGACATACTGGTAGGGTAGCCCGCATAGACCAGCTAGAGGGCTACATCAGGTTGATTGGTGGTATGGTCCCAGAGGATTCACATGTTGTAGGGTCTCAGTGGACCAGGTCCAGGACTACGGGGTAGTCCACAGCTAGCTCTAGCTAGTGGACCCATAGGACCGAGAGGACACATAGGTCCTCTAGCACTCATGGAGGTAGTTCGCATACCAGGACCAGAGATATGGGTGTGACCTCTAGTCATAGGTCTCATCGCACAGAGATACCAGTATCCCATGTGCTAGGCCTCTTTGGATTAGGTGGCACATAGGGCCCTCAGTAGGGCACACACAGGCACCAAAGCCGACTATGGAGCAGGCTCCAGAGCACAGGGTTGAGGGAGGCGATGAGAGTTCCAGCTCAGGAGGAGTAGGCCAGAGCTAGGGCTCTACCAGATTTAGGCTACATTTTTGCATATGTATCATTTTTGGTGTAAGGTCTAGGACCTACACGATTGTAGCCTACGGGCATTTTGTACTCCTGATGTACTCTGTTGGACACATATATATATGATATGACTTGATCATTTATGGCTCATTATGTGTACTTGTTTATGTGTTTTGATTTTATGTTTATTTGATGCACATGGATGCAATGCTTATGTTAATGCTATGTGATGTGATGTATGGATGACATGCACTAGATAGCTATTGTATTTATGATGATGATATGCAGTGATCTAGATGTTTAGATGTGCTTTTTGATGGATGGATGCATATGGATGTGATGCTTTCTCTTAACGCATATTTGATATTGCTTTATTTTATGCATTAATGTATGTAATGCTTTATTTACACGATAGTAATCTAATGTAAATGAACCTGTATGCTTTAATCACTTAAAACATAAGGAATGAATGCAATATATGTTTAACAATCTAATGGATGACACCATAGAATGTAAAAAAATCATGAATGTAATTGAGAATCCTCGTAATAAGAATTTAATCAATTAATCACCCATATATGAAATGCAATGGTATGAAGTTGTATGATGCGAATGATATAATATGTCACTCTATTTTCTTTTGCACTTTGAATGATATGCACAATATAGTCAGTGGTCATCTAAACATCGTTGTTGATATTCATCCGGTATCTATCCTATATCTTGATTGTGCTTTATGTAATGATGTATCGCTTCTTGGATACTTTGCAATTTGATAATTTGCAATGACTTTTACCATTTTATGGTTTATGCTTTTAGCATTTGTTGCTTTTTAGAGAGATTTTGAGGTTTTCCATGAGACTCAAACACCCTAATTGACTTATCAAAAGTTGTATACTGACCATGCTAGACTTCTGAGATATAAGGCTTTCGCTAGGATAGGCCCTAACTGTTCATTATCCTTGTGTGTGCACATGAGTATTTTAAGATAAAGCACAAGCATACCCCGATGTCAGGTGGGATTCTTTCAGCCCATTGCTAAGATAGGGGATCCGCAAGTGTTTATCCAATCTTAGGTTTAGATTTTAGTTGGACTAGACCACTAGGCGATACAGGACACCTGAAGCTAGCTCTTCCACATTCAAACATTGGTCTTGTTCATAAGCGAGGTGCTAATGCGTCAGACATATCATCATGCATAAGGTATAGTAGTGCTGGCAATCCCAGGGATTCAAGTTTGCTCCCACTCTTTTTCTTTCAATTTTTTGGGATACTTGCTCATATGTAGTGAAGCAAGGGAGTCGATTCCATTTTGACTTTGACTTTCTTTGGATCTTCATTTGATCTTCACTGGAATCTATTTTCTGATCTTCATTTGATCTAGATTTGAACTTTGATTTATGATCTTCATTCGATCTTGATGTGAACTTTTATTTTTGATCTTCATTCGATCTTCACTTGAGCTTTGATTTCGGATCTTCATTCGATCTTCACTTTCTAGAATTTACATTTGATAATTCTCTTCAAAAACTTTCCTTTGGGGGATTTTACTTTGGGGGGAACTATTTCTATAATATCGATTGAGTGTATCGATCTATGATATCAATATAGGATATCAATCTGGGATGTCGATCTATGATATCGATCTAGGGTATCAATCTTGGGGATTGATGTGGGATATCACTCTGGGATATTGCTCATTTTATCATAAGCAAGGGATTTTGAGTAGGAAATACACTTGTCCTTTTGCCAATTGCCAATATTTCCCATACCATCCACATAGGGGGAGGAATAAATTTTTCTTCAGATACCTGGTCCTGCTTCATGGCTTTCATCTTCCCCTAGTCCATATTAGGATTGTTTTAATTTGTTGATTAGTGATAGAATTCTGATATGCTAAGGGCTATACTAACTAGACCTCAACTACAAAAGTAAAGCAAGCTTTCTATCAACTCTTGATAAGACCTCTAGGTATGGTTGAGTGACCGAAAAACCTGAGTATATCTTCATAGCAACATTATGGGTTGTGTTGAAAAACACAATTACTCACATGAATGATGGATTATGATAAATGCAGAGGTGCATGATTAAAACACAAATGTGGTGTCATTTGTAAGACTGACAAACATAATGCCTTCTATTACGGAATGCAACGGATGATGAATGCCTATTTGCAATGCAATGGAATGAATGCATGTGTGAATGAAAATGCATAATGCAAAATGCAAATGTTTTTGGATTTTTATGCTTTACCAATTTTTTTGGATTTTATAGATTTTATAATTTTTATGAGTTTTTGAGCCTCATATCTGACCAAACGGTGAGTACATGCCTTCGGAGCCTTTAAATTGACCAAGCGATTCTTAGGAACCCTTGGAGCTTTTAGGATTGACCAAAGGGATTATGAGCACCTTTGGGACCTTTTGGGATGACCAAGCAATCTTTAAGAATCCTTGGAGCTTTTGGGTTGACCAAGCAGTTTTTCAGAAACTCTTGGTGCCTTTTGATTGACCAAGTTACTCATAGATGAGCTTGGAGCTTTTTAGGATGACCGAGTGGTGTTTAGCAACCCTCAGAGCCTTTGAGGATGACCAAAGGGCTTACAGATGCCTTTGGAGCTTTTTATTGACCAAACTACTCATGAAAGAGCTTGGAGCCTTTTAGGATGACCGAGCAATTTTTAGCAACCCTCGGAGCCTTTGGGATTGACCGAGTAATTTTAAGCAAACTCTTAGAGCCTTTTATTGACATGACCAAGTGGTTTCAAGAACCCTTGGAGCCTTTTGCTACACTCTCAAGCATAGAACGCCTTAAGATGGATGATGTTGAGAGGTTCAAGCTCTTCAACACCCCCTAGCGATGTTAGGCGATAGGTACCTAGACCAATATTTTTAGATATGATGTAAGGTCCTAGCCAATTAGCCATGAATTTGTCTCGCATATCTGGAGGTAAATTAGAGTTCTATTGGTTCTCTTTCAAGACAAGATCCCCAACCTCAAAGTCTCTCTAGTGGACTTTGATATTGTAAGCTCATTTTAGTCACTCCTGATAAATGTGGAGATGCTCCAGGGCATTCACGTGATGTTCATCAAGCAGCGTCAGTTGATCCAGTCGAGCTTGCCACGTGGTGTCATCATCGATGAACTCTTTCAATGCGATGCGCAATGTAGGAATTTCCAATTCCAAGGGCATAATGGCCTCAGTGCCATATACTAGTGAGAATGACGTTGCCCCAGTGGGCGTCCGAATACTAGTCCTGTAAGCCCATAATGCAAGGGGTAGTTGGATATGCCAGTCCTTGTGGTTTTCTTGGACCATATTTTTCAAGATGGCCACCACTATCTTATTTGAAGCTTCAACCTACCCGTTTGCTTGTGGATAGTATGGAGTCACAAAACTATGTTTGATTCTATATTTAGATGTCAAAGCCCTCACAGTTTTGTTCTTGAATGACGTTCCATTATCCGATATTATTTTGGATGGAATCCCAAAATGACTTATGATATGCTCCAGTATAAACTCTGCTATACGAGCTCCAGTTGTCATTGTTAAGGGTATTGCTTCCACCCACTTTGTAAAATACTCAGTAGCCATGATTATGAATGTATGTCAACTCGATGATGGGGGAGAGATCTTGCCTATAAGATCTAATCCCCACTAAGAAAATGGCCAAGCCGCTTGAATGGGTTGTAAGGCCTATGATGGCAAGTGCGTAAGATTAGCATGATGCTGACATTTGATGCATTTCTTGACATACACATTGCAATCCTTCTCCATAGTGGGCCAATAGTAGCCCATTCGAAGGATGCGCTTGAAGATGGCCATGCCGCTAAAATGGCCACCGCATGTACCATCATGAGCTTGTGAAATTGCCCAAGATGACTCTTGGGGCTCTAGACAATGAAGGAGAACTCCATCATAACCTCGATGGTACAAGATGTCTCCTATTAAGACATATTTAGTCACTTTTTGTTTAAATGTGCATCTTGCGACACGCGACAATCCCTCTAGGATTATACTAAGCTTTAGGAAGTCTTTAATTTGTGACATCCAATTTTGATAAATCTCAGCTTCGACTGCTAAGACGACTTGCTCCCCCTACGTATTTACTTTTGCAAATGCAGACTAGGAAACAACCTTATGGTGAATGGTAGTACCACTCCCCATCGGACTCTGAGAGGTTAATGACCCCCAGGGTGCCTTCTTCAAAAAGTCTTCAGCTCTACAGAACCATTCAACTTTTGGTTCTACGCTAATCATATTGACTGACATTTTATTATCAAAGGCTTCTCGCTCCGCTGTAGGATGCGAGAGCATTTTAACATGAATGGTAGTGAAATCAATAGATAGATTCTGAGGGATTAAGGATCCCAAAGATGCCATGGTGTCTGCAAACCTATTTGATGAACGAGGGATTGCCTCGATGTCATACCATTCTAATTTAGCTAAATACATGATTACAAGATCTTTATAGGCTTTCAGTATGGGACATCGACACTGAAAGAGCCCCTTAACTTGATTTACTATGAGCAAGGAGTCACCAAAGATGTTTAATATTTTAATATTCATGGCGATAATTATGTGGAGCCCTAGCAAGAGGGCTTCATACTCAGCATTATTGTTGGTGCAAGGAAAATCTAATTTAAATGACAAGGGCATTGGAGCTCCTTACGATGTGAAAAACACTATTCTAGCACCACCCCCTTGCTCGCACTTTGAACCATCAAAGAACAAAGTCATATCAACATTGTTCTCTGGTTCTTCGGGTTCGGGAGCTTCAGACACGATGAAGACTGCATCATCCAGAAGCTCTATGGTTAGAGGCCTATTGTTTGACAATGGTGCCTCAACTAATTGATCAGCTATGACCTATCCCTTAATGGACTTTTGGCTTATGAATTCCAGATCGAATTTTATCAATAGCATGATCCACTTTGTAGTACATGTATTATGATACGTCTTACTCATCATGTACTGCAAAGGGTTTTGTTTTGATATAACATATGTTGTATGACTCAGCATATAGTGCCACAATTTCTTTGTAGTGAACACTACTGCTAAACACAGTTTCTCCACATATGCATACCCTAGCTCGTAACTCACCAAGGTTCGGCTAATATAATATATGGCTTGTTCCTTGCCTTGCACATTCTTTTGGGCTAACATGGTCCCTAATGCAAAGTCGGTCACCGATATATATAGTAGAAAAGGCACATCTAGCCTTGGTGGAGCTAGAACTAGCGGTGTCACCAGGTATTGCTTTATTTCAGTGAAAGTTGCTTGACAATCCTCATCCCAATTGAATGGGACCCCCTTGTGTAGCAGTCGATTCATGGGTCGATATTTATCTGATAACTGAGCGATGAATCACTTTATCGATGCTACTTTGCCCTAAAGGCTTCTTAACTCTTTAATATTGGAGGGAGGATGCATTTCTAAGATAGCCTTGACCTTCGTTGGGTCAACTTTGATGCCTCTCTTTGAGACAATGAATCCTAATAGCTTACCAGAAGTTATGCCAAATATGCACTTCTTAGGATTCAACCTAACATTATACTCTATTAGGCGATCGAAGACCTTCCTTAAGACCTCCGCATGCTCAACACGTAGCAATGACTTGGCTAACAAGTCATCCATGTAATCTTCTAGGATCTTATGCATATAGTCATGAAAAATGTATGTCATGGCCCGTTGGTATGTTGCACCAACATTTTTGAGGCCGAATGGCATAACTTTGTAGCAAAATGTTCCCCATGGCATTATAAACGTGGTTTTATGTTGGTCTTCGGGTTTAATCCGAATTTTATTGTAACCAAAAAAACCATCCATTAAGGAGAGCATTTCATGACCTGTAGTTGCATCCACAAGAGCATCGATATTAGGCAACGAAAATGAATCTTTGGGTGTTGCCTTATTGAGGTCTCTAAAATCCATACAAATACGGATCCTTCCATCAGGTTTTCCTATGGGTACCATATTGGACACCCATTCCGGATAGTCGATGGAAATCACAAATTCTACATCCAACAACTTTTGTAGCTCATCTTTCACCATTAAGGCTACTATTGGATGCATCTTTCTAAGATTTTGCTTGACCGACTTCTTCGTCAGATCTAGCGAAAGGTTATGAGTAACCAATTTTGGGTCTAGACCTGGCATATCCTTGTACGTCCAAGAAAATAGATTTGGTCTCTCTTTCAGTAGAGGGATGAGGGTGGCCCGCTCATCTGGAGTGAGACTCTCTCCAAGTTTAACCTTCTTTGAATTGGTGGGATCATTGTTGATATCCACCTCGAAGGTTTCCTCTACTGACATATGCGATCCCTCCTCAAGCTGATGAGGTGTAGGAATCAAATGGATGTCATCTACTGGGTTCATAGGTTCCACGTTGGAAGCACCCTCAACATGATACACATCGTAAGCACAACCTGGCACAAAATGGAAAGGTTGCAGCATTTCTTCATTAGGGAAGAAATCTTCAGGCTCTATAGGTGAGTCAACATGATCCCAGTCGATAGCATCTACATCGAGATGCAATGGTTTAGATGGATCTACTAGATTGTGGAGTGGAGTGGTCAAATCAATGGAGACCATATTGATGGAATGGTATTGGCCTCCAGAACCACATGGACAAACTTCTATATAATCGATGTAGTCCTCATACCCAAGATCTGGCTCTAATGGCACAGGCACAAAGGGGTCTTCTCTGTGAGGACTGTGGACAATTGGATCCTCCCTATGCACTAATTGCAAAATAGGATCATTTGGCTCATGGAGCTCCATGTAGGTCGGTGGAAGGGGATTAACCAACCGATAAATTTGATCCAGGTTTAATCGTCTTGCTCTCAGATGAGGACCAACACGTAACTGACGATAGACCTCATCTATGTCGATGGGTTGATGACGGTAACATAAATAAGGAGGACCAAGGTAGGCCCTCTCTAACTCATCTTCTTCATCACTGTCAGACAACCAGAACCCATCATTCACTCCTACTCCTATGGGGTGCTCTAGCAAGTGCGGCCCCATGAATCTGACTTCTTGATTGCTATCATCACTATCCAGATAAACTAGATAATTATACCATAAGTGTGATACTGCCAAGAAATCTAGCTCTGCTTCTTCTCCCAAATGATCAATGTTGGGAAGAGTCTCTTCAGTAACATGTACCGACTCTATAGGTGGTAGGTGATGCGCATGCAAAGGCCCTAGATAGGCCACCTCAGCTTCATCCTCAGATTGATCATTGTTTGAGGATTCACTATCAGCATCATAACTTGGTCCACTCATCTCGGAGGTGGACTCCTCTCCATCATCACTGTATAGATCTCCTAACTCGAGATCACCCAAAATTGTGGGGTTATGCCCCTGCACACCTATGTCATTGGTAGCATTACAGATTTGATGACCCAGGTTGTCTCTGGGGTTCCACTCTATATCAATACGCTCTAGGAGCTCTTCATGATTTCCTTCAAGTGGCTCAATGGTGATGACAGATACCATTGGGTGAGTCCTCCAGAATCTAGATGGATTAGGATGATATGGGTTAAAATCCATGTCATCCCCTAGGCTAAGGTACAAGTGATCTAAGGATGCTATGAGCAAGTCATCTTATCCTTGTATCTGTAATCCCAGGCTAAACCTATCAGTTGCTAACTGATAACATGGTTCGAGCGGAGTCCTACGTCCTTGTTCGAAGAGACCAAGGCCATACCCATGCCAATGATATAACTCAAAAATATGTCTGGCATAGTCGGGGTTTGATAGATAATGAACATTCACCATGAATGGTTCGTCATCATCTTCATCCATGGGCATACGCGTGGGAAGCTGATCTAGCCCCGCATAGACGAAGTTTGTCTGGTTGGGTGGTTCTCCCAATGGAACCACGGATCCAACCAGAAACTGGTGAGCATGGGGGTGGCCCATCTCTTGTGTTATCTCCAGAATTGGTCCGAAGGTAACATTTTGCACAATGTACTCTCCAAGCCCTGTAGTGGCTAGATGAACAGTCACCCATGGTGCGGATGACCCTACTGACGATGCAAGTGAGGTAGGCTGAGGTACCTCCTTGGCTATGTCTTGGGCTTCCTCCACTTCCATAGGGGTGGGAGCCTCCTCGATGACTGGCTTGGGCATATGCTTTTCTTCTCTCTTGCCCATTTTTACCTTTTGCTTCCTCTCGTCCCGAAGCATCGTTGATGCAGTCGATCTCAAGGAAGTAGCAGTAGTATGCTCAGATCTATGTGACATAGATATCGATGGTTGAGCATCTACCCTTTGCTTTCTTTCTAGAATCTTAGCCGGTGATGCTGGTCGGACGTCCAGGTGCATTGATGGGAGTATGAAACCCCCTGGCAGATCTGCCATGTTCACAAATTTGAATGGTTCTCCATCTGATGGTACCACGTGAACCTATCCCTCATGAATGTACTTCACGCACTGATGTAATATCGAGGGAACGCAATGCATCTCATGAATCCAGGGCCTCCCTAGTAGGATGTTGTACTGCATGGCTCCTTCTATCACATGACACATCACAGAGATGGTCTTTAGGCCTACTTGGATGGGTAGGACAATCGTACCAACCGTTGAACATAACGCATCATTAAACACTCTCAACGTGAATGCAGTTGGCATGATGTGTGATTTTGGTAGCTTCAAGGGACTCAAAGCCTTGGTCGTTATGATGTTGATCGATGAACCAGTGTTGACCAAGACCCTTTTAAATGGCATGTGGTTGACACATGCAATTATATGCAATGATGGGTCAGCCATCTCAGTGGGAACCATCCTGATCTCATGATCGTAAAATTGGATCGTTGGTTCCTGGCACTACTGTACATGTCCCACGAAATTTATGAATGCTTGAGCATCCTGGGATTGTACTTCAATAGACCTCAAAATGTCCATAAGAGTCTCCCTATGCCTAGGGGACTACTGTATCAATTCATATATAGACAACTTCGTAGGAGCTATCTGCAGGTTTTGGACTAGCCTACTTCGTATGGTCACCATCGATCTCATTGGTGGGCCTGGAATATTCTATATCAATTGTTGATTCGATGTGGCTTGTATTCTTATGGGAGCACATGGTTGATTCGGCTTCTCATACCTCCCATGCCTTGTGACAACATTAACCATACCAACGAACCCCTGAGTAGGTGGTTCGACGCGCACCTGGTTGACGTGACCAATGTTGTTGCGCGGTGCCTCATGGTTTGGAAGTGGATTTTTGTAAATCCCCATGTTCTGGTTGTTAGGTGCTAGTGGATTACTTGGCACTACAAGCTCTCCTTTATCAATCATGTTTTGCATGATATGCTTGAAGGACCAACATACTTTGATGTCATGACCCTTCGCTCGGTGAAAGATGCAAAATAGGTCATCCTGGTACCCCTTTGCCTTGGGTTGATTTGGATCGACCATCTTGATTTCGGGTAATCTTATTGCCTTGGCCTCACACAATTGGTGGAATATCGATGTCAATGATTCCTTCAAAGGTGTGAATTGGTGAGGTGGGCGTTGTTCTTTGTTCTTGCCCTTATAGTTGTTATCGCGCTTTCTATACTGCATAGGAGGAGGTTGGGCCTGATAATTTTGCTTTTATTGCCCTTTATCCTCTCTCTGGAGGTTCAGCACCACTTGGTTGACGTGGGCCTACTTGCCCTTATGCTTCGTGGAGCTCTTATTTGGCCCCTCTTTCTTGCTCTTAAGCTTCAAGTTGCCTTCCTGCAACTTGATGTCTTCAATCACCTTGGCTTGCGCCAAAGCTTCCTCGAATGTTGAATATTGCTGCAGTTGCAACAATAGTGAGATGTGCTTGGCACAACTCTTGGTGAACATTCAGGTTAATTCCATGGCAGGAATGGGGAATGGTAGCTTTGCCATTAACCTCCTCCATCTCTTTTTGTATTGCTCTATTGGCTCATCATCACGCTGAGCTAGCGCAACCAAATTGGAAAGGTTTACCTGTTTCTTGATGCCAAAAGAAAAGCGTTCAAGGAAAGCATCTGCCAGTTGCTCAAAACTGGTAATACTATACCTCTTCTTCTGGTTGAACCACTCTCGGGCTGGGCCTGAGAGCATCATGACAAACGTGTGTAGAAGTAAGGCGTTATTGCTAGCTATTTGGAAATAGGCATCCAAAAATCCCGTGACGTGCTCCTGTGCATCTTCGTCACCTTTAAACTTGTCTAGCCTGGGCATAACAAAATGCTCAGGATAGGTAGGAGCAAGTATCGAGGGGTCTAGAGGCTCATTGTGAATATTTCTTAAGGTCAGCTTTTGAACAGCCATGCCTTACCTCTCGATCGCCTTCACTTTAGCCGCTAGGGCTTTGTAGGCCTCTGAAGACAGAAAGTCCTCCTCCCTAAGTTGTCGTGGTGGTGGTCTAGGAGGTACATTCTTCCTCAATCATGGTGGAGGATGTTGCTCTTCCTCCTCCTCTGCTTGGGAGTTTTTAGGATACTCTTGCTCAGTTCCATCTCCCTTAATTTCCTCATGTTGTTGTTGCCTCTCATGGTCGAATGGTGGTGGTCGTTCTCTTGGTAGGGCACTAATATGAGTATGAGCGTCTCTACGCTCCTGGTGCACATCGACTTGTGAGAAAGCCTTTCTCTGGATGCGCTCTCTACTCTCTACATGAGTATATAGGCCAGCCCTGGCTAGACTGTCTTCCTACTCTACGCGTTCCTTTTGGGTAAGGATGTGTTCTTCACACATGCGCTGCTCATATAGTCTCTATCGAATGAGCCTCTATGATTGAAGATTCTCATCTTCAATGCATTGTCTTTCTAAGCGAGCATCCTCCAATTGATCTTGGAGAAGCTATCATCACTGCTCAGCTGCCAGTATATTATCCAAGGGTACGTAGGATTTGGGCCAACGGATGGAAATTATGCCCATCGTCGTTGAACCCTACTAGTGGTTGGATGTTAAGTCCAACTCACTAGCGTTTAAGTTCCAAGTGGTATGTGTGTTTCATTTTAATATACATAAAAGAAATGCATCATATAGCACTCATGCTCATTTTCTATATGCTATGCAAATGAAAGAACGTTTCAAATTCATGAAATGCAAGCTATTCTAGATGCTCCTTTAGACAATGCATATTATGATGGTAATGGCCACTAATTGGGCCTCACACATGCACACCAAACACACAAGGTCTATCAAGCATGCTAGATTCTAGGGTGGATTACAATCATAGATTCGCTGTTCCTAGCAACGCCTTTCTACAAATCCAGATTGAAATGAACTAGGACATGATTGATTTCCTTTTTTTTAGTTTGCTTTTCCTAATTGCATTTCAAAATAAAAATTCTATAAAAACACAAAGAAGTAAAAATAAATAGAGAGTGGAAAATAGGGCCTACCTCAGGTCCTGAGTTGATCTGCACTCTACTTTTTGTTGTCTATGTTGTCATATGGAAACTGCAGGTCTGGTCTACAGTTCAGAATGTAAAACGCATGTTAAACCTGCGGTTCAATTGTTGGCCTATAGCTGATAGCTGTGGTTTGTACCTGCAATCTCAAAAAATCAAGAAACAATAGTTAGATCATATGAATTGCAGAGTTTTACCATGATCACCTTCTAACCTATCCCAAAAAGCGTGCACCTAGCTATAGCGTTAATGGAAATCAACATAAAAGCACAACAAGATAACAATATTGCATATAACAATGAAATGTACATTTCTTTTATTGATATTGGAAATAAATATTTATTACAATCTTGCCCCTCTTAGGGTCACCCAAATGTTGATACAATCAATACAATGCCAAAGCCCTTAACAGGTTAGGCGCACTACAATTTCTTTTCCAAATAGTCACAAACTTCTCTAGGGTGGAGCTAACCCTCTTCTCCGCATTGAGGAAGGTATTTGAACAATTGAAGCTCCCTTTAAACCTATTTCCTATGATCAAGAAAAAACACAAGAACGTTATACAAATAGGTAGCCTCTCGTGATGAGGCCCTTTGAAGGATTGATGCATGAAAAATCCATGAAAAACATATAATCAAGAAAGCATGAAAAACACATCTAAACTATGCCAAATTAGTGAAGATTCATGGAAATGCATAAAAGACTATTACAACTAAGTATTGAATGGTCCAATTAAATTAAATAAAGAATGAAAGCATAAAAAGAAACCATCCTTGCATATTCTACATTAATGTACTAGAATTACTCTAAACACTGAATCTACGGTTCAAACATCTCTAAAACTCTATCTTAACCATGCAAATTATTAAACTAACCTAATTAAGTAATCTAAAATAGGAACAGTAAGGATATCGTATACCTGTGGCAAACCGCAGCTCTGATGAATGGTCTGCACTATAAACCATGACTAAAAGTTGCGATGAGCAACTAAGTAAGTTTGCCCTCCAATTTTAATGGTATTGGGCTTGATACTCCTTGTCAAATTTATGATAAAGGGTTGCCTTAGTGTCCTCTGACAAGTTTTGTGGTTGAATTGTCGAATAGGGCCTCTGTTTGCCCAAATTAGCATTTCTTGACTCTCTGGCTCCTTAGGGCATCCATGACACAATTGTCATGATGGTTGAAGAATTAAAAAATGGGTTGGCAACAAATCTCTCTCAGTACTCTCAACTGAGTGTACAATTTTATAGGGCTTCACTGCTCAAGTGTGCTATCTCATCTCTCTTTTTTTACCCTATTTCTAAGGAGTACTTATAGGATTACCCAAGGGCTAGGGGTGGCTTCATGGAGAAGCCAAGATCAAGAAGGGGTGGTTAGGACAGTTGGATTAGAAACTTCTATCCTTTAACCACCTTATTCTAGAACAAATAGCCATTCAAACTGATTTGGATCAGATGAAGGCCAACTGAACTTTAGTTGAGACCGCAGGTAACATCTACGGTCCAAACTGTAAACCGTAGGTGTCATCTATAGTTCAGACTGTAGACCATAGGTCTAAGATGTAGTTCATACTGAATAGGCCAAGGAGCCCAAATTGAGTGTTTAGAACCATTGCTCTATCTTGGAGTCTACCCAAGATCTTCCATATGGTCTTGTAGCATGTCCATATGAGTAATCGCCATCGACATGATGCGTTTTAGGTGTCTAAACTAATGTCATTTTTCAACAAATTTGATAGATGTTACTTCTCTTTAGCATCAGAGATATGGTCATTTTATTTCTAATACTTACTCTAGTTGAGTAAGCATAAAATAGTGTTAGGTCTACCAAACCTAACACCCATATTGCCAGTATGCTTTATTTGTTTAGTAGGGAAGCAAAATTGAGTATCTTTTGAATTGAGCACTCACAAAACCGAAGGACCATTAAATGTCATACATACCAATTTGTGTGGACCCATGATAACTATTTTTAATGGAGGAAGGTACTTTCAGTTGTTTGTCGATGACTACTCATAGAATATGTGGGTGTATTTCTTACAACTTAAGTCAAACACACTTAAGTATTTCTAGGATGTCAAGAAGTGTGTGAAATGAAAATTAGATGTTCTATTCAAGTTCTTCACTCTAATCAAGTGGGAATATACATCCAACAACTTTTTAAGGTTTCTCATATAGAATAGGATCAAGCAACCACTCACTATACCATACACTCCATAAAATTTGTTGAAAGTATGAACTATTCCATCATGAAAATGGTTCACTACATGCTCATAATAGTAAATCTATAGTAGTTGTAGTAGGATGAAGTTGGCTCCACTATAATGTATTTTCTAATAGATAACTCAAAAAGGTCGTACAAGGAGTTACACCTGAAGAATATTTGGCTTATAATAAATCCTTCAATTATGCATCTTAGAATCTTTATAAGTAAGGCATGCATGCATGTGCTAAAAAAAAGAGCACCAAGTTGGATGAAAAACCCTATCATGCATATTTATTAGGTATGATGATGATTCAAAATATTATCGACTAATAGATCCATTGCCTAAGAAATTTCATATAAGTAGAGATGTGGTGTTTTATGAAGAATTTAAAAATAATTCAAATACTAATGATTCTACAAAATATAAATATGCCACACCTTTAGTTGTGATCATGGAGTTAGATGAGGAAGTTCATGAAAAATTTCTAGAATTTGTTGAAGAAACTATAGCAGTTGGCCCACCACAATAGTAAAAGACTCCAAAATGGCTCACTAGTGCCACCAAAGATGCCAAATTGGATGCAACTCTTGACCTCACTTCCACACAACCATGTACTCACAGTGTACATATCAAGAAGTAAATATGGGATTTATGACTTTAGTAATGGAGAAATCAAAAATACCTTCAGTGAAGGATGCACTTAGCTCACTCTAGTGGAAGTAAACTATGGACACAAAGTATAAATCTCTAATAAAGGATAAAACATGGGATCTTGTTGATTTTCTAAAAGGCAATAATCCCATAGGCTACAAGTGGATCTTCAAAAACAAATACAAGATAGATGGATCCATTAATAAGTGTAAGGCATGACTCATTAAAAGGGAAACATCAAAATATCTATAGACTAATCAAGTCACTATAAGGACTGAAGTAGACTCCTAGATCCTAGTACATCAAAATTGATGATCATCTACTATAGAATGGTTTTACCAAAAGTTCCTCTAAATGAAATCTCTATGTTAAGAAATTTGGATCTTAGATAATGATACTTGTGATGTATGTTTATGATTTGATCATAATTGGTAGTTTAGATGAATTGGTGAATGGTGTGAAGAATGACTCAAAAAATTCATTTGACATGACAAATCTAGTACTTCTACATTGTTGTATTGGCTTGTAGGTATGGAAAATAAATTATCACATTGTGGTCTCATAGATGAAGTATGCTAAGGCATTACTTTAAAATACTATATGATAGACTATAAACCTAAGGCAACACCAATGGAACAAGATTTACAACTATCTCAATATGAGAAGTCACCTCATATATTAGGTACTCCTTATTACTAGTTAATTGGAAGTCTCATATACTTGACAAATACCAAGCTTGATATCAACTTTATTGTAAGTTATCTTTCAAGGTTCACGTAGGAACCTAAGATGAGTCATTGGAAGGTAAAAAGGAGGATATTGTATTATGTTTGTGGTACTATGGAATATGGCCTAGAATACAAGATGAATGATAAATTCTTTCTATAATGGTACATGGACTCAAGTTATGTTAGAACTATATATTATAGGAGCTCAACTTTTGGATATTTATTTCATCTAGGATACAGACTTATCTCATGGTATAGCAAGAAACAATAGGAAGTATCATTGTTATCCTTGGAGGTAGAGTATCATGCTACATGAGGGTTTATGTGTGAAGTGATATGGTTACATTGCATACTATCAAATATGGATGAACGAAAAAATTTATTAGTAGTATTGAATTGTGACAATCAAGGTGTTCTAAAATTGGTAAAGAATCCAATATTTCATTAAAAAACAAATCACAAGTTCAATGCCATTTCATTCAATAACAAGTTTAGAATCACCATATTCAGCTCCAGTACATCCCCACCAAAGAACAACTTGTAGATATTTTCACAAATGCACTTGCACGTGTCAAATTTGAATTATTTTGTAACTCTCATCAATTAAATATAATCAATAAATTAAAACAATTGATAAAATCACATCAACATCCAACCAATCAATTTAAACAATCAATTAAAATACCTTTGACATCCAGTTAGTCAAAACTACCCCACCAACAGTCACATCCATGGAAGCATATAAAATTATCCCCCTTGGGGCATCAAAGTATGGTTGAGAAATGCATTAAACCCTTGAAAAAAATTCCTACAAAATAGGTCTATAAAATCTTATGCAAGCTCTATAAAATTCATTCAAGCTTATAGGTCCAAAAATAAGGAGTCTCCATCATGAAAATTAATCTTCAATATTGATCAAAAACTACTCTAGTTGGCACCTTGGATATGTAATATTGTTTATATTCCTCCCTTAATTTCACTTTATTTGGTCTTTTGTTACTTTGGTTCAATGTTTTGCTTGATCCTTTATTTTAAATTACCCTATCCATCTACATATTTGACCCCATTTGCTTTAAGGTAAATGTATCTCTAAATTTTACTAACCTAATCCTCATCATATCAATCTTACGGTCATAATAAATTGTGAGTCCATTTTTTATGTAGGTTTTAGATTGCACTTTTGCTCTATAAAACTTATAGATAGTAGAATTGAGTTACAAGAGTGTTATCACTAGTGTCATTACACCTTTGCTAGGCCCATTACACTATCATTTGCACTATCTTATTACAACACTTTTCCAGGTCTGATAAAAAACCTGAATCATTTCCATAAGCTTCAATATTTGATTTATCTATTTTATTGAAAATGGATCAAACTAAGGAAAATACCTAAAAATCTAATCAATTATCAATGTTATTATATGCAAGTGTTCTTCATGTGAATAAATAGCAAAAGAGGAAGGAAGAACAATCAAGGTATTCATCCATTTTAGTATTCACCTTATTAGGAGTGTAAATGTTTTTTTATATAATCCTTACCCTTTCTATTCATAAATAGTTTAGTTCTACCTTGCTCTTTGTTTTTGTTTGGTTGTTTACTTTAATTATTTTCAAAAATCGGAGCTTAATTAATTTGTAGGAATAATTAATGAACATAGTTAGGTTGCATTTACATAGAATTAGAAGTCCATGTAGTTTAGATACTTGTGTGTTGCACAACCTCTTGGACCCTTTGAAAAAAGACATCCCCTTTTTATCAATATTAAAATTAAAATGCATATAGCATAATAAACTTATTCATATACATCCTACATCCCTTGTGTGCCTAGATTTATATCATTTTTTACTTGTTTCTCTTAGGTTTATCTAGAAGAGGTAGAAGTAAGCAACAATATATGAAGGAGACCTTAGTTTATGTTCTTTAATTGATTCGACAAGTATAGAAACTCCACAAATCAAAATACCCATTATCTCTTGATAGAGAGAGAGGATCTTGCAATCACACCCATGAAAAACCATAATTTTTGTCTCTCACAATTTCAAACCAACTCCTTTTTCAAACCAAATATAAAAATTATTTTTTACTTCAAAGTACAAGAGGATCTTCCATTGCATATGCTAAACCTCCTAGGAGTAATGTATTAAAGGATATATACATATATTTATATTTCAATCAAATGCAATAGGAGGTTTTGTTGTCCTCTTTGATTGTCCCACCCAAAAAAATCATGCCTTGTGTGGAGTGACACAATATGGCCACAATTGATAGCATAGGGTTTGACTCAATTAAGGGCCTCTAAGAGTTTTTTACAATGTTGGACCATTGTTAAGATATGATCTTTAGGCACACTTTGAAACTAAAAAGAAAATGGATACAAGATAAAAATAAAACAACTCAACAAAATAAAAACTTAAGCTAAAGGGGTGGCAATGCACCAAAAGATTCACTAAGACCTCCCTACATAACATGCATGAATGCTATGTGCTAGTAGTGAAAAAATTCTCTCCTCAACACAAATAAGCACAAATTGGGGTTAAAAATATATATGTGCATAAGAAAATAGGTTAGCATGAGAGCTGCATATGGCTAGTCAAAAAATTGATGCAAGCCTCCCATACACATGCAAATAAAACCCAATATTCGGGTAAAAACTACAAAAACATACACACATACAAAAATGGGTCAACATGAGAGCCACAAATGGCTAGTCAAAAAATTGATGCAGGCCTCTCTCTCTCTCTCTCTCTCTCTCTCTCTCTCTATATATATATATATATATATATATTTATATTAACAAACCTCTCAGGAACTAACTCCTCTATAGAAAGAAATGAAGGGGAAGCTTACAAAATATTAACAATGAAATATTTCTAATCCTTTAAAAATCTAATACTACTCCTATTTATAGATTACAAATATGAGGGTTTCCCTCCAAAACTCATGCAGAGATTTCAAGATGATTGTTGCTTCTGATGTCAAGTCATGTATTTATTGAGATGTCAATACTTTTGAGATCTCTAGATCTAGAATCATAAATTCCAAATGGTTATAAGTCTTTGGATGAGCACCTACCACAATTATTTC